>CM060945.1:962964464-965364464 GCA_030765085.1 Allium cepa
ACTGATGCGGCTAGCCGTATCGCAGTTCTGCCGCGTACCGAACACCAAGACACACAATCGAATATACTGCGGAGATCAACATGACGAGACGATCAAAATGATACACAAATATCAGTGGTACGACCATCCTATCAAAAGTCAATAATCGGTAACGAAAATGCTGCCAATACGCCGAAAATAAGCTAAACGGAGCAATAACAGTCAAATTTGAAGAAACGAAATATGACGTCTTACTCAGAAGATGATTTACAAATTTATCATATGAAAATGTTCATTTTTGTAAAACATTATATTATCGTCAAATATTAACTGATTTTAAATTTAAATAAAATTTCACATTAAAATAAACTTCCATATCATCAGATGAAAATTTACCGTTTTCTATGTTTAAATAGGCATATTTCAAATATTTTTTTTTCAAAATTCAATTATTTAAAATTTTACAAAATTTCAATTAATTACGTTACTAAACCGTTAAAATTTATGGGTCGTTACGCTCTCCCCCACTCAAAATTTAAGAAATAGGCCTCGAAACATGTTCCATTGTGTTCGGAATAGGGATAAAACATTATAAACACCAGGCAGCACGTCTCGACTGGAGTTCGTTCAAAATTTCGAGTGAATAGTCAAAACAATAATAAAATAATAATATAGTTGCACATATACATATGCGTATATTCCTTTCCAAAACCTAATAATATTACGGCCGCGCCTTTGCTAAATCATCCAAGACTTTTCCCATCCGATCTCCTCATCCAAGCGATATCATGTCGAGCTTCCAAATAGAGATTGGTAGAGCACGACGAGATCTCTACATCCATACGGTGGTGATGGTTTTCAGGCACCGATGTGGTGGTCGATCGATAGGAATGGAAACACGTTCGAAGGAGATTTAGGGCGTTGGGCATGACCGAGCTCGAACAAATCTAGGTCGTGGGGGCGAGCAGTGATGTGCTTCATCGTGGTAGCATTTGATCATCGTCGACTTCGACGTTGGAGGGTGCAACATGTTGGAATCGAACGGCGTGGTGGGTTTCTTGCGTGAAACGGAATGAACGGTGGAAGATACTGACATGTGGCCAAATTAGTTTGAGATGAAACAAACGGCCCAGATTTGATGGTGATAATAAAAGAAAAAAATTGTAAATTTAATTATATATTAAATCGTGAAACCTTATAAATCGTATATCTTTCACGTATGAGGTCGGAATTGAGCGAGACAAATGACGATGGAATCGTGGCGACGAGCACTACATTTTGGAACCGATTTGAAGTCATTTGGAGCTAGTTAAAATTTTAGGTTAAATCAAACATTGTTTGATTTTATTTAAAATTGAAACTAAAGGTGAGTGTTTTATAACGCTTACAATGTACTAAAATATTTTTATGGTATTTAAATTCGAAATAATGAAGTGATATAAATTTATTGGTTGTTGTTTGATAAATTTGATTGTCATAGAAATTGTCATTTGAATTAACTGTTAAAATTAAAAATTGACAATTGAATTTGAAATTGAAATTTAATTGCCACTAAAATACCCGATATTAATTGTTGTGATTGACTGACTATTTGGATAGTTGATTGTGATGGATGTTATTGATTGATGTTTGGATGATTTGGATGTTTATTTATTTTGATATATCGTATTATCATCCTATGTATTATTTGCCGTATACAAAATTGTAAATTGAATTGTTTCGAAAAAACTAAGAAATAGGTTGAAATGATATATACGTATGACGTTTATTTTGGATTGAAATGATATATATCCATCCCTAAAATTAAATGGAAATAAATGATCGCTTGGCTATATGATAGAAATTTATATACGAACACCGGATTGGTTAAATTAAATGATTTTAAAAATTTTGATTTGAAATTTATTTAAATGATTTGATTTTAAGAAAATGGAAAATCGAATTTATGGAAATTGAACTATTTCGAAATTGAGCTCGGAATTGAATTATATTTGAAGTTTTGGATTTCAAATTGGGTATTGAGAGTAAACTTGATTTAAGTGTTTTGAATCGACGTTTTGAAAATCGAATTCGGAATTGATAAAAATCAAATGGAAATCTAAAGGTGATTTGAGTTTGAAAATTTAGAAATTGAATCAGTTTGACTCTGAAACTATCTTCAAATAAATTATTTTGATATAAACTACTTAAATTTAGCTTTTTAAATATTCAAATTATTTTGGATGTTCCAATCTATTTTTCTATATAAACCATTTTAATACTTAAACTATTTTATATTAAACTATTTTTAACTATTTTAACCATTTAAACTAACTATAACTATTTTAATTATTTAAACAATTTTAAAACTATTCAAACTATTTTTCAAAAATTCAAACTGGTCAAAGGGTTGAAATGTTTATAATAAATCTTGGATTTAAGAGGTTGGATTTCCTTTAACCGACCTTCTTACTTATGGTGGTATGGACGTTTGTTCCACACTTAACACCAAAGGAATATTGTTTGAGGTTATCTTTATCTTTAATGTAAATAATATTTTATTTTGATCCTTTTATGTGATTTGGAAATGAGAAATCTTTCACAAATGATTTGTGAATATACTCATGTCGGTGAGATAAGTATATGAATATTTTCGATCAATACTTTAGAAAAGGGTTTTAATAAAGGAAAGATTTAGTTTGAGGCTTAATGGTTGTTTATTTATTTGATAGTTAAATAAACGACTATTTAATCTGGACTAAAATACGGAAATATCTAGTAGAAACACATGAGTTATATGGCACATTCATCTTCGATGTTGTTGTACTGTGCGTATAAATCTCATTTCATTCTCCAAGGATATATGATCTAGAGATCCGGCGAATTGGGTTAAAATGAAGTTATAACCTAAATTGAAATTCGAAACGATTTTGGAAGTAAAATCGAAATATTGAGGAGAAATGGTATATTTTGAGTAAATACGATGATTTTGAAATGGATTCGAGTTTAAGCGAATATGATATTTTGGTATCAAGTACGAAATGTTTTCAAAATGTAAAAGTACCAACCGATGTGTAAACGATGTTTGGTTGTTAAAGACATCAGGGCCAAATATGGGCATACTCTTTGTCGATATCGGAACCACTTTAACAACTGTGTACGTAGAGTAATGATCTACAAAGAAATGGTTGGATTGGGCATACGTTTGCTGGATTTGAAGAAAGAGAATGATGATGCATTAGCCTGGCACTTATGCCAATATGAAATGACTAAAACATGAGCTGTATCGATCAAGTGGGTTAGCCACCCCGTATTACCATCATTTACATTATGATTGATCGGTGCGCACCCTTGGATTTTGGTACTGTTGGACGCGGTGGGCGATCATGGCTATAATGCGTTACCACCAGTCGGGAAGGGTAAACTAGTAGTATCCTATCTTGGGCATTGCCTAACGTGCCTTATCATACTTTTATCCCTATAGGAGACCCATACGATTTTGGTTTAGTATTGTCGTATCACGGCGCATCCCTATCCACCAACTGTTTGCTGGTGTTTTATGTGCAAACTGTACGACAATTGTAACATCCCAATATTTTCAACCATTTGCATCCACACATGTCGGATTTGAATTGCTCAAAATATCATATTGTTGATTTTTATTTGGCAAAACTTAGCATATACAGTAAATGATAATCACAGAATCACAGATATAGAGTAATATAACAATAAACAGCGGAAACAAAAGAATAGTAGTTCATGAAGCTACTATATATATCAGAGTTAAACAAGATACAACAGAAATATCGAATGCATAGAAGTCTCAATACAATAGTCAATAACAAATCTGAACATGTCATTGGAGTCAACTGAATAACTGAAAGCTGAATAGATGGTTGGATCTCAAAGAGAAGCTCCAAACGCCAAAGGTGAGTCTCAATTACTGTAACACTCATTCTGACCCTAGCGTAAAGAAAAACACAAAACACTCGAGTCTGGATTAACATTCTTACATCAATAAATCCAACTCAAGTGAAATATCAACTGATATACAAATAACTTAAAGGATGTTTTGGATAACCATCCTCTAACCATAGAACTATCTGCTATGTAGTAATATATGATATTATAATAATATCTAAAGTAAAGTAAACTATTAAAATAGTGTTAAGGCGTACCCGTTTCCCCCTTAACACGTTTTATCATGCCAATAGTCTATACAGTACCGTAATACCTCGATTGGGTAGGTGACACGGCACAACTAGGCAATTCCAAAGTAGATATACCAATTACACTTTCGGATTGGTGGTAATGCATAGCCGTAGCTACCGCCCACCTCGAGCCACACTCCTAAATTGAAGGTGCATAGCAAATCAATCACAAAGTAATAGAATGACATAAGAAGAAGTGTGTCCGATACCTGACTTGGCCCATCTATTGCTCCTATTTTAGCCACCTTAAGCCAACTCACGGGGGTCGGGTCCATGTATATACTTCATATAGGATCGTCGCCATCATCCTACTTCATCTAGAATCTCCACCGCATACATGGTTGTTAAAGTGGTTTTCGATATTAGCAGAGAGTATGACAATAACCGATCCTCGTCTCTTTAACAACCAAACGTTATTATAACACCTTGGTCATTTCAAAATAGTTTATACTTCAAAACCAAAACATCATTCCATTACAAAACCATATCATTTTTCACTTCAAATATATCCATTTCTAAAATCATGGTACTTTCAAAGTTATAACACTTTCGAAACCAAACACTGGAAATTATAACACTTTGGAAATCGTAACACTTTGGAAATTTTAACACTTTGGAAACAATAACTTTGAAATCATAACACTTCCCTTAAACAGTTTCGATATTAATAGTAATATATATAATAAAATAGTTTATAAAATAAAATAGTTTATATAAAATAGTTATAAGCTAAAATAGCTTATATTAAAATAATTAATATATTAAAATATTTTATATTAAAAATAGTTTATATTAAAAAAATGATTTATATTAAAATAGTTTATATTAAACTAATTTATAAAGTAAAAAAATATAAATAGTTTTAAATAGAATTTTAAAATACTTTACATAATAAAATAGCTTCCTCGAATTTAACAAATCAATTCAAATTAACACGAGTTCCAGAATTCAAATTTAATTCAATCTCAATTCATCAATTTCAATTCAATTCAATTTCTCAATAAATCATTTCAGATTATATCGACTTCAAATATAGATTTTAACCAAAAAATAAAACCTTTAAATTACAATATATTTCAAAGCTTTAAATATACAACACATTCAAAATTAAATTTGATAATTTCATATATCTCTTAATTTAACTTCATTATTATTTAGTTTTGAAAAATTCACTTAATAAATCCAACATCATTTAATTAAAACCCCAAATTATAAATAAACCAAATATTTCCTTCAATTTATTTAAACTTGAAATATTCGTAAAACACCTTAAACCAAAAATCATGTTATAAAATCATATCTTTAAAATCTTAAATTAAATAAGTTCCAAATTGATTTAATTAAATAAAATACTTAATTGAATACAATTTCAAATAAATTCAAATTTATCTTCCCAACCTTAACTTGTAAAATCCTTATAAACATCTATTTCAAAATATAATTTTAAATAAATACTTAAACATATTGTATTTAATTAAATCAAACTTTATTAATATAAATCTTATTATCAAACTTATTTTATATTAAAACTAATTTATACATATTTTAAAATAGTAAAATTACAAGTAAATTCATAAAATTTATAACTTCAAAACTAACTTATAAATTTAAAATTTTCAAAGCATATAATTTTAAAAACCAAGAATTTAAAACTTTATAAAATACATTTATATATAATATTGTAAAATCAATATTTATTAAACCATATATTTCTTTTCAAAATGATAGAAATCATTTTCAAAATATTTATATATAGACCAACGCTGTCTGTATAAAATTTTCTATCCTATGGTCAAGTGATACGGATATTTATCATTTTGACCCGTAGTTTAAATTATATGTACGGTTATATATCATTTCAACCCGCAATCCCAATTCAATTCAATGAAAATCGCTTGGGTTTATCATTTCAACCCATAACGATTTTCTCATATTCTATAGATCGTTCGGGTATGTATTATTTTAACCCATAAAGAATCCTATACTAACAGGGAACTTGCAGAGTGATAACAGATATGATAATAATATAACAGGCATATATCATCAATATAAATAACAGATAATGGTGTCAGATATTACAGGTGAACAGATAGAGATAATCGCATATATATATATATCAATGTAAATAACTAACAGCAACATATTTCAATTGTCGTTTCAATTGAAATCAAATTTAATAAATATGAGAACATTAATCGTGAGTGATTGCTCACCTTTCGAGGTTAGAGCGATAAACAATGAAGTTGAGTTATGAAATCCAGACACAAAATCTCAAAACAAGGCAAGATTGAATCGACCAACGAAGCTAATAAATAGGAGTTGACGAAATCAAGTCAAAACTGGATCGATGAAGATAATTGATACGAGTGAACTATATGTAACTATATATAACTAAACATATAAAAATTATATTCTTATATTCAAACACATATTAAAATCTTCAAATATATATATATATATATGTATATGTATGTATATGTATATGTATATGTATATGTATATGTATGTATATATATACACATATCCAAATCAAAATCTATATGTATTAAAAATCAAGATACAGCTACAGCTGTGCGACAGAAATGGCGATCTGCTGTGCGTTTCATTCCTTCAGATCACATTAGCTTCATTTGTTCCCGATCGTCTCTTCCATCCTTGTTCTCCCACCGCTTCTTCCATTCCTATGCCTAGCCATCCTCTTCTTCCCATCTCCCCGTTGCTCCAACCTTTTCGCCCTCTTCTACTAGATTTAGAAGGATTTTCGAGGTTCTTCAATCTGTGTCCTTGTATACGATGCCTCCTATGCTATCTGTCACTGAGTTCCCCCTCTGCCTACTGTAAAGAATTCGATCCTTGCTTCTAATGAATGCCCAAGCTCGCGTCCTGAATTGTTGAAAAGTTCGGTTGGTGTTGATTGTTGTGGTCCTGTGCCTTCGCGTGTGTATGATGTCGCAGGTGTTAATGGTGTTGACTTTGGTGTTGATTCTGTTGCTATTGGTGATGATTTTGGTGTGTCGGGTTGTGAGTTGCGTCATGCTGCTGCTGAAAATTTGAGTTGTGCTCGTTGCACATCAGATGTTCGACCTATTGCTGTTGAGAATGTTGTTCCCAATCTCTGTGTTTTGAGTTCTGGTGGTGCTTTGCTTGCGTCCACTTCCCCTGCTGGTCCCTTTCTTACGGCATCAGTTGGTGTTGAGGAATGTCGTCCTGCTGCTCCCTCCACAACTAGTCCCAAATCTTGGTCTTCACTTTCTACATCTCTGCCCCATAATGCGGGTATTTATGAACCAGTTGAGTTTGATATCGTTGAGGAAATTGAAGTGATGATCTTTCCTTCAAATGTTATGTAAGCCGGTATGGACTTTTGGTCAGAATATTTGGTTGGTTTCTTTTTGGACCCAGAATATCGCCTTCATGATGCGTTTGCTGTTTGTCGTAGGGCCTGGCAGTTGCGCGGTGATCTTCGTGTCAAGTTGGTTGACACCATGTACTTCCTGTTGTTCTCCTCCTCTGAGGAAGAAGACGTGTTCTTGAAGCTGAGCCTCCCTTTTTTGATGGGAAACCATTTATTATTACTCCCTGGTCTCCAACGGTAGTAAGTGCCCGTGAACAAGTTCTTTCTATCCCCGTTTGGGTTTATTTTTCTCAAATTCCTTTTGCTCTTCAACCGCTGCTTGGTTTGAATTGGCTTGCTTGCAACGTTGGTAAATTGAAATGTTTTGACTCTAATACCGTTGCACGTGAAAAGCTGGTGTACGCTAAGGCTCTGATTGAGATTTCTCCCTTTAAGCCTCTCCCATCCACTATTCCTGTTCAGCTAGTTGTTGGCTATGTGGTGGAAGTCTGTGTTCGCTACGGACAGGTCCCTAACATTTGTTCCTCCTTTCACTCCTTTGGCCACTTAGATACCACGTGCTCGCATTCTGTTGTTTCCGCCGCTGCACCTAAGATCCCTCTGCCTCGGCCTCCGCTCAGGAAATGGGTTCCCAAATCTCAGGTTACTCCTCCACCTGCAGTTCCTTTATCTGACCTTGGTCCACCACTTTCTTTTACTCGGCCTACATCCCCTTCTGCATCCATTGTCCCTGCTGATGGTTCTACGGTTCCCATTGATGTTCCGGATCTTGCTCTGCCTCATTTGCCTATAGTTTGGGCTGAGTCTAAACGTTGTTGGGTTGATCGCCGTTCTGATTTGCAATTCAACCCGGTGGATAATTCCTATTTTAGGTTTGTTTCTGATGATCTTATGGACCTTCGATGCCTTTGTTATAGACCATCTGCTGATTCCTTGGTCCTTGACTTGGACGGTTTGTATGCTGAGTTAAATTCTATCCTGCTAGCTGATACTACCTGTGATCGATCTTTTATTTACTCTTCTGATGCTCTGATTTATGATCCTTCACTTGTAGTCCTATTTTGCCCCTATTTTGGTCTTCTTGGGAATGTCTCTTTGGTTTCTTCCTAGGTGGATGATGACGTTGGTGATTCTTCCTCTTCGGAGGAGTCCTAGTCTTGTTAGTTATTTATAGTAGCTGTGACATGCTGTCACACTGCTGTGCTATATTTTCTTCTTTCATTTTAGTAGTTAAGGTGCCTCAACCTTACTCCTGTACTTCAAGTTTTTATTACGTTTGTAATAAAAAGTGGACGGTCCACTATAAAACCGGCTGGCCTTGCCAAAAAGATACAGCTACTATGTGAAGTACTATGGAAACATATGCATATGACTTTACATATTATTATTAGTATAACATATACATATTGCCAGGAAAATCAAAATAAGTACAGTTTTATAAACTTACATGAACGCAAATATACAACTCGACAGAACATAATATACCTATATACAAACGACAGACATAAATAAAAACTTGCTTAACACATATATATGCAGACTTACTTTATTTAATAACATATCTATAAATATATACGGCTAACCTATATACTTGAAACCAACTCATGTATACTTTATGTCCAAACTAATATATAAGTCACATACGTTGGTTTTGAATGTAAACATATATGTAGTGTCCAACATATAATTATATAACCTACCTACTACAACAACAGACAGGTCCCATACAAACCTTATCTACATATATATTAATCTCATATAAACTATTATGATTTTGTCCATTATAAACAACAGATCTATGTATATAAACTAGTATTAATTTTCGCAACTTAATTATAAAACACATACCTGTGACTTATATAAACACAGTATATATATGTAACATTTTAAAACCAATAGTAAAAACAATACTTACAATTACACTTCAAATTAATTATAACAAACACATATATACTATAACATAGCCTCATAATATAACCAGTTTAACATATATATCAACATCAGCATATTATAAAATTTGTACTGCAAATCTTGTTATGCAACTCTGTATATGCAAACCGAATAAAATAGCAATACTTACATAACTTATAATATAAAACTGACATAAATATCATACCTAAAACCATATATATAGACCACATGCTACGTACTACCTATATAACTTATATACTTACATATTTTAAAACTATATACATATATATGTGCGTATGTATGTATCGAACACTGACAAGTAGACACTGCACATATATATGCAGTGAAATGGTTAAGTCTAGCTATGCAGGGCAGAAGCTCATCGGAATCAAATGTTTGATTGTGCAAGGATTTCGAATCCGTCAAAGTTCAGATTTGGATCGTTCCACAAAAGCCCAACCACGTATTGATCGAAGATAGCTGGTTTCGTATCGATCTCCAACCATGAAGTTCGTATTGATCGATAACTCACCATGAAGTTCATATCGATCGCTCACCATGAAGTTCGTATCAATTGATAGCTCCTTGATTTCCTTGGGAATCCTCAAGACTAGGTTACGAGGAGCGGTTTTCATTGGGTCCATCTAATATTTTTGAAGAAATGTTGGGGAGAATTTTCTTAAGACATGGGATATCGTTAAATAACATCTTGCTACCAGGGCCAAACGATAGGCCACACACTTCTTTGGAAGGGTACATCGCTTTCCATCGATTTTCTTGCACAGGCGGGACACTCCCACTATTCAATCAATATATTAGGGAGGTGTTGTCTTATCTAGGGATTTCCCATCACACTTACATCCAAACGGGCACGCTCTTCTGAACAACTTATTCATCATTTTCATGGAGCACCTTTTCTGACCCCCGACTCCATAGGAAGTCAGATTCTTGATCAATGTAAATAGTCGGGGAGATAATCCTTATTTCACGTTCTTAGAGGGAGCTAGGAACTATCAAATAGTTATTAGAACTTGGACCAAACTTAGCTACTTCAAAACCGAGTGGTTCTATGTTCGATGCCCAGCAGGATTCGCCGGACGGTGGCTAGCTAGACATGAGTGTTGCATTTTCCCTGGCAGCTAATAGGATAGCCCAATTCAAGGAAACGGTGAAAATTATTCAAGAGGTGCCAAACGAGATTAGAGAGATCAAAGCGGCGCTTACAGATGAAAATTTGAGGGCTGCCGGGCTGATTGACCAAGACCAGAGCTTTGGGCTTGAAGGATCTCTTAGGGCAGCTCCGGCAAGATGGGTTAGGCTAGGGCGCCCAGGATTGTAATTGTTGAGCAAGGTGGCGAAGAGGATATGACCAACGAAGATGAACCTGTAGCCGGGCCCTCAGACAGTCCTCGACACCCAGAGGAAAAAAGAAAAGGTAAGGCAGTAGCTCATAAGCTTCGCAAGTCGACAAGGTGGAAAACTGTAGTCATGTCCCTACCAGCTGTCGGTGTTATAATTTCGGAGGTTCCTCCCTTATACACCGAGAATCCCTTCGAAGGGCTTGCAGACATTCCAATTTCGGATTATGTGTCACTCCAAAAAGATACCGGATTGGAGGGGATTCCAAGCGCTTTAGATCTAGGCGAGACAATTCCTTCGAGTAGGCCGATGTAACCTGTAACGACCCAAAATTTTAGTCATTTGAAATTCATATATTTAATTGATTTTAAATATTCACAAGTAAATTTTATAAGTTGAATAACTTATATTTTGAATATCTTGATTTAATTAGATAATTTAAATTGTTAATTTATTTGAAATTGTGTAAATAATTGAAATTTGTATTTAATGTGAATGAAAATGATTTATAAAGTTAAATTAAAATTCTATTTGAAATTGAATGATGTTAGTGAACTTTTAAAATTGAACTAAAAGTAAATTTGTAGAAATTGAATAGTTTAATATTTAATTAACGTGTAAAAAAGTCATTTTTCATACAATCTCAGATTTTGACGAAACTAGTTTCATTGTATCCATAATGTTATATTATTGTAGGATTTCAAATTTCGTGTCAATTGGACTTACGGTTTAGTCGTGACAAGCTAAAACGCATAAAAATTTGTTTAAGCAAATTTTAAATTTAAATAATTCGATTCGAAAACCTATCTTCCAAATACAATCGAATTGGCTTTCGATATATATTCCATTGCATATAGAATAGGGGTAAAACATTATAAACATCATGTGGCATGTATCATTTTGAGTTCGAAAAAATTTCATGTGAATATTGTTGCAACGTTTTCTATAAAAGGCCACGTTTTTATTCATTTTGCCAAAATCCTAAAACAGCTAGGGCTAGCCACCATTTACAGTTTAATGGTTAGAAATGCATGATTTTCTCTCCTTGATCTCTTCCAATCCGTAAACATTTAGCAGAAACTTCCAACTAACAAATTATCGAGCTCGACATGTACTAACTATCCAACGGTCGTGTTTTGAAATGGAGGCTCGACGTGGGGGCTAGGGGGTCACATTAATGCCGTCTTTGGGTTCGATTTTGGAGATGCATAAGGGTCCGAGCTTGGCATGCTCATGGCGGAGGGTAAAGTGGAGCAAGGCCTTTCGAATGGTGGAGCTTGATTGGGGTTTCGATGATCGTATTGGGCCCAAAAATTCGTTGATAAATGGCGGCTACATGGGTTCTTTCACGGTTTTGAATGATGGGGAGAAGAAGAATGCATGCGGTCCAAATCTCTTAAAGAAAAATTGATGGCCCAGATTGGCTAAGGTTTGGAAATAAAATAGAAATTGTAAATTATTATACTATAAATTCATATAAACCTCTAAATAGCGCAACTTCTTCATACAAGGTCTGTATTTGATGAAACGAATCGCGTTAGGTCCGTATTGACGAGCACAACATTTTAAAGCTGGTTTGGAGTTGATTGGAGCTAGTGTCAATTTTGGATAAAATTAAACGCTCGTTTAATTTTATTCGAAATAAAACACTACAACTACTATTGAAATCAATGTAAGTACAACTCAATCATTCTGACTCACTGATATTTTTATATAAGTGAGAATAAATTTATTTTATGTTGATTGATGATTGTTTGGACGATATATGATATATTATATATATTAATTGGTATTTGGATATATTCCTGCCTATTGGAGCAGATGAGACCCTATACGTTCCCATGTATGAGCGGATGACCCTTTGTACGTGTGTCTGCCTCGAAGCGGACATTGTACATATTTTCAAATATGTATATTTGTTGCAGGTGACAAGTTGGAGGGATCCAACTGGATTCCTCACCAGTATTGATTTTATTTACAAATATGTTATATATGCTGTTATCATACGTTATATGATGTTTTGGATGTTTGAATGTTGTGATTGATGTGAAACATCTTATTTGCTGTTGTTGCAGCATTGGGCCTATTTTTGGAATTTTAAAAATATTAATGTGATGATATCAAATTTAAAAGGATTTTCAAAGTGATTTTGAAAATATACGTTTTGTTGAATTTTGAATTATTAAGTAAATGGATTTATATTAAATAAATAAATGTTATAATTTTTATTGTTATAAAATTATGATTTTTGTGAAATATATCGAAATGTGATTTTTGAAATATGAAGTTAACTATTTTATGGAATAAGTTAAATTGAGATTTTTGAATTTATTATAAATGGTATGTATATAAGATTTATAAAGTTGATATTTTATAAATAAAATTAATGGGATTATTAAGGAGTTTTATAAGTTTTTAAAATGAAGTTTTAAATGGATTTTATAGGTAAATAAGATTTATAGACTTATAATTGATGAATTTATAAAAGAATGATTTTGTAAATGAAAGATTTATAAGTAATTAACTAATAATTGGATTTTGGCATTTAAATGAGAGATAAATGGAATCCGTTAGTAAAGGAATTTTATAAATGGAAATTTTTATAAAATAGAAATGTGAAGTTATAAACATTGTTTTATAAATGTGAAATCAATTTAAATCGATAAACTAGATAGGATTTTTATTAAAGGAATTTCATCCACGATTTTGGACAATGGATAATCCTTTAAATTAAATGTGCAATAATAATGAATTTGATTAGAGAATTATATTCATGATTTTGGACAGTGAATAATCTTTTATGTTAAAATAAATGATTTGAAAAGTGATCTTTTAAATGAAGTGAAATGGTTAGAAGATGTTTTAAAATGTGTTAAGTATCAAAATCATAGATTTCAACATTCATTGTTGAAATAGACGTTTTCGAGAAGTAAGGAAATGATGGACTATAACGCTGTTGTTATAGTAAATGATTTTCGAAGGAAATGATTTTTTGTATAGTATATGGGATTTATATATCTATCCGATTTTGGAATCCCTGTACTAGTGATTCTGGGTTGTCGTAATGATGTTTTACGCAACATTCATTTTGACCCAAATAAACATGTTTAAGATAATGTTTTCCTTAAAGAACAAGATATATACTTAATCCTGATTTAAGTATATGTAATATTTTCTAAGTGTTGGAAATAAATTGATTTGTGAATCACTTATTATTAAATAAGTATATGGACATGTTTTTCAATGTTGAAATATTGAAATGGTCCTGAGATTATATATTTTTAAAGATAATTTGAAGTAAATAATTGGCAAGTGATTTAATTAATAATAGATTAATTAAAAGGGTCTAGCGATTACTTATGGTGTTAAATATTCGTTTGTTTGCTTTGATAATTAAATAACCAACTATCAAAATTTGTCCAATTTTATTTTCTCGACTTGATGTGGGAACTATTTAGTCGTACACTTAGTACGTAACCTTCTGTGTGGGCTTGATTGTTATTTGTGTTGAGGATGTTGATTCGTGTAGTGCAGGGTATTACTCCAATCTTTCGAGCTTTTTTCTTGGCCGAAGGATAGCGAGTTAAAAATTGGAGAGACTTAGTTTAAGTGTGAGGTTGAGATACGCTTTTGCGTTGTAGGTGTGAAGAGACCGGGATCAGATTTATCGGAAAACCACTTCGGACCAACATTTATACGACGATTGTGCAGGTTGGCCGATGATATTGATATTATGGATGTTCATAGTGGAGGACCGCTTGTTGATCGTTTGGGGTTAAAATCCCCATATACATCCAGTAGCAGTAGTCTCTTCATTATGAAATATCCAATGCAAGGACTATTCGTTACTAATCCTGGGGATTTCCCGACAGGACGTGGTAGAAAAGTACCTTCGGTTTGTCCTGTTCCTGAACAACTTGTATGGATGTTTGTCTAACATTGCATTTCTAAAGATTACGTACATTGGTTTTTACAAACGTACATCGATGGTAGCGGAGAAGGCAACTTCTATTAGCTTAACACCCTCCTTGAGACGTTTGAGCTTAAGGGTTATATTTTTGTCGCCAATTAGTAGTCTACGGAAATGGCTGTGTGGCATTCAAAATGATGTGATTTGTGATATGTGAAAGATAATTGTTACCTCAGGTCTCATCAACCAGAAATGACCGAAACAAGGTTAGATGCAGTAAGGCTAAGTGGGTTTCTCCCATTAGGACATGATCATCCTCTTCTAGATATATCTTTAGAGGCTATGAATTCGTGAATCTGATTATTGTGGTTTGTATGCTATGAGGGCCCTAGGAAAAGGTCGGTAACAATCGGAGGATGACAGATTCGATACTATCTGGTTATAGAGGTAGGCCGATCTTGTGTTGGTAGAGGGTCATTGTGTTGGTTTCTCGGTACATTCCTATAGAGATGTACTACCGGAAGGTAGTCTCTTCACCTGGTCATTTGTATGAAAATCCAAACTTCACTGCGTGCCTTCCATTTTGATTGTATTACCCATTTTGGGTTATATGTTGGAATTTAATCAATGTAACAATTTCGGCCATGATTAGTAATATTTGTATACTAGACAGTAGTACAATATAAGAGGATTTGATATAACATGATTTAGTTATCGTAAGGTAAAAACATGTCCGTGTTTATGTGTGGGTGTTTCTCACGAGATACTTTTGTTTTGAAAGGAAAAGTTTGGTAATTTAATAAATTCAGCTGAGTGTGTTTCTCATGCTGGTTTACCAAACTGATCCGGACGTTCTTCCTTTTTAATGCTCGGGGCAGACCAAGTACATTTACGGGTTTAGATTTGGTTCTTTTGGAACTTCAGCAGGAAAGCTGGAGATTCATTTTCGTGTACACGTATCTGTTTTGATTTTCCGCTTTGCGCATTATTGTTATTTTTGTATATTATCAGCAATTGTGAGGACATGTTATTATAACAGTCCAGGCTGATGATTATTGATTGTTTGTTAAACTCTGATTGAGGTATATATAAATAGTTTCTGTTTTGTAAAGATCATTGATATGATATCATATGTTTTCCGCTGCGACGTGAGATTCTGTATTGTTCTGTTTGGTACTATCTTCTCTTCTTCTTTCTTCTTTTCTTTCTCCTGACTTTCCGTCAGTTTGTGCCATTTGGGTCGGACATGTGTGGTTTATTGTCGATGCAAAGGGTATGGATTTGCGGGTCGTCACATGTGGTATCAGAGCTTAGATTTTGTATATTCCTAAGCATTGATGTCGGTATAGATAGGGACAGTAGCACCATAGATTGAGTTTGAGTGCATTATACATATGAGCACGTATTTTTTAGTGATATAAAATGTTTTATATTGTGTTTACTTATCCGTTGAGTTGTTTGTGAATTCGGATCGGTATATGGGACGCCATATTATCGATAGGGATTTCTAAACACTTAAATGAGGCAAGCCAGCATAGTAAAAATTTTAATTGGGTAAATGAAATAATTTTACCTCGATTATATTTTATATAAAAAGGAAACAATTTTCTAGAAATTAATGAAGTGTATATATGATTGTTTGATTGTTGAAAATGTAAATATATATAAGTTAATAAAAGATGTTGAATAATCTAAATAAAAACGACAATTGTAAAAGAATAAATTATACAAGTATGATATAAAGTATATTTATTCTCATCTCTTCTTCTCTCTTCTTTTCTTTGTCCCGACTTTCCACTAATCCGTTCTTTTTGGGCCGGACATGTGTATTTCGTTTTCGATTCAAAGGGTACAGATTTGCAGGTCGTCACATAACCGGTTGGTCAGGGGGTTTGCACATGCATACGCATACTTCACGGCACTACACAATTTTCAATAATACATTCATCTCTGAAGAATACCAACCCTATTTTTCTTTTTATTTCATAGATACGATGTCGAGGTGGGACTCTATGCTTGGCAGTCTTTGCTCTACGCGCCATTCATCCAGCTCATATTCTGAGTTCCGTCGGCATGAGGTCGATAGAGATTGTGATCGTGGCTATTCCAATCGGGAGATGGAGCGTTATGAAAGGGAAAGAGAGAGTATAGGCATTACTCCCGGTCAAGCTCTCCAGCAACTTGAGTTCCAGCACAACCCTTTGATTTTGGTAAACAACCCCTAGAACCTTTGCGTCAAATACCGCCTTCCCAAGCACCATGGCCCGATCCACGATGTCGGAGGACTAAAACCAAAACTCCCTTTGTCACCAAGCAATCCATCACAGAGCCCACTAGGGAGGGAGCGATTAGAATCGCCAAGCCAAAAAAGGATTTTCCAAGTATTTGCTTTGATAGGCTTCATCTTTCCCCCACACCTAAAGCGAATTCCCATCGAGGTAGAACAGACAATGCACAACTACATTCATGATGTTTATGGCCAATACCGGGAATGGATGAAGACCGTGGACAAAGTATCGGCGGTGTCTTTTGAGCGAGCAAAAACAATCAAAACATTAGGAACTGATCTCGCTCAGAAGGACCGCATAATCCAGGTGCGTAATAATGAAAACAAGTCCATGAGAAATTCAGAGATAGAGGCCAATACAAGGGTTGATGAGGCAACTCGTATGATGGAAGAGATAAGGCGGACACACTTAGCCCTGATTGAGGAGATGGGACATCGGACCACTACAATCAAAAAGAGATGGGTCGCCTAAAGAGCTTGAGGAGCCTAAAGCCAAACTTGCTAAAGTCGTCAGAGAGAAAGACGATGCAAACAAAGCTGCCAAGGAAGCATGTGAACAGGCTGTGGTGCTTAGGGATGAGAGAGAAGCGGCAATGCTTAAATTTCAGGAAACCGAAGTCAGGGTTGAGAATGAAGTGAAAGCGACGGAGACCGGGTTGGAAGTTGACATCAAAGATCTTCTTATCACGTACAACACCAATGTCCTGAAGCATCGAAATCTAACTTGGCTTGAAAACTATTCATCACACCTATACAACGCTTGGTGCCGCATGGTGGAAGATGATAAAGCAGAGCACCAAGCTGAATCCATTGATGAATTTGAACTAGAGAACTGAGTGTTGAATGAGGATTAGAGAAGGGTTCTTCATGACATAACTATCACATTAGAAAAGGAGAGACTCAGTACTCAACATCCGGAGGTTGGAAAGGGCTCTGGCGTTAAGCATCATGATGGGGGTTCTAAAATCCTTATGCTAACCCTGCCCGAAACTACTCATGCAGTTGATCCTCAATCTGTGCCCGTATACCATCCTGATCAACCGCAGTTGTCTCCAGCTCATGAGAACGTCATTAAAGCTATTCCGGCTTCGCCTGCAAGCCATTCTAAGGAAGGTATTCTGAACATTTCTTGTGCTTATTCCAAGTTGGGAGAGTTGCTGGAAGTAATCACTAACAATTTTTTCTCTATCTCTATTCAACTATAGGAGCTGCATCGACCGTGCCCCTGCAACCCAAGAGCCGCGTCACAAGCAGAAGGCCCTCATAACAGAAGCGACCATCACAACGGCTACTGTCCCAACCGATGGAGCATAGAGGGGCACTTTTACTTTCGATGAGAAGATGATGGAGGAAATTCTTGGTCACTAAAGCGACCTTTTTGTCGATCTGCCATTTGTCATGGGCGAAGGTGCACCCATGGTTAGCTCCTTGGGCCCCACCGGTAGCATCCTTGTAGACGCCCAGACCATCCATGAAGGTGAGATAATTGCTGAGATCGGTGCCGAGATGGAGGCTGCCATGCAGGCCAGCGGTATTGGAAGTGGGATGGCGGGTCCTGGTCCAGCCCCTCTATGAATGATTTCTACAAAAGGCATGGTCGTCGACACAGGTATGCCTCCCACGCCTTCCTACATCGATCTTATCCCTCAGACTCCGCCTTCAGAAAGTATTCCAATTCATGTGAGTTCGGAGGAAGAGGTTACCATAATTCTCTCGCCGGAGATCTACCGCCAAAAAGCAAGGGTTCGAAGAGGCATCCGAGCGGTAGTTCCAGCGGGTCGACGCCAAAGAAGAAGAAGAAAACGAGAGAATAGACTTGTCTTCTTGCCTCATGTTTGGTAGACAGATAGGAATTTCTTTTTGTTTCCTGTAAGCCGTGTATAGATGTAGGTTTAGCCCTTGCGGGTAGGATTATGTGGAACATTTTTGTACTTATACTTCTTTTCTAAAGAATAGTTAAAACAAAATTCCATTTTGTCTTTAGCACAATTTACGTTTATTTGCTTAAGTACTTCAGTGTTCGAACTTTCATTCAATGTATTTGTGAAGTTTTAGTCTTCGAATCGGACCCAAGTTTAGTCATTATGTCCTGAAGCTACGGCTTTGGGTCACGATCGAATGTTAAGTCGAGTTCCAAAATTGCACTGTCTCAATAAATAGCAGATACTTAAGTTTTGCCCCTAGCCTCGGGTATAAATCAAAAAGATTCTTCGCCAATCACTTTTGGACTTTAATGCATCGAGCTAAACTTTGTCGAAACAAGGCTGAAACAAGACGAGCTCGGGCGGTCGAATCACACTCGCTCATCTATTGGTGATCACATCCAGACTATGAGGATTGTACTTGTATGTCGATGGTCGATTACGCCCGCTTAAGGTTTAGAGATATGTCTACGCTCTGGGGACTTAAGTTATTTTATGGATGGTCAGTCACACCCGTTTGATATTTAGGATTTCATCCGCACTTTGGAGACTTAGATTGATTCGTGGGTGGTCAGTCACTCTCGACTTGCGTTTATACTCCGGCCCGCACTTCAGGGGCTTGGAATTGTTTTACGAGTGGTCGCTCCACACCCGGTTTGTGTTTCACACCCAGTTTGTGTTTACATCTCTCTTGCTTTTAGGATTTCGTTCGCACTCTGGGAATGATAGAAGTATCAGGATCGTGGACGGTCAGATCTCATCCACCTTGAGTTAACAAGCGAGGTCACTAGATGGACGGGTCCATCCTACTTGGACTTGATTTAAACACGAGCGAAGTTGTTAGCTGTATCGATCCACCCTCTTCGAACCCATATTTGTATGTTCATACTCCAGGTCGCACTCTGGGAGCCAAAGTTAGTTAGAGGATTGTCGTATATCAATCCTTTTCTGAATTAATTGTGATGACTTGCCCCCGAGCTCGAGATTCACTTAGAGAGTGATCGGTCATGTCACAGTCACTCTCTTTTTGAATAAGTCCCATTGTATGGTGGAACTTAGCTCTTCGTGCATTGTGATGGTCGTATGATGCATTTTAAGAATTACCACTCTGGCTCGAAGAGATTTCATTTTATTGTTGAAATAAGAAAAATGGCAAAGTCAGCTGCCTTATTGCAAATTCAAATTTCAAAATGCATAAATAAATTGCAAATGAAAAGTAGACTGGATGAATAAATAAAGCCTGTTATGTGTAGTAGCAATGAAGACTCTCGATGTTCTAGGCTCTCGACAAGGTGAGATCATCAATGGTTGATAATTTAAAGGTGCCGTCTCCAAGTCTTCGTTCAATAACATACGGCCTTTCCTACGTTGGTTTCATATGCGAAGGGACTGGGTAAATTCTCTTAAGGACGAGATTGTCGAGTTCAAAGGTTCGTGGTCGAACTTTGGCATAGTTTAATCGAGCGACTCGACTTTGGTACGCAGCTGCCCTCAAATCAGCCTCTTTTTGCTTCTCATCCTATAAGTCCAGAGATTCGGCAAGTGATATAGCATTTGTCTTCGGATCATAATACGTCACATGATAAGAAGGTATTTCCATCTCGATTAGAATAACGGCTTCTGAACCGTAGGAAAGAAAAAATGGAGTGTGGCCGGTCACAGACTTATGGGTTGTTCGTTAAGCCCATAGGGCCATAGGAAGTTCATCGATCCATTTGCCTTCGGCCTTTTCCAGTCGTTTCCTCAGAATGGACTTTATAACTTTATTAACAGCTTCAACCTGCCCATTCGCTTGAGGGTGTGCAGCTGTAAAGAACTTCTTTTGGATAAGGAATCGTTGACAGAAATTCTTAAATTCAACACTATCGAATTATGCTCCGTTGTCAGTGATGATGGTATATGGGAGACCAAATCGACAGATAATGTTGCGTAGAACAAAGTTGATCACTTTCTTCGTTGTGATAGTAGCAAGGGGCTCAGTTTCTTCCCATTTAGTGAAGTAATCAACTTCAAGGATGGCGACTACATTGCACCACCTTTAGCTAGAGGTAGAGAACCAATAATGTTGATGCCCCATACTACGAACGACCAGGGATGGCCATCTGAGTTATTTCGGTAGGCAGGGCTCTTGGAATTCGAGCATGTTTCTGACATCTGTCACATTTCCTAGCGTAATCCGATGCGTCGCAATTCACAATCGGCCAATAGTATCCATACCAAAGCACTTTCTCAGCAAGAGCTTACCCCCTCCTCCCCGATGTGACCGCCGCATTCTCCTTCATGTACATCATGCAATAATCGTTTGATCTCATCATAGGTGATACACCAGAGTAAAGGAACAAAGTATCCTCTTCTATACATGACTCCATTCTGATTGGCGAATCGAAAACTTTTCGAAGAACTTGTCTTTTTCATTCCTGTGCTCTGGCAAGGTCCCATGCTCGAGATAGTTTCTAAAGGGAGTCGTCCATGACTCCTTATTAGGAATGACTTCAAATACCCAGTCTGTCTCCACCTGATCAATGCTCGGGGAAACTAATGTCTCTACGGGAATGAATCCCATTTTCTTTCCCTCACCGGTACAGGATAACTTTTCCAAGGAATCGGCTTTCTAATTGTGTTCTCGAGGTATAAAATAGATGGCGTAATAATCAAACTGATTCAATATTTCCTGAACCAAACAAAGATAAGCAGCCAGCCTTCGGTCTTTGGCCTAGTACTCCCCCCGAACTTGGCACACGACCATTTGTGAATCGCAGTAAATCTCTACAACAACAATTCTTAAATCTCTAGCAAGCCTTAATCCGGCGAGCAGGGCTTCGTATTCGGCCTCGTTGTTGGTCGCGTGGAAATTGAACTTTAAAGCGTAGCATATAGATCGGCCTTCAAGAGTTTCAAGTACAACACCAGTGCCTGAGCAGCGGTCATTTAATGCACCATTAGTATGTAGCTTCCAAACGTATTTGGGAAATTCACTAGTTTCGGGCAAGTCCTCCAGGATAGTGAATTCAGAGATGAAGTCTACTAGGATTTGTCCTTGAATGGCTCGCCTTGGCGTGTAAGTGATGTCGAAATGACTTACTCGATATTCCATTTGAGTAACCTACCAGACATCTCAGGCCGCGTAAGGACCTGTCGTAACGGCTGTTCGGTGTATATAGAGATAGCATGAGCCTGGAAATACGGACGGAGCTTCGTTGAGGCAATGACAAGACAATAAGACAACTTTTCCAGCTTCGAATAATTTCTCTCTGCTCTGTCAGCCATTTGCTAATGTAATATACCGGCTGTTGTATCAGGTCTTTCTCCCGAATTAAGGCAGCACTAATTGCATTTTCTGACATAGCCGAGTTGATGTACAATCTCTCGTGATCAATAGGCTTTGACAGAATGGGTGGTGTGGAAGGATGTTGAAGCAGTGCTCGACGTGCGCTCCCACATTCCATAGTCCATTCAAAATTCCATTTCCCTTTTCTGATCAGATCGAAGAAGGGAATGCATTTGTCGGTGGATTTCAAAATGAACCTGCTCAGTGCTGCTACTTTCTTGTTGCGGCTCTGTACTTGCTTTATATTTCTTGGAGTCTCAAGATTTCTGACTTCCCAAATCTTTTCGGGATTGGCTTCAATTCCTCAAGCATTGACGATAAATCCAAAGAATTTTCCAAACGCGACCCCAAAGTGACACTTCAATGGGCTGAGTTTCATTCTGTACTCTTGGAGGATGTTAACATCGTTTCCAGGTCTTTGGTATGATTAGCGGAGAATTGTGACTTCACAAGCATGTCGTCTACAAATACCTCCACGATTTTTCCGATCTAGTTAGCAAACATTCGGTTAATAGCCGTTGGTAGGTTGCTCCGGCGTTCTTGAGTCAAAATGGCATGACTTTGTAGCCGTAAAGTCCCAGATTGATGACAAAGCTAGTATGCTCCTGATTGGGCAATTGTATGGGTATTTGAGCCAGAATACGCATCCATGAAGGATAAGAGTTCATGTTCAGCCGTTGAATCAACGAGTTGATCGATTCGAAGAAGTGGAAAATTGTCCTTAGGACAAGCTTTATTCGAGTCTGAGTAGTCAACGCATGTTCTCTATTTCCTGCAATGTTTTCTGACAAGTACAGGATATGACACCTATTTCGGATATAACGCATTCGGATAAACTCGTTCAACCTGAGTTTATCTACATCTTCCATAAGGGCGGAAGATCTTTATGGATCCATACCATGCCTTTTTTGCTTGTCCGAGACGTGTCGTGGGTCAATATTCAATATGTGGCTCGCGATGTCCAGGGAGATCCTATACATGTCGGAATGCATCCAGACAAACACTTCAAGGTTTGCCCGGAGAAATTCAACCAATTCCTCCTTCATCTGCTGGCTTAGCTGAGATCTGATCTTTATCATTTTAGAATCGTCATTATCGTCAATCGGGACATCAATTATCAGTTTTGCCGAGGAAGATTGACTGTCTTTGACTTCATCTTCACTTTCGATATCTCTCAGGTCAAGATCCCTTGGGAATTGGTTAGGGTGCCAAGGCCTTGGCCTAGGCGTTAACTGTCAATTCTTCGCAAAGCGAACGTAGAGAGATTCCTCTACACCCTTTTCCTTTTCTTTATGCTCTGTCTCCCACAGCTCAACAATATAACAGGCTCATTCAGTAGCTTGGTCTCCCTAAATGACTCCAACTCCATTATCGTTAAGGAATTTCAAAGTTAAACACCAAGGGGCGATAGTGGCCCCGAACTCAGCTAGGACCGGTCGGCCCAAGAAAGCATTGTGTGGTGTACCTATGTCCAATACAATAAACTGTAATATCCGGACTCTTCAGAGTTCTCCAACTCCTAACTCCACTGGTAGCTCCACCATCCCAGTGGGTAAAGTCGCACTTCCATTAAAGCCATGGACACGAGACTGACAAGGCTTAAAATCTTTTGCTTCCATCTTCATTTGATCATAGGCTTGCTTAAACAGTATGTTCACTGAACTTCCACTATCCACTAAGATCCTCTTCATCCAAGAAGGACCTACCTGAGCTAAAATGACTAGTGGATCAATGGTCGGGGCTTCGATTCTGTCAGTATCCCTGCTCAGAATACGATGTCGTCTGTCATAGTTTTCTGTTGTTTGGCCGGAGCCTCGTCTTCCAAATTACTACAACATTCGAAGCTCGCATGCCTAATAGAGCTGGCATATGACTGCATTTCCTTCCAACTCCGATCTGGATAAGGACCACCACTGGTAGTATTAATCACCAACCTCCTACCGGTACGATCGGGTTCCTCCGGTGTCGCTTGATTTGGTATTTGGTTTTGATTTGATGGGCCAACACCTCTAAACTATGGCGCCTGAACAAACTACTCCAACTTTCTTTCTCGGATCAACTTCTCGATAATATCATGTAAATGACAACACTGTTTGTGTTGTGGCTGTAACTATCGTGAAATCTACAAAACTTTCCCGTTTCTGTTTTTCTAACGATTGCTTTGGAGCAAGTTTCTTATATTGAACAGTTGCAGGTTTGCAAGTATACATTTTCCTAAGGGTCAAACATGGGAGCTCTATGTCTTGGCCCGCGATTTTGATCCCATTTCCTGCCCTGATTTCTATTGTCTTTCTGTTGATTCTGTATGTTTTATTGCACCTTTTCGGAACTCTCCCCAGTTTATTTTAAAGCGACATTGTTTTGGATTCCTTCCACACTGGGCCCTGCGTCATCCTTTTTCCTAGACTGTTTTGCATCCTCTTTTCTCAAAAACTGAGCTGCCTTGGAATAGAAATGGTCCAATGATGCAGGGGGTTTTCCGGCCAACCAGTTGCCAAATTCAGAATCGGGATCAATCCCCTTAGTCAATGCCATCAGAATGGAGTTGTCATTAGGATTACTAATCTCAGTGCATGCAGTATGAAACCCCTCCAGATAATATCTGAGTGTCACTCCAGGAGCTTGAGTGACATTGGACAAAGTATTAACATCTTTCAGCCTTGTGACATGCATGCGAAATTTTTTAATAAACTTCGTTGCCAACTGGTCGAAACATGAGATAAGTCAGGGTGGTAGACGAGTAAACCACATAGTCATTATTCCCCTAGGAAGATCGAGAAACTTTGGCATTTTACCGCGTTATCGCTCGTGCAGCATTCATTAACCATTCATATTTTAAAAGAAGCTGGTTAGGGTCAAAGCTCCCTTCATAAAGATGTAAAGTTGGCATTCTAAATCGTCGAGGCAGTTCAGCATAGAGGATATCATCCGTGAAAGAGGTATGACTTCGAAAGATTCCTCGGTCCTTACTAGTAAGGCCTTGGCTTTCACGGATCATTGTCGAGATATCTGGCGTCTAGACATTTTGGGCATGCTGGGCCAAGGTGTGATCGGGTTCTACAATGTGAGGACGTGTCGGTCGCGTTCGACGGTCCACATCTTGCCTCCTTGGTTCTAGGTTTTCACGAACATAAGGCTCAATAGTATACTCATGCTGGCGACGGTTTGGATCCATTCGGTTTCGAGTGTCAGCTCCCAACCCAGTAGCAGCGATGGCAGCGTAGTTGTTAGCACTATGATAAGGAGCTGTCCCTCCTTGGGATGAGGGTCCGGCCTGATAACTGGTTAATGGACCAACTCTCGGTTGCCTAAGATTCAGGGTGCATTGATGTCTGGTAGCCTATGTATATCTTCCATCCGGTCGTGGATGCGTGGATCTATGCTTGTAATCAGAAGAGGCTGAACTTTCAATAGATGAATAGGAAGCCCGATCCCTTTTGGATCTCCTACGTCTTTCGTAGTTCAGCTGATTGGTTAAATCCATGTTGGCACAGAGTTACTGGGTAAGCTGTTGGCGGCTTTGAGTCAGTGCTTGCATTAGCAGCTGTAACTCTTCCCTGGTGACAGGGCCTTGTAGATCTGAGGTCCAACAGCATTTTGGTCGATAGGAGGAAGTTGTGCGGGGTTCTGTCTATCCCATCCTTCTGGATCTGCAACCGCTGAAGCAGTCCTAGTGTTGTCCATGGTGGATATCGAAGTTCTCTCCTAGACTTGGTACAAATCTGAATAGGATGGAAAAACTTCTAGGCTTGAAATTTGGATCTCCTCCTTAGATTCTTGCAATCTGATATCGACAGTAGATATAATGAGCAAGAGAAAAGCTGAGTTTTATCAGTGAAAGCACCAAAGTGTTTGTATCAAAATTAGGCACAACACTCTACGGACGTGTTTGAAGAGATAAAATGAAGAAAGTAGATGTAAAATGAGGCAGATCTAACAAACACACCAATTAGCAGATAAGAAAAAGTGCTGAAATACGCGAATTTAAAGTGGTACAGCGTATGGCCTACGTCCACTGGAATGATTAATGTTTATGAATTATAACTCGTTGGATACAAAAGAATTTACAACTGTACAATCGAAGTACAATAGCAATTTTAGCAGAGTATCGGTGTAGAGAGGCGAACAGTCCATTTTCTATAGGTCCAGAGTCACTATTTATAAGCGTAGGCGGCAAATATCCCGCCCAGATCTCGTAAGACTTCTTCTCTCATGTGGGCGGGCCCACGGGATCAAGTTAAGATGACTTCGAATCAATCTAGGAGCGATACGAATTGAGTTCGTATCGATCCATAAATGTGTGAGAAATGAGGATTACGGATCTTAAGGCTAGGATTAACACTAGAGGGGGTGAATAGTGTTAATAAAGAATTACTAAATATTTTTGAGTTTATGTTAATTTAGACACCAATGTATGCAATATACAGACATAGATATGATCACAGAAACAATCACAGATGTAGAAATAAAATAAAAGCAGTAAAGGAAAGAACACACCGGATTTTATACTGGATCGGAGTTACCCTACATCCAGTCCCACAACACAAGTACGGATTTCCTTTCAAAAGAAATTGTACAATTACACCCTCGGTTTCAAGGCAACGAGGTACACGCTCCAGAATTTCTATCCTCTGGGTAGAGATACTTGATTTTCGGGCCACAAGTTTACCCAATTGATTTACCAAGGCTACAATGACACCTTTTCTCTCTTGATTGATTTCCAAGGCTACAATCACACCTTTTCTCGCTTAATAGATTACAAAGAAGTCTATAACTCTGAATAGCACTGAAAAACTTGTAGAGATAGTGATAGAGAATCAAACTAGAAGTAATCGAGTTCGATTCAATGTTGATTTCGGCAGAGTAATGGTAAGAATATGTATTAAGAAATGTGGAAGAAGAAGAGGAGTGAAAAACAAAAAAATCTGAAATAAAATTCGTTGAAACTAACCCCTATTTATAGAAGAACAACAGCCATGTCCATTCATGAAGAGTTATGGCGATTAGACACTTCTTTTGAAATTTAAATTTTAAACTCAACTGACACCATGTCGACATGGGGTACCTGGGCATGTCGACATCCCAAAGGATTTTTTGGTGTTTTGATTTTCTTTGAAAATAACTTTTATTTTATATTAAAACTATTTTAAAGTTTTATAAATATACTTGACTATAGTTAAAATTCATAAGTAAATATAGAGAATAATATATATAGAATTTAACTATAATTTTATATTTAAATCTAAGTATAAATATTTAAAAGTTAAATATATTATATTAAAAGAAATTTTAAAATCAGGAGTAATTTGACTTTGAAATTAAAGATAATTTTGAGGCTAAAAATATTTAAAATCAGGATAGAAGGTTTTGATGTTTTTTAAAAGGAAAGTTTTGAAATCATTTTGAAAACAGGATATAATTTTGAAAAATCATTTTGAATAAAAAGTTAGCGGATACAAAATAATGTTCCACTAGATTTTTGGTAGGTTCCATCTTACTTAGGGTTCCATCCCTTTAACAGGCTCGAAGTGGATTCCATTCCACGAATAAATTGGATTTTAAGATGCCAGTGCTTTTCTATGAGTTTTAACAAAATTCCTAATAAAAATACTTAACCTTGATATCTTGAACTCTTGATAATCTTGATACTCATGAGTCTTCTATCTCGATATCTTGAATCTCTATATTGTACAGTCTTTATTCTTGGTACCTGCATGGTTAAATCCTGCATATACATACATATCTAAACTTATAATGTTAGTATTTATATTTTATAATCTATTCTAAGGTTGTTGTCATCAAAACCATCATCTTACGGACTAACAATCCCCCCCTTTTTGATGATGACAACCTTTGTTTATAAAATATTACTTCTATCCTAATAACTCTCCCTAAAACTAATAAACTCCCCCTTAATTTATGCCTAACTATCCTATTTTATATTTCTCCCCCTTTATCATCAACATAAACTCACTCCCCCTCATTCTTGGGCTTGAGTACCTGCATTGATAAACTATACAATGGAATATATAATATATCGATTAAGAAATAATTATACTTATGAACATGATAACTAATCAAAGACTATATACACTTCAATATATATATGTGTGTGTGTGTGTGTGTGTGTGTGTGTGTGTGTGTTTTATACAACAAACTTCAAAACAATATCAAGAAATCAATCCACACAGAGTATCAATCCAGACCAAATCAATCAAAGCAAACAAATAAAAATCAAACGTTACATGGAACTTCCACCCATCCATCTTCTCCAAAGATTGGGTCTGCCTTAATAGCATCCCAATTATCATTATCGTTGGTGAGAGAGACAGGAGGATGTGCTTCGTTATCATCCTTGTGCGGAAAGAAGATCATCCATCGTATCGCATCGAAGTGCCTTTCTTGTTCCTTGATCATCTGCATTTGACTCAATTCTAAGTGACGCTGGTTACGCAGAATAAACGAGAGAATATTCTTGAATGAATTAAGAGTTCTTTAAGATTTTCGGATAGATTGTGAATAGGATTAGCCATAGTCGAATTTGTGAAAGAAATAAAGGATATAGATGATAAGAAATAAATTTTAGTGAAGACTTCTGGAAGAAATAGGTATTTATAGGTGTAGAAATTCATTTGAAATGAATAGACAGTTGATAGTTATTCAAATTTCAAATTCAAAATCAATTGTCATTTCTGACCAGTACATGTCGACATGGTCATATAGGGGATGTCGACATGGGTTAGTGAAAAATTATGACTAATTTGATTTTGTGAATAATTTTGTATATATATATATATTTATATAATATACTAACATTTATTCTAGAGATAAGATAAGGTAGATAATAGAATGGAAATTTCATTTCATAGCATACTACGATAATACAACGATTAAGCACACATTAAACTACATGAACATTCGAAATAAAGAAAATTAAAACAAATACAACGAGATACGAAAAGATAAAACTAGTTAGAGGATGATGATGATGATGATGAAGATAGTCCAAGTTTCTTGCTGACTTTGGAAATGAACTTGTTCATCTTGGATGAAATTTTGTCCAACTTCTTACTAACGGATCTTTTAAGAATCTGTTGATTCTCAACAATCGTCTTTTGCTTTTTGAGAAGGGTTTTGTTGGATGGATTAGGAGGATATTCAATGCTTTCCAAAGAGGTTTCACCTTCTTCTTCTTCTTCTTCAATTTCCATTTCATCCCCTTCTTCTTCTTCCTCTTCCTCTTCTTCCATTTCCTCATGACCCAATCGCTCTTCTTTTTCGGCAAGGATCTCATAAGGTTGAAAAACAAAAGGAATTTTCATAAGCGAAATGTTGGAATGATTGAAAACTTTTTTAGAAACAAATTCTTCGCCTTTGAAATTCACTCCAAAATAGTTAAAAATCCGAGTGAGATAAATTCCATGGTATAAAGTATTCTCACCCATTTCAAGATTTTTAGGACAAAGTTCATCCAAAATAACTTGCGCCCAATTTATGTCATAATTTCCAAAAATAGCAAAAAGAGCCTTGCAAACTTTTGAAGTAGGATTGTTAAAATTCCTCGATCTTGGGGTCAAAGTATGTTTCAAAAGAAGATTGACAATTGTTGCCTTTGGACGAAAATTTCGATTTTTGAATTCGAAATTATCAATCCTTTCGAAAATGTGATGAAATGTCTCACGATCATTTTCATCGATTTTAAAATTAGAAAGATCCATTCCCGTACACTTGCAATTGAGAATGGTACCCAAAAGATAACAATTAAAAGCAATTCTAGTGCCTTTGACGCTACTCCAAATTTCATCCTCATTTCCATGATAAAATCCATGGTTTAAATTAGCATAGAAAATTTTGACAAGATTTGGATAGCAAACAAAATCATTTTGAGAAGCATCAATAAGACTAAGAACTCCATTGTTTGCAAAAAGAGAATCAAGTTCATAAGAATAAAAATCTTGAAAAATAGCAAATTTTCCGGGATGGACTTTGGCATAGTTAGCATAATTGATGTATGCTTTTATTGCCTCCGGATCATTGAATAATTGCTCTTTGAATTTTTTGAAAATTCTTATGGTGGAGGGGTTGCTTGAAGAAGCCATTAAAGTAGAGAGTAGAGAGCTTGAAGTTATGAAGAGAGAGTTTGAATTTGAAAATGAGAGTGAAAAGATATGATAAAAGATGGTGAATAAATAGATTCTTAAAGGACATATTCTCTGGTCAAAAGGTAGCTTTTTAGAGAATTGAATGAAGTGAAAAGGTGGAGGGAAATTCAAACATTTGAATTCAAATTTTGAAATTCAAATTCAGGTACCCATGTCGACATCATGGTAGGGACCATGTCGGCATGTGCCTTTGAATTTTCATGAATTGATTTTTCCTAAGTTCTCTAATATATATATATATTATTATTTTTAATGCCTATATATATCTGAAATATTATTAAACTTCAAGTATATTTCAGAAAATATTATTATACTTTTAAAAAATAATGAAAATAATAATGAAATAATGAAATAATAATACAAAATAGAAAGAAAAAAAAAATTCAAACAACACACAAATTCAAAATCAACCAATCAAACAATCAAGCAACTAATTCCAAGCAAGCAATTTAAACCAATTGTATTATAAATGTGTACCTTTTTATGAGTCTGTTTCTTTGAATTCGTCGGAGTCATGAACAGCCCTGAAACACAAATTCGAATTATCTATCTTCTGATCATCATCACTTGAGGAAGAGTCTGAGTCATTTAGAGTAGCAATAAATGCACGCTTTCGTTTCTTTGCTGGATCATTGTTCATAGGAGAATTTTGCCTATCTGGATACGGATAGTCTCTTTTGAAATGGCATGGTTTATCACAGTTGTAACATTTGTCATTATTTGGCACTACATTCCGATTTCCAGAATTCTTATAGTTGTTTCTCTTGAGATTATTCATCTTTCTGTATTTCAGGAATTTCCTAAAATTTCTGGTCATAAAGGCTATCTCTTCATCATTATTGCTGTTTGAGTCTGATCCATCGGTCAATGCATTGAATGCCATTGATTTCTTTTCATATGATTTACTTTCTCTTCTCCCGATCATTTGAACTTCATACGACATTAGATTTCCAATTAATTCTTCTATCTTTAAAGTACTGATGCCATTTGCCTCTTCGATTGCAAATGTCTTTTGATCCCATTCTGGAGTTAGAGAATTTAAAATCTTTCTGACTTGATCTTCTTCAGAAAATTCTTTTCCCAAAGATATTAGAGAATGCACAATATCCTGAAACCTACTATACATATCTGAAATAGACTCATTAGGATTCATTTTAAATAATTGAAACTGATTTGTGAGTATGAAAATTTTGGTCTGTTTAACTTTGCTTGTTTCTTCGTGAGTAACTTGCAAAATTTTCCAGATTTCATATGCAGACTTACAAACTGACACTCTATTAAATTCATTTCAATCTAGTGAACAAAACAGAATATTCATTGCCTTAGAATTATTTTGTGAAACAGTCTTTTGCTCAGCGGTCCACTATGCAAAATTAGTTGTGGGTTTAGAATATTCAGTTTGTGTGATATTTCAACTGTCTAATCCTATAGATTGTAAATATATTTCCATCCTACATGCCCAATATGCATAGTTACTGCCATTAAAAAGTGGTGGTCTGACAGTAGACTGACCCTCTGCAAATGAACTAGTGACAGGGATACTAGTGTTAGTAACAGTACCAGTGTTGGTAGCCGTTTTGAAATCTTTTCAAAAATCAGATTATGAAACTTTGAAAACCTTGCTCTGATACCAATTATGAGAAATGTGGATTACGGATTTTAAGGCTAGGATTAACATTAGAGGGGGGGTGAATAGTGTTAATAAAGAATTACTAAATCTTTTTGAGATTATGTTAATTTAAACACTAATGTATTCAATATATAGACACAGATATGATCACAGAAACAATCACAGATGCAGAAGTAAAATAAAAGCAGTAAAGGAAAGAACACACCGGATTTATACTGGTTCGGAGTTAACCTACATCCAATCCCGCAACAAAAGTACGGATTTCCTTTCAAAAGCAATTGTACAATTACACCCTCGGTTTCAAGGCAACGGGGTACACCCTCCAGAATTTCTATCCTCTAGGTAGAGATACTTGATTTCTGGGCCACAAGTTTACCCAATTGATTTACCAAGTCTACAATCACACTTTTTCTCTCTTGATTGATTTCCAAGGCTACAATCACACCTTTTCTCGCTTAATAGATTACAAAGAAGTCTATAACTATGAATAGCACTGAGAACCTTGTAGAGATAGTGATAGAGAATCAAACTAGAAGTAATCGAGTTCGATTCAATGTTCATTTCGACAGAGTAATGGTAAGAATATGTATTAAGAAATGTGGAAGAAGAAGAGGAGTGAAAAACTAGAAAAACTAAAATAAAATTCGTTCAAACTAACCCCTATTTATAGAAGAACAACAGCCATGTCCATTCATGAAGAGTTATGGCGAATAGACACTTCTTTTGAAATTTAAATTTTAAACTCAACTAACACCATGTTGACATGGGGTACTTGGGCATGTCGACATCCCAAAGGATTTTTTGGTGTTTTGATTTTCTTTGAAAATAACTTTTATTTTATATTAAAACTATTTTAAAGTTTTATAAATATACTTGACTGTAGTTAAAATTCATAAGTAAATATAGAGAATAATATATATAGAATTTAACTATAATTTTATATTTAAATCTAAGTATAAATATTTGAAAGTTAAATATATTATATTAAAAGATATTTTATAATCAAGAGTAATTTGACTTTGAAATTAAAGATAATTTTGAGGCTAAAATTAATTAAAATCAGGATAAAGGGTTTTGATGTTTTTTAAAAGGAAAGTTTTGAAATCATTTTGAATAAAAAGTTAGCGGATACAAAATAATGTTCCACTATATTTTTGGTAGGTTCCATCCCACTTAAGGTTCAATCCCTTTAACTGGCTCGAAGTGGATTCCATTCCACGAATAAATTGGATTTTAAGATGCCAGTGCTTTTCTATGAGTTTTAACAAAATTCCTAATAAAAATACTTAACCTTGATATCTTGAACTCTTGATAATCTTGATACTCATGAGTTTTCTATCTCAATATTTTGAATCTCTATACTGTACAGTCTTTATTCTTGGTACCTACATGGTTAAATCCTGCATATACATACATATCTAAACTTATAATGTTAGTATTTATATTTTATAATCTATTCTAAGTTTGTTGTCATCAAAACCATCATCTTACGGACTAACAAAATGGTCCTTTGGGGCAGAAATTTATCGGTTGCATTCTTGAGGTTGTAGGCAAGCTCCTGTGAAAATTTGCTGGCATTTGGACTTGTAGAATCTGAGTTATGATCGATGCAAGTTTGTGTTCTCAATGTGCAATCGCGCTTCGCATCAATACGTGTGTATCGCTCCACTTCGTACCGATGAAATGCACGTGATAGCCAATGATGTGGCATTATCATTTAGGATTAATCCACTATTCACACCGAGTGACCGAGTCTTCCCTCTTCATAGGCCTCAGTCGTACCCATCAATTCATGCTCATTCATGTCCATCTGTAGGGTTTTATCTCGTATCGATTATGAAGGAAATGCTTTTCGTATTGATGTATGCCCACACCTTTCGTATAGATCTGATATAGTCCCTTTCGTATCGTTCCAAGCCACTGCATTTGTATCGATCTCTTGACTATTTCTTTATATTGTTGGTGGATGGATTTGTATTGATACATCACCGATCGGTACAAACTGTGCCAACAATGACCGATACAAACTGGGAAATGGGTAGAAGAGACACAACATATTTTTAAGTGATGGATACAAAACATGGTGGGCGCAATGGATACGAGGTTTAAGAATGAAGCGGATACGACCGAGGCAACTCTTCTATGAAGACGAATGTGAGTGCTCCTCGGCCTTGGATACGAGGTGGATGGAAACGAATGGACTTGCTCCTTTCTACGGATACGAATTGTTTGTTTCACTTAGATTTTTATGAATCAATATCTTGATATACAAACCCTGATTGACTTGAAATTTGGAACGTTAGCTTTCATAGCTTTGCTTGTCGTGTCATATCAATTGTAGCTCGATCTAGACTTGGGAAAATTTATCAGTATCCATAGTGAACCTATGTATAATCGATCTCCGGGACGAACAGTCTTTGGTTTCTAGTTCATTTCTTGGTGTCACGGCCTTGCCAAAAGGCGGGATAACAATCCCTATTGACATGGACAACCCAACTCGGGTCCTGAAAGTAGGTTCGTAGCTTGAAAGCAAGATACAGAAGGAATTGATAAATTTTATTTGTGCCAATCTGGATGTGTTCACTTGAACACATTCTGATATGTACAGGATATTGCTAGTGATAGCATGTCACACACTTAACGTTGATCCCAAGTTCATGTCAGTGAGGCAGAAGAGACGCAGCATGGGTCCGAAGCGATCTGTTGTAACGAAAGGAATAAGTGAATAAGCTGTTGGCCAATGGCTTCATCTATGAAGCAACATATCCTGAGTGGGTGTCAAACCCTATGCTGGTCCAAAAATTGAAAGGAAAGTGGCGAACTTGTATTGACCACTCAGATTTAAACAAAGCTTCCCCGAAGGATAACTTTCCATTGTCCAGAATCGACCAAGCTTATTGATGGAATTGCAGGGCATGAACTGCTCTTATTTATGGATGCCTACTCGTGATATAATCAGAGCATGATACTTGAACTAGGTCAAGAGAACACCCACATCATCACAGACTCGAGGCTGTACTACTATTGTGTAATGCCATTTAGCTAAAGAACCTTGTAAATAGTTACCAGAGACTGGTGAATATAATGTTCAAGAACCAGATCGAACAAACAATAAAAGTATATGTGGATGACATGCTAGTGAAGTTGTCAGTGTTTGGAAATCACCTGGATGATCCCTTGGAGATGTTTGAGACGTTCAAAAGTATGGAATGAAGCTAAATCCACTAAATTGTTCTGTTGGTGCTGCTTCTAGGAAATTTCTTGGTTTTATTGTAAAAGAAAGGGGCATCGAGGCTAATCTAGAGCAGATTACCACCTTATGGAATGTTAGATCCCCAGCGACGAAGAAGGAATTACAAAGGTTGAATGGAAGATCACCGCATTGAGGCGATTCATCTCCAAAGTGAGAGATGAGTGTATGCCATTCTTTGATGCATTAAAGAAGGGTAAGAAGAACTTTGAAAGGAATCAAGACTGCTAGACAGCTTTTCAAGAATTGTTGCAACATATGGAGACACCACTAGTTCTATCTAAACTAGTGGATAGCTAGGACTTATTCATTTACCTAGCAGTATTAACCCATGCATTAAGCACAGTGCTTGTACATAAGGAAACTAGGGTACAATGACATGTTTACTGCATTACTAAACAATTCCTTGGAGCCGAACGGAACTACCCAAAGTTGGAAAAGCTGGCATACTGCTTGCTAATAGCATCAAGTAAACTACGACCATATTCCAGGCTCATTCGATTAAGAAGCTGACAGGTCAACCCTAGAAACAAGTACTTTTTCGTCCTGAAATTTCAGAAAGACTTGTAAAGTGGTATATTGAGATGAGCCAATATGATGTGACTTGTCATCCCCAAATAGCGATTAACAGACAGGCATTGGTAGACTTCATTGCCGCGTTTGCTATCCAGGATTATGAACACAATGGCCATTTGCAATCTAACGATCGATATAATCGACGTACTACCAATAGCAAAAAGAGGAGCCAAATATGCTACCGTTGTTATTGATTACTTCACAGAATGGGCTGAAGCGGAACTGCTTGCCATGATAGCTACTAAGAAAGTGATTAATTTTATAATGAAAAATATTATTTGCATCTTTGGAGTACTGTACAAAATTATCACGGGTAACGGGACTCGGTTCGAGAATGTTGAATTTAAGGACTTTTGCAAGCATTATCGGATCAGGAAGAGCTTTTCTGTGGTAGCGCACCCATAGGCAAATAGGCGAGTGGAAGCAATAAACAAATTCATCGAATCCACTATATAGAAACAGCTGATGAAAGCTAACAATAATTAGGTTGACAAGCGTCCACTAGCACTACAGGCTCACAGAACTACACACAAATCTGTGATCGTGCATTCACCGTTCGTCTGGGTGTACAGTTCAAAAGCTATAATTCCAGTGGAACTAAAAGTCCCCTCTCATCGCTGAAGAAACTTCAAGTAGATAGAAAACGAGCAGCTGCTACTGGAAGCACTCGACTAGATCAATGAGAAGCAAGAGGAAGCTAAAATGAGGATTGCTGCTCACCAAAAAAGAGTGGAGCACCACTTTAACACCAAAGTTTGCAACCATAATTTTAAAGTAGGAGATCTCATCCTGAAACGAGTCTTCCTAAGGACAGGAGCATTTGGCCTGAATTACGAAGGACCTTACGCAATCAACCTAAAGCTTGGAGATAGAACATTCAAGCCGACGACTATTGATGGAATTCGATCTCATGTGCACGGAACAGCAACTTGTTGCGGCAATACTACACTTTATAATTATATACATATTTCCTCTTTTCATAAATAAGCTATCTAGGGACGTTGAGGGCACTGTAAACAAGCGGGACATGCCTTGGCTTCTTAAATCAGTTGAACAATGTTCTTATAAGCAAAACCGTCGAGTTGACGGTGAAAATCAACTCAAATCGCCATATCAATGGGAAAAATCATCCAAACCTTTTGAGAATCGACATTGCTCCAGTAACGTCAGGAAGGTTCAAAACACCTAAGTAGATGGCGCAAATCGACTTAAACCACCAGATTAAGGGAAAAATCGATCCAAACCTTCTAAGGACAAACATTTCCTGTAAACAATAGGAAGGTTCAAAGCCGCCAAGTCAATGGAGAAAATAGACTAGAATCGCCAGATCGATGAAAAATCATCCAAACCTTTTCAGAACCGACGTTGCTCCAACAACATTGGGAAGTTTCGAAGCTACCAAGTCGATGGGGAAAGTCGACCCAAATAGCTGGACCGACTAGGAAAATCGATCCAAACCTTTCGAGGACCAGCGTTGCTCCAGCAACATTAGGAAGGTTCAAAGCCATCGAGCCGACATGGAAAATTGGATCAAACAGACAGATCGACAAACAAAATCGATCCAAATCTTTTGAGAAGCGGTGTTGCTCTGGTAATGACGGGAAGGTTTAAAGCTGCCAAGTCAATAGGGAAAATGGAAAAATCATCGGACTGATGGGAAAAATCAATCCAAACCTTCTGAGAACTGGCATTGATCCATCAATGTTGTAAAGGCCCTAAACCATCGAGTCGATGGGGAAACTCAACTCAAACCGTTAGACCGACGACGAAAATCGTTCCTGCCTTTTAAATGCTAGTGTTGCCTTTGCAATGCTAGGAAATTCCAAACCAACAAGTCGGTTGAAAAATCGACCCATACTTCTTGGAACTTGGCATTCCTTAGAGATAGGCGATAACAAAACGAACTATATTAGGCTTAGAGATGTGGCATTGGAGGAAAATCCAAGGAGTTGGGTTGTCCATGTGCAAGTTTCCAGAGATAGAAACTGGTGCACGGTCGGGATCTTAACTCTGAACCTAGAATAATTTTTTATAACAAAAGATCATGATAATGTATCTTTCCGATACAAACATCCAGGTTGACATTGGCTGACGATGTAAACTTTGAAGAATCGGATCGCAGTCAAAGATTTGACAGCATCAAGAACTAAACGCTTGGAATTAAGCAACATAGTCATTAGTTCTCAAAGATAGGAAATATCATGTGAATCGGACTAGGCACTCAAAAGAATTTCTGAGGATAATTGATCTCTTAACAAATGGTCGAATTCAGCATCTAGGGCAATCGGCCCTACAGACTAGGGCACACGCACCAATTTATGGTTGAAATGAATGGACCAAGTTTGAAAGGAAATAGCGACGGAGTTGGCTACATTAAGTCATATCATGGTTGTGTTAGGCCAAACATAGTATTTTTGCAAACAAAACAGACCTAAAGTATCAGTACAAGCTAAAATAACTACAGGAATCTTATTTATATACCCAGAGCTTCAGTAATTAAACACGTCACATAAAAACAGAAGTATATAATATGGGAAATTGTAAAACATGCAATCTTTCATTACTACCAAAGTCTTTTATGAACAAGACCAATAGTGGAGGCCATACTCGCATAATATCGGCCTATTCTAGACACAAGAAGAAAAATGCAGACTTTTCCAATGACAAAACATAAAAAAAACCGAACGCTCAATCAACAGACTATTAAGGCTTTAATTCTTGCCACCACATTTGCCTTTTCCAGTATTTCCCGGACGGGGCTTGAGCATCTCTCTCCCTTTGGGTTCCTTACCGAGGGTGCTGCCTTTAGCATATGCAGATTCTCCTCAGCATGTGCAGATTTTCCTCTGGATCCATTGGTTGGCACCTCTCTACACTTTGGCTTGCTTGTTATAATTGTAAGCGAGGCAATCCTGGACTAAGTAGCTCAGGCACTTTCTTTATGTTAATCATCTATTTTTCCTTCTTCAGCCTCTCCGCCATTGTCTCATGGTCTGTGGGGTCCAAAGTGCCAATAATGTGAACATCCTCCTCCTAATAGATGGAAGTGTTCTCCAGGCTCTCCAAAGTAGCGATCTTCTCGAAATCGAGACTTGGGATGAACTAGAAACAAAAAAGGATGTAGAAAACCCAGTAAAGATGGTGGTTAACATAGTAAAAATCATTCTGGTCCCTGAACCATGCATAACCGGAGGCAGAGGAGGCAAGTGGGGTTGACCTACAAGTTGGAAAATAAAGAGGTAAAGTTTAGAAATAGATTCCAGTGAGAACTGAAGCTTCTCAAACACCGGAGATTATAGATTATAGATGCACGAGATATAGCCGAGCCGCTTCCCCTTTGTCAATTGAGTTTACAGATGAACTTGATATATTCTAAAGTTGGCCCATTGTGCAAGATTTCGAAAAATATCATGTATATACCGTATAGGAACGCGCAGCTTTTTCTCATATAGCTGAGCCGGACCCAGCTTCAAATAATGTAATATTTTCCGGACAAATGGACTGAAGGGTGGAATGCATCCGGCCAGCACATGAACTTATTGTAGGCATTGTACCCCTCTGGGGAGCTCTACCATGACGAGATGGATATAGTAAATCATCATACGACATCCCGTTCTTAATGAAAATTATGTAATGTGAAGCCTCATCGACTTTCGAAGCTATAGAGTTTGCTGGATCTTCCAAGAATACGACATCTCCTAGAGTGTCAGGAGCCGGCTCACCTTCTACTTCAAGGCTTTGTGAAATTTCTGGTACTTGATGGGAACTCTTAGGTTGTTCAGGTTGGTGACCTGGAGTGTTTCGGGCAGATATAGTTTCTGAGCTAGATTTGGCATCAAAATTGTCATGTGGTGGAGTCTGTTCAGTAGCCATAACAGCTAAGCGCTTTAAGCATTTGGAACCCATAAGCATTAAACTTATCAGATAATCATCATTAAAAAAATGAACCCATTTCCTCTATGCAAAATAGAAACTAGTGTAGTGTGGTACAGTGTTGTGTAGTACAGTGATAAACAATTTGAATTAAAACGACAGTAGTAATAGACTCGTGGATTCGAGTGGAGGACCGTCATCGCTAACTATCCCAACCAATTTCACGTTAATGGCTGTGCATTCTATCTAAGATCTGGGATTAGTTATCAGCATGCCAGAATTTATTAGTTGCGTTCAAGTGCAAATCAGCATCTAAATCTGTTCAAGGAATGTGTTACAATTTAAAATTAATATTTAAGCTCATGTGCTATACAAATTCGCAATCAAGTTTGAGGTGAAGTATATTTAATTTGAGACTATATGTTGTGTGATTGGTTTAAGTCCATTTTTGAATCAAAAGTCTTCATGTCCAAGTTCACGGTCATATGCAAGTTTTAGCTCAAGATCAAGTTCATGTGGATAAATACCGGAGTGCTCAAGTTTCTAAAGGTAGAAAAATTTCCTAAGTCCCCATAGGCGAATGGACCACACACCTGATCCCTTGCCTAGGCAGCACTGGTTGGTGCAATTTTGCACTTCATCATCCTATAATCGATCCCTCAGGTCGATCGATCCACTTTTTCCAACAACTGAACCCTTTGCCCCATTCCATAATCTAAACCATATGACCCGATACTACTTCAACGTCCATAACCGATCCCTCCACTTTACCACTTCACTTCAGCTTCTACATGCTGCAGCCAAACCCTCCATACTACCGATCCCTTCATTCCACTTCATTTTCCTCATATCCATGCTGATCCCTTGCTTAGCTGCTATTCCCTTCATTTCTCTCCAGTCCGACACCAAACCCTAGGTTCACAACCACCAACATATTCAACTCCCTCATCCTGTTACAAAATCCCATTAATAAATCATATAAAACTAAAATGAAACTCACCTATATAAGGAGACACAACTCGATTAAAGCAAAGAAGCTCGAAGTTGCTTGGAATGAATTAAGGGTTCAGGTATGTGCGATTTGGGATCATGTCAGTAAAGGTTAGACAATAGCGAGCTTGTGGAGGATGAAGAAGTAATGAATCAAAGGAGAAGTTGAGAGAATTGTTAAATTTCTTGGGCCTGGGCTCGTCAATGGCAGAAGCAAGGAGAGAGAGGGGATCGTGTCATTTTATTTGGATAAAGGAGCAAGCTAAAAGCTAAGTGATTAGCTTAAATATTAGTGCGGCCCGCTCCTCTTTGGACCCAAAGTTTGATTAAGTCCACATAGGTAGAGGGATCGGATCTAATCCCCCACTTAAGGGATTCATATCGATCCATTACCGATGCTAAAAAAAGAAAAAAGTTTTGCAACGCAATTGCATTTGAGCTACAAGGAATTGGCAAAGACCCATAAGCATGTAAATGTGTTCTAGAGCCATTAACAAAGTGTGTACATGAACGTGCACGTGTACATACCTAACATTCGATTTCTTGAATCGAAGTTGACTGATTTCTAACCTGTATGTCTCAAAATAGAAGTCACTATTGATAGATGAGACCTACTAGCTTAATTGATTATCTCAATGGAACTGATCATGGAATGTTATCGACATGTTACAATCCAATATTTAATGTCGAATATCGACCAAGCGTCATGATGAATAGAGCGATATAACCCTTCGAAAGGATAATAACTGTTCAAAAAACTGAATGTAATTCTTTCCAACAACTCTAACTTACTTCGATTCAAAGCACATCATGTTCGAAACAAGACATACTTTAAGGGGAAAGGGTTATCTAGTCTTTTTACCAGGCTATGTATACAGGCTGACCGAACAAGTTAGACTCGATGATAGACAGAGAAATCAGTTTAGAGAGGTGATAACAGAGTTTAGACATTAAGCACAGACATCAATATGAAGTAATGATCAAGTGAAACCAAGAGATGAACCGTACAGAACATTCTAAGTATGGATTAGAGTCTCAACCGGGATAGTGATCGGGTATGATCCCTGCCTCTATACAAGGGATTGGGTCATATCAGCTTAGCAGTTCAACTCAATAGAGATTGATCGATATCTCAAAATCCAGAAGTCAAATATGCAAACACTTTTGGTGGCTTGGTAATAACATGAAGGGGGGCTTGCCAGAGTGACCGTGAGACCCTACGTGGTCGTTAAGTAGGATCGGGGATAATCCCTATTCCTTAGGACTTGGGCCTATCGATCACTCATGTGATCTCGGTTACATCTAGAGATTCCGCTGTTGATTTTTTACGAAAATGTTCGGTCATCTCCCCTTATAAATACAAGCTTCATGATTCATTTGTGGGATCTTTAGGCTGTTATTTGCTTTATACTCACTGTTTTCATAGATTCCGATCCAATCCATCTTGTACTCAGAATTCAAAGCCATTAATAAAGCAATTTCATCAAAGTGGACGTATGCAATCAACGCTGAACAACTATAAATCCATGCGTTCTTGTTTTTGCTTATTTTCTGTTATTTAATTGCTTGTTTCCTCTATTTCATTTATATTTCCTCATTTATTTTTCTACAAAACTCTATTGGGTGTTTGTGACCAATTTTGTCACAAACACATATATACATACATTATAGGCAGATATATATATATATATATATATATATATGTAGCTGTGCTTGAGGTAAGAATAAACATAGCATACGCGTACACATGTTGATTAATTAATTAAAAAATAGACATAACATTAGATAGAAACCAAGTGGCATAAGTTTATGTTATGAATAATGTATTTAACTTCTCCAATCACCAGAACGTTGTTCTAACCCCCTCCTCATTAAAACCTATAGGATAGATTTAGAGGAACAAGTCACTGGAGGTGACAGAATGGTTGATGGAGAGTTATTCCTTTTCATGCTAGATTTTAGCGAGGCTTATGGATGTCTATGAAATGTGGTTGGTTCTGAAGTCGTTACCTCGGTTGGTATTTGTTCTTGTTCTTGTTCTTTTCTTTCCACTATGAGTTTTACTTAATTGATCTCTGATACACTTATGTTTATTACAGGTCACCAAATCCAACTCTATAAACTGTGGCTCTGGGACAGTTATGACCATAATTCTAAAGGATGAGCGAGGCGACTATAGGTTGAAAAACTAAAATAAATACAGTAAGGAATTTGAATGGAAGAGATTGTGATTATAAAATTTATAGGCAATAAGTGTGCAATAAATAGGGATTTAAAATAATTTAATAAGAATATAAAAGGACTAATTAAAGAGATTATTAGTGTAATTATGGAGAAGTAAAGAGCTTTAGTAGGAAAAGTTGGATGAATAAATAAATGTCTTTAGAAATTGTTCAGTTAGAATAATAATCATTTATTTCGGACAATCACATTTATAGAAATAATAAATAAGCTTGTTAGGTAGTAAATAAACACTATAAGTGGTATAGTTGTAAACATTCAAAACTAAGGGATGATAGGAGAAGAAAACTTGATAAAGTGGACAATTAAAGACAATTTCTAAAATCCAGCCCCATGTGAAAGAATTTGATAAAATGCTTTTTGGAAACTTCTTGGAATGTTTTGAATGGATTTTTCAAAAGATTTATTAAGAAGTTGTTGTTTTGAAAAAGTAAGAAAATTTAGAGAATCATGACTTAAAATGAAGTTGAGAAGTCAACAGTTCTGATTAAGAGGTTTTTGGTAAAAAGGGTTTTATATTTTCGAAACTCTTAGTCTAAAAATTTGTTGGGTTGAAAAGTTTTCAGTCTAATAGATTTTCGATAAAGGAATTTTTCTTTCTAAAATAGATGTAAAATGGAGCGTAAGTTGGACTTGATGATTTTTCCTATTTCTTAAGTTTAGAAGTTCTTTTAAAAAAATTCTTTTCAAAATGGAAATGGAACTTGAAAAAAAATGAAATGATTACGAGCCACTTAGGTAGGAGAAATGTAAGTAGAAGCAATATTGAAAGATATGGATAGAAATAGCATTAGGAACATATAAAATAGGGTTCGTAATCTAGTTAGGGTTAATGTAGGAGAGAAATAATGAGAATGGAGAGGAAAATGTTAGGATAGGAGTTTATCTCCTCTACTCTACTTTGCATTATTTAGGCTTATAAAAGATGTTTTTGGATATTTTGAATTAAAAGACCAACATTCATAGGAATAAATCTTTGATGTAAAATATTTTTGAAATGGGAGAAATTATTTGCTTCCTTTTGTGATGAAGCAATTCTTATGAAATTTTGATAGTTTGTTCTAATAATTGAGTTATTGGAAGTTTTGGGTTAAAGACCCTACTTTTAAAGAAGTAAGTCTTTAAGATACAAATATTTGAAAAGGAGAATTATTTTGCTAAGCAATTTTAGAACCTTTGAAATGGGGTTAAGAATGAAGCTATAAATGTTTTGAAAAGTGTGAAAAGTTGGGTTCAAATATTTTTGAAAGGTTTTTCCAAGTGTTTAATAAAAATGGAATAGATATATGCAATAAAGCAAAATATGATATCTAGATGCTTTTGGAAACTCAATTCCCCAAACTGATTTTACAAGCTGGAAATTCTTTTTGAAAGTATGCTTAAAAGTTTTTTGGGTTTGGAAATATTTTTGTAAATTTGAATTTCAAATATCGCGTACTAGCATAAGGTTGATTTCTAAGTTTATATTTCATATGGAGTAGATAGGGATCACTATCTAGAAAAGGAAGGTTTCAAGATATGAATAAAATAAGAATGATGTGTACAACCTGATCTAGAAATTTAAAATCAGTCTCAGGCATTTATTTGTAGGATGTTGAAAATGTTGTAAAGGTATTCTAAAACTATAATTGCATTATAATGCCCTTGGAATGTGAATTTCCATATTTTTATTTATTAAGAGCGGGCTCTGATGTAATTTCCATAAGTTACCCAACTCCTTAAATGCATAAAAGTGCAGCATTTGAATTGACAAGGCATAAACCAAAAAGATAAAGAGATGTATAACGTATGGATACTCTTTTCCATAGTTTACACCGCCTATTTCAATAAAAGAAAAAGAAATAATCTCTTGTAATTTTCAAATAAAGCAAAAATTATCGCTTGTGGTTAATTTATGAATTTTTTTAACGGTAATCCTATTTGGAAGGATGACTCTGATGAAATATATAGCATAATTAAATAAGGGACTGATGAACATTAATCCTTGGAGTAAGTATATAGTAAAAACGAACTCCAAGGAATAGTAAATATATAGCATTAGGATTGATAGAAATTTAGTAAGTAATAGCTAGAAATATATAAACAGCATAATTAACAACAATATACATATTAAGTATAAACAGCAACGTAATTATAGGACTAGGATTGATGAACATTAATTACAGATTTAACGGACAATAAATTTGAAATTAATAGAGGATAAAAAGGAATTAAATAAGGGACTGATTAAGGAATCTATTATGGTATTTATGGAGGAATTGAATATTTATAATAGGTGAATTTTGAAACTGGTAAATGGATGAAAACAGATTAACTAAAAATTAATGAGAGAGTCAATTTTGACATTAATGACCAGTTATTATGGGTAGTGGATATTTATTAAGGAAGGTGGCTAATGGTGGAATCACATTCTAGGAATTTCCATCTTAAACTAGTAAGGAGCATAAGGATTCCAACATCATTAAAACAGTTATAATTAAAGGCAACATCTAGCAAAAAATTTCTTTTAGGGTTTGTTGGATTGTAACCATTGGTTGTCTCTACATAAAAAGTCGTGTATGGTATGTTGTGAGATGTGTTCCTATTTATTTATTTATTTTACTGTTGTTTCTGGATATGAAGACCGCTCTTATATGTATTGTGAGAAGAAACGGTGTAAATAGAAAAAAAAATCCCATAAGGACACTTAACTGATGGTAAATGCAATATAAGACTGGAAGGCTGTTAAAATTAGTAAATTTTAGCGAACGAAGGACAACAAAAGTTGTTATGGAATTGAAGTTCGTTTTTACTATTCCTTGGGAAGCTAAAATTTACAAATTTCTTTAGAAGCTGTCATAGTAAAATAATAAATGTACCAACATTTTAAAATGTTAAGTTTTAAAGATAAAGGTTAGGTATAAAGTGTTAGACTGGAATTTATGCGTTCGTGCATAACTAACTTCCGACTATGCAGAAATGTGGTTTGAACCATTCAAAATTTTGAATGCCAAGTATTTTAAAATCACCTGAAAAAAACTCTAGCTTTTGAAATATTTTTAGCGCTCAAATAATTTTTGAGAACTTTTGTCCAAATTGATTTCAAGGAAGAATTTGCATCTAAATAATTTTGGAAAGTGATTTTTCAAGTAACATACAAATTTGAAAAGTGTGAGAGATTTTTATCGAATTTCTAATTTTGAAGGTCACATGCTAAGCATAGGGAAGGTAAATAAATTAGTAAATGCGAAATTTAGCCATGCATTAGGGTCGACGATACGATAAAACACAAACGATAAAAGGGAAAAAGCTATTTTAACCTTGGAATATCTATTTCCATACCTTATCAACGACACGCAAGGGTCCTTTTTTGGATTCAGTTCCATTTTAGAGCTTACAAACAAACCTCCATATGAATTTTGTATGTAGAAACATTTGGAGGATTATAGGGCAGGGAGGGAATTTCTACTGTACAATAGAATTAGTAACTTATAGAGTAGTAAAAACATAGAATTCCCCACCTAAATTCCTTTTCCCGACATATGAGTAACGTTTAGGAAGCGATAATGCGATGGTTAGACTCTTAAATGTTAGGAATTAGATGCAAAATCAGTTGCATCATGCTCCTATTCGTAGGAGTATGGGGAGTTTCGGTTAAAAAAAATTTCAAAATTTTCATACATGCAGAACTGCTAGGATATATATATAAGTTATTTGCATCATATTTTCAAAGATGCAGTTTTAAAAAAAAAATACATCCTTATAGAAGGGCCGATTTAGAATCATTCTATATATGTTTTCTATAGTTGGGATACACTATGCACTTATGCACGTTTGGTTGTAAAATTGGTTGTATAATAATTGCTTGGGTAGTTTAGAAAAAGTGTAAGCAATAACCATGATTTAATCATTGGTGTAATTTCGAGGATGAAGTTCTATTGAGAGGGAAGAATGTAACACCATGTATATTTACATTAGTCAATTATTTAGATTCCAAAAATGAAATTTATACGAATAGCAGAATTTGGCCATAGAACTTGCGCCATTGCTTTCATGGTGATTTTCTAAGCAACTTTCATATTTGAAGTTCCGCGAACGGAGTTCAAATGAAAAATTTACGGATATTTAAAGGAATCGAAACGAAAATAAATAAAAATGAAAATTTGAAATAACTAAACATAATTACCTGAGTCCCATGGTCGACCCCTAAGTTGGGGGTGATCGGCCGGTCGGAGCCTAAAAGGCTAAGGTTGAACCTCGGCCAACAACCTGGATTTTATAATTTCTAATCTAACACATATGATTCATTCTAGCATCTATAAATACACGTCTAAACCCTCCTTTCCTTCTCATATTGATGCAAGCAGTGAAACTCTGCCATTTTTCCTGGTCTACTTTCTCCCAAAACCAAAACAGACTGTAAATATACAAATTGGAGAATATCAGAGAATAAGAAAATTAAGGAGAAGAGAGAACGTAAGAATTAGCGTTGCACAATAACAAGGTAAATTTCAAACTAATATATCTATATCTTCCCTTAAATCTCAATTCTCTTCTAAGATCCATGATTCTAATATTATGTATATTATATATACGCCTTGATTTAAAAAGGGAAAGCAGTTGAATCAGAAGGATCAGATTCAGATCTGGAAGTTTGGGAAGTTTAAAACTATAAGTGGAATTTATATATAAATTATTTATAACATTATGTTGGATTTCGTTTAATTATTATGCCTAATTAAAAGATATAGAGTTGTAGGATAGAATTGAATATATAAAACATTGCCTACATATTCTGTAAATTAGAAAAGATGGAATAGAAATGTTAATTACATCCAGATTTGTAAATTAGTCCCAAGTTGTTAGTAATTGAATATGAATTTAATGTGGAATTGTTTCAGATCTACCAATTGGTTTATTAGAATTCATTTCAAATCTATATTTATATTGAAGGGTATTCATATGAATTAAGTTGTTTTAATTTCATTGAAATGTGAAAATTTATGTATTATAGTCTGTGAGTATGTAATATGTTCAAGTTCCGTAGATTTACCTAATTTTTAAATTAAATTGAAAAGCACGGTGTTTAATTTGACAAGGAATATAATTAGAAAGAAAAAAAAGAGATATGTAGGTATGGAATTTCACTCCATACCTTACACCCTTTATTTCAAAACAAAAGGGAATTTAATAATTTCTTGTAATTTCAAACAACGCGAACCACTTATTTAAGTAAATTTGTGGAAAATATAATAGAAAAAAAATCAAAAAGTGAACATTCTCCCAGATTAGAATACAAAGAAATATCTAGTTAATGTTACTAGGAAGATAAAAGAGAAATAAAAGAAAGTAAATACAAAAACATATATAACCCCGCAAAACCATAAAGGAAATCATAATTAATGTAACAAAAATGGGTATCTACGTCCAGGTTAAGAAGAATAAGAAATTTGAAATAAAAAGTACAATAAATGGTAATAATTGGAAACAAAGGAAGAAAGGTTAATAAACATTTAATGTGCAAATAAATGGAATAGGAGTTATGGGAATTTAAATAGTTGGAAGGTTGTAACTTAGAAATAAATCGGCATTGAATGAGCAATGAATGAAATAGGAGTTATGAGGGTTTAAATTGTCACAATGAATTAGTGAAATTAATTAATGAAATATATTAAATTAGTGGTAGTTGGACAGGATCGACTAGAAGGTGTTGAGGTAGAACAAGAAGTTATGGGATCTCGTAAGCCGCTTTGTATTATTGGATACGATAAGAAACAGCTTAGGTGAAAGATGGTGAAGCTAGTAAAAGTACATTGGAGTGGAAGTGATGACGATTGTATGTGGGAGATGGAGGAGAGCATGAGGACGAAGTGGTAGGAGTCCGTGGTTGGCAAGGACCACTGTTTATCGTAACTACTTTCGCCATTGTATATTATTTTTGTTGGATTATTATTCGCATGTCGGGGTAGGAAATTGTTTGCATGGTTTTTTGTTTGACATGGTTGATGGTTTTCTTGTGATTGATAGGCATGCGCAATAAACGTGGCTGCTTATACCTGGATTTGTTTAGGATTTTGGGAGCGAAATTCCTAAAAGGAGGAAGAATGTAACGACACACATTTTACGCATCGGAGGATCGTAAAATATTTTATTTTATTCGTATGAGGTCACATGATTCTATAATTTTGGGATATGACTCTGAGGGGTATTTTGCACACTATGAATGATTTTCCTTTCTGAGTGGTCACAATAGAATAATGAACTTATGACAAGAAAGTTATGGCTGTTTTAAGTTTTTAGAACCATTTGCCAGTATTAGTGCATAATTAGTGAATCCCTATAGTTGGCCCATTAGTCTAGTTAGAGAATCCCTATAAATAGAGTTGTATAAGTTAAATGAAAATTTTCCCTCTAATTCTAAATCAGGTCTAAATCTTAATTAGCTCTGGATCCATCCTAATTTCACCTAAAATCATCCAACCTGCTTTCCAAATCAAATTAGACCGTGGATTACAGATTAGATCTTCAATTAAAGGCTAGAGATAATCAAATTTCTCAACTTTGAATGCATTTCTTCGTTGTCCAGAGTAGATCAATATTCAAAGTGGTTGAATTGGGTAACTGTTTAGTGGTTTACGCCATCTCACTGTACTATGCATGTTTATATGGTAGAATTATAGGATTTAACTTGTTTTAAGTTGATTTTTTGAAATAAAACATTTTCTAACTTTAATTACATTATAAAATATTGTTTAATGGCAAATCGCCAAAAAATATTGCAATAAAAATTGCCGCAAGCGCATGGATTACAAATTAGTACGTGGCGAGTACGGGTCGATACGCAGGGAACTGAAGTGATTTTAAAATTCTACTCAATCAAATTAACCCAAATTTGCAAGTTCGTTTTTAAAACTAAGAAAATAACAAAAATTAAACTAGACAAAAGGGAATACAAATATGAAATTAAATGACAATTTAGAGAAAATCCACTCTCATACTCTCACATAAATCAACACAAAAACAACCAATGATCTCTTATTTAATCTAAGTAGAATTAGTGATGCATTTATCACAAGCATGGCCTAATTGTGTTATTAATTAACACACTTAAACCATCAAATACTAATGCAACCTCTAACCCACTTACTAACTTTAACGGAAATGTCATGAAATTAAAAGTAGAATCTATTATAAGCATGGCTTATTTACTATTTAATTAGTGACATAAACCATCAAATTTTGATTCTAATCATATTTTCATTGTCATAATCATATATAGATGAAGAGGTAATTAGTGATTCATATGGCTAAGCATAACCTATTTGTTTTGGACAACATATGCTATCAAACTCAATATTAAACACAAAATCACACAAACATCAATATGTCATTAAATACAAGAAGAGATCATAAATTAACAAATATGTAGAATCTACATAATTAAGAAAGCTTCATTACCCCTAAATTGAAGGGGTTTAGCTTCTCATATTTGTTATCATTTCAATATATGCAGATTGCAACATAAACATAAACAAGAGGAAAAGGAGAGCTAATTAAAATAAACAAAAGTTGATCTACTTGCATAAAATAAAGAGATCTACACTACTAATAAAAAATAAACAATAAAGAAAAGAACATGTTTTATAATTGCATAAAAATAAATAGCATAAGCAAAGGCTACGAAGTCATTAAAAAAGAAAGTTTATGTTTACATGCTACAACTAAACTAAAGAGAAGGTGGTAAGAGCTCTCTACAAGAAACATAAGGGTATTTATGCATGTTTGAAACCCTAATCATATTTTAGGGAATACCCAAAATTCCCCCTTAGAAAGTGTGGCCATCAAGTTATCATTAGCAGGTAATTAATCCTCCATTAAGTGTGCATGTGCTTTTATCTCCACTAACATGTGCATTAACTCCTAATTGTATATCATGGTAAGTAGGTAGGTAGGGTCCTCCATGATTTCATGAATTCATTTATTTCCATCTTCATTTTCCTTCTTCTCTTGTGCATGCATATTTCCATAAAGGTTTCTTCATATTTCCATCCAAGTTCCTACAAATAAAACTAAAATGTGCAAATGAATATTTTCAAAATTAATACATGCACAGACTTACCATTTTGCCCCTAAATGAAGATGAATGAATGATGATTTGATGATATTTGGATTTTAGTATAAACATGTAAAAATACCCTAATATGATCATTATTTAATTAAAACAACATTAAATATGTGAGTATAAATATAGACCTTTACATGCACATCAAATATGAATTTGGCCTAGATTGATTAAAAATTACCATTGCTCATGCTTATATAGTCATGTTATATGTTGATCTATGTTAGGAATTGACTTGTTTATCTTATTTTGATGGATTGCAAGTTTGATTTGATGAAATTTCTTGTTATTCCATGTTTGAATGATATGATTTGATGTTGTTTCCTAGTGTTGCGTTTACATAGAAATTTAGTTGAAGAATTGAGCAAATTGGCAGCTAAGTTGGTCAGAATTGAACGAAACTTGGTGAAGGAGCTCTGAAGTATAAGGGGAGCCTACACGATAAGTCGCATCCCCAAATTCTCTAAGGACTAAACTCGACCCCGAGTAAAGAGGCTTGAGTCTGCACGAATTTAGGTGGTAACTCCTATGGATTGGTTGTTGGCAGGATGGATGGAGCTTGGCTAGATGAGATGTTCCATAGCACAGTGAATGAAATTGGCTAAGTATTGGAGTTGGTGACGAGTTAAGGCTTGAGTTAGTGACAAGTTAAGGCTTAAGTTAGTGATGAGTCAAGGGCAAAAAGTTGGTGACGTGTTAAGAGTTTAAGTTGGTGATGAGTTAAGAGCTTAATTTGTTGATGAATTAAGAGCTTAAGTTGGTGATGAGTTCAGGACCTAAGTCAGTGACAAGTCAAAGCTTTAGTCAGTATCGAGTTTAGAGGAAAGGTTGGGTGGCAATGGAACTTTTGGAGACTATTAGTTCTGTAGATAGTGTTGGAGTTGGTGGCTTGTTCATATTAGGTCGGATGACGATATAACAGCATGATGAAAAGCTAGAATCTTCGAATGTTGGCTTGTGTTGGGAGTAGGTTCCGAAGATGATGGCTGGTAAAAGAGGGAGCCATCAGATCGGGGAACATGGGTGTTGTCCCTCATGAATAATGGAAATTGGATTGAGCAAGAAGGGCTAGGTGCCTCAATGGAGCAAAGGAGTGCTCAGTTATATGTGCTAAGGAATCATTGACACTCATAAAGTTTTCAGTTGTACTCGAAGCATGGGTATTGGGGGCACTCGCGGATTGGTAGCGAGAATCCATATACCCTAGACCTATGGGCATTGGGTCTAGTTCCCCATGGGTATTGGTATGTTGGAAGAGTACAACAGAGAACCGAGATTTTTTTTTAGTCCCTAGCTTGGTGGTTATACGAGTTGTCATATATTCAAAGCACAAGAAAGGAGTGATAACTAGGATTGCTTGTTGGATGCTATGGTTTGTATGATTACTTGGGTTGCTTCCTAAGGTAAGCTATTACTCGGAGATATAATGGGAAGTAGGTATAGGGGATAGGAATACCTTGAAGAATGATATCCTTTATTTGGTTGATAGTATATCTTTATTATATTGTAGAGTAGCATACTATAGTGTTATATTCTAACTCTCTAGGAGTGTGGACATGTCAGGTATGGTTCGTGTATCTTTATTCCTTACAATATTTACCTATATAGCACTTTGAGATTCATTTATCGGCCACACCGAACTGTTGTCCTACTCATGGTTTTATGTTTTGCTTCTTCTTGTGTAGGGTACTCTTAAATGAGTAGAGTAGATAACAGGTCTAGATGATGCAACACTTGTTCGGAGGATGAGCTGGATGGAGTTATCACGTACTATTTACATATATGGAGTCTACACTTATTCTGTTGAGCAATACTGTAGAGCCCATGACAGTGCTTTCCTATTTCTGTTACCATTATATTTGAGGCAGTTGTTAAGTTTAATTCCATTGGATAAACTATAGTATGATGTATAACTCTGTGGATACTATATTCTGATGTTATTGATTTGTTCACACCCTCTCTTCTATTGCATATGTTATATTATATATTTTTTCCATGCACTGTGAGATATACAGCAAGTTATATTTGCATTTACTTATTTCAATGTAGATTATCATCTTATATCGGTCGGGCATGACTGCAGCGTATTATTTAGTTATATTAGTGCTGATGGTATAGGGTGGTCGTCACATATGGTATCAGAGCTTTGGTTACACGATTAACTAGAGCTGATACTGTGATCCAGTAAGGATAGAGTAGGAGATGTTGCATAGACTGGATCGAGAGTGTGTATGTATACGAGAGAGCGCGTGCTTGTTATAAGTCTGGTTTTCAAAACTATATAGTAGTACAAAATAACTCGCATGCGCATGAGCACTTTTGATACAGTTTTATTTTATGAGAGACTGATCATTCTTGTTATGGATAAGAATGAGCCAGCATACAAGAAACGCTGTGAGGAATTTTGCTTCAGGAGCGGAAGAAGGAGCGGGATCGGGAGCTACTATGCCTAAAGTACAAGCCATGTTCTACCCTATGATTGCAAACATGATGAGGAATGCTCCTAGAATGGGGATTGGTGGAGATGCTACAGTGCAAGCGCCTAAGGTAGATTTTTCCAAGCTGAGCAAGGATTACTCAGCTCTTGGACGAAAGCCATTCCAAAGGACAGAATCAGCCATAGAGGTACATGACTGGATTGATACTTATGAGCGCATCTTTAGGGATATGGAGGTAGAAGATGCTAGGAAAAGGAAGTTAGCCTCACGACAGCTACAAGGCCAAGCCATGAACTGGTGGAATGCAGTTACTAATGTTACTCTAGAGGATCAATTTAGTCGAGGCTAGTTCAAGGCAAGATTTGAGGAGAAGTTCATCCTAGCTGCCCAGAAGTCGGTGTTGTTTAGAAAATTTGCTGATCTCAAGCAGGAGGTTGACAGTCTCGTAGTATGTTGTGGAGTTTGATGCCTTGCCTAAGTATGGGATGTCATTCATCAACACTTCCTTAAGAAAAGAAAAAATTAGAAGTTTGTTAGTGACTTGGATGACTACCTTGGAGAGAAGTTGGTGGACCATATAGAAGAGCCTTTCGAGAAGCTAGTTGAGAAGATGTTATGCCATGAGAGCTTGTATCCTAAGACTAAGAATGTTATTGTCCTTTCCATTGAAAAAGAGGAGCCAAAGCCGTAGTAAGGCGGTGATGGAAGAAGTGGAAGCAGTCTCAGGAAAATGGTGGTAAGAAGAGGGGTAATTAGAAACCTACTTCGTATGGATGCAACGAAAAGGATCATTTGATTAAAGACTGCAAGGTGTGTAAGAAGGGGAAGTGCTGCAATTGTGACAATCCTAGGCAAAAATTGTCCGAAGCCAGTAAAGGATAAGAGGATAGTGAAGGCATATGCTTTGGAGGCAGTCCCAACTTTGTTGATTGCTCCCTCGACGAAGGAGAAAGGGAAGGGACTCATCGTTCAAGGTAATCTATCTGTTGGTGATGTTCATGTTCGAGTTTTATTTGATACTGGTGCTTCTCATTCGTTTATATGTAATGACCTAGTAAATAGATTGGGATTGATACCTGAGATAGTAGACCGACCTTTAATCGTGACAAACCATGTTGGAGACTCGAATAGCTTATGGATGGTTTTTAGTGGTATAGTCTTGTCAAGTCATGAATGATCTTTTGTTGGTAATTGCTTTGTTTTTAATTTTGTAGTGTTGGGGATTATCTTGGGGATGGACTGGATGAAGAGGTATGTAGCCATGGTGGATGCAAGAAGCTGTTGGTGATAATCGGGGATGTCGATAGGCGAATGGTAGTGATTAGCGGCCTATCAGAGGATGGAGTGATGGTCATCTTTTAATATTTTCTGGGGCTTCCACAAGAGGGGTTGTCATCAATACCATCGCTAGGGAGTATCCATATATCTTTGAGGAATTGACTGGATTGATGCCGCATAAAAGATTGAGTTTCAAATAGACTTGGTGAAGAAAACCGGGCCGATGGATATGAAAGGCGTGTGGCACTAAGAGAGCTGAAGGAGTTAGAATTGCAAGTGAATGACCTATTGAGGAAGGGGTTCATTCAGAGAAGCATATCTGAGTAGGGCATACCTGTTGTATTCGCAACTAAGGCGGATGGCTCTTTGAGGTTGTATGTGGATTATCATAAGCTGAATAAGGCGACGAAGAAGAACAAGTACCCACTCCTGCGTATTGATGACTTGTTCGATCAGCTACACGGTGCAACGGTCTTTTCTCAAATGGATTTGGCAACGGGATTTCTCCGGCTTAGAGTAGCAAAGGAGAGTGTGCCTATTACTATGTTTCATACACCATCGGGTTTCTACAAGTGGTTGGTAATGCCGTTCGGATTGACCAATGCTCAGACATACTTTGTGCATCTCATGAATTAGGTTTTTAGAGACCAATTGAGTAAGTTCATGCTTGTGCTCATGGATGATATTCTGATCTACTCTAGATTAAAGAGAAGCACAAGACGCACTTGAGGATTGTGCTAGGGATATTGAGGAAGCACAAGTTGAAAGCAAAGTTTTCAAAGTGTAACGGCCCAGAATTTCAGTCATTTGAAATTCGTATATTTAATTGATTTTAAATATTCACAAGTTAATTTTAATAAGGTGAATAGATTTTATTTCGAATATAGTGATTTAATTGGATAATTAAATTGTTAATTTAATATTTGAAATTGTGAAAATAATTGATATTTGAATTTAATGTGAATAAAAATGATTTAAAATATTGTATTAAATTCTATTGAAGTAGTATGATGTTACAGAACTTTTAAAATCGAATTAAAAGTTAATTTGTAAAAATTGAATATTTTAATATTTAATTGACGAGTAAAAATAGTTATTTTTCAAAAAGTCTTGGATTTTGACGAAACTAGTTTCATTGGATCCGTAATATTATATTATTGTAAGATTTCAAATTTCGTGTCAATCGGATGTATGGTTTGTCCGGGGCAAGCTAAAACACGTAGAAATCGGTTTAAGTAAATTTAAAATTTAAAATAGTCGATTCAAAATCCTATCTTTCAAATATGATCGAATTGGATCCCAATATATATTATATTGCGTTTGGAATAGGGGTAAAACATTATAAACGCAAGGCGGCATGCTTCGTTTCGAGTTCGGAAAATTTTCGGATGAATAGTGTAGTCAAATTTTCTATAAAAGGCCTTTGTTTTTCTGTTTTTCACAAAATCTAAACCTAGCTAGGGCAAGCCGCCGGCTTCGATTTCAATATCACAAACATTCAATTCTTCTCTCCTCCAAATCTATAAATCCGTAAACAATTACGTAAAGTGTTCAACTACAACATCGATGAGGGTATCGAGATCTATATTCTCAACGGTCGTGATCGAATATAGGCGAGTAGATCATGGGAAAATGGGCCGTGAACATTGTGGCTTTGAAGGCATTTTTCTCGTCGATGGCAGCAGTAGGTGGGGCCGGTCTCTGGCCGATGGCGTGTCATCGGTAGGCGAGTGGAGTAGCAATGCTCGATCGCGCTCTTGACGTCGTACAGTGGTGCGACTTCGAAAAAATCGAACGGCTCCATGGGTTAGCTTGCGTTCGAAATACCTGGGGGAAAGAAGAAGCTAGTAACGGCTATATCTCATCAATGCAAATCAAATGGCCAGGAAAGAGTAGGGATTTTAAAAATAAAATTAAAATTGAAATTAATTTATATAATGACTCGTGTGATATTAAAAATGCCATAACTTTTTGATACAAGGTCCATTTTGTATGAAACAAATTGCGTTGGGTTCGTATTTGCGAACACTACACGATGGATCTAGTTTGGAGTTGATTGGGACTAGTATTAATTTTAGGTAAAATTAAACGCGCGTTTAATTTTATTCGGAATAAAACGCTGAATTCGTGACTACAAGCAATGTGAGTACAACTCACTCTTTCTGACTCACTAATATTTTTATATAAGTGAAAATAAACATTATTATATGATGATTGATGATTGTTTGGATGATATATGATATATTGATTGGTATTTGGATATATACCTGCCTAGTGGAGCAGATGACCTTATACGTTCCCATGTATGAGCGGATGACCCTTTGTACGCGCGTTTGTCTTGAAGCGGACATTGTACACATATTCTAATATGTATATTTGTTGCAGGTGATAGGTTGGAGGGATCCAACTGGATTCCTCATCCGTATTGATTTATTTACAGATATTGTGATATATTCTATTATCATATGATATATGATGTTTGGATGTTGTGATTGATGTATTTAGTGTTGTTTCAGTATTGGGCCTATATTTTGGAATCTAAAAACATTTAAGTGATTATTTCCAAATTTAAAAGGATTTTAATATGATTTTGAAAATAAACGTTTTATTGAATTTTTGAATCTTTAAGAATTGATTTATTTTAAATAAATGTTATAACTTTTACGTTATAAAAATTATGATTTTTGTGAAATATGATTGAAATGTGATTTTTGGAAATATGAAGTTGATGGTTTTATAAAAAAAGTTTAAATGGTGATTTTTGAATTTATTATAAAATGTTTATATATAAGATTTATAAAAATGGATATTTTATAAATCAAAATGATGGGATTATAAATGAATTTTATAAGTGTTAAAATGAATTTATAAATGAATCTTATAAGTGAATAAGATTTATAATTTAAGAAGTTATAAAAAGAATGATTTTGTAAATAAATGAATTATTAGTATTTAACTTATAATTTGGATTTTTGGTATATAATTGAGTTATAAATGGAATTGGTTAAAAAAAGGAATTTTGTGTATTGAAGTTTTTATAAAAATATAAATGGAATTTATAAACATTGTTTTATAAATCCAAAAACAATTGAATTTGTTAAGTTAAATATAGAAGTTTATTAAAGGAGATATATCCACGATTTTGGACAGTGGATTATCATTTGATAAATGTGTAGAAATATTGAATTTGGTTAGAGAATTATATTCACGATTTTGGACAGTGAATAATATATTAAAGAAATGTTTTGGAAAGGGATTTTTTAAAATGGAGTCAAATCGTTTGAAGTTGTTTTAAACTGTGTTAAGGATCGAAACCATATATTTCAACATTCATTGTTGAAATAGACGTTTTCGAGAAATAAAGAAATGATGGACTATAACACTGTTGTTATAGTAAATGATTTCTGAAAGGAAATATTTTTGTATAGTATTGGGATTTATATATCTATCTTATTTTCGAATCCCTATACTATTGATTTTGGGTTGTCGTACCGATGTTTTGCGCAACATTCATTTTGACCCAAATAAATGTGTTTAAGAGAGTACTTTCCTTAAAAGAATAAATATATACTTAATCCTAATTTAAGTATATTTGATATTTTCTAAGTGATGAAAATAAATAAAATTGTTAATTACTTACTATTAAATAAGTATGGAAATGTTCTCCAATATGAAGTGAAATGTTTTGAGATTATATCTTTTAAAGATAAATTGAAGTGAATATTTGGCAATGATTTAATTAATAAAAGATTAATTAAAAGGGCCCAGTGATTGTTATGGTGCTGAATATTCATTTGTTTTCTTTGATAGTTAAATAACCGACTATCAAACTTGGCCAAAATTTTAGTTAGCCTTCTGTGTAGGCTTGATTATCGTTTGTGTTGAGGATATTGATTCGTATAGTGCGGAGTATTACTCCAATCTATCGAGCTTCCTTCTTGGCTCGAACGATAGCAAGTTGAAAGTTGGAGACGTGATAAGTCTATGAGACATAGTTTCTGTATGAAGTTGAGAACCGCTTTTGCGTTGTTGGTGTGAAGAGACCGGGATCGGTTTATCCGAAAACCACTTCGGACCAACCTATATGCGACGATTGTGCAGGTTGCTTGTGATGATATTGATATTTCGGTTTCATAGTGGGGATTGCGTGTTGATCTTTTGGGGTTAAATTCCCAATATACATATACATCTAGTAGCAGTGGTCTCTTCATTATGAAATATCCAACGCGACGACTATTCGCTACTAATCATAGGGATTTCCTGAAAGGATGTGGTAGGAAAGTACCTTCGGTTTGTCCTGCTCCTGGACAACTTGTATGGATGTTTGTCTGACATTGCATTTCTATAGATTACATACATTAGTTTTTACAAACGTACATCAGTGGTGGCGGAGAAGGCAACTTCTCTTAGCTTAACACCCTCCTTGAGACGTATGACCTTAAGGGTTGTATTTTTATTGAAGGAAATTAGTAGTCAATGGAAATGGCCGTGTGGCATTCTAAGTGATGTGATTGTGCTTTGTGAAAGGTAATCGTTACTTCATCAGGCCTCATCAACCGAAATGACCAAAACAGGGTTAGATGCAACAAGACTAAGTGGGTCATTCCCTAGTAGGATATGATCATCCTTTTCTAGATATATCTTTACACGCTATGACGTCGTGTATCTAATTATTGTGGTTTGTATGCTAGAGGGCCCTTGGTAAAGGTTGATAACGACCGGAGGATCACATATTCGGTACCATCTAGTTATAGAGGTGGGTCGGTCTTGTGTTGGTAGAGGGCAGATGTTTTGTGCCTCGGGACATCCATCTAGAGGTGTACCCCTTCGGAAGGCTGTCCCTTAACCTGGTTATTTGTATGGAAATCTAGACTCCACTACGTTCATGCCATTTTATTTGTAGAGCCTAGTATGCTGGAATTTAATAATGGTAACAATTTCGGCTATTTTGAATATTATTTGTATACTAGACGCTCAGATAATATCACATGAGTTTGATACGAAATGTTCTAGTTATCGTAAGGTAAAAACATGTCTGTGTTTATGTGTGGACTAGTCTTACGAGATACTTTTATTTTGATAAAGAAAAAGTTTTTGTAACTTAATAAATTCAGTTGAGTGTGTTTCTCACGCTTGTTTACCAGACTGATCCGGGCGTTCTTCCCTTTCAATACTCGGGTCAGACCGTGTGTAACGACCCAGAATTTTGAACAATTTAATTTGAAAATATTTAATTAATTTTAAATATTTGAAGGATAGTTTGAATTGAATTTCAAATTTTCGGAATAAATTTAGCGATTAAATTTTTAAATTTAATCTATTTAAAGTTGAATAAGAATTTGAATCTTCAATTTTAAGCTGAAGAAAATATTTCAAACGGCTTGAAAAAAAATTCGTATTGATAATACTGAAGATAATAGAAGCTTCAGAATCGAATTTGAAAGTGGTTTGTTCAGTTTTGAAATTTTATCGTTTTAAATTGAATTTGGAAATAGCCTTCCGAGTCACAGTCTCGGAATTCGACGAAACCAGTTCCATCGGGTCCGTAATATTGAATTATTCTCGGATTTTAAATTTCGTATTTTTCGGAGGTGTTATGTGAGCACACGGTGAGTAAACGCGTTGAAAATGGTATTGAAACAAATTTAATTTAAATTTAAAATTTTATTACAGACAGCATCCCTAGATTCTTTCCTAAAATCACGTTATCTCCTATATTCGTGCCAAAAATTTCGCAGAGAATCAAGCTGTTTCAATTTTAAATATCCCTCTCCCTTATCGTTCAAAAATCAAAACCATATTCAATTCAGATCCCGTTCAAAACTCACGAAAATAAAACAAATTAATGGCCGCTTCAATTTCGTTCGTATCTCCCCCTCCCTTTTCAAAACCTATTAACGAAAACGAATCATGGCCGAAGCTTGCTTCATATCCCAAAATCAAATTCCGTCCTCAGTTAAAAAAAACGAACGTAATCGAAGTCACGAGCGATATTGAGGCAGGGGGAGGAGCACGAAGGTTGAAGCTCGCGCGACCTTGGGTTTCGCAAAGCATAGGCGGCGCGCGCTCGCGCGAGGCAGTGGGTGGTTTCGTCGCGATGGGAGTGTGGCCGTGTGATGTGGTGGTTCGTTCGACTAGGTGGATCTGGCCAGCCCCAGTGGTCGAAGATGGTGAGGAGCCGATAGTGTGAATTCGCAAGTCGATGCCGCCGTGGTATTCATCGCAGTCACGAGTGGCAGATAGGGTTTCGAAATTGGGGAAGAGGCGTGATTTGGGGCCGGCGTCGGTGGAGCTCAGCGGGGGTCGTGTCTTTGAAGAGCAGTAAGGTATTATTTTTATTTATTTTAATTTATAAAATTATGTGAGTATGGATCTATAGAAAAAAGAAATATACAGTAAAATATATATGTAGTGAACAACAAATTATTTACAGTAAGTTTTATAAAATAGCGATTTAAAGATTTATATGTATGTATATACAGTAAAATGCACTGCTGTTATTATTATGAAAAATAAATTACTGCTTAATTTAATTACCAAATGAGAATTTAGTTTACAGTAGAAGGAAAATTGTTAGAAATCCAATTTATTAGGTGAAATGATTTATTTAAGGAAATTTAGTTTTTAAATTTAGTTTTGTTAAGTAAATTTGTTAAAAGAGATTTCTTTAGAAATTAAAAGTATCGGTTTAAACTTAATCTATTTAATTATCTTAAGATATTAATAAAAGGAAGAATTTAATCATTAGTTAGATAAATTTAATTATTTAAAAGAAATTGTTTTAAAAAAAAAGGAAAATTAGTTAAAATAAATTTATTTAAGAAGAAATTGGTTTAAATAAAACTATTGATTAATTAAACAATCAAAAATGAAAATTTATTATTCAATCTGTTTGAATATTAATGAATGTGTATAATATTTATACAAGGTTCAAAAATAGTGAAGAAAACAAGTTGAATTGGAAGTGGATTGCAAACGGACTCACTCAAAAATTTATAAGTTGGATTTGTAGTTATTTATTGATTGTTGCTTGATTGTGATATTAGATATAGTAGGATATATCTATATATATAGCAATATATATATATTGGCATATGTATATATTGCAGTTGATTGATTTCCCGCATTGTATAGCGGATGAGACCCTATTACGCCGCCTATTAAGCGGATAATATTTTATAAATCTCATATACCGCGATATTCCACCTCGAAGTGGAATGGGTATTGTGCTAATGTCTGTGGATGCAGGGAAACAGGTTGGAGGGATCCAACTGGATTCCTCACAAATATTTATTTGATTTTAGATATTGTGATATTTGATTGATTATCATATTGATATATGATGTTTGAAAGTCGTGATTGACTATTTGATGTGTTGCATCATCGGATCCAATTTTGAAGTTTAAATATAACGATTTTGATTTTAAGGGGTTTCTAAATTGATTTTTTGAAAGTATACATTTATAAAATATTTTTGGAATTGATTCATCTTAAATAAATAAACGTTGTAATTTTAATATTATAAAAATTATGATTTTTGAGAAATACAGTTAAAAGTTGATTTTTGAAAATATGGGATTAATGATTTTATAAAGTAGTTTAAACTGGGATTTCTGAATTTATTTTAAAAAGTTTAAAAATAGGATTTATGAAATTTAATTATTTTATAAATCAAAATGATGAAATTATAAAGGAGTTTAAAGACGTTTTAAAAGAATAATATAAATTGATCCATTTAAAAGATTTATAAATTGATATTTATAAATTAAGAATATTGGAATTGTAAAACGAGCTTTTATAAGTGTTAGAATGAATTGAGAATGAATTTCATAAATGAATGAAATCTATAGGATTATAACGGTGAAGTTATAAATGGAATTTTATAAACAGTAGGTTTATAAAATTTATAAAGTTATTTAAGGAATAGATTTGGATAAATAAATGAATCTTATAAGTTATAAGATTTATAATTATGAAGTTTAAAAGAACAATTTTGTAAACAAATAAATTATAAGCATTTAACTTATAATATGGACTTTCGGTATATAATTGAGTTATAAATCGAATAGATTAATAAAGGAAATTTGTAAAAGGAAGTGGTTATAAAATAAATAGAAAAGGAATTTATAAACATTGTTTTATAAATCCGTAAACTACTTATTTTGATAAGTAAATTGTTATAACTTATTTATGGAGTTATATTCACATTTTAGACAGTGAATAATCCTTTGAAATAAAATGAATAGAAATGATTTTGGGTTGTCGTAACGATGTTTTACGCAACATTCGTTTTGGCCCAAATAAATATGTTTAAGAGAATGATTTCCTTAAAGAATGAAATATATACTTAATTTCGATTAGAGCATATTAAATATTTTCCAAGTGTAGAAAATAAATAGACTTGTGAATTACTTATAAATAAATAAGTATGGAAATGTTTTTCCAATATTAAGTGAATATTTTGAATTTATCTTTTTGAAGATAAATCGAAAATGAATATTAGAAATCGAATGGAAATCGTATATTCATAAATATTTTGGAATGTAAATTCAATATGGAATTTATAAATGAAATTGGGAAAGTGGGTTTAAAAATGAATATTAATTTATTTTTGAAGTATTGAAAATATATATCTTGTAAAGATATTTTTGGAAAATAAATAATTTGGAAAATTATTTGGAATCGGGTGATGTTGGCATATCCATTGATAGTTCAATAACCGACTATCAATATTTACCTTTAAATAGGTATTTGTTGAGATTTGCTTGAATTTGAATGCCACAATTTTTTTTTTTAAATAAGCGCTCACTATTCGGGTTAACCGGGAAAGGACCTTGGGGTCATATAACCCATTCCGAATATGTGATACATCGTTATGAATTGCATTTGAAGACCGGTGTTGAAGACCGGATATCTTCGAAAACGAAAGGGTTTCTTGTTGATTCTCTCTGCACTGGCTGATCCCCGGTATAGAGATCTCCATATGTGATGGGAAATCCGGACGTGATTAGAGATTATCCGGATTGCAAGGACTTCTTTGTAAGTGCCTTCGGTTCTGTTCGAGCCCGGAACAGACTTGTATGGATAGTATGTCTGACATTACAATTGAGATATAAAGCTGATTTCTTTCAAATATATTTCTGTTGGTGGCGGAGAATTTATTCTCTTAGATTAACACCCTTCTCTGAGACGTACGAGCTCAGAGGTTATATAGTTGAAGGTTACCAGCAATATATTCCCAATTTGGTAATGTGACATGCTGAGTGTTGCTGTGAAATGATCGTTGTGTTGATCATTTGCGATAAGATCATTTGTTTGATCGTTTATCTTTGTGATCATTTCTATGATCATTTGTTGACCCAAAGCACAGCTTTTGTATAAAGCGTGGCTTTGTGGACGAGACTTCGTCGAGCCTCACAACCCGGTAAATGGTCGAAACAGGAATCGTGGCGGCAAGGTTTCAGGGATCGCTTCCCTAGGGTAGGACCATTCCTTCTGGAAAGGGGTAGTATCATGGTATGGAGCCCAGATACTTACTCATGTGGATACACTATATCTATTATTGTGTGGTGTTGTTGGAATCGAGGCCTCCTATAAAGGTCCAAAAGGACCGGGGGTGGTATATCTGAGGTTTCTTACTCCCTGGGAAAGGGGTAGCCGGCCTTGTTTGGCAGAGATCCATTTGGGATGCTCGGGGACGTTCTTCCAAAGGCGTTCCATTTCGGGGTTTGGGAAGTTCCTTTGCCCAACCATTTGTTGGAAATCCATTCTTCAAATACGTACCCTGTACGGTTTTAGTTGTATAACCTGCCATGGAATGTGGTGGTAACCTGCTATTGAACATGGTAGCTATAGTAGGCATAGTTCGAAATGTCTATGTTGGCTAAGATTTATATCTTTACTTTCGAAATGATTTTTACTACACTATGCACAAATAATAATATCAAATGTTCTTTTAAATGCGTATCAAGCATCTTTGACTATCATAAGGAGAAATCTCCTTCGATTCTGCGTTTGCATTGTGTGTGTGTGCGGGAGGCCTTATGGTAGTCTCATTTTTTAAAAGCATTTCGAATTGACTTTAAAAATATTCCTCTATTTTTGATTTTAAAGATAAATAAACTGTTTTGAGTTCTCACACCAGTCACATGACTGACTCGGAGTTTATTGTTTTCCTTCCTAAACTCTGGGTGCCCACCAATTTCCACACGGGCAGTTAAGAGTTAGGTTTATCAGGATATTCTGGAATTCAGGAATTGCTGGAGGCAAGCTGGATGGCATGACGTATTACTATTATATAGTATTTCTTTTCCGCTGTTTGTTTGTTGTTGTTGTTGTACACTCTGATGATATGATGTAATGTGATGTAATGTAATAACTGATATAGTTCTTTGTTTAAAGATTATTCATTTATCTATTATATGTTGTTCCGCTGTGAATTGTGAGATTCTGATGTTGTTCTGTTGTTTTCTTTCCGTTCTATTTTCTTTTCTCTCTATTTTCTATCTTCTTATCACTTCTTATACCTCTTTCTTCTTCTTAAAACCCTAACTTTTCGGTTTTTCGGCAACGAAAAATCGCGATTGTTACACCGTGTATATTTACAGGTTCAGATTTGATGCTTTTGGAGCTTCAACAGGCGAGCTGGAGATCTTCATTTCCGTATACACGTACTTGTTTAGATTACCCGTTGTGCTTTGTTGTTGTTGTATATTATCGGCAATTGTGAGGACGTGTTATTATAACTGTTCAAGCTGATAACTATTGATTGATTGTTGAACTCTGATTTATGTATATATACAGTTTCTGTTTTATAAAGATCATTGATATGATATTATATATTTTTCACTGCGATGTGAGATTCTGTATTGTTCTGTTTGATTCTATCTTCTCTTCTTTTCTCTTCTTTTCATTCTCTTGACTTTCCGTCGGTCTGTGCTTTTTGGGTCGGACATGTGTGGATTATTGTTGATTCAAAGGGTATGGATTTGTGGGTCGTCACAACTGTATCAGAGCTTGGATTTTGTATATTCCTAAGCTTGGATGTGCACTCATTATAGATAGGGCAGTAGCACCCTAGACTGAGTTTGAGTGTATTATATATATGAGCGCGTATTTGTTAGTGAATATAAAATGTTTTATATTGTGTTTACTTATCTGTTGAGTTGTTTTTGAATTCTGGTCGGTATGTGGGGCGCCATATTATTGATAGGTATTTCCAAACACTTAAACAAGGCAAGTCGAGATAGTATTATTTTAAATTGGGTAAGATAGTATTATTTTAAACTGGGTAAATGAAATAATTTTACCTCAATTATATTTTATATATAAGGAAATAATTTTTTCAGAATTATTAAAGTGTATATAAATTGAATTGATTGTTTGGTTGTTGAAAATGTAAATATATATCAGTTAATAAAAGATGTTTGAATAATCTAAATAGAAACAACAATTGTAAGAGAATAAGTTATATAAGCAAATGAATTATAAGTATGGAATTATAATTAATATGATTTACAATTGTGAAATAATCTTATATATAAGAAGTGAAACTATATGAATATGTAAATAAAAAATGGATTTAACTAAGAATTTGAAATTTTTTAATCCCGTTGATTTTGAAAGTTATTTTTCAAAGTTAAAGAGACTATATTGTTATAACTCTAAACAAGATAAAAAAATTTGAAATGATCTTATATAAGTAAAGTGAATAGTGAAATTATATAAGTAAGGATTTTTAAATGCAATTTATAAATATAAAAAACAATTTTAAAAAGAATATAAAGCACTGAATTCAATACTATTACTGGAAAATAATAAGGGTGATGGTTGCAGCACCATCAGTATCATTTTCGAGTTTCTTTGTGATGGATTTGCTACCAATAGTAAATTGAAAATTGAAGTTTTGTTGTGTTAAACGAATTTGATTTAAAATCCAAGTTGAAATTGATAAAAATAAGTAAAACGAGTTTTGTACTGTTTGCGCAAAAAATGGACAAACACCTCCAAGTCGTATTATTTAGTTGATTTTATGTGGTTTTCAATGATTTGGGTGACTTATGCAAATATGTAAAAAGCAAGGACTGAACTGTAAAAGACACACAGATTTATAGTGGTTCGGCCAGAACGTGCCTACGTCCACTTTATATGTTATTATCCTTTTTCTTTCAGATTACAAGTATAAAGCTTTGTATACAAGTATATGAAAGTTGTTTGAAAGTTCCTTCCGTGCTTGAGCTCTCAAACTTGTCTGCCATTGTTGTACCCCTGCCCCTCTATTTATAGAGTGAGGTCGGGGGCAGGGGTCCTGGAAGTATATAGCAGCTGACGGGCCTGGGCTGAAGCAATCTGGCCTGAAAGCGTTCTGGTTCGGCGAGGCTTCATTCGGCGTGGAACTTGGACCGGTGATGGAGTGGACCGGTGGTAGGTGGTTTGGAGGTTCATTCGGCAGTGGGTTTAGAGGTGTTGGTTCGGCATGGAGAGCTTGGACCGGTGATGGAGTGGTCCGGTGGCAGGTCGACTCGGTGGTGATGGGGAAGGGATTGGTTCGGTATGAAGGCGGTGTTGGTTCGGTAGAACATAGAGGCGAGGTGGTTCGGTAAGAGTTGGTTCGGTAGCGTGGAGGGAAGGTGGTTCGGTTGTAGTTGGTTCGGTAGCGTGGATTTGGTTCGGTGATACGAGGAGGATGGGTTGGTTTGGCTGTACGTGGTCCGGTGGATCATGGTTCGGTGATACGAGGAGGATGGGTTGGTTCGGTGGCCACCTGTTTCGGCCGGGGTTGCTAGAGAAGCTTTTTGGTTCGGTGGCGAGAATTCGCCCAACATTTTCCCCCCAAAGCAGGGCATATGTTAGTATATGCCATGCTTTGTTTTAGCTAGGTGGTCTTCATTCGGTCCCTGAGTGCCGAACCAATTGGTCCGGTGTCCAACATTTGTCTATAAATAGGGGCTATACGCCTTCGTTATTTCTTATCAGCCGAACCATCTCCTTGTCTTTGCCGAATCAAAGAGTTATCTCTACCGAATCAGGTGAGGAGCTACTAGGTCGAACTTTATTTTCGATTACCGAATGAATCTTGGACCTACAGTACCGAATGAAACTTGGACCTTCAATACCGAATGAAACTTGGACTTTCAATACCGAATGATACTTGGACTTTCAATACCGAATGAAACTTGGACTTTCAATACCGAATGAAACTTGGACCTATTTGTTTTATATTTCCACACTCCTTGTTCTAACAACATGTCTTTCACTTTTGTGTATGCAGATAAATGTCTCGCAAAGCGGAAACTCGATCAGATAGAAAGAAGTCCAAGGATAGAGAAGAGTCTTCTTCCGTGCCCCCAGCCCAACCAAGACAGCCGCGACATGGACCTGCCCCAAGGTCGCTAGTGGATGGGTATGGTCCCCAGGAACTTCTGGTCTCCCCTCCCGATTGCTTTCCTAGCTCCCTAAAGGAGGAGCAACTTGATGTTATATCTCGTTCCTTCGGGATAGATAGAGCGCTTATGCGGTTGCCGGGGAACGGAGTGATGCCATACAATCCCCCTGAAGGATATTTTGCGTATAGTAGGTACCACTGCATGTGTGGGGCCATTCCTCCCATTAATACCTGGATAGTCAGCTTCATTACTTATCTGAAGGTGGCTCCTTTCCAGCTTCAGCCCAATTCCTACGCCATCTTGGTGTGCTTATACATTATTTTCCAAAGAAGGTACGGGCGCCCCCCTTCCAACCGGGAGATCCGGTATCTATATAACTTAAGGGGTTACAAGAAGGGATCTCCGTACGTTAGCTTGGAAGCGGCTGTTCCTTTCAAACCAGTCCTGGACCTATATTCGAAGCTCAGTATGTTTAAGAAAGAATGGTTTTTCATCAGGGATGACTCCGTTTCCTTCCGCCTTTTCACCTCTGGCTGTGAGTCGAACTTTATTTATAGTTTCCTTGTTTCGGCCGCAACGCTTCTTCTTAAATGCTTTTATTTTTTGCTAGCGACAGGTGGCTTTGCGGTCGTGGAGAATGATTCCTTGGTTCAGATGGCTGCGGAAATAAGAGCCATTCCGGCACGGGATCGTTCGGCTTCTTACTTGATCAGGAACGCTACTCTTCTGGAGCACAACTTGATCCTCCCACGCCAGTCCGTGGTTAAGCAGAGAGATACAGCTGAGGAGAAGGCTGTCAAAGCCAAGGAAGGGGCCACGGAGAAGAGTGGCAAGAGGAAGACTTTTACCAAGCCTCCGGTTGTCGGGGGTAAGAGACGTAAGGAGTCTGACGGCCCCTCTCCTAGCACTTGCCCGATTATCCCGGAGGAGGAAGATGTGGAAGAGGATATAGGCGAGGGCGAAAGAGGCGATGTAGGAGGAGAGTCAGAGGGTGGAGGAGATGGCGATGGAGATGGAGAGGGCAATGGTGATGGCGACGGACTGGGCGGTAGTGGCACTGGTGCCTTAACCTCCGGGCAAGTGGGGGAGCTTCAGGAGTGGACGGATGAGACTCTCCGTCAAGCTTTCGGGGAATCGGAGGGAGAATCGGATTTGGCGGAGAAGGCGAAGAAGACTGGCAAGGCCGGGGCTGCCGCCGATCCATCCCCTAAGATTTCCTCAGCTAGGGTGACTCCGGCAGTGCAAGGTGAACTTTTGACTTCTTCAGACTCCATTTATGATAGGGACTTAGGAATATTTTATGGCTCGCTCCCGTCCTGGGATGAAATCCAAGACTTATTGCAGGATCCTACTCCTCCGCAGGGTTTGTATAATAGATGTGTCTTCTCATTCTTTTTAACTTAACATATTTCTCGAATTATGGACCATTGTATGTTCGTAACACTTGTTCTTTATTACAGGGGCAGGCGAGGTGGCCAAAACTTCAGACGTTCGACACCGCCTTGAACAATTCAAGTTGATGATAGCTTCTACTAAGCCGAAGCCGCCAACTGGCCGTTCCGGGGATGTAGTTAGATATCGCCCTCTTCTTGGAGTCATTGAGGAAGATATCCAGCAGAGGAAGAGGAGGCGTTCCTTGTTTGATTCGCCACCTTGTCCTCAGTCTCCTACTCAGCCTCCCCGAGATACCACGGAGAAGACCACGGAGTTTGTCCCCTCTCCGCCTCCTTCCGAGAATCCTACTGTGATCCGCATAAAACGTCCCGACGTGCCTCGCAATCCCTTTGCCGGCACCCGGATTTGGACCCAAGCTCTCAGGATATTTTATTTGACGAGGCCACGGACGAGCATCGTCTTCCCCGCAATCCCATGGTTTGGGTTTTTGATGAGGCTAAGTCTCTAGATCTGGATCTGCTCACTACTCGGATAGCTGCTATGGGGGACGAAGCCAAGGCCAACATCGACCGGGTCGCGGAGGAGGTCAAGAAGTTAATGGAACATCACGCCCTATTGGCCAAGGCCGGGGAGGAGATAGGGAGTGCTAATATAAGGTTGCGGTTAGTGGTTGCTGATCAGGCCAAACAACTTGACGACCAGGCTATTCAGATATCCCAGCACGAGGCGGCCACCCGACGACTAAAGAAAATCATGGAGGAGGCTAGCAAGGCTGAGTTGCGAAAGGTGGAGGCCGCCTGCAAGGAGTGGATTGACATAGTCATTGCTACGGTGGACGAGGTTCGGAGGACGGATCTCGAGCAAGTAGAGGAGTTATCTGGGAGGCTTGAGGCCGCAGAGCGTGCTTAGGCCAGGCTGAAGGAAGAGATGGAGGAAATGAGGAGGTCTCTCCAGGCTGACCGCTCGAGATATCGATCGGAGAGGGATGTCGCCGTCGCTAAGTTGTTGTCTTCCGAGGCCTGGGTGAGGGAGTTTGAGGAGAATGAGGGGATGATGGATGAGATGTTGCAGGATATGTACTTCCGTACCTGGAAGCAGGGTAATTTATCCTGGATGGATGACTATCCCCGGATCATGGCTAGGATATATCTCCGGGCTTTGGAGGAGGCCAAGGCCGATGCGGATAAGGAAGGTGCAGCGGCATTCAGGATGGACATGGTAACCGCCCAGTTCTCAAAGGAGGAGAAGGTAGCGGTGAAGGAGGGGATGCAGCTACTTGCTGCGGAGGAAGCCGGTGTGCAGTTGGGGGATGAGGACCGAGAAGCGGGTGCTGGTGAGTCTCTCTTCTCTTTTCTTTTTAGACTTTCATAACTTGATCGTTCGCTTTTTATCTGATGGATTCTTCTTCTGAATTGGACAGGTGGGACCTCTGGTCAACATGCTGGGAGTTCCGATCCAGCAACCAAGTAGATTCGGAGAGCTGGTTCTGAAGTGTAGTGGTTAGCACTAATGTAGCTGGTTATTTTATTTGGTCTGCTTGACATTCCTGTATATGCTAGTTCAAAACATTAATGTACTGTAATAATGACTTTATGTAATTTCATAACATAAGCTGATTCCTTTATGTTGGAATGTTATCGCTATTTTGTTGTGCTGTGTAAGTGATGTAACTATGCATGTTACTAGTGACTTGACTGTGCCTGATGCCAAGTTTTTTGCTTAAAGTATAATTTTCTCATTTTGCAACGTAAATGTGATGTGTGAATATGAACTGCAGCTATGCATTAATGTATAAAAGTAGAAGGTACCGCCTTTCATGTTTCGGTTGTAGACGGCAACTTCGTGCGCCCTGTAAGACTAAGCACTGAATGTTGTGGAGTGTCTCGCCACTCGATCGTAAGTTTCCATTTCCATTAGCGAGCGTTCCCTATTTCATGTCCTGTACTTTCAAGCACCGTTACGGAGAATAGGAGAAAAGTTTTAAATGAAATGGAAATATAGGAAAAGTAAAACTTCCAGTCACGGAAGGCCGTCGATGTGCTTAAGTTCGTGGCAAACGGGTTTTGTAGTCACTTTCCCTAGCTGTGGGTCTTGGAGACATTTGTCACCCATCTTACGCCTCTGTGGGGAGTTTTATTTTTTACCACAGCCGCACTTAAGACACATCGGAGCCGATCGCGCACAGTAACTACCCGGGCCATTATGGCCCGTAATCGTGGGTATTATTCGATTTACTGTGGCCGGCTAGCGTGGGGGCCGATCGTCAACTGTGAACTGCCCCTGGCTGGCCACACCTTATGTTGGGGCTTATGATCGGTTCACAGTTGCCGACGAGCCGAATCGCTGTAATGAGCTACCATCGGCTATAGTCGGCCTTTTTTTGATGACGTATACTCGGCTTATTATAGTCGGCTTTAAGGGCCGAGGAAAACAATGAGTTAACTCGCGGTAGAGGGATACCGGAGCAAAGTGTCTCATTGGCGAGGGCATAGGAGCGTAGCGTACCTGTTAGATTTTTTCCAGGTGGAGTTGTGTCGTGAAGCTCTGAATTGAAATGTCATCTGCAAAGGATTTTGTTCAACAGCAAAGGATAAAGCTTAATAAGTAGCCAAGATATAAAGGAACAAGTTAACAAGAGCCAAGTTTTTTAAAGTGGTTCGGCACGAAAATGCCTACGTCCACTGATTCTCTTTGTTAATTCACTTCATATGGGCAGTACAAGTTAAGAAAAGTATCGACGGAGGTGTCGGATGTTCCATGCCCTCTGGAACACCTCTCCGTCCACTGTTGACAAAATATAAGCTCCGTTGTGGAGATCTTTATGAATTACATATGGTCCGTCCCAGATGGGGTCCAGTGCCCCAGGGCGCGGAAAGATTCGCTTGAGGACAAGATCTCCTTCTTGTAAGCTGCGATGTTTGACTTTGGAGTTGTATAGTGCTGCCACTTTTTGTTTGTGAGCTGCTGCTTTGAGTGCTGTGTCATTTCTTCTCTCCTCAATCAGATCCAAAGACATGAGGAGGAGCTCTTCGTTCTCTTCCGGGTTGTAGTGGATCCTACAGTGAGAGGGTACTATAGTTTCAACTGGGAGCATGGCCTCTGATCCGTATGCCAAAGAGAAGGGAGTATGCCCTGTTGAAGTTCTGTAAGATGTGCGATAGGCCCAAAGTGTCGTAGGAAGTTCGTCCACCCAAGCGCCTTTCGACTTTTCAAGTTTCTTCTTGATTAAGGTCTTGAGGATCTTGTTGACAGCTTCGACTTGGCCGTTTGCCTGGGGATAAGCCACGGATGAGAAGCTTTTTTGAATCCCATGTTCTTGGCACCAGTTGGCGAATTCTTCGCTGTCAAATTGAAGTCCGTTGTCTGATATGATCTTGAGTGGGACTCCGTACCTGCACAGAATATTTTTGATCAAGAAGTTGATAACTTTTGCCGAAGATATTTTATTTAGAGGTTCCGCCTCCACCCATTTGGTGAAATAGTCAACTGCCACTATAGCATATTTGGCTCCGCCTCGGCCCGTTGGCAGTTCGCCAATCAAGTCAATTCCCCATACTGCAAAGGGCCAAGGGCTGGTCATTTGAGTAATCTCATTTGTGGGTAGTCGAGGACTCTTGGCAAATTTCTAACATCTGTCGCATCTCTTGACGAAGTCCAAGGCATCTTTGTTTAAAGTGGGCCAGAAATACCCATATCGGAGTATCTTTTTTGCTAGGGTCTGCCCTCCGGTGTGGTCTCCACAACTTACCTGATGGATATTGGATAGAATTTCCCTGGCTTCTATTCCAGCAACGCACCTCAATAAAGGGTTAGAGAAGCCGCGTCGATAGAGGATGCCTTCTTGCATTGTGTAGCGGGAGGCTTTCCTTAGAATTTTCTTAATTTCATTTTGCCCGTCGGGTAGGGCGCCGTTTTGTAAGTATTCTTGGATAGGGGTCATCCATGTTTCTTCTTCGGTTGCAGCTACCAGATTTACTTGCTCGAAACTCGGGGTTAGTAGCCTTGAGACAGTTATCGTTCCAGAAGTGGTATCATCTCCCATGCTAGCTTGCTTTGCCAGCTCGTCGGCCTCTTGATTTTCTTCTCGAGGAATGTGTTTGATCGAGTAGTGATCCAATTGATTGAGCAGCCGCTTGGTCTTTTTCAGATATGCCGTGAGCCGCTCTCCTCGAGTCTGGAACTCCCCTAGTATTTGATTTACGATTAGTTGTGAATCGCTGTGAAGACATAAGGAACTGACTCTGATCTCCAGGGCGAGCTCTAATCCGGCTATTACTGCTTCATATTCGGCATCATTGGTGGTGGCAGCGAATTCTAGCCTTAGTGCATAACGCAGCTTTCTTCCCCTGGGAGTGATGATCACAACGCCTGCCCCCGAGCCTTGTTCGTTTGACGCCCCATCTACGAAGAGATTCCACTTGATATCTTCTGCTATTTCAGATTGGTCCCATCCTTCGTTGATAGTGAATTCGGCGATGAAATCGCCTATGGCTTGTCCCTTGATGGCAGTGCGAGGATGGTAGGTGATATCATATTGGCTTAGCTCGATGCACCACTTGAGCACTCGCCCTGAGGTGTCGGGACGATGGAGCACTTGCCTCAATGGTTGGTCGGTTAGGACTCTGAAGGGGTGAGATTGGAAATAGTGTCGTAGCTTCCTTGATGTGATTAGTAAACAGTATGCCAGTTTCTCGAGTTTGGGATACCGGGCTTCTGCTCCCGTGAACCTTTTGCTTATGAAGTACACTGACCGTTGTGTGTGGTTTTCTTCTCTTACCAAAGCGGCGATTAGAGCATGGGATGACACAGCAAGATATAGGTATAGTTCTTCGCCTTCATTCGGAGTCGAGAGTACTAGTGGCCGTTGGAGGTGCTCGATTAGGTTAAGGAAAGCTGTTGAACACTCATCGGTCCATTCGAATTTTCCTTTGTCTTTCTTCAGGGCCTCGAAGAAAGGAATGCATTTGTCAGTTGCTTTAGAGATGAACCGGCTTAGGGCGGCCACCTTCCCGTTTAGGCTTTGCATTTCTTTCTGAGTGGATGGTATTTTGATATCTTGCAATTCTCGGACTTGTTCGGGGTTTGCTTCGATCCCTCTGGCATGGACGGTGAATCCCAAGAACTTTCCTGATGACACTCCGAAGGAGCACTTTAGAGGATTCAGCTTCATTCCATATTGGCGGAGTACTTGGAACATCTCGTCCAGGTGGCTTACATGATCGTTGGTTTTTCTTGATTTAACCAGCATGTCATCCACATAGACCTCCATAGTCCGTCCCATCAATTCCGCAAACATCTTGTTGACGAGGCGCTGATAAGTAGCTCCGGCGGTTTTAAGTCCAAATGGCATTACCTTGTAGCAGTACAATCGTCGGTCAGTGACGAAGCTAGTGTGGTCTTGATCGGGGGCGTGCATAGGGATCTGGTTATATCCTGAGTATGCGTCCATAAAGGATAAGAGTTCGTGTCCAGCAGTGCTGTCCACGAGTTGGTCGATTCGGGGGAGTGGGAAGCAATCTTTCGGGCAAGCGTCATTTAAGTTGGAGAAATCGATGCATGTTCGCCACTTCCCATTAACTTTCTTTACCAGTACCGGGTTGGCGATCCATTCCGGGTAGATGGCTTCACGTATGAAGTCATTGGCAAGTAAGTTCTTTACTTCTTCCTCGAGGGCTGCTGATCGTTCCGCCCCCATACTTCTCTTCTTCTGCTTTACCGGCACCTTGGTAGGATCAATGTTCAGTGCGTGGCATGCTATGTCCGGGGAGATTCCAGTCATATCAGCGTGTGTCCATGCAAATACATCCATGCTGTGGCGAAGAAAATCAATGAGTTGATTCTTTAATTCTCTTTTTAACTGAGATCCGACTCTCAGCAGTTTACTTGGGTCGCGTTTGTCTACAGATACGAATTCCATAGCCTCTGCAGGCTCGGCGGTGGCCTCCACCTCTTTGTCCCTAGGGTCTAATTCATTGAAAGGATCACTGGTATACCGAAGAGGAGGGGCTTTCTTTAGTTGCTATGCTTCCAAGCTTTTCATGCAGAGAATAGTCTCTGCATTTTTCCCTTTATCTCTCCTGCGATTATTGCGAAGTTCGGTTACATAGCAGTCCCGAGCAGCGTCTTGATCCCCTTCTACTTCTCCCACTCCATTATCCGTTGGGAACTTCATCTTCAGGCACCATGGGGCAAGGACAATTTGGAAGTCGGACAAGGCTGGTCTTCCTAAAAAGGCATTGTAGGCCGAGTGGTTGTCTATTAGCACGAATGTTTGTTTCCGAACGGCGGAGCGGGGATGACTTCCCAATTCAACAAAGAGATCCAATTGTCCGAGGGGCATCTTTGCTTCTCCAGTGAAACCGTGTAGTGGTTTGTTGCAGGGGATACATCCTTCATTGACAACTTCATTTTGTCGAAAGCATGCTTGAATAAGATATTTACTGAACTTCCAGTGTCTATTAAAATTCGGAAAACTTTGGCTGGACCGAACCAGGCAGAGATGACCATAGGGTCCATGTGTGGGTACTGCCTTCCTTCTAGGTCGCGCCCACTGAATGTGATGTCATTATTTTCCTTCCGCTTAGGGTGGCGTTCTTCCATAACAGAATTGACGCAGTCACCCTCGCTTCTGAGTGAGTTTCCATATCTTTCCATTTCTGCCCAGCTCTTGTCGGCGATGTGTGGTCCTCCTGATATTATATGGACCACTATCTTCTCTTGGCTGGAGCCGCTGGTGTTGCGATTTCCTCCGCCTGTCTCTGGGTGGAGCTGCCCTGGGTTTTCCTTGGCAGGAGCTGGGGTCCTGTCCTGTCCCTTCACATGGCGTTCTAATCTCTTTCTCCTGATGTGTTCTTCAATTAGGTCTCGGAGATGGCGGCAATCATTGGCATCGTACCCATGAGACTCGTGGAAACGGCGGAATTTTCCGGACTGGATTGCGCGATCCGACTCTTTCTTGTACGGGGGGCGCTTGTATGTAAGTTCGTCCTGGGTGGCCAGGAAGATGTTCTTGACTGTTTCATTCAAGGGGGTGTAAGCGTCAAATCTCGGTCCTGGTCGGTACAAGCGCTTTTCTCCCTTCTTGCCCCCTGCATTGTCTCTGGAGTCGTTTCTCCGAATGTCCTTCGCTGCGACGGGGGCGTTTCCATGAGTCGTCTTAGTCTGTGGTCCTGTCTGCCTTTCAGCGGCAGCCTCTTCGAGTCTCATGTACTTCCCAGCTTCATGGAAGAAATCGGGCAAGGTAGCTGGTTTTTCTTTAGTTAGTTTTCTAGCAAACTTGGTATCTGGGTGCACACCACTACAGAGGGCCATTAGGGTGAGTTTCTCATCGGCATATTGAACTGCTGCCGCTGCGGCATTGAACCGGGTTAGGTATTGCTGCAGTGTCTCTCCGGATTTCTGTTTGACAGTAGATAGAGAATAGGCATCCTTGGGTTGTTCCACATGAATGCGGAACTGGATAATGAACTTTTCTTTCAACATCTCCTATGAGCTAATGGACCCTTGAGGTAGATGGCAGAACCAGGAGGTAGCTAGATCTGCCAAGAAAAGTGGGAAGCATTTACATAACACTCCCTCTGTTGCTCCGCTCATGAGCATATGCTGGGTGTATCTCTGTAAGTGTACGATGGGGTCAGAGGTTCCCTTGTAAGGTTCCATTGTCGGCATTTTCCATTCTCGAGGGGTGATGGCGGTTTCGATGTCGCGGGTGAAAGGGCTGGTTACCCTAGCGCCTATCCCTCGATCCCTTTGCTCCCGTCGGACGCATTCCTTGAATAATCGTGTCATTCTTTCATCAGAATTTGAAGCGGACAAAAATGAGCTTGGTTCTTCCCTACGGGATCGATCGCGTCCAGATGACCTGTAGGGATGGTATAGTCTATCACTTCTGACGTTATCCAGTGGCTGTCTTTGGCTGCTCGGATGCATGCTAGGACGAGCTACAGTTGCCCCCTGCCTTGATCTTCCCCTGTGGGGTTCTGTTTCGAGCATTTCCATGGGGTCAACTTCGGGCTGGGTTCTAGCTCGGCTCCGTTCAGCGGGGTTTCTACGATTAGGCGGCATGACTGGCTCAGCCACATCCGACCCTCGCCTGGTGCCTCCCCCCATTGGGTTCGGTTCCAAGCGCTTCCTCGAGTCGGAGTTCGGGCTGAGTCCGGGCGCGGCCCCTATCATTGTTGTTCCTGTTGATAGCTTCTTCGAAGAGGGAAGACCTTTGTTGTCTCCGAGATCCCCCAGATTGAGACTCACCCCATGATTCAGTATTGCGGCTGGATTCTTCGGCATCCCTCAAGCGTGACATGAGTTGGTTCACCAAAGCTTCTTGTTGGGATGCGAAGCGGTTTGTCACTTCAACCACAACTCTGTCTAGGTCTGCCCTAGTGATTGCTGCCGGTTGTTCCGCGGCAGGGGCTGTCGGAATTGCCTGATCTACATTTGGCACTGCTGTCGTAATGGGACGGTTCTCTTGATCTGGATCCACTGGATCTGGAGAGCACCCGTTTGGTAAGCGGGAGGTCCTGAGTTCAATTCTTAGTGAAAGCACCAAAAATGTTTGCGCAAAAAATGGACAAACACCTCCAAGTCGTATTATTTAGTTGATTTTATGTGGTTTTCAATGATTTGGGTGACTTATGCAAATATGTAAAAAGCAGGGACTGAACTGTAAAAGACACACAAATTTATAGTGGTTCGGCCAGAACGTGCCTACGTCCACTTTATATGTTATTATCCTTTTTCTTTCAGATTACAAGTACAAAGCTTTGTATACAAGTATATGAAAGTTGTTTGAAAGTTCCTTCCGTGCTTGAGCTCTCAAACTTGTCTGCCATTGTTGTACCCCTGCCCCTCTATTTATAGAGTGAGGTCGGGGGCAGGGGTCCTGAAAGTATATAGCAGCTGGCGGGCCTGAGCTGAAGCAATTTGGCCTGAAAGCGTTCTGGTTCGACGAGGCTTCATTCGGCGTGGAACTTGGACCGGTGATGGAGTGGACCGGTGGTAGGTGATTTGGAGGTTCATTTGGCAGTGGGTTTAGAGGTGTTGGTTCGGCATGGAGATTGGACCGGTGATGGAGTGGTCCGGTGGCAGGTCGACTCGGTGGTGATGGGGAAGGGATTGGTTCGGTATGAAGGCGGTGTTGGTTCGGTAGAACATGGAGGCGAGGTGGTTCGGTCAGAGTTGGTTCGGTAGCGTGGAGGGAAGGTGGTTCGGTTGTAGTTAGTTCGGTAGCGTGGATTTGGTTCGGTGATACGAGGAGGATGGGTTGGTTCGGCTGTACATGGTCCGGTGGATCATGGTTCGGTGATACGAGGAGGATGGGTTGGTTCGGTGGCCACCTGGTTCGGCCGGGGTTGCTAGAGAAGCTTTTTGGTTCGGTGGCGAGAATTCGCCCAACATGTACTTATAATATGAAATAAAGAATTTTAGCTTTAGTAAAGTTGAAAAAAAAATTGAGTTAGCATATTAAATATATGATTTGAAATTTAACTAAAGGAAAGTTAATAAAGTGAATTGGATTTGAAATTATAAAGAATGAGTTTAGTGAATGGAAGTGAACTTAGGTAGATGTTCACGGAATTATGAATAAATAAGTTGTATAACTTATAAAATGAGATAAGGTAAGCAAAATAAAATGGTTGAACAATTTTGTTAAGCAAAACAAATCAAAATTTGAATAGTGATATGAAATTGACTTAAGTAAAAGTTAAATAAAAATAGAATTTGAGTTAAATTAGTAGTGAACTTAAGTTGTATAGCGAAAGTAAATGTAAATGAAATTGAAATGAAACATAACTTAAGTAATGTTGAATGAAGTTGATTTTGGTATCGAAGCAAATTAATAAAGTGAATTAATGAAATAAAGTCATTTAATGAATAAGAACTTGAGTTATATTATGAAATTCAACTTTAATTGTAAAAGTGAATTAGGGAATAAACATGGATTAGAAATGTTGTATAGAAATGCGATTATGGTGAATACTAGAATTCAATCTAAATTGAATAATGGAATATTAAATCAATTGAAATTAAAAGTGTTGGACCAAATTAAATGAATGCAAAGTAAATAAATTTGGTAATGTTGGTTATACATTGGTTGTTAGTTTGTTGTTAGTTGATGGTATGGAAATTCATTAAGTGTTAATAAAATTGAATAAATGAAATTTAAAGTTAAATAATCGAATCCAAATTGGAAGTGAACCAACTTGAAAAATGAATGAAAATAATTAGTGAATGTAAGCTAACTGAATATGAATGAATGAATGTTAGTAAAATCCAATGTTAACGAATCAAATGTGATTTAAATTGAAAACTAGTTCAATGAATATTGATGAAAAGTGAATGTATATTGATTTGGTTATGGATGTTAGTTGGATGATAGTTGGTTGATGATTGGATTTGTTGCTTCGGATTGCATTGCTATATTGGCATATATAGTTGTTGTATTGGTATATATTGTATATTGATATTATTTTCTATATACATGTTTCTCATTTATTATTGAGTGTTTAGTAGGTGCGGATGGCGCTTGCTTCGCATTTAGAGCTCGCTTTCGCACCATATTACCCGCATATGCTTGCTAATAATATGTAAGGTACATATCTCGGATTACATATCGTACTTTTACACTTTTTTCCCTTCGGGATGCCTCATCCTCGATGATGAGATATATATTTACGATATATATATATTGCTATTTTTTGAGTGTACGTGCAGTACTAAGGGTCGTGTAATATGATATATAAATGCGGAAATTGATAATAGCAGTAAAATAAAAATTAAAGTAAGCACACTAGGAATTTTTATACTGGTTCGAACTTCCCGTTCTACGTCCAGTCCCAGAATATCCTCTGGATTTAGACTAAACCCCTCAATTAACCCGGAGGAATAGGTATACCACACCTGAGCAGCCGAACAGGAATTTTTCCGCCTCAACAACCGAAGAGGGCTTCAACTTAATACAAATAATTTGTTGACGAGTGTGTTCTGAATAACACGTATTGTCTTTTGATAGTACAATTTTCCTATAATCAAATCCTCAAGAGTATATATGTGTGTGAAGATTTAGAAGGAAGATAATCAAGTAGAATCTAAGTTTATGAATTAAATCAAGGATTCTAGTGATATTAAATAAGAATGAATGCTTTTATTTGCAGAAATAAATAGAGAATAGATTTCAGAATTATTAACAAGAATCGGTGATTGTAGAAGTGATTTGAACATGTTTATATAGTTGTAGAATAGTTACAATCTTTCATGAAGAGTTTCAATCAAAAGTTGTGTCTGTATCTCTTGGATTGAGGGACATTCCTTTTCATGAACCAATCGCAACTCTTCAGAAAACTAGCCGTTATATGCAGGTCGGTCGACCGGAAAAACTGGTCGGTCAGCTGAGTTTGAAATCGTGTACAAAAACAGAGAGTATCTGTGGCACTGACTACAGGGTCGGTCGACCGAATATCCTGGTCGGTCAGCCGACCTGTAGTTATATGCACAGTGCACACTTATTTGTGTATAAATTAATTCGTGTGTGTATGTGACTACTTGAGGAATGATTTTAACAATATTCTAAGACTAAATACATTAAAATATTCATAATAAACTCTGGATTGTAGCCTTGTCTCTTTTGTAGTGCATAATATACACTTATTCTCTTTTTGTCGCTTTCGTCGTATGATATATGAAGCTTGTGTCATGAATCAAAACTCTTGAATCAACATTCTCCCCCTTTTTGATTGATGACAATACCTAGGTGACGAAGTAGTATATATTGTAATTCTCCTCCTGAATATATGGCGACATTTCTGCAAAAATTTGTTAGCTTGCATATATTTCTCCCCCTTTGTCATCGACAAAAAGGAATACTTAGTGGATGTTTAAAAAATATGGAATATGTGACAGAACATAAGAAAACATCGATTTTTTTAAATAATACATACTCAAAGCAAATAGGAATATTACTGATGTTTTACTGTAGTACACAACATCTAAAAATAGAATACTAGAAACTATAAGATAGCAAATTGTAAAACAATATGATCACTCCTCATCATCATCGGAATCCCCAAATTCTAGATGGATATTTTCGTCCGGAGGAGCATGTTCCTTACCAAGTCTTTGAGTGTTAGAAGTGTGAGTTCCCGATGTACTGGAACTTGTATTCTCCGAAGTTGAAAAAGAGAAGTTTGGTGCTGGCCTTTTTTCGGGAGAAACATAAGAGGCACCGGCTTCGGTAGTACATGATAAGGCATCCCATAAATTCACGAAGAAGCCCTTGATTTTCTTAAAACGACTGTCAATTTTTCGAAGGCAGGCATCTAAGGCTATTTGATTTTGAGCCAAAATATCAATAGCCACTTCTGTACTCATTTCGGGAGTTGGTCTTTGAACAGAGTGTTGACGTGTTAGACGCTCCGGAGCATGAGTTGTTGGATGAGGTGTAGATTGACTACGGCGTAGTTGTTCTCGAGGAGTACTCTGCCATTGGTTAAAGGTTAAAAATCTAGGTGGTGCATCGGGCAACTTCATTAGTTTTATGGTCCTTGAATCAAAAGAACGAACTTTGGAAGTTTCGGATTCCGGAGCATGTTGGATGAAGCTATTAATCAATCTCATTATGTATTCTCCATAATAGATATGAAGCATCTTTCCTTGATTGAATGTAAGAAACTCATCCATGAGTAATTGTGCCCAATTCACTTGTGTATTTGAACACAAAGCATATAGAGCTTTAAAATTCTCAGGATACACTAAGTGGTAGGAGCCACCTCTTGGTATAATTGATTTCATCATGAAACGATGAAAGAGTCGAGCTTTGGGTCTAACTGATGATGTCTGTCTAAAATCCGTAGCATCATCTTCGAAAAATAAATGACTTATGTGGTCACGACTTGATATATTACAGTCTATGTCGTGTAATGAAATTCCACCCGGTCTAGCATCTAATATGTGGTTAATTCGATCAATGGAGAGAAAGATTGAGGTGCCACAAACCGATGTCCAAACACAATTTTCAGTGTTTCTAGGTGGATTGACAAGATTTAGGTTAGCCAAAAACAATTTAACCATAATGTGGTTAATTTTCAAATTATTTTTTCGGTAGTCTAGAAAAGCATCTAACCCACTTCTAATTGCGGCATCTTCAATTCGATAGGTAACGAAATCAGGATAACTTACGAATGATTCTTCAAAGATTTTGGCATCTTGAAGTCGTATCCATCTTTGAAGTGTTACATTATTAACAAGCCATGAGGCGATTTGAGTATCTACGGGAGTTGATGAAGATGAGCCACCGGTAGTCTTTGATTTTTTCTTTGGAGCCATTGTTTTTGAAGAAAAAATAATAATTTGAGAGAATTTTAATGGGGGCTAGGGTAAAAACCGAAATTGGGAAAGTAGAAGTGAAGAGGTAGGTTGAAAAGGTGAATAGATGGGATATTAATATGAGATAAAAATTTGCAGATTTCACGATCGGTCGACCGAAAATACTGGGTCGGCTGACCGATTTGATAAACAGAGAGTAGCTGAAACTCTCGGGAAGGGTTCGGCTGACCGACTCAGAGTTTCGGTCGACCGACCCTGTTAAATGTGCATATTTGATGCTTGCGGCCTGGTGCCGGCTGACCGACTAAGGTTATTCGATCGGCCAAATTGTTAGAAATGCACATTTTATTTAAAATATAAATTTTATACATACGTAGGGACATATAAATTTTATTATTATATTATATTTATACATTTTATTTAAAGCAATACACACACACACACACACACACACACACATATATATATATATATATATATATATATATAATTTTATCCACCATTCTTTAAAATTTACGCTCCCATGAGTTTGGAGATGGAACATCTTCTACAGGTGACCATTTTGGAGCTATTGGAGTTTGAATAGGTTTTGAAGAGGATGGAGTTCTATAGGAAGGTTCAGAAACATCATCCTTTTTTGATGAACAAACTTTCATGGCAATTTTTTCTAGAAAGCTTAGACGTCTTGCCGTTACTTTCTGCTCATAGTAGAGCTCTCGTTGCATATTCATTTGCTATTGTTGGTAATGGTGTATTTCATCAATCTTTTGCTTTGTTGATGGAGATATAACCATTGTATGCTTCCCCTTTTTATTGTTAGGTGTATAGCATGTATGGGAATCTTCCCATGGTTTCCATCCGTGTCTGGGATCTTTATCCGGAGAAGAGAAATCAAGGACACGATTAGGCATTGGAAAAGTTGGATAGGGACCATTCTCAGGAATGCGATCGGAACCATCATCGTCTGGAGATGAGAATGATAGATGAGAATTGTCGGAATTGTAGACTTCATTGTTTGAAGACATTATAATTATTTAAAATTTTGTTTTTAGAAATATCCTTAGTATGTATTTTTTTTTTAAAAAACTAAGGATAGTATTTATAATCATAAATTTGCTGAAGAATATGTGGATATGGATTGTTTTCAAGGATTGTCACAGAAATTTAATAACAAAACGGTTGTTAATGTTTGAATCATAAGTTATAGGGCTAAGAATAGTAATTCTGAGAAACAACAGTAGTAAAATAAAATGTAAGGAAAAGCTAAGATAAGAAACACACATAGCTCAAGTGGCTTTAACATAAAATTTATCACACTAGTTAGAGATCATGAGTTCGAGTCCTGCTTTGGTTAGAAATAAAACAATTTTTTGCATATTTTATTTATAAATCTTTTAAAGACATTATACCTAAGTCGCATCTTAGTTTTATAAAATTATTTTCATTTAAAGGTTTAGTAAAAATGTCAGCAGTTTGATTTTCAGTATTAATAAATTCTAAATTTATTAAACCTTTTTCCAAACAATCACGAAGAAAATGATGACGAATATCAATGTGTTTTGTTCGTGAGTGATTTACTGGATTTTTAGAAAGATTTATTGCACTAGTATTATCACAATAAATAATAGATTTTTCAAGATAACAATTAAAATCTTGTAGTGTATGTTGCATGTATATGACTTATGCACATGCCAAAGCAGCAGATATATATTCTGCTTCACATGTTGATAAAGAAACACAATTTTGTTTCTTACTAAACCAAGAGACTAAGGAACGTCCAATGAAATGACACATTCCGCTCGTACTTTTCGAACCGTTCGACTTCCTCCAAAATCAGCATCGCTATAGGAGACTAATTCGAATGGACATTCTTTCGGATTAAATAGACCGAAATCTTTGGTTTTTGTTAGATAACGAATAATGCGTTTAACTGCTCGCATATGTGATTCTTTGGGATTTGCTTGAAATCGAGCACATAGACAAACACTCATCATAATATCAGGTCGACTTGCTGTTAAATATAATAACGATCCAATCATACTACGATATAGTTTTTGATCAACGCTTTTGCCTTCTTCATCTCTATCGAGATGAATTGTTGTGCTCATTGGTGTTGGTTTGGCAGAAGTGTTTTCCAGACCAAATCGTTTAATTAAATTATAACAATATTTTTCTTGATTAATAAAAATTCCATTTTCTATTTGTTTAATTTGTAATCCAAGAAAATATGACAATTCTCCCATATGAGACATTTCAAATTCATTTGTCATTATAGTTGAAAAATCCTGACATAGTTTTTCATTTGTTGAACCAAAGATGATATCATCAACATATATTTGAATTATTGGAATATCTTTATTAGTTTCTTAATAAAAAGTGTTTGATCTACTTTACCAATTTCAAAACTAGATTCTAATAAATAGCTTTTTACACGATCATACCAAGCACGTGGTGCTTGTTTTAAACCGTATAAAGCGCTTTTTTAGTTTATACACATGATCGGGATATTTTTCATTATTAAAAAGAGGTGGTTGTTTAACAAAAACATTTTCTTTTATGTAACCATTTAAGAATGCACTTTTAACATCCATTTGATAAAGTTTAAAATTATGAAAACACGCAAACGCTAATAAAATTCGTATTGCTTCAAGTCGAGCGACTGGAGCAAACGTTTCTTCATAGTCTATTCCCTCTTCTTGATTATATCCTTGTGCAACTAATCTAGCTTTATTCCTAGTTATATTTTCTAGTTCATCTGCTTTATTTTTAAAAACCCATTTAGTACCAATGACTGTTTGATCACTAGGTCTAGGAACAAGTTCCCAAACTTCGTTTCGTTCGAATTGATTTAGTTCTTCTTGTATGGCAAGAATCCAGTAGTCATCAGTTGAAGCTTCTTTTATATTTTTTAGGTTCTATGTTAGAGAGAAAAGCTACATGACCAACTTGATTTAATTGATGTCTGGTTTTAACATTCGTATTTACTTCTCCAATTATATTTTGCATAGGATGATGTCGTAAAATTTTAGGTGGAGATTTTATTATATTAGTAGAAATATTCTCACTTTCAGTAATATCATGATCATTATCGAAAGTTTCTTCGGTATTATTATTTTCATTCTAAGTAGTTTCATCATCAGAATCAATAATAACATTTGGATTTATATTTTTAAAATTTTCGTCAAAAGAAACATGTAAACTTTCTTCAATAATTTTAGTTCTTTTATTATAAATTCGATAGGCCTTGCTTCGTTCCGAATATCCAACGAATATTCCTTCATCGGATTTTGGATCGAATTTACCTAGTTGATCTTTAGTATTTAAAATAAAACATTTAGAGCCAAAAACTTTAAGATATGAAATGTTTGGTTTTCTTCCATTTAGTAGTTCATATGGAGTATTCTTAGTTAATGGTCGAATAGAAACACGATTTAATACATAACAAGCAGTAGCTACAGCTTCTGCCCAAAAGTGTTTCGATAAAGTGGTTCCATTTAATAAAGTTCTTGCACATTCTTGTAACGTTCTATTTTTTCTTTCTACAACTCCATTTTTTGTGGTGTTCTAGGAAACGAAAAATTATGGTTAATACCTTTCTTGTTACAAAATTGTTCAAAAGCTTCATTTTCAAATTCTCCTCCATGATCACTTCTTATATTTTTAATTTTCAAACTTTTAATATTTTGAATTCTTTTAACAAAGATTTTAAAATTATCAAACATATCACTTTTATTTTTCAAAAAGAAAATCCAAGTATATCTAGAAAAGTCATCTACAATAACAAATACATATCTATTATGATTAATAGATTGCACTTGAGTTGGACCAAAAAGATCCATGTGTAAAAGTTCAAGTGGTTGTTCTGTAGATATTACTTTCTTTGACTTAAAGGACGATTTTGTTAATTTTCCTAATTTACATGCATCACAAAATATATTAGTTTTAAATTTTATGTCAGGTAATCCTTTAACTAATTTATTTTTAGCTATCTTATTAATGGTTTTAAAATTGATGTGACAAATTCTTTTGTGCCAAAGACATGAATCATTTTCCTTAGCTATTAGACATAAATTTGAATCATTCTTAACATTCATATTTAAAATATAAATATTTTTATCTCTTATTCCTTCAAAGATAGTGGTATGATTTTTATCGAGAATATTACATTTATTTTCAGAGAAATTTATATTAAAACCTTTATCACATAGCTGACTAATACTTAATAAATTGTGTTTTAAATTTTTAACTAATAAAACATCAGTAATGAGAGGTAAATTAGAGATGCCGTTGCTACTGACATCGCCTTTGCCGATCATATACCCTTTTGAGTTATCCCCGAAGGTGACTGCTCCTCCATTTGAGTATATAATGTTTGACAACATTTCTTTGTTCCCAGTCATGTGTTTTGAGCAACCGCTATCCAAAATCCATTTTCCTCTCTTCTTATGTGGTACCTGCAAAAATATTTATAAAAAGTTGGTACCCGTTTCTTTTTAGGGTCCTAAGAGTTAGATCTTAGGAAACCAAACCCATATACATTCAGAATTCCCTTTATAAATATAGTTCTTGTTATTATGAACAGTTTCCATGAACATTTTGATATGTTTATTCCTTATCAAAACATTATTTGTTTTTGGAATCCATATCTTGATGGTTTTAGTATTTGGGTAAATTGTTTTCTTAATATCCCTCTTAATATTATCATTAATCCTACTTTTAACAAAATTATTTTGTTTCTTAAATCCTAGTCCAGATTTATTGTTAGAGGATTGAGAATTTTCTAGTATATTAGAAAGATTCTCTCTTCCTTTATTGAAGTTAGATACATTTTTAGAAATATCATCAAATTTTATCTTAAGACTAGATTTTTCTAACTCTAAATCCATAATCTTAGAGTTTAAACTATTATTTTTGAAAAGTAAATCATCATTTTTATTCTTTTGAATTTCTAGTTCTTCGGATATTGATGAATTTTGAGATGATAAATTAGAATTTGACTGTTGAGAATTTTCAAGTTCTTCTTCTAATATTTTCTTCTCATCTTTCAGCATATCTACTTCTAAGACTGTTCTATCTAACTTTCTTTGCAACTCCTTATTTTTCTTTTTAAGTTGCTTTGCTACATTTACTAATTCAGAATTTATTTCAATTAAATCTTCAAAGATAAAATCACTTACATCGTCTGATGAAGCCATGAAGCACACATTTGCTTGTTCATTATCACTCTCAGTCTCTGAAGATGATGATGAGTCAGTGTCATCCCAAGTGACAGAAAAAGCTCTTCGTTTTGTTTTGTCCTTCTTAAAATTGCTCTTTTTACGTTCTGGACATTCTTTCTTCATGTGACCTTTCTTGTGACATTCATAACATTCCATTGCTGAAGATGATGGTTTGCTGCTATTAGAATTGTTGTTGGAGTTATTTTTGTTTCCCTTGAATTTGTTTCTGTTGAATTTCAGAAACTTTTTGAAATTTTTAGCGATCATCGCCATATCTTCATTATCTGAGTCGGAATTGTCTTTTTCTGCTTGAAAAGCCACATTTTTCTTTTCTTGTGCTCCATTTCTTTTTGCCTGCAAATTTACTTCGTAGGACATTAGATTACCTATCAATTCTTCTGGTTTTAATGTTGACAAATCACTTGCTTCTTCAATGGATAAGACTTTTCTTTCCCATTCGTCCGTTAAAGAATTCAAGTTTTTTGTAATAACATCAAAATAAGTAAACTTTTGTTCTAGTGATAATAAAGAATGATAAATATCCTGAAATCTAGAGTACATGTCATTTATAGATTCATTTGGCCTCATTTTGAAATTTTCAAATTGATTTTTCAAATAGAGATTTTGCTTAATTTAACTTTGTTTGTACCTTCATGTGTTATCTTAAGTGTTCTCCAAATTTCATAACCTGAAGTGCACATGCTAACTCTATTGAATTCATTTCTATCTAATGCACAAAATAAAATATCCATAGCCTTTGCATTTGATGTAGCATCTAGTTTTTGTGTGTTACTCCAAGTTGAGTATTCTCCAGTAGGAGTTATGTATTCTCTTTGTATAATATTCCAGATATCAAATCCACTAGATTGTATATAGATTCTCATTGTAGTTGACCAATAATTATAATTTATACCATTTAAAAATGGAAGTCATGAAGTTGATTGACCCTTTGTGAAATTAGTATTAGTGTTAGTGCCAAAATCGTTAGTTTGTGTCGTTGCCATATTACTAGAAATAAATATCAAATAACTTTGTGACGGTTATAGGATGACCTTGCTTTGATACCAAATGAAAGTGTACGTGCAGTACTAAGGATCGTGTAATATGATATATAAATGGGGAAATTGATAATAGCAGTAAAATAAAAATTAAAGTAAGCACACCAGGAATTTTTATACTGGTTCGAACTTCCCGTTCTACGTCCAGTCCCAGAATATCCTCTGGATTTAGACTAAACCCCTCACTTAACCCGGAGGAATAGATATACCACACCTGAGCAGCCGAACAGGAATTTTTCCGCCTCAACAACCGAATAGGACTTCAACTTAATACAAATAATTTGTTGACGAGTGTGTTCTGAATAACACGTATTGACTTTTGATAGTACAATTTTCCTATAATCAAATCCTCAAGAGTATATATGTGTGTGAAGATTTAGAAGGAAGATAATCACGTAGAATCTAAGTTTATGAATTAAATCAAGGATTCTAGTGATATTAAATAAGAATGAATGCTTTTATTTGCAGAAATAAATAGAGAATAGATTTCAGAATTATAAACAAGAATCGGTGATTGTAGAAGTGATTTGAACATGTTTATATAGTTGTAGAATAGTTACAATCTTTCATGAAGAGTTTCAATCAAAAGTTGTGTCTGTATCTCTTGGATTGAGGGACATTCCTTTTCATGAACCAATCGCAACTCTTCAGAAAACTAGCCGTTATATGTAGATCGGTCGACCGGAAAAACTGGCCGGTCAGCTGAGTTTGAAATCGTGTACAAAACCAGAGAGTATCTGTGGCACTGACTACGGGGTCGGTCGACCGAATATCCTGGTCAGTCAGCCGACCTGTAGTTATATACACAGTGCACACTTATTTGTGTATAAATTAATTCGTGTGTGTATGTGACTACTTGAGGAATGATTTTAACAATATTCTAAGACTAAAACATTAAAATATTCATAATAAACTCTGGATTGTAGTCTTGTCTCCTTTGTAGTGCATAATATACACTTATTCTCTTTTTGTCGCTTTCGTCGTATGATATATGAAGCTTGTGTCATGAATCAAAACTCTTGAATCAACATTTTTTTCCGGATCGAATAGTGCAAATGAGACTATGGTGAATTATTTGAAAATTTAAAGCGTTAGGAAATTTTGGGGAAAATTTGGAAATTTTGTGATAACTAAAATTTTGATTTTGAGTTTAAAGTTAAACGATATAGTTGGTTTTGAAAAGATAAATATGAATAATTTGAAAACTTAGTAAAGTTTTTGTAAGAAGTTTAACTATTGGATTTTGGAAAAGTTAAACACTTAGAGATTTGGTAAATCTAGTTTGAACGAATTGTTTTGAAAAGTTAATAGACTTTGTGACTTTTCTTACTTGGTAATTTCGAGGATGAAATTCTTTTAAGTAGGGGAGAATGTAACGACCCAGAATTTCAGTCATTTGAAATTTGTATATTTAATTGATTTTAAATATTCACAAGTTAATTTTAATAAGGTGAATAGATTTTATTTCGAATATAGCGATTTAATTGGATAATTATATTGTTAATTTAATATTTGAAATTGTGAAAATAATTGATATTTGAATTTAATGTGAATAAAAATGATTTAAAATGTTTATTAAATTCTATTTGAAGTAGTATGATGTTAGAGAACTTTTAAAATTGAAGTAAAAGTTAATTTGTAAAAATCGAATATTTTAATATTTAATTGACGACTAAAAATAGTCATTTTTCAAATAGTCTCGGATTTCGATGAAACTAGTTTCATTGGATCCGTAATGTTATATTATTGTAAGATTTCAATTTCGTGTCAATCGGATGTACGGTTTGTCCGGGGCAAGCTAAAACGCGTAGAAATCGGTTTAAGTAAATTTTAAATTTAAAATAGTTGATTCGAAAACCTATCTTTCAAATACGATCGAATTGGTTCCCGATATATATTCCATTGCGTTCGGAATAGGGATAAAACATTATAAACGCCAGACGGCACGCTTCGTTTCAAGTTCGAAAAATTTTCGGATGAATAGTGTCATCAAATTTTCTATAAAAGGCCTTTGTTTTTCTATTTTTCATAAAACCTAAACCTAGCTAGGGCAAGCCGCCGACTTCAATTTCAATGGCCACAAACATTCTATTCTTCTCACCTCCGAATCTATAAATCCGTAAACAATTACGTAAAGTGTTCAACTACAACATCGAAGAGGGTATCGAGATCTATATTCTCAACGGTCGTGATCGAACATAGGCGAATAGATCGTGGGAAAATGAGCCGTGAATGTCATGACTTTGAAGGCATTTTTCTCGTCGATGGCGGCAGTAGGTGGGGCCGATCTCTGGCCGATGGCATGTCGTGGGTAGGCGAGTGGAGTAGCGATGTTCGATCGCGCTCTTGACGTCGTATGGTGGTGCGGCTTCGAAAAAATCGAACGGCTCCATGGGTTAGCTTGCGTTCGAAATACCTGGGGAAAAGAAGAAGCTAGTAACAGCCAGATCTCAACAATGCAAATCAAATGTCCAGGAAAGAGTAGGGTTTTTAAAAATAAAACTAAAATTGAAATTAATTTATATAATGACTCGTGTGATATTAAAAATGCCATAACTTTTTGTTACGAGGTCCATTTCATACAAAACGAATTTCGTTTGGTTCGTATTCGTGAACACTACACGATGGAGTTGGTTTGGGGTTGATTGGAGCTAGTGTGAATTTTAGGTAAAATTAAACGCGCGATTAATTTTATTTGGAATAAAACGCTGAATTCGCGACTACAAGCAATGTGAGTACAACTCACTCTTTCTGACTAACTGATATTTTTATATAAGTGAGAATAAACATTATTATATGATGATCGATGATTGTTTGGATGATATATGATGATTGGTATATGGATATATACCTGCCTAGTGGAGAAGATGACCCTATACGTTCCCGTGTATGAGCGGATGACCCTTTGTACGCGCGTCTGCCTTTAAGTGGACATTGTACACGTATTCTAGTATGTATATTTGTTGAAGGTGACAGGTTGGAGGGGTCCAACTGGATTTTTCACCCGTATTGATTTGTTTATAGACATTGTGATATTCTGTTATTATATGAGATATGATGTTTCGGATGTTGTGATTGATGTATTTAGTGTTGTTTCAGCATTGGGCCTATATTTTGGAATCTAAAAATATTTAAGTGATGATTTCCAAATTTAAAAGGATTTTAAAATGATTTTGAAAATAAATGTTTTATTGAATTTTTGAATCGTTAAGAATTGATTTATTCTAAATAAATAAATGTTATAACTTTTATATTATAAAAATTATGATTTTTGTGAAATATGATTGAAATGTGATTTTTGGAAATATGAAGTTGATTATTTTATATAAAAAAGTTTAAATGGTGATTTTTGAATTTATTATAAAAGGTTTATATATAAGATTTATAAAAATGGATATTTTATAAATCAAAATGATGGGATTATAAACGAATTTTATAAGTGTTAAAATGAAGTTATAAATGAATCTTATAAGTGAATAAGATATATAATTTAAGAAGTTATAAAAAGAATGATTTTGTAAATAAATGAATTATAAGTATTTAACTTATAATTTGGATTTTTGGTATATAACTGAGTTATAAATGGAATTGGTTAATAAAGGAATTTTGTATATTGAAGTTTTTATAAAAATATAAATGGAATTTATAAACATTGTTTTATAAATCCGAAAACAATTGAATTTGTTAAGTTAAAATATAGAAGTTTACTCAAGGAGATATATCCACGATTTTAGACAGTGATTATTCTTTGATAAATGTGTAGAAATATTGAATTTGGTTAGAGAACTATATTCACGATTTTGGACAGTGAATAATGTATTAAAGAAATGTTTTGGAAAGTGATATTTTAAAATGGAGTTAAATGGTTAGAAGTTGTTTTAAAATGTGTTAAGGATCGAAACCATAGATTTCAACATTCATTGTTGAAATAGATGTTTTCGAGAAATAAGGAAATGATGGACTATAACACTGTTATTATAGTAAATGATTTCCGAAAGGAAATGTTTTTGTATAGTATTGGGATTTATATATCTATCTTATTTTCGAATCCCTATACTATTGATTTTGGGTTGTCGTAACGATGTTTTACGCAGCATTCGTTTTGACCCAAATAAATGTGTTTAAGTGAATACTTTCCTTAAAAGAATAAATATATACTTAATCCTAATTTTAGTATATTTGATATTTTCTAAGTGATGAAAATAAATAGAATTTTGAATTACTTATTATTAAATAAGTATGGAAATGTTTTCCAATATGAAGTGAAATGTTTTGAGATTATATCTTTTAAAGATAAATTGAAGCGAATATTTGGCAGTGATTTAATTAATAAAAGATTAATTAAAAGGGCCCAGTGATTGTTATGGTGCTGAATTTTCGTTTGTTTGCTTTGATAGTTAAATAACCGACTATCAAACTTGGCCAAAATTTTAGTTCTTCAACTTAATGTGGGAACCATTTAGTCGTACATTTAGTACGTAGCCTTCTATGTAGGCTTGATTATCGTTTGTGTTAAGGATGTTGATTCGTATAGTGTGGAGTATTACTCCAATCTATCGAGCTTCCTTCTTGGCCTGAAGGATAGCAAGTTGAAAATTGGAGATGTGATAAGTCTATGAGACTTAGTTTCTGTGTGAAGTTGAGAAACGCTTTTGCGTTGTTGGTGCGAAGAGACCGGGATCGGTTTATCCGAAAACCACTTCGGACCAACGTTATGTGACGATTGTGCCGGTTGCTTGTGATGATGTTGATATTTCAGAGTTACAGTGGGGGTTGCTTATTGATCGTTTGGGGTTAAAATCTCAATATACATCCAGTAGTAGTGGTCTCTTCATTATGAAATATACAATGCGAGGACTATTTGCTACTAATCCTAGAGATTTTCCGACAGGATGTGGTAGGAAAGTACCTTCGGTTTGTCCTGTTCCTGGACAACTTGTATGGATGTTTGTCTGACATTGCATTTCTATAGATTACGTACATTGGCTTTTACAAACGTACATCAGTTGTGGCGGAGAAGGCAACTTCTCTTAGCTTAACACCCTCCTTGAGACGTATGAGCTTAAAGGTTGTATTTTGATGGAAGGCAATTAGTAGTCAACGGAAATGGTCGTGTGGCATTCTAAGTGATGTGATTGTGCTTTGTGTAAGGTAATCGTTACCTCGTCAGGCCTCATCAACCGAAAATGACCAAAACAGGGTTAGATGCAGCAAGGCTAAGTGGGTCATTCCCAAGTAGGATATGATCATCCTCTTCTAGATATATCTTTACACGCTATGACGTCATGTATCTGATTATTGTGGTTTGTATGTTAGAGGGGCCTCGGTAAAGGTTGGTCACGACCGGAGGATGACATATTCGGTACCATCTAGTTATAGAGGTGGGCAGGTCTTGTGTTCGTAGAGGGTAGATGTTCTATGCCTCGGGACATCCATCTATAGGTGTACCCCTTCGGAAGGTAGTCCCTTCACCTGGTCATTTGTATGGAAATCCAAACTCCACTGCGTTCCTGCCATTTTATTTGTAGAGCCTAGTATGTTGGAATTTAATAATGCTAACAATCTCGGCTATTTTGAATATTATTTGTATACTAGACACTAGTATAATATCACATGAGTTTGATATGAAATGTTTTAGTTATCATAAGGTAAAAACATGTCCATGTTTATGTGTAGACTTGTCTTAGGAGATACTTTTGTTTTGATAAAGGAAAAGTTTTTGTAACTAAATAAATTCAGTTGAGTGTGTTTCTCACGCTGGTTTACCAGACTGGTCTGGGAGTTCTTCCCTTTCAATGCTCGGGTCAGACCGAGTATATTTACAGGTTTAGATTTGATGGTTTTGGAGCTTCAGCAGGCGAGCTGGAGATCTTCATTTTCGTATACACGTACTTGTTTTGATTATCCGCTGTGCTTTGTTGTTGTATATTATCAACAATTGTGAGGACATGTTATTATAACTGTTCAAGTTGATAACTATTGATTTATTATTGAACTCTGATTTATGTATGTATATATACAATTTCTGTTTTGTAAAGATCATTGATATGATATTATATATTTTCCGCTGCGATGTGAGATTCTGTATTGTTCTGTTTGGTTCTATCTTCTCTTCTTCTCTCTTCTTTTCTTTCTCTTGACTTTCCATCAGTCTGTGCTTTTTGGGTCGGACATGTGTGGATTATTGTCGATTCAAAGGGTATGGATTTGCGGGTCGTCACATAAAGTGTCACTTTTGGAGAGAAGAACTGAGATTCTTAGGTCAAGTCGTTTCGGGACAAAGTATAGCCATGGATCCTACGAAGGTGGTAGCGATCCAAGATTAAAATCATCCTAAGAATGTTATGGATGTGAGGAGTTTTCTAGGATTAGAAGGATATTATAGGTGCTCTATAGAGGACTTCTAGAAGGTAGTGGCATGTTGACTAATTTGACGAATAAAAATCAAACTTTTGTATGGGATGCAAATTATGAGCATGAATTATGACTCTTAAGACAAAGTTGAATGAGTGCACCGGTGTTGACTATTCCAAGTGGGAATGAAGAGTTGACGATATACACAGATACTTGTGGTATTGGATTAGAAGCGGTTTTGATGAAGAATGGAAAAGTTGTTGCTTATGCTAGTCGACAACCAAAACTGCACAGAAGGAATTATCCAACTCGGGATTTGGAGTAGGCAGCGATTATTTTTGCATTGAAGATATGGATGCATGATTTGTTAGGAGAAAGGTTTGAGCTATTTACGAACCATAAATCCTTGAAGTACCTTTTCTCCTCGAAGATCTCAACCTTCGATAGCAACGGTGGTTAGAGTTATTGACATGTTATGATTCAAGTATTTCCTATACTCCAAGAAAAGGGATTGCAGTCACCAATGCATTAAGCAGAAGATATTCTAGATGTGGAGCAATGTTCTTAGAATGGAAGAAAATGGTGTATACTAATGGATTCGATTTAGGCCTCACAGCGAGCTAGAACCTGAAATTTTGACTAGCTTATCTATTAGACCTACTCTAATAAAAAGGATCGGTACTAGTCAGAAGTGGGATGTCAGGCTAGAGAAGATCATAATAAAGGTAGAAAAAGGAGTAGAGTCTGAAGATATGAAGCAGTATGAACTCGACAGAGATGGCTGCCTTCGTAAGGATGGAAGGTTGTTTGTTCCTAATGTGGATGAATTGCGAGATGAAGCGTTAAGAGAGTGTCACATTCTAGATTGACTATTCATCCTGGTGGTAATAAGATGTAATGAGACACGAAGTGAACCTACAATTGGGAAGGCATAAAAAAGGGCGTTGGGGCATTCATCTCGAAGTGTATGAACTGCCAAAGCAAAGTAAAAGAAACCCAGTGGATTATTGCAACCACTAGATGTTCCTGAGTGGAAGTGGTAACAAGTATCGATGAATTTTATAGATGGATTGTTGAGGACTCGAATAGGGTACGATGGCATATGGGTCATAGTAGATTGATTAACAAAAGTGCAAGGTTTATACCCATCAATTCATGAAGAACAACATCCAATCTAGCAGAGTTGTATGTAAGATGGATGGTACGATTTCACGGTATGCCAATGACTGAGACCCATTGTTCACTAGTGGTTTTTGGAAGAGCTTACAAGTGGTGTTAGAGACGAAGCTGAGTACAGCTTATCACTAGAAAACGAATGGGCATACCGAGAGAGTAAATTGTATAATATAAGTTCTCTTGCGAGCATGCATTGTAGACTTTCATGGATTGTCGAATAACCATTTGGTTTTGGTGGAATTTGCATACAACTATAGTAATCAGTCGAGTATTGGTATGGCTCCATATGAAGCATTGAATGGAAGACCATATAATGCTTGTTCATGTTGGTGGAAGGCGGATGAGAAACCAATAGTTGGGTCGAAAATGATTAGAGAAACATTGAAAAAGATAGAGATCATTCGGCAACAAATGAATGCTGCTCAGGATCGACAATAAAGTTATGCTGATAAGAGATGAAGGGATTTAGAGTCTTCTATCAGGATATGGTGTTTGTAAAGGTTTATCCTATAAGGAATGTGGTTAGATTTAGTAGAAAGGTGAAGTTGGCACCTAGATTTATCGAACCCTTTCCAATAACAGAAAGAATTGGAAAGCTGGCATATAGAGTCAACATGCCTTAGAAAATGGTAGGCATGCACAGTGTCTTTCATATCTCTTATCTACGGAAATTTGTGCATGACTCAAGCATTGTAATTACAACAGATCGACTAGAAGGTGTTGTGGAACAAGAAGTTATGGGATCTCGTAAGTCACTTCGTGTTATTGGGTACGATACGAAATAGCAAGGAGGAAGATAGTGAAAGCTGGTAAAAGTACAATAGTGTGGAAGTGACAATGATTGTACGTGGGAGACGGAGGAGAACATGAGGACTAAGTGTCCGAAGCTCTTTGGACGGTAAGAACAATGGTTTATCGTATCTACTTGCACTGTTGTATATTATTGTTAATGGATTAGTATTATGCTTGCTAGGGTAAGCAATTGACTGCATGGTTACTTGTTTGATATGGTTGATGGTTGCTCGTGATTGATAGGCATGCGAGATAGCTGTGGCTTCTTATACCTTGATTTGTTTGGGATTTCGGGGGAAAATTTTCTAAAGGGGAGAAGAATGTAACGACCCGCACTTTATGTCTCGAAGGATCGTAAAATATTTTAATTTTATCCGCACGAGGTCGTTTTATTTTGTAATTTTAGGATATGACACTTAGGGACATTTTACACATCAATGATTTTTTCAAATTTCTATGTGACCATTTTGACCCTGAAAATCTTGTTTGGTCTGTAAGTTTGATAGGAATCAAATTAGGGTCTCAAACCAGCTCCATTGCTTTGAAATGATGGTTCCCCTTTTCGTGACTGATCATAATAGAAAAACTAATTTACAGTTGGAAAGTTATGCATTTTTCAAGTTTTTAGAACTGTTGGCCGGTATTAATGTGTAAATAGTGAAGCCCGGTAGTTGGCCCGTTAGTCTAATTAGAGAATCCTTATAAATAGAGGTTGTAGGAGTCGAATGAAAATTTTCCCCTTCGTTCTAAATGCTGATGAGCCCTAGACCCATTCTAATTTCACCTAAAATTGTCCAAATTTGTTTTCTAAATCAAATTGGATTGTGGATTAGTGATTAGACTTCAATTAAAGGCTAGAGATAATCAAATTGCTCGATTTAAAGTGCATTTCATCGCTGTCCGGATTAGATCTACATTCAAAGTAGTTGAATTGGATTGGTGGCTGGTTTATGCCTTCTAACTATACTATGACGTTTATATGGTAGAATTGTAGGATTTAACATGTTTTATATTGACTTTTGGCCATAAAACCTTTCCTGACTTTAATTACATGTTAAACTATGAATTTGGCCTAGACTGACTAGAAATTACCATTGCCTATGCTCGCATGATCGAGTTATATGTAGATCTACGTTAGCAATTGACTTGTTTATTATATTTTGATGGATTGCAAGTTTGATTAGATGAAATTAATTGCTATTCTATATTTGGACGATATGATTTGATGTTGTTTACTAGTGTTGTGTTTGCATAGAAACTTAGGTTGAAGAATTGAAAAAACCGGAGGTTAAGTTGGTCAGAATTGGATGAACCTTGGTGGACGAGCTCTAGAGCATAGAGGGAGCCTAATGATAAGTCACATTCCTAAATTCTCTAAGGATTAAACTCACCAACCAGTTAAGAGGCTTGACTCGGCATCGGATTTAGGTGGTAGCTCCTATGGATTGGTTGTGGCCACGGATGAGAGCTTGGCTAGATGAGATGTTCCATAGCACGATGATGGAAATTATCTAAGTGTAGGAGTTGGTGACGAGTTAAGGATTGATTTGGCGACAAATTAAGAATTATATTGGTGATAAGTCAAGGGATTAAGTTGGTGACAAGTTAAGAGCTTAATCTGGCGATAAGTTAAGAGCTTAAGTTGGTGATGAGTTAAGGACCTAAGTCGGTGACGGTCAAAGCTTGTGTCGGTACCGAGTTTAGGGGAAAGGTCTGTTGGCAGTAGAACTTCTAGATACTGTTGTAGATGTTCTATAGATTGTGCTGGAGGTGGTGGCTCATTCGTATCAGGTTGGATGATGATATGACAATATGATGAAAAGCTAGAGTCTTAGGTTGTTGGCTAGTGTTAGGAATAGGATTCGAAGATAATGGCTCGTAAAGGAGGGAGCCGTAGGATCAGGGAATGCAGGTGTTGTTCCTCATGAATAATGGAAACTGGATTGATCAAGAAGGGCTCGGTATCCAAATGTAACAAAGGAGAGCTCAGTTATATGTGCAAAGGAATCATTGACATTCAGAGAGTTTTCAGTTGTGCTTGAAGCAGGGGTATTGTAAATTGGGATGCCCTTGGATTGGTAGCGAGAATTCATGTACCCTGGACCCGTGGGTGTTGGCTTATTGGGAGAGTACAACAGAGAATTGGTATTTCCATTAGACCCTAGCTTAGCGGTCATATGATTTGTCATATATTCAAAGCATGGAAAAGGAGTGATAGTGAGGATTGCTTGTTGGATGCTATGGTTTCTATGGTTTCTATGATTAATTGGATTGCTTTCTAGGGTAGGCTATTACTCGAAGATATCATAGGAAGTACGTATTGGGGATTAGCTTGAAGAATGATATCCTTTATTTGGTCGGTAGCATATCTTTATGATATTGTAGAGTATCATATTATAATATTATGTGCTAACTCTTTGGTTGCAGGGACAAGTCAGGTATGGTTTGTGTATACTTGTTCCTTACAGTATTTATATGCACTGCATTTGAGATTCATTTACCGGTCACACCGGACTATTGCCTGACTCAAAGCTTAATGTTTTGCTTCTTATTATCATGGGTACTCTTAAATGAGTAGAGTAGATAACAGGTCTAGGTGACGCAATAGCTGTTTGTAGGACGAGCTAGATGGAGCTATTACGTGATATTTACATATATGGAGCCTATGCTTATTCCACTAAGCAACACTATGGAGCCCATGGTAGTGCTTGCTTATTTCTATTACCATTATCTCTGAGGCAGTTGTTGAGTTTAATTTCATTGTATAAACTCTACCATTGATGTATAATTCTGTGGATACTATACTCTGATGCTGTTGATTTGTTTACTATCTCTTCTATTGTATATGTGATATTATATGTCGTTCATGCACTGTAAGATATACGATAGGTTATATGTTGCATTTGCTTGTTTCAATGTAGATGGTTGTCTTATATCAGTCGGGCACGACTGTAGTGCATTATCAAGTTATATTGGTGCCGATGATATAGGATGGCTATCACAGGTATCGATCCATGGTCTTGGGTCGGTACTAATCCAACACTTGAGTGGACATCGAGTTGTGAATACTTGGGAGGCTTTGCATTTTTCTAGTAATCCTAGATGTATTTGGTTTTTGGGGCTTTGCATTTTTCTAGTAATCCTAGATGTATTTGGTTTTTGGGCTTCGCATTCATCGCTCTGCTCGTCTTGTGATAACTTTGAAGTTTGACTTGTTGGGTTCGTTCGTATACTGCCTGATCAAAAGGCGGGATAACAACAGTAGTGTGAGCTTGGGACATCTCTAACAACCTTTAATCAGCATTATTTTTGGACTCGAGGCCAGCATCTCTCTCTCTCTCTCTTTTACGACTTTGGCCAAGTTAGCATCCTTCTCACACGTCATTCAATTATAATCAGCTCTCTTCAGTTCAAAAGATTAGATGTTAAGGTGATTAATTTTATTAAATTTGGAGAGGACCTCATATGACTTCTTCCACTTGTACCCATCATTGACCCTCAACTCGATGTTCTTTAATTTCTTTTTCGCCTCCTCTTTTAGAGTGTCATGATGTCTTGGTTGAACTTGACAACTTATAAGAAAAGATAAGGGAAAGCAGCTTGCAAGCGAGGTGGGCCAAGAGGAAAAGTGAGCATAGGAGTGAAGAACCCTTTGGAAGTAGGTGGGATAGCAACTTTTATCACACAAGAAGAAGAAGCTTATTGGAGAGAAGTAGCCGGTGCCACACTGCGTGGTCGAACAACACTGGGACAGGGCTGGGGTGCTTAGAGGAATCTCTTAGCTGCTAGGTGGAATCATGACCCAAATCAATTCTGGACTCTCGCTTTCTCCTGTTTCTTTCCTTCTCACTTTCTCTATCTCTATCCCTTTCAGCCTTGCAAACCTCATCAGACTCGCGATCTTTATGCCTTCTCCTTTCTTCCTCAATTTCACAGTGGTGATGTGATTGGGTTACTGGAGTTTGGGCTCTTGATCCATCTGTCTAATAGGAAAGCTTGTCGTACAAATAGCATCCCATTGAATCTAAAACAAGTAGAAAGATCGTGTAAATGTTAGAATCACAGAAGTTAAGTGCATATGGGGATGTGTGTCCATGATCCTAAGTGAAGTGTGTATGCTACCAATGACCCCTATATACTCTATAAACCGTGTTCGCATGGGCGCAAAGACGGAGTTTGTCCACCTTCATTAATATTTATTTCGGGAGAAGAGTTGAAGTCAGAAACCACTTCATCCAAAATATCGATAACTGTAAAACTGATCTTGCAAAGGTCACCGAAGTTGACAAAAACATCGCTAAAAGGGAGAGTCGGGTTGCGTTCTCCTTAAAAGTCACCACTGCTTGGTAACTAGCCACCTCAAAGGTTTAGTAACTATATGTTCTGAATGAGGTAAGGTGGGGAGTATAAGACTTATGCCAGGCAATTCTTTAAATGATTCTTCCCCCTCCTCGCTGGCATAGTAGTCGCTATCGTTGTCATCGAAGCTGTCACCTTCTTTGTCGATGGCCAACTCTTTCCTTTTCTCCTCACGAATCCATCATCATCCTTTGGAATAGAGAGCATTCTAATGTCTTCACCCTCATCCAAGGGTGCATCACCACTTTCGGGGTCGTTAGATTCTCCTTCAACTGCCACCCTTCTATGCTCTTCACCTAATGGACCTTCTGCTTTCCCTTGAACATACTCGTCGGAGCTTCAAGTAGTGGTAGTGGAATGAACACAAACTATAGAGTCACCCGGTGCTGGAGACTCTGCAATGGCAAATCTTCCAAGGTGACGCGGTCCACACTCCCATGGGTTCTCATTTGTCAAGAGGAATTCGATAGTATGATGATTGGCTCTAACCGCCTTCAGAGCTTCATATGTTCTTTCGTTCCCCTCGCTATCGTCTCGAACCAGGATGCTTACAAGGAAACATATCGTAAGTTGGAAACTTTAAAATTCCAACATAAAAGGGACAAGGAAAATGAAGCTTACATCCAGATATCTAGAGACGGTTGAACCGTTCCTGGCGTCGTACAAAGAAATTTTGTTCTTAAAGGTAGAATGCTTGTTGTTTAGCTTTTCGATTACTTTATAACCATTCCATGCTTTTATTATTACGTAAAAATACAATGGGAGGTCTTGCCTTCTCTTGAACTTTGAAAGATAGGTAAGCCCATCGAATCTTAGAGGCTGGCCAAGTCTACTCATGAAGAGGATGTACAACGAACTCAATAGAGCATAGCTGTTTTGATGAACTTGGAATGGAACTAGTCCAAGCTTTTATAGCACCTTCAATAGAAAAGGATTGAATGGCAGGGGCACCAAGTAAGCATATACAGCGGTTGCATGTTATGAAGTCCAACAAGGGATGGTGCATAAAATCACCTCCCTTCGGCAAATGCACGCCGCCCTCTAGGATGCTGTGTTGCATATATATATTTCTAAGAGACGTAGCGGATAAGACTGAAGACATCTTCTCCAAGGTCATGCAATCTCCTCAATCTTGGAGGTAGTTGACTAACTGCGAATGCAACAACAACTAATTGGCCTTGGGATTTAGGAGTTTGGGGTTGGCTCGTCCCGGTAGGAACGGATGGCAAGATAGAGGCTGTGGAAGATACAACTTCAGACGGAGCAGACGATCCTTCGCCAAGCTCGATACGGAGGGACTGATGAGTCATTCTATATAATAAAACTTGGCGTTCAACATGGTCAGGTATATTTTACCTTGAATAATACACCTGTGTGAACAATGTCTAAAATCCAAAGGAAGTCGACGTGTGCTGACCAGTCGGATTCTAAGTGTTGACCAAGGCAAGTGAAGTGAGTTATCTATGCAAAGTGAGTCCAGTATCCCAACCACCACATATAGACCATCTAATATAGATGGCTCACTCATGCTAGAAACAAAAGCCGCGTTGTACTTTATGATTTTTTTTTAGGACTTACCCGTTATCGATGAGAATCGATAACGGATCCAGTTTTCGAAGCTATGTAGAAAGCTTTTCCTTTCAAGATCATTAGAAGTGTGGAAATAGAAAGGCACTGCAATGGGATCATATAATACGTTCCATTTTGGACCAAATCACTGTATTAGAATCTTTTTGACGATCGGGACTTAGCTAAATTCTCAAAAAAGACAATTGAAGTCGAAGAACGGGACGTGTCATTGGAGTAACTTGCATTCAAACAGGGAAAAACCTAGCTTCACCACTAACCAAAATCCAAAAATCAACCGTCTCTCTTTGGATTATGGTCAACTTAGTCCAAATCACAACCGCCGTCGTCACTTACGCAAGATCGAACATTGCCAACCTCAAAATAATTCAATTCAAAATTGGATCAACCTTAGGGTTTCAAATTAGTTGGGCCTAAGTTTTTCAACCACCAAATCAGGTGGTGATGGTGTTGCTAGGTGGTGCCGGCAGGTTGGCGATGACGGTGGTAGGTTGAAGGAGGCGGTGGTGGCGCTGATCGGTCGGCTGCGTGAGTTGAAGATAGGTCGGTAGCAAGAAAACTCAAGAGGAGGAACCAAATAACTCAGTAGAAAGGAGATAAAGGAATGAGAATTAAAACTTAAAAAAAATTTAAGCATGGAACTTATAAGGGAAAAATGCAAAATAACTCAGCACTGAGTTAAAACAACTCGGTACCGACTTATTTTCCTCCCCCGATTTCATCTCGAAATCATTGCAAACAATTTCTATCTCAACCTAATGCACAACATAGAAAGTGAAGAGTATATCGCTAATGCAAAGAAATGGAACTTCAATCATAGATAAAGTAAATAGTTAATGAAAAATCAACTAAGTGAAAGCAACGTCTCGAGACAGCAATCATACAATCAACTAGAATTCATCGGGTATTAGTCCAGGACTTGTCTTGATTGAGATCATGCTTTGTTTTCAATGAAAGCATACTTCGGGGAGCAAGGATTAATCTAGTTTATAACAAAGCATAAGTCAATGGAAGTTAGAATGACAAGAGAAAGATGAAACGACTTAAAATCTAGGACGCACTCTTAGATGAGGCGTAGAAATAGCTCGAAGAAGTTTCACCCAAAAGTAACCTAAGAAAATAGGACGGTACCAAGTAATATAGGTCGATGCCAGGTTATTTTCACCCCCCAAAATTCCTTATATGAATTATTATCTACCTCTTTCATATATGCCTAAAATATTGACGCCAAAAATGAATCAACGCGAAGATTGAGTTATAGGGAACTAGTATGACCTAGATCTAGCAGATAATATTGAAAATAAAATAAAATAATAGGAAGGCACAAGATTTTGGTAGTGGTTCTACAATCTCTAGCCTACATCCACTTTATAGCTTTATTGATTATGGATTTGAGAGAGTTTGTACAAGATTATAGAGAATTATAGTCACAAGTATAAGAAGTTGACAAGTTTTAAGGCCTAGAACTGCCAAGAGTAGCTGCCTTGGTGACTATTGTGTGGAGGAAGGATGGTGAAGAGCAATAGAATCCCATATCTAGTGTGAAGAAAGAATTGGAAAAAGATCCTGTTTTGGTTGCTCTATGGTTTGTATTTATAGGGAAAACAGGCGTATTGAGTCAAAAGTCCGGTAGCAACAAAGTCCAAACATCGGTCCAAGGTCACACAGTAAATCGGGGTGTTCCCCGAGTTGCCACAATAATTCGGTACCGAGTTTAATAACTTAGTGCTGATTTATTTACTAACTAGTAAATGACCAATATGCATGGTCTTATTACTTCATATTTATGTGTCATGTATGTTTATATTGAGTATAGGTTGATTTTGGTGATCGTTCCTTCATCACTTGGTTTATTCTGCCATTTTTGCTATCATCTCTTCAACTCTTGGAGTCGGTCATCCAGAACACTTGAAAATCACTTTGGCATGTATGAAAGAGGTAGATAATAACTAGTATAAAGTTGGAAAGGAGTTTTGAGGGGTGAAAATAATACAACACCGACAAATATTAATTTTTACCAACCTATTTTCTTAGGTTATTTTTGATTGAAACTTCTCTGAGCTATTTCTATGCTTCATCTAAGCATGCCTCTAAGATTTCAAGTCATTTCATCTTTGCCATGTCGTTCTAACTTCTGTTGACTTTTGCTTGGTTAAAAACCTGGTTAACACTTGTCCCTAGAGTATGCTTTCATTGAAAACAAAGCATGCTCTAGATCCAGACAAGTCCTGGACTAATACCCATTGAATTCCAGTTGATAGCACGATTGCAATCTCAAGTTGCTACCTTCGCTTGGTTGATTTTCCTTTAATTATTCACTTTAGTAATGATTGAAATTCCATTTCTTTGCATTAACGATATACCTTGCACTTCGAAGTCTATGTTACATTAGGCTGACATAGAAATCCTTTGCGATGGTTTCGAGATGAAATCGAGGGGAAAAAATAAGTCGTTACCGAGTTGTTTTAACTCAGTGCCGAGTTATTTTGCTTTTTCCCCTAATAAGTTCCATACTTAGAAAATTTTTAAGTTTAACTTCTCATTCCTTTATCTCCTTGCTATTGAGTTATTCGGTTCCTCCGCCCGAGTTTTCTTGCTACCGACCTATCTTCAACCCTCATCATTGACCGATCTTCAACGCCATCGCTGCCATCGTTGACCTGTCGCCACTGATTTGGTGGTTGAAAAACTCGGGCTCGACCAGTTTGAAACCCTAAGGATGATCGAATTTTGACTTGAATTTTTTGAGGTTGGCGATGTTTGATCTTGCAAAAGTGACGATGGCGTTGGTGATTTGGACTTGGTTGACGATAATCCAAAGAGAGATGGTTGATTTTTGGATTGGATTTGATTGGTGGTGAGGCTAGGTTTTGCTCCGGTCGATGCAAGTTACTCCAAAGTCCTGTTCTTCGGCTTCAACTATCTTTCTTCAAGAATTTGGCTAAATCTCGATTACCGAATAGATTTTGATACGACAATTTGTGTGACATCCTCCTACTTGGAGGCCCAAAACTAACGGCTATGGATGCTGCAGTCATCCATAGTTATTAATCCTAGATGACCAAATATGGTGGTGTTAGATACATTGATACACAGAAACACATGAATATGGAAAAAAATTAAAACTTCAAACAAGATCACATTCCATTTAAAAAAAAATCAAATTTATTACACAATCTCACAATCGTTAACCACATTCAGAGACAATATAGTTATTACAATATATAACAAGAGAGACATAAGAAGATGTCCCCTTGGATGATCAGAGTATATATAGAAAATTTAACAACTTTGCCATAACAAACAACAAAGTGGAATCAAAACAAAAGTAAACACTAGATATCTATCAAGCCTCCTGCACATCTCCGGAAGCTTTATTCATCTAATGAGGTACCTAAAAACCTTAACTCTCAAACTACTTAAAACCAATTGAGTACCTGAGAGTTTAAGGAAGAAACATAAACTTCGAGTCAGATATAAAGCCTAGTATGAATAATAATCTGCCATCTCAAATTATTTAGATATCTAATGAGACCACGCCACTTAGCGAAACGGGTTTCCCGCTCACTAGTATCCTAAAACCTTTTTAAAACCATATACTATGCTCCTACGTCCACAATGGTTAAAACAATTCAGAACAATATAATATGATGATATGCAAAACATATGAATCAATTCTGGATTACACATCCCCATTCGTTTGGACTATGTGTCTCAATTATAGTTTCTAGGATTACTATTAACCTAATTATTTTCATGGACTGATTAATAATCGGTAAAATGTTTAAGGACTTCTTGTCCAATTACATAGTTTTCATGGGACCACAATGAACCTACTGGTAACTCCAATACCTTTACTCTTATCCTAGTTTTCATTAACTCCAATACCTTTAGTCTTATCCTAGTTTTCATGGGTTGACTAGGAACCTATTGGTAACTCCAATATCTTCTCTTCTTTTTCAAGTTTTCATGGGCTGACAAGGAACCTATTGACATCTGTCAATATCTTAATCCGAATGCAGTTTTCAGGGGATTACTATAAACCTATTGGCCTCTGCCAATATCAAACCATAGTTTTCATAGGCTAACTATAAACTTGTCTTTCAGACATCTTCATTTATACATAGTTTTCATGGGCTTACTATGAACCTATTGACCCCTTCCATATCATTTCTTATACATGATTTTCATGGTCTTACTGTGAACCTATTGGCTCTTACCAATATCTTACTTTAATATTTTGCATCCTATATTCTGGTCTTTCTAACCTCTTGGATGCAATTCTACTCATTCAGGAGTTAACTTAATTTATATTCACCATTGGTTCAACCTAGCCGGTTATTCTACCCTTCTCCAAAATACAGCTATGGGACCGTTGCAATGTGAATATATACATGTATGAAGAAGGAATCACAATAACTTGGTTATTCCTTTTAACCTTTTAATCAAAGAAAACTTCTTCGAAAAATCCTTTTCAAAACACTTTATATATTTATGTCATGGTTTTCTTTCAAAAATGAGATTGGGTAATTTGCTTTGGAAACTAGGGCTGTCGAAACCTTCAAAACCTTGCTTTCGACTTCACTGGATAACCTTCTTCGAAAGCATATAAATATCTTTTCAAAACATTAGGCCCCTTCCTTTCGATACATTTAAAAACTTCCCTGTCGAAACCTTCTGAATGTACTGAAGTATTACATATTAACTCTTAGAAGCATAGCTTCGAAACCCTTGAAAGTATCCCTTTCGAAACCTTTGGAGATATCCCTTCCGGAAAATTTTATTATATTAAACTATATTAAATTTTATATAATTAAATCTTATTATTTATATCTTATTTTATATATTTTTAAAAATAATAAAAATATAAGTAAAATATTAAGATTTACAATTTCACAACTTAACTGATAATGTTAAAATTTCCAAAACATATAATTTAAAATAAAAAAAATTCCCACATTAAAATATAATCATTATATTATACTTTAAAAATCTATTTTAATAAACCCATAAATTTTCTTTCAAAACTTGAAAATTATTTTTCAAAAATAGACCAACGGTGTCCGTATATAGTTTTCTATCCTATGGTCAAGTGATATGGATATTTATCATTTCAATCTGCAATAAATTGAAAATCCCCCTTTCAAAACCATTGGGTTTATACTTAAAAATATCATTTGGGTCAAAGTGAATTTAAACGAAAGTATCTCTTTCGAAACCATCCTTTAGTATATAAAAATGTTGGGAAAACTTGATGGCATCAGCACCATCCCTTTCGAAAGCCTTAAACCATTTAAACAAAATACTGAAAGATAGCAATGAAACCCCCTTTCGAATCCATTGCCTTCGAAACCCTTGGACCCTTTTGAAAGCATGTAGGAAGTGGCTTAAAACATCTTTAAAACAAGCACTACCTTTCGAAAGCATTGGTGGCATCAATACACTCGAAAGGCTAAAGAACGGCAGCAGAGCTTCGACTAGGTCGGAACACTTTCTTTAGAAAGCATTAAATTATAAGTAAGGAACCCATTCGAAAGCTTATTCTTTAAAACAAAAGTTGATGGCAACCCCTTCGAAAGCATTTTGATAACCTCTTTCGAAAACATATGCTTTGACTCCTTCAAAGGCTTTAATCAAAACAAAGGCAAGCGCTTCTCTTTCTAAAATAAACAAAGGTATCGACCCCATCGGAAGTAATGCTTTCGACACCTAGCATTCCGTCTTTGTCCAATCCACTACGTACCATCTAAGTGATACCTTATGTATTGGTTACGGTTTAGTGGGTTTCGACTTGATTGAAGATGGAAGTTCTGAGTTGAAAGGTACTTCTAAAGAAGGCGGAACCAACTATTCTAGGTAAAAACTTATTAATGCCAATTAAGCAAATACTTTCTAGCTAACCTGCCACGGTAAACATAAGATTGTTTGCCTTAACTTTTCAAATTCTTTACCAAGATAACTGCCGCTAATTTCAGATCTAAACCATGGTTAAATTTGAAATTAAGAACTTCCATTAACCAAAACCAATATTGCAAATAAGTCCTCCTAAAATAATTTAATTTGCATAGAAAATCACTTATGAAAAATCCCAAAAAATTCATTTTAATAGATAACATATCAAAATTTCAAACCAAAATATTTAATATAATTTCTGAAAGAAATTAATAAACCCAATTAATCATATTTTCCTTTGAAAATTCGTAGAATCTTTCCATAGATCGAAAACATAAAAAATTTCCATGGCATTTAAACATCAATGTCAATCGGTTTTTCCCAAAAACTGCATATAATCTTATTTAAACATTCTTGTTTAAATCCAACAAATTGTAGTTCAAGCATATCATCATCCAAATCATCATAAAAACGAATTTACTCTTAAATCAAAAAACGTATGATTATAAACAAAATAGAGATGAAATGAATTATTATCCACCTTGATTAAGACAAGGAGATTGGATTGAGATTTATTCCTTGAGCTTTAATCCTTAGCTTTCTTTGATTTCTCTTGTCTTTTCCATGTTAATGGCCGGCTCCCCTTAATGTTTACATTTTGTTTATGAATCGTGAATTGGAAAAATGAAACGTGAATGGGGAACGAGAATATATATATATAAGGGTAATGGTTATGTGCGGCAAATTCCCAATATACCGTTATGTAAATTAATTAACTTACAACCCATTATAAATCCCATTTAATTATTTAATTAAGCATAACCTTAATTATATTTATTCAAATCTCAACCCCCTTATCACTTAACATTTACATTATTCTATTTAATTTATCTAATTAAATCTGTTGAATAATGTTATCAAAAATTAGGGATGTTACAATTTGCTTCGAAATCTAACTTATTGGATGATCCCACCATTCTACCTTTCTATTTCTGCACTTCCGGTTGTTTTGAAAAGAAAAGCTTCCTGCATCGCTCCGAATAGCAGATTCGTTATCGATTTCTAATTGATAGCTGGTAAGTCCATAAAAAAATTACAATGCGACATAACTTGTTTTTCAAGCTCGGGCGAGCTATCTACACACGATGGTTTGTATGTGGTGTTCGGGACACTAGACTCACTTTGCATAGATAACTCACTTCACTTGCCTTGATCAACACTCAGAATCTGACCGGTCGCCATATATGGACTTCCTTTGGATTATGGAGGTTGTTCACATGGGTGTATTATTCAAAGTAAAATATGCCTGACCATGTTAAATGCTTATTATCTTGAATGATTCCTCGGTCCCCTCACCTCAAGCCTGGCGAAGGATTATCATCTCCATCTGCAGTTGCATCTTTCACAACCCCGGTCTCACCATCCATTCTTGCCAGGACGAGACAACCTAAGACTCCTGAATCCAAAGGCCAATTAGTTCCTGTTGCACTAATTGTTGGTCAACTACCTCTAGGATTGAGGATCTTGCATGACCTGCCAAAGTATATGTCTTCAATCTTATCCGCCAAGTCTCTTAGAAATATAATTAAGTCTGCAACACGTCATCTCAAAGAACGACGTCTGTTTGCCGACCAAAGGTGATTTCATGCACCGTCCCCCACTGGACTTCATAGCATGCAACCATTATATGTGATTAGGAGGTTTCACCCAGCCATGCAATCCTTTTATAATAAAGGTGCTACAAGAGCTTGGACTAGCTCCGTTCCAAGTTCACCCAAACGGCTATGCTCGGTTGAGTTCGTTTTCTCTTGGAACAAGTATTAAGGAAGGTGGAGAAACTCTATCCTTGTGCATATGCCAACACGGTCTGAGCACTCAGATTAGTAATATAAACTATAAACTTCAAATTTTCGCTTAAAAGCTGCTTTCCCCATCTCTTCTTACAAAGTGTCAAGTTCGACCAAGACATCGTCGACATTCTAAAAGAACGTCGAGCTGAGCGTCAATGATGGCTACAAGTGAAAAAAATTATGGGAGTCCCTCTCCCAAGTTAACAAAATTAATAACACTAACATCCAATCTTTTGAGTCGTAGAGGACGATTATGATCGGATGATATGTGAGAGTGATGTTGACTTGGCCAAAGACATCAAAGAGAGAGACGCCGCGCCCAAGTCCTAAACTAATGCTGATAAGAATATGCTGGAGATGTCCCTAGCTTACATTGCTACCCAGATTACCATGAAGGACCAACTCAAAGACGCTCACAAAGGAAACTTCAAGTTAAAGGAGTAGATTTTTGAGAAGAGCCAGCTCCTCAAAGAAAATGATAAGGCTATCCAGGTCTGGGACTTGACTATTGCTGACCTCACCCCACTTAACGAAGAAGTTTGAAAGCTTGCGGAAGCAGAAAAGAAGCTCTCAAGAGAGGTTGAAAAGCTATCTGCTACATAGCTTGTTAGCAAGCTCCCATTAGCGCTTTCACAACAGGAAGTTAATAGGAGGAAAGGGCTAGGGTGTATGAGAATCTCAACAAGGACCTGTTGTTCTCTTATGCCAACGTGATGATGGACAAAAATTCAAGGTGGATGGACGACTACCCTATGTTACTTATCAGCATTTGGGAGGGGCTTTTGCACAAATGTAAGCGGGTATGTGACATGCACTCTGTAGCTAAATTGATGGAGGTATATGTTGAACCCTTAGGTGCTGAAGCTCTCAGTTCTAATAGGGCCATCTTGGCAAGCGAAAGCCAAGCAAGCTGCTGCTAAAGCCACCGTTGAGACTCTTGTTGATCCAAGCTCTTCGGGTCAGGTGAAACATCTATGTTAGTTTTGGTATCATGCGTGTGATTCCTGCCTCTTCTGCAAGTTTTCCACCTGAAACTTATATACCTCCTATTAAAGGTCAATTTGAAGTGTCCAGAGTCGACGAAGAGCACATCATAGAAGTGGGGGAGTTTGAAATCGACATCCGAGAGAAGAGCGCAGGTTCAGTTATATCTCTTGTTTCTCCAGTGTTGAATAAGCTTCGATCTCACCAGAGTCTATTTCTAAACTTTACCACTCTATTTGCTAATTTGTAGGTCAGCCTCACTTGCCTCCTTCATCTCTAGCTACACATGGTTCAGAGGTCGAAGCGATCTTTACAGTGTCAACCACCATCTTTATGGGTTTTTCTACATCCATTCATGTTTCTAGCTTCGTCCCGGGTCTCGATTCTGAGAAGATCGCTACTCTAAAGAGCTTGGAGGACCCTTCCGTCTCTTAGGAGAAGGATGTTCACATTGTCGATGCTTCGGACGCCATAGACCAAGAGACAAGGCGGAGAGGTCGAAAAAGGAGCAATAGATGCCTAACATAAAGAAAGAGCCTGGGACTACCCAGTCCAGGATTGCCCTATTTACAATCAAGATAAGCAAGCCAAAGTGTAAAGAGGTGCCAGTTGGTGGATTCATAGGGGAGTTTGCACATACTAAATGCACCCACGGTAAAGCACCCAAAGGGAGAGAGAAGCACAAGCCCCATCTGGGAAGGACTGGAAAAGGCAGCAATGGTAGCGAGAAGTACAGTCTCAATAGTCTGCTAATTGAGCGTTTGGTTTTTGTGTTTTATCATTGGACGAGTCTGTATTTTTCTTCTTATGTCTAGAATGGGCTAATATTCCCTGTAGTTTTTCGTATACATAAAAGACTTTAGTAGTAATGAAAGATTAGCTTTACCTTTGTAATCTCTCTTGCATACTTTTCTTACATTTCATGTATTTTGCTTGTATATGTATAACAGCTTGTGTATATAATATGATTGCTTGCATTGCAATTTCCTATATTACATACTTCTGTTTATATATGATGTGTTGATGTACCACAACTCTACGCATGTAAGTCAAATTCCTGTAGTTATTTTAGCATTTTTTGATACTTGGCTCTATTTTGATTGTCAAAATGCTCTGTTCGGCCTAACAGAACTATTATATGACTTGATGTAGCCAATTCCATGGTTGTTTCCATTCAAACTTGGTCGAGTTTGTTTCAACCATGAATTGGTGCGAGTGCCCCAGCCCGTAGGGCTAATTGCTTTGGATGCTAAATCTGAACATTTGTTGAGAGATCGATTATCCTAAGCAATTCCTTCGACTGCCTCTAGTCCAATTTGCATGATAATTCCCGTCTCCAGGAAATAGTAACTCTAGCACTTGATTCTAAGCATTTAGTTCTTGATGTTATCAATTCTTTTATTGTGATTGGATTCTTCCAAGTTCACATCATCGGCCATGTAAACCTGGATGTTTATATCAGAAAGGTACGTTATGGTGAACTTTCATCATAATAAATTCTTCCACGTTCAGCATTGAGATCACAACCATGCACCAGTTTCTATCTTTGGAAACTTATACATGGACAGCCAACTCCTTGGATTTTCCTTCGACGTCATCAATTTCTGGGATTTGGTTAATTCCTTCTGTTATTGCCTATCTCCAGGCGATGTCAAGTTTCTAAAAATGTGAGCGAAATTATCAACCGACTCATTGGTTCGGAATTTCCTGGCATTGTTGGAGCAACACTGATACTTAAAAGTCCCAGATCGATTTTCACCATCGATCCAATAGTTTGAGCCGATTTTCCCCCATCGAATTGGACGTTTTGGGCCTTCTGGACATTGCAGGTGCAACACCGGTTCTTAGAAGACCAGGATCGATTTTCCCTGTCGGTCCGGCATTTTGTATTGATTTCCCGGTCGACTCGGCGGCTTTTAACCTTTCTGCCATTGTCGGAGTAACACCGGTTCTCGAAATGTTGGGATCAATTTTTCCCATTGATTCAGCAGTTTCAGTCGATTTTCCCTATTAACCCGGTGTCTTTGAATCTTCCCGATAATGATAGAGTAACATCGGATCTCAAAATATTTGGATCAATTTTCCCTGTCGATCTGGCAGTATTAGTCGATTTTCCCTATCGAATCGGTGGCTTTGAACCTTTCTGACATTGCCGAAGCAATGCTAATTCTCAGATGGTTTGGATCAATTTTCCTCGTTGATCTGACGATTTGAGTCCATTTTTTCATCGACTTGGTAGGTTTGAACCTTCCCGACATTGCCGGAGCAACGTTGGTTCTCAAAAAATTTAGATCAATTTTCCTTGTCGATCCAATGGATTGAGTCGGCATTCCTCGTCAACTCGGTGGTTTTGAACCTTCCCAACATTCAACGATGTTGAAGCAACGTTTATTCTTAGAAGATTTGGATCAATTTTCCCTATCAATCAAGTGGTTTGAGTCAATTTTCCTCGTCATTTGGTGGTTTTGCTTGCATGAACACACTTTCATTGGTTCAAGAAGCTAACTTGATTGATGAGATAAAAGGAAAGGCAAGTCCTTCCTATTTACAATGCCCCCGGCGTCCCTATATGGGTCATTTGTGAAAATAGGAAATAGGTCCCTAGATTTCAAGTGTAGTAGTGCCGAAGCAAGTCATTGTTCCATGTAGGTGGGACTGGAATTCCATCGACAGTTGCCAACTAGATGTTCCGTCTCCAAGCTTCTAGTCGATTACATTAGGGCCTTCCCAATTCGGGCCTAGCGCTCCTGTCCCTGATTAGATTCATTTCAGGAAGAGATCTTCCACTTTAAGTACGATCTTAAACTTTGGCATTGAAGTTGTGCGTCACCCTTTTTCGATGTGCAACGAACCTAGGTTCAGCCTCTCATCCGGCTTCTCATGGATCTGGGCGAGCGGTTCGAGCGGCACCTGCTCGTTTTCTCTCTTATTGAAGTGTCTTCTGCGATGAAAGGGGACATTTAGTTCCACTCGGATCACAGCTTCTGTACCATATGCCAAGGTGAATGGGGAATACCCGATCGCAGATTTGTGCGTAGTTCTGTAAGCCCATAGTGCTAGTGGAAGATCATCAACCCAATTGCCTTTAGCTTTCGTCGGCTGCTTCTTTATGATAGATTTGATGGTTTCGTTCACTGCTTTCACTTTTCCATTTCCTTACGGGTGTGCTAGCATAGGAAAGCTCTTCTCGATCTGGTAATGCTTGCAAAAGTCCTTAAACTCAACGCTTTCGAACCGTGTCTCAAGTCCATGATAATTTTCTATGGTACTCCAAACTTACAAATAATATTTTTCATTAAAAAATTAATTACCTTCTTAGTAGCAATCGTGGAAAGCAGTTCCGCATCAGCTTATTTTGTGAAGTAATCAACTGCAACGATAGCGCATTTGGCTCCCCCTTTTGCTATTGGTAGTGCGCTGATTATATCGATTCCCCTGATCGTAAATGGCTAAGAACTGACCATTTACGTAAGCTTCGAAGATGGGCTCTTAGAATCTTCGCAAATCTCTAGCATCAATCGCACCATCTGGTGTAGTCTGTTGCATCTTGGTTTATAATTGGCTAGAAATATCCATAGCAGAGTGTCTTCTTTGCCAATGTCTGGCCACCAATGTGGTCATCGCAGATGCCTTCATGAATTTCCATGAGGATCTTTCTAGCTTCATTCTTAGTTACACACCTGAGTAAGGGGGAGGAGAATCCTCTCCTGTAGAGCACACCGTCCTGGATCATGAATCATGGTGCCTTTCGAAGGAACTTCTTCCATTTATTTCGGTCTCTGAGGATTAATCCTCTGAGCAGGTAGTCCTTGATTAGCGTCATCCACAACTCTTTTTCTTCTGCTACCTTCATAACCCAACTGACATCTATTTGATTTATGCTAAGAGCAGTCAATATTTCTACTGGAACCAATCTTATTAGCTATGCTTCTCCGAAACTAGCCAGCTTAGCTAAGGAATCCGCCTTCGTAATTTCCTCTTTGGGAATGCGAGATATCATATAGTGTTCGATTTCACTAAGCAACTCCCAAGCTCTCAGAAAGTAAGAGGCAAGTTTTGTGCCCTTAGCTTGATACTCCCTTCTGACCTAGTAGATGATTAGCTGGGAGTCGCTGCAAATATGTAGAGTCTTTATTCCCAACTCTTTTGCGATCTTTGACCCTTCTATTAACACCTCATACACCGCCTCATTGTTAGTAGCATGAAATTCCAGCTTAAGAGTGTAGCAAATTGATCACCCTTAGGGAGTTTCGAGCACAACTCCCAATATTGAGAAAAATTCGTTTGACACGCCATCAACAAAAAATTTCCATTGAGATACTATTACTATTGTGTCTTCCTCCACGTCATCTCACCTTGACGATGAAGTCGGCCAGCGCATGTCCGTTAATCGCTCTCCAAGGATAATGAGTCACATCATATTAGCTCAACTCGATATTCCACTCTATAAGTCGTCCCAAATCTTCAAGATGAAAAAGCACTTGTTTCAAGAGTTGATCTGTCAATGCCTTGATCGGGTGAGCCTAAAAATATAGTCGTTGTTTCCTTGATGCTACTAGCAAGCAGTACACCAGCTTTTCCCACTTTGGGTAGTTCTATTCCGCTCCGGTGAATCACTTGCTAATGTAGTAAACGAGTCGTTGCACCCAAGCTTCCTCACATGCAAGCACTACGCTTAATGCATGGGCATATACCACCAGGTAAACAAATAAGTCCTCGCCATGCAAGCACTACGCTTAATGCATGGGCATTCCCTATTCCTCACATGCAAGCTTCCTCACACCTATGCTTCCTCACTTGCTAATATGAAAGGGTACTTTTAGTTCCATTGGGATCATAGCTTATGTACCATATGCCAAGGCGAATAGGGAATACCCGATCGCATATTTGTGCATAGTTCTGTAAGCCTATAGTGCTAGTAGAAGATCATCAACCCAATTGCCTTTAGCTTTCCTCGGCTGCTTCTTTATGATAGATGTGATGATTTTGTTCACTGCTTTCACGTTTCCATTTCCTTACAGATGTGCTACCGTAGAAAAGCTCTTCCCGATCCGGTAATGCTTGCAAAAGTCCTTAAACTCAACGCTCTCGAACTGAGTCTCATAGTCCATGATAATTTTCTATGGTACTCCAAACTTACAAATAACATTTTTCATTACAAAAGTAATTACCTTCTTAGTAGCAATCATGGAAAGAAGTTCCACATCAGCTCATTTTATGAAGTAATCAACTGCAACGATAGCATATTTGGCTCCCCCATTTTCTATTGGTAGTGCACTGATTATATCGATTCCCCTGATCTTAAATGGCTAAGAACTGACCATTTGCATAAGCTTCGAAGATGGGCTCGTAGAATCTTTGCAAATCTCTAGCATCAATCATACCGTCTGGTGTAGTCTGTTGCATCTTGGTTTATAATTGGCTAGAAATATCCATAGCAGAGTGTCTTCTTTGCCAATGTCTCCCCACCAATGTGGTCATCGCAGTTGCCTTCATGAATTTCCATGAGGATCTTCCTAGCTTCATTCTTAGTTATACACCTAAGTAAGGGAGAGGAGAATCCTCTCCTGTATAGCACACCGTCCTGGATCATGAACGTGGTGCCTTTCGAAGGAACTTCTTCTTTTTTTATTTCGGTCTCTGGGGATTATTCCCCTGAGCAGGTAGTCCTTGATTGGCGTCATCCATAACTCTTTTTCTTCTGCTATCTTCAGAACCCAACCGACATCTATTTGATTTATGCTAAGAGTAGTCAATAATTCTACTGGAACCAATCCCATTAACTATGCTTCTCCAGAACTAGCCAGCTTGGCTAAGGACTTCGCCTTCGTAATTTCCTCTTTGGGAATGTGAGATATCGTATAGTGTTCGATTTCACTAAGCAATTCCCAATATCTCAGTAAGCAAGAGGCAAGTTTTGTGCCCTTAGCTTGATACTCCCTTCTGACCTAGTAGATGACCATCTGGGAGTCGCTGCAAATATGTAGAGTCTTTATTCCCAACTCTTTTGCGATCTTTGACCCTTCTATTAACACCTCGTACGCCGCCTCATTGTTAGTAGCATGAAATTCCAGCTTGAGAGTGTAGAAAATTGATCGTCCTTCGGGAGTTTCAAGCACAACTCCCACTCCTGAGAAAAATTCGTTTGACACACCATCAACAAAAAATTTCCACTGAGATACTATTACTGTTGTGTCTTCCTCCTCATCATCCCGGATAGTGACCTTGACGATGAAGTCGGCCAGCGCATGTCCGTTAATCGCTCTACGAGGAAATGAGTCACATCATATTATCTCATCTCGATATTCCACTTCAGAAGTCGTCCCAAACCTTCAAGATGAAAAAGCACTTGTTTCAAGAGTTGCCCTGTCAACGCCTTGATCGGATGAGCCTGAAAATATGGTCCTTGTTTCCTTGATGCGACTAGCAAGCAGTACACCAGCTTTTCCCACTTTGGGTAGTTCTATTCGCCTCCGGTGAATCATTTGCTAATGTAGTAAACGAGTCGTTGCACCCAAGCTTCCTCACATGCAAGCACTACGCTTAACGCATGGGCATATACCACCAGGTAAACAAATAAGTCCTCGCCATCTATTGATTTAGATAGAACCAATGGTGTCTTCATATGTCGCAACAATTCTTTGAAAGTTGTCCAGTAGTCCTCTAATTCCATTCAAAGTTCTTCATCAAAGAATGACATACATTTATCCAATACTCTAAAGATGAATAGGCTCAACATTCTGATCTTTTCATTCAAGCTTTATAATTCCTTTTTTTCATCGAGGCTCTAACATTCCACAAGGCGGTAATTTGCTCCGAATTGGCCTCGATGCCCCTTGCATTTATAATAAAACCAATAAATTTTCCCAAAACAACACCAAAAGAACACTTAAGTGGATTTAGCTTCATTTCATACTTCCAAAGGATCTCAAACATATCCGAGAGATGATCTAGGTAATTTCCAGACACTCGTGACTTCACCAACATGTCATCCACATACACATCCATCATTCGCCTGATCTGGTTCTTGAACATTGTATTTACCGGTCTTTGGTAAGTAGCTCTGAGGTTCTTTAGGCCAAAGGCATTACGCGATAGTTCTATAGCCCCAAGTCTATGATGAAGCTGGTGTTCTCCCGATCCTTTTCATGCATCATGATATGGTCATACCTAAGTAGGCATCCATAAATGATATTAGTTTATTCCCCATAGTTCGAACAATAAGATGTTCGATTCTAGGCAACGAAAAGACATCCTTCGGATAGGCTTTGTTCAAATCTAAGCAGTCAATACAAGTTCGCCACTTCCCTTTTAATTTTTGGATCAACACAGGGTTTGACACTTACTAAGGATATATTGTATCGTGTGGAACCGTTAGCCAACAACTTATCCACTTGCTTCTTTAGTCTGCCAGATCGCTTCGGACCCTGGCAGCGTCTCTTCTACCTAACTAGCATGAACTTGGGATCAATGTTAATATCGTGACACGCTTTCTTAGGCGATATCCTACACATATCAGAATATTTTCGAGGAATACATCCAAATTGGCATAAAGAAAATTTATCAATTCCTTCTGCTTCTTGCTTCCAAGCTGTGAACCTACTTTCAAGACCCGAGTTGGGTCATCCATATCAATATGGACCCCTACTGTAATCTCCATCGTTACTGCTCACACTTCCCATGAACTCTTCTTCCTAGGATCAATAGCCTTATTGAAGCGATTGTGGTCCTCAAACCAAGGGTGCTTCTGTAATTGCTATGCTTGACGTTCCTGAATGTGGGGAGTCTTCCCCGCATTCTTTTCCTTTTTGCAGCATTTAGCTTTACGTAATTCAGCTACGTAGCATTCCCTTATAGCACTTTGGTCTCCTCTTACCACTCCTATCCCGATTTCCATTAGAAATTTCATTGTCAAACACCATGGAATCAAAGTAATTATGAAACGGCAAGGGCCGGTTGGCCTAAGAAAGCATTATAAGCAGAATACTCGTCAACGATCATGAAGGTTTGGTTGAGAACCACCCTTCGTTCTCCTTCCCCGAGTTCTATAGGTAGGTCGATCATTCCAAACGACTATTTAGGTTCACCTATGAATCCCTGAATCTTTTCTCTACTGGCGGACACATCCTTCATGCCAATCTTCATCTGGTCAAATGTTTTTCAGAATAGGATATTGAACAAACCTCTGCTGTCAATCAAAACTCGATGCACAACTACCAGTCTAATCCCAATTGGTATCACCACTAGGTCAAGAGTTGGCGCTTTTATGCCTTTAGTATCCCAATTTTAGTACATAATGTCATTGGTAATCATCATTCGTTGCTTAGCCGGAGCTCCTTATTTGATGGCTTAGCAACTCTCCTGTGGTGCATGCTTCAAAGAACTAGCATATCTTTCCATCTCACCCCAACTCTTCTATGTAAGGTGAGGTCCTCTAGTAATGGAGTTTATAAACAATCTTCCATCAGTTCTCTTAGACCCATCTCTACTGGGTCCAGGCTGATTTCCTTAAGCATTCGACGCTTGGGGTCTAGTGGGTTAATCAAGGCTTTGCGATTTATTCACATACCGCTGGAGCCTGTTGCTTCTTATTAATTCTTAAATTAAATCCTTTAGATGCCGACATTCATTTGTGTCGTGCCCTTGAATCTCATGGAAATGGCAGAACTTCCTCAATCTCTTTTGTTGCTCGGTCGCTTCCCTCTTGGGCGGTTTGTTATATTGCTCAGTTCCCTAAGTAGCAAAATAAATGTTCTCCAAACTGTCATTCAACGGCATATAGTCCTCGACTCTCGGATTCTTTAGTCATTTTCCATTCCCATCACGCCTACCAAAATTTCGATTCCACTTTTTTGACTTGAAGATTTTTCTGCATTTCCTGCAGTAGCTCCCGAATTACCTCCGTCCTATTTAACTACAACTTTACTCTAAAAACCTTCCTTCGACTGCTCATCGACAAGTTTGCCTTCAATTATATTTGCTACTTAAAATTTTAGATTCTGATTTGCCCTTGGGTGGAATTCCTTTGTGGTAGTTGGTTGCTTTATTTTTATCCATTTACCAAAATCTATGTCCAGGGAATGCCCCAAACAAGTGCGATGAATACATGGTCTTCCTTCGGGTTGCTAACCTCCGTAACTGCAATGTTAAACCGATTCAAGAAAGATTTTAGCAACTCCTTGGTCCCTTGAGAAAAGCCAGATAGGAATATCACATCCTTTGATCATGCAGTATGGAGTCTGAACTATTTTATAAACATCTTTTCCAATTCACCGAAAGTGGAAATAGACTTTGTTGCAAGCCAGATAAACCATATGGAAGTGACTTCTTCAAGGAAGCTTGGAAAACACCTGCCAAGAACAACATCTGTAGCTCAAGCTCCATCCATATACCATTTGTATTTGAGTAAGCATTGTCTGGGATCAGTAGTTCTTGTAGGATAGCATTGCCAGCATGGTGAACTTTCGAGGGAACTCTTCTCTCAGAACATTTTCCATAAATAGAGTTCGGCTTGGTAAAGAACCCCAGTCTTCATTTTTTCTGCTTCTACGCTCCTTCATCAACCGTTTGACCATGTCAGCGATGTACTCCTCGCTGGCATGATAATCTATAGGACGACAATCAAGGGCTGCACTGAGTGTTTGGCTCCGTAAATGATCTTGGCTTTCCTGCTAAAGTCTAGGCTCTCCATTCTCCAAGAGAACCACTCTTGCGGAGTTCCATTGGTGTTCGTTCATTCTTGCCACAGTTGTTTAAACTCTAGCGCTTCGTCCATTAGCACAAGTATTCATGTAACAACCCATAAATTAATCGCTTTGCATTTGAATATTTGGATAATTTTTTAATATTTAATAATGGATTTTAATAACCAAATAAACAAGTTTTAAATATTAATTAATGATATTAAAATCATTTTTAAATTTTGTTTACCAAAATAATTAGTTCAAATAAAAATAGAAAATGTGACCGAAGAAAGTTTTTCGAAATTTCGACTTTTCTGCTTTGGAAAGTCATTGGAAACATTGTGCATGTTTTTGTATCACTCATATACACATGCAGGCACATGCACATATGTCATGTGATAAGTTAATCAATGTGTTAGAGTTAATAATCAAGCTTAGTTTAAATGTAAACCTTGATTTAACATAAAACGTACAAAAATATATTAAATCACCTTAGGAAATTAATAAAAAAAACCTAACCATCACCTAAACTATATAGCATACGACCTAAAGCATGATGTAGGTGGACCTAAAGGGAGAGGTAACATGTGTACTTAGTGGGTGGAGAGGCATGGCAAGCATGTAACATGATAACATTCATAATATTTAAATGTTTAAGTTAATTAATTTAATATTCCACTTCTTTGCCTATAAATATCCACCATATCCACACCTTTTCCACTTTACACATTCATTTACATCTTCATTTATTCTCTCTTCATGTTCATGAACACTTCCATGGCTTCCAAGAGAGATTCCAAAATCAGAAACTAGTGAATACACTACTAAACATCAATTTAAACTCCATATATACACATACAAACACTTTTATACCGAAACCAAGGCCATTTCCACCTCAAGACCCTAAGGAAAATATAACCAATCCCAAACCTAACTAAGTCCATTAAGGGCCCAAAACTCCAAGCAAAGGTGTCACGACGATAATTCGTGAGTTTGGCAACTTGTCGTAGCGATCCGGTTAAGTTAGAAGTGTTTTTGGTGAGTAAAGCTTCCCACTTTGAAACTTAAAGTTTAAACTATATTCATGCCCATATTCGTAGCTAATTAATGCTTATTATATAATTGTAACAATGGTTCGGTTGATGGTTCGATTTGTTGCTTGAAAGTAAGTCGCTTCGAAAGTTAGTAAGAGCAGCTTAATTTATATGAAAATTTAGTAGTAAAACCAATGCCATTGTTATTAAATGCTTGATATAAGTTATGTTGTGATAAATCATCATGTATTTATGTTCATACCATTGTTATGTGATGTGTGGTTGTATTCCAAATGTCATATGCTCGAATTTCGATTATGCTTGGAATTATTTTACAAGTTAAGAAAGTTTCTGATTAATGACGTTACCAAAAATAATTAATTATTTTGGTAACAATTATTTAATGCAATTAATTATTTGATTAATAAGGACTAAAGTCAACTAATTAACTTATTAACGATGTGTTTAAAATTAACTAATTACTTAGTTAATGATGTTTTAATTTTAATTAATCATTTATTTTAATGATGTTTAAGGCTAATTAATCTTTGGATAATGATGGATTAAGATTAATTTATTTATTAGTGATATTTTAAAAGTAATTAACCCTTTTTTTATTAATGACTTTTAAAGGTTAATAAATCTGTTTAACCTTAAATAAATATTTTCTTAAATAAAGTTTAAATAAATTTATCACTTTTGAATAATGATATTTAATTGCAATTTAATTAATTTAATTTATAAAATTGTTAATTAATTGAATTAATGATGTTTTAAAGGAGATTTACCCTTTTAATTAAAGGCTATTGAAGTAAATTAATTAACTAGTTAATAAAAGTTTAAAGTTACTTTATCAATGTAATATGGATGTTTTATGTTGATAAATCCTTTTTATAATGATGTTTCAAAGTTAGTAAACTCTTTAACAAAGTGATTCAAAAGCTAATACTTGTGATGTGAAGCCAAATACGAATTCGGGTTTCAAAAAGAAAAGGTTTGATTTGTTTATGGAAATGAATTGACTACCGTAAAGCGAATCACTATATGGAAATGATTTGTTTGTATAATTAGCATGAAACATCCAAGTTGTAAACTTGTCGCTATTTTGAAAGATACGAATAAAGGTGAGACATAAATTTGAGGTAACACTACCTTGAATTGTCCAGTATTATTGTTAACCAAGAAATAGTACAAGTTTGAGTTCGATGAGTGATGGTAAGTATGCAAGACTTAATTTCCATATACGATTAATTTATATCCTCAGTAGTTGGTCTCTCACCTATCGGTTACTTCGGCTTCTTTATTATCGTCATTCTAAGATGATTTATTGCTCCGTTGAGCATTGATATCCTTTGTTGGTAATAACTCCAAATGCGAGAGGAAGCCAAGCTATGTGGGGTTACTCCGATCATGACACTTTCACATCACACCTAGATTGGATTCGATAGCGCTATTAGCTATGAAATATTCGAATTCTCAATAAGGTTTGACGAGGTCCGGTTTGGTATTGTCCGAGAAGTGTCACGGAGTATATGAGCATCTCATGAGTATATCATTAGAGGTATACTTCAAGGGTGGAGCACCTCCCTGGCATTTATTGGAGCTTTTCTTTTTCTAATTTGATTTAAACCTTCAAATTTATCTCCTTATTTGCACCGAAAAAGAGTCAACTACTCTTCATGATGTTTGATTATTTATCCATTCCATACGTTTGGATGTTGATTTATGTAGGAGTAAACCCGTTTCATGATTAGCGGCGTGGTCTCACATATTTTTGCTTTATTTTACACCTATTGTTTTAAAAGTTTTACTCATACCAGACATATCATCTGACCCGAGTTGTTTTTTCCATAAACTCTCAAATACTCATTTTTGTTTGAGTAGTCTAAGAGTAGCAAGTCTTTGTTGGACTCTTTTGAAGATGTCGTCCTAGTAGAAGGCTTTTCATCTTCTTATTTATCTATTCCACTGTAGCATCTGGTTTGTGTAAGCGTATTTTGTTTCAGCACTTGTAAAGGAAGGATGTTATAACTGCCTAAACTGATTTTTAGTACTTTTGTGTGACTCTGATAACTCCCAGTTAAGGAGTAACCCGATGTATTATTTACTGTTATGTTTTATTTAGTAGTTTCATTACGAGATTTTCTATTCTGTTCTTTAATTCACCCCACGATGATTTATCTTTTCGATGTTTGGGCAACGGCACACGAACACCAAGGATGTGTTAAGTGTTGTTTCTAAGGGGCCGGAAAGGTGGATCATCATAATTTAACCCATCATAACCATCATCTAGTGTCGTGTCATCATCATAGTTACAAACTAGCAATGCATCTCCCTTCTAAGCATCATCAAGTGGGACATTTGGGTCGGTACTGAGTTTTTTTGGCAGAATAAACGAAGTGATGAAGAAATAATCACCAAAATCAACAAACGATCAATATAAACAACAAAGGACACATCGATATGATGTAAGATGAGCAATGCAAGATAGAATGAGTCATTTACTTCTAAGGAAATAAGTCTGTACTGAGTTATTTAACTCGATACATACTTATATTGTCAACTCAAGGGACCCCCAATTTATTGTGTGACCTGGGACCAATGTCTGAACTCTGCTGCAACTAGACCTCTAACCCAATACGCATGTTTCCCTTATAAATAAAAACCATAGAGTAACCAAAACAGGATCTTTTCCCTGCTCTTTCTTATTCACTCCTGATCTGGGACTCTGTTGCTCTTCACCTTCTCCCTCATAATAGTCACTAAGGCAGCTACTCTTGGTAGCTCTAGGACCTAGAATTTGTCAAACGCCCGTACCAGTGACTTATACTCTCTCTCTAATTCTCTGTAAACTCATACAAACTATCTTAGATCCACAATCAACAAAACTATAAAGTGAACGTAGGCCAAAGATTGCCAAACCATTAAAAAATCTTATGTCTCTCTACTTTATTTTTGTTATTCTCAATACTATCTGCTAGATCTAGGTCTCGTCGGTTCCCTACAACTCATTCTTGGGTTTTGATCTATTTTTGGTGTCAAAATTAGGCATTCAATAAAACCGGTTTCGAATAGCTGACCGATAATGGTTAAAAGGACCATAGAACAAAATAATCCAGTCTATTATATATAAACATTTATACATTATAGTTTCAGTTATTCCAAACCGTTTTTACTCTCCAGAAGAAATAATTGTAAATCGAAGTCATTGATCAATCTTATTCAACATTACTAAATAGAAATCCAAATTACTATTATATAAATCAAGAAAAGGAAATTTCAAAATCTATAAGTATATCCCTTCTAGACAAGTCATTAGGCTTCAATCGGTCGAATTCAAGTAGCTTTTCTTTATAACAATTATTCCTCAATTTAGCTTTTTCTGTTGTAAATCTACTCTAATAGTTCACTGTTGGAGGGATTGGGGAATGTTCCATTTGTACCAACTTCATGTATTGATAGTTGTTAACGTATATAGAAGTGATAAACTCACCATCGAGGTTCTCACTTATAGGACCAACTTGATGTGGATAAAAGATAAAAATTGGATGTAGGATATGAAGATGACTACTATATAAAAAGCATTCGCTATTAAATAACCCATTTTAGGCATTTCTATCAAGTACTTCTAAAGAACATTTTTTCGACTGAACTAAGTACCGCTCTCATTTTCTCACACCGAGTAACATTGAAATGTTTGTAATACATGGCCCAATGTTTCCAAATCTAATAACATTGACTTTTTTCACTTCTACAAAATCCCTATTCATGTCGTCCACTTGTTCAGCAATGCAATGAAAACCCACAATTACCATCTGTCTCAACGTCCTTAACTCTAACAACAAACGAGTGAAGAAACTCTGGAATATGATAAAGGAATTTGCTAATTGTAATATCAATCAACTGTAATTTATCTATAGCTTTATTTACCAATTTGTTGGACTCAAGATCAGTTTCAATCTTATCATTTTTTCTTTTCCTTTTAGGAGTTATTTTCTTTGCAACATTTGATTATGATCATCGTTATATATAATGTTCCTCTTTCAAATTTTGATGCCTCGTGCTTTATAGACCATAACTTTCTAGTATCCGGTTTAGTTTTTCCTTTGCTTCTAGTGGTCTTTCTTTACAAATTCCAAGTTTAGGTTTCGATAAAGTGTTAATACCACAGATATTGATTTTGACGACAACAACCATATAAATATAGATACCAATGTTTTCCCAAGATGTATAGAATATTTTAGAGGATAGTATACTGGATTATATATGTATAGGATAATCTAGTTTTAAGACTGATCAATAAAAGGACAAGAGATCGAGGTTCAGAAATGATCAAGGTAATTGAAGAATCATGAGTTTGAAGACAAAGGCATGAAGAGTTCAAGACTACAGTTTATAATTAATAGACATTAGATTAATTTGTTAAGTCCTTGAATAGCAATTTTCTTTAATTTGAATATTCTCTTATCAAAATATTTATTTTATTTTCAAAATATATTTCTACAAACATTTTATAAGAACTATATATCTATATTAAAATATTTAAAACTATGTTTAAATAATTTTACAAAATTCCAGAATTCTAAACTTAAAAGTGTTTCTGGTTTTCAAAATAAACAAGGGTATGTAGACATACTCTACTTATGTATGTCGACATAGTACCGTTGAAGAGGTGCCTTTTTAATTTTGAATAGTTGTGATTTTTGACAACATATCTACGCGAATAGACATGTCACCTCAAATACTATATAAATGGGATTTTGAAAATGAATTTTTAATAACTGCTTTCTCTATATTCTTCTTACTTCAAATTCTCATTATATATTTCACAAAATCCACTCTTCATACTCTTCAAATTTATTTAAGGTTCAATCTCTACTTTACTGCATTCATTTTCTACAATCTACTTACTGATTTGAAATTATTCTCTCATCAATTCAAAGAATGAAGTGCTATCAAAGAGCTATAGGGCATTCTATATAAAAGTACAACTATTTGTAATTAACCACTCTCTACTACTATTTGTGTGGGAGTGCTGGTTGCCCGTTCAAATCAAGTGGTTATGCTTGCTTCTCATTTAAATCAAGTGGGTGATCTTATTGACCTATTAAATCAGGAGAGTCTATCCCAAGCTTGGGAAGTTAGGAGGGTGTATCTTGTTGCCTTGAATTTAAGATTGTATTCTGCTTTGCTTGCTACAGGATTGGACGTAAGATTGGTTAATTTGAACCAGTATAAAACTCCTGGTGTCATCTCTCTTTCTTTTCTTTTGTTTTACTGCATTTATATATACATACATACATACATACATATATACATACATACATATACATACATACATATATATGTGTATATATGTATGTATGTATGTATGTATCTGTGACTGCCTATTAATATATAACTATGTTGATTTATCTATGCTTTGATTTAGTTTTTAACTATTTAAAAAAGTTCTATATAAGTTATGAACATCATTCACCCCCTTCTAGTGTTAAAGTAGCATTAAGATCCATTAGCACCGGTATAATTTGGGCTGCACTATTACTATACATCTAGTATAAGAGCCTTAGGTTTTTAAAACTTTTATTTTATTTTTGAAAAGTATAAATGTATGTTAATACTCGAAGCAAATTTTTTAACAGCTTTGAATAAAAAAAGTTATAAAATCCTTATGTTATCCTCAAATAGATTAGGAGCTAATAATATTGAAAAGATACTTGACGCTGTAAAAGTGCATTAAGTAAATTTGTAGAAACATGTAACTTATGCGGCTGATAGCGAATAGATACCTGATAACCATACATTACAAATCAAGAAGGATAAAAAGATAGTAGACGGTGAATGCTAAAGATACGTGATTGGAAATCCAAAGATATTAAAGGACATCATTTACAAAGATGGAGGAACAATTTACTTGGAGATAACTTAAAAGGATACGTCATCGGCATCACAACGTCGATAGCTTTAAAACTCCTATTATTTCTAATGTTTTGCTAGTTAAAAATTTAAAATATAATCTTCTTAGCTTTAGTCAATTATGTGATAAGAGTTTCAAATTAAGTTTGAAAAAGACATTTTTCACATCGAGAATAATGATTCCAGAATTAATTTTGAAGAAGTGGGGAAATGTAACATTTACATTTTGAGTATGAAAGTGTCTAACGATGATCTCTGACTTTTGGCTAAATCTAACAGCCTAAGGATTTGGCACCAACGATTTGGTCATTTGAATTTTAAACATTTATCCAAAGTAGTCAGATATGAACTTTTTAGAGGACTTCCAAAAATGAGTTTTAGTGTCAATAACCTATGTGATTCTTGTCGACTTCGAAAACATCATAAAAGGTCACTTAAATCAAGAGATATGATTTCGGCTACACATCCCTTAGGACTTCTCCACTTAGACATTTTTGGACTATCACAATTATAATCAATAAATTATAATAGATATGTTTTTGTAATAGCAGATGACTTTTCAAGATACACATGGATAATATTTCTAAAACACAAGAGTGAAGTATTTGAAATGTTTAAAATTTTCACCAAGGAAATTCAAAATCAAAACTCGTTTAAAATTAAAACGATAAGGAATGATCGTGAAGGAGAATTAGAGAACAAAATTTTGTAATAAGGAAGGAATTACACATAACTTTTCTTTTCTTAGAACTCCTTAACAAAATGGAGTTATAGAACATAAGAATAGAACTATACAAGAATATGCTAGGGTTATGCTAAATGATAGTGATTTACCTAAAAAAATTAGGTTAAAGCGGTTGCTACAGAATGTTATATTTTGAATAGAATTTAAATATAACCATTAACCAAGAAAACACCTTATGAATTACTTTTCGATAAAAAGCCAAAAGTATCATGTTTTAAAGTTTTTGGTAGTAAATGTTTTATACTAAATGCAAAAGATAATTTAGAAAATAGATAAAGGAATACTTATTAGTTATTCAAATAAAAGAAAGACCTATAGAGTTTTTAATAATTTAAAGAAACCTTACATGGTTTGTTTGATGACAATTTTAAAGTAACTAATATTAGTAATGATGAGGAAGAAAATCTTAATCCTAGTGAGAATAACGAAATTAAAAATAACGAAACTATTAATAATGAAAATAATATTACCGAAAATTCAAATTCAAATAAAAGTACGAAATTTTTGAAAGACTGTCTTAAGGAAAATATTCTATGCAGTATAGAATCAGTTGTAAGGAAAATATTCTATGAAGTATAGAATCGGCTGTAAAAACTAAAAACCAACTAAAGAAGATGAGTAATGTAGTATTTATTTCAACCAACGAAATCAATAATCCAAAGGAAGCATCATTAGACGACTCATGGATTCTTACCATGCGAGAAGAATTAAATTAGTTCAATCAAAATGATGTTTACCAATTAGTTCCATGATCGAAAAATCAATCTACAATTGGAACTAAGTGGGTTTATAGAAATAAATTGAATGAACAAGGAGAAGTCATAAGAAATAAAACACGTTTAGTTGCACGTGGTTATAGCCTAGAAGAAGAAATAGACTTTGATGAAACCTTTACTCTTGTAACCAAATTAGAAGCTATAAGAATTCTACTAGCTTTTGCAAACCATAATAATTTTAAAATTTCAACTAGATGTCAAAAGTACATTATCAAATGATTTTATTAAAGAATGTGTATATGTTGAAAAACCCCCACTTTTTGAAGATGAAAACTCTCTAATCATGTTTACAAATTAAAAAAGGCGTTATATAGTTTAAAGCAAGCACTTAGAGCTTGGAATGAAAGGCTCAAATCATACTTAAGGCAATCTAATTTTGGAATAGGTAAAGTAGATATTATGTTATATATAAAATGAGTTAATAATAATATTCAACTTGTACAAATATTTGTAGATGACATTATTTTTAGGTCAACAAATGAATAACTAAATAAAGAATTTGCTGATATAATGACTAAAGAATTTGAAATGAGTCATATGGAAGAATTAACATTCTTTCAACGTTTATAAATTAGACAATTAAATAGTGAATATTTATAAGTCAAGAAAAATACGCTAAAGAACTAGTTGATAAATTTGGAATGTCTAAGACAAGCGGTAAACCAACACCCATGATAACTAGTGAGAAACTTAATAAAGAAGGCAATTCAGAAGACATTGATCAAAAAGTATATAGAGGTATGGTAGGATATTTACTCTATATCACAGCTAGTAGACTGAATATCATGCATGGTGTATGTATGTGTGCAAGGTATCACCACAACCTAAGGATACACCTCTTAAAGCTATAAAACACATCTTAAGATGTGTTAACAACACATTAGACTATGGGCTCTTCTGTCCAAAAGAAGGTTCATCTGACTTAATGTCATATAGTGATGTAGATTATGCTGGATGTAAATCTGACTGAAAAAGTACAAGTGCAACCTAACCCTTTCTGGGACACTCACTTGTTTCTCGGTTCAGTTAAAAGCAAAATTTTGTATATCTATCCACAGCAAAGGAAAAATATATATCGGTAGCATTAGCTTATTCATAGGTTATCTATATATAACAAATTCTAAAAGATTTTGTTTTGAATTTAAAACAATTGCTAATTTATTACGATAACACTAGTGCAACACTTGGCGATATTAAAAAAAGCATTAATACATGTTCTCACCATGCTTGCTGAAATTGAAGTAATGCAAATTTGATTCAAAAATGAACAAGAGAAGTAAGGGAGAATGGTAAGGAATTTGCAAAAATATCTATTGGATAATCAAGAAAATTCAATAACATTGATGAGAAAGATACTCAAATCAATCTTACAATTCATAATCCTATGAATCAAGATGGCGAAGAGGAAGATAAAGAAAAGAGGATTGTGATAATAATAAGGATGAAAATGAAGATGGAGCGCATTGCGTAGGAGAGGTTAATTATAATATTCTAGGCAATTTAGGGGAACAAAAAGGAAAATTTTGTCTTCACTATCCAAATGCTCCTTTCACAAATCACTAATAATTAAAACAGAACATTAATTTATTTGGGAATGTATATGTATTAGTTTGGTTTATTCGTTTGGTTTGAACTTATAGGATTGCTTGAGTCTGATTGCATGTTTTGGTTTGTGTTACCTAAACTTATGTAACTGATTTTGTTTGAACTTGTATATTTTCCTTGGTTGGTAACATAGCTTGGTTTGCTCTAAATAAATTTTTTGAAATGAATGATATATCTTGAATATATGGTTAAAACATATGTAATTATATAATTGTATATATATAGTTAGTTCTTGAAAATGTTGTTTCATAATTAGTATTGATTTTGATTCGTTTAAAACAATATAACATTTCATAGTATTTAATATGTGTCACATTTAGGGCAAGTTTTTTCTTTATCGATTTTTGTTGAAGACAAAGGGGTAGAAAAATATAAATTATAATATATGCATATACTAAGGGTACATATTCAAAATATGGGGAGCTGACCAATTTAAGGTGAGTTACATTGTATTCTATAATAAATACACCTACATGGTACTTGTCATCAAAATGGAGGAGATTGATAATACCAGGATATTGATTTTGATTACAACAACCATATAAATATAAGTGCTAATGTTTTTCCAAGTTGTATAGAATATTTTGCATGGTATTATACAGGTTTATAGAAGAATAGGATAATCGAGTTTGAATATTGATCAATAAAATGAATAGAGATCGAGATTCATAGGTGATCAAGATAAGTGAAGACTCATGTGTTTAAAGACAAAGACATGAAAAGTTCAAGACTATAGTTTATAGTTAATAGACATTAGATTAATCTCTACATGTATAACAACTTTCTTTTCTTTGAATATTCCCTTATCAAGTATTTATTTTATTTTCAAAACACATTTCTTCCAATATTTTATAACAGTTATATATATATATATATATATTAAAATATTTAAAAACTATGTTTAAATAATTTTACAAAATTTTAAAATTTTAAAACAATTTAAAAGTATTTTTGTTTTTAAAATAAACAAGGGTATGTCGTCATACCCTACTAATGTATCTCGACATATGTATCGTTGAAGAAGTGTCTTTTGAATTTTGAGTAGTTGTATTTTTGACTACATCTCTTCATGAATAAACACATCCCTTAAAATACTATGAGGATTAGGAAATGAATTTTTAATAATTACCTTCTCTATATTCTTCTTATTCCAAATTCTCATTATGTATTTTAATAAATCCACTTTCTGTACTCTTAAAATTCATTCAACATTCAATATCTACTTTACTAGATTCATTCTATATATCTACCCACTGATTTGAAAGTATTCTCTCATCAATTCAAAGATCAAAGTGTAATCAAAGTATAACTATTTGCATTTGGAATCAACAACTCTCTACTACTATTTATATGGGTGTGCTTGCTGCCCATTTAAATCAAGTGAGTGTACCTGTTGCCCATTCAAATCAAATAGGTGTGCTTTTTTCTCGTTTAAATCGAGTGGGTGATCTTATTGCTTGATTAAATCAAGAGTGTCTACTGTGATCTTGGAAAGTTAAAAGCATGCATCTTATTGCCTTGAAATTAAGATTGTATTTTAGTTTGCTTGCTACTGATTAAAGTAGGCATTTGAAAGGAAATTTATACATATATTGTATAGGACTGGTCGTAGGATTGATTAATCCAAATTATTATAAAACTTCTAGTATCATCTCTCTTACCTTTATTTTATTTTACTACATATATATATATATATATATATATATATATATTTGACTATCTATTAATATGTATCTATGTTAACTTATCTATGTTTTGATTTATATTTTAAAACTATTTAGAAAAGCTCTATATAAGTTATAAACACTATTCACCCCCGTCTAGTGCTAAAGTAGGCTTGAAATCCGTTCACACTAGCATAATTTATATTACACCATTTCCCATACAAAGATGTCATTGAAGGCACCCCAATCTCCTTCAATTAAAGCAACATAACTCCTTTTCAACTGTAGTTGCATTCACGAACCGTTTTCTAAATTCTATGTTTCCAAGTGTACAGTCCAACTCTTCTTGAATTTGCGAAACACAATCAAGTATTAGCCAACATTCATAAACTTCATCTAGTGGAATTGGAGGAATATCACTGAAGTGTTCATTCAAATTATGTGCACAAGTTAAACCGAAGATCATTCTGAGTTTATAATTACAAGCTAAATAAAAAATTCTTCCTTTTTCATTCTTATTGGCACAACATAAATTATGTCTAAGTTAAAAATGAAACTTTATATCTGATATATTTGAAAATCATTTTCCAATGTTGTTTTCTCACCTTGTCCGAACTTTTTTAAAACTACCACTAATTTATGTATGTTATAAAAGCAACAAATCATTCCGTTTTTCCAAATATTAACAAAAGAACCATATAAAGTATCGAGATATTATTTTAGCATAGAATGTCTTTTCTCAGGTCAGTTGGAAGTCCTATTACCAAAATATCTAACTTTATCAAACCATGCATGAACAATTGCTCCTAATAAGGAATCCAATGATCAGTTAAATACTTCAATGCATGGGGATAGCTTGCCATGTATTATTAAAAGATTTCCATTATTCTTCAAATTCATCTACAGTTTCTGGTCGATTAACAAACATTCAGTCCGCTACAAATAGTTCTACAATTTCAACAGATTTTTTCCTCGACTTTTGTAAGAAAATTGTTTGACATGTGCCACACGCAAGCAATTGACTGGTTTTCTAGCTACTTTGAAATGAAACTAATACGATACGAAGAAAAAAAGTTACTTGCTAATCACAAAATTAAAGTGAAAAATGAGGAGTTAAGTATGCAGTTGAAAGGTAAATAACACAAGATATAGGGTGGTTCCACAAAGTTGTCTACGGGTGAAGTTCTCTTACTACATATTTCTCCTACAACCACAAGTAGTTACAAGAGAATAACAAGAAAGCAGGAAGCATTTTAAGACAAATATAGTTATGTAATCTTAAGTACTTGCGGTATCAAGAACTCTGAATTGTGTGTAGTATTCAGAATCCTTGTATGTTCCAACCTCTTTGAAGTTGCAATGTAGTGGATATTTATAGTAGCTAAAGTAGATGATAGACAGTTAAGATTGGGATGTACAACTGGTAGAAGAAAAAAAGTCTGACAGTTGATATGGCTGTAAGGACGGATGGACGACAACTGCCAAGGTGTAAGAAGATATACAGCAGATTACAATATACTCATTGCTCTCTGCATCCGGCATAGGCTTTGCATTTAATGCATAATTTTCACATCAAATTCTTGTTTAATGCTGATGGTATGCTATGTAAGTTTAGCTACTCAACTACAATGCTTTGGATAGGTGGACTGATATCTTGTCATTTACTTGAGTGCTTACGTAGCAAATCTTGTTGAGTCAGTCGATCGGTTGTTGCTAATATGAAAGAAACTAGAAATCCTACTGACCGTGTTGGAAGATGGTGCACGATCGGTTGCGAGGTGACCGAGAGGCTGCATTGAACCCGTCGAAGGCGGCTATATTGAAGCCAAGCCAAGGATGGGCCATGCTTGAGCCCATCTTGCTTACTGTGCCAACTACTAAGGCAAACTTGGAGAGGTGTCGGTCGTCAACTAGAGTGACCCCGAGTGAACATGTCAATGTAGAGTTGTGTAAAAAGAAGGTTGACATGGGAAGGTTGGTTATTATCGAGCCAAACCTGACTGGATCGAGAGGGTTCAGGCCCAAATTTTGCCTAAATATGAAGGGCTCTTAGAGATGAGGTGACTAGGCCCTACCTTGATGCCTTAAATGTGAGCTGGTTACATAATAATTGGGTTGGCTTTGATTGACCAGGCCGCCTTAAATTGGTCTGACTAATTACTTGCGAGAAAATTGAGCAATATTTTTCCCCCCCAAGTCCATATCTGCATGCAAGTGCGAGCTTGTCAAATCATGAAGAATATTTCTCATTGACGATCCTGTAATGTATTTAATGCACTATCCACGTGTCTATGTGCTATTAGTTATAGCGGTTTATTTTTCCAACCATAGAAGAGATGTATCGCATCTCCCACACACATGAATTCACTTTATCACATCTCCCATGCACTTGAATTTACTTTGTATTGATCTCTCTTGAATGTGTGGAGTTCTTTTTTCCCTATTGAGTTCAACATACATGATTGAAGGTATGTGTAAATAAACACCCTACATTTACCTTCCCTAAGCCCTAGGCTCCCTTCATTGTATTAATATCTCTTGTATATAAATGTCGGCATGAGTTGAAACATAAGTTTACTTGCGAGTTCTCTTAGGATGTAAGTGGTCAAACGAAGAGTGGCAGACGCGCTCGAGTTCGAACCTGATCACATGTGGTTGTGAGCGTAAATCAACCATTGATACCAAATCGAATAGGAGCACATTGCTCAACTCAAACAATCTAGTGTAAGTGAGTTGCATGATGGTGAGACAAGCCATATGTAGCCTGCTAGAAGGACTTATAGAATAGGAATGTTTTTTTAGAAAGGAGAACTTATTAGTAACAATGGCTCTGAATCGAGGTTGCAATTCCTGTAACGACCCATATTTTACGTATCAGAGGGTCGTAAAATATAATTTTAAAATTCATATGAGGTTGTATGACTCTATAATTTTGGAAAATGTTAATCTGTGACCTTTTCCATCTCTATAATTTTTGTCGGACAATTTTGACACTGAAAATGCTATAAAGCATATAGTAGAATTATGGTCTGAAACCACTTTCATCAGATCGGGATGATGTTTACCCTTTTCGTAGAGTGGCCATATTAAGGATATGGACTTACCAGCTATGATTATGGCTATTTGAAGTTCTAACTAGTTTTGGGCGGATTAGTGGGTAAGTATGGAGTGATTAGGTAGCCCATTAGCCCTACCTAAAATTAGGGTAAATACTCTTTCTCCCAATAAGCATTAGTTATTTCCCTTCTTCTCTAATCACCTCCTAATGTCCATTAATCCAAATTAGAGCTAAAAACCACTTTTTCTCCAATCTAATTAGTGTAATTAATGAATCTAAGAGATATTAATATAAGAAGACAATAAATCTACTATTTGGAAGCTTTGGAATTGGTGTACCTACTGTTCCATGTCAAATTTGCTTTAGAATCCATGTATTTCGATCCGAGCTGAGTGATTTGCCTCTCTCACTATACCATGCTTACTTATTTTGTAAAAATATGATTTTTAGTATGAATATTAAAGTAAAGATGTTTGAAAACTTAGATCTGATGTAACAAAACCCTAGAACATAGTTTAAAAAGGTATATTTGTATTTTAATATGGTTTATATCATTTACCAACTAGAATTGCTATTTTATAGAAAACTAGATCTAAAATAATTTAGGAAAATAAATCATATTTGAATGAAATGTATGTACAGTTTGGATGTTGCATGATGATGTTTTGTAGTTGTGTGGCTTGCTTTGCTGTGGATTGCTAGTTTTTTTGTGTAGTTAGAAAAGTGGCACGCTATTTCGAGCAAATGACACTAAAGTTGTCAAAACATGACGAAACTTTTACATGTGGTTGAGAGGGGCTTGAGGGGTCTATAGATCTGGTCACATGAAGATTGTAGTTGGTTTAGATGCTTAAAATCACGTCGGTGGGGTTTGTAATTTAGGTTGATAAAGGCAGTTGCTTCAATATATGGGCTATGAAACTTTCAAAAAGACTTCATGGAAGGATAGGAAATGGAATTGGAGACTTAACCCCAAAATTTGAGAAAGATCTACGAATCGACACTGACCTCCTTTTAAGGCTTATGGAGGGTGCTGAAGACTTGAGTAATATGGCACTAAGAAGTCGAAATTGTTTGGGTAGTTTGTTGATCTTAAGCAATGTGAGAAGACTGTTACGAAATATGTGGTTGAGTTCGACATGTTGTCAAAATATGGATTATCTTTTATTGATATTACTTTGAAAATAAATGAGAAGTTCATCATGGGTTTGGATAATTATCTAGGGAAGAAATTGGTGGGACATACCGACGAGTCCATCGAGAAGTTGGTTGAGAAGGCTTTAAGACACAAGATTCTGTACCCAAAACAAAAGGCTGAAACTGTTGTCTCAAAGGAAGGATCAAAACCGCAAGCCAGCGGTAGAGGTCAAAGGAAATGGAACAATAAAGAGAAGAAGCAGTTGAAGGAAGAAGATGGCCATAAAAAGTCAAAGGGGAGCTGAAGTGCTTTAACTACAATAAGATTGCACATCTTAGCAAGGACTACAGGGCCCTGATGTTTAGGGAAAGGAAGTGATTCGTCAGTGATAGGACTTGACATTTGAAGAAGGACCGCCGAAGTTGTAGAAGAATAAGTAGAGTGGTACTGGATTATGCATTGGATGCCATTCCCACTACGTTGACTGCTCCATCGGCAAAAGTGAAGGGAAAGAGCATTCTTATTAGAGGTGTGTGCATTTATTTGTGTTTTTGTTTTTGATATCAACATGATAGACCCTTCATATATCTAGTGACTTAGTTAGTAGGTTAGAATGTTAACCGGACCTAGAGGACAGACCTTTAGTTATTTCGACTTAGCACTAGGTCGGCCAACTTAATGACGGTTTATCAAGACTTTGTATGTTGATTCATAGATGTTTGTTTGCTTGTGCTTTCTTTGTTTGGGTCTGTAGGCTTTGGTATCATTTGGTATGATATGATCAATGGAATACAGAGCTACGACGAAACGGTGAAGTGCAACAGGCGATAGCCAGGGTAGAGGGAGAGCGAAGGCTAGAGTAAGAATGTACACCTGAAATAGGTACAGTTATGGTTAGCTATGTGTATTCGCTTAAGATCCCGAATGAGGATTCGTCATCATTTTCCATAGTAAGGGAACATTCGGAGTTTATTGGATTTTTGCAACGTAGAGAGATAGGTTTCCATATCGATCTAGCGACCTGTGTTATATCTTCAAGGAATAGTACTAAAAGAGGAAAAAGAACCAGAAGTGCAGGAGAGTGGCCCATGGAGGGGGTACATTTAGGGAGGTATATCTAGGGGAGGAGTACTTATAGTATTCACATGGCGGGCAAATGATGCTACAAGATGACATGGAGTGTCGAGGCTTGAAAATCTTGTATTGGTAACCATATGTGATATTCTTTTCTTCTAGAGGTGGAGTGATATCTGCGGAGATAAGGTAATATAAACTCAAACAAATTAGTTGGCTCCGTATAGAAGATATACTAATTATACCCGACAGTGATGGACTTGGGGATGAAGTACTACGAGAGTGCTGTCATCCGAGATTAATGGTACATTCCGATGTAAATAAGATGCATGGGATAGGAACCTTATTAAGAAAGGAATAATAGAGGAGCTATGATTTTGGGTAGGTGGAAAGCCTACAAGGAGTATTAAGGTAGAACGACATCAGATCTACTGGGAAATATCAAGGTTGAACTAAGGGCAGTTTAAAAGGAAGCTTAGCAAAAGTGAAAGTGGAGGAGGTAGCATGGAAGAGACCAAAGAGAGCATAAGGATGGATGATGTAGAATGATTTGTTTGGCAGGGTTTCTTTGTAATACGTTCACTTTCACTTACGATGTCATATAGGATAGCTTAGTATCTCACAAGCTGGGATAGGTGTAGATATTGTTTGGTTTCTTATGGTTACATGGTTGAATAGTTGACATTTGAAATGACAACTTAGACCGTTAGGCGTGTGGGATAACCATAGTTGACTCTTCGTTATTTGACGGGTATTTCAGGAGTGAAATTCCTGAAGGGGGAGAGAGTGTAACGACCCATGTTTTACATTTCTAAGGATCGTAAATATTATTTTTAAATTTATATAAGGTCGTATGACTCTATAATTTTGGGAATTATTAACTAGTGACCATTTCCACCTCTAGACTTCTTTTGGATGGCTTAAACCTTCAAAATCATGTAGATCCTATAACTTTTGATGGGAGCCGAATTAGGGTCTGTAACCAGTTTCATCGGATCGAAAAGATGGTTTCTCTTTCCGTAGATTGGTCATATTAAGGATTTGGACTTAGCAGCTAAGAGTTATGGTTCTTTGAAGTTATGATTAGTTTTGGATTAGTGGTAATTAGGGAGTGACTAGTGTAGCCCATTATCCCAATCCAAAAATCAAGATTAATACTCTTTCTCTTAGAAGTCATTAGTTGTTTCCCTTCTTCTCTAATCACCTCCTAACCTCTATTATTCCAAAGTAGAGCTAAAAACACTTTTTCTCCAACCATAAAAATAATAATATATCTACTATTTCGGAGCAGTGGAATTGGTGTAGATGATGTTCCATATCAAATTTGCTTAGGAACCCATGTGTTTTGATCTAAGAAGAGTGATTTTACCTCTCTCACTATATCATGCTTACTTATGTTGAAAAAATATGATTTTTAGTATGAATATCAAAGTAAAACTATTTGAAAACTTAGATCTAATATAAAAAACTCCCTAAAACATAATTTAAAAGGTAGATTTGTATTATAATACGATTATACCATTTACCAACAAGAATTTCTATTTTATAGAAAATCAGATCTAGAACGATTTAGGCCAGTGAATCGCGTTTGGTTGAATTGTAAGTATTTTTTGGATGTTGTGTGACGATGTTTGGTAGTTGCATGGATTGCTTTGATGTTCCCGATAGTTGGTTCACATGGTTAGAAAAGTGGAAAGCTATTTGGAGCAAATGGCACCAAAGTCATTGAAATGTGAAGATACCTGGACATGTTGAGGGGAGTTTGGGAAGTCAACAGATTTGGTCGCATGAAGATTGAAGTTGGTTTGGATGCTCAATATCATATCGATGGAGTTTTTCGGTTTAGGTAGGTGAAGGAGGTTGCTTCAAGACTTAGGCTATGCAACTTTGGGAAAGACTTTGGGGAAGGCAAGAAAATAGAAGTGGGGACTTAACCCCAAAATTTGAGGAAGATCAACATATTGGTAGCGACCTGATTAGGCCGGTACTGATCTCTTTTTGAGGCTAATGAAGGGTGCTGAAAACTTGGGGAGCATGGCATTGAGAAAAGGATCTCAAAGAAAGCAAAATTGGAAGAGGTCGGGGAGTGAAAGACGTAGATAAAGTTTTAGCTAAGCAAGTAAGACCAATATCGATTCGGTTGAAACAGTACCGACCTAAATTGATGTGGCCATTTCTAGCCAAACTTCTTGAGGATGATGAGGAGGCTCTAGAGGTCACGCTAAAGGTGTTCGTTCGACATTCATTTTTGATGGTTGCAATGCGATGAAGATCGACGATAAACGATAAGGCAAAGGTGTGACGCTTCGATGTGACGACTTCAGAACCGTGATTAGATAAATCCGCAATATGAGATGGGCGAGTAAAGATGTTCCAAACTTCAACGACGTGGGGCGTTTGACTGAGTACTTTAGGCGGAAAGTGAAATATGGGACTCAAGTAGCCTGAGGAAGCACATTCAATAAGGAGAAGCAGTATAGAGGAGCATGAGATGTTCCAGATCGAGTTGAATGCTAAAGGGATTGTTGATAACTCTGGATAGGATGGTTGTTCCTATGGGTAGGGGAACGTGAGGACGCTCGCCAATGTATCATGGACCGTTAGACGGTATAGCTTGTCTTGGGAGGACGGTACCTATGTGATAGGTATCTGAAAGAACGCCAAGTCTAATTGTAGCATGAGATGTCACTAGCCTGAGAGGTCTGGAGCGAGATGTCATGTATCCAAAAGACCTTGAGAAGGTCATGGTGAAGGTGGACTTTGATAAAGTCATAACAGAGTGAGACTCCAAAGAGGACCATGATGGAATGAGACTCCAAAACTAATTGTGAGAAGTGCTACATTAGGAATACCTTGAAAAGGACATGATGTAGGGAGAACTTTGAGAAGGTTATAATGGAGTAAGACTCCGTAAAGGATTATGGTGAAGTGAGACTTTGATGAATATTTTAGAGAAGTGGGACTTCGAGGATAGTTCTGATGAAGTTAGACTTTAGAAATAATCATGATGACGTAAGTCCTTGGGAAGGGTTGTGATGATAAATGACGAGGTGAGACCTTGGCGATAGACATGATGATACGAAACCTCAAGGGTGGTTGTCTTTGTGTTTTTACCTTATCCTTGTTATGATTGAGGTGATCGTTGGATGTCTTATGATGTTGGTATTCTTGAGGTAGGTACCCTGACATCCATAATACTTAGTGTAGTATACACATATGACATTGATAGTAGTATAACATATGTTGTGTTATATGCTAACTCTTTAGATGCAGGGACATGTCAAGTACCTTATGTTCTCTACGTTATCGATTTTCATAGTATTTTGAGATTGTTTATCACTCAAAGAATTAAGATTGTTTATCACTCAAAGAAAATTATTATCTGACTCGAGGTTTTATGCTTTGCTTCTTATTATCTCGAGTACTCTTAAATGAGAAGACTGGATAGCAGGTTTGTTTAGAGCATGGAATTGTTCAAAAGACGAATAGGAGGTTGTCTTTATTATATTTATCGTTAGAGTTTGTTGCTCATTCCACTATGCCGCACTGTGGAGCTTTAGAAGTGCTTTACCTTATTTAGAGAAAATCTCCCTTAGGTTTATTTTAATGTATAAACTCTACTACACTTGTTTTTTATAGCTATTATGGACCTTGTACTTGTAATTTGTATTGGTTTATTTAGTTCTACTTATCTGTCCCGCATGTTTTACATCTATTTTGATCTTATATTTTATTCGATGCACTGTGAGATATACAATAGGTTATGTTAAGGATTTTAGTTATTCAATCCTTGACAATTTTCATACATTGTCGGGTACTGTAGCAGCCTATTCTTCAGGCATATTGGGTAACGGGGTGTAGGGTGGTTGTCACAATACCTTGATTCTTTGATGACGTGACCGACTATGAGAGAGTAAGAGCTGACACCAATGCTTCATAGTTGGGGGGTCCTGGTAAAAACTAGGGAGCTGGCAAGACAATTGGATATGTTAAGAAACCCACCGCTGATTGTTGAATACTCTTTCTATAGCATGAGAACATCCTTCTTTGCCTACGTAAGGGAAGTCCCATAACACTTTGTCTTTTGCTGATTTCTCTTTATATCTCTGACCTCCTTTTAAATGGATAACTTCATGATAAGACGGTTGTAGGAGATGATGGCATCCTACTCAAATATTATTGGTCATCATATTAACAGATTTTAAGCAGATGAGCAATTAACTGCCACAAGTTTACCTAAATCTTTGCAGTGAAGGGATATTGGCCGAAAATTGTTACAAGCAAGGTGATGTCTATCAAAACAATGTTTATAACCCCAGAGCCATTAATAGGCATGGTGCATGGGGTGAGGCCAGCGTAGGGAGCCTGGGAGCTTTAAAGACATCCTTGAACATGATGTTGAATGAGCTGCCCCCATCCACAAAGGTTTGATGCACATTTGAGTTGTCCAAGGCAAGAGTAATGACCATGGTACTGTGATGGAGTAGGAGACTACTTCCTTGTCTTCGGTAGTGAAGCTGATTGTTCATTCTTATCGCAGTCGAGTCACCTTGTGTGCTTAAGATTCTAATGAATAAATTTGCCCGATAGTACCCACTTCTATTAATAGTAGGCTAGGCCCCTCGGCTGCTGTTGGCCTCTTGCGGGCCACTGCATATGGTTAGGAGATCGATGACAACATAGGTAATGGCTCTATTATGTTAAGGGGCTAATTTTTCTACTCTTCACAGTTTTCTCTTTCTCGAACCATTGTCAAAAATATTCCAGGAGTACTCCTTCACGTATGAGTCTTTTGGTTTCATCCTTGAGCATACGATAGTCTATTGGAGTGGACATTGATTTGATGGAACTCGTAGTACTTTCCATTGCGGTGAAGTTCCTCCCACTTCCAATCCCTAGTAGTGGCGGACCTTTGAAATTGGACTCGATTCTTAATGGCGAGGTAGAGTATGGAGATGTCCTGTCATGACCCACTTTTTCGTACAATTCGAACTGACACTTTACCACACTTGTCCAGTCCAAATTGAACAGAAAGGCAGATAGTAAGAAAAAAATAGAAAGAAGATGGAGAGAAAATAGAACACAGAATCTCACAGGGGAAACAAATAATCTATAATATATAATAAGTCTTTACATAAAATAAAAAATGTAACTTGAATATATATAGTCATCAATCAGAGTATACAACCTATTCAGCACGGACAGTTATAACAACCTGTCCTTACGATTGCTGATATACACAACTAAATGCAATGGAATATAATCATCTACGTGAATACGATTCTGGCCCTCTAGCTTCTCTCCTGAAGCCCTACTCCTTCCAGCTAAACCTGGAAATATGCTCGGTATGACCCGAGCATATAGGAAAAACCGTGTCAGGGTCAGTCTGGTAAAACCAGCATGATTATTTAAATCACAAGCAATTTTATTCGTTATGACTTTCAAAAACCTTTTAGAATCAAATGCATCTCGTAAGACCACGCCACACATAAACACGATGGGTTTTTCCCTTACGATAACCGAAACACTTTTATAAAAAATCCAATGATATTATAATAGTGTCTGAGTACAAGTAATTATTCAAAAAGCTGAAATGCTTGCATCTCACGTTTCAGCATAGTTGGGCACAATCAAAACCGTACTTTGCTTAGTGGAGAATGGATTCCATACGAATGACTAGGTACTGGGGTATCACCTATCACAGTACATGTTTAGAACAATGTACCGAGGACCATGCCGGGATCCGCTGTAACACAAGACCGGAATATTCTTAACCTAGATAGATCGAATATGCTATCACCCCGGGTGTTCCCGCCCTTTCCGAGAGCTCTTCCGCATGAAACCGTGTCCATAATATATAATATCCGAGGGTATCTAGAAAGGTGATGAACATACCCTGATTGGGTGTACCCACTTAGCCTTGCTGCATATCCCCTACTTTTTAGTCATTCCCGGTTATGAGGCTAGAGGCTACGATTACCTTTAAAAGGAATCCCACTTAGAATGCTCATTGTCCTTCAATGACACCGTACTGATATCATTCATCCATACAAGTCCGTTCTTGGTCCAAACGGAATCGAAGGCACTATTCCTACGACATTCATTTTGGAAAAATCCTCAGGATTAGTAGCGAATATCCCTTGCATTTCACCGCTCCATCTTCAAATTATTCTCTTGTCTTTATTTTGAAAATTTACTCGCTGGATTGAATGGTTTTCAGATAACTTATCCGATCTCGGTCTCTTCGAAACAACGTCCAATATTTTCCGGTAAAATCAACCCGATTCTTTAGGAAATAAATAGACGAAAATAAGATGGAAGATCACCTCCTAACCGTTTGGTGGACGGATTCCTTGTCATCATCCTAGAAGAACAAAATGAGTTTATACGTACAGTATAGCACCTATAGCGGTAACCGTACCATATAATTCCTGTGTTTTCTTTTAGATACTTCCAAAGTTATATTTGGGTCCAGATTTGATAGTTGGTTATTTAACTATCAAATATACAATCATTCAATCAAAAGTTTTCATTTCCTATTGAAAACATTAGGCCTTATTAATTTAAATTTCAATAAATTCAAATTACTTAATCAAAACAGCATGTGCTTATCTCATTGGATAAGTATATTCATAAACCATTCATTTCAAAACATTTGAAAACCCTTTTTTAAAATAAATACTGAAAGCACCACTATGTATCAACCATGGATTCATAGCTCAATGGTTACATATCTTTTCCAAAAAAAGCAAAATTTAACTGCGGGCACTCTCTGCCTCCGATTACGCCATGAAAGCATACCATTATTTTCCAAAAAACTTTATTTAATTTTTTTTTCAAATAATGCTTATAAAGTTTCCGTATAATTTTTTTCCAAGTTCTAATTAAGTAAAATACTTTTTTATAAGATTTTACAATATAATATATTATTTTTACAAATTTATTAATATTTAATAAACTTACCTTTGAAATAAATATACTTTAGTGCAAATTAACCCTTAAGTAAAAACTAACTTTAAAACAATCACTATAAATTATCTCTAATTATTAATTAATATACCTTAAACAATTAAATAACTAACAACTTCAAAACAATATTTGATCTTTTTTTTAAAATAATTTTTAATAATAATAAATTAATTACTTTAAATCATTAATAAATATTTACTAATTAACTTTAAAATATCATTTATAAATAATAATTATCATTAAACAATTTTGGTTCAAAATTCAATCCCCAAATCGAAAAAGAAGGCTTAATAATTTCAATGGTGCTTAATCAAGTTATCATTCAATTTCATAACCGTCTAGAATAACAGATACAGATATTCATACCAATCAGTTTTTAACAATCAATTCGACATTGTACTGCCCAAAATAATTATCAGGAAAATAAATAGATGTCCGTACAAATATAATAGCAGATCAGGGTTTTATTTCTACTAGTAAATGTCCACAAACGGATATATTTAGTAATAATGAAAGAATGATGATTTATTCTGCCAACAGAGGTCCAATTAAATAGAATTAGCGTAACAGTGTTTTATTGTACTAAAATAAAAATCAAAATATCATAATTAACATAATCTAAATAATCGTTAATTTTATGTGGATAAATAATTGAACAACACATCATATAATATTTAAACAACATCATTTATTTACAATCAGTTGATTAAATTTCTACCTGTTTAAATATATCGTAATTTCTCATTTATTCAAACCTGACCATAAATTACATGACGAGGAAGTATTCTTCGATATGAACCAAACGCAATCAGTCTTGTGTTAATTGGATTCTGTATGCGTTGATTATGATATTCAAAGAAAATTACCAAAATAAATTATAAATTTACATTTTTATATTTAAACCTTTCCTCCATTTCCCTGGGCCGAAGCCCATGCTATAACCATCCAAACCTGCATTACCTTCTTCCCTAAGGCTTCACATCCCCTTGCAGTTCCTTTTTTTATTAAGAAACATGGACCGAAGCCCAATTAATAAATCAGGAAAAAAATCCCCTCCTTTCCCTCTCTTCCCATTTTTCTTCCCACTCTTCCAGCTTTCAAACTCTCAGCCGAGACAACAAGGAACCCACTACATTCATTTGCTACACCATAACCCATACCCATAAGCGACTTCAACCAAACCCAGACTGCCACAAGCGCATGCTCAACACGATCGTCCCCTTTCTTTCCTTGATTTCCCTCAACGTCTATGCATGAGCATTCTCGTGCATGTGCACGAGTCGTTCGCTCACTAACCCATCTCGCCAACAAACTCGACTTCCAACCCTTATCGTGATGAACCTACTCCCCCTTTTTTCGACCACCTGGAACAAATTCAACTATCCATTTCAAAAAGAACACGCCTAGAGATCGTGAAAAATTAAGTTGCACACACACACACCCCTTGCGACTATTGCAGTCATTGCTGTCTCAAATCTTTGCGCCTAGTTCTACCTCCCACTCAAAGCTCAAAGCCTCTGGTCGCATTGTGCTCTCCTAAGGAAGTAGCGTCCATTACCTTCATGCCCATCCCTTTAGACCCTAAAACATGACTCTACCTGAATTCAAGACCTAAATCCAAAATTGGCCATGGTAAACCTCTTCTCCATGATGTAACACTCCTCCTCGGCCAAGCCTTACCGTCCCTCGATACGCAATCGTTGGAATTTATTTTTTTAGTGAAAAATAATTAAACTAGAAATATTCTTAATTCAGAAACTTAAAAAAATCATGAATTCTCCACTAAAATTCATGTTTTCCCCTAACGATCATGACTATAGACCTGAATCAAAGATTTAGCAATGTTGGATTTTGCCAAAACTTGGTTGCTTACTGTAAATTTAACATTTCGTGAATACATGGCATGAATCAACCTCAAACTATTTTTGACGCAACCTATATTCAAAAAAAATTCTAGTTTACGACATTGGCAAATTCGAATTGGTTTGGGAGATAATGATTTTTGAAGTCAGAGCATGCATAAATATTCGTCTCTGTTATACATGATAGGGCAATGTTTTTAATCGTTCCAGGTATTCAATTTTAAATCCTTACCTTCCACATTGCTTTGATTTTTGAAAACTTCAAGTTGAATCCTAGTTTATGATTTGCAAACCTTAAATCGCCATGCCTTGTCTTGGATTCGGAAGAGAAGGATCCTTCTTATTTTGGTTGCAGAGTGTATATTTTTTTCCTATTCTTTTCTTTACAGTGTTTGGTTTTAAAGAGTATTTAGGTTTTACAGGCTTTTGATTTACAAAACTGAGCATAAACACACAATCCTTTATATATATATATATATATATATATATATATATATATATATATATATATATATATATATATATATATATATATATATATTATACCAGTGAAATGATGTGCGCCGGAATATGGTTTTGGGCTCAAATGATTTGCAGCCTGTACAAAAATTTGTACAATGTTTTTGTGATGGATTGAAAAGAGGTTTTGAGGTGATGTATTTTTAAGTTGAAAAGAAATTTAAACTAACATTTTGGTCTTTACTATTTGGTTAACCAGTATATGCTAATACACTCCTTTTACCCATTTCTACTTGTTTCCCTCTTTACTTTGTTGTTTTACTTTTATTTTTACTTTTCTACTTTGGTAACATACCTAGTTAACTCTCTTTTGATATCAATATGCTTACATGTATATTTTTAAACAACATGTATAGTGGTGTTAAACAAACTTTTTAAGTCTTCTCATATATATATATATATATATATATATATATATATATATATATATGTATGTATGTATGTATATGTATGTATGTATGTATGTATGTATGTATGTATGTATGTATATGTATATATATAAAAACACACACATATACATACATATATATATATATATATATATATATATATATCTACTAACATATATATAATCAAGACATTTTAAAGTTTTTTCCATTCCATTTTTAAATAACATTTTTGTTCTACATTTTCCTTTTATATTTAGACATGTAAAATTCTAAGGATAAAAGCTTGCTGTTTTATTTTAAAATGTATGAAATGACATTTTTGCCAAAACATCATTTTATTAAATATTCCTTTTAAATTAAAATGATTTTGTAATTCTTCTTATATTTATCATCATGTATTGTTATATGTATATTCCCTTATATATTTACTTCTTTTAATTTTCACTATATACTTATTTTTAATAACTATATTTATTTAGTTCATATATATACATATTTCACTTACCATTACATATATTGTTTTCACATACTATTTTTACTTAGTTTATAACATACAATATTTATTTGTTTATAAATACTAAAAAGTTTTCCTTTTTGAACTCATATTTATATATATATGTGTGTGTGTGTGTGTGCATTCTTCTTTGAACTTATATTTATATATATATATATGCATTCTTCTTAACTAATCTTTGTGTATATATATCGATAAGAAAATCCAATTTTAAACTCTTTCCATTTATACTACACTGTACTGTTCATAAGCCCAAAATCATTCCCTTTTATAATATTCCTTTTTAGTTGCTATGAATCTGTTTTCAAATTATATATAAATTTATTGTCCTGAATATATATATATAAGAAATTCCCGATAAATCAAGTATCTGTTTTATAGATAAAAATTCGAAAATTCAAAATATTATTTTGGCTTAAAAACTATATATTATTACCAATTGTTATTTAACAGGGATTTTTGTTTGATTAAAATACCGTATTATTGAATATTAAAAATTAATATTCAAAACTCGAGATGTCAAAAATCCTGGGTCGTTACATGTCCCTGTTTGGATGAGAGTAATTATTGTATCCATGTTTGTACCGAGGACCGACCTTTAGATGCCTTTTGGCATCGTCTTAACGATGGCTATTTCAATGATCGTTGTTGCTGGCAGGAACGACTTGGGCCGAGTGCCTTGCCCCATTGTCGTTGTTTAAAAGATCTGAGTCTTCCATCCTCATCATGGCGTTCACCCGTTGGTAGAAGTTGGTTAAGGATGTAGTTGGTTGCTTCTAGAGCTCTTTCTGCACCTAAACTTGTATCTGACCCCTGGATACTGGGACATAACCAAGCTACTCATGTCTGCACCCCCGACACAAGTGGATTCTTTCTTGAAGTGGCTAACATACGACAGCAAGATTTAAGAAGGACCTAGTATGATATTGCCTATCTTACTAGCCAACATGACATGGGTATGGAACGTAAAGAAACGAGTCTTGAAGTCTTCATACAATTGGGTCTAGAAGTTGATACTGCCCGACTATATATGCAAAATCCAATGGTAGGCAATTCCTAAGAGAGTGAAGGGTAAGAGCAAACACTTGTTAAGCCAAAAAGCTAGCCGCAGGTGATGGAGTTGAACGTTGTGATGTGGTCGGATGAGCATGCATCCCTATCATACTTGTCAATAGACAATAAAACATACCGATAATGGATGTAAGCATCCAAGACTTCCGTAACATCCTCCTACTTAGAGGCCTAAAACTGACGGCTAAAGATGCTGCAGTCATCCATAGTTATTAATCCTCGATGACCAAATACGGCGGTGTTAGATCCATTGATATACAAAAATACATGAATATGGAAAAAAAATTAAACTTCAAACAAAATCACATTCCATTTCAAAATATTTCCAATTCATTACATGATCCCACAATCGCAAATCACAGTCAGAAAAAATATATTTATTGCAACATACGCCAAGAGCGACATATGAAAATGCCCCCTTGGATGATCGCAGTATATGCAGGAAATATAACAACTTTTTCATTACAAACAACACAGCGGAATCAAATAAAAGAAAACTCTATATAGCTATATTGCCTCCTGCACGTCTTTGGAAGCTTTACTCATCTAATGAGGTACCTGAAAACCTCAACTTTCTAACTACTCAAAATCAATTAAGTACCCGAGAGTTTAAGGGGAAAACATAAACTTTGAGTCAGTCATAAAGCCTAGTATGAATAATAATGTGACATCTCAAATCATTTAGATATCTAGTGAGAGCACGCCGCTCAGGCGAACGGGTTTTCCCCGCACTAGTATCCTAAAACCATATACTTTGCTCTTGCGTCCACAATGATTAAAAACATAATCATTTCAAAACATTATGATGAAATGCAAACATTTTAAAACATACTGGATTTCCCATCCTCTGTTTAATTGACTCTCTGTCATATTTATATTTTCTAGGGTCACTATTAACCTATTAGTTTTTATGGGCTTACTAATAACATTTTTATGTTATATGGACTCCCTATCCTATTTCGTAGTTTTCATGGATGCACTATGAACCTATTGGCCTCTGCCAATTAACTACCTCTCCTATGGGTTTAGTTGATTTATGAGTTCCCTTGAACCTTTGGTTACTCCAATAACTCCTCCCTTATCATAGTTTTCATGGGTTGACTAGGAACATATTAGCCCCTGCCAATATCTTTTTTGTTATCCTAGTTTTCATGAGTTGACTAGGAATCTATTGATATATGTCAATAACTTAACCTGGATATAGTTTTCATGGGATCACTATGAACCAATTGGCCCCAGCCAACCACTCTTTATAATATAGTTTTCATAGGATCATTATGAACCTATTGGTAACTCCAATAGCTTTCTAATCATAGTTTTTGTGGGATCACTATGAACCTGTCTCCTTGACAACATCTATATTTAAGCATCCTATATTCTGGTCACCCTGACCTCCTGAATGCAATTCTATTCATCCATGAGTTTAATCAATTTATATTCACTACTGGGTAAACCTAGCTGGTTCTTCTACCCTTTACCCCCAAAATATAGTTATACGTCCATTACACTGTGAATATATTTGTATTTGAAGAAGCAAACATAATTACAAAACAATACCACTTTTGTGGGTTTAATATAAAACATGGTTAATTCCTTTAACCTATAATTTTATTAAGGAAAGCATCTTCTTAAAATCATTTCAAAACTTAATTTAAGGGTTTTCCTTTTAAAAATGAGTTTGGGTTACAAAACCTTTCAATGCCTTTGAAGCCTTGCTTTCGACTTCATAGGATGACCTCCTTCGAAAATTCTAGAAATTCACTTTAATCATGTTATCTAACATATCAAAATTCCATACTCAAATTCTTGATATATTTTTCAAAATAAATTTATAAATCAAAATAACCATATTTTCCTTTGAAAATTCATATCAATCTTTCATGGCTTGAGAAAATACCAAAACTGAAACCCAACTCCAAAATAATATTTTATATAACATAAAAAATTTCCATGGCATTTAAACATCAATATATATCGTTTTACCCTAAAACCATATATAAATCGATTTAAACAGTCTTTTTTAAATTAAACTAATCAATATTCTAGCATATCATCATCCAATTCATCATAAAAACAAATTTACCCTTAAATCCAAAAACATATGATTCAAAATAAAATAAAGATGGAATTGTTATTCACCTTGATTTAGATAAGGAGATTGGATTGAGATTGATTTCCCCTAAGCTTGATTCTCTAGCTTTTAATTTCTCTTCTCTTGTTAATGGCCGGCCTCTTCTTCTTACATTTTGTTTTCAAAATGACGTGAATGGAAATGAAATGGTAAGAATGAAAATATATATAGGAGTAAGGGTTATGGGCAGCAAATTCCTAATATACCCTTATGTAAATTAATTAGCTTAAAAACCATTCTTAAGCCCATTTAATTATTTTATTAGGCACGGCCTTAATTACCTTTAGTCAAATCTCAACCCCCTTTTCACTTAACATTTAAATTATTATATTTAATTTATCTAATTAAATAGAATGGATAATGTTATCACAAATTAGGGGTGTTATAACTTCATTAGAGAATGGCTTATTGTTCTTGTCGTCTAAGAATGCCTCGCCCTGAGCATTGGGTAGTTGCATTCTATTGAGCTGTTGGCGAAGGATATGCATTTCTTCCTTGAGGTCGGCAACGGCCTGTTGTGGGATGTACTGGCAAACTAAGGGTCAGCCTGCACCTTGGCAGATAAGGAGACAAACGACGAGATGGAGAACGATGATGACAAGAAGGAGACTTCCCACTATGCACAAAGGGTGATCTTGAATGCACTACCCACTGTTCGCTTTGTCTATTCCCGACCAACACCTATGGGACAGAGAGTGTGCCGAGAGAGCCATGTATGCCCTACCGATGGTCGGCGTATGACTATTGAGATGTGCTAGAAATGGACCAGCCCGTAGCGGAAGATTGGGTGAATTTCAAAAAATTTACCATTTTGGATCATTAATGGGCCTATGAAGTCAAAATGCATTTAGATCTTATCTAAAATTTTCTTTTAAATAAAATCAATATTTTATTTAATATGGTAATTTAAGGAATTTTAAATATACAAATGTATGTGATATGATGAATGTATCAAATACATCATTTATGTCAAGTGTAAGTGCGGTGTATAAGTGGTGTATACATGTATAAATGAAACATGTAAAAATAAATTAAGTTAAGGAAATTATTTGTTTCCCTCTGTTACTATATTCAATTAATAAAGGGAAGATATGACAGAATATGAAAGGAGAGAAACATATCATTTCTTTCAATATTTAACTATGACAATTAATACATTAAATGACATTTATTACTTGTCAATCAAGTCTACACATGGATGTGATAAAATATAAAAAGAGAGAAACCTATGTATCATTCACCATTAACTGTGACAATCAATACATTAAATGACATTTATTACTTATCAGTCAAATCTATACATGGATATGATAGAATATGAAAAGAGAAAAACCTTTCATTTCTTTCACCATTTAACTGTAACAATTAATACATTAAATGATATTGATTACTTATCAACCAAATCTACACATGCCTTCATTGTCTAAATTTTGTTAATGGAAAATATGCATACATTCATAATAATTATGGATGCATACATTCATAATAGTTACGGATACATATATACATACAAAGTGAAAACATATTGGTTATTTTAAATAATTTGAAATCCTAAATTAACATTAACAAAAAAATTCCAATTGAGAAAATGTTTAAAAAAAGTTACATTATTGCTCATAATCTTTATACAGATTTGATTTAAACAAAACATTTATATTACATATAACTAATAATTAAAATTTAATAATTTGGATCTAAAAGCATATATTTGCAAACAATGTAGCATATGGTATATGTATATATACATTTGTACAAAAGATTTTTGGTTTAAAATTAAAAGTTCCCATTAAATTTTTAATTTAGGAATGAAACAACAAACTTTACATAAAACTTAAATATAGAAAATAACAAATGATTAAATTTTGCACTAAAGTTCATTCATTAATATTAAATCAAGGTATCCACTTTTTTTAACAAGGATTGTAACAATTGCACAAAAATTTAACATATGTAATTAAAATCAGATTTAAGGAATGGTAAATAACTTAACATACATACATACATACATATATATATATAATCCATTGGCATTTGAATAAGTAAAGATTATCTCATAGTATACATAAACCTCATTCAGAGTCAATTTTTAATTTCATAATTATCTATAATAAAATAAAAGAAATTTGAACAAGGTAGGCATGCATAAATTTGTGATAAGAAATTACATATCCAAACAACACAAAGGATGATGACAATTTATCGTAAGTAATATGAGACACAAAACATGTCAATTTATCATAAGCATACATTAAAAGGAAATGATAAACAAACATATACCAAAATAATAATACAGTAAACATGTAAATATCGAATTATATGCACATATAATTACCTTAGGATGAAGCATGTAGAAACACCTTGAATGATAGAAGAATACCTATCTGACTGACCACTCTCTAGATTTCATAAACCTTGCCCTTCATCAGACCTTAATTTGTGGATTCTCCTTAGATTTCAAAAATCACCATCCCGCTTTGCAAGAGAGAATGAACCACCCTTTTTAATTTAGTTTGATGTTGATTTGGATTTATTTTTATGTATTTTTTTCTTTTGGATGAAGTTTTAGTCATGGATGAATGATGGAGAAAAGGAAGAAAAAGAGAAAAAAAATGAAAGTCACGTCCTGTGTTATGTACTTTCAAAAATGAGGAGGTTTTTTTTAATAAAATTAGAGGAACCGTTTTCTATTCTCCTATTAAAACTTCCTCCTTTATTTCCTCTTTTTAAAATCAATTAATATCATTAACTGATTTCCTCATCTTACCATTATACGGCTGATCCAAGCACATTGCAAATATGCAACTTTTCCAAATGAAAAAAAACAACTTTTATGCAATTATTTTATTTTTTGAAAAATGTTTAAAATTATACCAATATCGCATATCGATATATGCTAATACAACTTTTATATATGCATTAAAATAATTACCAACAACATTCCAAATAACAAATAAATTAACAATATTAATATTTCATAAATATTAATTAATTTAAACAGTTTGCAACATTACAAACTAATTAAATTGTGTGGTTTTCGGAGAAATCACAAATGTGGTTGTGCGACTCAGAGATGTGAATTCAGTCGGTGATTAATATTGAAAAATTCAAATACTAATGTTCATGAAAAGCACCATTATCCCAGTGGTTAAGTGATTTGGCTTTGGTGCGAGAGGTTAGAAGTTCGAAACTTGCATAGCGTGATTTGAACATTTATTGACATGTGATATGTTAACCGAGTGACATATTGTATATAAAGTACCATTTCAAAGAAAAATATTAATGTTCACATGTCACTTAGCAGATGGTTTGACAGTTTGGCTGAATTCATCACTTACAGGTTTTACGGTAAAATCAAATTTCCAAACACTTAAACATACCTTTTGGTGAGAATATTTACACCAATTCTCTTCATCAAAATTATATCACTTTGGATTTATAGAATTTGGTAATGGTCAAAATTCCAATATCATCCACAATGAACTTTATAGTCCAAACACAAAGTCCTTGGTTCAATAATAACAATTATTATTAACCGAAATGCTCTAGCCAGAGAATTTGACTTTGAGTTGACTTTAGTTGACCATGATACTAACCCCATATAACCTAGGAAACGAATCCTCTCTTGAATAAGGCTACACTTCCAATACTTCCACTCGACCCAACTATAGTCATTCGATGGAATGTCGTGCCATGGTTTGACTATAATCAAAGCAGAGCTTTCATATTGAAGATCCACTGTATTCTCAAGTCGAGGGAACGTGTAAATCAGTCACATCGATATTCTCTATTCAACCTTAGTTATATTAACCAACATAAAACTATCGAGTGAGTCGTTCCATGTTATCCAATAACTATCAGTATGTAACCCCCTTAGGTGTCCTTAATAGTCATAAGTAATACACTGTCCAACATTTAGAGAGTGTTACATACTCTAGTCTCAACGGATACATCAATATCCAGTCTCGATGCATCATGACTAGGAACATTTAAAATGGTATATTTGTTTTATTGTCATAAATTACTCACGGTTACAACACTTTGTAAGTACCATTACAAAATAACCATTTATGGATTTTCTTTCAAATATACTTTTATTTAAATTAATGAATTAATATAACCACATTATATCAAGTATATAATAGAAAGAAATGCTATTTTTATGAACAAGATTGTTCAACGAGTTAGATATATATAACAAATTACATAGTTGCCCCAAGTGCATACTCCTAACTCTATCAATCGCACACTTGCACTTGGGGTCAATTATGGAATCTTATTCCAACTTCTCCAATCGATTTCTCAAAACCAGTTGGGTCAGTCCCTTTGTGAATGGGTGTGCTATTATATTTCAATTGTCTACTTTGCCAATCAACTCTCTTCGATGGTGAAAAACTGCTTTATTACGTGGAACAAGTCAGAGTGTGTCTCTTGACCCCTAATGAGCTCTAAGTTCCATTATGAACCATATCACGACATTGTTATCATATAACAATGATATGAGATTTTGAACATTTGGAATTAGTTGTGTTATAAATTTGTGCACTTATAATTTTATATACATTATTATTGTAGCAATATTCAACGTGATGTACGTAGCCTTTTTTTATTAAATAAGCCACAGTTTTTTATTTGGACATTTTCAACTTAAAGATTCTTAACTTGAATTTATTATTGACGTACTACACTCAGTATGACTTAGAAGTTTGAGTTCGAACACTCCATCATAAGGAGTTTTTGTTTTTGTAAACAATTCTCTAATATTTCATAAATATATGAGAACACTTCAAACACATTTCGACCTTGAGTTTTCTCAACAAATAATAACCCCACAAACGATGGATAACTCCTTATCGGTTGTATCACATACAACTCCTAATCTATTTTTTCTTGTCCTAATCTCATTTCGACCTTGAGTTTGCTCAACAAATCAAAAAAGATTATTCACTCATACCTACCACATCGAGACGGCCTAAGTATAGTATATGTACCTTGAATTTTCTCAACAAATACATATAGTTATCTTACCTAGTCTGTTCAATATCCTAATAATACTAAACATAACATCCCTGGCTTGAGTTTTATCAACAACTAAGGAGTATGCAAGTAATATATATATATATATATATATATATATATATATATTAGTAGAGAATAACATTATATTGAAGATTCATAATCTTCAGTATATTATATTGAGTGATATCGACTTATGTAATAATGTATTTCTTATGAAATACCCTTATGATTCAAGTATGAGATGCATCAGAAATCATAGTAGAAATACATTTACGTATATATTTATTGCTTAAGTCTATTTGGATTTCTTTAATGTTCTACTTTTAGTTTATATACTCATATTATATAAGTTTTATTATTATATAACTTTTATATTTTAATTAACTTAATAATCTTATGTATAACATTTTATTATTTAAATCTTATTTAATTGATTTTAATTAATTAACACTTTAATTAATTTTAAATTAGTATTTCAATACAACTTTTATATTGGATATATCTATTACAACCTTTATAATGTATACTATAATCTTTATAGTATAACACATATATCTTATATATGCATATTTTTTATTTAACTAATTAACCTTTAATTAATTAATTTAATTAAACAATTTTAATTAAATTATATCAATTTCAAATTTTACCTTACATACATGTATACTTATGTCATCTTAACACTTCATAAATAACATAACATATATCAACATATATAACACATGCATATAAGTATTAATTAATTAACTCATTTAATTTATTTATTTAATTAATCTTATTAAAAAATTGAAATTGAAATTAATGTTTACATAGTTTCAAACATTTTGAACTTTTAGGCACATTTTCAAACATTTTGAAAATTTATTTTATATTGTAACCTTTTATAATAAACATGTTTTATTTTAAATTAACTTTTAAATTTAAAATCTTATCTTAACTTTCAAAACCATTTTAAAAATTAGCCCAAGGCTTAATTAAACTAGCCTTTTCTGTTAGGGGTAACCTTTGGGCTTACTCTACCTTTCAGGCCAGGCTGGTAATCAGGTAGGACAGGGTACTTGATTACCTAATTCCAATCCTAGATATTACCTTTCTAGACACCATACTTAGTGGAAAAGCTTAATTAGTTAGCCCTAACATGACTAGTTTCGACCGCATAGGCTATTAGGCTTTGACACCATTGTTAGAACGGACCAGCCCGATTCGGAAGGAATGAAAGAATTTCAAAAAATTACCATTTTGGATCATTAACGGGCCTATGAAGTCTAAATTCATTTAGATCTTATTTAAATTTTCTTTTAAATAAAATGAATATTTTATTCGATATGGTAATTTAAGAAACTTTAAATATACAAATGTATGTGATATGATGAATGTATCAAATACATTCATTTATGTCAAATGTAAGTGCGGTGTATATATGTATAAATGTAAAAATAAATTAAGAGAAGGAAATTATTTGTTTCTCTCTGTTATTATATTCAATTAATAAAGGAAAGATATGACAGAATATTAAGGGAGAGAAACATATCATGTCTTTCAACATTTAACTATGACGATTAATACATTAAATGGCATTTATTACTTATCAATCAAATCTACACATGGATATGATAGAATATGAAAAGAAGGAAACCTATCATTTCTTTCTATCATTTAACCGTGACAATCAATACATTAGATGACATTTATTACTTATCAATCAAATCTACACATGGATATGGTAGAATATGAAAAAAGGAAAACCTTTCATTTCTTTCACCATTTAGCTATAACAATTAATACATTAAATGACATTAATTACTTATCAACCAAATCTACACATGCCTTCATTGTCTAGATTTTGTTAATGGAATATATGCATACATTCATAATAATTATCGATGCATTCATTCATAATAATTATGGATACATATATACATATAAAGTGAAAACCTATTGGTTGTTTTAAATAATTTGAAATCCTAAATTAACCTTAATAGAAAAAATTCCAACTGAGAAAATGGTAAAATTAAGGTTACATTATTGCTCATAATCTTTGTACACATTTAATTTTAACAAAACATTTATATTGCGTATAACTGATAATTAAAATTTAATAATTTGGATCTGAAAGCATATATTTGCAAACAATGTAGTATAATGGTATATGTGTATATACATTTGTACAAAAGTTTTTGGTTTTAAAGTTAAAAGTTATCACTAAATTTTTAATTTAGGAATGAAACAATCCATAATACTTTACACAAAACTTAAATATAGAAAACAACAATGATTAAAATTTGCACTAAAGACCATTCAGTAATATTAAATCAAGGTATCCACTTTTGTTTAACAAGGATTGTAACAATTGTACAAAAATTAAACATATTTAATTAAAATCAGATTCAAGGAATAGAAAATAACTTAACATATATATGTGTATATAAAATCGATTAGCATTTGAATAAGTAAAGATTATCTCATGGTATGCATAAATCTCATTCAAAGTCAAATTTTAATTCCATGATTATCTACAATAAAATAAAAGAAATTTGAATAAGGTAGTCACGTAAATTTGTGATAAGAAATTATAGATCTAAACAACACAGAGAATGATGATAATTTATCAGAAGTAATATTAGATTCAAGACATGCCGATTCATCATAAACATACATTAAAAGGAAATGGTAAACAACATAGATCAAAATAATAATACAATAAACATCTAAATATCGAATTATACGCACATATAATTACCTTAGTATGAAACATATAGAAACACCTTGAATGATAGAAGAATACCTAGATCTGATTGATCACTCTCTAGATCTGGTAAACCTTGCTCCTTATCACAACTTAATTTATGGCTTCTCCTTAGATTTTAAAAATCATCGTCCCATTTTGTAAGAGAAGAATGAACCATCTTGTTTAATTTAGTTTGATGCTGGTTTTAATTTGTTTTGATATTTTTCATTCATTTGGATGAAGTTTCAACCATGGATGAATGATAAAGAAGAGGAAGAAAAAGAAAACAAAAAATGAAAGTCACATTCTGTGTTATCTACTTTCAAAAATGAGGAGGTTTTGTTTTAATAGAATTAAAGGAACTGTTTTCTATTCTTCAATTGAAACTTCCTCCTTTATTTCCTCTTTTTAAATTTCAATTAATCTCATTAATTGATTTCCTCATCTTACATTATATGGCTGATCCAAGCACATTCCAAATATGCAACTTTTCCAAATAAAAGAAAACAACTTTTATGCAATTATTTTATTATTTAAACATGTTTAAAATTATATCGATATTCATATCGATATATGCAAATATAAATTTTATATATGCATTAAAATAAGTACCAACAACATTCAAAATATCAAATAAATTAACAATAATTAATATTTCATAAATATTAATTAATTTAAACAGTTTGCAACATTTTACAAACTAATTAAATTGTGTGTTTTCTAGAGAAATCACAGATGCGGTTGTGCGACTCAAAGGTGTGAATTCAGTCAGCGATTAATATTGAACAATTCAAATATTAATGTTCACACGTCACTTAGCAGGTGGTATGACAGTTTGGCTGAATTCATTGCTTATAGGCCTTTACAGTAAAATCAAATTTCACAAACGCTTAAGCGGTATGTTTTCGTGAAATTTACACCAATTCTCTTCATCAAAATTATATCACTTTGGATTTATGAAATTTGGTAATGGTCAAATTTTCAATATCATCCACATTCAACTTATTGTCAAAACACAAAGTCCTTGGTTCAATAATTACAATTATTATTAACCGAAATGCTATGGTCAAAGACTTTGACTGTGAGTTGACTTCGGTTGACCATGATATTAACCCCCCATAACTGAGAAGACGAATCCTCTCATGAATAGTGCTTCACTTCCAATACTTCCACTAAACCCAACTATAGTCACTCAATGGAACGCCATGCCATGATTTAACTATAATCAAAGCGGGGATTTCATATTGAAGATTCACAGTATTCTCAAGTCGAGAGAACTGTGTAAATCAGTCACATCTATATTTTCTGTTTGATCTTACTTATATTAACCAACACAAAACTATCTAGTGAGTCATTCTATAGTTATCTAATAACTGGTAGTACGTAACTCTTAGGTGCACCCAACAGTCATGAATAATACACTATCCAACATTTGGAGAGCGTTACATACTCTAGGCTCAATGAATACATCGATATTCAGTCTCGATACATCTTGACTAGGAATATTTAAAATGATATATTTATTTTATTGTGATAAATTACTCACGGTTACAACACTTTGTAACTACTATCACAAAATATACCATTTATGGATTTTCTATAAATTATACTTTTAATTAAATAAATTAATTAATATAACCAAATTATATCAAGTGTATAATAGAAAGAAACACCTTTATTATGAACAAGATTGTTCAATGAGTTAGATATATGTAACAAATTACATAATTGCCCCTAGGGCATACCCCTAACTCTATCAAGATGGTCAAAAGCAGAAGTTCATAGGTGATCAAAGGTGGAGGTCGTTCTATTGAAGGGAGACGATGACGATTTGGCTCCACATGCCCAACCACATCTGGGGCAAGATCAATTAGACTAGATATGCATACAACATACCTTCTGGGGTGAACGAGAATTTCCATGAGTGGATTTTCAAATACCACCCTCTCCTGGGATTCAGTGGTGTTTAGGAGTTTATAATCGCCAGGTGGCATGGGCCTATGAGAAGGCAGGTCGACTAAGTTAACCGTTGTAGGAGCTGGTGGGATGAAGTTTACGGTGGTTTGAGCTTCCAACTGCATTCTCAAGCCATTGACTTCACAACCCAGCTGAGCCACTGTCAATAGTTGTAGCATCACAATACACCATATTTCTTCATTGATGCCTAGATTGTGTTGGATAGCATGACGAGAGTGTTGCCATTGGTTTCATGCCCATTAGAGTTATTACCTACGAATGGTGGGAGATTGTCCATAGTAACAAATTAGATTGGGTCTTTGCGGAGAAGAAAAGTGTGGAAAGGTAAGAGCTTTAGCGGGAGGCTCTCCTTCTAACGTCGAAATGTTGACTAGTTTTCTAGCATTCGGAATGAGACTAATGTGTTATGAAGAGTAAAGGTAACTTGCTAATCACCAGACTTAAAGTGAAAAATATAGAGTTAAGTATGCAACTAGAAGGTAAATAAGACAACATGTAGAGTGATTCGGCAAAGTTGCCTACGTCCACTGCAAATTCTCTTACTACATATAATAAGAGAATAATAAGGAAACACGACACATTTAAGACTAATAAAGCTGTTATAATCTTAAGGACTTGTGGTACCAAGAGCCTTGAATTGTGTGTAGTATTCAAAATATTTGTATGTTGCAACCCTATTAAAGTTGCGATGTAGGGATAGTTATAGTAGCTGAGGTGGATGATTGACGGTTGAGATTGAGCTACAGAACTAGTAGGAAAAATGCACGACCGTTGATACGACTATAATGACAGATGGATGGCGGCTGCCAAGGTGTAAAAATATGTGTAGCGGATGAAAATATATTCATTGCTCCTCTGCACCAGGTGTGGGCTTCGCATTTAATGTGTAGACTTCACATTAAATGCACATTTAATGTTGATGGTATGCCATATTAGTTCAGTCGCTTAGCTATAGTGCTTCAGATAGGTGAATGGACAACTTATTGTTTACTTGAGTGCTTATGCAGAAAATCTTGCTAAGCAGGTCGAACGGCTGTCGACGATATGAATGAAACTAGTAATCTTGCCAACTATGTTGGGAAGATGGTAAATGGTCAGGTAGCAAGGTGACCGGGAGGGCTGTCTAGGACCGGTTGAAGATGGTTGCATAGAAATCGAACCAAGGATGGGCCATGTTTGAGCCCAACTTGCTTTATGTGTCGTATATTAAGGCGGACTTGGAGAGGTGTCGGCCATCAACTAGAGTAACGTTGGATGAATGTGTTGACATAAAGTTGTGTCGGAAGAAGGTTAACATAGGAATGCTGGTTATTACTGAGCCGAGCCTGACTAGACCAGGAGGGGTCGGGCCTAAGTCATGATAAATGTGAAGGATGCCACTAGATGAGACGACCAGGCCCCACCTTGATGTCTTTCTAAATGGAAGGGATGATTTGAGACCAGCATGGGTTTGGGCCGGCCTATCTGGGATGGTTACAGAATAGTTGGACTGGCTTTGATTGGATTAAACTGCCTTAAATTGACCTACTAATTACTTGCAAAAAATAATAATTGACACAAGTCAAGTACGTTGTGACTGGAAAATTTTTGTTCACTATATTAATTAACGCTCATACCCTATCTATCACAACTACGTTAGGCAATTTGTCTAGAGTATACAAGTACTTTAATTTGTAAAAGACCAATGATAATTATTTTTCTTCTCATATGACGAAAAACACCATGCAATTATAAATGTTTTATTTTTAGATGTTAACGAAATCATTTTTAGTAAAAGCAATCCAAATATAAATCTTGTACATGTAACCAAGAATTAGAACTAAAGGAAAGCATTTTCACAGTATAGCAGATTTCAGATGAGCCCGCATAATGTCTAATACAAAAACGTTAACTTTGTTCCTTCTCACCCAATGAGCGTAATAGGACTCAATAATCAACTTGAGCAAATGTTGCACCTTAGACCTGCCTTATATCTCAACAATCCCATATTCTATTTAAAATTGTAAACCATTCTTATTATCGACGTGTTCTCAAGAAAAATCTTTTTAACATTAAGCAAAACATTTCACGGTTTTACGCCAGAAACAGGCAAATCAAAACACTGTTTTTTTCCACAGAGTTAATGCATCTAGCAAATGAATGACCTATTAGAGAATTTTGTAACTCATGATTATGAATATCATTAACTACTTCAATACCCTCATAAGCCGTCTCTTTTGTCTATATCTTCTTTGTATATGCTTTTTAAGTGAAAAAAGACAATCATGTTTTTCTACTTGAAATATGTTCACATGTTTTAATATTTCTTTCAATTGCCTTTTCCACTCTTCATTTCTTAATATTTTCCACCTCTTTTACAACCTAGCTGAACTCGTTTCCCCAGCTGCTAATTAGATCGAGTAGTCGCAAGAACAGTTTTCAACTTCTTTCTAGTCGATTAACACTAATGAATCATGCTTTCACGTGAAGGGAAAATCTACATAAAAAATGATAGTACAATTTTAATTCCTTTACAATTTTAATTCTATTTCTCTCTATATATTATGTAGAATAACTTACTTCTTTGGTAGTAAAATACTCAATAGATTAGACTAATTTCTTTATCATGACCTAATTCTGGATCATTTCTATCTAATAGCTTAAACTCACTATCTTGTATAATCACATCTTCTATTTTCATACCTTAAAAATCTTCTACTGGTTTATTCCATTCACCTCAAAAATCATTAATACAAATTATTGAACTAGAGTGCCTAACATTCTCAACAATATGGATATTAAATATGGAGAAATAGAATAATAATGATTGCTTGCATATACTTTCTTCCTTCTATAGTCGTCACCCTCAACTAACTTTCCTCAATCACCTCATCCTTCCACATTATCTAATCGTATCCATCCCATCTCCTCTATGCCTAAAAAGAAGAAGAAAGCTTGCTTCGAAGCCCTAATTGTATCATTTCAGATCCGCTTTATTGGACTCATCACTGACACGTTTCAGTCGTCGATACTCCTTGACATCACTTTGTTGAATTTTGGCGACACTATATGGGGATTTGTAGAGGTCGAAAGTAGCTTCGTAACGGAGAAAACGGTTCGCAAATCGAAGTTCGAAGGTGGAAGTTATAAGAGAAAAGGCGAAGAGGGCGAAGTTGGGGCAGAGCCTTCTTTCAGACGTCTGACCAAAAGGCTCAGATGTCTGATTTGGGACAGAGTTGCTTCCAAAGTATTCTGTCAGACGTCTGACCAAATAGGTCAGACGTCTGACCAAATGGGTCAGACGTCTGGTCTGGAGCGAGGTCGCCCTAGTAACTTAATCCAAACGTCTGATTTATGGGTCAGACGTCTGGTCTGAAGCGAAGTCGCTCCAGTGACTTAATCCAGGCGTCTGATTTTTGGGCCAGACATTTGGAACGACTTCTTTTAATTTTTTCTTCATACGGACTTGGACGAAAATTTGCGATATCTGCAGGGGCAATTTCGAAAGATTGCATAGGGTTTCTGTTCTCCTATATAAGCTAGCCTTAGGTTTCAGATCTACAAGCGTGCAAGCAACCACGAGAGATTAGCCTCCACCAAATTAGGGTTTATCGAAACCTAATTTTCTTCAATTCTCTTCTCCACAAATCAATTCTAAATAGAATTTTGATCATTGTATTCAATCTCTTATACTCTTCGCATCAATATTAATAAAAGCTCTCTCTTAAAGTGGATGTACATTAACACAACGTTAGTAGAACCACTATAAATCACTGTGTGATTTATTTTTCGTTATTGCTTTGATTCCTGAATTACTTGTTTGTGATTGTGATTGGTTTGGATCGATTGAGATTGAAATTGAGTTATCGAAAGGTTGTTTTAACACTTCTTATCACGATCTCGTCTTCCGCTGTGCTTGTGGGGTTTCGATTTGAGTGGTCTTTTGTTGGAATCCCGCTCCAACATTTGGTATCGGAGCATTGGTGTTGGTAGGTGGTTGTAGAAATGCCTGAATCAAGTAGTAACTCTAGTAGTTCCTCAACGGGTAATCCAAGTAGTGTAGCTCCTTATGTACGTGGCTCGTACGCAGCTTCAGGACCACAATTGGTAATAGACAAGTGGAATGGAGATAATGATTTTGAAAAATGGCAATGGAAGATGAAAGCGGTTCTAAGGAGGAACCAGGTACATCATGTAGTGTTTGACACACATTTGTTGCCAACGGACATCTCAGATGTTGAAAGAGAGGAGATGGAAGAGTGGGCATTCACTACACTTCAACTTGCTATGGGAGAGAATGTTATCTCTGAAATTAGTGGTGAGACAACCGCTTAGGGTATTTGGGACAAGTTGGAAGAATTATATATGAAGAAGTCACTGACAAATCGTTTGATCGTATTGCGAACCTTCTTCACCTATAAGATGAAGGAAGGTACTTCGCTGAAGGCGCACTTAAATACTTTTGATGATTTGCTAATGAAGATGAAGGTGGTAGATTTGAAGATTGAGGAAGAGCAAAAGGCAATGATATTGTTGTGTTCGTTGCCAGATCGCTATACAGGTTTCTCAAACAGTTTGATTTATAGTCGGGATACATTGACTCTTGATGATGTCAAGACGGGTCTTCTTAGCGAGAAGTTGCGGGATCAAATGAAGGAGTTAGGTGATGGTATTAGTGGTGCTAGTAGTGGTCATGGTTTATTTGTGGAGAAGGAGAGGTATATGAAGAAGGAGAATCGGGGGCGTTCTAAATCAAGGAACCCCGGTTGGAGAGGAAAGTCGAAGGAAAGAAAAGGCAAGTGCTATATTTGTAGGAATCCCGGTCATTGGAAGAATGAGTGTCGGAACAAAGAGAAGGCAAAGAAGGAAGTAGCATCTTCATCAGTAGCGGTGGAGAGTGGAATTTGTGAGGGAGATGTAGATGTTTTATCGGTGGTAGCATCAGATGTTTCGGGTAACGATTGGGTGCTCGATTCTGGGGCGTCTTATCATATGACGCCAAATAGAAATTGTTTTTCTTCTTACATCGACAAAGAAGAAAATTCAATTGTTATGGGAAATGGTGCTATTTGCAAGTCGAAAGGCATTGGTTCCGCGCAAATTCGGATGTTTGATGGAGTGGTTCATACTCTCACTAATGTGCGCTATGTTTCGGGACTTAGGAAGTCTTTTATCTCTTTAGTGCAGCTGGATTCTTTAGGTTGTAAGATCACTATTGAGAGTGATAGCTTGTGGGTTTCGAAGGGGGCACTTGTGGTGATGAAGGGTGCAAGGACTCATGGTATTTATTTGCTTCAAGGAGTGACTGTAAAAGGTGAAACTTGTATAGGAGTTGATAGTTCTCGTGGCTTGGATACGACTAGGTTGTGGCATTTGAGGTTGGGTCATGTCTCAGAGAGGAGTTTAGATGTTCTTCGGAAAAGAGAGATGATTGATGGAGAAAGTTTCAAAAAAATTAGAGTTTTGCGAAGAATGCGTCATGGGGAAGCAAACTAAAGTTTCATTCGGTGAGGGAAAGCATGATTTGAGAAGGGTTCTTGAGTGTGTTCACACGAATGTTTGGGAACCGGCACCTGTAGCTTCTTTAGGTGGAGCTCGCTATTATATTTCCTTTATAGATGACTTCTCTTGGAAATTTTGGGTGCATGTAATGAAAGCCAAGTCGGAGGCATTTGCAAAGTTCAAAGCATGGAAGGCTCTTGTTGAAAATGAGAGTGGAAAGTCTTTGAAGGTTCTTAGATTTGACAATGGCGGAGAGTATGTTTCCGAAGAATTTTTGGATTTTTGCAAGCATCATGGTATTCGGAGGCATTTTACTACACCAGGAGATCCGCAGTCGAATGGTGTTGCGGAGAGAATGAATCGTACTCTACTTGAGAAAGCTCGATGCTTGAGATTGACATCGGGTTTGGCTAAGGGATTTTGGGCTGAAGCTTTGTCAACCGCAGTGCATACTATTAATCGAATTCCATGCTCAGCTGTTGGTAACAAAATTCCAGAGGAAGTGTGGAAGGGAAAGAGCATTGACTTGAGTTATCTTCGTGTGTTTGGCAGTCCGGTTTATGTGCATGATCCGGAAAATGATAAGCTTAAACCAAGGGCTTTCAAGGGGATTTTTCTTAGCTATACGGACGGTGTAAAAGGCTATCGGGTTTGGAATCCGAAAATGAAGAAGGTAGTGAATTCTCGTCATGTTACTTTTGATGAGTTGGCGATGTTCAAGGAGAATGTGAGCTCATCGGATGTTCTGGATTTGGTTCATGATGGATCAAAGGAGAAGGAAATTATTTCCACATTTTGTCCAAGGAATAGAGAAAGTAGAGTAGTAGGAGATGCTTGTGAAGAAGTAGCGGTTGATGTTACATCGCATAGTCCACAGGGTGCCTCTAGTAGTGTTGGTGATGTACATGATTCTAGAGAAGATTCGGTTCAAGGTGGAGCCGAAGGGAGTTTAGGTGATGGTATTGCTAATCGAGTTAGTCGTCGTACTATAAGGCCACCCGAAAGATATGGTGATTGGAACTATCTTAGCTTTTGCGATAATTTGGACTATGCTCTTCATGTAGTCTAAGATGAGCCGATGGACCTTGATGATGTCATGAAGTCGAGTGATAGCTCGAAATGGATTTGTGCCATGGAGGAAGAGATGCAATCACTGTTGAAGAATCAAACTCGGGATTTGGTTCCACTTCCTAAAGAAAACCGTGCTATTGGGTGCAGATGGATATACAAGGTGAAGGACGATGGATGATACAAAGCTAGGCTAGTGGCTAAAGGATTTGCACAAAGGAAGAGAAAGGAGTATGATGAGATATTCGCATCGGTTATGCTCCGTAATTCTATCCGGATATTACTTGCTATTATTGCTATTCACGCCTTGGAGTTGGAGCAACTTGATGTAAAGACCGCCTTCTTGCATGAAGACTTGGATGAAGACATCTACATGGAGCAACCGGAAGATTTCGTTGTAGATGGTAAGTCAAATTTGGTTTGCAAGTTGAAGAAATCACTATATGGTTTAAATCAATCACCTAGACAATGGTACAAGAGGTTTGATCATTTTATGCTTGAAAATAATTTTGAGAGAAGCATCAAAGATTCTTGTGTTTATTTCAAGAAATTGAAAAATGATTGTTGGGTGTATTTACTCTTGTATGTGGACGACATGCTCATTACTTCTAAGGATAAGAATGAAATCAACAATCTAAAACTGAGTTTGAAATTGGAGTTCGAAATGAAGGATCTTGGAGAAGCAAGAAAGATATTAGGCATGGAAATTGTAAGGGATTGAAAGAATTTTGAGTTGAAACTAACTAAAAAGGAGTACATTGAGAAAGTGTTTTGCCGGTTTAGCATGGAGAATGCAATGGCGTCAAATACCCCTTTACCTTTGCATACGAAGCTTTCGAGTAAAGGATCGCCTATCTTGGAGGAAGACAAGACATATATGGCAAATGTGCCATATGCTAGTGCGGTTGGAAGTCTAATGTATGCTATGGTGTGTACAAGGCCTGATATTGCAAATGCCGTCGGGATGGTTAGTCGATATATGACTAATTCGGGAAAATCGCATTGGGAAGCTGTGAAGCTTATATTGAGATACCTTAGAGGCACATCATCTCATGGTCTTATTTTTGGCGGTAGTAAGGCAACGGATTACAAGTTGGTTGGTTATTGTGATTCGGACTATGCTAGTGATAGGGACCGAAGAAAATCAACTTCCGGATATGTCTTCACACTTGGGGGGTACAATCATAAGTTGGAGATCTAGATTGCAGACCGTAGTTGCTTTGTCCACTACGGAGGCGGAGTTGATAGCCGCAGTGGAGGCGGCAAAGGAGGCACTCTATTTGAAGCGATTTTTGTGTGACTTAGGATTCGGGCATGATAGTATTGTTGTTCGATGTGATAGCCAGAATGCTATTCACTTGGTAGAGAATTTGGCGTTTAGATCACGGACTAAGTATATTGAGGTGAGAGAGTCATTTCTAGTAGCTATGGATGAAGATAAGCAAGTATATCTTTGGAAAGTGCACACAAAGAATAACGTGGCGGATATGTTCACTAAGACATTGCCGGTTGGAAAGTTCGAGCATTGCTTGAACTTGATTCGCTTGGAGAAGTGCTAGGTGTCATGGGGTGGCACGGTTAAGAAAGGGGCTTGGTGGTAGATGAGAAAGAGTATCAGTGAGAGACTGAGATTCTATCTTCTTGGTAAGTGCTAGTCTTGGGTGAGATAGCTTAGGATTTGGATGTTTTCAACATTTCATTGGCGGACGGGGGCTTTGCCTGAGCTCATTGGAGAAGTACAATGGGCGATGGCTTTGCCGGAGCTCGTTGGGAAAGCATTCATGTTTGGTTGAAGGTAGAAGAGGTGATAGTTGGTGCTATCGGTTGTAGTTGATGGTATGGTACCATTGGAATTGAAGATAGATATAGTGTCAAGGTGGAGGGTTGAATTTTGGAGACAACATACGGGGATTTGTAGAGGTCGGAAGTAGCTTCATAACGGAGGAAACGGTTCGTAAATCGAAGTTCGAAGGTGGAAGTTATAAGAGAAAAGACGAAGAGGGTGAAGTTGGGGCTGTGCCTTCTTTCGAACGTCTGACCAAAAGGCTCAGACGTCTAATTTGGGACAGAGATGCTTCCAGAGCATTCTGTCAGACGTCTGACCAAATGGGTCAAACGTTTGGTCTGGAGCGAGGTCGCGCCAGTAACTTAATCCAGACGTTTGATTTTTGGGTAAGACGTTTGGTCTGAAGCGAAGTCGCTTCGGTAACTTAATCCAGACGTCTGATTTTTGGGCCAGACGTTTGGAATGACTTCCTTCAGTTTTTTCTTCATACGGACTTGGACGAAAATTTGCGATATCTGCAGGGGCAATTTCGGAAGATTTCTTAGGGTTTCTGTTCTCCTATATAAGCTGGCCTCAGGTTTCAGATCTACAAGCGTGCAAGCAACCGCAAGAGATTAGCCTACACCAAATTAGGGTTTATCAAAACCTAATTTTCTTCAATTCTATTCTCCACATATCAATTCTAAATAGAATTTTGATCATTGTATTCAATCTCTTGTACTCTTCTCGTCAATATTAATAAAATCTCTCTCTTAAAGTGGGCGTACACTAACACAACATTAGTGGAACCACTATAAATCGCTATGTGATTTATTTTTCGTTATTGCTTTGATTCCTGAATTACTTGTTTGTGATTGTGATTGGTTTGGATCGATTGAGATTGAAACTGAGTTATCGAAAGGTTGTTTTTACACTTCTTATCACGATCTCGTCTTCTGTTGTGCTTGTGGGGTTTCGATTTGAGTGGTCTCTTGTTGGAATCCCACACCAACACACTTCACTCTTCCAACGACGCTTCCTATTCGTTTTCAGTTCCCATGCTACCTAATGATTTCGTTGTTAGGGGCATCTGTCTTCCTCTTGCCTGAAACACACGTGGCTATTTCTTTAATCGCCGCTCCATTATCTGAGTTTTCAGCGAATGATAATGTCATTAAAACGTTGTAAGTTCACCTTTGACCACTAACCTTAATAACTCAAACACCTCTACAGTCAATGTTGGAAATGATTCACTTGTGAGTTTAACTGGCTAGTACCATTGCGCTGTTGAGTGTGAACAATGTCGTGTTTTGGATGTGAGTGACGTTGGAAATCATGTTTGCGCCAATTGTTCTAATTTGGATCACATCCCTAAATGCACTAATCCTATTTGTCATAATGCATAAGACAGTATCTGTGTTGTGTCAAATGCTCCTCAGTCCTCACTGCTCCCCCTATTTGCAGCAGCAAGCACAATCAAATGCTCCTGCAGTGGTTAAAAATGGAATTCTCTCTTTAGATCCTTACTTCCAAATGCCGGTAGTTACTCTCCCAAAACTTTTAAAATGCTTGAAATATATGAAGTCATGATTCCTCTTACAGAAGTGTTACAGGCCAGTATAGACTTTTGGTCTGAGTATTTAGTAGGGTTCTTTCTCGATGCAAATCCTCCTTCTAATTCAGTTAGAGACCGTCGTCACCAGGTATGGAAACTAAAAGGAAGTTTGTAAGTTCATTCTGAAAACTCTATGTTTTACTTCAAAATCTCTAATTCGGATGAACGTTAATGCATTCTTGAAGCAGAGCCTATTTTCATTGATGGAAAGCCTTTCATCATAACTAGTTGGAACCCATCAGTGGAAAACGCTAGAAAACTCCTATCTATCCCAGTATGGGCACATTTCTCTCACATTCTCTCTGTCTTACAACTCATGATCGGCCCGATTGGCTACCAAGCCTGCTAGGAAAGCTAAAGTGTTTTGACACAAGCAAGGAAACGGTTAGTGTATGCGGAGGCCCCGATCGAAATTACTCCGAATAAACCCCTTCCTAAAGCTTGCAGAGGGACATGTAGCAATTGTAGACGTTAACTATAGTTGGACTCCTGGTATATGCTCCACTTCTTATGCCTCCAATCAAAAGATGGGTCCCCAAGGCATTACCACATGTTGATGTCCCTATTGTTGACACTACTCCTCATATTCCTCCATTAATAGTTGTATCACCTAAGGTAGATCCTTCATTTGACATTATTACTTAGCATTCTGGGGAACTGGTTTGGCACCATAACAGGACTCTTATGAGATATGACCCGGAACATGGCAGATTCTACAAGTACGTTAATGAACCCGATCATAATAGATGTTTTTATTACATTATTTCTGAAGATAGACTCACTCTCGCAGACAAGGATATCCTTTGGGATTGGAATCACAATATGTTTTCTGACGACACATGGGACATATAATATGTTTACTGCAGTGACATGACTATCTTCAATCCAATTATTTTCTCTGGATAACTATATGTTCTTGGACCTGTTTCAACTTATGCGGACGGTGGTTCCTCCTCTTCCGATGAGGACTAGTTTTCTGATTTCGTTTATAGTCGGGACACATTTGTCTCGTTGTAGTGGTTTTTTATTTTTACATATAGTAGTTATGCGCGTATGCCCACTTGGGTATACTTTGTACAAGTGATATGGCCACTATAATTCAGTTTGCATGTGCAGAATGGTATTATTTTATCCGTCAAAAAAATAATAGCATTTAATGACAATTTAATGAATAGTATGTTTTGCCATCAATTGATGACAATGTACCTTTACTTTGTTTTATAGTTATGGTTTTTGTCTTCTGTACTCGTTACACAGAATGTATGTCTGTTTCATCACTTGGTCTTGCATAATCCATCAAAATGGATATCCCAATTAATTTTATTATAAATTTATGTGGTATTATGGATGTTTTTGGTGTGTGCGCGGAGAATTAACCTTGCACTAAAACGTTGAAATTAGCGTACAGAGTCTTTTATTTCGTAGCTTATTTGCTCTTTCGGTAGCAATTCAAAGCATAGCATGCAGTGCTAAAGCCATTGAACAACTGTTGATATTCATCATCTTCAAATCAAATAGGTGACATGGTCCCAGGTTCGTCAAACAGCGTTAGCTCTATCACCGTCAACAAAATCGGGCATCCTACCTCATCTTCTCCAACTATTCCTCCTCCTCAAATCCAAACCACCCAGAACAACAAACCCAAAAACATCATCTCCTTCAAACCAACATCCCTAACTTCATCCATCTCTCTCCATGCCCGCAACGGCGACCTCTCCTCCGCCGTCTCCGCTCTCTCCCTTATCGGAAACCCTAATCACATCACTTTCCTCACTCTTCTCTCCTCCTGCTCCGATTTTTCTCTCGGAATCTCCCTTCATTCCCTGATCATCAAGCGCTTTCCTTTGCACCTACCCGATCACATCGCGCTCCAGCTCAACACTGCCCTTATCTGCTTTTATTTCAAATTCAGCCTCTCTCGCAACGCTCGCAAACTGTTCGATGTAATGCCCATTAAAAACGCCTTCACTTTCAATTCCATGATAAGCGGACTCATGAAGTGCGGAGAGGTTCTGGAAGCTCTATCCACCTTCAACTCCATGGACCTAACTTCCCAAGACAAATTTTCTTGGACTGCAGTAATTGATGGTTTTGTCAAAAACGGATTCTTCCAAGAGGGCTTGTACCTCTTTCAAGAAATGCAGTCACTGCAATGTCACATTGAACCTGATTATGTCACAATTATACCTCTTGTATCTGCATGTGCAGGTCTAGGTGCTCTTGGATTGGGAACATGGCTTCATAAATTCGCCATGCAACGTGATTTGCTTGGAAATATAAAACTTGCAAATAGTTTCATCGACATGTACTCAAGGTGCGGTCGAGTTGACCTGGCTAGGCAAATGTTTGACACGGTCGATATTGGTAAAAGAACAAGAGTTACTTGGAACTCCATGATAGTCGGATATGCCATAAATGGACGTTGTAATGAGGCGCTTGATTGCTTTGACACTATGCAAAAGATGGGGGTAGAGCCAGATGGTGTTAGTTTTACCGGCGCTCTCACTGCTTGCAGTCATGCTGGATTAGTCGATGAAGGGATGATGTATTATGAGATAATAAAGAAGAAATATAGAAATGGGATGAGGATCGAGCATTATGGATGTATAGTGGATTTGCTAGGAAGAGCTGGGAAGCTAGAGGAGGCGAGGAGAGTGGTGGAGAGTATGAAGCCCGTTATGGGTGCTAATGAAGTTGTGTTGGGGTCCTTAATGGCGGCTTGTAGGATGCATGAGAATGTGGGATTAGCGGAGGATTTGATGGGCCATTTGGTCGAGTTAGATCCCGATGCGGATTCTAATTTCGTACTGCTGTCAAACATATATGCATCGGTTGGGAAATGGGATGGGGCTGGGAAAGTGAGGAACACAATGAAGGAGAAGGGCATAAAGAAGAATCCGGGATTTAGTGCTGTGGAGATAGATGGTCAGTTATATGAATTTACCTCTGGTGATAGAGGAAGTATGCTGTTGAATGGTATACATGATACAATTGAATTGCTTGACGGTGACATGAAGATGGATTATGATGATGGTTCTAACTTGGATACGTTCATCAATGGTTCATCTGATCGAAAATGTAGGTGACTACAGGTGTTGTACATACATTGGATTTCTTTATACTGGTAGACCTTTACATCATTTGGATGTGAGCTGGAATGAAAACTACAGGGACTACACATTTATGTTGTCGTGCATTATCTGTGGCTAAAGATGCATACGAAACTTTTGGTGAAAATATCAGGTTGCTGAATTCGACTTTTGGTTAAGATGAAGTCACTAACAATTGAAAGGCACAATTGAACTGGTAAATGAAAATTAATTTATGTTCACACGTTATTTAGGTTGCTGACTGGTAGAAACACAAATCCTTTTTCATACCTAGCGCTCGTAGCTAGTTTTTATTAAATCAGTTATTATTATATTATTATTATATCAACTAAATGAGTCTGTACTCACTTTACTGTCTTATACGTGTGCAACCGAAGTAAATCACAACTTTAGCCCGAACCGACCACCTACATTTCTGCTCTACTAACGGTCCGTTCTCGCCGAGCCATAAGACCGTTACCAACAATGTGACTTGTTCGGTTCACTTTCTCTCATACTTTTAGACTGACCAAATGAGTTCCGCAATCAGGTAAGATACAAACTAGTCACAGATCAGTAAAAAAGAATTCACTTACTTTATAACGGCGAAGTCTTCGCCCTTATAAATTGAATATAATGTCTACATTTTATAACGGCGAAGGTTTCGTCTTTATAAATTTATAACGGCAAAGTCTTCGCCTTTATAAATTTATAACGACAAAGTCTTTGCCGTTACACACACCAGCCTTTGTTCACTCAACTAACCACAAGATTAGCTCAAACTAATCACAGAGAAGTGAACAAGCCACACTTGATTGCTTTGTGATTTGTTTAGCAACTGAACAAATCGTAGCTGGTTGTGCCCTAACGTAATGTTTGAGCGGAGCATTTGATGGTGGAAATTGGTTGAAAGGAAAATGGTTTTCGCGATATGAACGGGGTATTTGAGCACAGTATTTAAAATGTGATTTTTTAATTTAATTGATTTGTAGTTAATTAATTATTCGTTTTATTGTGTAATATGCGTTTAATTAAAATGAAATAAAAATACAATAATCGAAATAAGTTCGAATTAATTATACAACATTTTATAGATACCGATAAAATGATACAACCGTAATGTTTCATTGCGTTCCTGCTGCAATAGTTTCATCCTTATTGTATTCTTAAGTGTTGTCATTTCATTGCCTATGTATTGTGCATGTTCAGTCATTCTGTTTACAATATTTCTCATATTGTAATATTCCTTTTAGTATTTGTCTGAAATAAGATTGGAATCATCATCATAAGTCATAGAATTTGGATTATCATTATTGTATTTTCGTATAAAAGTGTGTATAATTATTGTAGCAACAACTATTTTTAGTTGAGTTTTAAATGAGTATGTTGGTATATTCTTTAGAATAACCAATTTTTTCTTTCATATTTCAAAGGTTCTCTTAATTGTCATACGTTCATGATAACAAACTTTTTTTCCAATGTTTCAAAAGTTCTCTTAATTGTCAAACTTCAAAATGACAAACTTGTTCTTCAATATTTCATATGTGTAGAAACGGTTGGAAAATGCGTTGACGCCAACGTATCCCCTCCTTTCTCCCAATGGTGTTGCGAAATGAAGTATAGTCGTTGGTGCGTCCGACGCGTCGGACGTTTTAACAATGATAACGTGTTATTTTATTAGAACGGTACCTAAGTTAAACTAGGACATTTTTATCCACAGTGCCTAAAAGATAGACTTATATTCAGCAAGTAATAGCATCAAGTTTAATGTTATAAGTATGCAGTTTCAATTACAAGTAGAAACAAATATGGCAAAAATGTAATAACCCCTAAAAACTCAATATTCAAATTTTGAATAATATTCACCAATTGAATCCTGAAATTTAATATGTGTGCTAGTTGATTCATAAGCTTGGAGCTTTTTCGTGTAAGTATATATAAATTATTCAAGACAGCTTAATATTTATACGTAGAAATATACTTTTATAAACTAAATGTTGATTAATTTGTATAAATAAACTACAATTACTTCTTTAAGAGTTAAAACCTCAACAGTATGTGGAACGATAATAAGATTGTTAATACATAAAAAGAATTTACCTCTCCTAAATCAATTACTACACATGTTGTCTTCTAGTGTTAAAATTTGAGAGCTCAACATTAAACTTTTCGTCATCTTTTGAAAGAATGAAAAAACAACTACAAAAAATACGATATAATTATTATATAATAAGGGTAAATGAATTTTCTCTGGAAAAACATGTAAAACTTGTAGCCATTTGTACAATATTATGCTAATATAATTTTGAATTCAGGGCATTTAGTGGAATTAAATTTGTACATTCTTCAGTTGAACATAGCGAAGAAAGTTAAAAGTTGCACAATGTTATAAAATGAAACAAAAGATATCAGGGAGAGACGACATTTTGTTCACATCAGATATATCTATAACACTGAGCTATATATTTATAGACTTCAAATGCAACGGAGATTACAATAATATCCTTTGTCATTTAGCATATTCACTCCTATACTAATATATATTACAACACCCCTCCTTGAATATGCGTCTGATAAGAATAATTCCTCGTTGAGGGCCTATATTATGAAAAACCATTGGAAAAATCATAAGAAAAGAGTGCGATTTTATTTCATCTTTAGGTAACATATATTACAACGTTATCATGAGGGCTGATGCTTCTGGATCAAGATAATGCCTCATCAAAACATTAGTAACTAAAATCCAGTGGGAAAAATATTAGCGAAGGAAAAAAAGTACATTGTAGCATACTTTTGAATGCTCCCCCTGATTTATAACTCATTATTCAATTAGTCTGTTGATTATTCAATTAGTCTGTTGATACATCCGACGCCTACCAATTTTATATAACATCTTCCTTTCTGATTTTGGAAGTGCCTTTGTGAATAGATCTACCGGATTTTCTTGAGACTGGATTTTTTTTCCCTCTATTTTGTTGTCCTTTTGCAATTCGTGTGTGAATAAAAACTTAGGAGAAATGTGTTTCGTCCTATCACCGTTTGTGTAACCTGCTTGAATCTGAACTATGCAAACTGCATTTTCTTCATAAATAATAGTTGATCCTTTTGTAGCTGAAAGGAGCTGACACGTATTTCGAATATGCTCAATTAATGATCTTAACCATCTTAGGAGAAATGATCTTAACTAAAAACATATTCGGTTTGTGGTCTTACTTTATGTGGATCAGAAAGATAACCCACATCATCATAGCCAACTAGATTTGGGTTATTACCTATGTCAGAATAAAACAAGCCTAATTTGTCGTTCCGCGAAAATATCTCATGGTATGTTTTATACCAGTGTCTTTTCGTTGGTGCTGAAATGTATCTTGTTAGAAGATTTACTGAGAATGCAATATCTAGTCTCGTGCATTAAGCTAAATATAATAATGCACCAATGACACTGAGATATGGTACTTCTTGACCAAGCACATTTTCATCTTCTTCTTTTGGACGGTAAGGGTCCTTTTTACATCCAAAGATCTGACGACCATATGCATACTAAGTGGATATGCTTTATCCATTTGAAAACGCTTCAGGATTTTCTCAATGTTGTTTGACTAATGGATCAGTATGCCATTAGTACTATGCCTGATTTGTAGACCGAGATAATATTTATTTTTGCCAAGATCTTTCATTTCAAATTGTTTCTTTTAAGTAATTTATTATTTCATCAATCTCTTCTGGAACCCCATCAACATAAACTGCTAAAATAGCAAATCCCTTTACCGATTTCTTTACAAAGACACATGGACATATGAGATTATTTTTATATCCGGTTTTTACCAAATTTCACTAAGACGATTATACCACTTTCTTTCAGATTGTTACAAACCATATAGTGATCGTCTCAGTTTTAATGAGTATATCGACTTTGATTTTTCTTCAGCCAACCTATATCCATCTAGGATCTTCATGTAAATACTGGTATCTAATTCATTGTAAAGATAAGCTCTCACAATATCGGCTAATCTTATATCTAGTTTTTCAGAAACTACAAGGCTTATAAAGTATCGATTATGATATCCATAACAGGAGAATATGTTTCTTTAAAAATCAAAACCTGGTCTCTGTATAAAACCCTGTGCGGCAAGTCGTGTCTTATATCTCATGACTTCATTTTTATCATTCTGTTTTCTAACGAATACCCATTTATAACCTACTGGTTTAACATTTTCTAGTGTTTTTTCTGTTGGTCCAAACACACCATGTTTTTGAAATGAATCTAGCTCAACTTGAATAGCATCTTTCCATTTTGGCTAATCATGTATTTTTTGACATTCATTTATGCTAGTTGGTTCATTATCATCATTCTCATTATAGTCATGATTTTCATTTATTTCAGTAGCTACTGCAAATGAGAATACATCATCAGTTATTATTTTACTTCGATCGAACATTTCTTCATAGTTTGTATAAAATATTGAGATCTCATTACTATTAGGTATCATTTTATTTTTGGAAGCTTCTATTATTTCTTCTAGGATAATAGTTTCTTCGGAATTTTTTGAAGAATTGAGATTTTCATTTAGATCATTTATAACCTCTTCGGGAGATTTATTAATTGATGATTTTTCGTTAGAGTTTCTTTTTCTAGGTGCCAAGCCTTCTAAACCAATTGGTCTTCCACACTTTTGTCTTGCTTTAGATTCATTTGCTGCTTTTGGTCCTTCTAGGATTTCAATTCTAACTGTTGCATTTGCTGCTGGAATGTGAGATTTAGTTATTTTTGCAACATCGCTAGATGCATCAGGCATTTGATTCGCGATATCCTGAATATGCAAAATTCATTGTACCTCATATTGGCATTGTTTGGTACATGGATCCAAATGACACATAGATGGATTATTTCATGATATTTCACGTCATTCTACTGGAACGGTCTTTTCTCCTCTTAACAATGGAAAAATTATCTCATCAAATTTACAGTCTGAAAATCTTGCAGTGAAGACATCTCCCGTGAGAGGTACAAGATAACGAATTATCGAGAGTGAATCAAATCCCACACAAATTCCCAACCTACGTTGAGGACCTACTTTGGTACGAAGTGGAGGACTAATTGGCACATGCACAGTGCAACCAAATTTTTGTAAATGTGAAATATTTGGTTGGGATCCGGTTAAAAGCTGTGATAGTGAACATTGTTGATAAGTCATTGGTCTAATTTTAATCAATTTTGATGCATGCAAAATTGCACGTTCCCAAGCTGAAATAGGTAGCCTTGATTGCATAAGCAGCGGTTTTGCAATAAATTGCAAGCACTTAATTAATGATTCTGCCAGACCATTTTGAGTGTGAATATGAGCTACTGGATGTTCAATTATAATTCTCAATGATAGACAATAATTATCAAATACTTGAGAAGTAACTCTCATGCATTATCTAGTCGAATTGATTTGATCTGATGGTTTGGGAAGTGCGCTCTTAATTTGATTACTTGAGCAAGTAATTTGGCAAATGTCATGTTTCTTGTAGAGAGTAAACATACATGTGACCAAAGAGTTGATGCATCAATTAATACCATAAAATATTTAAATGGTTCATATTCTAGGTGGATTGGGTCACATATATCACCTTAAATTCTTTGTAAAAATGTTGGAGATTTAGAAGTGATTTTATCATATGAAGGTCTAGTGATTAACTTTTCTTGTGCATATGGAGCACATAAGTAATCTATTGATAAATTCAATAGGTTTGATAAATCATGCCCATTTGAATTTTTAGCGATTTTATGCATCATGGTTTACCCAAGATGACACAAGCGATCATGCCAAAGAATCAATGTCTTTATATTTGTGAGTTTCTGGCTCATGTTTATAGAATGAGATTCAACTATGCCAATTTTCATGAAATATAATCCAGTCGAAATTGTTTCAAATTTTTCAAAATAAGCTTATGACTTTCAATTGTGGAAATGATACAAAAATATTCTTTATTGTTTTCATTTATAGTTTCAATATGATAACCATTCATTCTTATATCCTTAAAATTAAGCAGATTTCTTTTAGAATTACTTGAGTATAATGCATTTTGAATGAATACATGTGTACCATTTGGTAATACTATATGGGCTCTTCGGGACCCTTCAATTATATTAGCAGATCTAGAAACTTTAGCTGAAATATTTTCAGATAATTCAAAGAAAAACTTTCAGTTTTTCAAAATCATATGAGTAACTGCACTGTCTAGTAGGCGTATATCATTATTCAAATATTGATGGTCCATACCTTAAGAATTAAAGACAGTATAGTTAGACAGTTGTTGAAAATAATTATAGATAAATGCTAATGTTTTCTAAAAAAGATTACAAAGCAAACTACTAATTCAAATCAATATCCGTCAGTACACATTGTTTCAACTAGTTCTAATAATACAAACAAACAAACATCAACTTCAAACTAAATAAAATAAGATGGAAAAGCCACATAACAAGCTTCAGACTACTTCTAGTTGATCAGATCGGTTATATCATCAATCATCGCAATGAGATTTTCATCATTTATGAAATTTTCATCATCATCTTCGAAGAAATCATCTAACTTCAAGTTAGCGTTATCAAACAATCCTTCGGTGTTATTTGTTTTAATATTCTTCGAACTTTAGTATTCTTCAACTGTTTTCCTTGATGATCTACATGTATGCAACCAATGACCAAATCGTCCACATCTATAACAAACTTTCTTATATGGCTTTTTATTTTATGGAGTAAAATCATTAGTCTTTTCTGGGGCTGTCATGGATACCCAAAAAATCTGAAATCTGTCCGCATCTGATCCGAAAAGCGGATAATATTCGATATCCGGAAAAATGGATGCGGATGCGGATATGAAGACATCCGCATCCGAAAATTATCCATTCAGTTTTTGTCAAGATTATAGTATAAATTATTTGCATTTTACTATAATGAAAGATATTTATTTATTGTTTTATTAAGTTGGTAGTTTATATTATATGCACTTAATGTTTATTAACTGCTCAAAACTATTTATTATCGCCATATTTATTTATATTTAACACTTTTATAATCAATTGGATTGGAAAAATGTATGTTATTTGTTGATTTATCAGCCATTAGCGGATAGGAAATTATCCGATATCCGTCCGTATCCCCGGATGCGGATGCGGATATGGCACTATCCGCATCCGAAAGTATCCGTTGACAGGCCTAGTCTTTTCAGACTCATTTTTCTTTTGTTTCTTTATAAAGTTGGTAGTTTTGTTACCTTTAAAACCACCATAACTGCATCTACTGGAGTTATATCCACGTCCACGGCCACGACCACATCATCTATCTCGACTTTTGCCTCTTCTGGAGTAGGCAAAATTAGCATTAACTTTTGGTAACGCAACCGAACCAATTGGTCTTGAGGAATGGTTTTTAATAAGCAATTCATTGTTTTGCTCGGCAATCAATAAATATTCTATGAGTTCATAATATTTTGTAAAATGACGCTCTCGATATTGCTGCTGTAGGAGTATGTTCGAGGCGTGAAACGTTGAAAATGTCTTTTCAAGCGTTTGTGCATCATCTACCATTTCTCCACATAATTTCAGTTTAGATGTAATTCTAAACATAACAGAATTATATTCTCTTACAAATTTGAAGTCTTGAAACCTCAGGTTCAACCATTTTTCCTAGTATTTGAAAGTACGACCGTCTTCTGATGATCGTAACGCTCCTTCAGAAAGTCCCACAAGTGGAGAGGATCATTTTCCGTTAAATATTTTGTTTTTAGATAATCGTAGATGTGACGTCTTAAAAATATCAGAGCTTTTGTTTTATCCTGTTGGGACATATTATTACCGTTTTTAATGGCATTTTCTAAGCACTGAGATTGCAAGTGGATCTCAGCATCCAGTATCCATGACAAATAGTTGTCTCCAGATATGTCCAAAGCTTTGAATTCAAGCTTAGCTATGTTTTCTGTTTACTATAAAGAAGACGAGAAAATAAAAAAATAAAAATTATCATGAATGATAGCTCTATCCCACTAAAAACTAATACAGTGAAATAAGGGACCACAAAAAAAGTATTTTTAACACATAATATATCGCATAACTAATTTTGATATTTTAAATGTATCGGAATAAGGTAAATTTTTGCAGTGACGTTGTTGATGACAAGCAGATAATACATGCAAAATATTATCAAATTAGATAACAAAAATCTCATCGAGCACTATTTGGGTTGCAAAATAAAACAATGATACCTGCAAATGTTTCATTTTCCAAATTCACAATAACAAAAGCATGATAACCAATGCACAGAGGTAACATGAAAGAAAGTATACCCTATATATCTATGCATTTCTCAAGCCTAAGGAGTCAAAATTGATAACAGTGGCACTAAAAAAAATGTCTTACAACTGTAATATCCATATTAAACATGAAATTAAAGCACGGGGAAAGAATTATAAATGTTCGATAAACTCACTATCAAAATTATGATATAATTAAATGTTATAAGAAAAATTGGTTTTGTGTTGATACTTCATGAAGTCCACTATTGCTAATAACAATACAAAAAGAACAATGGAAACATTTTTTATACAATGATGAAAAACCGTAACTTCAAAATCTTATGTGCAAACAACAATGGCAGAAGAGAATTTAAAAATGTAAGAACAAAAACAACAAGCTGTAATAGAAGCAAAAAGTAGTTATTTGCACATATATAACTCTCTCTATACATGCATTAACATCCATAATTACCAATCTTTATTACATATTCATTAATTCAAATTGCATAATATAACCTAGACCTTATCATTACAATGAAGGAAAAAGAACTTACAACAAAGAAACGGTTCAACGATATAAAGGCCATGATGCTATTATAAAAATAATCATCTGCAGGTTAACTTCTTTTGCATACACCTTTAAAATTAGCAAAAGCATTTCTTATATTATGTTTTCCTTGTTTATACAAAGACGGAGGGATTAAAAAAAATAGTAAATCAATTACAAAGAAATACGTCAAAGAAAGTATCAATGAATTGACATTTAATAAAATAAAGTTACTACAACTTGCTTGATGTTACAACATCATATCAACTAAAGATATTAGATACGAAGCATTGAAGTACCTTTAATAAAAGTTGTACCGCAAGTAAAGCCTAATAAGATGTGTACTGGAACTAGCCTATAAAAGAATATTTATAAGGTAAAATTATGCAGTTGATATTTCGGGGAGAACAAGTAAAAGTAGATGAAAATATGATATATAGAAATGCTTGTTCAAACTGTACCCGAATAAAAGGATAAATATCTGAACTTACAGAATGTAACTAAAATATAAAAAAATTAAACAAAATTACTTCATGCGTACACATCACATGATTCATGTATGGAAGTAGTAGATTAAACCAACAAAATTTTAAAATTTCGTGCTGATAACGTGTTATAAAATGAAACATAAGACATTTTTATCCACATCAGATATGTCCATAATACAAATGAGCTCTGTATTTATAGACTCCAAATGCAACGGTGATTACAATAATGTCTTTTGCCGTTTAGCATGTTCACCCATATTACTAATATATATCACAACACGCAGACTCTTTTGTTGTATATAATATTCTATTTTTTTTCAAAACCAAAAAATAATGAAAATCTTTTTTTATTTGTTTGTAAGAAGATCACCCTCAAAGTGCCTGTTTTTCATGCATCGTGTGCCTTGTCCTGTTCACTACCCAATATATTAACCTTGGAACAAGAATCATCAATCCATAGCTACTAGTGTCTACCTGTTTTAAAATGTAGTATTTATACTTTTATTATTAAATCTAGTACTTTATTATGCAATAAATTCAGTGAGATAAATGAACTACAAATTATAAGAAATAAATTAATTTTATTATTTTTTGTTAATATGAATGTAGTGTACATATTGAAACTGATGTATCTTAGTGAATTATTATATATACGAATTGGCAAATATTATTTAACGGAGTTTGTTTAAATAACTTAAAATTATGTGATTAGTTTAAATATATTGACTCAAAGGTAAACAATAGAAAAAATTGAAAAGAATTTTGTAAAAAAGAATTGCACAAATTTGATGTGGAATTATTGAAGTTAATTTTTTTTTGTAATATAATGTACGATAAATTTTTGATATTAACAAATTATAACTGATTTACAAATTAAATTTGTTATTATTTTTATGTACATAATTTATATTACATGATTTATATTACATGATTTATATATATTTATAATTGAATGGAAAAAATAGTTTTATCATACGTGTGTGTATTAAAATTGACATGTGTTTTTAGGATTTATTAATAGACTGGACCAAATATTCACTGAGGTTATTGGAATAAATTAATTCAGATTTCGTAAGTATTTTAAATATTGGATTTAAATATGAAATATCAAGAAAGAATTGAGGTGAGTTTAGTGCATAATTATATAAATGTTAAAACACAGGTATTTGAAGCTAAAAACAGAATTTTTCAATGCAATATGATAAAATTATTGAGATAAATGAATAATATATTAAATTTGTTAATATTGTTTAAAGATATGTGACATACATATCTTTATATTTAAATAAAAACTAATTTTATCACCTTTACTTGTATGAATTTGGAATTCATATTGAAAAGGTCATATTTTAGCATTAATTAGATGAATTAACGAAGATTTATTAATTAAATTTATTAAAATAAATAAAGATCGCGTAATTGATTTGAATGTATTGACTAAACATACATATTAGATCATATTGAGATGTGTTCTGTAAATAAACTTTATGAATTTCAAAATGCAGGTGCTTGACATTAAAAAAAGATTTATAATGTAATGCATGGTAAATATATTGATATAAATGAATTAAATATTTAACTTTTATTATTATTTATGTATATAATTTATGTTATGTGACTGATGTAGCTATATATTTCAACGAATACGAATTTTCTTACCGGTTTTGTTATCATGACTGTGGTTCAACTAATCGAATTTACTAGACAAACCAACGAATAATAGTTTACTGAAATTATATAGTTTTAAGATTCTGTAATTAGTTATAACATATGGCCTTAAATGTAAAATATTATAAATGAATTGATAGGGTTTTGTAAATGATTGTAGGAAATTTAAAATGTAGGTAATGAGTAAGTAAAAAAAACATAATTTTGTAATGCACTTTATGATAAATTTATTAAGATGAATGAATTATAAATTAAATTTATTGTTTTGTGTGTGTGTTATGTGACTTATGCACTTTACTTTTAATGAATTTTATTTTTTTACAATTTTAGTTAATACAAACATGGTATACATATTGAAATTTACATATTTTCATAATTTAGTAGATGAATTAATGAATATCAATCAACTAGATTTACCTAATTAATTTAAATTTAAGATTTCATGATTAATTAAAATATATGGATTGAAATGTAAAATATTAGAAAAAAAATGAAGTGGGATTTATAAATAATTCTAGTAATTTTAAATATAGATCAAGCATAATTTTACTATGCAATGTGTGATATATATTTTGGAATAAGTTAATTGCAAATTAAATTAGTTATTTTTTTTATGTGATTTATATATCTTTATCATTGAATAAAAAAAAATTACCACTTTGATTGGTACAATAATAGTATACATACTGAAATTATCATTCTTCAATATTTATAAGATATATTAATGAAATTTAGTTAACTAAATTTGTCTAAATAGTCTTAATTTTGGATTTTAACTAAATATATGGCCTTGAATATAATATATTAAGAAGTAATTTCTGAATTATTTATAAATAGTTGTACAAACTTTAAAATGCCCATATGAAAATAGAAATGATGGAAGAGAATTAGTAAAATATGTATAAATGATAAAATAAATGGATTTGAAAATAAAATATCATGAGAGATAATTAGGGGAAAGGAGAAAACTCTTAGATTCATTAAGAGAGCTAGGACTTTATTACGCAACATATGATAAATTCATAGAATTAAATGAACTATAGTATAGAATTGTTATTATTGTTTATGTATAATTTATGTTATGTAGCTGTAAACCTTTATCTTTGAGTAAAAAATTATTTTATCATTTTGCTAATATGAATATGGTATACATGTTGAAGCTGACATATTACAATGATTTAATAAATTAATTAGCAAATAATATTTAGCTAATTTTTAAGTATGTTAAATTCAATATTATAAATATATGGCTATAAAGAATTGAGAATGGTTTGTAAAAAACTATAGACATGCTGATACTTAGTTATTTGCATTTAAAATCAAAATTTTGTAATGCAACGTATAATAAATTTATAAGATAAATGAATTATAATTGATTTGAAAATTAAGCTTGACATTATTGCTTATGTACATAATTTATGTTATATCTTTATGGTTGAATAAATAATTTTACCATTTTTGTTAATACATACATACATATACATAGATGTATACAAACGTGCATAGGTACATACATACATAGATTCATACATACATGTGTGGTGTTGAAATTGGCATATAATTTTAGAGAGTTATTAGAAGAATAAACTAAATGCTTGCATAGATTATTTAAATAGCTCAAAGTTACGATTCCATAAGTAGTTCAAATATATAGATTTAAATATTAAAAATTTAAGGGGATGTGAATAGTTGTAAAAATGTTAAATTGTAGATATTTAAATCTAAAAGTAGAATATTACAATGCAACGTACGAAATTTTTATTGAAATTAATGAATAATAAGTTAAATTTTTTAACACTTTTTATTTATATTATTTATGTTATTTTATTCATATATCTTTATATTTGAATGAAATTTTTTTTACCACTTTCATTGATATGAATATGATATATATATATCTTGAAATGGTCTTATTTTAGGATTTATTTAATGAATTAGCGTACTTGTTAACTAGATTTTTTTTGTATAGTTTAAATTCAAGAGGACCTAACGTTAAACGAGAGAATTCAGCAATATCGATGGATCTTGATATGGAAGATCTAAGAGGATTTATGATAGAGTCGAAAGGAAGACTTAGGGAGAAATGAAGGTTTCATATCCAGAATGGAGGAACTTCGAAAGGAATTCTTAGAGGAAAATCATAAATCTAAGTTTATGAGTCATTCTAGAGGCACGAAGGTGTATCATGACACGAAGCATGTATTCTTTTATGAATGAATAAAGAGGGAAGTTTGTGAATGTATGAAGAAGTATTTCACATGAAGCAAGTGAAGATTGAGAATTAGAAGCTAAGTGGATTACTTTAACCGTTAGAAGTGTTGTCTTGGAAGTGGAACTCGGTATCTATAGTTTTATAGATGGATTGATGAGTCGAGAGCGAATAATAATGGTATATGGGTAAAAGTTGATATACGGACTAAGAGCACCTATTTGATCCCCGTAAAGATGGTAAGAATGGCAGCTAGCTTAGCGAAGCTAAATGTAAAGAATGTTGTGAGGCGTTATGGGATTATGGGTAAGTTCGAAACTTGTGTAGCGTGATTCGAACATATATTGACATGTGATATGTGATTTTTTTGTATAAAGTACCATTTCAAAAAAAAACATTATTAGCGATAGAGATTCGTTGTTTATCGTGAGTTCTGAAGAAGTTTGCAAAGTGCTTTAGACACAGAGTTGAACTTGAGTACGGCTTACCACTCGTAGACAAATGGTCAAATGGAAAGGATGGACCTAATTTTAGAGGTTTTGCTAAGAGCATGCGTCCTAGATTTTGTAGGATCTTAACAAAATCATTTGGATTTGGTAGGGTATGCTTATAATAATAGTTACCAGTCGAGTATTGGAAATGCACTTGTTGAGGCGCTTTATGGAAGACCGTACAAGTCACCAGTATGTTGGTTGGATACTGGAGATAGATTCATATTAGGACCTAACTTGGTAAAAGATAGAACTTATAAGGTAGAATTGATTTACGCCACAATGAGGGTTGCAAAGTCAAGGAATAAATGCCAATAAGAGATGAAAGGTACTAGAATTTGTTATAGGAGATTATGTGTTCGTGAAGGTTTTGCCGATGTGAGGTGTATGCACTTTAGAAAGGCAAGGAAATTGGATCCTAGGTATGTTTGTACATTTTCAATGATTGAGAGGATTGATAAAATCGCATATTATGTCGACTTACCAAGTCATTTGAAGGGTGTGCATAATATTTTTCATACAAAATATTTGAGGAAATGCATGCATGACCCTAGTATGATAGTAGAATCAAGGGTCTGTAGAACCAGGTAAGATGTATCTTGGAAAAAGAAAGGGAAGGTAGGTTGATATATGAAGAAATTAAGGAATGAAGTTATTAGACTGGTTCGCATCAAAATGCAGTGACGGTAAGGATTATTGTACCCGAGAGGTAGAGAATAAATATAGGAGTATCTATCCCAAAGTTTCAAACATTCATGTTTGTAACAATGTGCTTTGTTTTTATATCGTATGAACTAATGTGGAACTAGTATATCATATGTTTATGATATAATTCTGTATTAGTGGTTGCACTATTGTATTATGATTTATGATTGATAATAACATTTGTGCTTATGTGTACTTTGTATGATGAAGATTTTACATCATGTTAGTGTAATTATTTGATCAAGGGTCATCATTCTACCTTACCTGAATTTCAAGGATGAAATTCCTATAAGGATGGGAGACGGTAACACTCCATATTTTGAAGTGTTATGATATGAGATTAAGTTAATAACAATAATTTATTAAAATGATAATAAGAGAATTTAATTAGATAAATTATTTAGGGGAAATTTGATTAATTAAGTGTGGGATACTTAAAACAGTTAACTAAATGGGCCAATGGTAATTAAACCAATTAAATTCAACCATACAAATAAAAATGGAATAAACTGTAATGTTTCAATGAAGGGATTTTATATTAAGGGGACTGAATTAATAAGATAAAGGCAAGAAGGGCTATTAACCCTAACCCAAATTATTAACTCTTAAAATCTAAAGCATATCTTCTCTTCATTCATATTTTCATTTCATAAAAACAAATTAAACCAAATTAGAATGGCCACCATTGCTAAGGAGAAGAAGAGAAAAACAAAACAAAAGATCAGGCTTTCATTACAAAAGAAAAGAAAAGAATTTCTAACAGACTTATGTGGGTAATACTTACCCTATTCTCTTCCAAACCCATTTGGGTTTGTATTATATATATTTTGGATGTTTTGAATGTTGATGGACATGCTTTGATGATAATATAATGAATTTGTGCAAGTCTGGGTATTAAATGGTATTGTTTTTTTTATAGGGTTTGGAATAAGCTATGAATTAAACTTCTCCAAATGCTTTAAAATTTTAATATGATGATTTTAAAATAAAACCAATGATGATTTTTAACTTTCATAATTTTTGAGTGAGAAAATGATCTATTATGATTTTTCCAAGTTAAAAATAGGTAGCTTTGGTTGTAATTTAATATTTAACAATATTAAAATTTAATATTTTGATCTTAAATTTTTACTGAAGGCAAAGTAAGGTGTTTCGAATTTCTGTGAATTTTTAAGATTTTTCCATCATTTTTCTTTTTGTTATGAATTAAATGGTATGGAAACAAAATAAATAATTAAGGCTTAATAAAAAGAATGAAATTCGGCTATCTTTGGATTCCTGCACAATATAAAATTGACAAATAAACAAATGGAAAGTGTAATAAAATAGCTAAAAGTAGTTACTTTATTAAAAACAATACCGTATTTTCACTTAGTTACATATTTGTCATTTTTATGCATGCGATAGCCTGTAAATTTACACATGCGATAGCCTTAGGTTTATACATTCAATGTCATCTAAGTTGATACATGCAATAGTCTTAAATTGATACATGCGATAACATCTAAATTAATACAATTGATAGCCATAAATAGATATTTGTGATAGTCCTAAATCGATACATGCGATAACATCTAAGTTGATACATGCGATAGCCTTAAAATTTAGACTTGCGATAGTTAATTTAGACGTGCGATAGTTATTTTAGACATGTGATATCTAGACATGCGATAGCTATTTTAGACGTGCGATAGCTAGACCTGCTATAACTAGACTTGCGATGGCTATTTTAAAACTGTGATAACGCTAAACTTTTAGTAGCCGTTTTAGATGTGTGATAGCACTAGACTTGCGATATCAATAGACCTACAATAGCTAGGTATGTGATGACATGGGTTTAGAAGGTCCATACTTATATATACAATAGTAGTGATGCTAAATTCATTATTTAAATATATGTAGATTTTAGACAATAGTTTGGAAGCAAAATTTGAAGATGTTTAATTTAAATTTTATTGGGATGAAATTATGCAGAAAAATAATAAGTTAAAATGTAATAAATTATTGAAAATGGAAAAAATAGGTTAAGCTTAGAGGTACTAAGAAATGATGTATCGTTTAAAAAGAAAAGATAGAAATATTTTATCTAAAGAATCGAATGATTTTTTATCTAAAGAATATATATAGGGTACACAACTAATGAATGAAATAAATGGACTGAACTAAGATATTAAAATATACCAAATCATAGAATATTTGAATGGCCAAGGGCCAAGGCTTAGTGAAGTCTAAATTCAATGGTATTTAACAGGGTTCCAAGACTTATGAAGACTATTGAGTTCAATTCAGAAATGTTAACTTTGATGTGAGTAATAATATCAAAATGGATGCCTTTTAATAAATGAACTGATAACTTGAAATAAAAATATTTCTAGGAATAGGAGGGGATAATGACGCTTAGTAAGGACGCCTGCTAGAATGTATTCAGGATGCTTGCATTCAACCTCTTAGGAGAGTCAGGGTGGCTTCCATGGTGAAATGAGTGGTCATTTTATCGATGATGTTGTTCGAGAAAGAGATAAATTAGTGATCAAAAGACCTTAGTATGTAATCGGTAAATAAATTAAATGATAGTTTTAAATTAACAGCTGAATAGGAGTCTAGATGATGCATGAATGTATATGATGATTGTATTACATTATTTATAAAAAGTTATCAATAAACATAGGCTATACTTAAATTGAAATGGATTAATATATAGGACATGGTTCATAAATGAATAATTATTCAAACTCATAGAGAACACGGTAGTCTATTATGGATATATATGACCTAAACTCATAGAGCACACCACAGTATATTGTAGAGTCGTCGTTGAATTGATGGAACTTGCATTACTTACTATTGCGACGAGATCCCTCTTGCTTTCTATCTCTAAGGGCCACGGGTCTTTGATACCATACCTGGTTCCTGGTAGGGAGGTAGATGATAGCGATGTCCCTGTCCAAGTAAGGTAATTATGATACCCGGGCCTGTAGGGAGGACCGTTCTCTGGACGACTTCGAATGTCTGTTTGACGACCGTTGTTGCGACGATTGTTGTTACTGCGAAGACTGGTTTGGGTGAAATGCCTCACCTCGCTGTCTTCCATCCTCATCATGTTGTTCGACCAATGATACAAGTCGATAGGGAGGAAGTCGACTTTTCTGGAGTTCTCCACGTTCTAGATTTGTATCAAAACCCTGAACATAGGGCCACGACCAAGCAACTAAAGTCTACACCCCTACCCTAAATGGACTCTTTGTTGAAGTGGTTAACATAAGACTGCAGACTCTCAAAAGGACCTTACCTGATGTTTCCAGCTTGTTGGCCAACACCACGTGCATGCAGGATGTGAAGAAATGAGTTTTAAAGTCCATGCATAGTTGGACCCAGTAGTGCGTGCTGCTTGATTGCAGGTTCAAGAACTAATGGGAGGTCAGTCCTGCAAGAGTGGAGGGGTGGAGAAAATGGTTTGTGGATTCAGAGAACTGTCTAGCATGGGTGATGAAGTTGAATGTCATAATATGGTTAGATGGTTTGGTACTTCCATTGTATTTATCAACTTACGGCAAGGCATACCACTGATGGATGTAAGTACCAAAAATTTCATTGGAGAATGGTTCACCGTTCTCATCATCTGAGAATGCCCTGCCCCCAGTGCCGCAGGATTTTATTTTGTTGAACTATTGGGAGAGGGCGTGCATCTCCAACCTGAGGCCGGCATTGGCCTACAATGGGATGCTCTGACCAACTATAGGGTGAGGGTCAAGTTTGCATCGGGGCAGAATAGGAGATCGACAATGAAATGGAGAATGAGAAGGACTGATAGGGGATCTCCCTTTATGCACTAAGGGGGATCTGGAATGCACGACCCGCTCTCTCCTATGAGATTGGGAGTGAGCCGAAGGGGTCATACGTTCTTTGCTAATGGAAAAGGGCGCCACTGAGATAGTCAAATGCAGAAGTTCGCGGTTGAGTATGAGCCGATGATTGTTTCGCTGAGTGGGAACGACGACGGTTTGGCCTAATTGGTGAAGCCACTTACGAGGAGAGATTAATTCAACTAGGAACGCATGCTGCATACCTCCTTGGAGTAATAGGGATGCTCATCGGCGGAATTTCTGACACCACCCTCTCCTAGGCCTCGACCATGTTTAGGAGATCGTAGCCACCGTGAGGCATTTTTCTACGAGCAGGTAGATCGACTAAGTCGATCGTTAGAGGAGCTGGAGGGATGAAGTTGACGGTAGCTTAAGCATCCAATCGTATCCTCAAGCCATTGACCTTGCGGGCCAACTAACCTAAATTTGACAGTTGTAGAATCGCAACGCGCCATCTTTCTTCTTCAGAGCCTGGGTTGGGATGGATAGCACTAGCGAGAGTGTTGTCTTTGGTTTCGTGCCCATTGGAGTTGTTACTTTCAAACGATAGAAGGTTATCCATGGTAATAAGTCAGACCAGACCCTTTTAGTGCATGGGTGTGGAAAGGCGAGAGATTTTTAGGGGGAGGGCCTTCTTCTACCGTCAAAATATTGACTAGTTTCCTATCCAACCTCAGAATGAAACGAAATGCGTTATGAAGAACAAAGGTTACTTGCTAATAAATTGGCTTAAAATGGAAAAGGAGGAGTAAGATACGAAACTGAAATGTAAATAACACAACATATAGAGTGGATCGATAGAGCTGTCTACGTCCATTGTGAAGTTCTCTTACTATTTATTTCTCTTACAACTAACGGGAATCACAAGAAAATGAAAAAAATAAAGCACTCAAGACTCACAAAGCTATGCAATCATAAGGAATTAATGTGGTATCAAGAACATGAATTATGCATATTATCCAGGATTCTTGAATGTTCAACTAGAATCAAATCTTAGCTATATGCTTCCAACCTTAGCTTTATGCTTTTTTTCCATGGCTTTATGTTTTTATCATTTTGAACTATCACTACATGGGGTATTTATAATAGATGGAATGGATAATGTATGACTGAGATTGTACTGTGAGAAAAGGCAAGAATTGAGCTTGACCATTCATCTATCTGTAAAAGTTGATGGTCGATAACTATAAAGCAGGTCAGAAGATGGGTGGAGCATAAGAAAGCACCGATCGCCTCTCTGTACAAGGCATGGACTTACATTAAATGTGCATTTAATGCCGATGGTAAGCCCAACAGATCGGCTACCACACTGGCGGTGCTCTAATTGGATGGATGGACAGCTTTGTTTTTCACTTGAGTACTCACATGACCTAATTAGCCAACCAGATGTCAACAACGTGGAATAGGCTTGGAATTTATCTGAGGAAGGCGGACAATGGACCGAGTGAGGGGTGTTAGGCTAGACATCGGTTGGATCAAGCTGTATGGGAGCTCTGACGTAGAGGAGCCGGACATGACTGATCCGAGCTCGATCCTAGTCTTGTTCATATAAAGGTTGTGATGGTTTTTAGCTATTAGTAGAAGTAAAACTTAAAGGAGCCGAGCGAGACTGATTTGGGCCCGGTCTTTTGCTGTTTCATAAAGTCCATTGTAGAGGAGCTAAGCGGGATTGATTCGGCCCAAGCCTTGGTCTTTAGTTGTTGCTGGGAGTCCAATATAGGCGAGTCGGGCGGGACTGATCCAGGCTCGATCCTGTCTTTAGCTGTTGTCGGAAGTCCATATAAAGGAGTCGTGCATGACTGATCTGAGGCCGGTCCTGGTCTTAAAGGTAGCTTGAATAGGCTGGGCTTCAATACGGTGCCTTGCTGGGGTGAAAGGCTGGTTTGAGACCATGGGCTTAGGTCGTGTCTTAACTGGGCCAACTATCAGTTGGGCTGACTTTGACTGTGCCTGATTACCTTTAACTGGGCTTATTAGTTGCTTATGAAAAATATAAGCAATATGTATTATGGTGTTGGATCTTATGTCTCATTTATTTATATGATATTCAATAGCGTCGTACATATATATGTTGGTATTATATTTTATTCCTTTTGTTGTGAGATCTTTTGCAAACCCATGATAGATATGCTCTATTATTTAGATTTTACCTTTGGGAGTTGTCATTTGCGACACTTGTGGATATGAATGCTATTTCGTGCACGGACCATGGTTATTACGAATGATGGGTCTTTAGAAACGGTCTTCTTCTTTGTTAATGCATCATCAAAATTAGATCCATTCTTTATCCTACAACTATAACACTATAAATCAAGTCTTGATACAGTGTTTTAACGAAGGTAATGATTGCATAAAATCTTGGTTTGTAATCAATTGAAGTTTTTTCATCCTTCAACATGATATTTGCAAGAGTTATTGCATTCTTAGGTTGTCGCATATGCATCCTAAACAGTGTCCTGAATTTTTTAGTCATTGTCCACGAGCTAATTGAATACCTTTCTAGCCTACAAAAACACAATGTTGCTAACTCCGTCAAGAATATAGCGAAGCACCTACAAGTCTCTTCCTTATTTGCATGTGATATTTTCATGAATTGGAGGTATCACACCAAACAATTTAAATCTGTCCTTCATTCATATGAATCTATTATTGGCATCTTGAAATCTTGTGGTGATAAAGCATTTAGCATATTTTGTAGTAAACGGGATCATGTTTTAATCATCATTATATGAATCTCTTTCGTCTGCATGCGTCATACTTCTAATCGTACTTTGTATCCTTTCGCCTTCATTGTAAGAAATTTTATTGACAGTTCTTTCAGATTGCATTCTTCCTCTTCGATGTTGCAAATGACCATGATGGTCACATCCTACAGTTGATCGTTTGGTAGTCTTGTGCCTACGTCTATCGTACAATGGCAAATCTTTGTGAGAACCCTTCGGTTTCTCTCTATTCCATGCTGTTCTTGACTACAGACTCTATGTCCCTCACTTTGCTATTAACATCTTTCGTTTCTTTCACTTTCAATGCGATTTCTTCAAACGAATCAACATAATATTTGATGTTATCATCATCGGTTAATTAAGGAAATGACACAAATCTTCGAGTTTGAGTAAAATTTCGATTGAAATTTCTAGACAAGAATTTTAAGTTATGATCTTCTGACCGAATGTTTAATTTAAAAAATTTGAATGCAAAATTTCTTTCCTTGTCCATCCGTTGTAACCATGTGTTTCTCCTTCGCTTACATGTCATTCACTATAACGATGAACCGATGATTCGATGATCAGTGGCGGATTTAGAAATTGATTCCAGTAGGGGCGAAATATAATTTTTGTTCAGTGGGACGAAATACAATTTTTTGGGCTGAATTGAATGGGAGTGAAATACAATTTTTTGCACACAAATTCTTATTTCATACAACTAAAAAAAAAACAACCAACTATGCTTCTATTGTTCGTTCATAACCTTACCATGTAGGGTGACAGATATTTCTTTCAATTTCCCCCTGATCACTCACGCCAGATCTCGCTTCCAATTGTTCGATGGTCTTTCTCCAATATATGGAGATTTAACATCTTCCATTTAAGATGTACCCACTCCAGAACATGTCTCAAATATCATCTTTCTAACTTTGATCTACAACTTTAGAAATTGAAATAAATAGACCGAAAGAACACGCTTCTTCATGGCAGTTTGTGTTGTTTTTAAAGCAAACACCCGAGTTCGGACTAAGGAGAACTCTGCAAGTCAAAATTATATTTAGTTTTATAGCTTCTAAAACAAAACAAAAAAGCTAGAGAGCCCTAGACCTGAGCAGAAATTAAGTACGAAAATAAATCATGTGGTCCCTCCGAAATCAAGGGATTCAATCCGACGTTGGTTCCGATTCCCGCACAAATCCCTATAATTATCTTCCGACCTTTTAGCAGCTCTTTGTAAAATATGTAAAGGAGCTTTAAGAAAACGAAAGGGAGTTTCACAGCAATGGATAAAATTTATAAACATGTTAAATGCGCAACAACTTTTTATCATTTAACCATAACGGTTTGTTCTAACATACATATTAACAGCCCTATCAACTCGATTTCTATTTTAACCGAAGAAAAGAAGAACAATGCATTGTAATTGCATACGCACTGCTGATATCCATAGGAGATGCACTGGTAAATCGAACAACGATTGTGCTTCAAAACGCTCTTAATCGAACCATTCTTGTAGTTCTTTGCACACTATTCTAAGTCATTTCTTCGTTTTACTTATAATCAAATCATATTCATACTTATTGCATATGACTTGATTAACTAAACCATTCATCTAATCCGCTTAGACAGTTAACAATGTAATTGGGAGTTTTCACGCTAAAAAATTATATACTACAAATTCATAGTCTATCTTGAACTTCATGAAATTATAAACTATTTCAGATACCCATCATACAAATATTGTAAATTAGGAACATAATTGGCGACATGGGCGTGTATTTAATTTAGTAAAATTATCATATATGCTTTCCAATTATATCTATTTTTCTAAAAATAGAGATATATTTTATAAAATGAAGGCATTAAACGTAGTCTAAGATTTGTCTTTTTTTTTATACTATTTCAACCAGCAAATTACATATGATACGTAGATTCAACAGTGAATACATGTCAGTCTCCCACAAAAAGGTACGTTGAATTTGAAATATAACCTTTTTGAACCTGATGTGCATGTACCACAACTGCTTGCCGTTGAAAATCATGTAAAAATTTGTTGCAACAGTCAAAACGACTCTTCGATCCTAATTTTGTGTAAAATTTACGAGATTTCCAAGACTGAAAATAAATGAATTGGATAAGCTGAGAAGATGAGATGCATCACAATAGAAGCACGACTCTGATTAATTATTGATCACAAAACAAGTATCCACTTTGCATTTCAGTTACTAATTAGTGAATCAAAAGTTTCCGAAGTTTTTCTTTAAGTGGAGTGATCTTAGATCAAGTACTAAAACTTTTTATACAGTGAATTCCTAAGCATGTTAAATATAACTCCCGTATAAATTCAAACAAACATAAGAAGTCCACCGAACCCACATAAATTCACCACAATCCAATACTATCTATTTTGAAACTGATATGAACTACAGTGTGAAGTCATATTATCCGTGAATTGGATGTGATAGTTTAATCAATCCAATCCTTTTTTAACTCGACCAACCTTTAAAATCTCAGCTCAGCTTAATTCCGTATCCAACACAATAATTGCGCACGGAGCTTGTTGAAAGAAAATAATTCACAAGAATACTTTTGCACGTCATCGGAGTAAGGGTTATTGAACCCTATGCAATCAATTCATCATATTGTATCAATTCATAGTAATATTCACACATTTTTATAGACCATTGGGACGACTACTACATATTTTTAGTCGATATTAAACTGCGAAGTATTTGATTATATAAACTAGTGAAAGTTAAGTCATGCAATAATTTCACAAGCAGTATTCGATGGCACAGTACATATGAACTACACTTTCCCAATTACTCTGATAACAGTGAAGGCGGTATTTGTTTAAAGTTGAATAATTTAATTCTTAGCTATGTCATGCATAATACTTTTAATAGCCCAACACTGTTATGAAAAAAGTAGGCATAAACCGCACCGCTATATAAAAAACGTTCATACCGGATCATATAACAATGCAAAAATTCACATCGAATCTTTTAACCAAAGCAAATACCTCAAACCGGACCGGTGCGCATCAATACGGTTGCGGTTTGTACGATTAAACCGACCATATTAATCCTGACGGACGGAGCCGAATATTTACACCAATAATTTATGATAAATATACAAGCAACGCATGTCTCATTTTATACCCTAACGATTTATATTCTATTCTCAGCATAAACGATGTCAGGTTATAGTATAATATTTTTCATCTCATTTTTTTTGATAAATGCTAATTATAATTTTATTTTAATCATTTTACTTAATGATTATACTTGTTAACGTCGATGATTAGTTAATCCACCAAAAAAATCTCAATTGTAGCTAAATATCAAATTAAAATATAGATACAATCAGGAATCAATCTTTAATTTCAGTATAACATTGTGTTTTAACCTTTGAGTGTAAAAGCTTCACACAATTGTTTTCGTAAATTGATTATTGATGGATTTCATATTTAGTATGGGTTCAAACCAAACCAAACCAAACCGTATTACATTAAACCGAACCGTTTAAAAGATTAGCATAATGTTTTGTACTTTTAATTAACCGTTTGATGCGGTACGAAAACAGTTCGAACTTCAAACCGACCCACGCCCAACCTTACATTATCATGCCCCTAATCTAAGCCAACCCCAACTCAATGTTATATCAGTCAGTGTCTGAGTTAAAATGCTTTTGACATGTAGCTATGTAGATATGACTACGTACTTGACTCAACCCGCCCTTTGTATACCCCTAGTCCAAACTGTTGTTAAAAGTTATATATTATGAGTTGGGATCAACGGGTTTATAATTATAAAAAATTAACCATAGATCCTTTCTAATTTTCTTTGCACTCCTAAAAAACACATCCTTCGTAACTGTGCATGTTGAAACGACCGCTTTTAAATTTGAAAACGGACAAAGTAAAAAAGGAAAAAAAAAAATTCTAAAAACAAAGAGGTATAAAATAATTTATAAAAATGAAGGATGTAAAACAAATAAGTTTGAAAAAGATGGATATGTATCTAATTTTTACTGAATAAAAAAAAAGTGAAATAAAGGCATGCTGTGCTTTCAGTTATAAACAGGTAGCTTTGAGTTATGTTGTGCAAGGGAATCAAGCATTATAGTAAGCAACACCGTAATGCAAAATATAACAGCAGAAACAAATTTACCAAAACGAAAAGCGTTACTTAGCTACAGTATAAAAGAAAGTAATAACAATAATAACAAAAAATGAACACGCATGAAAGACAGCTTTATAGAATCTTCTCCTCCAACAACTACTGATCACTTCCAACACCCAAAATGCATTGTGCAAGATGAGTCAAGTAAGGCTCGGTTTGAGAATTGTCGCTCAAAACTGGAATTAGACTCTGAAGCACAGCATTGAACGCTTCACTGAATTTTCTGTAATGAATTTGTATGAAAATAGTTAATTGCTTGTTTGAGAATATCCTGACTTTGAACTTTTCACAAAAATATCACAACACTTGAGCATTAGCATCTTTGAAACTGCTTTAATGATTCATGGGCGAGGAGTCTTAACAGTTTGAGGAATTTTAATACATACAGCGACTTATTCTCCTGCTTTAATACAGTATGCTTTCACTTGAATTTTGTTTTATTATAGTTGATTCTTTTAGTTATATTGATTGAATCAAAACTATTTTGGAATTCAAGCCATGTTCAGCTGGAAAATTTGCTGCAAATTCCACATAACTTTTGTATCAAAAATTTATTACATCAGTAAGGGTAAGGAAATAGCAATTAATTAAACCCCGTGCAAAATATCAATTTTCTCTGTTAATAATACCTTCCATCTTTAAATAATAAGCGCGTTGATGTTAAAAGTGAAAGACTGTCAAATATGGACAAAGGTTAAAAGGGAAAGAATGTTAATAATACCTGCCATCTGTGTTACTTGGAAGTTTGAAGAGTTAAATATGAGCAAAGGTACAAGGGTGTTGAATGTTCAAAATCAAAAGATGTTATGACAATAATAAGGCCCATCAAAGAGCACAAGTACTTACAATACAGATTCCAAAAGCACAGTGTTCTCCGCTGCTAATTTAAGGGACTGGTTAGCATTACTTTGAGTCACCCTCTTTGTTTTAGTTTGTCCTATGGGACCCGATGCATAATCCATGTCACTGATGCAGGATACTGGTACCAATAGTTGAATGGATGCCGAATACTGCAGGCATATTGTTTTCAGTTTCTCCACTTTCTGTTTTGCACAAGTGATTGGACTTGGTTAACATGAAACAGATATCCTTCGAATTGTAACTTATGTATAATTGCAAGGAAATAGCTACTGCATTCATAATTCACTGGTTAAAAATGAAGAAAAAAAATACAGGGGTTCCCATATATTATTTGTTATGCATATAATTTACTTGCAATATTGTAAAGTTAGCACAAAGTACTAGGTGTGTGATAAAGTTACAAAACTAAGGGAAGGGGAAAAAAAATCTCTCATGTATGAAAAAGACTAGAAATTAGGTTTACATCCTTTTTTCTTCTCATAAAAGTCAAATTTCCCTACAACTATTGAAAATAAAAGGCGGCTCCTTATTATAAAGTGTACCTCTCCTTTTGTTTTATTTTAAAAGCAACTCCCCATTGTGCACTCTTTCAATGAAATCTACCAAAAAGTTGTGTTCCAACGTTTGGATGCACTTAATTAAGCTACTTTTTTGTTCTTTGAAAGCCGAAACTAAATTATTTTGGTTTTCAAAAAACCAAAAAGCAGCTTATTTAAGACGATCCAAATGGACAGTTAATTTTTTGTATTTTTTGTTAAAATATATCTAATATTACATTATTAAACGAAATAATTTATGATGATAAACGATATAAATTTATTAAATTTTCAAGTCATTTAAACTTACTTGAAATTTGTCGTTTCGTTTTACATTGCACTACTGAAAACTTTTGAATTTATGTTTACAAAAATGTCTTGCGTCATCGAATAAAAATAACATGTTAACTAAAGACAAACGTTATAGATTAAAGAGTTCACAATAATGTGGTTTTGTGCGGTTTTTGTTACTTATATTTGATGTTGCATTTTTGTAGCCCAACCTACCCGTCATTGGCTCGGTTTATTACATTAGTGCAAGGTGCATAATGAATTTACATTCGTATATTTTTAATAAAATAACCTGGATTTTAAAAATGATACATTTCTTGCAATTAAGTGATATAAACATACCAGATATTTAATATATTATCAATTGTACACTTTTGTTTGTTGCATTAACTTTGCATTTCAAAGAGTGCAAGCAACTTATACAGTCATCGTTGCACTTTATTTGATGTTTTTAAATTTATAATTTAGATTATCAATTTAATATTGTGATGAATTTGTATGCGATTTTATTATTGTAAATCAGGGACTTGACTTCCAATATGAAAAGTTCTGAGGAGATTTTACCTATTTCTATAGATAATAGGGGTGCAAAACGTAAATCCCCATATACTATTTGTCACGCTTATCATTTACTTGCAACATTGTGAAGGTAACATAAAGTACCAAAATACTAGCAAATTAATGTCGAAGTATGTATTAACTTCAAAGGATATTAAAATCCCGTTTCAATTTAAAATATAAAGTTTACGATTTGAATCTCATCTTGAAACCCTTGTATACGGGAACAAATAGTTTCCAAATTGATTGGGTTCCATTATTTTTGAATCTCAAAATGTTAAATATCAGCTTTTGTTCAGGACACATACTGAATGGAGCATACACATATGCATATGCAATAATACATGTACATGCATATATAACATACAGTAGCAATATTGAAACTAGGTAAAATGTTTATGCACCCTACTATCCTCAACAATACTTCAATATTGCATGTAAAGCAAGGAGTGGTTTCAAATATAACGATAATCAAGTCTGAACTGAACGTCCAAAAGTGTAAACAAGTTTTGTGCTAGCTAAGCTATACTTTATAAGTCGGAACATACCTGAATTGGCTAATGTATTCCTCCTACAGCTCAGTGAACATAGCAATAGGGTGATAGTTTGGAGTTCAAAATAATTGTATAATTTGTTTTAGATGAGTTCACAAGTCAAACAAAACCGAATGAAATATTTATAGGATTTAGTGCTTACTTTTTTTTTAATTTATGTATTTTATTCACGAGTAAATAAATGCTACTCTACTTCGAATAAAATAAAACTCAAAGGAACCCACAAGTGAGAGTGTTGTCTAGTAAAAACAGAAAAATGGTAGTAGGATAATTTCCAGGGAAGATGCGCAAGTCAATTGGAATCTGCCACTATTTTAAAGTTGAAACTCGAGCATTGCTTCGAAGAAACTCTTATTTTATTCATTCATTTTTTAAGGGGGGGGGGGGGGGGGGGGGGTTGTTATGACTTGATCCTAAAACCTTTGGCCCTTGGGATTTTACGCCAAACGACTTTTGCTGTGGCACAGTCTAAAAGAAGGTTCCTAGACTGCAACAAATGAGCAATATGCCAACTTTTGACACTGGCTATTTAGCTGCACAAATAACCTATACACACATGTGTGTGTGTGTGCACACACATACATATACATGCTTACATCTCGTGGTATATCTTTACTATTAGTAAAGAGAATTCAATGAAAGTGATTTTCACACCGTCCTTCTGAAATTCCGAAAATACCCCCAAACATTAACAAAATCTTAGCATTGATTTGCAACCTTCATCGTCATTCCCTTCCCGACTGCACATCAACGAAATTTTGCTACCAATTTACCATTGGTACTACTAACAAAACAATTTGAAATAAAAGTGTTATGACCTACCTAAACATTTGCATTTACAACACACATCCGTCCACTCTTTTTTTTATTAAATAAAATGCAAATATTTCTGAATATTAAATGCACGTACGATCATTTTATACTTCCTTTTAATGGAAGCATGAGCTCAAACTTGTTCAGACCACTATCAGATCATTCTTCCTATCAACTATCAAATATTATTACTATCACATAGTGCTCAATACATTTCTACACTATAATTATCAGTATGATCCTATCACCGTACTTTCATCAACCAACTCTTATCGGTCATTAATTTTTAGGTAGACAATATTGTTGGTCATTATTTTTTAGGTAGACGATATTGTTGCTACTACGTAATTTTCTGTAAGGATAATTGTAAATTTGCATGTGCTATCCTGAATCTATGTTAATTAAAGATTAAGCTTGACTTAATATTTTTTTCATTTGGAAAGACTGCCGTGATGCAATAGTTGTTAGCACAAATAAGGTCAGCCATGACTTTGAAAACATCAGAAACCAAATCCAATAACAGAAGTGTATTTGAGGACTAACTTTTATCAGATACTCCAAAGACAAATAAGAAAAAATTGGGAAGAAGCTAAACTGAGACGGCATGAAATTTACCCTGAGAAGCTGAGGTGAAAGAAGCAAGCATTCTTTCAAACTCTTTAGCAGAAATAAGTCATGGAACTTGATGACCTGTTATTATGCATTGTAAAGAAATTCACCATCATAAATCCATAGATGTAAAGTGAAGCAAAAATAGTTCCACTCAAATATATGAAACCTCGTCTATGCTTTTGACAGTTTGGAGTCGATCATGCATCAAATGCCAGTTTGGCTCAAGGACCTGATTATAATAAACAATAATAATATTTTTGGATATTTTCAGACTATCAGAGCATATAATGCACAATAGAGGAACATGAGAAATAAATATCACCTCAAAGGTTAAGTAATGCAAAAGGCTATTTATAAATTTCAGCATGCTACGACAAAGAATTGAAGACCGAGAAATGGATGTACCCATAATGTTGATGGAACGAAAACCCTGCCATAGTTTCCCAGTTAGAATAAAAACAAGATTAGGTCATCCTATAATTGTATGTAAAAGAAAAAAATGGCATACTTGATGTATTTGCCATGCCACACAAAGTTGTCGATTAACATGCTTGCAATGGAATAAGAACCGAAAAAGTAACTGGTATTTGGTTAGAGCCTTTCTCGAAATAACTAGGGACAATGGCCATTGAATCTAAAATGTGAAGAGTTTTCCTTTAATCCAAAATATCCAGTAAGCAACATTATAATACCATGGCAGTTTATGAAAATTCCACCTTGTAATTGAGGCTGAAAGTTTCCAATCCAGTAATGCTTACTGGATCCAGCTGATCATCACTTTGAAAAACAGAGTTTTTATAATTTGGAGGATATGTACTCTCAAGGTCTTCAAGTGTAGCCAATTTCTTGAGCAAAGAAACTCTTTCCTGCATTAAACATTACATACGTACATAAATACATACGTACGTACATGCTTGAATTTCTTGCAATGGTGTATGTTATTATTAGTTCACAGCATACCACGCAACAAGTCAACTCCTCATGACAAGGATCGGCAGCGGCAGCAGTGGTGCGTAAAGCAAGGTCAAGAAGAGACTGCATTGTTTATAGTACATTAATTATACGAGTTGTGATTACAGATGTAAGCTGATTCACAAAACATTGTGTCGTTTACTGACTACAATTATTCATCGCCTTCAAATCATTTATTCGCATAACTGTCATTCAAAAATTATACGAAGAAATTTTATGTAATAAAAGAGCATTTTAAATGGAAGCAGGAATAAATTGTTGAAGAGGCAAGAGGTCAGATTTTTAGGTGGTGATGTTGGTTGCAACTTGCAATTAACAATAGAAAATTACCTGCAACTTTTCAACGGATATCTCTTCAGGTCTCTTAGCAAGCTCTTCGCGTGCAATGTCCATAAAATGAACTAAAAAGTCACCCTAAGAGAATTTATTTACATCAAAATTATTATTTTTATTGCACCAAATATCATTGGAAGTACCTAGTCCAATTACTAAACACAAACGAGCTCCATAAAGTGGATGAATTTACCAATTTTTCATTACCTCAAACCTCCGTACAAGTTTTGCTGAAACAAAAATATTTAACTTCGGCTATAACTACACATATTTAAAATGATTTTTTTATACAGGAGAATGCAATGTACTTCCGCCTGTATAGATATTTCAAGTTCTTTAAGTGTAAATCAGCGTCCCTATGGATCTATTTATATCCTCTCGGTGTAATTTAGAAGAAGGTGTGATTATCATTTCACTAAAGAAATTAGATGAAAAATATATACAAAACCTGATCTAGCAGAAGAAACCGCTTCAAAGATTTGAGCTTTCCCATAAGATCGTACTGCACCAAAGCATTTCATAGTGCTTTAACCAACCATACATTTCATACAAGACAAAAATTTACAACATATTGTGGCAGAAACAGAATGATAACAAGATCACACCTTGTCTTTTATTAGATTTAAGAGCTCGCCACTTGCAAAATCATATGCACTTTTAATACATTCGAGATAATGATGATTAGATCCAAAGCTTGCTAATTTTGAGGCTTCTGTAATAGGAACCTATAATTGATGAAGAACCATTAGAAACTGCATAAACCTTGTAAATTTATCGCCGTATTTGGATAATTGAGCGATGTACCTGCACATTATGTCCACATTCCCTCATAACATTCAAATACTTCCCTGTTGTCAAAATTGTCCCTGCGATACTGGAAAGAAAACTAGGAATGCCTTCTTTTAGGCTATAACGTTGATGCCAGTATTTAGCATCATAATCTTGAGTAAGGCTCTCCTGAAACATAACATCAAAACAGTGAGATTGTCAAATCAAACAGAAAATTGTTACTTGCTATGCAGTAACCGCGTTAACCTTTCACAGTTATATAATCAACTTACGGGATATTGAAGTTGTCTTTATTGAACTAAAAACAAGGTTCGAGATCTCGGTTTTGCTATTCTATAATTTTAGATATTTCGATCTAATTTGTAAACTATGGAACATTCGGTACAAGTTTCGATTTCGGGTTTCTTTATTTATTTTTCGTATGATTGCACATAAATTTGTTTAAACTCCACGTAGTTTTCTATGCAGTCTGTCCTTAGCCAAGATACGCGAAGAGGAATGTAATAGACTTGACGAGCCAACATAAAAATCATAGTCTCTATTATGAAAATGGAACCTTATTATATTTCGTTGAGACGTAACCTCTAAGCGACTCGCCAAGGCTCGAGTATGGTGATAAATAAGGGTTGGAACACCCTCCTTCGGTGGCGCGTCATATCGAGACTCGGATACGGTGACAAATATTCAAGAGCTGGGCCGTCATTCCCTTGGTGATGCGCTTCGACTCTCCGATTACGAGCAAGGCTCGACAGGTGCGAGGGGCAAAGAAGTTAGTCGATGAAAGTAGGATTCGGTTAGCTAGTTGGAATGTAGAGTCCTTGACATAAAAGTTAAGAGAGATAATTGATAGTATGATTAAGAGACGTGTAAATATCTTATGTGTTCAAGAGACCAAATGAACGGATCAAAAGACGAAGGAGGCAGAGATCACAGGTTTCAAGTTATGATACACAGGAAAAGAACGTAACAGAACGTGGTAGACATCTTAATTGACAAGAACCTTAAAAACGAAATGATCGACGTTAGAATATAAAGGGACAGGATCATCCTAATTAAACTGGTAGTTGATATGGTTCTAAACGCTATTAGTATTTATGCCCCACAAGTAGACCTAAGTGAAACCGTCAAGAGGAATTTTTAGGAAGATCTAGATGTCATGGTTAGAAATATACCTAATAGCAAGAAACTTTTCGTAGGAGAAGATTTCAAGGACCATGTCGATACAACTAGTGGGGGTTTGAGAGAGTACATTAAGATTTTGGATATGATGATAGAAACCAAGAAGGAGAAGAAATATTGAATTTCTCTATTGCTTATGATATCATAATAGCTAATATCTTCTTTAGAAAGAGACAATCGCATTTAATTACTTTCAGTAGTGGTCAACCCTTCAGCCAGATTGACTGTCTTTACTAGAAGAGATGACAAACGAACTTGTATAGATTGTAAAGTCATATCAAGAGAATGTGTCGTCTCACAACATCGATTTTTGATATCTAAGTTTCGTCTTCGAATACGTGTTCGACACTATAAAAGAGCCAAGATTAGCACGAAATGGTGAAAGCTCAAAGGAGCAGGCTCACGGATATCTAAGGATAGAGTGATAGGAGAAAGACATGAAATATAGAAGAAAAAGCAAATGATACGTGGGATGAGACAGCAACGCGCATTCGAAAAATGACTACTGAAGTGTTTGGGACAACAAAATAAAATAAAGACAAACATAAAGATTCATGATGGTGGAACGGTGATATGCAAAAGGCTATTAAAGAGAAAGAATATGACAAATGTTTGCATCATCATAGAAGCGAGGACAACATGCAAAAGTACAAAGCGGCAAAGAAGAACGCAAAGAGAACGGTGAATGAAGCAAGAGATCGGACGTATGAAGATCTATATCAAAAGCTAAGTACGAAGAAGGGTAAAAAAAACATCTATATGATAGTTAAGCTTTGCGAGAGAAAGACGGAAGACTTCAACCAATATAAATGCATCAAGGATGATGAGTAAAAAATAGATGGAGAGAATACTTCGACAAATTATTCAATAAAGAAGGTGATAGCACTACGATCGAGCTGGATGACTCTTTTGATGACAACAGCAGACATTTTGTTCGAAAAATTCAAGAGTCCGAGATAAATGGGACGCTAAAAGGGATGAAAGCAAGTAAGGCGTTGGGGCCTGAATACTTCCCTATTGACGTGTGGATGTCTTGAAAATGCATAGATAGCCTGACTAAATTGTTCAATAATATTTTCAAATCAAACAAGATGTCAGATGAGTGAAGGAGAAACATATTAGTTCCAATCTTCAAGAATAAAAGAGATATTCAAAATTACACAAACTACATAGGAATTAAGTTTATGAGTCATACCATGAAGCTCTGAGAGAGAGTCATTGAACATCGATCAAGAATGATAACAAACATTTTTAAAAACCAATTTTGATTTCATGTCTGGAAGGTCGACCACAGCTACGCTTTTCTTGATAAGATAATTTATGTAGAGCTTAAGAAAGCAAAAAAAGGATCTACACAAGATATTTATCGATTTGGAGAAAGCTTATGACAAAGTACTGAGAAGGGTTATGTGTTAGGCTCTAGAAAAGAAGAAAATTTCAACAAAGTACATTACATTTTCAAGAATATGTACGACAATGGTGAAATCAGTGACTTTTCCACTAACATAGATTACATCAAGGGTCAGCTTTTAGCCTCTACGTTTTTACCCTAGTGATGGATGAGTTTACGAAGGGTATACAGGGTGAAATTCCTTGATGCATGCTCTTTGTTGATGATGTGGTGTTGATTGATGAAAGTAGAATAAGGGTTGATAGACAACTAAAGTTGCGAAGGCATACTTTAGAATCAAAGGGTTTTAGGCTTAGCAGAACTAAAACATAGTATATGAAGTGGAAGTTCAGCAGGTCATAGAATAAAGATGTCACTCTGGTCGGACTGTAGTCCCTTAAGAATGAATCATTTCGATATATAGGGTCAATGTTGCAATATGATGGTGAGCATGATAAAAATGTTAGTTTTAGAATTCGAACGAGTTGGATCAAAAGACGACAAGCGTCTGACATTCTCTGTGACGGGAAAGTCACACAAAAGCTTAAAGGAAAGTTCTACAGAACGACAGCCGGGCATGCGACGTTGTATGGTACAGAATGTTGGCCTATTAAAAGACAACATGTCCAAAAAATAAGTGTAGCAGAGATGCCTATGTTGCAATGGAGCTGTGGTTATACAAGACGAAACTGAATTAGGAATGATGAAATATATGATAAACTTGAAGTAGTACAATTGAAGAAAAGCTAGTCCAACACCGCTTAAGATAGTTCGAACATCTCCAACAGAGGCCTCCCAAAGCACCCGTACGCGTTGAAATTATAGGAAGCATCGAATGCTCAAAGAGAGATAGAGGTCGACTAAGGTTGACGTGGGAGCAAGTAGTAAAAAAGGACTTGAGGATTGGAATATATTTGAAGAGCTGGTGACAGACGAAAGTGCGTGGAATTTAGCAATCCATGTACCAGAACCATGAGCTAGAGTTTTTTTTTACTTCAAGTTGGTTTATGGATAGCATTACAAGTTTTAGATTAAAGGACTACAGAATAGGAACTCAAGACGTAGTGTTTGGTCTTCGATCTCGATTACTATTAGTACAATTGTTATTACTGTTTTTTTATCTATTTTTATTTATTTATTTTTAGTTTTATTTTATTTATTATTATTAAATCTATTGTTGTCAGTATTACTTTTATTAAATTGACTTTGTCATTTAGTTTTGGGTTTCATCTCTAGTCGAAACCAACTTGTTTGGGAATAATGGCGTAGTTGTTGTATATAAATCTGTTTAGTTGACTGAAACAGGATGTGTAATTTATCTTTAATTAAAAAATAAGATATAAATCAATAATATCAATTAATTATAAATATTTAAAACAACAAAAAAAATATTACTTCGAAATTAATTTTTTTTAGTTGCACTATTTATATATATGGTGATTTTGGGTGTTTTTAATAAAAATTTCAGATTTTGAATATTCATATATTTAAAACTTAAATTGATACTTTTTTTATTTTCTTCTAAAACTTTTGAATTCAATGATATATTTTTATTGAATCAGAGTTTCGGTTCGATTTGGTTTTGGTTTCGGTCCCTACTGAAACTTAAGTCTATCAATGGATACCTGAAATATCCAAAATTCATCTGCAACTGTATCCTAAAAAAGAATAAATATCCGATATTCGAAAAAAACATATAGATGGACGTGGATACGAAGGCATCCATATACAAAAATTATTTGTTCGGTTTTGCCAAGATTATAGTTCATATTATATGTTTTTAATACAATAAAAATATGTATTTATTGTTTTATTAAATTAATAGTTTGTATTGTATGCATTTAAGCATATTGACCGCTCAAAACTATTTATTATTGTCATATTTGTTTATCTTACATATTTCTATAATCAATGAGATATAAAAAATTATGTTAAACTAAAATTTTATATTTATGTTTCTTGATTTATCTATATTCGACGGATGAGATAATTATCTGATATTCATCTGTATCCGTAGATTCGGATATCCAATACCTAAAACTTATTTCGGATGCGGATGCGGATATGGCACTATCCACATCCGAGAGTATCCGTTGCAGGCCTACGGGAATAGAACGACTGAAATCTTGGTGTTTTGGTCGAAACCTCAAATCTTGGCTAAAACTATATCATCAGCTGAGTGAGGTAAAATGTTTCTTAATGAGTAGAGCAATTCATAGAACAAACTAACTATGCTTAGGGGTTTGGGATTAACATTTCAAATAAAACCAGGATGAATACCTTTTGCAGGGACTTGTTCTCAGCAATGAAAAATTCGCCATAAGGATCATCAATAACCCCCTCGTATACCCATCTATAGTTTATCATAAGCAGCAATAAAATGATATCATAGATTAACCATTTATCATATTTCATAAACTAACAATTTATCCTATTATCTTTAGAAATTTCATGTGAATAGTGATACCTTTCTAGTATACCCAAATATGCAGAGCTTGCTCGCTGAGCCATCTTCTCTAGCAAAGAGCGAACTGCATTATCACCTGCCATAGCTTTAGACTGCAATGGCAATGCTAATGTATTACAAATGCTGTAGAAAAAAATAGGTATAATGGTTGAGATGATTTTTGTATGTGTGTGTATATATATACACCAATTATTCTTCTCTCTTTGTTCACATTGACATGTTACTTCAGAAGAAACGTTTTTTTTTTCTGCTTGTTCCTTTTATTTATTTATTTTCATTTATTTTTGTAAAAAGCATGCTATTATACTGGGACCTAATTTGGAAAATGAGTACGAGGAGGGGGAAAAGGGTAAAATTGCTTAAGCAATTGTGGAACAAAAGAGGGACAATGCAACTGGATCAAACTACCTTAATTTTTGTTAGATGTTAATTGTGCCAGAAGTTGCAATAGGAGCACATAAAATGGTGGGATTATACGTCAATAAAGTAGTCCCCTAACCTGACTTTGCAAGAGGTTAAGCAGTGCAGAGCCTGAGATATTGCTTGATGATGCCTTCTCAACAACAATAGACAAAGCATGCAGCGATCCCATCATTGGCTGCAACTTACAGATATGTGCAAATTATGCATAGATGGAGAAAGCATGTTTGATATGGAGATGTCAATAAGAGGAAGTTTAACCTGGCAGTAAAACCACATTCCTTGGACGGTAAGTCGACCAAGACGGAATTGATGTTCTAGTTGTGCTACCATGGCTTGGTAATCCTATTTCAGAAGGAAAAAAATTAAAGGGAAAAAAATGAAAACATAAATAATAATAAAACAAAAAAAAATTTGCGAATAAACCATGGCCAAGGTCATAACCAGAAATGTCATCCAATTCAAGGTTTGATTGGGAGAGAAATGTAATCAGACATAGGCTAAGCTATTCCAGCAAGAGTAAGTTGCTTCGTGATCTCGGTTTGTCAATGCTACCCTTGTTTTATGTAATGAATATTTTCTAGCAGTTGTTTATTCAACGCTTAGAGCCTACTTTGGCATGGCTCCATTTTTTCAGTGTTGTCATTTGCCAAGGCACACCTGGATGCTAAAAAGTGCTAGTCACTGCTACAGTGCTTTTTATGACTCGAGGTGCATGTTATGCTTGAGGTGCAGTTAAGGCGCAAAGGGTGTAAAAAGCGCTTAAATCAAAAAGTGCTGATCGGCACACCTTTGACTTCAGCTTGAGGAAGAGCAGAAAATTGGTTTTTAAACCTAACCCCCAAAAAGAAAAAGGTGATCAAAATTTAGAATTATGTTGTAATTTCTAAGTTGTTGTGCACTGAAGTTGAAAATTCTTTGTGGCTTCTTATTTTATATGACTTTTTTATATTGATTTGTGACTTCACTTTCTTGAATTCGTGCTATTTTATTCCCAAAATTGTGCACACATATATAAGCAATTTGTAAAGCTCAAATACAGATTCTCTAAGCAGTTTCTGAATTTTGACCGCAGTTTTTCTTGCAAAAAAGCCACATTTTTGTGCACAAAGCATGCGGCCTTTGTGTCTTTTTCCATCTTTTCACCTTGACTACGTTGCTTTTTTGCCCTTTTTATGCTTTGAATCTGTATAAAGACAAGTGTTGCCTGACTATAGATTGTCATCAAAATTTTAATTCTTAATCAAAGAAATAGAGACTTCTTTATCAAAAGCCATTTTTGTGAAGATTTTTTGGGAACTGCGACTACTTGGTTCAAATCATGGTATGTTGTTGCTCAATTTAAGAATAGGGGGAATTAATCTAAAGGACAAAAATTTGTATATTTTTTGCCTTAAGGACACGACCTCAATATTTTTATCACAAGGACAAACATTCTTCTAAAAATTATTCATAAGGACAAACATTATCCAAAATTATTCATAAGGACAACAAAACTGCTACCGAGCTAAAAACTGATACCTAAAAACTGCTACCGATAACTACAAACTGATACGTAAAAATTGCTATCAATAACTAAAAACTGATACCTACAGAAAGTTGTCCTTCAGGATAAAATATTGAAGGTCTGTACTTGAGGCTGAAAAGACTATGAAATTTTGTCCTTGAAAATAATTTCCTGTTTAAGAATATTGTTGTCTACATTTTCCATCTCATAATACATGATCTTTCATATACTGACTTTACAAACCTGGATCCAACCACCATGGTAATGAGAAATACTTCACTTTCTAGTTTTCTATCACAACTAATAATAATAATTAAGCAGTTGTAAAGACTATTTATTTTAGGGAAAACCCCAAAAATAATTGGTAAATGTCCCGCATCCAAATCTTTCATTATTGTTAATACAACAACGATTTATTGCTGCATTAAGAAGCAGGTGGTAATCAATAGCGTTGAATTGAAGGGGCATACATACGCATATAAATATTTGGCTAAACTATGAACTGATTTTTAAGCAAATTTTCTGCAACGGTCAAGCATGATATACTTGTTTGAGCTATATGAATCACACACACTAACAAAATGAAAAATGACCTGTAACCTTTCCACTAAATTCGTGAAAAGATGGTTGACCACTAAAAAATTATAATATAACATAGAAGCACATAATCAGAAAGACGACTACTCACAAATACATGCCTAAAATAACCCAGTTAAATATAAGTAAAGACCACAGCTTATTATACATTGATAAGTTCAGCCCACTTTAATTTGTAATAATACTTTATACTGCATATCATGTGAATCAACTAGCTACATATCCAGTCTTGAATAATGGGACAAATATGAAATAAAATTGCTGCTATAAATAATATTATTGAGCACCGTACCAGAAGGAGAGACCTGAGAGCAGCAGCAAATGCATGGTTCACCAAGCCGCTCTTAAAATGTGACTTAGACTCAACAAATTGACTAATCAATACAAAATCCTCACACAGAGGAAATATTCTTTGTATCAGCTCCTGCATCACCAACAGGAAGAAAATAAACCATACGATTGAATTAAACTTCAACAAAATACGTTTGCAGTAAAACCCTGCCTTTTAAACTCTAGTTGATCTTACACCGTAGTGTTACTCCCTTCTAGCTTACCTTTGACTCCCCTCTTCCCAACTTTTATTAAGAGAAGTACATAGTTTCAATCAATTAGTCAACAATACCCAATAACTACATAAAACATCCGATGACTGTGACAAAAAAGAAAAGTGATTGAGATAAACAGAAGAGGCTATATGATAAGCAATAACGACGAGTTGAGGAGGTCAATTCATGCAGAACTTGAAATTTTTTGAGATATCAACTAGGGTGAAAAAAAATTGTACATAATCTAACCTGAAGAGCAAAATCCATAGACTGGTCAATTTGAAATACAACGCGACTTTCCTTCATAGCTAACCTTTTAATCGAAATGTATCTTCCCTCGATTCCAATAAGTGCCGAAAGCAAATCATCGATAACCAACAATTCCTAAATCCCATTATGTAAATCACACAAAATATACAATCATTTTAAACCAATGTAACTAACACAATATGACATTTTGGTCAAAGTAAATACCTGAACCGAAACTGGATATGATCCGATTACATTATCTGTTCCTCGGCTGCAGGAAAAGGACAAAAAGCTAAAATCCAAAATCAAATTTCCAACGTATTTTCTCTCATTATGAACCTAACACAAAGATGTAAGATAGGTATATAATACAATGTAAAATAAATACCTAGCAGAATCCATTGAGAATGGTTTGAGTGCAGAAGCATGAGATGGGAGCTTGATTTCCTTAAAAAACAACTTCGTTATTATCAAAAACCAAGGTTTTCAGAGAAATTTATTAGTATAGCGACCTCAACTAAAATTTACCTGATGGAAACGACCAGTAAGAAATGGTCGATCAAGATTCCATTTTGGAGTTGATGGTGTTGGGTGATCCATGGCAACTGAAGAAAAGTATTATGACATCCAATCAAACCCTATGATTGGAAAAAGAAAAAAAAGACTAAAGTCTAAATATGTTGAGATTGTGTTTGTGGAAAGGTCAAAATAATATGTGACTTATTTAGCTCGTGTTTAATTCTTAGTTGAGATCTACTCGAAATTAAACAAAGATAATAAACGTAAAACTTCGAATATAACTTTTTATTTTTGCAAATAAATCAATATTGAAATGAACCCAATTTACATATCATTGTTACTAGAAAGTTCGATTATTTTGCAAATTGAAACAGCACTTCTACAACAAAGTTCTTATGTTTTGGTAATAAAAAGACTTCTTATGTTTTGCCAGTATAAAATTTTGATTTAGTAAATGCTTTTATCATAACTTCTATTCTATGCAAATCCAACTTGTGTAGAAAAATATGGTTGAATATTCTTTTGATCATTACACACCACACTTTTTTTTCAAGAAAAAAAAAACTAAATTTATACATTAGTCATATTAAAGAATGATAAAAATATATGATCAGCATACAATCAGAAGACCAAATCTACCTATTGATCTTTCAAACAAAGTACAAGGATATACATGACATATATAGATGAGTGATACAAAATCCATGTTCATGATTAAATATATCCAACAGACTCTTAATACAAGTTAGTTAGGTATAAGAATTTGCTTCGAATACTCAAGTTCAAATTGTTATTGAAATATACAATATATATTAAGAAAACATAAGGCTTTTTTTTTTTGAAACTCAACCCAGAGCCCTGATGAAATCAAAGGGATGGAAGGACCCTCCACCCCCCCCCCCGTCCGTTCTGTTGCGAAAACATAGGTTTATTCTTAGTGGTATTACTAACTTATTTTTCCAATTCGTGTGAGACTAACAAGGATTGATAAAGTCATTAACAAAATAACTCGTATTAACTGCTATTGCCCTCGCAGACTATCAAGTACGGTTGAGGTTTCGACCAGAACACCGAAATTCCAACCAACTCGGATCGGTTTCGATGGTCAACCATCCGAGAATGACCGTAAAATTCAGTTCTAGCCTAAAGTGGGGGGGGGGGGGGGGGTGGGGGGGGGGAATCATTTTTATCGTATACTTCAGAAATGAGAAGAGGTAAGATAATATACATCTACATAATATATGAAAATAAACAGCCTGCTTAGTAGCCATTATTTATGAAGGAGAATCAAGAGGGAATAAAAAAAGAAGAGGAAGAAGAAAAGGAAAAAGCACTGAAAGGGGAAGGGAGGAGCAAGGAAATGACATAATTAACATATAGCATGTCGGTTCCTTTGATTTTTCTTTGTGTATACTCTTAAAACTTTATAATTGTACTTTCACCATGTTGAATGCATTTTTGCAAGATATTTGTACACGTTCGCTATATGTATTCTCTGCAATATGCTATTTTCAACATTCTAACTATCACAAATTGAAAACATAAGAATTTCAAGTGTTTGTAGAGTATACAAATTGAGTCAAATTATATAATGAAAAACTATTGAAATATTCGACATAAGCAGAAATATAGTTCTAAATTTGGAAAATACCGATATAAAATCTGTAATTGGCAAGAATTATGAAAATTTATTAGTTATATTTAGCATTTGTTGTATAATAATTTTAAATTTAAATTTAAATTTAAAAGACCATTTTTTGAATTAACTGATTATAATATTTGGTTTTAATTATGACTATATCTAATGTTTGTTACAAATATTACTTTATCACTCATAAATCTGAAACGGAAGCTAAAACCAAAATTTTAGAAATTTCCAAAATTTGTCGAAAATATGAGAAGTTTAAATCGACAAAACCGAGTTCTCAAACCTTGACAAGTCCAATGGATGTCCACCGGAATGTGTTAAGGATACGCTCTTCTAATTAAGAGTGGTCTTAAATGCACTCCAACACATGTTTCATTTTACCTGATCCACGTTTTACTCATCCACAAAACACCATCGACCACATGTTACTGGACAATTAAAACTGTATTACCCACAATAAAAGATTGTTCCCACAACCCTAAAATCACCGCCTCTTCGTCATCATCTTTCATGTCTCCATCAATTTCATTCTCATCAATCAATTCACTCGATGATTCGTCAATCGACTTCACCTCATCCTCGCGTAGAATTTCCAGTCAATTTTTTTAAACTAGTTCTGCTGCAACACATTTTGAGTAAAATGAATTTCACAACGAACTTCTGCCGAACCAACTGCATAAAAAGTTAGCTTTATTTATGAAAATATAATTATATCAAATATGTTTTTCTCGGATCTGAATGGCTGATCGATTTAAATCTGACTTAACCTAGTTAAGTATATCATTAGGCATCGTTTTTCAATTCAATTGTTGGCCTTATAACGTCATTCGGCATTCTATAGCAAAATGTGAAGAAAATAATGAAATGCATGCTTTTCTTAAATTCTTTTGGGGTAAACGGAGTGCAAATTGCAGTGCATTTAAAGCTCATACAACAAAGGGTGGATTGCCAACCCATCCTCATTAGAGCTTTAGGTACATCATTTGAAGCAACTAAAGCAACGTTGAAGGTTGCTTTGGCGATATCTAGTGTTGGTACGTAACTGGCAATATCTAGTGCCGGTTATGTATATATGCAATTCATTCTTAACAACACAGTGTGTGTGTTATAAATATCGGATAACTTGGTAACTGATCCCTTATTGGTTCTGAACTGAATAATGTTGATAGGTGCGTGTGAGTGCGTTGGTGTAAAAAGATGATGTGGCACCAATTAACTCACACTGGTGTTGAAAGTGCTCTTAGCATCACTCGTAATTAAGCAAAATGTCAAAATAGAAACCACTGCTTACAAAATCAAATAGGTTAATATATTTAACTCAAATAAACATAAAGATAAATATTAACTTTTCATGGAAAATAGCAATTACATTTTTCAACAAAATTCAGCTAAATTATCATAATCAAACTACTTCAAAACACGCTTTCAATTGAGATCATTGTCAATCCATTCAATTCTTTTGACACTGTGGCCTAGTTAGAATCTTTAATTAGTTTTGATTTAGAAAAACTTCTTCCCACCCGAAGCATATACACATCCTACTTTTTAGGAATAGTTTATTTGAACTCATATGAACTGATGTTGAACATGAAATCATACCCAAAAAAATGTATTTTGAACATAAATCAATTAAATCATTTGAATGGATTATGCCTCCTAAAAATCAAAAAATTTAGCTTCAAAATCAAGCTCAACCACAAACTCCAGGAGTCGGGAAATCTGAGATTCAAAGAGAAACGATATGAGGTGGTAGACTGAGTGTGGGGAGGTGCAAAATGGCGTGGGACTAAGGAGCGTGTAATGATTATATAAAACCCTAATTTTTCATTTAAAGCAACGATAGGGCCGACCCAAAAGAATTTAATGCCCTAATTGAACAGTTTTTTATTTTTATTTTATAGCCTCATTATTATAAACAACAATATATTTATATGTGAAAAACAAAATGCAAACTCTATTATGAAATTTAGTGCGAATCACAAAATATTGGTCAATCAAGTCAGTTGGATTACATGTAAAAAATCTAAATGCCAACATGGTGTCCTAACATATCAATGTACTGACAGAAAAAACTTCTTGCAATTTTGGAAGCGGACTCATCCGTTAACTCTTCTTACTTAAGCATATTCAAGTACTTGTTTTCAACTGAAATTGCGACTAATTCACTTAACTTTTCTTGTGGCATAGTAGTCCGAAGATATTTTTCATTAATTTTAATTTTGAAAAACTACTTTCAGTCAAAACAAACATAAACAGAATCAATATTAGAATCGATATTCTCATGCTCCCTATTAGTTTCTTCAATTCTATTTGAATTTGAAGTCTGAGAACTTTTTCCTTGCCTAACATAAATTTAAAATCGAGCCAACTAATAGATTTGTTTCTTAACATTTCCATTGTTTTCAGCTCCAATCTTAATTTGTGAAACAACATGATGTTAACATTTATTAATTTCGCACTACTAATATTTAACATAGCTAAAACAACACAATCAACCATTTTAACTTTTAAGTATGAATTATTTACATTTTAGTATCAATTCTTCATACATAATCCTTTAAGTTATCATTTATTCTTCAACTTTATATCAATATTAAAAATTAGGTAATATTGTGAAAATACAGTAAAATTGAACATAAATTGAATGTAAAACAGAGGAAGTTATCATTTCAGTTGACATCTCTCAACAATCATTAATCAAAATTAATGAAAAAATCTAATACGGTACATTATTATCTCATTTGTAATACAGTAAACTTAATGTAAAATTCCTATCTCATTTCTAAATTTAAATACCGGAATCAAAGTTGAATATGAACTGAAAATACGGTAAAGTTCCAATCTCATATCAGTTTTCAATTTCCAACAATCATTAATCAAAATTTAAATTTTCAAACTAACTCACATGATTTATTGGCAGAAGGAAGAGTCAAGACAGCAGTTGAGGTGGCTATTTCAGGAATCGGGAGTGAGGAGCATGAGCACGAGGCGGTGTGCAGCACGCGGCCGTGGCTGCGCAGTGGTTGACAGGCACTGGAGCAGTGGAGCTAGTTGCGGCGAGGAGAATTGAGTCGCCGGGACCTACAATGAGATGTGAGAGTAGAGCAGATCGATATGTAAACCCTAAACGCGAATTTTTATAATATAAGAGGATTTCTATAAAAAGTGTTTTAGCTATGGTAAGGTAAAAACCCGACATGTTTATTTGTGGCGTGGTCTTACGAGATGCTTTTGTTTTCAAAAGGATTTTTGAAACTTTAAAAATCAATTGTGATGATGTGATATGTATAAACAGATATAGATTTCATTTTGTGTAAAGTTCTATAGTTACTATTATATTTTAATCCGCTGCGACTGTGAGATTCTGCTATTGTTTAGTTTCTTCTTCTTCTATCTCTTTTTCTTTAACCTCAATGGTTCGTATTTCTGTTCCACTTGAGTCAATTAGGGTAGAATAATGTTGATTCAAGGGGTACGGATTTGCGGGCTGTCACACTTGATACCAACTGAAATTCAATTTCAATTTCATTACCAAACAAACCTTATTCTCCCCATACATAAGTTCAAGACTTATTTTCCACTTAAGAACATTCACATTTATGTTCTCATTTTGCTTCATTAGACTTTGCATCTCATTTATGGTCAAAATTTAAATTTGCCACACCCTTCAACTCTTTCCATTAAGGAATTCACATTCTTAAGTTATTAAGTAACTTAAATTGGAGATTATAAAATGAGAATGGACGTAAATGAGCAACTTAACTGTCTAGTATATGTTGTGTACTCTGATAGTGGTTGTAAACTATGTAATATTTTATGTTATTAATATAATTTATTCGTTCCGCTGTTTAGATTCTGATGTGTTGTTCCTTCTTCTTCTCTTTCTTTCTCTTTTCTATCCCTTTCTTTCTTATTAGCGATGCAATTTCCTGGTGTATGGAAGTTGGGTCGTTACAATACCAAGTGTGACAGCCCGCAAATCCGTACCCCTTGAATCAACATTATTCTACCCTAATTGACTCAAGTGGAACAGAAATACGAACCATTGAGGTTAAAAGAAAAGAGATAGAAGAAGAAGAAACTAAACAATATCAGAATCTCACAGTCGCAGCGGAATAAAATATAATAGCAACTATATATCTTTACACAAAATGAAATCTATAACTGTTTATACAACATATCATCAGAGTAACTCATACATCAATCATCACATAACAGACATACCATACAACATAGCAGCGGATATATATATATATATATATATATATATATAGGTAGAATAGTACGCCTCAGACCGAGTATTATTTGTTCAGGATAGGTTGCTATGGAGCAGGAGAGGAGCTGGAGTCTTTTTGTTCCGCATCCGGGTATAAATTCGTGATGTCCAGTGGAAAAACACATTTACGTCTCTCCTTGTCAGCAGTTTGGATGCTACTTTTAACTATACATGCGGTTTTGCAATGTAGAAATGCTAGCTACGATCATCATTGTCCTTGATTTTTTTTTCCCCCTAAAGTTTGTCCTTCAATACAAAAATAAAACTGACTCTTCTTGAGTCTAAATTTTGTTCAAAGTTTGTTATTGAGCCTATTTTCCACTATTACATCATCCATTTCCCCTCTTTTTTTATTTATTCATTTCTGCTTTTAATTTTATAAATCCATCATTTCCATTGAATTATTTTGTTTCTAAAGTTTCAAATCTCGAGCGATCATCGTCGTCTTCTTCTTCGTGTTCTGCTTCACCTTTCAACTTCATCAATTTTGTCGATGCTAAAATCTAATATGATTTTAGTTTTTTTCCATCGTCTTCGACTTCCATTTCAAATCACGTTGATTTCATCTTTGTATTTGTCTTTACTTTCGTTGGTTTCATCTTCTTGGTGTGGTACGATAAGTGTTTGTGTTAAAAATTTAGGGTTTTTTTCCCGCTTTTGTGGTGAGTTGATTTTCTTTTGTTTTAGTTCAGATATCATCAGACTAATAGTTCTAGTTCTGTTTTTGTATGCATTCGTCATTGAAGAATGAGTTCAAGGTTAGTTGGATTCATTTCTACTTATTTTTGTTGTTAAATGATCGTATAGCACTTGCTGAATTAAATGTTATTATTTTTGTCATTGCGGTTACTGGTATAGTTATATTACGTTGCAGTGATTTTTTAAATGATTTTATGCTGGTAAATATTTTGCATTGTGTAAATGGTACGAAAAGAATGGAATGACAAATATTAGACGGTCCAATATTACCCAGGCCAGTATTGGAATGTTACCAAATTAATATTTTTTTTTATTTTTTCATGTTAATGTTTGTGTTCTGTTGGTATAAGATATGTTTTTGTGCGGGTCTGTTGCTATAGGTATTCTTGTTGTTTTCATGTTGGGCGATGATACTTATATTAAACGGCTTGATTTGAGTGGTTGTTTGTTGAAATTTAGAAATGATATATGTGACCATTGGTTTAAAATTAACATCTAGTTCTTTTGAATTGGTTTATGAAAGAGACAATAGAAGAAGAATAATTGAAACTAACTCTCATTTGCATGGTATATTGTTGCTTATTGCGTGTAGTCGTGATGATTTCCTACTTGCTTTGGTTATTTCTAAGCAATCTAGAAAAAGTTCGATTGATGTTGCTTCTTATAGTTCTTCATTTGTCAGTTGTTTTACTGAGTGTGGTTCATCTAATTCTTACTTAAAATAATTGTTAAAAAATTATTCCAACAATACATCCAAAAGTAATTATAAGTACATTCAAAATAAACCATCCAAAAACAATTATATATATATATATATGTATGTATGTATGTATGTATGTATGTATATATATATGTATGTATGTATATATATATGTATATTCTTATTAGCTATGAATCATGTACAAATGTAAATGTAAATTTAATAAATCGATAAAGTAATTTTACTTATATTATTTAAATTATTATGGAATATGAATTATTTATCCATCCCTCGGTACTTCTTTTATTATATTATATTTAGGTTCAGTAGTTATCTAATTAATTCTGAAATATGTATTTATTATTCATCTCTTAGTATTTATTTTGTTATATAAAATTATATACTATCAATATTTCATTATTGAGTATTGGTTCGTTTATAATTATTTGAATAATCTATTTTTATAGTAGTTTCTGATTTTTGATTTCTTGGCTTCTTCATATTGTTTTCATTCTTTATATTGATTCCAAAGGCATGAGTGGTTCGTTGTTGATATTGATCTACTTGATGGTTTTAATATGATACGGCGGTGACACCTTTATATTTGACTTATGAGATTCCATTTTCGAGCGACGAGAAATTTAAATAAACGGATTAGTGATACCTTCTAGTATGAGACTTTCGGTAACACTTTTTAAGTCATTCATCGGACTCTTCGTATAGAGATATCCAGTGTGGATTGAATGTAGTTTATGAGCTTTGAATAATTATTTAAATAACATATGATGGTATGGGATGCCGTTATGTTACTCGTTTGATCGTTTATTGTAAATAAATGTCACTCAAATGGGGATTGCGCTCATGAGTTGTGGTGATACTCCTTGTAGTGAGTATTTAATAATTACATGGTAACTTGTGTGAGCCGTGTGTCGGCCCACGATTGGAGATGTGTATAGTAATGGGACGAGCACTATATGACCATCCACATTGTGTCCAACTCCATTTATGGTTCAAAAGTGAACCAGAATGGCCGGTATCCACCATGACGGTCTAATCCTGGGGTCGTGCCCCAGATCCACGATATTATTATTTGTTATTTTATTCGATGAGCATCAAGGGATTGGTAGTTGGTAGGGTAGGTGCCTTACAGCCCCTTGTATCATATAGGCCAGTAGTTTGTTACCATAAGGGGCAAAACAAGGTCGTAAGCGGCGCTACGCGTAGACGAGTCGATGGTGGATGGGGTCATGATATCCATCAAGGTAACTAAAAACTGTAGGAACGGATGGTACTTTGTGGGTGATGAGTAGTCTTGGGTTCCTAGACAATGTCATGTGCTATTAGTCTCTTTGTTTGGTTCAGGGTTGTAAGTGTGCAGTGGATTGGCGTATATGTCTCATTTCTATAGTGAGTTAACTAAACTAAAGACTGGTTGAGTCTAAAGTGTAGTCAGTCTCCCTATATCCATACTGTTTGATGATCTGATATTTTGAGATAGCTTCTTTTTATATTGTGATTTTGATTGTGTTGGATTATCTTTGTGGTCTGTGCAGTATTGGATTCATTCGGATGATTTAACGGAGTATCTCACATTATCTATTAATCTATGATTATATGGTATTATATTAGGGAATTAATGTGTGTTAGCCCTTTTTATGTGATGATTTCATTTTATATGATGAGATTCTATTGTATGGATGATTCATCTACTAAAAATAGTCTTCTTGATTTCTATCGATTTTTTATATGGGTAATGACATCTTTTGATATCAGTTCCAATTGATTTATATGAATTTGAGTAATGTGATGCCTTAAGGATTATGTGTGTGCGCGCGCACTTTTGTGTATGTGTGTGTAATTCAATATGTTATTTGATGGTTGAGTATTTTTGCAGTGATATCGTATTATTCTTCCTAGTTTATATTATAGAATGAAGCCCGTGCCGATGGCACGGGACAAATCTTATGTTAGACATTACTTATGACATATAATTAATATTCAAAGAAACAAAGATGCATATAATATACTACTAATACTTAGAAATAAAGCAATAAGAAAAAATTTATTGTATTCCACAGTTAGATGATGTTCTTAAGCTAAGCAAATAGTAATTTTGTTAAGTTTTTAAATAAACGATAAATAGATATATTGCATTTATCATATTTATGATCCTTAGACATAGTCTGATCCGTGTGTTATTTTATAATACTCGGGTCAACCCAAGACATTTCAGGTATAAGGATGACAAGACCAACTTCTGTTTACTGGATTAGTAGAGAGAAATTATGCAGTTTAGATGTACGTTATTAAATATATGTACTTCGTGGATGTATAGTCTTGAGATTGTATTTCGAATGGACATTGTACATTTTATATTATATGTTATCGTTGCGGTTGAATCCGTGTTCTCTATTATTTACTGTACATCATGCATTGTTTTTTTTCTGGAGGCACATGTGTCTATTGCTTTGTACCGATACTATATATGTATAGATTAAAATTTTATTTGATGTTTTAATACATACCAGTGTTAGTCTAAGGGAATATTCATTTGGTTACCCCATATAGCCCCATTCTTTGTATTATCCGACTGTATTACTTTATAATACTCTTGGATGGTACAGGTATAAAGGTAGGGTACCACAACAACTTCCACCAAAGGTTCCTCTTGAGCCTGTAGAGGGTCTCGAAGTTGAAGCCGCTCCAAATACTCTTGAGGATGTCAAAATACCAGATGATTCCATAGATTACGTAGCTTCGAAAATCATGGAAGGATCATTTAGGAGGATTTATGAACAATATGGCATCTCGTTTGAGGATGTGCTGGTTTCCATAGGTCATCAACGAGCACATCACCTTCGAGTTAGGTATACCGTGTGCAATCGATATATGTGTTTGGCAGGGTGCGTTTTACCATTCAACCAATTTATTCAACGTGTTCTGCACTTCGTAAGGCTGGCTCTAAGTCAGTTATATCCTAACATCTATGCTTTTCTGTACAGCGAATTCATTATCTTCAATTGCCATTTTGATCACGTTCCAAGCAACGAAGAAATTCGGTGCTTGTATAGCTTTAAACACTGTAGAGGAAGTCCTTCCCTCACTCTTTTCGAACCATCTAGGAATTGTAGAATAGCGACGGACACCTGGAACAAGCTTAGTTACTTTAAAGATGAGTTTTTCTTCGTACGTTGTCCGGCCGGATTTGCACGGTGATGGATGTCCAAACGCAAGTTTTTACCTCTTTTTTCCATCTAAGATCACTTTATAGTTTATCTGTTTCGATTTTCTTCTTTTGTCCTTTCAGATGTGCCAAAATAGACCTAGCAACGCGGCCTTGGCAGAGACCTTTAGGTTGCTTCAAGAAGTTTCAAAGGCGGACCGGATGGAGAGGACATTATTACCAATGAAAATATCCGGACGTACAATTTTCTAGAGGCAGACCGGAGCATAGGTCTAGTCTTCACTGCCTTGGAAAGTGAGGAGGACAACTCTCCATCCAGTGATGGTGGAGACATGGTAGTGCCCCTAGTTCAAAGTCCAATAACACCCCCAGTCCAAAGTCCAGTTATCGAGGACGAAGGAGCAGGAGAATGCACTAAGGAAGGTGAAGGCGGCGGAGCTGACCGCGATGACGATGATTTGGGTCATGAGCCATCTGCAGATGAGGGCGATGATGAGTAACAACCTCTTGAAAAAAGAAGGCTCAAGATTAAAATCATTACAAGGTAGACTCCGACCCCGCCTCCACAAGCCACAGTCGCATTTGAAACTTCCATACATCCCTTTGAGGATATATATGTTGGTCTAAAGCCAATTACGTATGATATCCCTTCTTATGGCCTTGGCAATGGTAAATTGGATCCCTTATCTGTTTTCAAGAAGACGTGCCTTCTAGCTGAGCGGGGAAGGTTACCCTTGTTAGCAAAATTCTAACACACAGTTCGTTGGGGGACATTAGGACACTTGCGCATACACATGCACTGCACTTTACTCGGCTTGTGTCATGTACTTATCCTATGAAGGCTGATTCATCTTTATTTGATTTGCAGGTTCAATGGAACGACGTGGTATGTTTGTGTTTGAATCTCTTGAGGACCAGAGGGCCTATCACTCGAGACATAAGCCAAGCGCGTGCTACAACGGCACTAGCCATGACTGCTGTTCTAGTCGGCATTTAAGCCATAACAGAGGAGTTCGAGAGAAGGTTATTAGTCACACGAATCATCATTGAGGCATTGATACAGATCCAAGTCTCCCCAATCCAGAGGTTTGGACAAGCACTCCAACCATCCCGATGATGTTCCTCGCGATGATATCGCTCATGGTCCTCTTTCGACTTCCCTTTCTTCTAAGCAGACAACGCCATCTCACATTTCTCAGCATTCTGATCGATTGTCAAAGCATGATGCTCCTGGCTCTTCTCGTCAAAAAACTAATAAAAGGTCTATTGAGCAACCTGTCATCACAACAGAGTAGTCAGTTGTATCCAACCTTCAGATAGCTGAACTACAATGCCGCTTCCAAAAGATTTGTTTCAAAGGCATTAAATTTTCTCCCAATCTGAAAAATATTCCTTCGAAGGTCAAAGACCATACGGTAATGTATGGTAGTGACACTTATGATCAGTATTTCATCTAGAAGAGGTTGGCCGAGCAGATCTCTGAATACGTCGAGAGTGTGGAAGTTGAGGCTACAAGGCTGTAACTTATAGCAAATCAAAATGATGCGACTTTCAACTAACCTCGAAGCAGAAGTTTCCAAGCTAAAGAAGGCACGAGGGGATGTTGAACAGAAAGACAAGGACCCAAGTGAGACTGTCAAGCTAGAAAGAAAGGACCATTTAAGTCGAGTTTAATTTGTTCACCACAGTAAATATGAGCTGGCAAAAGAAATGGAGAGTTGAAGGTGCAACTTGTCAAGGAGAAGAAAGAGAAGGACGAATCCCTTATAATAGCCTAGGGCTATTACGATGAGATGCTTAATGCTCGCAAACAGAAAGATGATGCATTGGCCAAGACTAAGAACGTGGATGAGTTGGTGGCTGCAGCGAAGAGACGGGTTAGAGCCACTCACCATTAATTAAAACGTCGTCAAGTTTATAGATTTGGAGTGGCTTGGAAAGGATTATACTAGAGCTCTAACCTTATCATGGGAGTAGGTTGTGCGAGAAGAGCAGCAGGCTCTAGCAGAAGTTGAGGTGAACCTGGTGGAGCTAGAGCATGAAATTCCGAGTCCAAAGGAGATTGATGTGCTCAGAGTTGGTGGGCTTATTTTGCATTAGGAGTTGGCTGCTACTCTCCAAAAAGATAAAGCCAAAGACTCTGGTACTACACCTCAGAATCTCACTACGCGGCTCACTTCTGGGCCCTCAGCCACCTCAGTCACTCCACCTAACCCTCCGTACAATCCAAATGTTCCACAAAAGAAAAAGACAAGTATGACACTTCTATCCTGGAGGGGAACCCATATGAGGTTCCTGCTCATATAGATCTCCCGTTTAGCGGAGGCATCTCACTGACCTTGCCTATATTTGAGAAGATCCACATGTCACCAGTCGATGTCACTAATCTCTCCTTTCATCTTTCTTAAATTTCAGGTCGACCGGCGATCACTGGCCCCTCAAAGGAAGGCTCTCAATCGGGACAACAAGCAACAATAACTGAGTCAACGGCTGTAACTGTTTCCAGGACAATCCCAAGTATTATAGTTAGTGATACTCCAGGCCCGAGCGTGAAAATAATTCATGCTTTGGAAGAGCATATGACTAGTGATCACTTGGAGCCCAAGCTGAAGAAGATGTTGTTACAACTATATCTTTGAGCCCTTTTTGGGGCTTACTATACAAGAGATGCTATAAAAACAAGTTTTATCGGCCAGTGAGATCAAGTTGGAGAAAGTTGAGTTCATTCCCCTTCCTATGTCGATAGCTTCACCTAGCGGTCCTATCCTTGTTTTAGTTACCTTTCCTCTACCCGAAAACACTCAAAGCGCACGCACTGTTTCATTGCATAGTACACCATCAAAAGGCAAAGGAAGCGGGGGAGAGGAAGGAAGAAGTCTAATGACTCTAGCGAGCCATCCTCTTGAGATGGGAAGAAATCGAAGAAACAAAAGCTTAAGAAGTGAATGTTTGCTCGCTTTTGTATATAACCATAGGAACTTGTCCTTTGTTTTAGGTCGGCTTTGTGCGGGTTTGGCCCCTGTTTTTTGCTTTTTAATTCAGTGTCAACAAAAACTTGTATCCTTTTCAAGCTTCATTTCGATGTGAATAGTAAAGATCTTTTGTTTTATTCAAGACTTATGTTTGCTTAAGTTATGAGAAATGAGCTAGTTAATATTCTTCAGCATTTGCAGACCATTTCTGATCATCATCATTGGACTAAGTTATTATTCCAACTTGTTGTTTACTGGCCCGGTCTCATTCGACTAGATATGGGAACCGACATCTTGTCATTAGTGTGTGAAAAGCGATAATTGGGACGACTATCTCCGGGTGTCCGCATGCGACCATATCCGATTTTGGAATCTGGTCGAACTCTAATCACATAGGAAGGTGATTTAAGCACCCCCTTCGAGGACATTGAGAGCGATCGCACTACACTTTGAGCATCGATCGAAGCAATTCATCTTATATGGCAATCTGAGCATCCTTCTTCAGGATGCATTTTTTGGCCACGCCGAACTTTGGGGTTGGTTGGAATTAACCATTCAAAATGGTGATTTAAACATCCTTTTTCAGGGTGTTCACTTTCGATTGCGTCTGACTTTGGGCATCGATCGAAGTTTGGATGTAAGATCCCGCTAATCTGCGCGCTGATCTTTCGTCTTGCCTTTTCTCTAGCAAGGTGTGGATGCTCTGCCAGATTCCGAGCATACGCTACAAAGGTGAATTGTATTGTTCTACCCTTGAATGTTTATACTCCCCCTCCGAAGTCATGGGTTGAAGGGGTTAGCATGTATCTATCTTTGGACAACAGGTGCGGATATGCTTCATGGGTTCGATCATGGAGTTTGGAAGCCCGTTCGGTACCTATCTTCGGGTACCTTCATACCTGCATGGTGCATATGCTAGTTCATTTATGTTTATCTCATTTTGCAATATAATAGTTACGCAAAGACAGATCACAAATTCGAGAAGTCATTTTTCTTTATAAAACATGGGAAATGATAAATTATGTCTTGTTACATCTAACTTGACTAAATATTCACGAAGTCCTATTCAAGAAAAATAGTGTCGTAAATGTTCTTTATTCCATGCTTGAGGAAATAAGACCTCATCCATAGCTGATAGCTTAAATGTTCCATCCGAGCTTGTCTTCGATTACATACAGGCCTTTCCAGCTTGGGCTTATATTCACAAGGCCTGGAAAATTTGTTTGAGAAAAAGTTTTCCAATCTCAAAGGTTCGACCCCTGACCTTGGTGTTGTAGCACCGGATGACCCATTTTTGATGCGCAGTTGCTCTCAGATTAGCTTCATCACGCTTCTCATCGATCATGTCAAGGGACTCCAGCAGGAACTCCACATTTTTTATAGGGTCCTAATGAGTCACTCGATGAGAAGGTACTTCAAGTTTAAGGGACCCATAACCTTCAAACCATAGGCTAAGGCAAACGGAGAGTGGCTAGTTGCAGGCCTGTGGGTTATTCTATAAGCCCAAAGTGCTAATGGTAATTCGTCAATCCACTTGCCCTTGGCCTTCTCTAGTCGCTCCTTCATGATGAACTTAATTATTTTATTCACAGCTTCTACTTGTCTGTTCGCTAGGGGATGTGCCATAGCTGCGAATCTCTTCTCAATGCGATGCCGATGGCAAAATTCCTTGAAGTCGACGTTGTTGAATTGGGTTTCACTGTCAAAGATAATTGTTTTTGAGACCCAAAAGCGAAAGATGATATTGCTGACTATGAAGTTGATCACCTTCTTAGTAGTGATCATGGCAACTGGAACTAATCACCTTCTTAGTAGTGATCATGGCAAGTGGTTCTGCTTCTACCCACTTCATCAAATAGTCAACAGCGACAATGGCATACTTCGCACCACCTTTAGACAGTGGCAAGATGCCAATGATATCGGTATCGCAAATAGCAAATGGCTAGGTCTAACCATCTATGTAATCCTCGTTGGCGGGGTTTTAGGAATATTTGCGAACCTTTGGCATGTCACGCTTTCTAAGATAATCAGTTGCATCTCGGTTGACAGTTGGCCATAAATACCCATAGCGAACAATTTTCTTCACTGATATTTGCCCCCCAAACTTACAGAGATTGTACGCATAAAACAAACAATTTGCTGTATATAGACTGAGATGATGTCACAATCCATAGACGACGCTCTAGACAATGACGAGGCTGAAGATGAAAGCGAAGAGTTGACAAATCAGGTTAATTTCCTCCCAAACATTCTTGATTCTTTTTTTCTTTCATTTATTTTATCTTGAATTCTCATATATGTTTGGTTGCAGGTTCTAGATGAAATTGGCATTGATATTGCGTCACAGGTTCACCTACATTCAGCTTGCTTAAATTATTACAATTTTTCTCTCATTGCATTGGCAAATTTAAAATAATAATCATATTGCTTTCTTTTGTTCTTCGACTCCTAAAGTTTGCCAAAATTTGTGTTTACTAAACAGCTTTCTGCTGCAGCTAGAGAAAAAATTGGGGGAAAGAATCGAGAAAGCACAAAAAGGTATTGGAATTCAAAATCAGTCCAAACATTTTTGTGGCTCTTCTTTTCTGCTTTTTAGTCAACTTTTGGTGCGATTTCCGCTTTAACTGAAAAATGAAACCGTCTACTTATTTGTAATCTTAAACCTTTTCGTACTCAATTTTCTATCAAAATATATAGAAAATACAGGTCCATATGTTAGTTTATTATATCTCCAAATATATTCATAGTATTTTCTGATAAATTCAACATATTGATAACAAAACTGCATGTATTACATGTGATTCTTTAATTCCTCCTTTTGATAACACTGTAAAAGCGACTTCTCAACTTTCAATATTTTCTGCAGTTGAGTCATAATTTATCGATTCATTATCATGATAATCTATACATAAATACATACATGTATACATATATGTACATACATATATAAATATCTAGCACCAAGACTTTTGTTAACAACCTGAGTGAATTTACACTGTAATTATTAATTCATCACTATAATTGTGCATTCATATTTTACTTTTATGTTTGCAGTTCTGAGGTTGAGGAGCTTGAGAAAAGGTTGGTTGCGCTTAGAAATCCTTGAGTTGGGTATTCTTCTGGTCTAAAATCTTACCCTCCTAGTTAAGGTTCGGGATTGATGGTTTCCTTTTGTGTTTATACTTTAGCTAAGTACAGAATGAAATCTTGGTATGACTAAAGTTGCGCATACACTTTTGTATGCATATATTAATTAAATAATATTAAAAATGTGGAATACAAATAAGGATGTCACATTACTGAATTCACATATTGGATCTTGGACAAAGGGTAACAAATGTACAAGTGCTTGCTGCTTGGATATTACTCTTTGGACATACAGGATATCCTGCCCAGATCTATCATGCAGCAGCAACTTTTGCAATGCAACTGCAATAGTTGCGGGACTAATTTTCTGATATGTATTACTTATAATAGGATCTTGTGAGTTATTATTTTCATAGTAGTGTCGTGTATGTCATTTGCAATATTAGTTCGATCTCTGTTTATATCAAGTAAAGAGAGAACACCATACATTTTACTAATGAAAGTCATGAAAGACCAAATGGTTTTGTCCATGAAAACAACTACATGGTTTAAGAAAGCCTTTTAGCATCTCTTCTCCTTAGCCAATGCACCAAGCTCATCGATTAAGGAAGTAAGGTTAGAATAAGATGAACCTCCTTTATTCAAAATAGAATCCAAATACCCCAACCAAAAAAACTCATTTTCCCAAAATTAACAATCGACGGCCACACTCCTTCCTTCTTTCGTTCAAAGCAAATTAAAGGTCAGAATTTTTTTTGATTCTCAACAAAATTCCACCACACAAACAATATACAACGTTGGCTGCTCGAGATTGACGTGGCGAGAAGAAAAGTTCGATTGTGGTGGATGATGCGATTTCAAATCGTGTTTGCGGTTTGTGATTTCAGGGGGTCATAGACAATTGCAGTGGAGGTGGTCACGATTTTCATTTGGACATGGGTGTGTTCAGGTGGCAGTGTGCAAACAATTGCGGTGTGGGATTTTTGTTTGAATGTGGGATTTTTGGTTGCAGACAATTGCAGTGGAGTATGGTTTTTTGTTTATGGTAGTGTGCAGGCAGTTTTGTGAAGTTTGTATGCAAAGCAGGGTGGATTTCTTGGTGAATGGCAGTGAGGCAATGTGGCAGTGTGGGAGATGGTAAGTAGTTTATGTTGAAGGCAGGAGCTTGGTGGACAGTTGTGTGGAAGATTGATGATGATGTGCACTATTGCAGGGTTGTTAAAGAAAGGCAGGTTGATGACCAGTGGAGAAGAGCATGATGGTGACGGAAGTGTAATTGTATTTGTATGGTTGGTAATGTTTGATGTTAATAACATTGGTTGATGTTGTTGAAGGTGGACAGTGAAGATGTGAATGATGGTGCAATGGAGACTGGTGAATATGGTAGCAAGGAAGTAAGGTGAAGGGTATGAGATGATGTGGGTTGGGTCTGTGAGTACTTGGAGGAACAGAAGTAGATGTTGCAGTAGTTTCTGATGGCTGAAGGTTGACAGTGTAGTGACTGTAATGGAGGAACTGTGAAGGATAGTTGTTGGTTGTGGTTCAGAGATTGTGTTGACTGAAGTGGTGGATTGGCTGTTGCAGTCACGGGTTGTGAAGAGTATGTGCTTGAAATGAATGGCAGTAGCAGTGGGAGTATGGACAGTGGTCAAATATGAGCAATGGTATGAATGAAATTTTGTTGCATAGGCAGGAATATTGTTGTTTAAAAGAAATGGTAATTGAAGTATGCAAGTAACTGGCAGAGGTGGCAGAGCAGTATTATGCAATAGGATGTGTTGTGATGATGAAGTGGTTTGGTCAGAGTGTTGTGTGTAGAGTTGTTTGACTGGGTTGTTGATGGATGATGAATACAGAGGAAAGGAGGTAGGGTGATGAAGCAAGTTGTTCTATGATTATGTGAATGTTTGTTGTGGTTTGTAGTGATGTGCACAGTCAGCTGCAGTAAGGAGAATGGTTGCTATGTCGGGTCGAGGTTGTACTTGGGTTGGCAAGGAGGAGTGTTGGGTAGTGGTTGTCATGTATATGTGCAGTACTTATAGGCAGGGGAATGTGTTGATGGAGATAAGTGTTGGAATGTTGATGTAAAGGAAAGTGTTTGAGAAAATGATATGCAGTGAGAACAAATGAGAAAATGATATGCAGAGAGGATGGCTGTGGTGCAACAGTAAATAGTATATAGGATGTGTATGCACAGTGTATGTTGATGAAATTTTAGTGAAGGCAAATAGTAGAAACAAAAGCTTGTAATGAAAATTTGGGGTAGAAAAATTGTGAATGAAAAGGAAATAATTTTTTTAACTACTTAAAATTAACTAAGTTTAAGTTAACTAAATTTTATAAATAATAATAATATAACTAATTTAACAAAGTTAACTGAGTTTATATAATAATAAGAATAATAAATTAAGTTAACAAAGTTTCATAAGAAAACAGACACTTATGAAGATTCTTAGTTGATGATCTTTTGATCATTAAGATATTCTTACGAATTCTTATTAAAATTATGTGCATTATTAGTATATAAAATCATAAACGTGTATAATTTTGTAGATGTTTGATATCAGATTTGTAGTCCTACGAATTAACATAATTGTTTATCTATACGTTGTGCTTTCACTTGTGCAGGCAGTGGACTTTCGAAGAGAGCAAGGTTGAACTTTTGTGGTGCTAGCTTTCACTTCAGCATGCAATAAAAGAATTATGGATAATCAAGCGTTTTGTTAGCACCGGTTTGGTATAACATTTTGTTAGTACTAGATGTGTAAATTAGTATACGAATGGTTACTGCATGTTGGTCACTTTATAAAAAATCTACTGTATTAGAATGGTTATGGATATCTTATTTGATTATATGACTAATTTTTTTTAAATTATTTGAATATGATGGTAATGTGAGTAATTGTTGATTGATATAGTAAAAATAAAATGGTACAAAATGATCAATAACTTTTAGTAGCATTTCAAAAACGCTACGAAAATACATATAGTGGCATTGACTAAACGCTACCGTAAAGTAGAAGTAAAATTGAAAATTCTACTGGTAGCGTCAAAACCTTTTGGTAGCGTTTTATACACGCTGCAAAAAAAAGAATTTAGTGGCGTTTCATAAACGCTGCAGTAAAACGATTTATGGTAGCGTTGAAATAAGTGCAACTAAAAATTAGGTATTTTTAGTCGCGGGCTTTATAACAACGTTCATCAAAACACTGCTAAAACTTTTAGTAGCGTTTTTTCAGCACTACTACAAATCAAAATTCTTGTAGTGTAATAGGAGTCATCCATGACTCTCTTTCAGACAAGCCTCCAAGATCTAATCGACATCCATCCGATCGATGCTCAAAGCCGATAATATTTCCACCGGGACCAGGCCCATGAGTTGCGTATCTCCTTAACTAGCCAACTTGGCCAGTGAATCGGCTTTGCATTATCCTCGCTGGGAATATGCATTATAGTGTAATACTTGATACCATTAAGCAACTCAAGGGCTTTGTTCAGATATGGAGCTAGCCTCGCTCCCTTGGCCCGAAACTCTTTTCTCACTTGGCACACCACCAGTTAGGAATTGCAAAAGATGTGTAAATTTTTGGCTCCCAACTCTTTCACCAGTTGGCCATCCAAAAACCAACAATTCTAATTGAGCCTCCCTTTATCTCTCTATTTCAGCCGAAAATCATACCAGTCATGATGGGCTAAATATACTTTAAGCCCATAGAAAATATTGTTTAGTTAAATCTAATTTAATCGCTTATCGATATCATATATCGATTAATATATATTTATAACTATTATAAATATATTTAATAATATCTATTCTCAAATCTTAATCAAATTTTGTAATTAACATTTCATAGATATTTATTAACTTAGTAAGTTTATAGTAATTATAAACTAATTAAACCGTTCGGTCAAAATTGAATTCATCATTTCGGTTATATGGCTCATTAGGTGTAAATTTGGTCAGCGATTAATATCAAACTATGTGAATATTAATATTCACACTTTAATTGGCAAGTGGTGTGATACTTTGGTCAAATTTATCACATACCGGTAAAATCCAATTTTACTTAGTTAAACGTTACCCACTTGTAACTTTTATTTACACCAATTCTCTTTGTCAAAACTATATTGCTTTGGACTTACGGAATTTGGTAATGGTGAAAATTCCAATATCATGCATATTCAATTCTATAGTCTTAAACACAAAGTCCTTGATTCAATAAGAATAATTATTATTAATCGTACTACTCTGGCCAGAGATATTGACTTTAAATTAACTTGAGTTGACCATGATATTAACCTCATATAACTGATGAGATGAATCCACTCTTGAATAGTGCTTCATTTCCAATACTTCCACTCAACCCAACTATAGTTACTCGATGGAGGTTATGCCATGATTTGACCGCTGCCCAGCAATTGAAGAGCGTTACGTACTCCAGTCTCAACTGATGTATAGATATCTAGTCTCGGTACATCTTGATTGTAAATATTTAAAATGGTATATTTATTTTCATTGTGATAAATTATCCACGTTATAACACTTTGTAACTACTATCACAAACCAAACCATTTATATTTTTTCTATTTAATATACTTTTAATTAAATTAATTAATCAATATAACATATTATATCAAGTATATAACAAAAAGAAAACACTTTTTTCGAACAAGATTGGTTATCGAGTTAGATATATCTAATAAATTACATAATTGCCCATAGGGCATATCCTAACTCTATCAGGTGCCCCCAGCAGCCATAAATAATACATTATCTAACATTTAGAGAGCGTAACATACTCTAGCTGTCTCAGTGGATGTATCGATATCTGTCTCGATACATTTTGATTAGAAATATTTAAAATGGTAAATTTATTTTCATTGTGATAAATTACTCATGGTTACAATACTTCGTGACTATTATCACAAAAACAAACCATTTATGGATTTTTTTATTAGACGTGCTTTTAATTAAATTAATTAATTAATAAATATAACACATTATATCAAGTACCGCTACACTAGAAACATCTTTTAATAGCATTCAAAAGACGTTGTAGTATGATACAATAGCGTAATTAGAAACCCTTTATAATGACATGTCGTTGTAGGTACAGGACTTGTAACAACAAACTAAAATTGCAGTTAAAAATGTCCCATTTCACAACGTTTATAGTGTGATGTTAATAGTTTTCTACAATGTTTACAATTTGCAATCGAAATTGTTTACTTTTGTGTATAATATTTTCAACAACATTTTTGATAAATTTTAATATTAACTTTTCATATAATTACATTATGATGTCATATTTATATGCATTAACTATTAAAAGTATTGACAACACAGATTAAACAATGTCTTTTGTTATTATGATTTTTACAGCATTTATATTTTGTTGTACTATCACAATATTTATACACGCATACCATTAAACTGCATTTGAATATATTTCAACAAGCTAGTATTCATAACATATTAAAATCAAATTCAAAAACTATTTTATAAACAAAACCATTAACCATTTCCATAAACTAAGTGTAGCACGATATTCATAGACAAAGGCAACATTCATAAACCAAGTTTACGTAATATTCGTAAATAAAGATAGCATCTAGAAACCAACTTCACATAATACCGTAAAAAAGACACATCTATGGACAAAGACACATCTGTGGACAAAGACACAATATCCATAAAGCAAGATTGCACCAAATACTAACAACAAAATGCAAAACCAAAAGGTTCATATGCTTACTACACCAAAATGAGCTTCAAAAACTTCAAGATTATGCCATCCTATACATTTTGGCATCCCAAAGCCTTTAATTACCGATAATGTAAAATTAGTGATTAAATACAAATTTAAAATAACGCATCTAACTTGAAACTGAAGTTAGTGCTTAGTGGGTTTTTATTCGTGCAAAATTTAGCCCAACAAGTGAAAGTACTAAAGGTACCCCATTAACCCTCCTTGAACCTCCAAAGCTACAGTCTTATAAAATCGTGTAAAATTCTAAGTTTGTCCCCTATATCAAACCAAGTGAAAATTCATATTCACACTGAGTTTGATGACCGAAGCTAATTAAGATATCATGACAATTTATAAAACCGAGTTACATTTAAATCTGAAAAAGGGAAATAAAATGGTTAAAGTGCATTATTGGTGAAGTAAGATGATATTAAAATATTGGTGGAGTTTCTGGACACATGCACCGATTCATGCCATGATCTTAGTATTACATCAATTACAGTAATGTAATTTAGCATCTTCAACTCTCAATCAACATTATATACATACATATGCACTATTATTTTTATATCAGAAACATTCATGGTAACTACAAATGCTCTCACATGTAAGGTCAGTTATTGTCGTTTTGGTATAAAGATGTGAATATAGCAGAACTATATATAATATTGGATGAAAAAGAAAATGCATCTTTGAAAAGTGTAGGCCGATAAAAGCCACACTGGAGTACCCTTTCCACGGTTTTCTTAGGACCAAAATGTGCACCACAAGCTTGGTTATGACAAAACGAAAGAACACTCTTGATTTCTCCATCCGGGACACATCATTGAATGATCTGGTCGGGACAATACTTAAATAAGTATGGATCGTCCCAATAGAAATATTTCACTTGGGAATAGAAATTTGTATTTATCTTGTTTGGACCAAAATGAAGGAGTTTCCTTAGTGACTAAATAGTTCACTATATCGGCAAAGCACAGACCGATGGAAACTGAAAAGAGTTGTTCATCAGGAAAGTTCTCATCGATGGGTAAACAAGATGGTGCATTTGAAAGACGAGATAGGTGATCGGCTATGAAATTGTCAGATCCTTTTTTGTCTTTGATTGTAAGATAAAATTCTTGAAGTAACAAGATCCAACGAATCAAATGAGACTTAACATCATTTTTAGCAAAAAGTACCTAAAAGTGGAATGATCAACGTAGACCGTGATGTGTGAGCCTATCAAATAAGGTCTTAAATTTTCTAGTGCACAAACTACGGCACGGTGGTTGTGTAGTTGAGTTGAGTATCTTTTAAAGTCTTACTAACGTACTAGATGACGCGAAGGATTTTGTTGACTAGGACAGCACCGACCATAAAGTTAGAAGCATCATACATTATTTCTAAGAGAAGATCCCAATTAGGCAAGCAAATAATTGGAGCAGAAATAAGTTCATTTTTAAGACGTTTAAAAGAAGAGACACAATTAAAATTGAAATCGAAAGGAATGTCTTTTCCCAAAATACTAGTCAAAAGTTGAGCGATTATGCTAAAGTTTTTCACAAATGTTGATATAAGCCAACATGCCCTAAGAACGATCGAATGTCCTTAATGAATATGGGAATTAGTAGATTTGAAATAACATCGACTATTGTTTTATCTAACTCGATGCCCTTATTTGAAATGACATATCCGAGGACTGTGCACTGTTTGACTATAAAGTTGTAGGTTTCTCGATTTAAAGTTAAGTGTTTCCCTTTGCATTGATTTAGAAACAATTCAAGATGTAACCATTTGGAAAAAGAATCTCCGAAGATTGAGAAAACGTCCATAAACACTTCTAAAAAGTGTTTGATCATATCAAAAAGATGATAACCATGCATCTTTAGAGAGTCGTAGGGGTATTACAAAGTTCGAATGGCATACAAAGGTGATGAAAGGATGTATGGAAGTTGATTTTTCTTAGGCTTTGGACGCAAGTGAAATTTGGTTATAACCGGAATAACCATCAAGAAAACAACAGAATTCATGGATGCCTAATCGTTCTAGCATTTAATTTTCGATAATCAATGCAAATGTGTCAACCCGTTTGGTACGAGTTGGAATGAGGTTGTTAGCATCATTCTTGATCACGGTAATACCGAACTTTTCAACGATGACATGAATTGGACCGACCCAAGAGCTATCAGATATGGGATATATGATACTGTTATCAAGGAGCCTCAGAATTTCTTCTCAAACCGCATCTTTCATTTTGGGGTTAAGCCTTTTTTGCACATCATGAGTAGGCTTGGATTAATTAATTAAGTGAATGCGATGTTGAACAATTACAGGGCTAATTTCATTAATATCGATAATGGACTACTCAATCGCTTCTTTGTTTTTTGTAAAAATTGAAAGAAGCGGTGCTTCTTAGTCAAGAGAAACTAAAAAAATTATGATAGGGAAAGTTTTTTTATCACAAAGTATGCATGCTTAAGGTAGCATGGAAGAGGTTTGAGCTCTGACCTAGAAGATCGCTCAATCAAAGAAGTAGTTGAGTTTCCGACTCGACTCTGAGAGGTTCGAAGGGTAGAATGTCTTCAATCTGGTTTATCGTGTCATGAAACAATTGTCTGTACTCTACCTCGTGTTCATTATTAAGGTCAATTGTTTCATTTTTGAAGTTTTTATGAATAGCGCTAACTTTCAAAGTGTGGTCGAATGGTTTGTTTGATTTATTTTCTAAATTGAAGATGTTAAGATCTACGGTCATGTTACCAAAGAAAATTTTCATTGAACCATTTTGACAATTGATTAAAGCATTTGAGTGGCTAAGAAGGGTCGTCTTAAAATGAAAGAAATTTTTCTAGTAAGATTGTTTAGAGGTTGTGTTTTCAAGACAATGAAACCGACATAGAATATGAATTCTTCTACTTTAATCAACACTTCATCAATCTCATCTATGATTTTCTTTATAGAATGGTCGTCAAATTAAAGGGTGACTTCTCTCACTTTAAGCTCATCTAAACCTAGTTGCTGGTAAATTGAATATGGATGCAAGTTTACACTAGAAGATAGATCTAACAAATATTTATTGATTTTCTTATCTCCTAACATACACGAGATTGTAGGGAAACCATGGTCTTTGTATTTCATAGGAATATATTGAGACAATACTCACTTAGATCGACCATTAAAGATTTTTACGGTATTTTAGTTTGGATCATTACATTTATAGCACAGGACTTGAGAAGCTTGGTTCATTTGATTTGATGAGCAAACACTATCAAATTTATTTATCATCACATCAGTTTTTGCTTCCAGGGCTAATAATGATCCTATCGAAAGTGTGATCCTATCGAAAGTGCACTCAATCTTGAATAGATTGACTTCTCGTTAGATCGTTCCCATCGAGTTGAACTTTTTAGCTAAGTTTACAATAAATTTCCAAGCGACATCATGATGTTGTGCTAAAATATTTCCTTGACACATTGATTCAAGCATTGTTCGAGAGCTATTTTCAAGTTGTCATATAAAATTTTGCAAAGAGTTCATTTTCAAAATTGTGATAGGACATTTTATTAAAAATTCCTTGAATCTTCCAAAACATTTTCCATATGATTTACCCCTAAATTGATGAAAATTTACAATTTCATTTCTAATTTTGGTTATTTTCTCAAAGGGTTAAAATTTCTTTATGAAAACTTTTACAAATTCGTCTCATATTTTAATCGAATTTGAAGGTAAGTTATACAACTATTTCTCAACGAAGTCAGTACGAGTGAATGAGATTAACCTAATTTTATTCCATCGTCGCATAATTGTTGAAGTTCTATAGTTGTAAAACTTGTCCAAATTTCGTTAAAAAGATATAAGGATCATCTTGTTCAAAATTGCTAAATTTTGAAAATGTGTTAATATGATTTGCATGGATTTCAAAATGATTTCCTTGGGGCAGGTAAAGTAATGCAAGACGGGATAGAAAATCGATCATGCAAAATTCGATCCATGAGGGTTCGAGGGGGATTTTCGTTAGCCGTGGTTGAAGGATTGTTTGTTTGAATTAAACAGTTCCTTAAAGTGTCAGTAGTTTGTATACTCATGCATAAGGGAGAATATTAACTGGAGAGAGAGAGAAAAAAGTAAAAGGTGAATAATAATAGTAAGAGAAAAGATGGAAGTGGTAGTTTTATTTCCCTTTTTTAAAGAAAAGGTACGAAAATGTTTTTTTATTTTATTTTTGTTTTTGTTTTTATATATGCATGAAACCAGTACAATTAAACGAATGTAAGGACTTAATCAAAAAAATTCTGTCCTTAATGGCTCCTAACCAAAAGTTGCCATGACACTTTGACTTAATTCAATGAAATAATTCTTAGCCAGGTAATGGACATGATTTATCAGTGCACCGTGAATCACCTAACAACACCGTTGAAGGTTGAAGTACTTCATAAAAACAATCAATATAATTTCTTACGAATCACTATAATAGTTATAAATGATTGTGACTCTATCGTCGTCTTAGACACCGAGAGATGGTTTGTTAAAAGAAATCAATTTATCAAAATACAAATTTGTCCTAGATAATCCCGCGACACCCTTAAGTCAAACGCTCATCATTATTATCTGATTCAGTTTATACAATAAAATGCAATTTGTGGGCCAAGGAAATGATGATGAAATCCCCACATTATGTTAATTTAGGTGGCGCTCATAGAAAATAAAAACAAGTATGAAATGATGCAAAACAGAAATTAAACGTGCGTTAACAATACAACTGCAAATGAATTTTTATTTTACTTTTTTGTAAATGCAAGCAACCAACAATGCAAAAATAAAAATAAAAATAACAAATAAGAACACGATAGCAGATCATAAAGAATTATTTACAAATTTATTTAAAAGAAGCAATTTATTTAGCATAATTTTCTTGGAGAGCAAAGCAATTTTTTAGTGAACAACTCTTCTTTTTTGTCTGCTTTTCTTCTATTCATAACCTGAAATAGTGCTGAACACAAGACCTTTTTTAAGTTTTAATTTTTTTTAACGAGGAGCAAAACAAAATAAAGGCAAACTAAAGCAAAAATGTTTTTAGTTTCAAAGGCAGATAATTTTTTTAAAAGGATAAAATGGAAACAAAGACAAACAAAAGCAGCAGCAACAACAACCAAGTCACTATTCTCAAATAATTTAAGGTCAGGTAGAGATAGAACCCAAAACCAAATGACAAAGTCAATTTAGAAGCAATAACAACAATAACAACAAACCATGATAATAATAAAAAATAAGGTAAAATAATTAAACAAATAATAATAATAATAATAATAATAATAAATAAGTAAAATAAAAATAAAGATAAAAAATACACAAAGAAATTAAAAAAACCATGATAATAACAATAGTAGTAGCAATAATCGTACCAATAGTAATAGGAATAAAAGACCAAAAAATATGTCTTAGGCTCCTATTCACTAATCCTATAATCTAAAACTTATAACACTACCCATGAACCAATTCTAAGCAAAAAAACTTCTAGCTTATGGTTTTATTACGTGGATCACTAACTTCCACGTGCTCTTGTCCGACACCAGCTCTTCGGATATATTTCAATCCTTCAATTCCCTTTTTAATACTTCCTTCTATGTCAACCTTGGTCAACCTCTACCATTCTCTGAGCATTCGATGTGACTTATAATTCCAATGCGCGTAAGCGCCTTTGGAGGCCTCCATTGGAGATGTCCAAACCATCTTAAACGACATTGGACTAGTTTCTCTTCAATTGGTGCTACTTCAAGTTTTCCATGTATACCATCATTTCTAATTCAGTCTCGTCTTGTATAATCATAGCTCCATCGTAGCATATGCATCTCTGCTACACTTATGTTCTGAACGTATTGTCTTTTAATATGCTAACATTCTACAACATACAACATCGTAGGTCCAATTGCCGTTCTATAGAACGTTCCTTTAAGCTTTTATAAGACTTCCCTATCACAGAGAATGTCAGATGCTAGTCGCCATTTCACTCATCCTGCTCGAATTCGAAAACTAAAATCTTCATCAATCTCACCATCATACTGTAACATTGATCCTAGATATCGAAAGGATTTATTCTTGGGCAATACTTGTCCGGCCAGAGTGACATCTCCATCCTCTGACCTGACATCGCTGAACCCGCACTTCACATACTCAATTCTAGTTCTACTAAGCCTAAAACCCTTGGATTCTAAAGTTTGCCTCCATAGCGCTAGTTGTCTATCAACCCATACTCTACTTTTATCAATTAGGATAACAACATCGGTAAAGAGCATACACCAAAGAATCTCACCATGTATACCCTTCATAAATCCATCCATCACTAAGGAAAAAATGTCGGGGCTTAAAGCCGGCCCTAATGTAATTCTATATTAATGGGAAAGTAACCGGTTTCACCATCGCATTCTCTGACACTATTCACAATATCATCATACATATCCTTGATAAGGATAATGTACTCTGTTGGGACTCTCTTCTTTCTCAAAACCCACCATATAACATGTAACAACTCGCATATTTTAAGATTGTATATTTAAATATAGCATCGTTAGACGGATTAAAGTCTGTACTTTTTGTAAATAGCAGAATTAGGACTTGAGACAACTTCCATTGAGTTCAAAACGGCTTTGCGACCTTTTTGAGTATAAATATTGATATGTTTGGAGTTGATTAGAATTTGGCATTTTTGTTTGGGCTTTGGGTTGTGTTCTAGCCCACTAACCCAATAATAGAACTCAAACTCCTTACCATAAACATCCCACTGCACTCCTCTCCTTTTCATTCATTTTCATTTTCTAACACTCTCAAGCCTTAAAATAAAAATGGGGAAAAAAAGAAATCAAAATTTCTAAGCCTAGATTTTTAGGAAATTCAAATTAAAAGTTCAAAATCAAAGAGAAGCTTAGGTATGCATCCTCCTCATCTTCTCCATCTCAATTCCTCTCTAATTTTTAGAAATTTCCTATAACCTAATTCAGGAAGTATCTGTCTATGATCATAGATTGGAGCTTCTAGAGTTGAAGTTGAAGAGTGGTTGATCTTTCCTTTGTGTTTGAACTTCTTATTCGTTGTTTTTGGATTTAAAGTTGAGTTCTTGAACTCATATCTATGTCTATACCTTTGATAAATGTTAGGTATGAATTCCTAACATCTATTCATGTCCATTTGCTTCTGAATCGAATTAGTTTGGCGAATTTTCCAATTTTTGGCATTTTGAAGTCAAAATCTATAAAAATCCTTATAAGGATGTTTGGACATGATGTTTGGAGTGTATTGATGAGTCTATAGGGTTGGCTTGTCCCTTGGCATAAACCCTAGCCATCGTCGCTCATTTGATCGCTTCCGATATGATTTGGCCATCAATAGCCTAGGCAAAATATTGCCTTGAGCTTCAGCTCAAACGTTTGGTAGTATGCTCAGATGTCTGAAGCTATGGAATAAAAATTCCAGTCTTTTAGCTCAGACGTCTGAGTTTGTTCCCCAGACGTCTGGGTGATCTGGAAGAAAATTCCAGACCTTCAGCTTTGACTCTGCGGAAACCACCAGACATTTGGCAATGATAAATTCAGCCAGTTTACCCGTTTTACATGGCTTTCCATTTTATATCTTTTTTTGGTTGATCTGGTTGGTTGTTGTCTTTTTGACTTTGATGACTTCTTCTCTGGATTCTTGGGAATATCCATTTGATAGATTTGATGTCGATTTCTATGGTTTTGATTCACGTCATCATATGTAAATTTTTGGTGATTAATTGTTTTTACAATTATTTATGTGATTTGTCACTTTAAAATACAAAGGTTTCTATACTATTAGTAAATATTCAAACTCTTTCACAAAAATGATTTCAACGTTGTTTTTAATACAAAGCTCATTTTTAAAATCGTTTTTTAATCTATTAGTATATAAAAATCTTTACCTCACTCGTATGAAAAATCTAATTAAACGACTTAGCAAACAAGTGGCATGAAACGCTTGCATTTTCTTTATCGGTTAATTCTTGGACTTGTTCGATTGAACTCTTATGACAATTTTCGAGTGGAAATCTACAATCTGTTCGTAAATATTTAAGTTAAGCTAGTGGTTATGAGACATGAAGCTAAACTCATTTATTTACTAGCCTGGTGCAATTCACACTTTTTATTGATCTATGATAATCATTTTATGGTTTAAACTAGCGATATGCGTGTCTCTTTGTCCGCGTGGAGGACTGCACCTTGTTCTATTGAGCTTCGTCTCATTTTTATAGGCTACCGACCAATGTGTTCTATGGAGTTCAGTTCATCGGACGTACGTTGGACTATGTCGTTGTTCCAAATCATTGGAGTCGGGTTCATCGGTACCGTTGTACTATGTCATTGTTTCGGCTTATTAGGTTCATCGGACATACCATTGTACTACGTCATTGTTCCGATTATTTGAGTTTCTAGTACTTCGGACGTACCGTTGTACTACGTCGTTGCACCGGTTCTATGGTTAGCGATCATGGGATAGCGTCTTGTTTGTGATACACGTGTTGATGAGCTTTCATGCTTCCATTTTTGATAGGCCTCCCCCTTTGTGATTTCTGGATTTCTAATCGATGATTTTTGGAATTTGTGTTTCACCAATTTTTAAGATTGGCATTGATATGTTTTGTCAATTTTTTTGTTTGATGAATAAAATAAAGAATATGACATTCTTTTTGGTGTTTGAGAAAATTTGAGATATTGTATGTTTTTTGTTGTTATTAATGTATACTTGTCACAGTATGAGTTATCATACATTTTTTTCATATCTCTTATCCTATCTCATTTTGTATGATATTTATAGCCAGGATGGTCCGTTTATTATTTTTTTCTTAAATAATACTCGAGTCATACTGAGGTATTTCGGGTGCTTCTACTTACAGTACACCAAACATGTCAATTTGTAACATTTTTTTCATTTAAATTTGTAACGGTTATAACCATTATAAATTTCTCATGGATATTTTCGTTATAAGTATTTATAACGGTTATTTCTGTTACAAAATTTGGTAATTTCAAAAATATTCAGAAGTACAGTGAACAGGATTGTCATTTTATCTATTATTATTACATGCCCATTTTCTCACGCATCTTACTCTCTTTTCTGCATTCGTTGTAAATCAAAATTTCATTCTAGGGTTTTCGCTCCCCTTTGTTATCGCCACCTCCGCATCTAACGCCCCATTCGCAGGGTCGGCCTTTCCCCAAATCAGCAAAAGAAGCCACTTTGGTCCGCAAATTCCTATGGCACAAACAAGTTTCGTTTCTCTTTCTTGCTCTAGGGCATCCGAATGCATCTCCAGCACCTCGACTTCTAGCTATGGCCTACAAAATAAAGCAAACATGGTTTCTTCTAAAATGTATCAGTTAGATCAAACTTTGAAGGCTCGAAGGGCGGCTGCATCTGTCCATATGGAAGATAAATCAACAAACAATAACACAGCGCACGTAGCTGGAAGCAAACATCGATGAAGGCTATTTTAGGTTTGGGTTTTAATTTTTAAAATCTGTTAATTTCAATCAGCGGTAATTTTGATTTCAAATTTCCAATTTGATGGTTGCTAAATTTGGATGAAGGGAATTAGCAGGAATTCTTAATTGATTTAGAGTTCTATATTGACACAAAGTATAATTACTATTTTCTGGTTTGGAAAGAAGGAAAATAGATGTAAGAGTAGATTTGAAGTTAAGCGTAGCATTTTATACTTAGAGAACCATACGTCTCTAAGAAAGAATTAATTTTTTTGTTCACGATTTGTTCTCGTTTTGTGGTAAAAACTTTTGAGAATTCTTCTGGGTGCAAGCAAAAGAATGAGGACAAAACCCATTATCATAAAAGTTGCTGAACCAATGCAAATACATGTAGATAAAAAACGTTCCTTTTAATTAGTAAAAGAGGAAAAGAAGTGACAAAACCACACTTAATGGTCCATTCATTATTTACGTTAAACTGTATGACCATACATCCAATGGTATATGCATATTATTTTATCTTTCAATGTTTAACAAACATTTTAGGTTACACATGACCTGAATGTTTTGGTGTATTTATTTATACACTATAATATTTATGCAAGGACTATATTCATACGATTATGTCATACTACGTAGTGTATGTTCAGCAATTTTAGTCTAAGAACTAGAGATAGAGAACAAGACGATAAACATACATGATCAAATGATTAATAATTTTTTTTTAAATACGATGATTCAATAATATAGGATAAAGATGTAGAAAAAGATATAATAAATAGAATTAATACAAGTTGTATAAAGTGAAAACAAACTAGCTTTTTTATGTGATAGGATAATAGTAGCAAACATAAAGGAACTTTTTGTTGAATAATAGTTAAGCGGACATCGGGAGATATGCCCGACTTATCTTAGTTATGTCGGACATATCAATCACGTCGATGGTTTAAAGAAAACAATTTGTGCTCTTCAAAATCCAACGATTAGATATTACATAACAGTTATGTCGAAGCCACATGATCTAATCTCTAACCACTTCTTACCTCTTTTTCAATTTGTTCGCGAATGCATCATATATTGTACGTAGTTGAAAACATTTTAAAAAGTAACAAGAAAGTAAAGTAATATGGGAGAAAAGAGAATGTTACGGATACTGAATCATAAAAAAAGATGGCTTAAAAATGTAAGAGTGAGAGAAGTTGTTAGTGTCACTTATAAATGAAAAATCAGGGAAAATGAACATAGATGGAGTGGATGCATACAAAAAAGATAAAATACGCATCAGTAAGGAAAGAATATAATATTTGTATTGAAAAAAATAGTTTGAATTTTATCAGATTGTTTTGTTTTATTTTTTCCTTGATATTGGGATTTATCTTGCAAAGTTAATATTTTTTTTGATATTTACTGATATCTCATTCCATTTTTAATTTGATATCCAGATCTAACGTTAAATTGCAAAATATGTGTAATAACTGTTTCAGTTCTACCTATATACTTATTATTCATGTTTAACTATACTCTATAAAACATGGAATATTGTACTATAATGGTCCCTCTAGTCTTAATTCTACTGCAGAAGCGAATTTCATATTTTTGGAGATGTATTTCAAGTTTAGTATATCATTTCAAATTGAGCATACAAGTTACAGTGAATTCAAGTGGACTATTATTATCCAAGATTTACATGAAATTACATACAACTAGAAAGCTTCAATTAATGAGTCTCCACAACTGAATGGAGGAGAATTGCAATTGGTATATGTTAAGGAGTTTTTTCAAAACAATAGAATGAAGATGATGCTAATACTATTAACAATGTTAGAATGTGGTTTGTGTTATGCACCATAATATCCAAGATTTACATGAAATTACATACAACTAGAAAGCTTCAATTAATGAGTCTCCACAACTGAATGGAGGAGAATTGCAATTGGTATATGTTAAGGAGTTTTTTCAAAACAATAGAATGAAGATGATGCTAATACTATTAACAATGTTAGAATGTGGTTTGTGTTATGCATCATGTTATGGTTTCCTAGTAGCTAGATACAACCATGTGAAGAAGAGAAGATATGTAGTAGTTGCCTATATTTGAAAAAAAAGGTTATGTTCATTAATTTTTATTATCTTGAATTCAAAATTTCATAACAAAATCAATTGCATGCATGATGTATAATGCTAGTTATAAAATACTGCTAATTAGTAATTGTGGACTTTTCTTCTGCATCAGCATGAATAAATCATATTACATTTACTATTGTTTTTTCTTTCAGCACTTATTGTTAGACAAAGAAAAAAAGGAAATCTTTGACATAGAAGATATACATGAAAGCCTTCAAGCTACGCAGATAGTGATTTTGGAGTATCAAAGTTAGGTACATGCTTCTTGATTATACTACCTACTATTATATCTTTGTCCTTGACCTTTCTTATTATTATTATTATTATTATTATTATTATTATTATTATTATTATTATTATCATTATCATTTACCCAACCTGCACAGCTACTCCTAACTTCAAACTATCACAATGTTAAATGCTAATTATATATTACATGAGGTTTAATGTCGTATTTATGAGGGCTGTAAGTAAGTGGATATATAATTTATCCGCTTTATTTAAATGCTGATTGCATACATTATATCTATCTCATATTCTATTCTCTTTCTGACCAAAACCTAATGTTGGATTGAAAAGCTTTCTGTAATAATTACATATGTAATTATTATACTATTCAGTTGTAGGGAACTTCAGTATAGATGATACTGAAGGAACTGTGGGCATTTTCACTGCATTTAAACCAAATAAATTAGTGTTCCTCCGTTGATTAATTTTAAAAAAGTTGACTGTTGTTAAAGTAGTTGAAATGCTATTTAGTTTCCATTGTATGTTATTTTTTATTGCTTTTGCTTTTTCGTTTTCTTCTTCATGAACATATTTGTTATATAGGGCTTGTTATTTGCAGCTCATGAAACTTTAATATCTATTTCTACACGTTTCAGCATGCTAATTTGGAATTTTTTTTTCATATTCAAAGTGTTATATATATTTATTTACTCTGGTTTATTGAATCGACATTTATGGTGTTGTTTTACCAAGTGTAGAAAGTATAAATGCTTAAATCTAACGAATTTTTATCATTTTATTCCAAAATATAGTTTTATGCCTTTGATTCTATCCTTTTTATTTATATATTTTGGCTATCTTTCCACTTTTGGCTCTGTTTGGATAATTCGTGGAACTGTTTCCATATTTTTTAGAATAAACATGAACATATATTCCTCGGAAATATTGTTGCACAGTTGATTTTATTAAGTATCATAATTTAATTTAATCAATTAATCTCCACTGAAGTCCATTGCTTATTCAATGTTTTATCTCATTAACATGCAATGATACGTTCCTCTCTTACACTGATATATATTGCTGTGGTAATATAGTGGGAACTCACAGTCCTATGGTATTTGAAAAACCGTTCCTTTTTCAACATGATAAATTAGTACCTTTAATAAGTTATATAGTGGAAACTCACGATCCTACGTGGTATTTGAAACACTATAAAATTGTGCGTGCATTGGTGTCTTAGAATTACAATATGCTAAATTAGTACCTTTGAACTATAGAACCGTAAAGTAGGTATAGGAGGAGAAAAAGAATCCTTCTAGGTCAACTAAAATGCTCTATGAAATAAATGCAATTCTCGATACGGTTCATCAAATGCTTGTTAGATGTTCAAAATACAGTAGCATCAGATAAAGCAGGAGAAGCAAAAGATGCAATGATGGATAAGGCAGCATGTTATGGAGAAACTATAAAAAAACAAGCAGGTACTTGTCACGGCAGTACTTGCTGATATTATTGATATCATGCATGGCCAGTACTTGCCTTAATTTGAATGCATGCTTATGCCTTGCATTGAGAATATTAATCCTACTCATTTACAATGATTTATTGTAAATTCATTTTCATAATATTCTTCAATTTCACTGCTTTGCTTATATTGGAAAAAGTTTATCAACTTTAAAGTGGAAGTGCAACTAAATAATAATGGTTGCCATGTGCAGATCCTTTGTTTTGTTTGTAAGGTCACAACTGACACATTACCTTAATTTTGGTTTACAAGGATGCGTGGTTCATTACCTTAATTTTGGTTATCAATAATAAAAAAATCCAGCTTTTAGAAAATAACAACATTTTCCAGGATAGTCCTTGAACATGCAATGTGTATCACTTGAGGCTTTATTTCTGAATAATTTTCTGTTGCTGGAGTGGTAGTTTTTTTTGCTTTGATTCTCAAATAATATGATGAGTATTATACTTTGAATTTTATGGTGAAAAATAATAATTAAGGTTTACTTTTTCTTTAGTGATCAAATTTTTTTATTGGATTTAATTGGAAATTTAGATATAAGTTTGGATGAGTGATCCCTTTCTCTCTATCATTTCCTAAGTTTTTATATACCAATATTTCTAGAGGCATTAAAAATCATATTTAGTGGATTACCTTATTTACCGTACTGAATTACCTTATTTGCTGCTAGTGATTGCTTAAGCCAATTAATTACAAGGAGAAGTATGAAATCTATAAGTTCGTTCATTTGTGGATAAATAGAATTTATATGGATAATCTTAATGGTAATGCATAATTTACAAATGAATTCATAAATATATTCATGTAGGAAGCGGAGAATTCGAAATGCAAGCCTACACGAGTAAAGGCGTGGAAAGTAGTGCACATAAATAGGAAAAAAAATGAGAGGTGCTTCCGTGTACAGCAGCAAAATACGTAAGTAGAAAAATATTTATGCATTCAATTCTTAATCAAAAAAATATGATTTTGATTTTTCTTTGTCGTCATAGTTAATCTGATCATAGAAAACTTATATAGATATAAAAAAAATTAAAGGACAAGTTAACCATATCATTAAATAACGCCTCAAAAGTTTACTATAACTGTCATTTGTAAATTGGCATCAGAACTTCAAATTCGAGTTTCCAATTCATCAAATAAATTATTAAGTGTAATAAAAATGAGTGAATCTACTCCTAGTTGGATGAGCGGCTAATTAACCATACAAATGCTCATCCTTACTAAGTTCGCTAGCTGCTCGTCCCTAATAAGTCATAACATAAAAAAAAGTTGACAATGATCGGCTGCTTCAACATCTTGCCCTATTATTATTTATTTATTAGTATCAGTTGTCAATTGTAATTATTTAATTATTATTATTAAATATAAAGATGGTGGTTAAAAATCAATTTCATTTAGCTATGCTTACTGTTGCACTTGGTTGTACTTACTGTTGCTCTGGTTCGCCATGCCTCTCCTTACACATCCACACAGCTTTATGACAACCACTTAATGCCATCGTTAACAGTATTGTACACTCAAACGGTGATTGTAAAAATGCGTCTCCATATACAACTGAAATCCATACTGGTAAAAATGAATTAGTGCCAAAATTGTATTGGCAACTAACAGAACTCGTTTGGTCAAGATGCATCCACGTAGAGGATGGGAACAAGTCCAGCCAATTTCCCATCTTTTCTTGGTCTTTTCTTCTTTACTTGGCAAGATACAGAAAATATGTAACGTGTTATAAAAAATAAAGAAGTTCCACAGCCAAATATCATTTATTCAAATCAAATACAAATTATACAAGAATGAAGCACACACCCAAATATCATTTATTCAAATAAGAAATAGCGAAGTTCCATGAATAATATATAAAAACTTCTCGAAACACTAACTACATGGTATACTGGGCTAGAATAGACAACAAACAGACTTGTATAAAAAAACTACACCCTCTATGTACTAAACTAAACTGAAATAAAGAAGATGGACTCTAAATTACCGTTGTGTCATAGGACCGATTCCTATATTTACCATTGAATTATCTCATAAGTGCAGAAGTGAGTGAAATTTGTGAGCTCCTTTCACTACCATTCATTAATATATATAACAATGCCTGATTGGCCAAATGAAGTTTTTTAGGAGCAGTGTCAGCATGCTCTAGCTCAAGGTACCGTTTCCATGCTCCATAAAATTCTCTTTTCTAAAATGTCGAAAAATTCCAACATGTGGGCTAGCGCTGCTGCTGCCTTAAACAATCCCATCCTTTAGATAATTGTTAACGAAAGGCAGATTTTTTTTCCTTAAACCAGTTTAATGTTTTAAGATTCTTTTTTATATCAATTCGTTTTAATCATTTGTTAATGTAAGCAGAATTTCGATAATCATTTGTCAATACTGATTTTTATATCAATTCGTTTTAATATTCAAGCTTTAATAAAAGCAGCAGAAGAGAGGCAGAAATCAGAGGCTAGTGTTAATGGTAATGAAGGAGTAATTAGTTTGGAAGATTTTGAAAGAGATGTCGTTGCTGAAGTTGGTTGATGGTGGTTTCGGTGGAGGACATCTTGGAGTACGAAAGATTTGTCATGGTAGAAAGGTTGGAGATGGAGAAAAGATTGTTTAGGTAGAGGATGTTCTTAATCTGAACGAGCCACTTTTTGATGCACCTCAAAATGGTCATTATACATTGTCCAAGTTGGATGATGGTGGTTTTGTAGTTTGGTCGAAATGTCGTATTCGTTGTTTGTACGCTTCTAGATATGTTGTAGTAGTGAAATTTGAAATTGTCATAGTGAACCTTGTAGAATTTGATATGTTCTGTTTCATACTTTTGATGTTTTTTTTAATGATTTGATGATATGTTAGTTTTGAAATTTAGTCTTGTGTTTACTGTTGTTGTAAATCGTATAGATATAGTTGAATGAAATATTACTAGATACTGAATAAGGTATGGTCAGCTATAACAAATTTGTTACACTTATAAGTGTTGGTAATTGCTATTTACCTATGTGTGCAAGGAATTTCCAAAGGTTATAACTATTAGAAATAACCTAAATTCCCAACGGTTATAACCGTTGGGAATTTAGGTAGTTTCCATTGGTTATAACCATTCGAAATTTAGGTTATTCCCAACGGTTAACCGTCGAGAAGTTCCAAAATTTCCAACGATTATAACCGTCGGGAAGTTCTAAAATTCCCAACGGTTGTAACAGTTATAAAATATGTAAAAAAAATATAACGTACCTACTACCAGTGGCTATAACCGTTGAGAATCTGATTACCAATGGTTATAACCATTACAAAATGATAGTTCTAGTGTAGTGTTGACTTCTTATTAGGGTCCATCATCTGAATTTTGGCAAACAACTTGGCATAGTAGTTTTTGCTTTTATACAATCGAAATAGAGACTTCTTGATGCATAAATATTCTTTTGTCGAGCACTTGTACCTATTCGTTTGTGGTGTAGTGGATCTTGTATGACCGCTACTTTAATGTACACTTTTATGTGTTGTATTCATATCTGTTTTCGCCTTGAATATCTGTGACTAATTTTGTGTTATGCTTATTTTATATATGTTTTCGAAGACCACATAGCCACTGTGTAGTAGCCTTGAGTTTGTATTTGATATGTTAGATTTCCTATTGAAAAGAAATGCATGTCATATTATTTGACATATGGGTACTCACACAAAGCAATCACACAGATGGTCGCTCTTCAACAGCCTTATTCTTCATACTAGTTGACGACATTACTCCGTAGTGTTCTTGGCTAGTATGAGTATAGAGGTGGGGCGTCACAGCATGGTATCAAAACCAAACTTCAGAACAATATAGAATATTATGGCAAGGATCATCGTCCTAAGTCTTTCTTAGGAATCGTGCCTTAGGATTTAATTCGAGTCATTAAACCCGTTCTATCATTTTTCCTTTTATGATGCCTCGTTTTATCAACCAAGTTTGTTTGATATTCATTCTGAGAATAACCATTTTCCTCTTATTTCTTTCTTTCTTAAAGAAGAGAAATGGTTAGATCTGACAATCCTAGCGCCGGTCAATCTAGTGCTACTCCTCATGATGGAGTATTCATGTCTGCCCAACAGCTTTTAGATCTCGTAAAGAATGCTCAAGTTGTCGGTCCTATTCCAGAGCCTCTCACCCTAAATCCGGGTTTGCACGCTTGTGCAATGATTATACCAATTTGGATGGAAGGCCATTCGAGGGTTCCAAAAGCGTTATAGAAGTCCAAGCTTGGCTTAGATCGTGCGACCGCATCTTTTCTCTCATGAATCTTGTTGATCTACATCGAGTCTAAGTGGCTTTCTAACATGCTCCAAGAAAGAGCATTAGATTGGTATGAGCTTTTGATTTTGAAAATTATTGCTTACTTGGGATCAATTCCGTGAAAGTTTCAAGTTAAAGTTTATGCTGAAAGCTGAAAAGGTAACTTTAGCTCGACGCTTTATTGACCTATTTCAAGGTGAATCTTCTGTGATGGATTACGTCGCATCTTTTGAACTCTCTCTAAATATGGGGTCGAGTATATTAATACCCCCATTGAAGAAAAATAAAAGGTTTGTCTATAGGTTGCAATAAGAACCTCAGAAAGGCTTTACTTCTGAAACTAGAAGTTTCTTTCGATCAGCTTGTTGATATCGCTCTTCGACTTGAAGAGGCCAATAAAGAAAGTGATGTTGAAGTTGTGGGTGCCAAACAGAACTTCAACAACAACAAGAAGAGGCATATTAAATTTAAGCCTAATCCCAAAAAGAAAGGGAAGCAAGCAACTTCGGTAGCAAAGACTCCTACCCCTATTCATGGACAATGCTACAATTGTGGTTCTAAGAATCATTATCCTAATAGGTGTCCGAAACCCCTTTATTGTCGCTGTTACAAAAGTTCAGGTCATTTTATATCTTCGTGCCCCAAACTTCCAAGCAAGAAAGAGGGTAAGATAAATGTTGTGCAAGCCCCTAGTAACACTTCTCTTGGTCAAGATATTTCTCATTCTATCCTTGATGGCATTACTATGTTTCGTGATCATCCTATTTGAGTTCTTTTTGACATGGGTGCATCTCACTCTTTTATATCAAAAGAACTTACACTTTGTCTTTAAATGTTATAGGCTTGATGAGTTCACTGAGAATTGTGAATCCGGTTGGTGGATCTGCAACATTTAGTTTATTTTATAAAGACGTCGAGATTATTTTATGTGATTATGCTTTTCGAGCCGATTTGCATGTTATGCGTTACTTAAGGTTCGAATGATTTTGGGAATGGATTTGCTTAACCGTTATGAAGCCCACATCCTATGTCCCGAGAGGACTATGTATCTTCGACATTCTCAATCTGTTAAGAAGATTTCTATTGTTCTTAAAGATTCGGATTCCAATTTGGTAGCATCCGTATATTCTCTAAACCCTCACGATGATGATAATGATGATGAGGAAGATGTCATTTCCCTCATTCATGTTGTTCGTGAATTTTCCAACATATTTGAGTCCGTTTTAGGATTACCACCTAAGCAAGCAATCGAGTTCAGAATTAATTTAATCCCTGAAGCTCTACCTATAACTCGTCCTCCTTATCGTATGTCCAATAAAGAAAATGAGGAAATGCGTAAATAATTATCCGAATTGGAAGCAAAGCAATTTATTCGTTCTAGTTTCTCTCCTTGGGGATCTTCAGCTATTTTTCTGAAGAAACCTGTGTTAGGAAATCAAATCTACGGTTTCGATAACAACTGTACAATAGAAATTGAATATGCATATATATTATATATTTAGGTACTTGCTAGAACAACATCGCTAGAAAGACAAGAACAATGCTCAAAGGACACTACAAGAGACTACATGTCGATAGAACAAAGAAGCATAAGAAAAAGAGCACAAAAACTGATATGCACAATATCAAACGTTTGGGTGCACAAGCCAGACGTCTGAAATAGTTCTCTGAAACAATAGACGGGCTGAACCAGACGTCTGGCAATTGCATTCAGACGTCTGATCTACTACTACATTCAAAAATATATAGTATCAGACGTCTGAAACATATTCCAGACTTCTGATTTCAAACTTAGATTTCAAATAAGAACTTCAACTGCCATATTCGAATGGACATCTCTGCTTCTCTTTCCTGCAACTCTTCATCATCAACAGAAGCAACTGTAGAGCACTCTTTAATGGATGAAACTACTCAAGATATCTATCTACAACTATATATAACATCAAGAATCAAGAGTAACTTACCATATTCACTTACACTCTTTAATTACATACTCTATCATATACTCTTGATCTTTGCGCTCTAGCAATCTATACTTGCATTCACTCTTCCATATATTCAGTTCTTCACAGACAATACTCTCTAGATATATATTAAAAGCAATTGTACTAATTAGTCAATATCCGTGTTATACTGGAACACACATTTGACAAGAACAACTTATTGTAACCATTCCTATTCCTCCAAGAGAAGCGAGGGTGTTTGATAGTCGAATTCCGAAGGGGAGCTTCGGGACTGGACGTGGGACGGGAGGACCGAACCAGTATAAAATCCTGGTGTGTTTATCATATATTTATTTAGATTAATATTATTTTAGTTGCATCATATATTTTGTCACATATACTTGCATATACACTACACGATCCACCCTGTGGACTTTCATTTGGTATTAGAGCAAGGTTTGATCAAAGTACAGTACATGTTTTTTGAATCGCTTTAATATGGCAAGTATTTTTCAAGAAGGTCAATCCACGGCACAACCCCCACTTTTTAGTGGTTCTAACTATGCATATTGGTCAACACATATGAGAATTTTTATGAAAGCTAATGGATTAGAAATTTGGTCAACCACTCAAAATAAATATGAAACACCCGACGTTGTTATGAACACATGGAATGATGCACAAAAAACCGCAGCTTCTAATAATTCCAAAGCTATGAATGTTCTATTTTGGTCATTATATAAGAATGAATTTTCACATGTCATGTTATGTAACACTGCATATGATATTTGACTTACCTTATAAGTTACACATGAAGGCACAAACAAAATTGAACAAACTAAAATTTCAATTTTACAAAATCAATTTTCATCATCTAAAAATTATGAAATCAATTTTCATCATAAATGAAACAAAATGAATTTATAGTAGACATGTACTCTAGATTCCAAACCATTCAACACAATTTAATGGCACTTGGAGTCAAATTCACAAATTTTGACTTAATATCCAGAACACTTAATTCTTTAACTCCAGAGTGGGAAAGAAAAGTATTAGCTATCAAATAAGCTAATGATCTCTCAACACTCTTAGTTGAAGAATTGATAGGAAATTTAATGTCCTATGAAGCTAATTTGCAGGCAAGAAAAGAACAAAATCCGAAAAAGAAAAACATAGCATTCCCAGCGACAAATGAAGACTCCGACTTAGACGAAGAAGGAATCGTATTTATTGCCAAAAGCTACAACAAATTCAAGAATTTTAGAAAAATGACTAGATTTCAGAAAGGAGGAAAATCAAGCTCAACAAATCAAATGTCAATCAAATGCTTTGAATGTGATCAATTTGGACATATGAAGAAAAAATTTCCCAAGCTCAACGATGATAAAAAGAAGAATAAATTTGAAAAATTCAAAAAGAAGAAAGATTTCAAAGTAACATGGGATGATTCGAATTCTTCATCATCATCATCAGATAGTGACAATGATAATGACGGAGAACAAGCTAATGTATGCTTTATGGCACAAACAGATGAGGTATATCCCAAACTTAACTATGATGAATTATTAGAATTTAGCATGTGATTAGACAATAAATTTAGACAAATTAAAAAAATTGAATAAAGAACACATAGCCAAAATAAATAGATTAGAACTTGAAATAGAAATGCTAAAAGATGAAAATATTATTTTAGTGGAGGAATTAGAATTATCTCAAGAAAAAAACTAAAAATAGTTTAGTTGAAAATGAGACTATATCTAATGATTTTGGAAAAGTTAAACTAGAAAAGGATAAATTGTTAAAAAAAAATATCAACTTGAAAAGTAATATAGAAACATTGAAGATTGAAAATTTGGAATTAAAGAAAAATTAGATAAAACTGCAAATAATGTTTCAAAATTTAATAAAGAAAAACAAGATTTGGAAAATTTTGTCAATACTTCAAAACCGTTAGGTAATAGAAATGGAATAGGATTTAAAAATACTCCTAAACAAAAAGCGAATAATATTAAGAAATATAGTTTTATGCATCAAAATACTAAAAAATCACCTAAGTCTAATACGAATACCAAAAATATAAAAATTTGGATTCCTAAAACAAATAATAATTTGATTAGACAAAAACATATTAATAATTTTTTAAATAACGTAGTCTATAATAAAAATTATGTTCATAAAGGTACCAAACCTTCTTGGGTATGGCTACCTGCTCCTCCTAACATATAGGACCCTAACAAAGTATATGGATACCAATTAAATCATCTTTTATTTTGCAGGTACCTTAAAATAAAAAAGAAAGGAGAAATGGATATTTAATAGTGGATACTCCAAGCATATGGCAGGAACTCAAAAATGTTACCAAATATAACATACATCGATGGTGGAACGATAACTTTTGAAGATAACCCAAAAGGATACGTCGTTGGCATCGGAGAAGTCATCAATTCTGGTATTTCCAACTCTCTTATTATTACAAATGTTTTGTTAATAGAAAATTTAAAACACAACCTACTTAGCATTTGTCAATTATGCGATAAAGGTTTTCAAATCAATTTTGAAAAAGATAGATGTAATATTTTCGACAATAACAAACAACTTATCTTTGAGAGTTTTAGAAACAAAAATATTTATGTCTTAAATATGAATATAAATCAAAATTCAAATTTATGTTTAACCACCAAACATGATGATCCATGGTTGTGACATAAACGATTTTATCATATTAATTTTAAATATATCAATAAATTAGTAAAATATGAGCTAATTAGAGGTTTGCCTAAAAAAAATTATAAAGCAGAAAATTTATGGGACGATTGTAAATTTGAAAAACTAAAGAAAAACTCTTTTAAATCTAAAAATAATATTTCTACAAAACAACCATTAGAATTAATACAGTTAGATTTATTTGGTCCAACTCAAGGACGATATATAAATCACAACAAATATGTTTTCGTAATAATTGATGATTTTTTAAGATATACATGGACTTTATTTTTAAAACACAAAAGTGACACCTTTGGTATGTTTAAAATTTTCGCTAAAAGAATTAAAACTCAAATGGATTTGAAAATTAAGAATATTCGAAGTGATCCCGGTGGAGAATTCGAAAATGCCTTTTTACTAATTTTTGTAATAAAAAGGGCATAAGTCCTAATTTTTCTTTTCCCCGCACGCCTCAACAAAATGGTGTAGTAGAAAGAAAAAATCGTACGTTATAAGAATGTGCACGAACACTATTAAATAATAGTGGTTTATCAAAACATTTTTGGGCTGAAGCTATTGCTACGGCTTGTTAAGTTTTGAATCGAGTAACCATATGACCTATGACTAAACATACTTGTTTTGGAATATTTTTTGGAAGAAAACCTAAAGTAACATACTTTAAAACTTTCAGATTAAAATGTTTTACACTAAATACAAAAGATAAATTGGGAAATTCGACCCAAAGGCCGATGAAGGAATCTTTGTTGGATATTCGGATCGTAGCAAAGCGTATAGAATTTTCAATAAACGTACTAACACAATTGAAGATAGTTTACATGTTTCATTTTATGAAAATTTTCTTAATCATCATACTAATAACGATGAAGAAATAATTCCAAATACAACAAACTCCTCTAATAAGGAGACAAATGCACAAAATAATACTTTAGTGTCATCTTCTAGAATTCTAAAAGATCATCCAAAAGATAATATCATTGGAGATCTTAACTCCAGAGTAACTAAAAATCAACTTAACCAAATAAGTCATATAGCTTTTGTGTTAAAAGTTTGAACCAGAAAATTATAAAGAAGCTTCAAACGATCATTTTTGGATAATAGCTATGGAAGAAGAATTAAATAAATTTGAACGTAATAATGTTTGAAAATTAGTATCAAGACCATAAAATTAATAAGTTATTGGAACAAAGTGGGTATTTAAAAACAAAGCGGATAAAAACGGAAATATAGTTAGAAATAAAGCAAGTCTAGTCGCTCAAGGTTATAATCAAGAAGAAGGTATCGACTACGTCAAAACTTTTGCTCCAGTAGCAAGATTCAAGGCCATACATACATTACTTGCTTTTGCAAGTCATCACAATTTTAAATATTTCAAATGGATGTCAAAAGTGCTTTTTTAAATGGTTTTATTAAAGAAAACGTATATGTTGAACAACCTCCATTGTTTGTTCAAGAAAAATATCCCGATCATGTTTTTAAATTACAAGAAGCCTTATATGGTTTAAAGCATACCCCATGCCTGGTACGAACATCTTAAAAATCATTTAATTACATCTGGTTTCCAAATAGTTTTAATCGATACGACTTTATTTACTAATGAGAAAATAACGACATTTCAGTTGTACAAATTTACGTAGACAATATTATTTTTGGTTCAACTAAAGAAAATCTTTGTACTCAATTTTCAAATATTATGAAAAAAGAATTTGAAATGTCTCATATGGGAGAATTAAATTTCTTTTTAGGTTTACAAATAAAAAAACTTGAAAATGGTATTTTTATTCATCAAGAAAAATATTGTAACGATCTACCACGTCGTTTTGAAATGGATAAAACTTCAAGCAAACCAACACCAATGAATACTAGCGTTTGCTTGGAAAAAGATGATAACGGAAAAGATTTTGATGAAAAATTATATCGTAGTATGATTGGCTCCTTACTTTATTTTACGGTTAGTCGACCCGACATTATGATGAGCGTATGTCTTTGTGTCCGATTTCAAGCAAAACCAAAAGAATCTCACCAAAGAGTTGTTAAACGTTTCTTACGGTATCTATCTAGTATTAGAGATTATGGTTTGTTTTATTCTAAGGGATCATCGTTGAACTAGTTTCATATAGTGACGCAGATTTCGATGGATGTAAAACGGATGGGAAGAGTACCAGCAGAACATGTGCACAAGTGATATTATTGCAACAAACACTTAAGGATTTCGGCAAAGTTATTGATAGATCATCAATATATTGCGATAATACAAGTGCAATAAATCTATCAAAAAACCCTGTAAATCACTCACGTACTAAACACATAGATATATGACATCATTTTTTACATGACAATGTAGAAGAAGGAATTGTTACGTTAAAATACGTAAATACCGAGAATCAAATATCAGATATTTTCATAAAATCACTAAATGAACAAACATTTGTTAAACCGCGATGCGATTTAGGAATATGTTCTCTTAATGATCTTCTCGACTTTACTACATTTTCATTCATTCTATTTTTGGCTAAACATTTTTTATCCACAAATCAAAATTGTTAACTCCTGCACCTTAATTTTTTTTGTAAATATGTTTTCTGAAATTACCTATGAATAACCTTTAAATCATGTATAAATAGCCTTTTTACAAAAAAAAAGTAATGAATATATAGATTTCATATTTTTTTACAACAGAAAATAATAGCATGTCTTCCAACATCTCTCACCTCTCCTTCTCGACACCAACAACAGATAGTTCAGCGGATACATCTCATCGCCTTCCTACTCCTACACCAAATCAGAAACCGACCTATAAGTGGTCCTCCTACCATATGGGATTCACTCCCAATAAAAAGAATTCCAAACGATCTCTGTTTGTCTCTCCTAACAACAAAGAGAAAATCGTTGAGATACATCACTATCAAAAGCAACAAAAAGATTTATAACGAGAATCATACTTTGAATAAAAGGTTACTGCGCGACGACTAAATTTTCTGGAGCAAGTAGCGATAAAATTTTGTGATTCACGAAAGAAGGGTGTACATGAACAACTTTCAGTTCCTTGTGATCCTTTGGATCCCTCTGCCTCTTATCGTACATCTTTGGATCCTTCACCTAGGTGATTTTCTGGTTCCCCGAGAACCAACGAACGTGGAAATATATGGTCTCCACTCTAGCCATGAAGGGATGGCAAGTCTGAAGATCGCAACACTCCATCTTCGTCTAAATAAATTTACTTATCCCCATTGTATGTTTATCTACGTATATTTGTATCCTGTTTCAAAAATAATAATATTATGTTTTATTAAAATCAATCTATCGAAAAATAAGCAACACCCTTCAAAATTAGGCTATCTTAAGGCAAACTCAACATTGCGATCAGATGTCTGATACTTTTGTATCACACAAATTTTTAAACATCGTAATATATCAGACATTTGATATAACCTTCCACACGTTTGAAAATTATCTCTACTTTATAAAAAATACAAATCAGACTATTTCAGACGTCTGAACTATTAACCAGACGTCTGAACAAAGTCTCTGCCTCCTTAAGATACAAACTCAGGCTATTTTCAGACGTCTGATATTATATCCAGACGTCTGAGAAAACTATCTATCCTACAAAAATTACCCTTCGGCCTATTCTAGACGTCTGATTCTACATCCAAACGTCTGATAAATCTCTCTGCCTTTCAAAATTTACAAATTGATCTATTCCAGACATCTACTATCAACAAATAGACATCTTAACATATATACTTTCTTAAAACTAGGTTAAATCAGACGTCTGATTCACCTTCCAGACGTCTGAAATTCAATCGACACTCTAAAGTACCCTGCTAACATCTATTTTTTTTCACTTTTTTACTTACATTTTATTTCATTTCTACTGCAAGGTCGATTCTCTAATTCTCAAACTTGCTTTCTCCTCCAAACATGCTCGATTTTCATGGCCCCTAAAACGAAAACCCTAAAATCTCTAAGCACAAGCAAGACCAAGCTACTTCATCCAATCTGCAAGTTTGCTCTGACAATCAAATTGAGAGATGGATGAATCGTGTACCACATTCAATCAAGAGATACGAGGATATTCAAAAGAAGAAGCTCCATACAGGTCCATTTTATAATTTACTAAAGTTCCTGATGTATGATTGGGACGAAATGTGCGAAAATGCTGAATTAGAATCATTGATTTCCTTCAATCCCAATAATATCCAACTCGATCAGCTAGCCATATTTCTTTTCTATGCTAATTTAGATAGCACAACAGTTTGGAACACTGACAACGATGATAATTGGCTATAGTCAAGTGTTTACGGCAACACAATTAGACTTACTCCTAGGATCATAGGCCGAACTCTCGGATGTTCTAACACCGGAGAGGATTTATATAATATTCCGGATATGCGTCTCAAACCGAGAGCTATTATCACATATCAAATATGGAAAGATGAAATGCCTAAATTTGCATCAAAATATCTAAAACCTAAGGCGAGACTTCTCACTAAAATGATCATCAACACTATCATTCATCGCATTGGTAGTCATAAGCAAATCATAGAATTAGGGCACAAGGTTCTATATGCTATATTCAGTGGAACAAGGGTTAATTGAGCAAAATTTATATTTGACGAGCTCAAGAATTTTTGGACTCGATCATGTCATCCATCATCTATCCTACATACATCATAAGACTTCTAAGAGCTCAAAACATCCCTTCATATTTATCCAATTTCGAAGAGATTTCTCCGAAATATGCATCCACAAAATTTTTCTCTCTAATGCACTTACCAGAAAATCCTTCGGATTTTATATAATTTGAAGAGTGGACACAACGTCATCAAGCCGGACAAGCTAGGTCTCCACCTCAAAAAAAAACCTGAACAATCACAAGAGGTAAAGCAACATCACAAAAATACTCCTCCTCTTATACCTTTTGATTATACGTCTCAAGATGATATTTTGGAGACTCGCATTAAGACAAATCCAAATGTAAGTATTCGCGATTTAACTCTCCAAAATCAACTAACTTTGTCTTGAAATCAAAAATTATTGGCTAAGCGTATTGATAGTTTTGCAACATCTTTTGCTTTTCGCCTTGCCACAGTTGAAGCGTAGTTTTCAACTATTTTATTCATTCTAAAAGAAGTTCTTCAACGAGTTTGTGGGCCTACACCACCTTCAGAAGATTAGCCAACCCCCGTGCCTTCTTTTACTCCTTCAAAACATTCCAAACTATTTGATGAGGAGAAAGAACCTCTCGAACACACTCCGACATCTCTAAAAAAACAAGCTAGCTCTTCCAAGAATGAAGATGAAGGAGATGATCAAGATAAAGCTTCCCCAAAAGATCATTAGATTTTTTAGGTTTCTATCTTTTGAATAAAAATTAGATAAAAGAAATCTATGAATGTAATCGATTAATATGATTAATGAAAATTGTTTTTTGGTGTGTTATTTCTGTGTATATTCATGTAACCTTACGACGATTGGTAAATACTAAATGGTATAGACATGATATCTACAATAAAATTTATTATTGTTTTTTGATAATGCCAATGGGGCAGAAATAATAAAAAGAACAATAAATAATGGAAAGCAAATATTCATGGGTAGATTTATAAAATTATATATAAGTACATTGTATAGTTGTCATCATCAAAAGGAAGAGATTGTTAGGAAATCAAATCTACGATTTCGATGACAACAACTGTACAATAGAGTTCGAATATGCATATATATTTATATATACATGTACTTGCTAGAATAACATCACTAGAAAGACAAGAAGAGGACTCAAAGGACATTATAAGAGATTATAAGTCGATAGGAACAAAGAAGCACAAGAAAAAGAGCACAAAAACCGATATGCACAATATCAGACGTCTGGGTGCACAAGCCAGACGTCTGAAACAGTTCTCTGGAACAACAGATAGGCTGAACCAGACGTTTGGCAATTGCACTCAAATGTCTGATCTACTACTATTCAAATATATATATAGCATCAGACGTCTGATACATATTCCAAACGTCTGATTTCAAACTCGGATTTCAAATAAGAACTTCAACTGCCACATTCGAATGGACATCTCCAATTCTTTTCACTGCAGTTCTTCATCATCAACATAAGCAATTGTAGAGCACTCCTTAATGGATGCAGCTACTCAAGATATCTATCTACAACTATATATATAGCATCAAGAATCAAGAAGAACTTACCTTACTCACTTACGCTCTCCATTTACATACTCTATCACATACTCTTGATCTCGGCATTCTAGCAATTTATACTTGTATTCACTCTTCCATATATTCAGTTCTTCACAGACAATACTCTCTAGATATATATTGGAAGTAATTGTACCAATTAGTCAATATCCATGTTATACTAGAACACACATTTGACAAGTACAACTTATTGTAACCAAGCCTAATCCTCCGGGCGAAGCGAGGATGTTTGGTAGTCGAATTCCGAAGGGGAGCTTCGGGACTGGACGTAGGATGGAAGTACGAACCAGTATATAATCCTGGTATGCTTATTCCATATTTACTTAGATTAATATTGTTTTAGTTGCATCATATATTTTGTCACATATACTTGCATATACACTACACGATCCACCCTGTAGACTTTCAATTCAATGGTACACTTAGGCTTTGCGTTGACTACCGCAAGCTTAACGATCTCACCATCAAGAATAAATATCCTTTACCTCCGATTGATGATCTATTCGATCAACTTTACGGTGCTAGCGTCTTTTCATAGTTAGACTTAGCAACCGGTTTTCATCAGCTTCGTATTGCAGAGGATATCATTCCTTTGACGTCATTTCGTACTTGTTATGGATCTTATAAATGGATTGCTATGCCATTTGGTTTAACGAATGCTCTAGCTTATTTCATTGACATTATAAACTGAGTTTTCAAAGACTTCCTCGATCGATTTGCTCTCATCTTTATAGATGATATTTTTGTTTATTCTAAAACCGAGGAAGAACATGGAAAACATCTTCATATTGTGTTGGAAACTCTTAGAAGCAATCAGTTGAAAGCAAATTTTTCTAAGTGCCACTTTTGGCAATCCCATGTGAAATTTTTAGGATATATCATTTCTGAATCCGAAATTTCCATGGATCCTTCAAAGATTGAGGTGATTCAAAATTGAAAGAGACCGGAGAGTGTGAAGGAAATTCGTAGCTTTCTCAGATTAGCGCTATTACCATCGGTTCATAGAAGATTTTTCTAAAATTTCTGCACGTCTTACTATTTTGACTAAAAAGGAAGTTATGTACATTTGGTCGGTAAAATGTGAAGCTGCATTTCAGAAACTAAAGAACTCCTTTCCTTTGCTCCTATTCTTGTGATTCCCAAAGGGAACCAAGACTTGATTGTTTATGTCGATGCTAGTCGTATTAGTTTAGGAGTCGTTCTCATGCAAAGGGAAAGTGTTATCGCTAAAGTTTCTAGGCAATTAAAGCCTACCGAGACTAGATATGCCACTCATGATTTAGAGCTCGTGGCCATTGTTTTTGCCCTTAGAATTTGGCTTCATTATCTTCTGGGAGTTAAATTTGTTCTCTACACCGATCATAAATATTTAAAGTATTTATTTTCTCAAAAAGAACTTAATTTGCGTCAACAATGTTGGCTCGAGTTCCTTGCATCTTATGATCATGATATTCTCTATATTCCTGGAAAGGGAAATCGTGTTGCCGATGCCTTTAGTCGTAAGCAACAAGCGGTTATTTCCATGATGATACCAGAATGGAATGATCTCGAGACTTTAGCCACTTGTGAGATTCGAGATCGTGAATCCCATTCATGTTCATCTCTTTTTTATGTAGCCTTAAGGCTCATCCCTTCCTTTTAGACCGTATTCTTGAAGCTCAAAACCATGATCCCGTATTGGCTCATCTTAGCCAAAGTTGCAGGGATAGAAATATTGATGGTTTGAAAGACTTCAAAATCGATGCTTCTGGAGGTATTCGAAAATTTGGTAGACTTATTGTGCCAATTATTAGTGATCTTCGTAATGACATTTTAGAAGATTCTCATCATTCTAAATTTACCATTCATCCCGGTAGTAGTAAAATGTATGTGGACATAAATGAATTTATTATTGGGAAGGAATGAAATCCGATATTGCTAACTTTATTAAGCGTTGCATGATTTGCCAACTCATAAAGGCCGAGCATCAAAGGCCCCGTCGGTTATTGCAACCTTTAGACATTCCAATTTGAAAGTGATATCAAGTCTCCATGGATTTTATTGATGGTCTTCCCCGTTCTCGTTCAGGCCGTGACAGTTTATGGGTGATTGTGGACAGACTAGTAGTAAATATTCAAACTCTTTCACAAAAATGATTTCAACGTTATTTTTAATACAAAGCTCATTTTTTAAAACCATTTTTAATCTATTAGCATGTACAAACCTTTACCTCACTAGTATGAGAAATCTAATTAAAAGACTTAGCAAAACAAGTGGCATGAAACACTTGCGTTTTCTTTGTTGGTTAATTCCTCGACTTGTTTGATTGAAATCTTGTGATAATTTTCAAGTGGAAATCTACATTTTGTGCGTAAATATTTAGGTTAAGCAAGTGGTTATGGGACATGAAGCTAAATTCATTTATTTACTAGCTTAGTGTAAATCACACTTTTTATTGATCTATGATGATCATTTTATGGTTTAGACTAGCGATATGCGATGTCTCTTTGTCCGTGTGGGGGACTGTACCCCGTTCTGTTGAGCTTCGTCTCATTTTTATAAGTTAGCGACCTATGGGTTCTATGGAGTCTGGTTCATCAGACGTACCGATGTACTACGTCGTTGTTTCGAATTATTGGAGTCTGGTTCAACGGGCGTACCACTATACTACGTCGTTGCTCCGGCTTATCAGGTTCATCGAGCGTACCGTTGTACTATGTCGTTGTTCTGAATTATTTGAGTTTCTGGTTCCTCAGACGTATCGTTGTACTACGTCGTTGCACCGGCTCTATGGTTAGTGATCATGAGATAGCGTCTCATTTGTGATACACGTGTTGTTGAGCTTTCATGCTCTCATTTTTGATAGGTCTGCCCCTTTGTTATTTTTGGATTTCTAATCGATGATTTTTGAAATTTGTGTTTCAGCAATTTTCGCGATTGGCATTGATATGTTTTGTCAATATTTTTGGTTTGGTGAATAAAATAAAGAATATGACATTCTTTTTGGTGTTTGAGAAAATTAGAGACATTGTATGATTTTTGTGGTTATTTAATGTATACTTGTCACAATATGACATTATTGTTATCATACATATTTGTCATATCTCTTATCCTACCTCATTTTATATGATATTTATAGCTAGATTAATCTGTTTATTATTTTTTTCCTAAATAATACTTGGTTCAAACCGAGGCATTTTAGGTGCTTCTGCTTGACTTCTTATCAAGGTCCGTCATCTGACTTTTGGCTAACTACTTAGCTTAGTAATTTTTGATTTTATACATTCGAGATAGAGACTCCTTGAGTATACATATTCTATTGTCTAGCACTTGTACCTATTCTTTTTTGGTGCAGTGGATCTTGTATGACCACTACTTTGTTGTACACTTTTATCCGTTGTATTCATATCTGTGACCGATTCTGTGTTATACTTATTTTATATATTTTTTCGAAGATCACATAGCCGCTGTGTAGTGGCCTTGAGTTTGTATTTGATATGTCATATTTCCTCTTCAAAAGAAATGCATGTCCTATTATTTGACATATAGGTACTCGCAAAAAGCAATTACACAGATGGTCGCTCCTCAACAACCTTATTCTTCGTACTAGTCGACGAAATTATTCCGTAGTATTCTTGGCTAGTATGAGTATAAAGGTGGGACGTCACATAACCTTTCTTGATGCTTCATCATAAGCTTTCTCCAAATCGATAAAAATCATGTGTAGATATTTATTTTGCTCCTTAAATCTCTCAATAAGTTGTCTAATCAAGAAAACCGTCTCTGTGGTCAATCTTCCAGGCATGAAACCAAATGGTTTTCCAAAACGTTTGTCATCCTTCTTAATCGATGTTCAATGACTCTCTCCTAAAATTTTATTGTATGAGTCATAAGCTTAATTCCTCTGTAATTTGTGTAACTTTAAATATCTCCTTTATTCTTGAAGATTGGAATTAATATGCTTTTCCTCCACTCATTTGACATCTTGTTTGATTTGAAAATACCGTGGAACAACTTGTTTGCCAGGCTATCCCTACATCTTCAAGGCATCTTCACGCCTCAATGGGGACGTCATCAGGCCCTAATGCATTGCCCGCTTTCATCCTTTTTAGTGCTTCCTTTACCTAAGACTCTTGAATTCTCCAAACAAAATGCCTGCTGGTGTCATCAAAAGAGTCGTCCAGCTTGATCTAATGCTATCACCTTCTTCCTTGAATAGCTTTTCAAAGTATTCTCTCCACATATTTTTTACCTTATCGCCATTCACCAAAAGTCTATTATTCTCATCATTGATGCATTTAACTTGGTTGAAGTCTCTCGCCTTCCTCTCGTGGAGCTTAGTTATCCTATAGACTTTTTTTCATCCTCCGTTGTACTCAACTTTTGATATTGATCTTCATACGCGCGACCCCTTGCTTCACTTACCGTTTTCTCTATGTTTTTATTTGCTGCTTTGTACTTTTGCATGTTGTCCTCGCTCCTGTGATGATGCCAGCATTTATAGCGTTTCTTTTGCACTTTGATAGCATTTTGCACATCATTATTCTGTCACCATGAATCTTTTGGTTCATGTTTATTTCCTTTTGTTATCCCAAATATCTCAATAGCCATTTTTCGAACGCATATTGCAATCTCATCCCACATGTCATTTACTTCTCCTTATATATCACATGCCCCTTTTCCTATCACTCTATCCTTAAACACCTATGAAGCGTTTCCATTGAGCTTTCATCGTTTCGTCCAACCAATCTTAGCTCCTTATCCTGCTAAACATATATCTAAAACCGAAACTTAGATATCAAATGCCGATGTTATAAGACAACAAATTCTCTAGGTATGACTTTGCAATCTACACAAACTCCTTTGTCCTGTCTTATAGTTAAGACAAAGTCAATTTGGCTAGAGTATTGACCACTACTGAAAGTAACTAAATGCAATTGTCTCTTTCAAAGTATTAGCTATCGTGAGGTCATAAGCAACAACGACGTTCAATATTTCTTTTCCTTCTTGGTTCCTATCGCCATATCCAAAACCAATATGCACTCTCTCAATCCCCCTACTAGTTGTACCAACATGGCCATTGAAATCTCCTCCTATGAAAAGTTTCTAGCTACTAGGCACATATCTAACCATGACATCAAGCTCTTCCTTAGAAATTCCTCTTGATGGCTTCATTTTGGCCCACTTATAGGGCGTAGGCACCAACAACGTTCAGAACCTTATCACCAACTAGTAGCTTGACTAGGATGATCCTGTCCCCTTGTCTCCTAACATCGACCACTCTGTATTTAAGGTTCTTGTCAATTAAGGTGGCCATTCCATTCTTGTTATGTTCTTTTCTAATGTACCATAACTTGAAGCCTGTGTTCTCCACCTCCTTTGTCTTCTGGCCCGTCGTTCTGGTCTTCTGAACGCATAAGATATCTACACGTCTTCTAGTCATAGTATCAACTCTCTCTCTTAACTTTCTTGTTAAAGACCCTACTTTCAACTATCTAACCGAATCCAACTTTTATCGACTAGTTTCCTTGCCTCTCGCACCCGTCGAGTAAACTGAGAAGACCCTTGCTCATTTATCACTACATCGATGTGTTGATGTAGCACGCCACTGAGAGAGTAATGACCCAGCCCTTGCACATATATCACCATACCCAAGTCTCAATATGGCGCGCCACTAAGGGAGCGATGACCCGGTCCTTGGTTGTTTATCACCATACCCAAGTCTTGATATGGTGTGTCGCTAAAAGGGTTACGCCCCAAGGAAATATAATAAGGTTCCATTTTCATAAGACAGACTATGGTTTTATATTGGCTCGCCAAGCCTATCACAACTCCCCTCCTTTATTCTAGCTTGGGACAGGCTATATAGAAAACGAAAGCAAATTTGTATTTTTTACAAAGAAAAATATGTTTTATTTAAAGAAGAGAAGAATGAAAGATTAAACAAAAGAGAACTTTTAAAAAATAAACTTCAAAGAAAAATATATTTTTTAAAAGAAGAGAACAATAACACAACACAATACAACACAACACCAAATTAAAAAAACAATTCTTACACAACAAAGCACAGCACTTATACCCGAAATAAAAATTCACTCACACAACGCAATAATTTGAGTCCCATAAATCAAATTTCAAAACAACATTTCACACACCAAATTTTCCAAACAAAATTCCAGAAGCTATCGTCTATTTAAGGAGGTCATGGATTTGGTGAGGCGGGCATAGATCAATGTTGCATTGGCTCAGTGTTTGATGGTTGAGATGGGTTCAGGCGATCATTTTCTTGTTGAAATGAGGAGGTGGTTGCATGTTTATTATAGTTTGGGTCATGGTTGAAGTGGTGGATTTGTTCGATTTGCGTTTCAAGTATGGCAATTGTAGGTGGTTTGGCAGTGCTTGCAGATGTAGTAGGTGACAGTGGTAGTTTTGATGAAGGAGGAGATACTGTTGAATGTGACGTGGGTTATTGTTTGTGGTTTTGTTTGCCGGTTTGTTGGTTCTGGTCGTGATTTGTTGAGTAGTAGCTGAAGGTTAGGTTCTGGTCGTAAAGATTGTTGGTGATTTGATGTGTAGTGTTTGGTTGTTTGAATTTGCAGAGGTTGTAGGTGCAATGATTTGGTTGTTGCTGAAGTGTTGTGTTGATGGTTGACGATTCAGTTTGGGTTTGCGGATGGATTTGGTTTTCTATTTGTATTTTGAGTGATAGCCCATTTCCAGATAATGGTAAAGTGGTTTTGGAGTGTGCAGATTAGCAATTTGGAAGAGGATATTTAGCGAGGTTGGTGGTATTTAGGATGACGATGGCAGTCGATTGTTGTTTCAGGCGGCGATGGTGAATGTTGTTTGAGATGGAACTGTGTTTCAATTAGGCCTATCAATGGATACCCGAAAAATTCAAAATCCGTCCGGATCCGTATCCGAAAAAACGAATGTTATCCGATATTCGAAAAGCGGATGCGAATATCCGATATCTGAAAAGAAAATCGGATGCAAATGCAGACATAAGCAAATCCGTTTCCGACAAAACATCCATCCGATCATAAATTAATTATAATAAAAATTGTTATTATTATTTATTTATTATTTAGAGACGACCCTAAGTTATAGTTAAAATATATTTAGAAATGAATTGGCCAAGCACAAACTGCCCAACAAAGAAAGCAAGACCCTAACTAAGCCAGCAACGAGTAAGTCACGTAACTCACGTTCTTCATTTTCCTATTTAATTTTCAAACACTTATTTCTATTTCCTCGGTCGATTCTCTCACTTTCTTATTTCGAACCTTAAATTGCTCTCACATCATGCCTCGTCGTTGCAGCTCTGCCCCGTTTATAGCACTGCTCACCTCATCATCGCCGCGCTCGGCTCTGGGTCGTAAAACCTTAAGTCGCCTTGTCGCTCTTTTTTGCTCTGATCCAAGTTTCAGAGCTCCGCCTCGTCCTTGTTGTCATAGTTCCACCTCGCGCAGCAATAGGCTCTAGCTTGTTCGATTTCGACACATAGCACTGCTCACGCTCGGCTCTAGTATTTTTCATCCCACTTCATTTTTTTATATGTATAAATGTTGATTGCGGTTGCTATAAATCGCAAAAAGAAATTTCAACTAATAATGGAATTCCTAGACTTTCTTTTATTTTTTGTGGTTTGTTACTTATGTTGAAATCAGTATTAGTTATTTTTTCTACTAGGTTTCTTTCCCATGTTCTTTATGCTAGTTGGCTAGTGTACTAAAACAGATAGCACACTACAATAAACTCGTCGCACAAGTTTATTAATTAGAATTCCACTATGCTGGAATTCTGTATTAGATAAGTGTAACAATAAGTTACGTTGTAAATAAATTACAACAACAACGTTATACTATTGTAAGAAATAGTACAACTTATAAACGGGAAAGATTATAGTGAATCTAACCAGTATATAAAGGAAATTCCATCTGAGGCTTGTCGTAACAATTTCCTTAAGAATTTTATTTCAAAACTCTCCCAAGATACAACAGACGTAATCTGCACGAGATTGTAATGAGTATGTCAACTCTGTGATATATATATCTGTGCAGTTAAAGCGCTCAACAGATTCAAAGCGAAGTCATAGCGGGGATACAGCGAGGATATAGCGAGATATAGCGGATAGCTCTAAAATAGCATAAAAAACTCGTACTTAATGTTTTTACAAATATATAAATGGCAATTAAATGAAAAATTATCATTCAATTGAATTATAATTAATACATAAATGATATTAAACAAAAAACATGTGTGAATATACTTTAAATAAACGTAAAACTGTTATATAACATAATTGAATTTAGTAAAATATTAGAGTATTTTAATTTCTAAAAATATATTAAAAATTAAATCAAATAAATTAGTTTCATAATTTTTATAATGTATAAATGCAACTTTTTAATTCATTTTATTAAAGAAGATATAGCGGAACTAGCAAAATATAGCGGGAATAACTGGATATAGCGGGGATTAAAGCGGAAAGGCTATATTTTGGGGCTATACGGAAAAATCGTTGCGGTAGAAATCCACTACGAGATATTGCGGGGTTATAGCGGGGTAATAACGGGGCATTAACTGCACAGATATATATGGAATATAGAGCAGTAGAGCAAAAAAGCAGAAGAAATTAGATTGGAATCGGATGAGAATGTGATCAGTATTCTCTCCTACGCGTCCGCTTGACGGGTCGCACCCGTTGGCTTTTGATCGTTGTTGTTCGTTAACGGGCCGCGCCTGCCTGCTACTGTTTTGCACCCGCTCGTACCACCTGGTACTGTTTCGCCTGTACCGCTTCAGTCGGGTCGCATCCGCTCGCGTTTGGCCGCACCTGTTTGCTTCTAACGGGTCGCACCTGCTACTGTTCACGTCCGCTTATGAACAGTCGCTTCTCCTCAGGCAAAAACCTCGCGTCCGTCTTCACCCGCCCGCTTCTCTTCAAATTCCAGGCCCAGCCCAGTTTCAAACGAAGCCCAAAACCGTTAAACAGTGGCCTAGTAAAAAGAATGGTCATTTTAGACCCGTACCCGTACCCGAGCCCGGCCCGGCCCGGTTCGGTCGGACGGACGGCGGAGGGGCGCGCGCGTGTGTGGTGGAGATGCATGATCTCCCTCCTCACAACGAAGCATACATTTGGGAGCCCCAGGCCCCCAACCTCCACTTGAGAAATCTATTAATATACTTAGATTTCTTAGTATTTTAAGCGATGTGGGACTTTATGTATTTTTCATTCACTTGTTCTTTAAGAATTCCAACAATCCCCCACATGAATGATAATATACATATCCCCCACACAAAGCGAAATATCACAGAGTACATATGGAATAATGCTTTATCGTGGATAAGTAGATATTTCACTTTGAACTTTCCCTAGTTAAAACTTATCGGATCTACTTGGCTAATCGGTGAATTATTTCATCTTGAACCGTTGGCCTTTATTGTATATCCAGACAATAAGCTTTACGAAGCATTGATTCCCTTCTCATCCAATCTCTTGGTTATGTTCATTTTGGTCCTGAACAATTTTTGGTTCTGCGAGTGTTTTTAGAGAATAAAAGCCTTTTAATATTCTCATAGAGCCGACCCAACTCACACTAACATAGGTGATCGCAACCATTAAGAGTATCCTACATATACCCCACTTGTTATTTCCAAGATATGGTCATCATTAAAAAACATAGTTTTAACCTTTAACTAATTCTATAGGCATGCATTATATTTTGCACCATAGGAATGGAGTAGGACCAAGTCCATACAAATGCATAGCTTCTTGAGTTACTCATAACTGGTTTGCCTATTGATCATAGTCCGTGGGATCTCCAATCGCTAGGATAGTTTTCCGTATAAGGTAACTCTTGTTGGTTTAGGCTTTTAAACCCATTCCCCTCGATGTGCAGTCAATTTTCTCTCTTGATAAACCTTTAGTAAATGGATCCGCTAGGTTATCATTTGTTCTCACATAATCAATGGAAATAGTTCCATTAAAGAGTAACTGCCTAACTGTGTTATGGCGACGACGTATGTGTCGTGATTTGCTATTATACACAAAGTTTTTTGCTCTACTTAGCGCTGCTTGATTATCGTAGTGAATACATATGGCCGTCACAGGTTTTGGCCAAAATGGAATATCTTCTAAGAATTGACGAAGCCATTCTGCCTCTTCGGCTGCTTTATCTAATGCGATAAACTAAGATTCCATGGTGGATTGAGCTATGCAAGTTTGTTTAGTAGATTTCCATGACACTGCTGCTCCTGCAAGGGTAAAGACATAACCACTTGTGGATTTTGATTCCTATGAATCTGCAATCCAGTTTGCATCACTATATCCTTCTAAGACGGCGGGATGTTTTCCATAATGTAAGAAAAAATTAGTGGTATTCTTTAAATATCCTAACACTCTCATTAGTGCTTTCCAGTGTTCCTTCCCTGGATTACTTGTATACCTGCTTAGTCGACTTACCGCGCAAGCAATATCTGGTCTGGTGCAATTCATCAGATACATTAAGCATCCTATTACACGAGAGCATTCTAGTTGCATTACACTCTCATCAGTGTTTTTATGCAATACTTCCGATGGATTAAAAGGTGTCCTCACTCCTTTAATTCCATACTCTTGGAATTTTTTAATCGCTTTGTCTACATAGTGTGACTGAGATAGTTCAATTCCATTAGGTGTTCTTATTATTTTGATTCCCAAAATAACGTCCGCAACTCCTAAGTCTTTCATATCGAAATTGTTGATTAACATCTTCTTTATAGTCTCTATTACTTTAGTATTGGGACCAAAGATTAGCATATCGTCTACATATAGAAGAAACATCACATATGATTGTCCAACCTGTTTGTAATAAACACATTTATCACATTCATTTATACGAAAACCATTTTTCATCATGGCACTATCAAATTTTTCATGCCATTGTTTTGGAGCTTGTTTTAGTCCGTATAGTGATTTCACTAACCGACATACTTTGTTTTCATTTCCTTTGGAAATAAAACCCTCAGGTTGCTCCATGTAAATCTCCTCATCGAGATCTCCATTTAAGAATGTTATTTTGACATCCATCTGATGAATTTCCAGATTATATATGGAAGCAATTGCTATTAACATTCTTATAGAGGTTATTCGTGTAACCGGTGAATAGGTATCAAAGAAGTCTACTCCTTCTTTTTGACGATATCCTTTGGCTACCAATCTAGCTTTATATTTATCTATAGAGCCGTCTGATTTCAATTTCTTCTTGAAAATCCATTTGCAGCCAATTAGTTTTATTCCAGGTGGAATATCGACTATTTCCCAAGTTTTATTACTTACAATTGAATCAATCTCACTTTGGATTGCTTCTTTCCAACATGAAGATTCAGAAGATGACATTGCTTCCTTGTATGTTTGAGGTTCGTGTTCTAACATATACGTTAAAAAATCCGAACTAAATGTTTTGGAAGTTCTTGCCCTTACGCTTCTTCTTGGTTCAACCTCCTCGTTGTCCTGATGAGTTTCATCTTCACATGTCTCATCTCTGTTATCTCTTGTCCTTTTTGGGACATGATTTCCATAGTTTCTTTTATGTGGGAACACTTCTTCAAAGAGCGAGGCATCTCTTGATTCCATGATTGTATTTACATGAATATCATTTATATCAGACTTGAATACCAAAAATCTGTAGGCACTTCTATTTTGGGCTGGCCCTAGATAATAACAATCTACGGTTTTTGGTCCAAGTTTGACCTTCTTTGGAGGCGGAACTGGAACTTTTGCCAAGCACCCCCACACTTTGAGGTATTTAAAACTTGGTTTGTGTCCTTTCCATATCTCATATGGAATTGTTCCCGTTTTATTGTGAGGAACTTTGTTTAATATGTGATTAGACATATTTAAGGCTTCCTCCACAAGTTTGTCGGTAGACCAGAAGTTAAAAGCATGGCAGTAATCATGTCTTTTAACGTTCTGTTCTTCCTCTCGGCTACACCATTTTGTTGTGGTGAATATGGAGCTGTTGTTTGATGAATTATACCATTTTCGGCACAGAACTGTTCAAATGGTGATTCATACTCTCCACCTCGATCAGATCTTAATATATTGATCTTTTTATTTAACTGATTTTCTACCTCAGCCTTGTATTTTATAAACGCTGTTATTGCTTCATCTTTACTATTTAAAAGATATACACAGCAATATCGCGTATAATCGTCAATAAAAGTAATAAAATACTTTTTCCCACCTCTTGTAGGTAGTGATTTAAAAAATCACACAAATCTGTATGTACCAAACCTAATGGTTCGGTGCTTCTGTCAACAGATTTAAATGGTTGTTTGACCATTTTTGCTTCTACACATGTCTCACATTTGTAGTTCTTATCTACTTGGAAATCTGGAATCAATCCCAAGTTTGATAATTTCTTTATTTTTCGGAAGTTTATGTGTCCTAATTTATCGTGCCATAGTAAAATTTCATGCTCAAGCAAGTAAGAAACTTCAATTTTATTAATAGCACAATCGGAATACATAGATTTATTGCCGATAACAGCTACGTTTGCCTTAAATAGGCCATCACATAAATAACCCCTTCCGACATACATTCCAGCTTTGAACAGAACCATCTTGTCTGATTCGAACACAATTCTGAATCCTTTCTTTGATAGCACTGAGCCGGAGATCAGATTCTTGCGTATGTCTGAAACGTGAAGCACGTCATTCAATTTGACAGTTTTTCCAGAAGTGAACTTGAGGATAACTGTACCACTGCCTTCGATCGTGGAAACTGCAGAATTGCCCATGTAGAGTCTTTCTTTCCGATCGAATTTCTGGTATGTTGAAAACATGGATTTTTCAGAGCAAACATGACGAGTAGCTCCTGTGTCGACCCACCATTATTTAGGGTTCTGAAACAAATTGCATTCAGAAATAACCGCTGAAAAGTTGGACTTATCCATTTTCATGTTGTCAACTGTTGCCATCCCTGTTTTAGCGTAAAACAGTAAAATTCTTAAGATGTTAGTTGGCTAGTGTACTAAAACAGATAGCACGCTACAATAAACTCGTCGCACAAGTTTATTAATTAGAATTCCACCACGTTGGAATTCTGTATTAGATAAGTGTAACAATAAGTTACGTTGTAAATAAATTACAACAACAACGTTATACTATTGTAAGAAATAGTACAACTTATAAACGGGAAAGATTACAGTGAATCTAACCAGTATATAAAAGAAATTCCGTTTGAGGCTTGTCGTAATAATTTCCTTAAGAATTTTATTTCAAAACTCTCCCAAGGTACAACAGACGTAATCTGCACGAGATTGTAATGGGTATGTCAACTTTGTGATATATATGGAATATAGAGCAGTAGAACAAAGAAGAAGAAGAAATTAGATTGGAATCGGATGAGAATGTGATCAGTATTCTCTCCTATTTATAATTTCGTCTGCAACCCTTCAAACAGTCGCGTCCGCTTGACGGGTCGCACCCGTTGCCTTTTGGTCGTTGCTGTTCGTTAACGGGTCGCGCCTGCCTGCTACTGTTTCGCACCCGCTCGTACCGCCTGGTACTGTTTCTCCTGTACCGCTTCAGTCGGGTCGCACCCGCTCGCGTTTGGCCGCACCTGTTTGCTCCTAACGGGTCGCACCCGCTACTGTTCGCGTCCGCTTATGAACAGTCGCTTCTCCTCAGGCAAAAACCCCGCGTCCGTCTTCACCTGCCCGCTTCTCTTCAAATTCCAAACCCAGCCCTGTTTCAGACGAAGCCCAAAACCGTTAAACAGTGGCCTAGTAAAAAGAATGGTCATTTTAGTCCCGTACCCGTACCCGTATCCGAGCCCGGCCCGGTTCGGTCGGAAGGACGGCGGCGGCGCGCGTGCGCGTGTTATGGAGATGCGTGATCTCCCTCCTCACAACGAAGCATACATTTGGGAGCCCCAGGCCCTCAACCTCCACTTGAGAAATCTATTAACATACTTAGATTTCTTAGTATTTTAGGCGATGTGGGACTTTATGTATTTTTCATTCACTTGTTCTTTAGGAATTCCAACAATCCCCCACATGAATGATAATATACATATCCCCCACACAAAGCGAAATATCACAGAGTACATATGGAATAATGCTTTATCGTGGATAAGTAGATATTTCACTTTGAACTTTCCCTAGTTAAAACTTATCGGATCTACTTGGCTAATCGGTGAATTATTTCATCTTGAACCGTCGGCCTTTATTGTATATCCAGACAATAAGCTTTACGAAGCATTGATTCCCTTCTCACAATCTCTTGGTTGTGTTCATTTTGGTCCTGAACAATTTTTGGTTCTGCGAGTGTTTGTAGAGAATAAAAGCCTTTTAATATTCTCATAGAGCCGACCCAGCTCACACTAACATAGGTGATCGCAACCATTAAGAGTATCCTACATATACCCCACTTCTTATTTCCAAGACATTGTCATCATTAAAAAACATAGTTTTAACCTTTAACTACTTCTGTAGGCATGCATTATATTTTGCACCATAGGAATGGAGTAGGACCAAGTCCATACAAATGCATAGCTTCTTGAGTTACTCATAACTAGTTTGCATATTGATCCTAGTCCGTGGGATCTCCAGTCGCTAGGATAGGTTTCCATACAAGGTAACTCTTGTTGGTTTAGGCTTTTAAACCCATTCCCCTCGATGCGCAGTCAATTTTCTCTCTTGATAAACCTTTAGTAAATGGATCCGCTAGGTTATCATTTGTCCTCACATAATCAATGGAAATAGTTCCATTAGAGAGTAACTGCCTAACTGTGTTATGGCGACGACGTATGTGTCGTGATTTGCCATTATACACAAAGTTTTTCGCTCTACTTAGCTCTGCTTGATTATCGCAGTGAATACATATGGCCGTCACAGGTTTTGGCCAAAATGGAATATCTTCTAAGAATTGACGAAGCCATTCTGCCTCTTCGCCTGCTTTATCTAATGCGATAAACTCAGATTCCATGGTGGATCGAGCTATGCATGTTTGTTTAGTAGATTTCCATGACACTACTGCTCTTGCAAGGGTAAAGACATAACCACTTGTTGATTTTGATTCCTCTGAATCTGCAATCCAGTTTGCATTACTATATCCTTCTAAGACGGCAGGATATTTTCCATAATGTAAGGAAAAATTAGTGGTATTCTTTAAATATCCCAACACCCTCATTAGTGCTTTCCAATGTTCCTTTCCTGGATTACTTGTATACTTGCTTAGTCGACTTACCGCGTAAGCAATATCTGGTCTGGTGCAATTCATCAGATACATTAAGCATCCTATTACACGAGAGTATTCCAGTTGCATTACACTCTCATCAATGTTTTTATGCAATACTTCCGATGGATTAAAAGGTGTCCTCACTCTTTTAATTCCATACTCTTGGAATTTTTCAATCACTTTGTCTACATAGTGTGACTAAGATAGTTCAATTCCATTAGGTGTTCTTATTATTTTGATTCCCAAAATAACGTCTGCAACTCCTAAGTCTTTGATATCGAAATTGTTGATTAACATCTTCTTTATAGTCTCTATTACTTTAGTATTAGGACCAAATATTAGCATATCGTCTACATATAGACAAATCATCACATATGATTGTCCAACCTGTTTGTAATAAACACATTTATTACATTCATTTATACGAAAACCATTTTTCATCATGGCACTATCAAATTTTTCATGCCATTGTTTTGGAGCTTGTTTTAGTCCGTATAGTGATTTCACTAACCGACATACTTTGTTTTCAATTCCTTTGGAAATAAAACCCTCAGGTTGCTCCATGTAAATCTCCTCATCGAGATCTCCATTTAAGAATGTTGTTTTGACATCCATCTGATGAATTTCCAGATTATATACGGAAGCAATTGCTATTAACATTCTTATAGAGGTTATTCGTGTAACCGGTGAATAGGTATCAAAGAAGTCTACTCCTTCTTTTTGATGATATCCTTTGGCTACCAATCTGGCTTTATATTTATCTATAGAGTCGTCTGATTTCAATTTCTTCTTGAAAATCCATTTGCAGCCAATTGGTTTTATTCCAGGTGGAATATCAACTATTTCCCAAGTTTTATTACTTAGAATTGAATCAATCTCACTTTGGATTGCTTCTTTCCAACATGAAGATTCAGAAAATGACATTGCTTCCTTGTACGTTTGAGGTTCGTGTTCTAACATATAAGTTAAAAAATCCGAACCAAATGTTTTGGAAGTTCTTGCCCTTACGCTTCTTCTTGGTTCAACCTCCTCGTTGTCCTGATGAGTTTCATCTTCACATGTCTCATCTCTGTTATCTCTTGTCCTTTTTGGGACATGATTTCCATAGTTTCTTTTATGTGGGAACACATCTTCAAAGAGCGAGGCATCTCTTGATTCCATGATTGTATTTACATGAATATCATTTATATCAGACTTGAATACCAAAAATCTGTAGGTACTACTATTTTGAGCTGGCCCTAGATAATAACAATCTACGGTTTTTGGTCCAAGTTTGACCTTCTTTGGAGGCGGAACTGGAACTTTTGCCAAGCACCCCACACTTTGAGGTATTTAAAACTTGGTTTGTGTCCTTTCCATATCTGATATGGAATTGTTCCCGTTTTATTGTGAGGAACTTTGTTTGATATGTGATTAGACATATTTAAGGCTTCCCCCACAAGTTTGTCGGTAGACCAGAAGTTAAAAGCATGGCAGTAATCATGTCTTTTAACGTTCAGTTCTTCCTCTCGGCTACACCATTTTGTTGTGGTGAATATGGAGCTATTGTTTGATGAATTATACCATTTTTGGCACAGAACTGTTCAAATGGTGATTCATACTCTCCACCTCGATCAGATCTTAATATCTTGATCTTTTTATTTAACTGATTTTCTACCACAACATTGTATTTTATAAACGCTGTTATTGCTTCATCTTTACTATTTAAAAGATATACATAGCAATATCGCGTATAATCGTCAATAAAAGTAATAAAATACTTTTTCCCACCTCTTGTAGGTAGTGATTTAAAATCACACAAATCTGTATGTACCAAACCTAATGGTTCGATGCTTCTGTCAACAGATTTAAATGGTTGTTTGACCATTTTTGCTTCTACACATGTCTCACATTTGTAGTTCTTATCTACTTGGAAATTTGGAATCAATCCCAAGTTTGATAATTTCTTAATTTTTCGGAAGTTTATGTGTCCTAATCTATCGTGCCATAGTAAAATTTCGTGCTCAAGCAAGTAAGAAACTTCAATTTTATTAATAGCACAATCGGAATACATAGATTTATTGCCGATAACGGCTACGTTTGCCTTAAATAGGCCATCACATAAATAACCCCTTCCGACATACATTCCAGCTTTGAACAGAACCATCTTGTCTGATTCGAACACAATTCTGAATCCTTTCTTTGATAGCACTGAGCCGGAGATCAGATTCTTGCGTATGTCTGGAACGTGAAGCACGTCATTCAATTTAACAGTTTTTCTAGAAGTGAACTTGAGGATAACTGTGCCACTGCCTTCGATCGTGAAAACTGCAGAATTGCCCATGTAGAGTCTTTCTTTCCGATCGAATTTCTGGTATGTTGAAAACATGGATTTTTCAGAGCAAACATGACGAGTAGCTCCTGTGTCAACCGACCATTGTTTAGTGTTCTGAACCAAATTGCATTCAGAAATAACCGCTGAAAAGTTGGACTTATCCATTTTTATGTTGTCAACTGTTGCCATCCCTGTTTTAGCGAAAAACAGTAAAATTCTTAAGATGTTAGTTGGCTAGTGTACTAAAACAGATAGCACGCTACAATAAACTCTTCGCACAAGTTTATTAATTAGAATTCCACTACGCTGGAATTCTGTATTAGATAAGTGTAATAATAAGTTACGTTGTAAATAAATTACAACAACAACGTTATACTATTGTAAGAAATAGTACAACTTATAAAGAGGAAAGATTACAGTGAATCGAACCAGTATATAAAGGAAATTCCGTCTGAGCTTGTCGTAACAATTTCCTTAAGAATTTTATTTCAAAACTCTCCCAAGACACAATTGACGTAATCTGCACGAGATTGTAATGAGTATGTCAACTCTTTGATATATATGGAATATAGAGCAGTAGAGCAAAGAAGCAGAAGAAATTAGATTGGAATCGGATGAGAATGTGATCAGTATTCTTTCCTATTTATAATTTCGTCTGCATCCCTTCAAACAGTCGCGTCCGCTTGACGGGTCGCACACGTTGCCTTTTGGTCATTCCTGTTCGATAACGGGTCACGCCTGCCTGCTACTGTTTCGCACCCGCTCGTACCGCCTGGTACTGTTTCGCCTGTACCGCTTCAGTCGGGTCGCACCCGCTCGCGTTTGGCCGCACCTGTTTGCTTCTAACGGGTTGCACCCGCTACTGTTCGCGTCCGCTTATGAACAGTTGCTTCTCCTCAGGCAAAAACCCCGCGTCCGTCCTCACCCGCCCGCTTCTCTTCAAATTTCAGGCCCATCCCAGTTTCAGATGAAGCCCAAAACCGTTAAACAGTGGCCTAGTAAAAAGAATGGTCATTTTAGACCCGTACTCGTACCCGAGCCCGGCCGGTTCGGTTCGGTCGGACGGACGGCGGTGGAGCGCGCGCTTGTGTGGTGGAGATGCATGATCTCCCTACTCACAACGAAGCATACATTTTGGAGCCCCAGGCCCCCAACCTCCACTTGAGAAATATATTAATATATTTGGATTTCTTACTATTTTAGGTGATGTGTGACTTTATGTATTTTTCATTCACTTGTTCTTTAGGAATTTCAACAATCCCCCACATGAATGATAATATACATATCCCCCACATAAAGCGAAATATCACAGAGTACATATGGAATAATGCTTTATCATGGATAAGTAGATATTTCACTTTGAACTTTCCCTAGTTAAAACTTATCGGATCTACTTGGCTAATCGGTGAATTTTTTCATCTTGAACCGTCGGCCTTTATTGTATATCCAGACAATAAGCTTTACGAAGCATTGATTCCCTTCTCATCCAATCTCTTGGTTGTATTCATTTTGGTCCTGAACAATTTTTGGTTCTGCGAGTGTTTTTAGAGAATAAAAGCCTTTTAATATTCTCATAGAGCCGACCCAGCTCACACTAACATAGGTGATCGCAACCATTTAGAGTATCCAACATATACCCCACTTGTTATTTCCAAGATATGGTCATCATTAAAAAACATAGTTTTAACCTTTAACTACTTCTGTGGGCATGCATTATATTTTGCACCATAGGAATGGAGTAGGACCAAGTCCATACAAATGCATAGCTTCTTGAGTTACTCATAACTGGTTTGCCTATTGATCATAGTCCGTGGAATCTCTAGTCGCTAGGATAGGTTTCCGTATAAGGTAACTCTTGTTGGTTTAGGCTTTTAAACCCATTCCCCTCGATGTGCAGTCAATTTTCTCTCTTGATAAATCTTTAGTAAATGGATCCGTTAGGTTATCATTTGTCCTCACATAATCAATGGAAATAGTTCCATTAGAGAGTAACTGCCTAACTGTGTTATGGCGACGACGTATGTGTCGTGATTTCCTATTATACACAAAGTTTTTCGCTCTACTTAGCGCTGCTTGATTATCGCAGTGAATACATATGGCCGTCACAGGTTTTGGCCAAAATGGAATATCTTCTAAGAATCGACGAAGCCATTCTGCCTCTTCGCCTGCTTTATCTAATGCGATAAACTCAGATTCCGTGGTGGATCGAGCTATGCATGTTTGTTTAGTAGATTTCCATGACACTGCTGCTCCTGCAAGGGTAAAGACATAACCACTTGTGGATTTTGATTCCTCCTACTCTGCAATCCAGTTTGCATCACTATATCCTTCTAAGACGGCGGGATATTTTCCATAATGTAAGGAAAAATTAGTGGTATTCTTTAAATATCCTAACACTCTCATTAGTGCTTTCCAGTGTTCCTTCCTTGGATTACTTGTATACATGCTTAGTCGACTTACCGCGTAAGCAATATCTGGTCTGGTGCAATTCATCAGATACATTAAGCATCCTATTACACGAGAGCATTCCAGTTGCATTACACTCTCATCAGTGTTTTTATGCAATACTTCCGATGGATTAAAAGGTGTCCTCATTCCTTTAATTCCATACTCTTGGAATTTTTCAATCGCTTTGTCTACATAGTTTGACTGAGATAGTTCAATTCCATTAGGTGTTCTTATTATTTTGATTCCCAAAATAACGTCCGCAACTCCTAAGTCTTTCATATCGAAATTGTTGATTAACATCTTCTTTATAGTCTCTATTACTTTAGTATTGGGACCAAAGATTAGCATATCGTCTACATATAGACGAAACATCACATATGATTGTCCAACCAGTTTGTAATAAACACATTTATCACATTCATTTATACGAAAACCATTTATCATCATGGCACTATCAAATTTTTCATGCCATTGTTTTGGAGCTTGTTTTAGTCCGTATAGTGATTTCACTAACCGACATACTTTGTTTTCATTTCCTTTGGAAATAAAACCCTCAGGTTGCTCCATGTAAATCTCCTCATCGAGATCTCCATTTAAGAATGTTGTTTTGACATCCATCTGATGAATTTCCAGATTATATATGGAAGCAATTGCTATTAACATTCTTATAGAGGTTATTCGTGTAACCGGTGAATAGGTATCAAAGAAGTCTACTCCTTCTTTTTGACGATATCCTTTGGCTACCAATCTGGCTTTATATTTATCTATAGAGCCGTCTGATTTCAATTTCTTCTTGAAAATCCATTTGCAGCCAATTGGTTTTATTCCAGGTGGAATATCAACTATTTCCCAAGTTTTATTACTTACAATTGAATCTATCTCACTTTGGATTGCTTCTTTCCAACATGAAGATTCAGAAGATGACATTGCTTCCTTGTATGTTTGAGGTTCGTGTTCTAACATATACGTTAAAAAATCCGAACTAAATGTTTTGGAAGTTCTTGCCCTTACGCTTCTTCTTGGTTCAACCTCCTCGTTGTCCTGATGAGTTTCATCTTCACATGTCTCATCTCTGTTATCTCTTGTCCTTTTTGGGACATGATTTCCATAGTTTCTTTTATGTGGGAACACATTTTCAAAGAACGAGGCATCTCTTGTTTCCATGATTGTATTTACATGAATATCATTTATATCAGACTTGAATACCAAAAATCTGTAGGCACTACTGTTTTGGGCTGGCCCTAGATAATAACAATCTACGGTTTTTGGTCCAAGTTTGACCTTCTTTGGAGGCGGAACTGGAACTTTTGCCAAGCACCCCCCACACTTTGAGGTATTTAAAACTTGGTTTGTGTCCTTTCCATATCTCATATGGAATTGTTTCCGTTTTATTGTGAGGAACTTTGTTTAATATGTGATTAGACATATTTAAGGCTTCCCCCACAAGTTTGTCGGTAGACCAGAAGTTAAAAGCGTGGTAGTAATCATGTCTTTTAACATTCTGTTCTTCCTCTCGGCTACACCATTTTGTTGTGGTGAATATGGAGCTGTTGTTTGATGAATTATACCATTTTCGGCACAGAACTGTTCGAATGGTGATTCATACTCTCCACCTCGATCAGATCTTAATATCTTGATCTTTTTGTTTAACTGATTTTCTAACTCAGCCTTGTATTTTATAAACGCTGTTATTGCTTCATCTTTACTATTTAAAAGATATACATAGCAATATCGCGTATAATCGTCAATAAAAGTAATAAAATACTTTTTCACTCCTCTTGTAGGTAGTGATTTAAAATCGCACAAATCCGTACGTACCAAACTTAATGGTTCGGTGCTTCTGTCAACAGATTTAAATGGTTGTTTGACTATTTTTGCTTCTACACATGTCTCACATTTGTAGTTCTTATCTACTTGGAAATTTGGAGTCAATCCCAAGTTTGATAATTTCTTCATTTTTCGGAAGTTTATGTGTCCTAATCTATCGTGCCATAGTAAAATTTCGTGCTCAAGCAACTAAGAAACTTCAATTTTATTAATAGCACAATCAGAATACATAGATTTATTGCCGATAACGGCTACATTTGCCTTAAATAGGCCATCACATAAATAACCCCTTCCGATAAACATTGCAGCTTTGAACAGAACCATCTTGTCTGATTCGAACACAATTCTGAATCCTTTCTTTGATAGCACTGAGCCGGAGATCAGATTCTTGCGTATGTCTGGAACGTGAAGCACGTCATTCAATTTGACAGTTTTTCCAGAACTGAACTTGAGGATGGAAACTGCAGAATTGCCCATGTAGAGTCTTTCTTTCCGATCGAATTTCTGGTATGTTGAAAACATGGATTTTTCAGAGCAAACATGACGAGTAGCTCCTGTGTCAACCCACCAATGTTTAGAGTTCTGAACCAAATTGCATTCAGAAATAACCGCTGAAAATATGGACTTATCCATTTTCATGTTGTCAACTGTTGCCATCCCTGTTTTAGCGTAAAACAGTAAAATTCTTAAGATGTTAGTTGGCTAGTGTACTAAAACAGATAGCACGCTACAATAAAGTCGTCGCACAAGTTTATTAATTAGAATTCCATCACGCAGGAATTCTGTATTAGATAAGTGTAACAATAAGTTACGTTGTAAATAAATTACAACAACAACGTTATACTATTGTAAGAAATAGTACAACTTATAAACGGGAAAGATTACAGTGAATCTAACCAGTATATAAAGGAAATTCCGTTTAAGACTTGTCGTAACAATTTCCTTAAGAATTTTATTTCAAAACTCTCCCAAGATACAACAGACGTAATCTGCACGAGATTGTAATGAGTATGTCAACTCCGTGATATATATGGAATATAGAGCAGTAGAGCAAAGAAGCAGAAGAAATTAGATTGGAATCGGATGAGAATGTGATCAGTATTCTCTCCTATTTATAATTCATCTGCATCCCTTCAAACAGTCGCGTCCGCTTGACGGGTCGCACCCGTTGCCTTTTGGTCGTTGCTGTTCGTTAACGGGTCGCGCCTGCCTGCTACTGTTTCGCACCCGCTCGTACCGCCTGGTACTGTTTCGCCTGTACCGCTTCAGTCGGGTCGCACCCGCTCGCGTTTGGCCGCACCTGTTTGCTTCTAACGGGTCGCACCCGCTACTATTCGCGTCCGCTTCTGAACGGTCGCTTCTCCTCAGGCAAAACCAGTTTCAGACGAAGCCCAAAACCGTTAAACAGTGGCCTAGTAAAAAGAATGGTCATTTTAGACCCGTACCCGTACCCGAGCCCGGCCCGGTTCGGTTCGGTCGGACGGACGGTGGCGGCACGCGCGCGTGTATGGTGGAGATGCATGATCTCCCTCCTCACAACGAAGCATACATTTGAGAGCCCCAGGCCCCCAACCTCCACTTGAGAAATCTATTAATATACTTAGATTTCTTAGTATTTTAGGCGATGTGGGACTTTATGTATTTTTCATTCACTTGTTCTTTAGGAATTCCAACAATCCCCCACATGAATGATAATATACATATCCCCCACACAAAGCAAAATATCACAGAGTACATATGGAATAATGCTTTATCGTGGATAAGTAGATATTTCACTTTGAACTTTCCCTAGTTAAAACTTATCGGATCTACTTGGCTAATCGGTGAATTATTTCATCTTGAACCGTCGGCCTTTATTGTATATCCAGACAATAAGCTTTATGAAGCATTGATTCCCTTCTCATCCAATCTCTTGGTTGTGTTCATTTTGGTCCTGAACAATTTTTGGTTCTGCGAGTGTTTTTAGAGAATAAAAGCCTTTTAATATTCTCATAGAGCCGACCCAGCTCACACTAACATAGGTGATCGCAACCATTAAGAATATCCTACATATACCCCACTTGTTATTTTCAAGATATAGTCATCATTAAAAAACATAGTTTTAACCTTTAACTACTTCTATAGGCATGCATTATATTTTGCACCATAGGAATGGAGTAGGACCAAGTCCATACAAATGCATAGCTTCTTGAGTTACTCATAACTGGTTTGCCTATTGATCCTAGTCCGTGGGATCTCCAGTCGCTAGGATAGGTTTCCGTATAAGGTAACTCTTGTTGGTTTAGGCTTTTAAACCCATTCCCCTCGATGCGCAGTCAAATTTCTCTCTTGATAAACCTTTAGTAAATGGATCCGCTAGGTTATCATGTCCTCACATAATCAATGGAAATAGTTCCATTAGAGAGTAACTGCCAAACTGTGTTATGGCGACGACGTATGTGTCGTGATTTGCCATTATACACAAAGTTTTTCGCGCTACTTAGCGCTGCTTGATTAACGCGGTGAATACATATGGCCGTCATAGGTTTTGGCCAAAATGGAATATCTTCTAAGAATTGACGAAGCCATTCTGCCTCTTCGCCTGCTTTATCTAATGCGATAAACTCAGATTCCATGGTGGATCGAGCTATGCATGTTTGTTTAGTAGATTTCCATGACACTGCTGCTCGTGCAAGGGTAAAGACATAACCACTTGTGGATTTTGATTCCTCTGAATCTGCAATCCAGTTTGCATCACTATATCCTTCTAAGACGGTAGGATATTTTCCATAATGTAAGGAAAAATTAGTGGTATTCTTTAAATATCCCAACACTCTCATTTGTGCTTTCCAGTGTTCCTTCCCTGGATTACTTGTATACCTGCTTAGTCGACTTACTACGTAAGTAATATCTGGTCTGGTGCAATTCATCAGATACATTGAGCATCCTATTACACGAGAGTATTCCAGTTGCATTACACTCTCATCAGTGTTTTTATGTAATACTTCCGATGGATTAAAAGGTGTCCTTACTCCTTTAATTCCATACTCTTGGAATTTTTCAATCACTTTGTCTACATAGTGTGACTGAGATAGTTCAATTCCATTAGGTGTTCTTATTATTTTGATTCCCAAAATAACGTCCGCAACTCCTAAGTCTTTCATACCGAAATTGTTGATTAACATCTTCTTTATAGTCTCTATTACTTTAATATTAGGACCAAAGATTAGCATATCGTCTACATATAGACAAATCATCACATATGATTGTCCAACCTGTTTTTAATAAACACATTTATCACATTCATTTATACGAAAACCATTTTTCATCATGGCACTATCAAATTTTTCATGCTATTGTTTTGGAGCTTATTTTAGTCCGTATAGTGATTTCACTAACCGACATACTTTGTTTTCATTTCCTTTGGAAATAAAACCCTCAGGTTGCTCCATGTAAATCTCCTCATCGAGATCTCCATTTAAGAATGCTGTTTTGACATCCATCTGATGAATTTCCAGATTATATATGGAAGCAATTGCTATTAACATTCTTATAGAGGTTATTCGTGTAACCGGTGAATAGGTATCAAAGAAGTCTACTCCTTCTTTTTGACGATATCCTTTGGCTACCAATCTGGCTTTATATTTATCAATAGAGCCGTCTGATTTCAATTTCTTCTTGAAAATCCATTTGCAGCCAATTGGTTTTATTCCAGGTGGAATATCAACTATTTCCCAAGTTTTATTACTTAGAATTGAATCAATCTCACTTTGGATTGCTTCTTTCCAACATGAAGATTCAGAAGATGACATTACTTCCTTGTACGTTTGAGGTTCGTGTTCTAACATATAAGTTAAAAAATCCGAACCAAATGTTTTGGAAGTTCTTGCCCTTACGCTTCTTCTTGGTTCAACCTCCTCGTTGTCCTGATGAGTTTCATCTTCACATGTCTCATCTCTGTTATCTCTTGTCCTTTTTAGGACATGATTTCCATAGTTTCTTTTATGTGGGAACACATCTTAAAAGAATGAGGCATCTCTTGATTCTATGATTGTATTTACATGAATATCATTTATATCAGACTTGAATACCAAAAATATGTAGGCACTATTATTTTGGGCTGGCCCTAGATAATAACAATCTACGGTTTTTGGTCCAAGTTTGACCTTCTTTGGAGGCGGAACTGGAACTTTTGCCAAGCACCCCCACATTTTGAGGTATTTAAAACTTGGTTTGTGTCCTTTCCATATCTCATATGGAATTGTTCCCGTTTTATTGTGAGGAACTTTGTTTAATATGTGATTAGACATATTTAAGGCTTCCCCCATAAGTTTGTCGGTAGACCAGAAGTTAAAAGCATGGCAGTAATCATGTCTTTTAACGTTCTGTTCTTCCTCTCGGCTACACCATTTTGTTGTGGTGATTATGGAGCTGTTGTTTGATGAATTATACCATTTTCGGCACAGAACTGTTCAAATGGTGATTCATGCTCTCTACCTCGATCAGATCTTAATATCTTGATCTTTTTGTTTAACTGATTTTCTAACTCAGCCTTGTATTTTATAAACGCTGTTATTGCTTCATCTTTACTATTTAAAAGATATATATAGCAATATCGCGTATAATCGTCAATAAAAGTAATAAAATACTTTTTCCCACCTCTTGTAGGTAGTGATTTAAAATCACACAAATCTGTATGTACCAAACCTAATGGTTCGGTGCTTCTGTCAACAGATTTAAATGGTTGTTCGACCATTTTTTCTTCTACACATGTCTCACATTTGTAGTTCTTATCTACTTGGAAATTTGGAATCAATCCCAAGTTTGATAATTTCTTCATTTTCCGGAAGTTTATGTGTCCTAATCTATCGTGCCATAGTAAAATTTCGTGCTCAAGCAAGTAAGAAACTTCAATTTTATTAATAGCACAATCAGAATACATAGATTTATTGCCGATAACGGCTACGTTTGCCTTAAATAGGCCATCACATAAATAACCCCTTCCGATATACATTCCAGCTTTGAACAGAACCATCTTGTCTGATTCGAACACAATTCTGAATCCTTTCTTTGATAGCACTGAGCCGTAGATCAGATTCTTGCGTATGTCTGGAACGTGAAGCACGTCATTCAATTTGACAGTTTTTCCAGAAGTGAACTTGAGGATAACTGTGCCACTGCCTTCGATCATGGAAACTATAGAATTACCCATGTAGAGTCTTTCTTTCCGATCGAATTTCTGGTATATTGAAAACATTGATTTTTCAGAGCAAACATGATGAGTAGCTCCTGTGTCAACCCACCATTGTTTAGGGTTCTGAACCAAATTGCATTCATAAATAACCGCTGAAAAGTTGGACTTATCCATTTTCATGTTGTCAACTGTTGCCATCCCTGTTTTAGCATAAAACAGTAAAATTCTTACGATGTTAGTTGGCTAGTGTACTAAAACAGATAGCACGCTACAATAAACTCGTCGCACAAGTTTATTAATTAGAATCCACTACGCTGGAATTCTGTATTAGATAAGTGTAACAATAAGTTACGTTGTAAATAAATTACAACAACAACGTTATACTATTGTAAGAAATAGTACAACTTATAAACGGGAAAGATTACAGTGAATCTAACCAGTATATAAAGGAAATTCCGTCTGAGGCTTGTCGTAACAATTTCCTTAAGAATTTTATTTCAAAACTCTCCCAAGATACAACAGACGTAATCTGCACGAGATTGTAATGAGTGTCAACTCTGTGATATATATGGAATATAGAGCAGTAGAGAAAAGAAGCAGAAGAAATTAGATTGGAATCGGATGAGAATGTGATCAGTATTCTCTCCTATATATAATTTCGTCTGCATCCCTTCAAACAGTCGCGTCCGCTTGACGGATCGCACCCGTTGCCTTTTGGTCGTTGCTGTTCGTTAACGGGTCGCGCCTGCCTGCTACTGTTTCGCACCCGCTCGTACCGCCTGGTACTATTTCACCTGTACCGCTCCAGTCGGGTCACACCCGCTCGCGTTTGGCCGCACCTGTTTGCTTCTAACGGGTCGCACCCGTTACTGTTCGCGTCCGCTTATGAACAGTCGCTTCTCCTCAAGCAAAAACCCCGCGTCCGTCTTCACCCGCCCGCTTCTCTTCAAATTCCAGGCCCAGCCCAATTACAGACGAAGCCCAAAAACGTTTAACAGTGGCCTAGTAAAAAGAATGGTCATTTTAGACCCGTACCCGAGCCCAGCCTGGTCGGACGGACGGCGGCGGCGCGCGTGCGTGTGTGGTGGAGATGCATGATCTCCCTCCTCACAACGAAGCATACATTTGGGAGCCCCAAGCCCCCAACCTCCACTTGAGAAATCTATTAATATACTTAGATTTGTTAGTAGTTTAGGCGATGTGGGACTTTATATATTTTTCATTCACTTGTTCTTTAGGAATTCCAACAATCCCCCACATGAATGATAATATACATATCCCCCACACAAAGCGAAATATCACAGAGTACATATGGAATAATGCTTTATCGTGGATAAGTAAATATTTCACTTTGAACTTGCCCTATTTAAAACCTATCGGATCTACTTGGCTAATCGGTGAATTATTTCATCTTGAACCGTCGGCCTTTATTGTATATCCAGACAATAAGCTTTACGAAGCATTAATTCTCTTCTCATCCAATCTCTTGATTGTGTTCATTTTGGTCCTGAACAATTTTTGGTTCTGCGAGTGTTTTTAGAGAATAAAAGCCTTTTAATATTCTAATAGAGCCGACCCAGCTCACACTAACATAGGTGATCGCAACCATTAAGAGTATCCTACATATATCCCACTTGTTATTTCCAAGATATGGTCATCATTAAAATAACATAGTTTTAACCTTTAACTACTTCTGTAGGCATGCATTATATTTTACACCATAGGAATGGAGTAGGACCAAGTCTAAACAAATGCATAGCTTCTTGAGTTACTCATAACTGGTTTGCCTATTGATCCTAGTCCGTGGGATCTCCAGTCGCTAGGATAGGTTTCCGTATAAGGTAACTCTTGTTGGTTTAAGCTTTTAAACCCATTCCCCTCGATGCGCAGTCACTTTTCTCTCTTGATAAACCTTTAGTAAATGGATCCGTTAGGTTATCATTTGTCCTCACATAATCAATGGAAATAGTTCCATTAGAGAGTAACTGTCTAACTGTGTTATGGGGACGACGTATGTGTCGTGATTTGCCATTATACACAAAGTTTTTTCCTCTACTTAGCGCTGCTTGATTATCGCAGTGAATACATATGGCCGTCACAGGTTTTGGCCAAAATGGAATATCTTCTAAGAATTGACGAAGCCATTCTGCCTCTTCGCCTGCTTTATCTAATGCGATAAACTCAGATTCCATGGTAGATCGAGCTATGCATGTTTGTTTAGTAGATTTCCATGACACTGCTGCTCCTGCAAGGGTAAAGACATAACCACTTGTGGATTTTGATTCCTCTGAATCTGCAATCCAGTTTGCATCACTATATCCTTCTAAGACGGCAGTATATTTTCCATAATGTAAGGAAAAATTAGTGGTATTCTTTAAATATCTCAACACTCCCATTAGTGCTTTCCAGTGTTCCTTCCCTGGATTACTTGTATACCTGCTAAGTCGACTTACCGCGTAAGCAATATCTGGTCTGGTGCAATTCATCAGATACATTAAGCATTCTATTACACGAGAGTATTCCAGTTGCATTACACTCTCATCAGTGTTTTTATGCAATACTTCCGATGGATTTAAAGGTGTCCTCACTCCTTTAATTCCATACTCTTGGAATTTTTCAATCACTTTGTCTACATAGTGTGACTAAGATAGTTCAATTCCATTAGGTGTTCTTATTATTTTGATTCCCAAAATGACGTCCGCAACTCCTAAGTCTTTCATATCGAAATTGTTGATTAACATCTTCTTTATAGTCTCTATTACTTTAGTATTAGGACCAAAGATTAGCATATCGTCTACATATAGACAAATCATCACATATGATTGTCCAACCTATTTGTAATAAACACATTTATCACATTCATTTATACGAAAACCATTTTTCATCATGGCACTATCAAATTTTTCATGCCATTGTTTTGGAGCATGTTTTAGTCCGTATAGTGAAATCACTAATCGACATACTTTGTTTTCATTTCCTTTGCAAATAAAACCCTCAGGTTGCTCCATGTAAATCTCCTCATCGAGATCTCCATTTAAGAATACTGTTTTGACATCCATCTGATGAATTTCCAGATTATATATGGAAGCAATTGATATTAACATTCTTATAGAGGTTATTCATGTAACCGGTGAATAGGTATCAAAGAAGTCTACTCCTTCTTTTTGACGATAACCTTTGGCTACCAATCTGGCTTTATATTTATCAATAGAGCCGTCTGATTTCAATTTCTTCTTGAAAATCCATTTGCAGCCATTGGTTTTATTTCAGGTGGAATATCAACTATTTCCCAAGTTTTATTATTTAGAATTGAATCAATCTCACTTTGGATTGCTTCTTTCCAACATGAAGATTCAGAAGATGACATTGCTTCCTTGTACGTTTGAGGTTCGTGTTCTAACATATAAGTTAAAAAATCCGAATCAAATATTTTGGAAGTTCTTGCCCTTATGCTTCTTCTTGGTTCAACCTCCTCGTTGTCCTGATGAGTTTCATCTTCACATGTCTCATCTCTGTTATCTCTTGTCCTTTTCGGGACATGATTTCCATAGTTTCTTTTATGTGGGAACAGATCTTCAAAGAACGAGGCATCTCTTGATTCCATGACTGTATTAACATGAATATCATTTATATCAGACTTGAATACCAAAAATCTGTAGGCACTACTAATTTGGGCTGGCCCTAGATAATAACAATCTACGGTTTTTGGTCCAAGTTTGACCTTCTTTGGAGGCAGAACTGCAAATTTTGCCAACCACCCCCACACTTTGAGGTATTTAAAACTTGGTTTGTGTCCTTTCCATATCTCATATGGAATTGTTCCCATTTTATTGTGAGGAACTTTATTTAATATGTGATTAGACATATTTAAGGCTTCCCCCACAAGTTTGTCGGTAGACCAGAAGTTAAAAGCATGGCAGTAATCATGTCTTTTAACGTTCTGTTCTTCCTCTCGGCTACACCATTTTGTTGTGGTGAATATGGAGCTGTTGTTTGATGAATTATACCATTTTCGGCACAGAATTGTTCAAATGGTGATTCATACTCTCCACCTCGATCAGATCTTAATATCTTGACCTTTTTATTTAACTGATTTTCTACCTCAGCCTTGTATTTTATAAACGTGTTATTGCTTCATCTTTACTATTTAAAAGATATACATAGCAATATCGCGTATAATCGTCAATAAAAGTAATAAAATACTTTTTTCCACCTCTTGTAGGTAGTGATTTAAAATCACACAAATCTGTATGTACCAAACCTAATGGTTCGGTGCTTCTGTCAACAGATTTAAATGGTTGTTTGACCATTTTTGCTTCTACACATGTCTCACATTTGTAGTTCTTATCTACTTGGAAATTTGGAATCAATCCCAAGTTTTATAATTTCTTCATTTTCCGGAAGTTTATGTGTTCTTATCTATCGTGCCATAGTCTCAAGCAAGTAAGAAACTTCAATTTTATTAATAGCACAATCAGAATACATAGATTTATTGCCGATAACGGCTACGTTTGCTTTAAATAGGCCATCACATAAATAACCCCTTCCGATATACATTCCAACTTTGAACAGAACCATCTTGTCTGATTCGAACACAATTCTGAATCCTTTCTTTGATAGCACTGAGCCGTAGATCAGATTCTTGCGTATGTCTGGAACGTGAAGCACGTCATTCAATTTGACAGTTTTTCCAGAAGTGAACTTGAGGATAACTGTGCCACTGCCTTCGATCATGGAAACTATAGAATTACCCATGTAGAGTCTTTCTTTCCGATCGAATTTCTGGTATGTTGAAAACATGGATTTTTCAGAGCAAACATGACGAGTAGCTCCTGTGTCAACCCACCATTGTTTAGGGTTCTGAACCAAATTGCATTCAGAAATAACTACTGAAAAGTTGGACTTATCCATTTTCATGTTGTCAACTGTTGTCATCCCTGTTTTAGCGTAAAACAGTAAAATTATTAAGATGTTAGTTGGCTAGTGTACTAAAACAGATAGCACGCTACAATAAACTCGTCGCACAAGTTTATTAATTAGAATTCCATCACGCTGGAATTCTGTATTAGATAAGTGTAACAATAAGTTACGTTGTAAATAAATTACAACAACAACGTTATACTATTGTAAGAAATAGTACAAGTTATAAACAGGAAAGATTATAGTGAATCTAACCAGTATATAAAGGAAATTCCGTCTGAGTCTTGTCGTAACAATTTTCTTAAGAATTTTATTTCAAAACTCTCCCAAGAAACAACAGACGTAATCTGCACGAGATTGTAATGAGAATGTCAACTCTGTGATATATATGTGCGCGCGGGTGTGGTGGAGATGCATGATCTCCCTCCTCACAACGAAACATACATTTGGGAGCCCCAGACCCTCAACCTCTACTTAAGAAATCTATTAATATACTTAGATTTCTTAGTATTTTAGGCGATGTGAGACTTTATGTATTTTTCATTCACTTGTTCTCTAGGAATTCCAACACTTTATCATATAATTAAGTATGCAATTTCATTTGAATATAGTTTGAAACTTAATTTTACTTGCTCTTCACTTTGGTACAGTATTTACATAGAAATGTAGTGTATAAAAATGAGTAAGTTGTGGTAATTACGGACGCATAAAAATGAATACAGTTTGAAATCAGCTATTTTTAATGCTTAAATTAGTTTGAAAACATTATTATCTGATACTATTTATTAAAAAACTCATTTAACAAAGATACGGAGATCGTAGATGAAGTATCAGCTTCGTTATAGAGATGGTCGCACAAGGTAAAACTTTTTTATGAATTGGAACTATTTATTAAAAAATTCATTTACTGACTCTTTCTTTCTTTCTATTAAATATAAGGCTTTCATATTCAGACTCCTGCTCATGTATCAGACATCTAACGAGCAAGCTTCAAGGTTTCTGACTTCTTAAAGGTAAAGTTCTTCATTTTACATATTATGTATGATTTAACATGATTTAGAAAAATAAGATGACAGAGTCTTTCTTTGTTTAAAGTATGTCTGTATGGCTCTGTAGGTACATAGCGATCTTCTCAGGTTGTTGATGTTATTTAAAAGAATCTTAGATCATGATAAAGTAGATTGGCATTCCCTAATTCGTACCTGTGCATACTTTAGAGTAAAACCTTTAAGAAGCAATTCCCAAGACCGTAGATCAACGTAATAATGAGTAAAAAGGAAGATAATAATGATCTTGTCACTAGCTATAGATGACCTTAGCATCTCCATCTATCTCCTTTGATAATTCTTTTTCGTTCATGTTTTCACTTTCATGAGTATGTATAAAATCTCTACCAATAAATTCAACTAGACATTTACTATTAACCCAAAGAGCATATGGTTTTGAAGGATTTCTTCCATTGATTATACCTTTTTTTTAATCATTTGTAAACCCAAGTCGTTGATCCTTAATATTTTTTTCCACGACACAAGGCACATCTGTTTTAGGGATTGAGGAATTGACCTCCTTTACACCATGCTGGTTCCTTAGGCCAAATCAGCCCCTCATTTTTGTTAATTTCGTTTGATTTGCTCCCCACCGCCTTTTCTAAGTTAGCAGAAATCCACTTGATTGTTTATAATTCTTTTCATGTTGATTAACAAAGGTTATGAGGTCGTCAAATAAAGAAAATCAATTATAGGAAGTTCGGTCTAGTATATATGCAAAACATTTTTCTCTAGTTTGCATGACAACAAAGTAATTGTTTTTACTTGTTGATGATTTCAAAATGGAAAAAAACAAAGCAATTGATTCCTGAATGCACATCAATGTTAACTTGTTTGTTGTGGCCAGCTGTTTTGGTTGAGAACGGACATATAATAATGGCTATCATTCCATGTTTTATTCCACTTTTACTTGTTTTATTCATTCATGTAAATTTTATAGATGATATTTTTTAAAATTGCATGCATCTTTCATGATTTTGATGCTATCTACCAACAGCTCGCAGCTATACATGCTGCTGCTCTACATGCTAATTATTCAAAATTAATCGAAATTGTTTGTTTTATCTAATGATTCGATCATGTTTTTCTTGGCAGGAAATGTTAAAAAGCTATGGTGGATGGAAGAAAGAACAAATACTATCTATTGTTTTTGTTTATTTGAATTGTTTAATATTGTATGAACTTGTTTGACATTACGTATGTTGCTATTTTGTCATTTGAATCGTTGTAATATTGTATGAACTTGTTTGACATTATGTGTGTTGCTATTTTGTCATTTAAAAAACTGATAGTATTGTGGTTTGTATTTATTGTCATTTGAGAAAATAATTGTTTTAGCTGTAATGTTTTAGTTCAAAATATTAGTATAATAAATTCTTATTCAATTTCGGATGCGGATATTTCAGATATTTTCAAATATCCAAAAATATCCGCTTTTTATTTTCGGATGCAGATATTTTCGAATATTTACCCGTTGATGCATATACGGATTTTAGTTCTACGATGTCCGTGGATATCGGATGCGGATTCGGATTTAAAATTTCGAATGCGGATGCTGATACAGCCCTAGTTTCAGTGGAGGGGGTAAGCAGTTTTCGGCTATGACAAGTGATGGGAAAGCAGTTTTGGAGATGAAACTGTGATTTGGAAACTGTGGTTCAGTGTGATTCAGACAGTTCAAGCAGTTGAAAGTGATGGTGAACTGTGACTGATGCATCGTTGAAAACATAAACAACAGCAAACAAATGAAGTAAACAGAAACAACAGTAAACAAAAAAATGGAAACGAGAACAGTTGTGTATAGAGAACAAAATGTATTAGATGATGTGAACGAAAATGTATGGAAACTGAAAACTAAATAAAACACAAGTGGATGAAAATGTATAAAAAAAAACTAATGAATGCATGATTGAAATGTATGAAAAGCAGAGAATAGATGCACAGATGTTTGTGTTGTTTTTTCCCTTTATTTTTAAATGCAAATTAAATACCTCAAATGCAATGTAGATTTTTATTTTAATAACAAAAATAAAATAAAAAAATATAAAATTTAAATAATTCTTATAGTAAAATTAAAATTAAATTGCTTTCCTCGGTAACCGTGCCAAAAACTTGTTTGATTCAAAAACGAATTTTCTATTGATTAGAAAACCATTAAATTATGTCGTAATAAAATACCGCAAGCGCGTGACGTACAATTATAGTACGTATGCGAATACGAATCGGTCTACAACGAAAACAAATTTTTAAATCACTCAATCAAACTATCCCAAATGTTTTGAAAAAAAAAATTTAACTAAAAATTGTAGAAAAATTAAAGAAAAATTAGAATAAAAGTAATGAGATTAAAAGGAAATTTATAGGTAAATCCACTTTCACATCCAAATAAATCCGAATAATTTTTTTATAATTTCTCATTTTAATCCAAGTAGAATTAGTTGATGTATTTATTTTAAGCATGGTTTATTTATAATATTAAAAAGAACAGCTTAAACCATCAAATTTTAATACATCAACCAAACTCACCTATCAAATCTAATGAAAATGATTATGAAATTAGAAGTAAAATCTATTTTAAGCATAGATCTATTTACCATCTTTAATCAATTAATAGAATATCAAATTTTGTTTTTATTTTAACTTTATTATCAACATCAAGTAGTTAGATGAAGACGTAGCTTGAGTTTACATTTGACTAAGTATAGCTATTTGTTATTAACAACATATGCTATTAAATTCCTTTGTAAACATCAAACTTCTATTTACATTTAAATTTACATTAAGCTCAAAAATAGGAGAATATAAATGAAACCATCATGTTGAGTTTATGTGATTCATGAGGTTTAGCCTCTCATCCTTGAATTTATTTCAACAATAGTGGATTTCAACATAAACAAAAAAAATGCTAATTAAAGAGAAAGAGAGCTAATTAATTGCATAAATATAAATCCATACTAATTTACATAAAACAAATCTAATATACTTGCATGAAATAAAGGAGAGGCATGGAATAAAATAACATAAAAGAGAGAGCATGAAATAAAAAGCATGAAACAAAGTTGCAAAAAGTAAAGTCTAAGAAGTGATTAAACTAAATAAGGGAAGATCAATTTTTTATTTATATTTTGTGGCTACAACTACATATTCATCCTTTCATGAAACATAAGAAGGTATTTATACAAGTCTAATTCTAATATCTTTTAGGGTGCTATCAAATTACCATTTACTCCGTGTGGTCTTCAAGTAATCATTGAAGATTTAATTAATCCAATCTAACATGTGTTTTTCTTTTAATTGAGGCCTATTTGCAAGTGGGTAAGTGAGCTCTCCATAAAGAGTTAATTCTTTCTTTTGACTTTCAAAACATGCGCACGATGCATCCATGAAGCTTCTTCCAATTTGCACTCTGTTTCCTACAAAACAAAATTATAACGTGCAAATAAATTTTCTCAAAATTAATACATATACATAAAATTACCATTTTTTCCAAATGTAAATGAATGAATGCTGATTTGAAAATGCTTTTATAAATTGATCAAAATATGTAAAAATACCCCAATATGTCCTTTATTTCAAAAGAAAAGGATTAAGTATGAGAGTAAAAAATATATTTTTACGTGCACATCATATATCAACAATTGAAATTCACTTGAGCACATTAAATAGTGAATCTGATACTCTAATTTCAACAATTGAAATCCACAGTATTTTTCTTATCAATGTGACTCAATATATTCCACTTGCATTTGTTTTACTCTTAAAGACACATTTACAGTCAATAAGCCATATACCTTCGGGGTATAATTATCAAAATTATATTTTGATAATATACTTGGAATCTATTTCGGAACTGTGCATCGTTCAGTATCTTACAGTCAATATCCTGAATTTTTTTAATTAAACAGCCGAGGATTGTTTATTCTTCACACAGATACAAAAATCATAAATTCTTTAATATGCTAAAATACTCGTTAGACGTTCTAATGTATTGTATTCATTTATGTTAGATCAATTTCATTTCATCTCTTGCAGTTAGTTTTATCCTTGTATCATATCCAAATTTATTTTACATCAATAATTTCTTAAAGAAATTTCTTTGCTATGCAGTTTGGTACTTCTTAAAACAACAATTGTTTTTTATGCAATGAAACGGGCATTCATAAATATTTTATGAATTACCTAACATAAAATTGATTTTGTTTTGGTTTATAATGTATTTATGTTCACGGATAAATTAGTCATCTAATGATTATCGTTCCAAAAATTCTCTTGGGATGATTCATACAAGATCCTTTTATACAATTATTACATGTTGTCTTTCAACTCGCACAACCTGCCAACTTCTTAGCCTAGGATATGTAAGGGTTTCTTATAAACCTTTATCTCGTATGGTTTTATAAACTATGCTTTGGATGATATTAATTAACCTTGTGCACTACAAGTACACGCCTTATCGAAAGAATTTAAATCAACTTCGCTAACAATTAATCGTACCTTTTCTAACGAAGTTTGATTACTCCTTATTGATACATCACTACGTACCATAGGGAGGAGTGATTTTTGAAATTGAATCTTTATTCATTTTTTGGGTACATGTTGAACTATTTTCAATATACTTGCACATTTGATCAAATTGAATCATTTATATTGCATGTTATATTATATTATTTTATTTTCTATGAGCTTATCATAGACTTATATGTGCGTATCAAATACATATATTCATGTCTATGATAACTCATCAATGAATATGACAAAATATGTAGAATTTGATATTATTATACTTACGATTACATACATCTTCATGTATCGATTAAAAGGGTTCATCAGCTCTTATGACACTCCAACTAAATGGATGCATAGCCCTTAATTTTTTGAGATATGATTATCCAATATCATATGATGTATAATCATATAATAAAAATTATTTCTCAAAACTACAGCTTAGTCTATACTTCCAAAATAATTATAAATAATTTTTGATACTTCGGTATTTTCGAATGCATCATTTTTGTTGTGAAAACAGATATCACGTTAAAGTTCTATTTATAATGAATATTCACAATATTCACATTGAAATGTAACTATATCTATTTTTAGTCGATATAGAAAAATAGTCATTATTTCATAATAATATTCGATATGTTTTACGAAAATAATTTTTGTAACTTGATGCAATCAATAAGTGTTACATGACACTCTCCCACGTGCTACATGACACTCTCCCACTATTTCCGCTATTACTTTAATATCATACTGAATTCGAAGGTCCGTCATTCACTTAATATAGATTATTAATTTCATATATTACAACTAGTTCACAGTGGAAGGTTCGTTAATCAAATATCTTGAACTCAAACAAATAAATCTAATAGAAAACAATTTTCTATATGTAAATACATTTTGGAATAGAAATCATATTTCTTATTCCATTGTTAAGTATTAGTTTTTATTGCAATTCTCATTTTCGATGTTTCTTTATAACAAAGTGATTATTCACTCTCTTCATCCCAACTGTACCTTAAATCACATGTACTCTCATACATTCGTTATTCTTTCTAAATGGTCGAACCATTCAAAAGGAATCCCTTGCTACAATATCATAACGAACTCTTTACACAAAATGCATTTGATCATCCTTAATGTTAAGGACGTCAAATATGATGCATCCTACATAAACTGATCAAATTTCAGCGATTGAGTTCTTAGATATATCTTGTAGTTTTAGTCTAGCGTTACATTTAGCACAATACGATCTTTATTGTAATCAATCAAATTGAATACTCGATCTCATGGTATGTGTGTGTATCAAATGTCCATAGGATTGTATTGCTTTTGAGTTCGAAACTTATAGAATGCAATACACGGTCTCAACCAAATAAACATGTAAGTGACCAAATTATGAATGTATTTAGTAGTTGTAGAGCAGACGCTTGCATGGGTTTTAAAACGTTAACACGCAATAAGCATTTATGAGTAAGTATATGTTATATTTCCATTTTTCAATCTTTGATTCAGTTCGTATGTATATCATAATTGATAAACTTTTATCAATCATATTAAATGCATAAATTTACCAATGTGGATTATAAAAACATTATATAGCATATGTTCTTACAATATTAGAAAGATTAAATATTATCATTTCATTTTTCTAATAAGGCTCCTACTAGTCATTTATGTTTAACTAAACACTAAGTCGAAAAATAGAAGTCTTTCAACTTCTCTAGTGGGTGTTAGGACTCCGTCTTGAAATTTTGACATTAAGTTTGCTCGACAAGTCACAGCCCACGGATGATGGATAACTCCATATTGGTTGTATCATATACAACTCTTAATCCTTTGGTACCTTGTCCTGATCTGTCTTCGACCATGAGTTTGCTCAACAAACAAATACATACAATTATCTTATCTTGTTTATTCAACATATTAATAATACTACACATAACTTCCCTAGTTTGAGTTTGCTCAATAACTAAGGAGTATGCAAGTAATCTATTAATATATATATAATGTGGTAGAGAACAGTATTATATTGAGTGACATCGACTTATGGAATAATGTAATTCCTATGGATTACTCTCGTGATAAAAGTGTTGGACATATCAGAAATCACGGTATACGTACATTTACGTATGTATTTATTTCTTAAGTCTAGTTAGGGTTTTTTAATGTTCCACTTTTAATTTATACATTCATATTATATGTTTTATTATTATATAACTTTTATATTTCATATTACTTATATAATAGTCTTATGTATAATATTATATTAATTAACTTAATTAATTAACATTTTAATAATCTTATATTAATATAACATTTATATTTAATATTTTATTATATACTATAATTTTTATAGTATAACGCATATATCATATACATATGTATTTTTTTTAATTAATTAACCTTTTAATTAATTTATTTAATTAAACTTTTAATTAAATTGGATTAGTTTCAAATTTTATTTCGTATGCATACATGTATACTTATGTCATTTAAAATATTTTTATAATAGCATAACGTATACCATAATATATATACAATACATATATTTATTTATTATTTAATTAATTTATTTATATATAATACATGTATTTATTTATTAATTAATTAATTTAATTAATTTATTTTATCAATCTTATCATTAAATTTTTAATTTTCGAAATTAATTTGTATTATTTCACAAACATTCTGAAAAAAATTATTATATTATAACTTTTATAATATATATGTTATTTTAAATTTAACTTTTTAAATTTAAAATAATATATTTTCAATTTTCAAATAATTTTGAAAATTAACCCAATGTCTAATTCAAATCGGGCATCTTCTATTAGTGGCAATCTTTTGGGCTTACTTCACCTTTCAAGCCAGATTGGTAACTAAGTAGGACATGGTACTTCATTATCCAATTATAATTCTAGACATTAGCTTTCTAAATACTGTAGTGAATGGACTATGAGCTTATTTAGTTAACGCAAACATGATTAACTTAGACCAAATAGGCTACTAGGCTCTGATGCCATTATTGGAATTGAGCCAGCCCACAGTGGATGTTATGGGTGAATTTCAAAAAAATTCCTTTATTGGATCTTTATTGGGCCTATGAAGTATAATTTATTTAAAACATTTCCAAATTTTATTTAAATAAAATCTTTTATTTTAAATTTATACATTATATAGTTTTATTTAATTTATGTTATGATGTATATATGTATGTGTGTGTCACACACACACACATATATGGAAAGTTTATTGGGACATTAAATATAGACACAATTGGTGACACAATGGATCTCTATCATTGGATTGCCTCTTTATTTCCACCTTCCATACAAGGACAAAACAATCCAATGATCGAATCCTTTATATCACCAATTGTGTTTTATTTTATGTCCAAATAGCCGACCCCATATATATATATATATATGTATGTATGTATGTGTATATATATATAGTGCGCGTTTGCGCATGTATGACATATCAGTCCATGTAAGGTATGTTATACCTGTATATAGATGTTATGATTTACATCGCAACGGACATGTAAGCTCATCCAATATGTTAACATATTACCCAAATATATATATATATATATATATATATATATATATATATATATATATATATATGAATACACACACACTATTATTTGTATATTATACTATAAGTATATACGTACATGCACACACACACATATATATTATAGTTTTGTTTAATAATATATGTAATCATATGAATAAAATATTAATATTAAATATACATATTATATAGTAGACTTATTTAAATATAAAGAAATTAATATAAATACTTATAAAAAGAATTTTTTTTAAAATTGTGCGCAACACACACACATATATGCAAAACTATTAATATTTTTTTAATATTTATATATACAAATACGTGCATAACAAAATTGTGTATGTATATATATATATATATATATATATATGTATGTATGTATGTATGTGTGTGTATGTGTCAATAAAACACTCAAAAATATTTTGATAAGAATGAAAGACCAGGTCTTGTGCATGGCTCAGTAATGTAATTTTTTTTAGTTTTAAAGTATATTTTATTTAGATATCCATTTGAATATTATTAAAATATTAATTAAAATTTAATTACGAAATTTTATTTTGAATTTCGAGTAAATCCTAAATGATATTTTTACGTTTGAAATTTTTCCACGAATTTCTGATTTAGAAATAATTTTCTATTTTCCGGTTGCAAATTTAAAAAATAAAATAAATTGATTTAGTTTTATTTTTATTTTTTCCAAGAGTATCTTTATTAATAATATTAATTTATATAATATAAAATATAATTTTCATAATATATTTGAATTAATATAATTTATTTATGTAATAGACTGATTTAAATAATATTTAAAAATAATATATATATATATATATATATATAATATTCTATCATTGTCGAAAATTATCATAGCCTTGATACTTTATATATAAAATTATGTAACCATATCTCACTGAAGTTTTATATTAAAATTAATTATAAACTATATTTATCTATTTAAATAATATATATTAATTTAATAGAATAAAAATGTATTTTTAATTACAAAGTTGTACTGACCTAAGTTGTTTATGATAAATTTTTAAAAAATATACATACATATAACTAATCAATTTTGTGATAATATTATTTACATATTAGAATCGTTATTTAACTAACAACAGATAATATATGTATAAACATTGTAATTGAGCATAAATAATTATATTATGATTAATAATATACCATACTTCCGATGCCTTGGAGTACGCCTTGAAATGATGATATCTGCCTCTTACTCATGATGTGGGTAGAGATGCTTATATAGTGAAAGAAAGGAGAGAAGTATGGATCTCACCTCTTACTCATTCTCCTTTAATCTCAACCATCCAAAGTCAAGTCTTTCCTACTCAAATTTGAGCCACCTATACCCTTGCTTGCTGCCAAAATTATCAGCCCTATGATGAGCCTTAAACCTATTTAAGCCTAAATAAAATATTATGCAATTAAATCCATCACTTATCGATGTCGTATATCGATTAATATATTTATAACTACTAAAAATATATTTAATATTATTTTTTCGTCAAATCATAATCAAATTTTATAATTAATATTTTATGTATATTAATTAATTTATAACAATTATTAACTCAAATCATTTGGTCAAAGTAGAATTCATTATTTCGGTTGTCTGACTCATTATGTGTAAATTTGGTCAGCGATTAACATCGAACCATTCTAATATTAAAGTTCACATGTCACTTAGCAGGTGATGTGAATTTTTGGCCAAACTTACATAGTTTCGGTAAAATCCAGTTATGTTAAGCGTTACCTAGCTATGACTTTTATTTACACCAATTCTCTTCTTCAAAATTATATCACTGTGAACTTATGGAACTTGGTAACGATCAAAATTACAATATCGTCCATATTCAACTCTATAGTCCAAATACAAAGTCCTTGGTTCAATAATTACAATTATCATTAACCGAAATGCTCTGGCCAGAGACTTCAACTTTGAGTTGACTTGAGTTGACCATGATATTAAATCCATATAACCGAGGAGACAGATCCCCTCTTGAATAGTTTTTTGCTTCCAATACTTCAACTCGACCTAACTATAGTCACTTGATGGACGTCGTGTCATGATTTGACTATAATCAAAGCAGAGCTTTCACATTGAAGATCGACGACATTCTTAAGTTGAGAGAACCGTGTAAATTAGTCACATCGATATATTTTGACCTTTGTTATATTAACCAACAAATAACTATCGGACGAGTCATTCCATAATTATCCAATAACTATCGGTACATAGCCGCTTGGCGCTCCAATAGTTATGAGTAATACACTGCCCAACATTTGGAGATCGTTATGTACTCAAGTATCAACCGATGTATCAATATCCAATCTCGATACATCTTGACTAGGAATTTAAAGTGCTATATTTATTTTTATTGTGATAAATTACTCATGGTTACAACATTTTAAAACTATTATCACAAATAATACCATTTATGGATTTTCCATTAAATATACTTTTATACGATAAATATAACACATTATATCAAGTATATAATAGAAATAAAACACCTTTTATTTGGTTATTGAGTTAGATATATGTAATAAATACATAATTTCCCCTAGAGCATACTCCTAACTCTATCAAAAACAACCTTATTACGTCCAAATCAAATTGCATCATATGAAAACCTAAACTAATAGTCCATTCGAGGGGTTACTCTTTGGCTTTAACTCAGAGCATGCCCGTTGGATTGATCGAGATCGCATGCATGTGTAAGTGGCCCGATAGAGAATCTTAACAATCTGTTTAAAGCAAAAATATAGTAAAATAAAAAATAAACCTAGCTTTAACCCATCCGATCATGGGATAACTATGCTATGTCCATGTCCTCCATTTCGACTAAGGCCGTTTGTCGCAGCGGGTGGTTGTGTCTATGGCACCACTACAATTTGTCCTAAAGCTATTGAATTCCCCATATATCACTACAACCGATTGCTCAAAACTTTCCCCTTCGTCAAATCTCACAAGTGCATGAACTAATTTTTTTGGTGCCCATCCAGCTCATGGAACAAATGGAATTTCCCAGTTCCGCACCCATTCCATGAGCTCTTTCTTAGGAGGTTTTACGTATTGAATCTGCCCTTAGTTTTTAGATAAATTCTTTCTAGATTCTTGCCAAGGTCAGCGTAAGAGGAATATTTTGTCACCCACTTAGGACTATTTGAAGCTTTAAGGCTATCATTGGTCTTTCTCTTTCCTTTGTCCTCAACATCATTAATTTTTCCATTTTTAGCTTTTCCATCTTCTTGACATAACTACTTTCCCTCTTAATAATAGAGGTTTACTAAATCCACTTATAGATCCCTTATCAGTGCTATTTTAAACTTAGTATGGCTAAGGACTCCTACAACCATTTCCATAAGAATATTGACAAAACTCGTTTCTGAGCTGCAATGGCTATTGTGTTAAATCTAGTTAAACAATTTCATAATGATTTATTCTCCATCTGCTTCAAATTCTAAAGTGATATCACACTCCTTGGTTGAGCAACATGAACCCTGTACTAGTTCATAAACTTCTCAACTAACTTAGTCAATATGCTAATGGATCCATCATCAAGTTGACGAAACCATATGGCAATCATATCGGTTAAGTATAATGGAAAGCAATGACTCGTCACTTCCTTTGAAGCTTCGAACACTTCTATGAGTTAGATGTATCTCATCGGATGTACTATAGGATCAGTTATCCCATCATATAGTTATAATGTAGGTAGCTTGAAATCGAGTGGATTCTTAACATAACGAATGTTTGGGAAGAATGGATTTTGATTCACATTCTTAAAACTTTGATCTAGGGCTCCACACCATAGCGCTTATCGTATCATCTCAGTTATACGATCTTCCTGATTCAGTTGAAATCTTTGAGGTTCAACATGCCTTTGATTCAAGGCTTCCACATGCTCCCCATTTAAGTGGGGACCTTCTAGTTCTTTTCCATGTGGTTGTAAGCTTGCATTTAGATCTTAATTCCTAACCTCAAAATTATCCCTCTAATGTATTCTTCTGTAACGACCCGGTATTTTGAACCATTCAAATTGACAATAATCTTCACTTGTCAGACTTGAATCGCTCAAAACAACAGATTGTTAATATTTATATTTGGCATGACTTAGATATACAGTAAATAAACCAATCACAGAATCACAAACACAGAGATTTACAATGAGAAGTAGCGAAATAGAGCAATAATAGTTCATGAAGCTACTACAAAAATAGCATAGTTTAAACCGAGTACATCAGAAATCCCAATACACAAAAGTCTCTAGTACAAAAGAAAATGACAAGTCTGAAACATACAATTAAAAATCATAGAAATAAACTAAAGGCTGAAATGGATGACAGGTAGAAATCCAAGCGAACTCCAAGCTCTGAAAGGTGAGTTTCAACTATGACACTCAAGCCGACCCGAGCGTAAATCAAAATATAAGACACTCGAATCAGGATTAACATTCTTATGCAGATAAATCAACTAAAGTGAAATGTCAAGTAAATGCGAAATAACTTAAAGGATGTTGGGATTTCCATCCTCTAAGCATCCAATAAACTATCTACATACAAAATACAGTACGCTACATATGTAATGTCTATAGTAAAGTAAAATATCAAAATAACGTTAAGGATTTACCCATATCTCCCTTAACACATTTTATATATATTCCAATAGTCTATACAGTACCATAATTCCTCCATAAACTGGAGGGCTATCAGAAGGCACTCTATATGTGTGGTACAAACCAAACTCCTAGAAGGCATGGTATGTCATGTGAACATGACACTCGAGACAATGCCAGGGTAGGACTCTACCGTTTTGCAGAATCGGGCCGGTGGTAACGCATAGCAGCTACTATCATCCACCTTGAACAACATTCCCATAATCAAATGTGTGCACCAATCAAATCACAAAGTAATGGTTTCGAGGAAATGTGTCTGGACGGAGATATGGCCTCACTTGGCCTAAGTATAGATCCCGTTTTAGTCACATCTAAGCTGACCCAGGCGAGTCAGGGCTACATAAATACCATATAGAATCGTTCGTCTAACCATCCTACTTCATTTTGGAATCCCTCCTACTTCATTCTGGAATCTCCACCAAGTACACAGTTGCTAAAGTGATTTTCGGTATTGGCAGATAGTATGACAATACCTGATCCCAGTCTCTTTAACAACAAACACTTATTTCACACCGTGGCCATTTATAAAATTTCTTTATAAATATTTGAATAAAATCTCAAATACAATTTAAATCAAATGAATATTCAATTTTAATTCTATTTAAATCTTAAAATATTCATTTAATCACCTTTTATTAGAACAAGCTATAAGCCATTTCCAAAAATCTTTAAGTTCCAAATGAATCTTTATTTAATTCAATTAATAACCCCTTTAAGTTACCAAATAAATTCCAATGTACCTTTCCAATCATTTTATTTATTAAAGTTGCAAAAATCTGTTTAAATATAAATTAAATAAACCTTTTCAAATATTATATATGTTAAATAAAAATTTATTTTAAACAAATTTAAATTTTATTTATCTCTTTAAAAAATTTATTTTTATATATTTTAGACAATAACTATAGGTAAAATTTTATAAAATTACCTCTAATAATTTTTTTCAAAATCAACATTTTAAGATTATAAAATTTTCAATTATAAAATAGAATACTTATTATACTTCAAAATCAAACTCCTACATTCCCTTTTAAATATTTGGAAATCATTTTTCAAAAATAGACCAACGGTGTCTATATAAAATTTTCTATCCTACTGTCAAGTGGTATGGATATTTTTTGTTTCAATCCATAATAGTTTAAATTTATGGATTTATATTATTAAGCAATTCCAAATTTTCAACAATAACTTAAAATCGCTTGGGTTTATCATTTCAACCCTTAACGAAATTTCTCATATTCTAAAGTCCGTTTGGGTATGTATCATTTCAACCCATAGTGATTTCTAAAACTAAAGGAACTTGCAAAGTGAGAATACTAAATAACATAACACAACAATTACTGGCATATACGATCGACAATAATAACACTTATATAAAATAATCATTAACCAATAGCGGTGTCAGTTTACATAAGTGATCAATTTAAATAACAACTTATAGTAATTAGTTAATACTTAGCAATTAAATTTTAACAGTTCATTCAAACTGCCACTTCCTTTGAAATAAATTTAATGAGCATAAAAATATTAATCGTGAGTGATTGCTCACTTTTCGTGGCCAGAGAACGATGGAAAACAACTACGGACAAAGAACAATGCAATGGACACTGGCATGAATCAGGCAGACAAATCAATTAGCTGCGACAAGTACGAAACAGATTTTAGCATGATAAGTCGATGGAAACAAACAAATATATATACATACATATACGACATATATACACACATTTGTATTTTTTCCAAATATTAAAGGAATAAAAATGGACACACACACACACACACATATATTTGTATGTATGTATGTATGTATGTATGTATGTATATTGCAGCAGCACCCAATCTTGAATAGTCTTGTATCTCAGACTAAGACATAAAGCAAGCAGGCTAAAATAACGCGCATACATATATATGCAACATACCTTACTTCTGTCAACAATAAAAATAATAGATATGACTTCTTGTTGACAAAAGCAAGTATATATTTATCTACTATATATGCATTACAAGTTTACGCTTAGATTCAAAGGAGTTTTACCTTAACCGACCATATAAAGTAACGTATAATATATAGCATACGGGTAGGATTTACTACAATATGTGTACATCACATACGTATAGGCTGCCACACACATATTCTGTTTTACTATGACAAGAAACAAAGCACAGCACAGTCGTTTGTATTGCAATAACTAGGTAAAATATAAAGTATAGTTGTCATATATAATTTAGGCAAGAACAGAAATCATAAAGCAAAAATATAAAATACATATACCTATATATGCGAACACTATATATATACACATATACATATACATATACATATACATATACATATATATATATCTGTGTGTGCGTGAGTGTGTTTATATATATATATATATATATATATATATATATATATATTTAGAACAATAGTAGGTGCATTAGGGGTTCACTTGGAGTCTAACTTCAAGTCAAAGAAGAAGAAACTTGGCCGAGCATGAATTATCGGGGAGGGGTCAAATTTTGGGCCAGGGAAGGTTTGCTTCGGGTCTCATGGGATTTTCTCGAGTCTGGGAGGGTTTTGCAAGGGTGTGTTTCGGGTTTGGATCAGGCGGTGGAGAGTTTATGTAGTGGCGAGGTGATGGGACGTGGGCCGAGGCAGTGGCTCTACATAGGGTCATGCGACGAGAAAAGGAAAGGAGGGCGTAGAGGCGACTTCGATTTTGGATCAGGCGGTGTCATGGGTTTTTAGGGAGGGGAGAGGGGATGCTTGCGGTTTGAAGGAGGAGAGCACGTGGTGGCTTCAGGTATTTTTTATAAGGGCACAGGTTATAGGGGAGAGGTGCAGATTTATATATCCTATATATATATTTTACAAAAATCTGCTCGACTAGAATTTGGAGAAGAAGGATAAGATACAGAGAAGAAGAAGAAAACTAACTGTTTTTTGTTTTTTGTTTTTTTGGAATGGAACAGAAAGCAAAACGAAGAGTCATCAAATATATATACAATCAAAGAATAGCAACAGTCACATGCTTTGATTCAGGTAAAGTTATTAAAGCAATTTATTTGTTGCTTGGGTTGCACGGTTCAGGTTTGAAAAGAAAAGGAGAATAAAAAGTCATAATTTATGGTACCGACACGACGAACTGTTTTATCGTTTCCGTTGCGTACGGACCTCAAAATACAGAAATTAATATACCGCGTGGATCAGCATGACAACACGAATAGAATAGCACACGGATATCAGCAATACAATCAAATTATAAAACTTGACTTTTCCCATTACCGAAAATGCTGCTAAAACGCAAAAAATAAGGAAACGAAGCTATAGAAATCCAAATTGGACGAAACGAATTATGACATCTCACTCAGAAAATAATTTACATTTCTATTATTCAAAATATTCAGATTGTGAAAATATTAAATTTTTAACAATTAAACTGATGAAATTTAAAATTTGAAATTTCCCAAATAAATTAACTTTCTAATTTTCCAATAGAATTATACCATTTACCATAATTAAATAGACGCATTTCAAATATCAATTTTTTTATTTCAAAAATTTATTATTTGGATTTCAAGAAATTTTAGTTATTTTTGTTATAAAACCGTTAAAAATTCTCGGGTCGTTACATTTTCCCCCACTCATAACTTTTCGTCCCCGAAAAGGAATGATATAGGGGAGTAGAACAACCGAAAGATAGAACGAATTCAAATTAATAGTACCACCTAAGCTCAAATAATTAAGGATTTGAAGCATGCACCGATTCCTTGGTTTCCCAGGCGCAATTCCGGTCAACTGTGCTATAGTGTACCTTGAATAGATTGACATATTTCCTTCGAAGCTACTTCGTACCTCTATCGATAATACGAAGTGGTATCTCTCGATGGTTAGGTTTGGCTCAACGTTCAAATTCTCTAACAAAGCAGGTTGAACTATCAAGGATGGATCATGGAGATATTTACGAAGGTGAGATACATGAAATACGTTGCGCACACCTGCCAGCTTCTTCGGCAAATCAACTCTATAAGCCAGAGGACCGGCTCTTTCCAGAATACGAAAAGGACCAATGAATCTAGGAGCAAGCTTACCTCTTCGACTAAAACGAACTACATTCTTTAGCGGCGAGATCTTGAGAATAACCTAATCACCCACTGAAAACTCCAAATTCCTTCTACGCCTATCGACATACTTCTTCTGCCTATCCTCAGCAATCTTCATCTTCCTCCTAATCTCCTCAACCTCCTTAGATGCTTCCTGAATCATGTAGGCTCTAAGCACTAAACGATTCTTGGACTCAATCCAGCAAGATGGAGATTTGCAGGATCGTCCATAAAGAGCGGAAAATGGAGACATCTCGATACTTGTCTGAATTCAAAGAAATGAGATTAACAGATGGATTAACCTTAAGATGATTGAAAATTCAAAGATAAAGTCATACTTGATAACAGTTATTATAGTTGAACTCTACAAGATGGAGATGATCTTTCCAAGATCCTCCACAATTAAGAACACAATCACGAATAAGATCTTCTAGAATCTGATTCACCCTTTCCATTTGACGATCAGTTTGAGGATGATAAGCCGTAATAAGGTTCAAACGAGTACCCAAAGCTTCCTGAAAATCTTTCTAGAACTTGCTGATGAAGATAGGATCACGATCACAAACAATGCTAGAAGAAAACCATGGAGATGGACAATCTTCCTCATATGGATCTTCGCTAAGCTAGAAGCTGTTCAATTCGACTTGAATGGAGTAAAATGATTAGACTTGGTCAATCGATCGACAACTACCTAAATACTCTCATTTCCCTTTCTATTCCTTGGTAGTATACCATCAATGAAATCCACAGAAACTTGATCCCACTTCCAAATGGGAACCTCAAGGGGTTACAGTAATCCGGTTGTCTTCTGGTGATCAGCCTAACCTACTAACAAGTGGCATGTCTAATGACAAAGATAGAGATATCCCGCTTCATACCACTCCACCAATACAACTTCTTCATATCCTAAAACATTTTTGTAATTCCTGGATGGGTGAAGAGTCTGGACTGATGATTCTCTCTAAAAACATCTTGCCTCAAACCAACAACATTCGGAACACAAATCCGACCATTAATCCTCAAAACTCCATTCAGATCAATCTGTACTCCTAACTCATTCTGATAATCACCTTCCCTATCTCAGATATTCTCCTTAACAAGTTTAAGCATCGCGTCCTCATCCTGTTTGGCTATGATACGATCCATAAGAGATGGGAAAACAATAATTTGTCATAACAGGGATTTCTTCCGACTTAAAGCATCGGCCACAACATTGGCTTTCCCAGAGGAATAGTTGATGTCGAGGTCATAAGATGCTAAGAACTTAAGCTATTAAACTTTCCTTTGATTTAAATCCTTTTGGGCGACGATATACCTAAGAGACCGGTGATCGGTGAAAAGCTCAAACTTAGTACCCAAAAGGTGATGTCTCCACAACTTCAAAGCAAAAACAACAACGAGCAATTCTAAATCATGTGTGGCATAATTAGCTTCATAGGTCTTCAGCTGGCGACTAGCATAAGCTATGACCTTTCCATCTTGCATCAAAACAACACCCAATCCTTCCCTACTGGCATTAGTGTAAACTGATAATCCTTACTCCCATTCGGAACAGTGAGAACAGAAGCAGAAGTAAGCTTTTTCTTCAACTCATTAAATGCAGCTTCACACTTATCACTCCAAACAAAATTGGCATTCTTACTAGTCAAAGCAGTGAGAGGTGTCGCTATACGAGCGAAATTCTCTATAAATCTCCGATAATAACCGACAAGTCCTAGAAAGCTACGAATATCGGATGGAGTCCTAAGAGTCTCCCAATCGTAGAAATTGAATAAGGTAGACAAGTACACAGAAGATAAGATAAATGAATTCAAAAGAGAAAGAGGTGGATATACTTACATTAGTCGCGACGACCTTAACTGGGTCAACCGAGACTCCATTTTCTGAAAACAATATGCCCAAGGAATCGGACTTCGTCTCTCCAGAAATGCCACTTAGAAAAATTGGCTTTCAACTGGTGTTTCCCAAGAGTTTGGAGAATATAACTCAAATGCGACTCATGCTCAGAGAAGATGAGAATATCATCAATGAAAACCTGAAGAAACTTGTTAAGAACATCGCAGAAAATGTGATTTATAAGATCGACAAAGAAGGTAGGAGCATTGGTTAATCCAAAAGGCATGACCAACCTTTCATAGAAACTATTCTCTGTTCAAAAAGAAGTCTTCAAAACGTTATCCTCGACAACGCGAAGCTGGTGGAAACCGATAGCAAGTTCAAGCTGAAAGAATACCTTAGCTCTATAGAGCTGATTGAACAAATTATTGATGCGAGGCATTGGATATCGGCTCTTAAGAGTAAGCTTGTTCAGCTCTCTATAATCAACACACATCTACAAAGAACCATCAGATTTGGTGACAAAGATCACAGCTGCGCCCCATTCAAATAAACTCTGCTTAATTAAACCTTTGGAGAACAAGTCCTTAATCTTCTTCTTCAACTCGGCTTTCACTTTGGGTGCCATCCATCTGGGAGGGAGAACAACAGGTTGAGCCCTCGGGATAAGATCGATGCGGAACTCAATTTCCCACTTGGGATGAAGAGAAGTGACTTCACCAAAAACATAGGGAAAATCCTTGACTATCGAGGTGGAGTCCAACTCACTAGGCTGAGTATTAAGGGAAAAGATAAAACTGCCTACATAATCCTGAGATATTTGACATTCGATCATAAAAGAATTTCCCTAGTCGTCTACTAGAGAAACGGTTTGGGCTGTACAAGAAATGACTGCATCATAATGCTTCAAACAATCACCCCCATGTAGAATATCAAATGCATCGCAACCCAAAACATGGAAATATCCAGCGAATCGATGCTATTGTAAAGGAGTTTCACCCACTTACAAATCATACTAAGGTTAGCGGGACCGCCGATGGGATTAGTCACACATAATGATGAAGTAGCGAGTCGAGGTTGTAAGATATGCTCAAATTTATCACAAAATCAATAGAAATGAAACTATGCGATGCTCCATTATTAAAGAGAACACAGATAGCAAAGTTATGAAAAGTAAAAGAGCTCTGAAGAGTACCTTGGTTATCACTGGCAGACGTAGGAGGAGGAGGATTGGAAAAGGTCAAGGCAAAGACTCTAGATGTCTTGCCTTTCAGTTAAGTGTGACAGTCCCTCTTGAAGTGACCGGGCTAGAGATAGAGGCGGCAAAGGTAATTTCTGGTGGTCTGAGGTGGAGGAATAGCGACACCGGCAGGAGATAGACAGCTGTTGGCATAGTGACCCTGCTAGTTGCACTTGAAAAAGTGATGGAAGCACTACACCAAACAGTCCATTTTGTAACATTTTTTCCATCCCAATTTGTAACGATTATATCCATTACAAATTACTAATGGTTATTACCGTTATAACAGTTTACCACGCTTATTACCATTACTACTGTTGATAATACTGTAAATACGGCAAAATAGAATGGCTAGCATAGTAATTTTACTTTCTACCCTAATTTCTAACGTTTTCCCCTTCTTCCTTCAGATCTGCACCTCAATCCACTAATGGCATTCCCTAACTCATTCGAACTTTCAACGCCGCTTACTATCATTGATCATCCACCACAATCAGGTTAGATGTAAGCTCACCAGCACAACCATCGACCAATCTTCCATCTCCAGATCTATCACAAGATATATTACTTTAGAACGAGAACTTCCGTCACCTGATCTATCGCCAAATCTATGATTTAGTTCCAAAAAGCTAACTGAAGATGAATATTCTGTAAGTATAAAATTATAATTAATTTTTTATGTTGATTATAAGTTGGCTCTTCTGTGATCCAATTGATGATTAAATAGTGGCTGAGTTCCTTGTTACGAGCAAATTATACAATTTTGCTTTTTGGTGATTTATCTGGCAACGATGATTCACAAACGCAACTTTATATACCAGTTCTGCTTTTGACAATTCTTGATCGAGAAGCTAAAGGTAACTGAGCTTTTATAGTTTTAAATAAATAGTGTTATTTCAAATAGTGTTCTTATAAATCTATCGACATCTATGATTTTTAAGTTGATCAGATGTGGATAGATTTAAGGTTCTGTTTTATGGACATAAACTATTTAAATCTCTTTACCTTCATACGATATATGTAGTCATTGCTGAGGTAATATTTTATTTTATTTTTGGTGCTCGTAGATTTTAACAGTAATTTTAACGTAAGTGCAATTTACTGAGATTAGCTTGCCTTGGATGTGGTAAATTCATGACACCCATAGGCGAAATGATCTCAGAAATACATTTGTGTTGTCATCAGCTTAAAACTTCAGCATTTACAAGATCCGAGTTCGGTAACAACACTACATACTATTGCTTTATGTTCTTCAAGAAGTTAAAAATGATTAAAATTCAGTATAACGGTCTAAGATTAATTCCTGACGATGATTTGGCAAGTTAATGAGGTGTAGACAGATTTAAGCCTCTTTTTACAGAGGGAACCTACTTAAATCTCCTACATTCAGAATATATTATTTGTCATTATTGAAGCATGATATACATTGTTGATATGCAAGATTTTGTAACTAGTATAAACTTTTAGGTCAGTTTATTGAGATTTAACTATCCTTGAGCTTGGCAATATAGTAATGCTCAGAGGCTGAAAAATGTCATAGAGGGATTTGTGTTGTCATCAACTTATTCTTTTGCATTCACAACATTTGAGTCAAATAACAACATTACATTTTAGTCTTGTGTTCCACCTATGATTTTTGAGCTTTGCAGCCTTTTCTTTTTTTGGATGGATTGCCATATTCAGTACCTCATCAATTCAGAGTGAAAATTCAAACTGTGAACATTGTGCTTGTGGTATGGTTCGCTGATTCTAAGATATTCTTAGTGTGGTACAACGATAAAATAATGGTTGAATTTCTTATTGTGAGCTAACAAATTTTCATTTACTTATCCGTTGATTTATTTGTAAAGCATGAGGTTAAGTGGTTAATTTGCTTAAGATCTGTTTTGAAATGAAAGTTTTGATTCATAAATAAAATCACAAATTCAAATCATGATCTCAACATCACAATTTTTCTTAACAAAATCTAAAATCGTTCTCTCCCTTGCATCTTCCACTTTCTTTCTCTTCACACAATCTCAATCATCGCTTACATAGTAATTGCCGCTTTCTTCGGCATAGTCATCAAAGAAATCAACCTAAATCAGTGACTTCTACCATTGCTTCTAGATTCTCAAAGCTAGCACCTTTCTCTTCTCTTATCGAGGATAAGCATTGATGACGTTTGTGGATGAAGTTTGCATAGCGGGAGCAATCTCCAGCTGCACCGGTCGACTTATGACTACAACCTCCGCTGCAAGAAAATCACAATGTATGTTTAAATAAGAATTGATTTTACCTAGTTAACCCTTTTTATTTTTCAAAATATTAATATGATACATGGTGAATTTTAGTCAATAAAACCGAAGCCCTTCTGTTTCTTTCTCACTTTATGGGAGACATTCATCAGGTATAATTTTTTTTAGCTATCTCCATTAACGTAGAATTATAGCAAGTAAGAAATGAGTTAATACCTTCTGTTTGGCAGCCTCTGCATTATAGTTTTGCAGCGGATAAAGGAGGAAACAAAATTATTGTACGCTGGTACAAAAGAAAAGCAATGCTTCATCATGTAGTTTCCTGATCTCTTTATTAAATTTATATCAAAATTGCTACTGAATCGTTTTGAGTTCTTGATCACGATAGTAAAATACTAATCATAGGTGTGGGATAATAGTATAATTGAAACAGCACTAGATGACTACTATAACTCTAACGTCGACCAATTTATTGATGCATTGAAAAAGAATATCACCGTAAGCTGCAATTGATTCTTAGATTTTTACGTTCGATTAAAAAATTGAAAATATGATAATATTTTTATTTTTTTCCCTAGAAGGGAGACTGGTCTGATTAGGTTACAAAATGGGAGGCTTGTGATAAAAACTCAGTCACATGCCCTGACGTGTATGCATATTTTAATTTTGAAAGAGAAATAATGCGATAGCTATTAAGTAAGTACTTGAATGTATATTAATGAAATGCTATATATCTTAAATATGTGTACATGTCTCACAAATATGATACAGAAAGCATTATTGCTGTTTGTAAATGGGATTATAAATATGCAACTGAGGGTACTACCTTAGGAGGTACGCATTTCAGTCAGAGCTTACTTTTCTCTTTTATGACATGATTAAATTAATGTAGCTTAAACTATTATTGTTGATGGTATGAAGTATAAATTCAGTTTAAGAGGCTAATAAATAAGAAATATTACAGCGAATACTTCAACAGTAGATTGCATGTGGTCAACTTGAGGCTAGCTGAAGCTGGAGCTTGTTTAGCAGCAACGCTAAACCGGATATTTGGTTGAATTAGTTTTAACTTTTAAGCCGCTCTTTCTCAATCAATGTTGCCCTGTGAAAGCATTACTTGCAATCTCAGTGTATTTTGTCATCAAGAATATTTGGAAATTGCAATATGGTTTTCTGAAAAAATAGAAAAATAATTGTATTTGTTATACCTATTACAACGATTATCGTTTAGTTGTTGAGAAGCTCAAATTTTGTCGAATTGATCTCCACCAAACAAACCAAAGGAATATAAGCTTATTTGCAATAGCTAGCTATCATGGTTTGTTCTATAAAAGTTTTTGGATCCAAAATAAATTCAATTTCATGTTTTACGATTAGCATAAACTACTGATATATTAATAATATTATAACTATACACTAAAAGGAGATCTCTATGAATAAAGAAAGAGAGGAAAATGAATAACTAGAGTTTGCACTTATTGTTAGTGGCCTAATTATCAAGATCCAAGAGTTAAGTTCATGATGCAAAGCTCACCCACTTTGTACATGATTTTTCTATGAATGTTTTGCTTCTCAAAACCCATGATACTAAGTTCAGTATCAACTCCAATATATTTTTTTACCCTTAATATTTTACTGAGAAACATTATCCACAGACATACGAGAACAAAAAAGGTTTTAAACAATATAACATTTCATACGCATACATCTAAAATGACACTTAGTAACGTATCAAGTGCATATCGAAGCATTCTAAGTATACTTAGTCGCATGTCCCTGGTATTAATTTTTTCTATCCAAATCCCTCATTTACTTGATCTTGGTATCAATGCTGTAGAATTATTTCCGATCTTTGAATTTGGTGAATCAAAATTACAAAGGCATCCAAATCCTAGAGATCATATGGTAATCTTATAACCATTTCACTTATCATAACACGTCCCTGCCATCTCAATGCTCTTAAATGCTGAGATCATATGGTAAGTTTTTAATTTGTTAAATGCTGTAGAATTATTTATTTGATAATGAAATGATGGTATCTTATATCTTTCTTAGCTATTGCTAGATATAAAACCAATAGTTTTCTTTATTAATGCCATGCATATTGTAACAATCAACTTGTATCTCGGATCACCAATACTTTTTGTGGACAGAGTTGCCCTCGAATATCAACTAATAATACTAATATATTAACTTGATTTATTGGGAAGCTGACTGTGCATAGTGGGAGAAATGCAGTGAGTGCTCTATACATAATCAATGAAATGGTTGATATGTTGGAGAAAAAGGAAAATGTGCTCTTGAAGAAGACAACTGCTGAAATTGAGAAGGCGATGGAGTTCGTAAGACCCAAAAACAAAAGGGATATACCTATCTTTTTATTTTGTAGATTCATTTACCTGTTGACTTGGCTTAAGCGTGCTTATTATTACATGGACCCACTCATTCATCCGTTTTAGCAATTCTTGCTTAGATTATTCTAGACTTCAACACTGTAGAATTGTCGAACTTACTGTTCATGCTAGACAATCAATTATATGCTATTTATTTGTAGTGTTGTATGTTTTAATCCAACCATGAATTAGAAAAATTATAATGTACCACATTTCCTGTTTGTTTCATCTTTGCATCAGATTCTACAACACTGTTTCATTGTTTCATCCTTGTTTGGTGATTATTAGGATCCATTGACAGTTTGCGTTGGATAATTGATTGACATTCTACATTGAATAATTGATAGTCTACATAAGTGATCTTGTTGTAATCTGTTGCATTAGACCAATTACTAGTATTTACAATTGAGTGTGTTACATAAAGTTTAGTCAATATACAATTTAGTCGGTGTGGTCTTTTTGAGCAGCAGCTTATGCACTAGGAGTTGATGACATTGATGAAGAATCTAAGATCAACACTTACCGTGATACTCGTTTTACTAGTTTGTACAAGGAAAAAAATAGCACAAATATAATAGCTAAGTAAACCTGTAACAAAATTGTGTAATCATGATCTAAAAATTTTGTTTGGATTTTTTAAACCCGTAACAAAATTGTTTTTTGGCCTTTCCATCGAATTGCATTTATCATCACTTGAACCTAATATGTATTTCAATATGTTCACAGTTTCTATATGTAGCTTTGGTATGTCTAGTTTAAATTAAGTTTCTAGTCCAAACTTTTTCATTCGTGGTTTCTCCTACAGATAAAAAAGGATTTAATAATATGGTGAAAATTATGTTCTTCTTTTACCTTATTGTTAGACATATAAGAATAAGAATAAGTGAATAATAAGGCAAATTTGATTTGTACACACGTCAAACAACTCTAAACTTGAATAATGCCAGGTGATGGACTGATAGTAATCCAAATTTGATGCATAATCAAATGTATGTTGCTGTTGTAGTCTCGTAGAGAAAAGGTAAACATATATTTTCTTAATTGTACAACTTTGTTCATACTTTTGTTCTTGGTATTCCTTGTGTGTTACAATTACATGACAGTGCTGCCATACTTTATATGGATGAGTAATCAATATAAGCTTTAAACATATCCTTTTTGATATATTTTTTATTAAAATGATTTTTTTTGGCTGCTATAGAACAAAATTTTGATAATATTTGCTTGTATGTGCGTTGTTCCATAACCTAGCATGGCAATGTAGAAGACATCAACTTCCAGTGCCAAAGCTAATAAGATTTTGTTAAATCTTTCCTCGTAATTTCAACATCTTATAGGCACGTAATTTTACTAGTAATAGCATAAAATTTCTTGTTTGTCGAGACACTCACGAGCCTTAAATTTTTTAGATTTATGTCGTCAGATTTAACCATACTATTAATTAGTCCAAATATGCAATGAGTAAGTGCAATGGTAGAATAATGAGATATATTAATAACTGATGTAATAGAGCATCAATATAATATCTTTTATGTTTCATCAAATCACCGTCTCCTTTTTCAACTTTAAAAATGCGTGAAAAATATATTTTTCCTTATCATAATAAAATCTATGTTGTTGTAAACTTTTGTGTTATACAGAATTTTCTTGACATTAGTATTATGATATTTAATTGAATTTAAAGTTAAAATTTTAATTCTAATTGAATTTTAATTTTAAGCTTAATATTTTGAAGTTTTAAGTTAAAATTTTAAATTAAATTTAAATTTTATAGTTTTAAAGTTTTGATTTTTAATTGAATTTAAAGTTTTAAGTCTTAATTTTAAAATAATCAACTTAGTGAAATGTCTGATGTATTAAAGTTTTACACTAGAATTTAAATCAAATTTTAAGATTAAAAGTTTTAAGTAAATAATGAATCTTAAATTATAAAATTTTAGATTATTGTTAATTTGATACCGACTAAAGATCGAATGAAATATATGCTGACCAGATGTCAGATTTGGACTGTCTATTTCATATCAAATATCTCCAATACCCGTTGCTTTCAACAAGAGGTATAAAGATATATTTTATCATTTTTTTCAAATAATCGTTGTTGCATCAATTTATATGCTTGTAATGGCTTCTTAATTGAAATGTTCCACGGTAATATACTATCTTTTTCACTGGTCAAGGAAGGATTATTATAAGCTAAATGAAATAGTGGTAAAAATACTACATTTTCTTTTTGTATGGTAGATTTCAATTATATTACCCATGTATTCTGTTGTTTAACCATTAAACTTATTCGCTGGCTAACACAATATCTTGCCCTGAAAAATAACAAAGGGTCATAAATATGTTGAATAGTACAGAAGCATATGCATCTAGAATAATTATTGTTTTATCATTCTGCATCCAACAAAAATAAATAAATGAGCTATATTTGAACTAAGGAGACACATAAGATCATTCATCTAAAAACATTGTCTCAAAGTATTAACTTAGCTTAATTTTAATGAGGATAAGATTGGATCTATTAGTTGATTTCTGGTCATTTTGCATTACAAAAATTGAAGCATGTTGGTTTCATTATTTCATGAGAATCATTTGGATGTGGTTTTATTTCGTTTTATATTGCAGATTCCTACTTTCCGTGGCAATCATGGGCTAAAGCAAATCTTAATCATGTTGCACAAGCTCTTATTGTGTCAACAGGTAATTTTTTTGGAAGTTTTTTCAAACATCCTTTTATAAGTTTTAAAATCCTTTTTTTCAAACATCCTTTTATATGTAGTTGATATTTGAAGCAATATTGTACAACAGAAATAATTATGCATTTTCATAGATAAAGATGTAAAATAAGGTTTGAAGTAAAATATGTGGATTATGCAATTAAAATTTGATCATTCTAAATTGGACACAAAATATACCGAAACAAAATTAATGGTGCATTTGAAAAAAAGAGGGAACTAATGTCAAAATGAACGGCCTAAGTTAATACAGTTACAGACATATTAATGAAGTAATTATGAAGTTATATTAAAAGATAGATATGAAATACAAAAATGCAGAGTAGTCCAGAAGAAGCCTATCTAGATGCGAAGTGAGCAGCCTGTATTGAAGCTACTGCAGTGATGCTGAGATGCGAAGTGAATGGAGGTAGGACGAAGCTATTGTAGAGATGCTGAAGCTAACTTATAACATGCAGTAGTGTGCGTATATATACATAATTGGAGTGCACGTTGAAACATATTTGTAGTGATGCTGACACCGAGCAAACTGGAGCTGAAGTGTTGTATTGATTCTAAGAACTTAACCGATGTGCATCATGCTGCACTAAAGAGGAGATGTGCCGATACCAAGAGGAGAAACTGCTTCTAATACATAGCAAAATATCAATAGTCTTGGAGGTAGCTTAGGTGCTCCACTAAATGGAATAATGGGATCTTCTACGAGAGAGAAACAACCAGTAACGCTATTGTTAGTAGATTTGACGGAAGTAGCAAAAGGACACATTGGGACGCAAAAGATATGTCATAGTAGAAAAGTGGTTGAAGGAGAACAAGTTATTTGGGTGGAGAATGTTTACGATCCAGAAGCTTCAATTTATGAAACATCACAAAATGGCCATTACACGCTATCCGAATTAGTTGAAGGGGGTTTTGTGATTTGGCCCGAATATCGTTTGCGTTATTAGTAAGTTACTAAACACTATGTAGTTATATTCTGAAACTGTGTCTTAAAGTTTGTTATATATACTATGCTTGTATGCTATAATTTGTGGTGTTGGTATGAAGTATCCTTTGTAGTGTTTGTATGAAACATAAATATTTGGTGTTGTTCTAATTATTAATCGTATGTTTTCTTAATGTTAATACTATATATTTTTTGTATAGATTGTTTGTAGCTGTAATAAAATATTGGTGCTATATAGTTTGTTTGATATTGTTTTAGTCATCACGGTTATAAGTGTTAGAAAATAACCTTTTGTAATGGTTATAACTGTGATATAATTTGCATTTGTCACGGTTATAAGTGTTAGAGTTTCCTTTTTGGTAATGGTGATAAATGTTAGAAACTATTGCTCTGTCACGGTTATAAGTGTGATACTATCTAAATTTCCCACGGTTATAAGCGTTAGTAATAACCATTTTATCACGATTATAACCGAGAGTAAATACTGTTTTGTCACGTTTATAAGTGTGATAATATCTAAATTTATAAGCGTGAGAAATTACTACTTTTATCACGGTTATAACCGTGAGAAAAAGTATGACTGAATTTGCCCACGGTATCTATTTTCACGGTTATAACCGTAACAAATTAGTTTTGTCACGCTTATAACCGTGAGCAAACTTCCTTTCTGGTGTTGTGAAGATAAGTCAAGTGGTTGCTTCTGAGGAGCATATCCAAAACCATGAGCCTTCTGCCAATCCTTCTTCCGCTGATGGAAATTGGGCTTCCTCTTCTTCGAACCACTGGAAGTACGCTGAGATGCAGAAGCTGCCTGTTTACCTTTGGAAGTAGAATCTGGTGGCTATATCCATCAGAGAAGTAAAGGTGTCATGAACATGACTAATCAGGTGGTCATAATACTCTGGACGACCACCATGAATAAACTTCTCATTCTTCTTAAGCTGCATGTCAATCAAACCAGGTCCAAACTTAGACAGCTCATTGAACTTCCTTTCATACTCAGCAAAGATCATGTCTCCTTGCTTAAGATCCATGAATGCTCTATATAACTTGGATTTCCCAGCTTCGGGTATCCATTTTGCTACAAAAGCATCCTTGAAAAGAACGGTTTCAAGATAATAAAGAGATAAAGTTCAAAGAGATACATTTCAAAGAGATACATTCAATAGAAATAAGCTAGAAAGGACAGCTAAGGATCTCTCTTGAACTGCTGCCAAGTGATATTAGCCTTAATAGTCTGAGTGGTAACATATTCCCACAGATCCTGGACGGACTCCTGTAATTGCCAAGTAGCTAAATGACACATCTAAGCATCAGTGATCTCAAGGCCAGTAAAATCCTCTCGAGACTCTTCAGGCACTGCTGAGCCCCGATAATACTCTTTGCTCCAGTGAACTTGGTAACTCCAAGATGAGAGTACTCCTTACAAAGATGAGTGAATCTAATGAGTTGAACAGGTGGAACAGGTGCAACAACAGGTGGAACGGGAGCAACTGGTGGTGCAGGGGCGACTGGTTGTGCAGTGGCATTACCTCGACCTCTACCACAAACATTTCTGTGGTTACTCGTCTGGAAAGACAAGAATAAACTTTAGGACAAAGATAAACTTTAAAAATTCAAAAGAAATCCTAATCAAAAGAATTTTAACTAAGAATTTCAAGTATGAACGAATATAATTCTGCGATTAATTCAACTCATTCTACGGTATTACTACCCTATTTCTAATGAGTTTTACTCCATATGATAAGTTTTTCCAAAACCAGAGCTCTGTACCAACTGAACGACCTGTTATTTTGAACCATTCAAATTGACAATAATATACACCTTCAAACTTGAATCACCCAAAACAACAGATTGTTAATATATATATATATATATATATATATATTTGGCATGAATTAGCATATACAATAAATAAATCAATCACAGAATCACAATGTAACAACCCTGTATTTTACAATTATTTTTAAATTGAATTTCCAGATTTAAAACTTTATTTTATTTATTAAAATGAATAATATTGTTATTTTAAACATAAATTGTATTTTGTTGTGAATTAGAATTCTAGCATGACTAAATAGAATATCTTCCAGAAATATGCATTTTGGTCAATATGGTCAAACTTTGACTTTTGAATTTAAATTTAAAAGTTTGAAAATTTGAATTTTATCTTTTGTTATGAAAATAGATTTAATTTTAAGAACACTTCTTTTCGTTTCATTTAAATCTGATTTATAACGTGAAAGTTATGCCCTTTTAACTATTGTGTGCAATTTGCTATATTTAACAAAATGGTTTATTTTAAATTATATAAATAATATTTTATTTGGTCATGTAATGTTCTAAATTATATTTAGATGGGTAAAATAACATGTTATTAATATATTTTGGTTTTCAATTTTTTTTTTAAAAAGTATTATTGACATTTCAAATGTCAGTTGTATTCTGTTTATAATTTTAATTCCTAGTTTCAAATAATTAAAGTAATTCTTTATTTATCTTTATATTTTCTTAAGAACTTATTTATTCTCAATCTTACTTTATTTTGTTTCTTATTTATTTATTTATTTAACTTTTATTTGTTTTAAAGTGAAATAGAATTTTATAAGGCTAGTGATACCCAATTTGTAATTTTTAAAGCCCTGTTTATTTTTTTTTAAACACTTTCTTTAATTCTTTTCCTATTTTATCTAAATGTAATTATTTATTTCAATTTGAAAATGTTTTAAAAATCATTTTTATTTCAAATTTTGTTTTATAATATTTTTAAAATGAAGCAAACAATTTTCCAAAGTCAATGGTGATTTATTTGTAATTTCTGGACACTGTTTTGGATTTTTAAGCAATTTGTTTTATTCTTTTTATATTTTCTTTAAAATTAATTATTTATTTTCATATTTTTTTACTTGGTTTCAGTTTTTAAAAGTTAGTTTCTGATTTTATTTATTTTTAATTGAATTAAAGAAAAGGAAATGTGAAGAGTTTAAAAAAGCTTTTAACTTAAGACCTTTCATTTGCTAGTCCTTTCATATTCTTGTCTTTTCACTTGCTTTGCTTGGTCGTACACTACCTTATGCTTAGCCGTGAGTTTCTCAATTCATTTCACGTGAAAAATTTCTCTAAACTTTATTTTTCACGGCTAGAAAGGTTTGGGTAATGGCTCCTCTTTTCCTCTTCATTTTCTCTTCTTTTTCCATTGTTTTCTTATATTTTGCCTTGTTTTCACATGATGTTTGCCCGGCCTCCTCACTATTGCCATGGCCACCACTCTCTACATCTATTCTCTGCCATCATCACCACCTACACTCCAGGTCATGACCATGCCGAGCCAACCATGGTGACAAGAACCCTCAAAATCCAACCTATGCCTTGAGAACATGCTAGTTTGAGCCTTGTTGCTTCACCACTTCATTTTCCACCACCACCACCACCTCTAGCTGCCACCACCACCTCTGACCAGACCACCACACACCACTCCAACATCTGTCGAGACCTGAACTTGAATGGCCAAACCACTGCAAGGCCGAGCCCTTTTGTTGACCAAAAACATACTATTTTGCCTTAAATCCTTCACATTCTCAAGTTGTAACCCCTCTATCTTCAATGCCTTGTAGCCGTGCATTCTTGTGTCCATACCTGAGCCATGCTATGTCCAAACCTGAGCCAAATACATCCCTAGGTCATGCAAAACAATAATAGAAAGCAAAGCAAAAGATCGTGTGTTCATATTGCTTTTTATTTCAAAGTTGTTTCAATTTAATGATGTGTTGAAATGTTAATTTATTTTGGCTTTGTTTTGTTGTTGAATACAAGATCATTAGCTTGGTTATCATCCACTTAAATCCATCGTTGTGTCATCGTGCCTTTGGGAATCTGTTTGTTTCATTTGCATTGCAATCTTCAGCACAAAGAGGTGAGTAAAACTCACAAGACGTTTATACTTATACTGTTGTGAAACAACAACAACTGAATGTGTAGAAAAATATATATATTATGTTATAACTGCCTGTGAATAATTATATATGATGTTGAACCTGTTTATACACCTGTCATATCATCTTTTAGATATTTATATGTTATTACTGTTCATTTATATCTATTTATCACACTGCAAGTTCCATGTAGATTAGGTTCACTATGGGTTAAAATGATACATACCCGAACGTACTTTAGAATAGGAAAAAATCGTTATGGGCTAAAATGATAGGCCTGAACAATTTTTATTTATTTATTTATTTATTTTTAACTTGGGATTGCGGGTTTGAAATGATAGAACCCGGATTTTCCTTTTAAACTGCGGATTGAAATGATATATATCCGTATCACTTGACCTAGGTTAGAAAACTATATACTGGCCCGTGGCTATATTTTATAAAGTATATTGAATATTTTAAATATTTTTAAAGTGAAAAATTATGAAATTTGATGTAAATTGGATTTTTAATGTTTAAATAAAGAAATTTTGGATTTTTCTAGAAGTTAAAAATGTAATTCAAATGAATGGTAAAGAGTGAATTTTTGAAATATAACTTAAATTTGGAAATTTGGACTTTGGCTTTCAAAATGACATTTAAGTTATATAAATAAAATCTTAAGTGGTTTAAATGTAAATTTATGATAATTTGATTTAAATATATTTTTAAAGTTTTTTAAATAAAGGATTTATGATTTTTGTATAAGTGGAAAATGTTAAATAAATGAATGGTTAAGTTGAATTATTGAAATATACCTTAAGTTTGGAAATTTGGAGTTTTGGTTAAAAATGATATTTAAGTTATATAAATAAAATGGAAATTTAATTTAATTTGGAAAATGGTAAATATGATAATTTGATTTTAATTTAATTTAAGTGATTTATTAAAATATTATTGATTTTTTTCTATGTATTAAAATGGTTAAATGAATGAATGCTTAAAAGTGTAATTCTAAAATGAATTTGACCTGGAAATGTGAATTTTGTTTTAATTAAGGGTTTAAGTTAATTAAATAAATTGAAAATTTAGTTTAATTTGTGAAATTATGATTTGAAAATGTAAATGTTAATAAAGTGTTAAATGTAAAAATGGAAAAGTTTACACTTGAATTTATTAAGTGGATTTGTGAAATTTGATTTAATTATAAAAGGTTTGCTTTACAAAAATCATTAATTAAAAGAGTATTTTAATGAACATCTTTGAATGTTAAAATATAATTTTTTTGGTAATGTTTAAATGGTTTAAATTGAAATGTTTTCAAGTATAACTTACAACAGCTTTTTTTGAACGCCGTGAAAGGATGAAATTTTCAATGTTTATGGTTTTAACTTAGTAAATGAACTCATAATGGTTTAAAACTTTGAAAATTGAGTACTTGATTTGAAAGTATATAAACTAAAATTTTAAATGGTTTAAACTAATTATTTTGATTAAAATAAAAGCTATTTAAAAGGTGATTTGGAATGATAATAAATGAATGATATCTTTGAATTTAAAAGGTATTTAAAGTTGAATTTATGGATTTGAACTTATATGATGATTTGAAATGAAGTTTTGAAAGATACGATATTTTGATATTAAAAATGTTTTGAAATGAAGTTTTGAAAGATATGGTATTTTGATATATATTAAATGTTTTGAAATGAAGTTTTGAAAGATATGATATTTTGATATTAAAATGATTTGAAATGTGGTTTTGAAAAGATATGATATTTATATATATTAAAATGATTTGAAATGTGGTTTTGAAAGATATGATATTTTAATATATTAAAATGATTTGAAAGGAAGTTTTGAAAGGATATGATATTTTAATATATTAAAATGATTTGAAAGAAATTTTGAAAAGATACGATAATTTAATACATTGAAATGGTTTGAAATGACGTGATATTTATTTTGATAAATATTTGAATTTGAAATATATGGTATGTTGATATATAGCAATGGTTTGGAAATGATTTAATCTTTATTTTGATAAAGATTTGGATTGAAATGATATTTTATTTTTGAAGTATAAAATATTATTTTTAAGTTATAACCACGGGTTATAATAACGATTGGTTGGCAAAGAGACCGGGATCGGATATGGGCATACTCTCTGTCGATACCGAAAATCACTTTGACTAACCGTGTACGCGGTGGACATTCCAGAATGAAGTAGGATGGTGGCGACGTTCTTGAGATATATTACGTGGACCCAACTCCCGTAAGTTGGCATAAGGTGGCAAAAACAGGAGCTGTCTCAGGCCAGTTGAGGTCGCACCTCGTAGCGGACGCATTTCTTGATACCATACTATTACTTGTGATTGTTTGGGCGCCCCTCCGATTTTGTGGGAATGTGTTCCGCGGTGGGCGTATGTGGCTGCTGCGTTACCACCAGCCCGAGTGTCGTAATTGGTATATCTACCCTGGCATTGCCTTGTGTGCCGTGTCACCTACAATATCGAGCCTTTAATACGAGTTTCTATTTGTGTCGTACCTATGCAGTATCTTCTCGTAGTCTCCCGATCAGGAGATATGCAGGTACTGTATAGACTATTGGCATTATTTGTGTTAAGGGGAATATTGGGTCACTCCTTAACGCTATTTAAAAGTAAATTTATTTTTACTATTAGACATTATTATAATAGCGCAATATACTACATAGTAAATAGTTTAACGGATCCTTAGAGGATGGGCGGTCCCAAGCATCCTTTAAGTTACTTATACCTTTACTACAGTTCACTTGAGTTGGTTTACATTGTATAAGTATGTATGTCCTGACTCGAGTGTTTGTATTTTTATTTACGCTCGGGTCAGCCTGAGTTAGTCACAGATTGGATTCCACTTTCTGGAGATTGGAATCGCTGGAGATTATCTGCTTATCTAGTCTTATCTATTTCAGTTCTGTTGTTGTATTCAGTTTGTACTTAGTTATCATATTGAGACTTCTATTGTACTTTATTTCTTCTGTTGTATCTTATTTAACTCTGGTATATTTATATAGTAGGTTCATGATCTACTATTTCTTTTACTTCCGCTGCATTATTAAATACTCTGTGTCTGTGATATGTGATTATTATTTACTGTATATTCTGAGATTTGCCAAACTTTATTTACAATGCGGTATTTTGAGCAATTCAAGTCCGACATGTGTGGATGCAAATGGTTGAAAATACCTGGTTGTTACATTTGGTATCAGAGCTTTGGCTTTGAGGCAAAACTTAGAATGTTTGGTAAATTTAGTTACATAATCACTTTCATCCAAACTTGAATCTCTTCCTCTTTGATTCAAATTTCATTTGAATTTTTGAATGTTCCCTGCGGTTCCAAAAATTCATTCGTGTCCCTCACTATTCATCTCCTTTTGATTCTGGAGTATCCCATAACTCCACTTCGAATGAGTTTTATAGTGAATTGGCAGCCCCGCCAATCTCAAAAATTCATTTGTAAAGGGGGAAACTCCTTTACAGTTAGCATCGATTCACCAGATATTTATATCTATCCTTAGTTTAGATGCTAATATCTCTTGTCATTCCAAACTTTATCTATTGAGATCGAATGTAGATTTACCCAAGAAAATCCACATCGATCTTATTCCTTAAGTCATGGTTGACCCAATTAAGGTTGCCCGCGATTTACATAAGCTTAGCCATCTCCCTACTCTGTTATTTAATCATCTTGTCTTTTGTTTTCAATCTATTCTTCCAAACATTTTTAATTGTACTTGTAAATCTATGTTTGTTTTATATATTGTGTTGTTTGAGTTGTTGATATTGATTTGGGTTTTCGATCGATTCGTCTGATCAACGCTATCGATAGGATTTCTAAAATACTTTGACAGAACAAACTGACACAATATTATTTTAAAATTTGGTTAATGAAATAAATTTTGATGTATAAGTAAATTTATGGAACTTAATAAACTGATTTAAATTTATTATTTGAAATGATTATACTTGATTTATCATTTATCTTTCTATAAATGAATTTATAAACAGTTGTTTATAAATTGATTTGGGGACTGAAATGAATTGAAAACAAGAAATTTGAGAATTTAATTTCCGATGGTTTCAAACCTTGTGTTTAAGTTTTAAAGTATATTATTTAAAGTATTTTCGAACAAGAATATGTTTCCAAGGAATTTTAAAGTTTAAAAATTAGTGCTCTTCTCTTTGTCGCCGGAAAATAATTTCGGTGATGACTACAGCAGCATCGACATTCATTTTCGAGTTTCGAAGTGAAGAGACCATTCTTTAGTTTTTCTACAGCTTCGTTTTGGGAAATTAAATTGATTTGAATTTCTAAAATATGATTTGATTTATAATATATATAGAGATATGATTTAAATTTGGTTTAACATATTATGTATATATTATTACTTACCTCTAGATGGTTTGAATGGAATCGAAAATTTAATTCTTAAATTATATCTTAAAGAATAATTTCAATTATAAAAGAAATCAAAAATTTGGATAATTGATTCAAACTTGAGATAATTGAATTTGGAAGTTTTATTTGTATAACACACAATTTCATTCCAATATAACTTACCTTAATTTTCAGAAGTTGAATATGTAATTGGATAATATACAATATAAAAGGATTTTATAAATAAAATTTGAGCGAGTATAATAAATGTTGTACACTTAAATTTTAGTTATAAAATATTAACAGAGAAAAAGGGAATTTAAAGAGAATTTTATTTAAATAACTTAATAATCAAGTTTGATTTGATATGGAACCTTAAATCTAACCTAGAAATTTTAATAAAGGTTATTTCCTCAAATGAATATGTTTGTATAATATATAATGTATCTTTGAATAAATAAAGTTAAGTATATTTGAATGGGTCATTTTATAATAAAGTATATTTAATTTGGAATCATAGTTTAATTGATGTCTAAATGAAAAAAGGGTGTAAAGAAATTCGATTGTTGTATTTTCTATGATAAATATTTTATTTATATAAGAGATATGTCTTGTAAAATGAATAACTATGATCTAAATAGTTAAAATGTATTTTTAATATCACTAAATTTGATAATTAAGAGTTTGGTTTTCAAATGGAAATTTCAAGTGTAACTTATTGAAGGAATATCTTATTTAGGAAATGGGTATTTTAACTAAAGTGTTAGGTTATTTGTTAAATTAAGAGTTAAGTAAAATAGTGAACTTTTGACTTAATAAATGTAGTATAGTTTAATTTGGATATTCTATTCATAAAAGTTTGTTTTAATAAATCATAATTTAAATGATATCCTAATGAATATTTCTGAAATTGAACTAATTTGATGCACTAATATATCTATCGTAGCACTCTATAAGTGTTGTTGTTTCTGAAATACAATGTTTGGAAATATTATAATTGAATGAATGAACTTAGAAATTTTACAATTTTTATATGAATATTATTTGACCTTGAATTTAAATGGTTTAAATGAAGATTATTTTAAAAGTGTTATGATTTTCTAAGTATTATGCTTTTTTTATATAATATTTCCAAAGTGTTATGATTTTTAGTAGCATGATTTCCAAATGATAACTTTTCTAAATTGTTATGATTCCAAAGCATTATGGTTTCAAATTTATTATCTTTTCAAACTATCTTTTGGTTGTCCTTATTTCTCTTATCTTGTTACAGAATGGGGAGGCTATTGCTTATACCAGTCTGTTTAGAACTCTTCCTATAATCTTTGAAAATCTTTGGTACTCATCTGGATCTGAGCACTGCTTACCATCCACAGACCGACGGTCAAACGGGAAGGGTGAATCGGATTCTAGAGGATCTTTTCGTGCATGTGTCTTGATTTTGGAGGATCTTTGGAAGATCATCTCCACCTTGTTAAACTTACCTATAACAACAGTTATCAGGTATAATTTCAACCTTCTTTTCATCTTGACTTAATCCTACTTCATTCTATCTTTTTTTGTGTTTTCCCGTACCTTATTCCTTTTCGAGGACGAAAAGTTTTGGGTGGGGGAGAGTGTAACAACCCTGTATTTTACAATTATTTTTAAATTGAATTTCCAGATTTAAAAATTTATTTTATTTATTAAAATGAATAATATTGTTATTTTAAATACAAAATTTATTTTGTTGTGAATTAGAATTCCAAGCATGACTAAATAGAATATCTTCCAGAAATATGCATTTTGGTCAATATGGTCAAATTTTGACTTCTGAATTTAAAGTTTAAAAGTTTTAAAATTTGAATTTTATTTTTTATTATGAAAATAGATTTAATTTTAAGAACGCTGCTTTTCGTTTCATTTAAATCTGATTTATAATGTGAAAGTTATGCCCTTTTAACTATTGCGTGTAATTTGCTGTATTTAACAAAATGGTTTATTTTAAATTATACAAATAATATTTTATTTGGTCATGTAATGCTCTAAATTATATTTATATGGGTAAAATAACATGTTATGAATATATTTTGGTTTTAAACATTTGTAAAAAAAAGTATTATTGACATTTCAAATGTCAGTTGTATTCTGTTTATAATTTTAATTCTTAGTTTCAAATAATTAAAGTAATTCTTTATTTATCTTTATATTTTCTTAAGAACTTATTTATTCTCATTCTTACTTCATTTTGTTGCTCATTTATTTATTTATTTGACTTTTATTTGTTTTAAAGTGAAATAGAATTTTATAAGGCTAGTGATACCCAATTTGTAATTTTAAAGCCCTGTTTGAATTTTTTTTAAACACTTTCTTTAATTCTTTTCCTATTTTCTCTAAATATAATTATTTATTTCAATTTGAAAATGTTTTAAAAATCATTTTGATTTCAAATTTTGTTTTAGAATATTTTTAAAATGAAGTAAACAATTTTCCAAAGTCAATGGTGATTTATTTGTAATTTCTCGACACTGTTTTGGATTTTTAAGCAATTTGTTTTATTCTTTTTATATTTTTTTTAAAATTAATTATTTATTTCATATTTTTTTACCTGGTTTTGTTTTATAAAAGTAAATTTCTGATTTTATTTTGTTTTAATTGAATTAAAGAAAAGGAAATGTGAAGAGTTTAAAAAAGCTTTTAACTTAAGACCTTTCATTTGCTAGTCCTTTCATATTCTTGTCTTTTCACTTGCTTTGCTTGGTCGTACACTACCTTATGCTTAGCCGTGAGTTTCTCAATTCATTTCACGTGAAAATTTTCCTCTAAACTTTATTTTTCACGGCTAGAAAGGTTTGGGTAATGGCTCCTCTTTTCCTCTTCATTTTCTCTTCTTTTCCCATTGTTTTCTTATATTTTGCCTTGTTTTCACATGATGTTTGCCCGGCCTCCTCACTATTGCCATGGCCACCACTCTCTACATCTATTCTCTGCCATCATCACCACCTACACTCCAGGTCATGACCATGCCGAGCCAACCATGGTGACAAAACCCCTCAAAATCCAACCTATGCCTTGAGAACATGCTAGTTTGAGCCTTGTTGCTTCACCACTTCATTTTCCACCACCACCACCACCTCTAGCTTCCACCACCACCTCTGACAAGACCACCACACACCACTCCAACATCTGACCAGACCTGAACTTGAATGGCCAAGCCAAACCACTGCAAGGCCGAGCCCTTTTGTTGACCAAAAACATACTATTTTGCCGTAAATCCTTCACATTCTCAAGTTGTAACCCCTCTACCTTCAATGCCTTGTAGCCGTGCATTCTTGTGTCCATACCTGAGCCATGCTATGTCCAAACCTAAGTCAAATACACCCCTAGTTCATGCAAAACAATAATAGAAAGCAAGGCAAAAGATCGTGTGTTCAATTTGCTTTTCATTTCAAAGTTGTTTCAATTTAATGATGTGTTGAAATGTTAATTTATTTTCGCTTTGTTTCGTTGTTGAATACAAGATCATTAGCTTGGTTATCATTCACTTGAATCCATCATTGTGTCATCGTGCCATTGGGAATCTGTTTGTGTCATTTGCATTGCAATCTCCGGCACAAAGAGGTGAGTAAAACTCACACGACGTTTATACTTATACAGTTGTGAAAAAACAACAACTAAATGTGTAGAAATATATATATATATATATATATATATATATATATATATTATGTTATAACTGCCTGTGGTTAATTATATATGATGTTGAACCTGTTTATACACCTGTCATATCATCTTTTAGTTATTTATATGTTATTACTGTTCATTTATATCTGTTTATCATACTGCAAGTTCCCTGTAGATTAGGTTCACTATGGGTTGAAATGATACATACCCGAACAGACTTTAGAATAGGGAAAAATCGTTATGGGATGAAATGATAGACCTAGGTTAGAAACTATATACAGGCCTGTGGCTATATTTTATAAAGTATTTTGAATATTTTTAAAGTGAAAAATTATGAAATTTGATGAAAATTGGATTTTTAATGTTCAAATAAAGAAATTTTGGATTTTTCTAGAAGTTAAAAATGCAATTCAAATGAATGGTAAAGAGTGAATTTTTGAAATATAACTTAAATTTGGAAATTTGGACTTTGGCTTTCAAAATGACATTTAAGTTATATAAATAAAATTTTAAGTGGTTTAAATGTAAATTTATGATAATTTGATTTAAATAGATTTTTAAAGTGTTTTAAATAAAGGATTTATGATTTTTGTATAAGTGGAAAATGTTAAATAAATGAATGGTTAAGTTGAATTATTGAAATATAATTTAAGTTTGGAAATTTGAAGTTTTTGTTAAAAATGATATTTAAGTTATATAAATAAAATGGAAATTTAATTTAATTTGGAAAATGGTAAATATGATAATTTGATTTGAATTTAGGTGATTTATTAAAATATTATTGATTTTTTTCTATGTATTAAAATGGTTAAATGAATGAATGCTTAAAAGTGTAATTCTAAAATGAGCTTGACCTGGAAATGAGAATTTGGTTTTAATTAAGGGTTTAAGTTAATTAAATAAATTGGAAATTTAGTTTAATTGTGAAATGATGATTTGAAAATGTAAATGTTAATAAAGTGTTAAATGTAAAAATGGAAAAGTTTACACTTGAATTTATTAAGTGGATTTGTGAAATTTGATTTAATTATAAAAGGTTTGCTTTACAAAAATCATTAATTAAAAGAGTATTGTAATGGACATATTTGAATGTTAAAATATGATTTTTTTGTAATGTTTAAATGGTTTAAATTGAAATGTTTTCAAGTATAACTTACAGCAGCTTTTTCTGAACGCTGTGAAAGGTTGTAATTTTCAATGTTTATGGTTTTAACGTAGTAAATGAACTCATAATGGTTTAAAACTTTGGAAATTGAATACTTGATTTGAAAGTATGTAAACTTAAATTTTAAATGGTTTAAATGAATTATTTTGATTAAAATATAAGCTATTTAAAAAGTGATTTGGAATGATAATAAATGAATGATATCTTTGAATTTAGAAGGTATTTAAAGTTGAATATTTGGATTTGAACTTATATGATGATTTGAAATGAAGTTTTGAAAGATATGATATTTTGATATTAAAAATGTTTTGAAATGAAGTTTTGAAAGATATGGTATTTCGATATATATTAAATTTTTTGAAATGAAGTTTTGAAAGATATGATATTTTGATATTAAAATGATTTGAAATGTGGTTTTGAAAAGATATGATATTTATATATATTAAAATGATTTGAAATGTGGTTTTGAAAGATATGATATTTTAATATATTAAAATGGTTTGAAAGGAAGCTTTGAAAGGATATGATATTTTAATATATTAAAATGATTTGAAAGGAAATTTTGAAAAGATACGATAATTTAATATATTGAAATGGTTAGAAATGACTTGATATTTATTTTGATAAATATTTGAATTTGAAATATATGGTATGTTGATATATAGAAATGGTTTGGAAATGATTTAATCTTTATTTTGATAAAGATTTGAGTTGAAATGATATTTTGTTTTTGAAGTATAAAATATTATTTTTAAGTTATAACCACGGGTTATAGTAACGATTGGTTGGCAAAGAGACCGAGATCGGATATGGGCATACTCTCTGTCGATACCGAAAACCACTTTGACTAACCGTGTACGCGGTGGAGATTCCAGAATGAAGTAGGATGGTGGCGACGTTCTTGAGATATATTACGTGGACCCAACTCCCGTAAGTTGGCATAAGGTGGCAAAAACAGGAGCTGTCTCAGGCCAGTTGAGGTCGCACCTCGTAGCGGACGCATTTCTTGATACCATACTATTACTTGTGATTGTTTGGGCGCCCCTCCGATTTTGTGGGAATGTGTTCCGCGGTGGGCGTATGTGGCTGCTGCGTTACCACCAGCCCGAGTGTCGTAATTGGTATATCTACCCTGGCATTGCCTTGTGTGCCGTGTCACCTACAATATCGAGCCTTTAATACGAGTTTCTATTTGTGTCGTACCTATGCAGTATCTTCTCGTAGTCTCCCGATCAGGAGATATGCAGGTACTGTATAGACTATTGGCATTATTTGTGTTAAGGGGAATATTGGGTCACTCCTTAACGCTATTTAAAAGTAAATTTATTTTTACTATTAGACATTATTATAATAGCGCAATATACTACATAGTAAATAGTTTAACGGATCCTTAGAGGATGGGCTGTTCCAAGCATCCTTTAAGTTACTTGTACCTTTACTACAGTTCACTTGAGTTGGTTTACATTGTATAAGTATGTATGTCCTGACTCGACTGTTTGTATTTTTATTTACGCTCGGGTCAGCCTGAGTTATTCACATATTGGATTCCACTTTCTAGAGATTGGAATCGCTGGAGATTATCTGCTTATCTAGTCTTATCTATTTCAGTTCCATTGTTGTATTCAGTTTGTACTTAGTTATCATATTGAGACTTCTGTTGTACTTTATTTCTTCTGTTGTATCTTATTTAACTCTGATATATTTATATAGTAGTTATATGAACTACTATTTCTTTTACTTCCGCTGCATTATTAAATACTCTTGTCTATGATCTGTGATTATTATTTACTGTATATTATGAGATTTGCCAAATTTTATTTACAACGTGGTATTTTGAGCAATTCAAGTCCGACATGTGCGGATGCGAATGGTTGAAAATACATGGTTGTTACATTTGGTATCAGAGCTTTGGCTTTGAGGCAAAACTTAGAATGTTTGGTAAACTTAGTCACAGAATCACTTTCATCAAAACTTGAATCTCTTCCTCTTTGATTCAAATTTCATTTGAATTTTGGAACGTTCCTTGCGGTTTCAAAAATTCATTCGTGTCCTCACTATGCATCTCCTTTTGATTATGGAGTATCCCATAACTCCACTTCGAATGAGCTTTACAGTGAATTGGCGGTCCTGCTAATCTCAAAAATTCATTTGTAACGGGGGAAAGTCCTTTACAGTTAGCATCGATTCACCAGATATTTATATCTATCCTTAGTTTAGATGCTAGTATCTTTTGTCATTCCAAACTCTATCTATTGAGATCGAATGTAGATTTACCCTAGAAAAACTACATCGATCTTATTCCTTAATTCATGGTTGACCCAGTTAAGGTTGCCCGCGATTTACTTAAGCTTAGCCATCTCCCTACTCTGTTATTTAATCATCTTGTCTTTTTTTTCCAATCTATTCTTCCAAACATTTTTAATTGTACTTGTAAATCTATGTTTGTTTTATATATTATGTTGTTTGAGTTGTTGATATTGATTTGGGTTTCCGGCCGATTCGTCTGATCAACGTTATCGTTAGAATTTCTAAAACACTTTGACAAAACAAACTAACACAATATTATTTTAAAATTTGGTTAAAGAAATAAATTTTGATGTATAAGTAAATTTATGGAACTTAATAAACTGATTTAAATTGATTATTTGAAATGATAATACTTGATTTATCATTTATTTTTCAATAAATGAATTTATAAACAGTTGTTTATAAATTGATTTGGTGACTGAAATGAATTTAAAACAAGAAATTTGAGAATTTAATTTCCGATGGTTTCAAACCTTGTGTTTAAGTTTTAAAGTATATTATTTAAAGTATTTTCGAATAAGAATATGTTTCCAAGGAATTTTAAAGTTTAAAAATTAGTGATCTTCTCTTTATCGCTGGGAAATAATTTCGATGATGACTGCAGCATCATCGACATTCATTTTCGAGTTTCAAAGTGAAGAGACCATTCTGTAGTTTTTCTACAGCTTTGTTTTGGGAAATTAAATTGATTTGAATTTCTAAAATATGATTTGATTTATAATATATAGAGAGATATGATTTAAACTTGGTTTAACATATTATGTATATATTATTACTTATCTCTAAATGGTTTGAATGGAATCAGAAATTTAATTCTTAAATTCCATCTTAAAGAATAATTTCAATTATAAAAAGAAATCAAAAATTTGGATAAATGTTTCAAACTTGAGATAATTGAATTTGGAAGTTTTATTTGTATAATACACAATTTCATTCCAATATAAATTACCTTAATTTTTAGAAGTTGAATATGTAATTGGATAATATACAATATAAAAGGATTTTATAAATAAAATTTGAGCAGTTATAATAAATGTTATACACTTAAATTTTAGTTATAAAAGATTAACAGAGGTAAATAGAGAAAAAGGGTATTTAAAGAGAATTTTATTTAAATAACTTAATAATCAGGTTTGATTTAATATGGAACCTTAAATCTAACCTATAAATTTTAATAAAGGTTATTTTCTGAAATGAATATGTTTGTATAATAAATAATGTATCTTTGAATAGATAAAGTTAAATATATTTCAAATGTCAGTTGTATTCTGTTTATAATTTTAATTCCTAGTTTCAAATAATTAAAGTAATTCTTTATTTATCTTTATATTTTATTAAGAACTTATTTATTCTCATTCTTACTTTATTTTGTTTCTCATTTATTTATTTATTTATTTTACTTTTATTTGTTTTAAAGTGAAATAGAATTTTATAAGGCTAGTGATACCCAATTTGTAATTTTTAAAGCCCTGTTTGAATTTTTTTTAAACACTTTCTTTAATTATTTTCCTATTTTCTCTAAATATAATTACTTATTTCAATTTGAGAATGTTTTAAAAATCATTTTTATTTCAAATTTTGTTTTAGAATATTTTTAAAATGAAGTAAACAATTTTCCAAAGTCAATGGTGATTTATGTGTAATTTCTCGACACTATTTTGGATTTTTAAGCAATTTGTTTTATTCTTTTTATATTTTCTTTAAAATTAATTATTTATTTTCATATTTTTTTACTTGGTTTCTGTTTATAAAAGTAAATTTCTGATTTTATTTTGTTTTAATTGAATTAAAGAAAAGGAAATGTGAAGAGTTTAAAAAAGCTTTTAACTTAAGACCTTTCATTTGCTAGTCCTTTCATATTCTTGTCTTTTCACTTGCTTTGCTTGGTCGTACACTACCTTATGCTTAGCCGTGAGTTTCTCAATTCATTTCACCTGAAAAATTCCCTCTCCACTTTATTTTTCACGGCTAGAAAGGTTTGGGTAATGGCTCCTCTTTTCCTCTTCATTTCCTCTTCTTTTTCCATTGTTTTCTTATATTTTGCCTTGTTTTCACATGATGTTTGCCCGGCCTCCTCACTATTCCCATGGCCACCACTCTCTACATCTATTCCCTGCCATCATCACCACCTACACTCCAGGTCATGACCACAGCCGAGCCAACTATGGTGACAAAACCCCTCAAAATCCAACTCATGCCTTGAGAACATGCTAGTTTGAGCCTTCTTGCTTCACCACTTCATTTTCCACCACCACCACCCCCTCTAGCCGCCACCACCACATCTGACCAGACCACCACACACCACTCCAGTATCTGTTCAGACCTGAACTTGAATGGCCAAGCCAAACTACTACAAGGCCGAGCCCTTTTGTTGACCAAAAACATACTAATTTTGCCTTAAATCCTTCGCATTCTCAAGTTGTAACCCCTCTACCTTCAATGCCTTGTAGCTGTGCATTCTTGTGTCCATACCTGAGCCATGCTATGTCCAAAGCTGAGCCAAATACACTCCTAGGTCATGCAAAAACAATAATAGAAAGCAAGACAAAAGATAGTGTGTTCATATTGCTTTTTATTTCAAAGTTGTTTCAATTTAATGATGTGTTGAAACGTTAATTTATTTTGGCTTTGTTTTGTTGTTGAATACAAGATCATTAGCTTGGTTATCATCCACTTGAATCTATCGTTGTGTCATTGTGCCTTTGGGATTCTGTTTGTGTCATTTGCATTGCAATCTCTAGCACAAAGAGGTGAGTAAAACTCACACGACGTTTAAACTTATACAGTTGTGAAACAACAACAACTGAATGTGTACAAAAAAATATATATTATGTTATAACTGCCTATGATTAATTATATATGATGTTGAACTTATTTATACACCTGTCATATCATCTGTTAATTATTTATATGTTATTAATGTTCATTTATATTTGTTTATCCAACTGCAAGGTCCCTGTAGATTAGGTTCACTATGGTTGAAATGATACATACCCGGCCGAACGGACTTTAGAATAGGGAAAAATCGCTATGGGCTGAAATGATAGGCCTGAACGATTTTTATTTATTTATTTTAACATGGGATTACAGGTTTGAAATGATAGAACCTGGATTTTTCTTTTAAACCGCGGATTGAAATGATATATATCTGTATCACTTGACCTAGGTTAGAAAACTATATACAGGCTCGTGGCTATATTTTATAAAGTATTTTGAATATTTTAAATATTTTTGAAGTGAAAAATTATGAAATTTGTTGTAAATTGGATTTTTAATGTTTAAATAAAGAAATTTTGAATTTTTCTAGAAGTTAAAAATGTAATTCAAATAAATGGTAAAGAGTGAATTTTTGAAATATAACTTAAATTTGAAAATTTGGACTTTGGCTTTCAAAATGACATTTAAGTTATATAAATAAAATTTTAAGTGGTTTAAATGTAAATTTATGATAATTTGATTTAAATAGATTTTTATTTATTTTAAATAAAGGATTTATGATTTTTGTATAAGTGGAAATGTTAAATAAATGAATGGTTAAGTTGAATTATTGAAACATAACTTAAGTTTGGAAATTTGGTGTTTTGGTTAAAAATGATATTTAAGTTATATAAATAAAATTGAAATTTAATTTAATTTGGAAAATGATAAATATGATAATTTGATTTGAATTTGAATTTAAGTGATTTATTAAAATGTTATTGATTTTTTTCTATGTATTAAAATGGTTAAATGAATGAATGCTTAAAAGTGTAATTTTAAAATGAACTTGACCTGGAAATGTGAGTTTGGTTTTAATTAATGGTTTAAGTTAATTAATTAAATTGGAAATTTAGTTTAATTTGTGAAATGATGATTTGAAAATGTAAATGTTAATAAAGTGTTAAATGTAAAAATGGGAAAGTTTACACTTGAATTTATTAAGTGGATTTGTGAAATTTGATTTAATTATAAAAGGTTTGCTTTACAAAAATCATTAATTAAAAGAGTATTGTAATGAACATCTTTGAATGTTAAAATATGATTTTTTTTGTAATGTTTAAATGGTTTAAATTGAAATGTTTTCAAGTATAACTTACAGCAGCTTTTTCTGAACGCTGTGAATGGTTGAAATTTTCAATGTTTATGGTTTTAACTTAGTAAATGAACTCATAATGGTTTAAAACTTTGGAAATTGAATACTTGATTTGAAAGTATATAAACTTAAATTTTAAATGGTTTAAATGAATTATTTTGATTAAAATATAAGCTATTTAAAAGGTGATTTGGAATGATAATAAATGAATGATATCTTTGAATTTAAAAGGTATTTAAAGTTGAATATTTGGATTTGAACTTATATGATGATTTGAAATGAAGTTTTGAAAGATATGATATTTTGATATTAAAAATGTTTTGAAATGAAGTTTTGAAAGATATGCTATTTTGATATATATTAAATGTTTTGAAATGAAATTTTGAAAGATATGATATTTTGATATTAAAATAATTTGAAATGTGGTTTTGAAAAGATATGATATTTATATATATTAAAATGATTTGAAATGTGGTTTTGAAAGAGACGATATTTTAATATATTAAAATGATTTGAAAGGAAGTTTTGAAAGGATATGATATTTTAATGTATTAAAATGATTTGTAAGGAAACTTTGAAAAGATACGATAATTTAATATATTGAAATGGTTAGAAATGACTTGATATTTATTTTGATAAATATCTGAATTTGAAATATATGGTATGTTGATATATAGAAATGGTTTGGAAATGATTTAATCTTTATTTTGATAAAGATTTGGATTGAAATGATATTTTGTTTTTGAAGTATAAAATATTATTTTTGAGTTATAACCACGGGTTATAATAAGGATTGGTTGGCAAAGAGACCGGGATCGGATATGGGCATACTCTCTGTCGATACCGAAAACCACTTTGACTAACCGTGTACGCGGTGGAGATTCCAGAATGAAGTAGGATGGTGGCGACGTTCTTGAGATATATTACGTGGATCCAACTCCCGTAAGTTGGCATAAGGTGGCAAAAACAGGAGCTGTCTCGGGCCAGTTGAGGTCGCACCTCGTAGCGGATGCATTTCTTGATACCATACTATTACTTGTGATTGTTTGGGCACCCCTCGGATTTTGTGGGAATGTGTTCCGCGGTGGGCGTATGTGGCTGCTACGTTACCACCCGCCCGAGTGTCGTAATTGGTATATCTACCCTGGCATTGCCTTGTGTGCCGTGTCACCTACAATATCGAGCCTTTACTACAAGTTTCTATTTGTGTCGTACCTATGCAGTATCTTCTCGTAGTCTCCCGATCAAGAGTGCAGGTACTGTATAGACTATTGGCATTATTTGTGTTAAGGGGAATATTGGGTCACTCCTTAACGCTATTTAAAAGTAAGTTTATTTTACTATTAGACATTATTATAATAGCGCAATATGCTACATAGTAAATAGTTTAACGGATCCTTAGATGATGGGCGGTCCCAAGCATCCTTTAAGTTACTTGTACCTTTAATACAGTTCACTTGAGTTGGTTTACATTGTATAAGTATGTATGTCCTGACTCGAGTGTTTGTATTTTTATTTACGCTCGGATCAGCCTGAGTTATTCACAGATTGGATTCCACTTTCTGGAGATTGGAATCGTTGGAGATTATCTGCTTATCTAGTATTATCTATTTCAGTTATATTGTTGTATTCAGTTTGTACTTAGTTATCAAATTGAGACTTCTGTTGTACTTTATTTCTTCTGTTGTATCTTATTTAACTCTGATATATTTATATAGTAGCTTCATGAACATTATTTCTTTTACTTCCACTGCATTATTAAATACTCTGTGTCTGTGATCTGTGATTATTATTTACTGTATATTCTGAGATTTGCCAAATTTTATTTACAATGCGGTATTTTGAGCAATTCAAGTCCGACATGTGCGGATGCGAATGGTTGAAATACCTGGTTGTTACACATAAACACAGAAATTTACTACCAAAAGCAACGAAATAGAGCAATAGTAGTTCATGAAGCTACTACAGAAATAATATAGTTCAAACAGAGTGCATCAGAAATCCCAATACGTAGTAGTCTCTAGCACAAAAGTAAATGACAAGTCTAAAACATACAACTAAAAATCACAGAAATAAACTAAAGGCTGAAACGAATGACAAGTAGAAATCCAAGTGAACTCCAATCTCTAAAAGGTGAGTCTCAACTATGACCTCAGGCTGAGTCGAGCGTAAAGAAAAATACAAAACACTTGAATCAGGATTAACATTCTTATGTAGATAAATCAACTTAAGTGAAATGTCAAGTAAATGTGAAATAACTTAAAGGACGTTCGGATTTCTATCCTCTAAGGATCTGATAAACTATCTACATACATAATACAATACGCTACATATATAATGTCTATAGTAAAGTAAAATATCAAAATAAAGTTAAGGCGTTACCCATATCTCCCTTAACACATTTTTTTAATATATTTCCATAGTCTATACAGTACCGTAATTCCTCCATAAACTGAAGGGCTATCAAAGGGCACTCCATAGGTATGGTACAATACAAACTCGCATAAGGCACGGTATGGCATGTGAACATGACACTCGAGGCAATGCTAGGGTAAGACTCTATCGTTTTGCAGAACCGAGTTGGTGGTAACGCATAGCAGCTACTACCGCCCACCTCAAACAACATTCCCATAATCAAAGGTGCGTACCAATCAAATCACAAAGTAATAGAATGGTTTCGAAGAAATGTGTCCGATCGTAGGTATGACCTCACTTGGCCAAGGTATAGCTCATGTTTTAGTCATATCTAAACTGACTTACGGGAGTCAAGACTACGTAAATATCATACGAAATTGTTCGCCAAACCATCCTACTTCATTCTGGAATCTCCACTACATACAAAGTTTCTAAAGTGGTTTTTGGTATTGGCAGAGAGTATGGCAATATCCGATCCCAGTCTCTTTAACAACCAAACGTTTATTTCACACCGTGGTCATTTATAAAATTTCTTTATAAATATTTGAATTAAATCTCAAATGCAATTTAGATCAAACATTCAATTTTAATTCTATTTAAATTTTAAAGTATTCATTTAATAACTTTTATTAGAACAAGTTATAAATCATTTCCAAAAATCTTTAAGTTCTGAATGAATCTTTATTTAATCGATTATTAACCCGTTTAAGTTACTAGTAAAATTCCAATGTACCTTTCCAACCTTTTTATTTATTAAATTTATAAATATATATTTAAATATAAATTTATAAACCTTTTCAAATATTATATATATTAAATAAAAAATTATTTTATACAAATATTAAAACAAATTAAAACTTCTATTTATCTCTTTAAAAATCTTATTTTTACATATTTTAGAAAATAACCATAGATTAAATTTTATAAAGTTACCTTTAAATCAAACTCATATTTTTTTTTATGTTTTTTCAAAATCAACATTTTAAGGTTATAAATTTTTCAATAATAAAATAGAATACTTAATATATTTCGAAATCAAACTCCTACATTCCCTTTCAAATATTTGGAAATCATTTTTCAAAAATAGGCCAACGGTGTCTATATAAAATTTTCTATCCTACGCTCAAGTGGTACAGATATTCGTTATTTCAATCCATGATAGTTTAATTTACGGGTTTATATTATTAAAACATGCAACCCCAAAATTTCAATAATAACTGAAAATCATTTGGATTTATCATTTCAACCTATAACGAAATTTCTCCTATTCTAAAGTCCGTTCGGGTATGTATCATTTCAACCCATAGTGATTTCCAAAACTACGGAAACTTGCAAATTGAGAATACTAAATAACATAACACAACAATTATTGGCATATATGATCGATAATAATAATAGTTATATAAAATAATCAATTAACCAATAACGGTGGCAATTTACATAAGTGATCAATTTAAATAACAATTTATCGTAATTAATGTTAATAACTAGTAATTAAATTTTAACAGTACATTCAAACTGCCATTTCCTATGAAATCAATTTAATGAGCATAAGAATATTAATTGTGAGTGATTGCTCACCTTTCGTGGCCAGAGAACGATGGAAAACAACTACGGACAAAGAACAATGCAACGTACACTGGCACGAATCAGGCATGACAAATTAATTAACTGCGATAAGCACGAAACAGATTTTAGCACGATAAGTCGATGGAAACAAACAAATATATATACATACACATATGATATATACACACACATTCTTTTTTCCTCAAACATTGAAGGAATAAAAACGTACATACATACATATATGTATATACATATACATACATATATGTATGTATGTATGTTGCACCAACACCCAATCTTGAATAGTCTTGTATCTCAGACTAAGATATAAAGCAAGCAAGCTAAAATAACGCGCATATATATATGCAGCATACCTTACTTTTATCAACAATAGAACAATAGATATGACTTCTTGTCGACAAAAGCAAGTATATATTTATGTACACTATATGCATTGCAAGTTTAAGCTTAGATTCAAAAGAGTTATACCTTAATCGACCATATAAAGTAATATATAATATATAGCCTATGGGTAGGATTCACTACAATATGTATACAACACATACGTATAAGCTGCCACACACACACACACATATATTTACTATGACATGAAACAAAGCATAGAATAGTCGTTTGTATTGCAATAATAAGGTAAAATATAATGTATTGTTGTCATATATAATTTAGGCAAGAAAAGAAATCACAATGCAAAAATATAAAATACAAACACACACACACACACACACATATAAAACAGCAGTAGGTGCATTAGGGGTTCACTTGGAGTCTAACTCCGAGTCAAAGAAGAAGAAACTCGACCAAGCATGAATTATCAAGGAGGGGTCGAGTTTTGGGTCAAGGAAGGTTTGCTTCGGGTCTCATGGGGTTTTCTCGGGTCTAGGAGTGTTTTGCACGGGTGTGCTATGGATTTGGATCAGGCGGTGGGGAGTTTAGGTGGTGGCGAGGTGATGAGACGTGGGCCAAGGCAGTGGCTTTTGGCTTGGAGTCACGCTACGGGAAAAGGAAGGGAGGGCGTGGAGGCGACTTTGGTTTTGGATCAGGCGGTGTCATGGGTTTTGAGGGAGGGGAGAAGGGCTGCTTGCGGTTTGAAGGCAAAAAGCATGTGGTGGCTTCATGTATTTTGTAGAAGGGCACATGTTAGAGGGGAGAGGTGCAAATCTATAAATCCTATATATCTTTTTACAAAAATCTGCTTGGCTAGAATTTGGAGAATAAGATAAGATATAGAGGAGAAGAAGAAAACATACTGTTTTTTTTGGAATGGAACAGAAAGAAAAATGAAGAGTCACCAAATATATATACAAAGAAATGGCAACAGTCACATGTTTTGATTCAGGTAAAATAATTAAAGCAATTTATTTGTTGCTCGGGTTGCACGGTTCATGTTTGAAAAGCAAAGGAGAATAAAAAGTCATAATTTATGGTACCAATACGGTGAACTGTTTTATCGTTTTCGTCATGTACCGGACCTTAAAATATAGAAATAAATATATCGTTTGGATCAATATGACAAGACGAATAGAACAATGCACAGATATCAACGATACGATCAAATTATAAAATTGAATTTTTCCGTTACGGAAATGCTGCAAAAAAGGCAAAAAATAAGGTAAACAGAGCTAAAGAAAATCCAAACTGGACGAAACAAATTATGATGTCTTACTACATTTTTATCATACAAAATATTCAGATTTCAAAAATATTAAATTTTCAACAATTAAACTGATGAAATTTTAAATTTTAAATTTCACAAATAAATTAAGTTTTCAATTTCTCAATAGAATTTTACCATTTACCATAATTAAATAGATGCATTTCAAATATCAAATTTTTTTATTTCAAAAATCTATTATTTGGATTTCAAAAGTTTTGAGTTATTTTCGTTATAAAACCATTAAAAATTCTCGAGTCGTTACATCTTCCTTGTTTAGGATTCAGATCAACCTAGCTTGGTTAATCAAATGAGTCGGTACTGATCGTGGGGTTTGATCGGTATCAATCGATAGTGGGGGCTGGAGGCTAAGTATTGCAGGTCCCTCTGCCTCTAGTCCATCATCTGTAATCTCTAACCTCCTCTGGTCTTGATTTCCAGCAAGTCCAATCGCTATATGTTGCTCCATCCTTTGGAAAAAGCACTTAGCATCTCCTCCAATACGGCAAATGACATCGTCTGCATATTCGTCGCCATTCCTTCCATCTCATATATGGTCACAAAATTTGAAGATGGATTGGAACTAGAGGATACTTCTCGACACCTCCATGTTATGATTGGTTTCCCCTAGTAATAGTCTCTCTAATAGTTGGCTTTTTCATTTTCAACGGGTTAAATATGAGTTTTGCTTAGTGAAAGCACCAAACATGATAGCCTATTTTCAGGCTAACACCCAAAATTGACGGAAACATATTAAACAAATGAAAATTGTAAGAAATCAAAGAGAAAATAAGAAAAGACAATATATTATAGTGATTTCGCAAATTTTCGGCCTACATCCACTTTATCCTTTCTAATTATTACTTTTTGCTAGAGTAGCCAATTTTATAAAAGAATTTCAAAGCCTAACGATTAGATCTCAGGTTGACACATTAGAAAGGTTAATCATAGTGCCAAAAGCCGCATGGATTTGCTGAAAGTCCTTTTCATATGTTATAGTTTGCTATTTACAGGGAACCTATGCACCAGAACCTTCAGATCTCAGTTCGAATCAATCCGACATCCAGATCCGTGAAGTTAAGAGGAAGAACTTGTCGAGATGGCACGTTTCCAAAATTTAATCGATTGGCACTGATCGATCCTAACCATTTCTCCATCTTTTTTCATCAAAAATGCTTAAGTCCTCAAACTTTGAATCTTCCAAGGAAGCTGATCGATTAGTACTGTCAATGTCCAATCATCAAAACTTATCTTTTTTTTCTTTCCAAATTTGTATGTAGAATCACAGTAGAAGCTAAGTGGATCTAATACTGAGCTTTGGATCGATCGCCACCGTTTGCTAGATCGATCGATACCAATCGATATTGTCGAATCCGGACTTTATCTTTATTTTTGTTATCATATTCTTGAACTTTTCCAAGCTTATTATCCATTCCTTCATCATTTCATAGACCAAGTCCATTGAACTATCACTCAATCGTAACAATCTGAACTTAGATGTTGTTTCATTTATGTTCATCATTTCACATTGCAGAAGTTCTTCCATTGACTCAAGTTAATTCCAAGACCATAGAAAAATTGTAGGTAATAATTACGAAATTCAACTTAAAGTCACTTTTTTCAATACAATAACATTTATAGATTAACTATATTATTTTGACCAATGATTTATGACTTTGTGTCAAATTCCAATCGTGGTAGCACTAACCCTTTATATCGAAGAAGATGAATCCTCTCTTGATTAGTATTTCACTTCATGAGTCTCAATACATACACAACTATAACTGTATCATGAACCAATATCACATGATTACCCATAATCAAAGTAGTGTCTCCACTTATGAGGTCCAAAGTACTCTCAAGTCAAAAGGCACCTACACATCGTCATGTGAAGCATTCTATTTGACTTACATACAATGGCATATTGAAGACTTTTGGTAAGTCATTCTGTAATTGTTCTAAATGACTACAAGTATGTAACTAATTGGTGTCACAATAGATATAGGTATCACATTGTCCATTATATGGATAATGTTACATATAATAATCCTGTATATATACCAATATCTCATTCTCAAATAATAAATTGCTAAATTTTTTTAAGGATGAGGGTTTATATTTGTTCATTTGAAATAATACTCATGGTTACGAACTCTTCTGTAATTGTCTTTGACTAAACACTTTATCTTAGAGATTTCTAATTATATGTTATAATGTATTATTTTAACATTCTATATATATTTACATATAACAGAAAAAACAAAACAAAAACATATTTATTTCAAACAAGATTTCTAATTATATGTTATTATGTACTCTTTTAACATTATATATATTTACATATAACAAACACATTCCGTGAGCTGCATCCATGAGCTTTATCTTCTGTAGTTATGTTTACAAATTACAAACTCTTTTGTAGTTGTGTTTGACCAAACATTTTATCATTGGGATTTTTAATTATATGTTGTAATGTACTCTTTTAACATTAAATATATTTACATATAATGGAAACAAAAGCAGAAACAAAAACATATATATTTCAAACAAGGTTTCTAGTTATATGTTATAATGTACTCTTTTAACATTGTATATATTTGCATATAATGTGCTCTTTTAACATAATGTACTCTTTTAACATCATATATCGCCACAACCGATTGCTCTAAACTTTCTCCTTCATCAAATCTCACAAGTGCATGCATCAATTTTTCTACGCCCATCCAGCACATGGAACAAATAGAATTTCCCAGTTCCACTCTCATTCTATGAGCTCTTTCTTAGGAGGTTTTACGTATTGAATATGGCCCTAGTTTCTAGATAAATCCTTTCTGGATTATCGACAAGGTCAGTGTAAGAGGAATATTTTTGCTCCCTCCTAGGATGTTTGAAGCTCTGAGGCTATCATCGGTCTTTCTCTTTCCTTTATCCTTGCTAGAACCTACCTTGGATGATCCTCCATCCTCAACATCATTAACTTTGACATTTTGAGCTTCCACATCTTCTTGATATAAAAACTTTCCATCTTGGTAATAGAAGTCTGCTAAATTCACTTATAGATCCCTTACCGGTGCTATTTTAAACTCGGTATGGCTATCGACTCCTACAACCGCTGCCATACGACTATTAACAAAATTGGTTTTTGAACTGCAACGACTGTTACGTTAAATCTAGTTAAATAATTTCATAATGATTTCTTCTCCATTTGTTTCAAATTTGAAAGTGTCATCACACTCCTTGGTTGAACAACATGAACCCTGTACTAGCATATAAACTTCTCAACTAACTCAGTCAATGTGCTAATGGATCCACCATCAAGTTGTCGAAACCACATGGCAGTCATATCGGTTAAGTATAGTGGAAAGCAACGACAAATCACTTCCTCTCAAGCTCCTAACACTCCCATGTGTTGGATGTATCTCATCAGATGTAATATAGGATCAGTTCTCCCATCATAGGGTTCTAATGTAGGTAGCTTGAAATCATGTGGATTCCTAGCATAACGAATGTTTGGAACGAATGGATTTCGATTCACATCCTCCAAACTTCGATCTTGGGATCCACCCTAAAGCGCTTGTCATATCATCTTAGTTATATAATCTTCCTAATTCAGTTGAAATTTGTGAGGTTCAACATGCCTTTGATACAAGGCATCCTCATGCCTCCATTTCTACAGAGACCTTCTTGTTCTTCTCCATGTGGCTGTAAGCTTGCATTTAGACCTTGGTTCCCAACCTCAAAATTAGCCCTCTGATCTACTCTTCCTTGCTTAGGATTCAGATCAACATGGCCTGGTTAGTTGGATGAGTTTCGTTGGGGTCGATCGGTATCAATCGACCGTGAAGGCTGGAGGCTAAGTATTATAGGTCCTCGACTTTAGTCCATCATCTCTAATCTCTAATCTCCTTTGGTCTTGATTTCCAGCGACTCAAATCGCTATTTTTTGCTCCATCCTTTGGGGAAAAAAATCACTTTAGCATCTCCTCCCATCTGGCGAATGACATCGTTTATGTATTCGCCATCATTCCTTCCATCTCATCTCTGGTCACAAAATTTGAAGGTGGATTGGAATTAGAGGGCACTTCCAGACCGCCTCCATGTTTTGATTGGTTTTCTCTGGTAACAGTCTTCCTAGTAGTTGGCTTCTTAATTTTTAACGGGTTAGTTCTGAGTTTTCCTTAGCGAAAGCACCAAACATGTTAGGCTTTTTCGAACTAACACCCCAAATTGGTAGAAACGTATTCAACAAATGAAAACCGTAAGAAATCAAGGAGAAATTAAGAAAAGAGACAAAATCTTATAGTTTTTTAGCAAGTTTCCATCCTACATCCATTTTATCCTTTCTATTGATTACTTTTTACTAAAATAGCCAATTTTACCAAAAAAAAAAAATTGAAGCCCAATGATTAGATCTCGGGTTGGTAGAGTTTCTCATTAGAAAAGTTGACCATAGTGCCAAAAGCCGCTTGGATTTGCTAAATATCTTTTTCATATGTTGTAGTTTGCTATTTGTAGGGAATCCATGCACTAGAACCTTCAGATCTCGGTTTAAATCAATCCAACATCTAGATATGTGAAGTTAAGAGGAAGAAATTATCAAACAACATATTTTCCAAAATTTAATCGATCGGCACCAATCGATCCTATGGATCGATATCGTTCAATATGTTAACCATATCGCCATCTGTTTTCGTCAAAAATGCTCAAGTCCCCAAACTTTGAATCTTCCAAGGCAACCGATCGATTGGTGCTGATCAATGTCCCATCATCAAAACTTATCTCTTTTTCAAACTTGTATATAGAATCATAGGAGAAGCTAAGTGGGTCTAATACCAAGCTTTAGATCGATCAACACCGATCGATAAATCGATCGACACCAATCGATATTGTCGACTCCAGACTTTATTGTTACTATCCCATTCTTAAACTTTTCCAAGCTTCTTATTCATTCCTTCATTCCTTCATCATTTCATAGACCAAGTCAAGTGAACTATCACTTAGCTGCAGTAATTCGAACTTAGACGTGGTTTCATTTTATGTTCATTATTTCACATCGCAGAAGTTCTTCCACTGACTCAAGTCAATTCCAAGACCATGGAAAAATTAACGGTAATAATTATGAAATTTAACCTTAAAGTTACTTTTTTCAATATGATAACATTTACAGATTAAGATATTACTTTGACCAATGATCTATGGCTTTATGTCAAATTCCAATTATGGTAACATTAACCTCTTGTATAGAAGAAGATGAATCCTCTTTTAAGTAATGTTTCATTCCAGGAGTCTCAAAACATACACAACTATAACTGTATCGTGAACCGGTATCACATGATTAGCCATAATCAAAGTAGTGTCTCCACTCATGAGGTCCAAAGTACTCTCAAGTCGAAAGACAACTACACATCGTCATGTGAAACATTCTATTTGACTTGCATAAAAAACATATTGAAAACTTTTGGTATGTCGTTATGTAATTGTTCCAAATGACTACAAGTATGTAACTAATTGCTGTCACAATAGATATAGGTATTCCACTATGCATTATATGGATAGTGTTACATAGAGTATCTTGTAGATATATCAATATCTCATTCTTGAATAATAAATTGCTGGAAATTTTTAAGGTTGAATGTTTATAATTGTTCATTCAAAACAATACACATGGTTACAAACTCTTCTGCAACTATGTTTGACTAAACACTTTATCTTCGGGGTTTCTAATTATGTATGTTATAATGTACTCTTTTAACATTATATATATTTGCATATAATAGAAACAAAAAAAAATATTTATTTCGAACAAGATTTCTAATGATATGTTATAATGTACTCTTTTAGCATTGTATATATTTACATATAATAGACACAAAACAAGAATATTCTCGACTAAATTTTGTATAAAGTTAGTTACATTTTTGAAATTGAAATTTTGACTAGTTTTTAGTCAAAAAATATTATTACCGAATGGTTGGTCATAAACCCGATTCAAACTAGTTGTTTTAGAACCAAAATTTTCATACTCAAATCTCAATATTAGATTGCAAATTCGCTTTTTGAGACCAAATTATTGCTTTCTGATCAAGATTTCCAATCTTGGATTAAGGTTTCTTTGTGGTGATAGATGTAGATCAACATCGTCTTCCAGCAACCAAAGCATCTCTAATCTCATCATGCGTTGCAACAATTTGTTGTGCATTTATTCAACTTGCACCACCATACACAAGTCAAAGTTGTCGATACCAATTTTCAACATAACTCCGTGGAACTTCTACACTAACCATTTCTTCATAATCCAAGTCTTTACGTTGTATTTCTTATAAAACTAAGAATAATACAAGTTGCAAGGACCAACTGTGTTTCTTTGACAGAACTATATGTTAACTAAAATGTTGATTCTTTTTTTTTTTTCAAACATCGAATGTTCTTTCAAAATTTCATTTTACGTTTTTGGAGCATTCTAGGACCGTTGAAACCGTGAAACGTGTTAATATTGATAAAGTGGTAAAAGCTATTTCTATGCTTGTAACCTAACTACGCAAGATAGTACTTATCGGGTGGTAGACGTGGAAAGGTTTTAACCACTTCAATAGCATGATTTAACAATATGAACAAAGTCTTTCTCAAAAAGACATTGTAAAACTAAAGGTCAAATCAAAATTAAGAGCAATTAAAAAGTTTTGTGCTAGAAATTTTATCTGTCTACAAATGTCACGTGTCATCCATATCTCCAACATCAGTTTGAAAGAAAGGACACTAACGATTGTCACACCATAAGTAACACACCATGTAAGACCTTACAAACACTCTGACTTACGTTATTATATGCTCGACTAAAATCTCATTAACCAATTTATGCAATGCACTGGCTTATTATGTACAATTTTAAGGGGTTCCTATACATTTAGGGGGAATTATGTCATACCTAATAGCTAGATGTTACAAATGCATTTGAAACATGTACTTCGCATTTTGAAAAGATCTTGATTTATTCATATGCATGTTAAGAATGTCATTCATCCATACTCGACCCATGTATGAAGAAGTATGATGTGGGTAGGAGTTAACTGAATTGGCTTTAACATCATTTCAACAATGAAATCGAGATCCTGGACATATTCATCTCGTTGAGTAGGACATATCATCACAATTAGTTACACTATCCGAGCTTTTGCAAATCAGATTCCTATAAATTACCATAGACAAATTATGGACACGCTATTAGTATAATAAGAGAGAAATGTAGAATGTGTGGAATTATACAAGTGAAATGTTATGTCGAAAGTACAAGAGTTACATTCGACGTAACTATCACGTCCTATGTGACGTCACACTTTAAGTTGGCAACTGTTCTCTCCTAATTCATTGATGTACTTGTTACACCTGACTTAACTACAAGAAATCAAACATAACGTTCTATTTTTGCTTTTTCTAAAGTGAAAATATTATCCTTGAAGGTACCCTTATATATATATATATATATATATATATATATATATATATATATATATATATCACCTTACTTATGAATTTCTACTTTGATTATAGTTTTAAGGAGATGTACTAATTAGCATGTTGGATTTATATACAGGCCGTGACAACCTAATAGTTGCAATTTTATCGCACCGAGTTCAATATTTCAAACCATGAAGTTGAGACTTATGCCTTAAACCTATAACATATAAACCAAGCTTTCAAAATTTTGAGGAACGTATTTTCATATAATGTGTTCACTCATTTCCAACAGTTAATTGCAATTACAATTATAAATTTGTAATATTACACCTATAATTATGTTTTTCTACAACATAGATTACCAAATCATAAGTTGAGCGTTTTCAAAGGAATTCTAAAGGTTAAGCGTCCATTCAACATACTTCTAATTTATAAATGCATAGATGATAAGAATTCATAATTTTCAACATATATTGGACATGCACCTACAAAAAACTAAGGCAGTTGCCCATTCAATAGACACCTAGTTTGATTATGTAACTATATGTGATTAAGTTTTGTGATTACGTCGTAATTGACTAATGGAAGCAATTTTGAGGTTTAAAAAACTTTCAAACGTGTTCAAATGCTTTTCTTGTCAATAAGTAGTTCATTTGTATAAAAATTAAGAAAATGAAATAACACAACAATCACATCTTTCTCATCTACACGGCCTCACTCAAACCATCCTATTTCGCATAGACATAATTCGCCATTTAATTTAAGACAATAATAAGCCTATACCAGAAACCAGAAAGTATGTCGTTCTGTAGTAACGTTTCTTTTTAAAAGAAAATCCCGAATCAATTAACAACACACACAAGAAAATGAGGTTGATGGGATTTTGGAGGCTGGAAGCAGCCACTTGCTTTTCACGTTACAACATATCCCATGGACATTATCGTTGCATGCTATAATCAGACGCACTGTTCAAGTTATTCATCTATTATTATACATGCTTGAGCAGAGATAAAAATAAAACTAGATGCAATGCTATAATTTGGGAAAACATTATCGTATAAATACCCTATGAAAGCATATAACATTATTTGCCTTATCAATCAACGTTCATTCATAGACAAACAGTGCATCCTCACTTCCACTCATGTACAATCCAGCATCCTATAGTTTTTGTATTTATTCTTCCTAATCCAGAAGGTAAAAGTAGCGATTAAAACAATAGTAGATATAAGCAAGTGGCTGTGCACTACTTCTGAAATGGTAAAAGCTATAAATAGCAGGTTTAGCTTTTGCATGAAGAAATAATGTATCAAAACACTGGCAGTCTGGCACACTATATACGGGGTACCGTCTTTTTTCTACTTTCAGCATTATTTAGGCAGCTGGTACAATTATCCATAGTGTTTCTAAGCAAAGTAAGAAGAAGAGGACGATGTATCGGCCAAAACCTACAAAGAAGAAACAAAATGAACTTGTTGTAGAAGCCATGCATCATAAATTAAAATGAGCCAAAGAGTATCGAACACTCGCCTCAAGTTGCTCCTCTGAGAAAGAAGCCTTCTGTATGTTCCAAGTATCAGCGTGAGTACGCCTGAACTCTGCAACTGCTTTAGTAACTGTAGATCTGACTGGAGATGGCTCACTAATGAACCGTGCTAACAAAGTTACATGATCCGGGAGCCAACTGCAATTATTGGCCAAAAATTAATTTGAGATCCGTTCATTTAAGAATATCATTTTACATCAGGTAGATGTTATGTTATGGCTATCTTAACTAGAGCTAGGGAGAAAAGACATCATTACATGATTAATAAATAACATGTAGGTTGAATTATTATTATTATTTTTAAATAACAAGATTACGCACGACCAAGATAAACTAGAGCATCATACCTTGGCATGTCATATGGAGCCGATAGAACAGATGCAACTAAAGCAAGAACAGCGCCATGTACAGCTGCTATTGACTGGTCGTACTTTGATTTCCTGCATTAAAAATATCAATTCAGATCCTTATGCAATTCGCTTTGGTTTCTTATTTCCATATCATATTGAATGTAAACATTATAGAACTCCCTAAGGGTTGTGAAATTCAGTTTGACCTTTGATTCCGTTTCTTCAGTGTTGATTGTGCTTCTGCAAATGCCCGATCACGAAAATCTTTTGATAGCTCTTCGTCCCCACCCTTTAATAGGCTTGCAAGGACTCCAGCTGCGTGCTCTCTCACCTTTCTCATGTAAGATTTGGATTTAAGTTAAAACAGTAGAAAGAAAATATGTTTCTACAATTTAGCCAAACTTGGCATGTTTATGAACAATTCATATAACCCCAACATCTGTATTTCCAACAACCATTTATTATCAAACGCCAATATTTTCAATTCTAACATTGGGTTTTCATTTTTTAATTTAAGGAAAGGGTTATTTTCCAACTCAATGCCAGACTTGTTCACCACAAAAAATACTAATCATACAGAAAATGCCGGCTTTAACCTTCTATTCCTTGCTAAATATTTGAGGAAACAAATTTATCTAAAAACCATTAAACCTACTATCTTGATAAATAACTTACAAGATGCATTTTCATCACTTCTCCAGACCCAACAATTAGTAAGTATCCAATGCACAAGCCAATTAAGCTATAGCTAGAGCACAAAAATATGTTGAATTATACAGAACAATGAGATGGAGCGAAATTTTTATTGGTTTATATGTAATGGTGAGAGTATAAATCAACAAGAAAAAAATGATTAGTAAATCATGACAGCTATATTTTAAAGACGCAACTTTAGTGAAATAGAATAGTATCAGGCAATGACATGTATTAACATGGCAACTCATTTAAGGTTGTGCACAATTGGGTTTTTTTGGTAATTTTTCAATGTAGTGGGTGTAAACTTCAGATAGGTTCAGTTACTAGGCATTGACACTGTTTCCAATAAACAAATGATGTGTGAGTGATCCAAATTTTGAATGAAAAAGGTGATCTTTGTTTAGCATTACCTCAATTTGACTATCTACAAGTAGTTTTTCGACGCACTTCCATATCTGTGACTTCTCAGACTCTACAAGTATGAATGTATGCCTGAAAAAACATGATATTAGAACTATAATACTAAACGAGCATTTTCTTTATGCTGGAAAACTAGATATTGTTGCAAAATCAAGAAAATAATTGTTTTGAAAAAAATAAAATTCTATTGAAATACTGCCATCTATATAATCTTTTACAAGTGAATATCGTATGACCAGTTCAGTATAGATTATATAGCATCATGTTTTTGCTGATTATTTATCATTAGGAAACCTTAAATCCAGTAAGAATTGACTGGCATAAAAAATTAACTGAAAAATGCATAATTAACTACAGATGCTCTATTTTGCTCTTGAGAAGCATCCAAAGTTCTGAGTAATTTTTTAAGATTGGTACCACACCATATATACTTATCTCCCACTGCTTAGGTTGCAAAAGTACTCAGAAGGAAACAAGCACCAAGATATTTGGATACATTTTTTTTATATAAGAAAGTAACTAAGTGAAATTGAACAAAATCAGAAGATGTCAACTTTTTTAATTTTTTTTAACGAGTTGCTTAGGGATAATAATAGCAATTAATAAATAGGTAGAAGACTAGAAGATGAATCATAACATTTTTCATCTTTATAAAGTAGTCCAAATTTAATTTTACAACAAACACTAGTTCAAAAAGGCCGCAGTGATCATCATATTTATAAAGCCAACATAGGAGTATACCTTTTTAGATCCATCCTTGTTTAATATATAATTATCATTAAATAATTATTTTTATATTGTCATAACCATGATATACTAATACTCTAGTTTTAAAGGATTTAAGTACCCACATATCATTTTGTACCATGGTAATGTATCCACACCCTTACCAATGCTACATAGCTTAGTAATACTCCCCCACAATATGTAACCCTAAGTATGAAAATGGCTATACCAGATGAATAAAATATTTTATTCAACTAGGGGCCGACTCTTCATGCATATGTATTGTACAACACATTAACCTTAAACTTCAGATTTGCAGTTTCAGTCTCCACCACCAAAGATATACATTATTATATACTAATACCATCTCCATCCAATACCTGACCAACAAACTTTTTAAAGCAACAGAAAGTCATATATACATTACCAGACAGAGAGTTCTGGCTAGCAGAGCAAAGGACAGATATATTGAAAATAATATAGCATGTTGAAATATAAACGAAATATCCAAGGAGCAAGTAACAAACTAAAGCGCAGAGGTATTGAGGGGGATTAAATGTTAATTTCTCACTGTAGTTGGCTGTGGTTTCTCTCCTTTATCATAACACAGCAATTTAGCATGTAGTTCTTTAAAGAAACTGGTAACCTGTCTTATTACCTAAAAGCAGAATAGCTGTTACTATTATAATGATGGTACAAAATATTTAGCATGTAAATGGCTAAAATGTGAGGATAATCCAATTGACAAGACTTTTATGAAGAAGGGAAAAACATATAAAATCAGAAAATCAGATAAATCAACCTGTACATGAAGGTACGAAGATACGCAAGAGTCGCAGATCTGGTTCTCCAATTTGTGTCACTAACAGAAGAAAGGATAACTGAAACAGCACCACCTACAAATTGCCGGGGTAAAATCCTCCATTTAATCAAGTCAAAAGCTGCCTTTGCAAGTGTCGACAGATCTTTATTAGATGTCTCCTGTACGCTCAGATTCATGAGTTGAAGAAAGGAAGAGAACACAATGAATCTCGATAATAGCTTCAATAATACAGCTATAATATCTCCAGTTGCACAGCAACAGGTTTAATTAAATGTTTATCGGATATTATTTTGAAGTAAATAAAATATTTTAGTACTTTCACCAATTATCAACCATTATGTATTTGAAAATGACTTGAGGGAGCTTTCAAACATCACATATAAAATAACTATAACTTGATAAGTCTTGCAAGCAGGCACATACCACATACATTTTCGCATACTCATTAACGACATTCAACATTCATTTCAATAACATGCTCACAGAGAAGCATAGAGAAGCTTTGAATGTGTAATCTTACATGACCATGTAACATATCTTTGGAAAGCGGGAAATTTGATATAAACGAGCCTTAAAGACACCAGACAACATTCAAGTAATAATAATAAAATACTTCAATTGCAAGATTTTTATGCACTGTTGGAGATATAATTGTTGTACAATTACTTCTAAATTCAACGTACCTGTAAAGAAATAACTGGATAAAGAAGTCCAACAACTAGGTCCAACATATACGAAGATCTTCCAGATTTCAAAGCAGATATAATGAAGTGAAGCATCTGCATAAGTTAGGAAACAAAACTATATCATAATTAGCAAAAATCTAGACTAAGGATTAGTAGCACAGAAAATCTATACAAATACCGTTTCCATCTTTTGCATATCGGTTTCTGGTTCAGTATTCACAAAACAATTTTCATCGCTTCCATCTGCATTCGAGTCACCATTTTCAAATCGACTGGTAGATTGGATATTCATTGTTGAGGCAGAAGCTCTTTCTATAATCAATTTAGCCCAATTCTCCTTTTGAGGTACTTCAATTAAGCTAGAAATTTCATCCTTTTGTAGTTGACTGTGACAGGATATTGCAAAAAGACGCATGTTTGAGCATAATATTGCTAGTGTCACGCCAATCACTTCTCTCACCTGACCATGTTCATTTTTTTATAATAGATAGTTGGAAAATAATAGGATGTACACAAAAATATCAAGTATCGAGCTCAACAATAAACACTAGGAGATTTTAAGATATTCACAAATGTAATGCCGCTCAGGTAGATTTATTACCCAACAATAACATTATACCTTGGTGTTGTAAAAGAAAAGGCAAGGAAAATTCAAATGGTACGTCGAGTTGAGATCATAAAATCATTCAGTTATTCGAGTTTTTACTAGGAAACTACTTCCATCAGTTCGTTAATAACGGTAACATCATGAAATCTAACACCAACTCACCGAGGAGATGCTAATTTGTCTAGAAACTCGGATAAGGCCAGGACATTAAGAGAGTGAAAAGGATGGATACATATGAATGCTAGCTGTTATAACCAAATTTTCCGAAGTCTTCAAACCGACTTAAACGAGCGAATTAGACGAACAAAGGATGAAGAAATGACCCAAGAACTTTGAAAACATTATAAAAGGTTGGAAAAAAAGGAAGTATCAGGAAATGAGCGAAAAAGTCAATTTTTTCAACTCGGTGCTTTAGGTCGGACTCAAGTTGTACCTGAATTGAACTAAGAAAAAATGAAGGAATACCGGAGTCGAGAATAGCAAGGAAAGACAACTATATGACTTAGAATAAGACACAAGTCAACTAGGTACCGAGTTGTAATCTTTCTCGGGTCGGACATACAAAACTCGCAGGAAGAACTCAAAGCACTTCAACAATTGGACGACTCCAAGTAAGACCCGAAGCAAACACACAAATCACTCGGATCGGATTCCAAGTTGGGTCAATCCCGACCCGAAGCTCATAATTTTCACCGACATGATTCACTCCAACATTATTAGAATTATCTAGAATGGTGATATGAAGTAACTCAAGAAATATGAAAGCAGATTGAGCAATAAAAATAGACCGGTAATACCGAGAAGAATTTCTCTAGACGGGGTCCACTTTAGAGCTTTGGAAGATGAAAACTTGCAAAACACATAGGAACTTGTGTTGAGAAGAAGCAAAGAGAATTCGGTACCGACCGACCTGATTTTTCGCCTCAAAACTCATGCAGGGTGACATATTCTTCATGCTATGTTCGTGGATTTTAGTGACTTCGAAGAATTCTAGCCTAATTACGAGATTGCAGTAGAGATTTGCCTATAAATAGCAACATAACTTCAACTAAAAAGATATTTCTCTCTTTTGGACTTTGGAAGGGACATTTTCAAATCTAAGTGTTATCTCCATCTTTAACTCTAGAAATTTCACTGTAAATCTGAGATCTACTAGAATGTGGTCGGATCTTATTGAAATCATTGTAATCCAAAGAGAAAACAATCGATAACAAGGATTAAAGTGAAAGTAAACCGGCATATTCGCCGAACCACTATAAAAAGTTTTGTTTGTTATTGCATTTACTTGTTTGTTTTGGATTTACTTGCTTTGGGGTGTTGAGCCACTTTTTGACGCAATATTTTTGGTGCTTTCACCGAGAAAGAGCTTGGATTTGAAGTATGGAGAAGATGAAGAGACTTGATACAAAAGCAATTATAATACCCCTTAATTTGACGTTAGTTATTTAATTAGTTACTTAGTTAATTAGGCTTCAAAAATAAAACTTCTACAAACGATGGAATTTGATCACGAAACTTACACCATTGCGTTCGTGGCAAACTTCTAAACAACCTTTATATTTGGAGTTGTGCGATCGGGGCCCAAACAAAGAAGTTACGGACGAAAAACGAATTCGAAACGAAAATATATAAATAAGAACGGTTAACATTTATAATTATTTGTCCGGATCCACAGGCCGATCGTTCATTGCAACCAGTCGACATGTAGCGGTCGACATGTAGCAGTCGACCGGTGCATATAAGACGGTCGACCGATTGGGTAACCGCGGACGCAATAAACCTAGACCACAACGGCTCGAATTTAATATATTTTCGATCTAACGGTTCTGGTTGATTCTAGCGTCTATAAATTCAGACCTAGCTTCCCTGCCGAAAAATGTAAGACCCGCTTCCCTATGAAATAAGTAACCTAATGAGATTCCATATTTATAATTAAAAGTGATAGTGGATATGTCGAAAAGGGTTCGCTTCAAGTTTGAGATATTAAGTGACTGTAAGGTCCGCCTCTTTTCTATAAAAGAAGTATTAAGTAGCCTGGTGAGATTTTCAAGCAATGTCAGCTAAATAGTACCAAACAATGTCAGCTAGATAATATCAACGAGAAATCTGCCTTGGGGTTAGGTATTAAATGACCAAGACCTACAAATATTAGAGGTATGTCTAGTCCTTATTAATGAGATATTAAGTGGCTTGGGTACATTTTCTCACATTGCTAAGGCCGTAATAATAATGGTACCGGTGAGAAGTCCACCTGGAGATAGGTATTAAGTGATAGAGACCTGCCTAGAATATAAATATTAAATGGTTAGAAGTCCGTCTAGTCCTTTTTAAAGGTATTAAATGACTTGGGTACTGTCTATTACATGATTATGATTTTAACGGCGGGTAATAGTTGGATTAAATGTCAAAAGTCTTAAATAGTGGTTAGAGGTCTTTGTAGCTAAGACCCACCGACCATTGACAATATTGTTAAAAAACCACATTGGAAATATGTCTTAAATGATGGGGTCTACCTTGATTTAGACCTTAAATGATGGGGCCTACTTTGATTGAGGCTTAAATGACAGGGTCTGTCTATTTCTCTTTTAAATATTATAAAAGCCCGCTTCATATTTAGAAGTATTAAGTGGCAAATGTGGTTCTCACATTGTGATCGGTGGCGATGCTTTGTCTCTTACCCTTACACGTCACGACAATATGGACGGTCAAGAGGCTGACCATAAAATAAGAAAGTCCAGGGTTACCATTTGTAGCCACGCCCTTAAAAATGTGACCGATTGGGTCGTTACATTTGGTATCAGAGTCTAGGTTGGTAGATCAGAGGAATTAGGATAAATTGAGAGAACGTATTTGCATTTTCCTATCTAGTAATATTATATTTTTACATTAGGTTCTAAGAGTTCCGACTATAGAAGTAGTTGTAGTTCCACTCCGAGGGAATGAGCAAAGCAACTATGAGTTGGAAACATCTTAAGAGTTAAGATTTTCACCCCGGCTTCGAAGTACCCCACGGAGTGCTGGCAATGCGTAAAGCGCTATTGCTGAAGAGTGTGAAACGACATATGACTGAATCCCAAGGTGTTCGACTTGATGGTTGAGATTCTAGCTCCCTTGTGATTTTGGATTTTGAGTTCCAATCGGAGATACATATTTATTCCAAATGGACGGAAAATTAGAGTCGGTATGCCGCAATTGTCCCTAAGCAAGTTTTTGCTGGGGTGCATTCATTGATCACCTCTTGGATGACAAATCGGATTTTTATTTGAATAATTAATGTCAATTCCTTAGTCTAAAATCTGTGAAAGAATTTTTATAAGTATATTTTGAAAATGCCTTGGATTTTGGAAAAATGTTTTTCAAAAAGATTTCTTTTCCCAAAAAAAAATTTTGAATTTTTTTTGAAATTTTAATTATCAAAGAAACATGTATAGCGCTAAGTTGATCGTGTTAACAAAAAATATCAAAGATTAATATTTAAAATCCTTAAATATTTATATGTATATATCAGTAAAGGCTTGATTTTAATTTTTGGTAGGGAAATAGTTTTTCCAATTTGAAAATTTGTGTTTTAAAAAAAGGTTTTTGGAGATCCTGAAATATTTATGTATATAAGTTTGATTTTAAGGGAAGCTTTGGCAATGAAATAGTTTTTATTATTTTGAAACAATTGTACAAGAGCATATATTTAGCTCGATGATTTTTCAGTTTATAAAATCGAGGTTTTTAAATTCTCTCTTTAAGACACAAACAAAATAGGAATGACATTCAATTTTATTGGGGTATGTAGTTTGAAGTGTTGTATCCACCAGCTATTGGAAGAAATACTTCAGTACGAAGTAGGCAGAAAATAACAAATGGAATATTTTGGGTTTTTGAATTTTTGTTGGTTGCGGTAGTTTTGTTGGAACTACTGTGAATTGCTGGAACATGGTTCAGAACTAGGAGGTAGGCTTTGACACCGCCGTGATGAGGACATGAATATTTCAGATTGCGACGACTTTAAGAAGATGATGCGAAACAGTTATTATTATTCAATCCGACCCTAGTTGGGTCCAGGTTCAATTACCGTCTAAAGCCTGTCTAGCGGTAAGCCTATAGTGGTCTACTAGTTAACGAGTTTTGGCACAACTTAAACCTAGAACGGAACTATAAAAGTCACTTCCGAATTTTCCTGGTTACCTTTTTTTGTTCATCTTGCCTCAACAAGTCGAATCCAATCTCCATCATCCACATCCAAATATCAGCCTCTCTCGTTCGTTCATTCCCTAGGTGACGCTGTTTTTCCCTAAGAGCAGCAACCTCGCCTCCCTCTCATGCTGGTTTTGCACGTTAGATCTCGTCTTTCCACCACTCCAGATCTAAACCCTATTTCACCCCCCGACTACATCTTAGTCCAAGACACATTTCTGCACTGTCGGTTTTTCCTCGCACCATTATGGTCTCAACCCTCAAGAGGCCATTTGGCTGGACCGGAATGAGCAGAAGGTTTCGCCGCTTTTGGGCTCGAAGAGCTACTCGTCGCGGTAGGATTTACACTGATCTTCTGCTTCGATACCTTTGAGCGAAATGTTACCCGTATTGCATCTGCCTTTTCGATGGAGGCAATAGTTTGATTCATTCGAAGCTGAAGAGTGTCTTGATTGAGCCGATTAATGATAGTCTCGCTGAGATTTTGGAGGCCTCCGCAGAGGACACGGACTTGGATGATTTTAAAGTGATTGGCTCAAAATTTTGCACCAGGTCTTTTCTCAGGATGTCGGTGTTTGAAAGATGGATAATCTACGTCTGACTGCCCATCTGATTATGTGCATTATTTGACACAACGTCATCCCTAAGATGGAAGGTTATGACTGGATTTATCCCATGATGCTGAAGATCGCCTATTCTAGTATTGGCGGCATCACCATCAATTGGACCCGCATTCTTTTAATTCAATTTGTTGATCAAGGATTGACACTCCACAGAGTGACTTTTCGTATTTTCACCTAGTCACTCTCGTCTTTAGATAATACGGGTAAACCTCTGTGGAGATGCAGTTTAGTAGAAGGTTCCTTCTGCCATCATTAGATCCCCCTTAGGAAGATGACAATTCAAATGTCATCCACAACACCAGCAGCGCTAGCGACATGAGATTGGGTGCATAGCAGCTATGCTATGACTACTCAAGAGTCGCAGCAATGGATCGAGCTCCAGCCGTGGAGCAAGGCATCTCGTAGTCTGATCACTTCCAGCATTTGTTCATTTCTTTCAGGTTGTTTGGGTTGTAGCTGTTAGTTGTCTATTACAAAAGGCACACACGATATTAGGAATTTCTAATTATTTACTATGTTATTGTTTCTGGACATGCGAACCGCTCATGTATATGCATAGTAAAGAAGCAGTATAAATATGAGAATCTCGTAAAGACACTTAACTAACAGTAAATGCAATTTAAGACTGGAAGTTTAGAATAATTGAAATTTTAGCAAAAGACATGATAAAGTTGTTTTGATATCACGGGTCATTGTTCATGTTACTTAAAATCTTTAATAATAGATGTGTTGACATTTTTCCTTGAAAGCTAAAGTGTAAAAAATGATTTTTCGATGTGTTAGATTATCGGATGGTAGAAACTGGATGAAAAATTAGTTGTTTAATATTTCTATTCGTAGGAGTATTGGGGTTTTGGTTGAAAAGATTTTTCAAAAAGCTGCATATATATAGAAATGCAAGTATATATGTAAGTTGTTTGCATCATGTTTTCAAAAATGTTTTCAAAAGAAATGCATTCATATAGAATAATCTGATTTAGAATAATTCTACATACATATTTTCTGCGTAGTGATACAGTAATACACTATGCACTTGTACACGTTTGGTTGCAAAATTTGTTGTACACTCGTTGATTGTGTAGTTTATGATAATTAGGAGTCAAAACCTTGCCTTAGTCATTGGTGAAATTTCGAGGACGAATTTTTTTTAAGGAGGAACGAATGTCACGTCCCTTAACTTGGCGTTAGTTATTTAATTAGTTAGTTAATTAATTAGGTTTTGAAAAAGAAATTTGTGCAAACAATGAAATTTGACTATGAATCTTGCACCATTGTGTTTGTAGCGAAATTTTGAACAACTTTCATTTTGGAAGTTTTGCAATCGAAGTACAAACAAAGAAGTTACGAACGAAAAACGAATTCGAAACGAAAATGAATAAGAAAAGCCAACGTTTATAATTATTTGTCTAGGCCTGCAGGCTGACCGTGCACTGCGACTGATCGACATGTAGTGGTTGATCGGCTGGGTAATCACGGGCGCAATAAACCAATGCCACAACGGCCCAAATTTAATATATTTCAATCTAACGGCTCTGCTTGATTCTATCGCCTATAAATTCAGGCCTAGTCTTCGCTTCTCTTCTCATATTTTCTGGAAGCAGTAGTGAAACTCTACCATTTCTTCTTCTCCGCTTTCTTTAAATTATAAAAATAAAATATTTATATCTATATTCATATAAATCAAAAAAGAATAGAAATCTAATAAAAAAGGAGAAGAGAAGATAATCAACAATAAGCGTATTTGAGGTAATTTATATATTTATACATATTTTCTCTCCAAATCTCAAATCTCTTCTCAGATCTGTAATTCTAACGTATGTACATACCCTTTTATACATATCTCTTGAATTAAAAAGGATCTGAAGATGAATAGATTCTACTTCAGATCTGGAGATTTGGATCACTTTTAAAAAGTGAGTGGAAATTTTATAGATTATTATAATACGAAAATTATCTCATTGGTGCATATTTGATTATTATGCCTAACTGGATAATTGTATATGAGTTGTAGGCAACAAATTGAATATATCCGAATATAATAAATATCGCTTACATATTCATGTTTATGAATTCATTTAGAATTGTTTACAACCTGATCTGGAAATCAGTCCCAAAAGTATGAATTTAGAATAGTATGAATTTAGAATATTGGTTTGAATGAAATTAATTCTAGATCTGAAATAAGTTGTATAATAATGTTATAAATTTGGATTAATAACCTAATCATGTTGAAATGTAAACTTTTCTATGTTTGAAATTGTTGGAATTTAGATCCGTTTAATATTTATAAATTAGTTTTATTTCTTTCCATTTTAGAAAAAATATAGCGTTTGATCTAACAAGGAATGGATACAAATAAAAAGAAAACGAGGTTAAAGTATGAATTCATTGTAATTTTACACTATCTATTTCAGTAATACAAAGAAATGATTATTTCTTGTAATTTCAAACGATTTAGTCTTTTATATTTTAAGCTTAAATCTTTTGTTTTGGACCAATTTATGAAAATTACAGCGGATAACCTTTTTAGATAGGATTTCAACAATTGAGCATGGAAAATGAAATTTTAGTGAAGATATATCAATAGAATATATTCGATAAAAATAGATTTCTGTACGTAATTTACCGCGTTTATAATAATTAAATATAAAGCTAATAACGACCCTTACACGTAATACTCACGTTTAGGATGATAAATTAATGGAAAAGAAATTTAAAAGGTTGTAACTCCAATAAATGGAAAATAAATGGTAATAAATATGAGAGTTGCAATAATTTGATATGGTAAATGGAGTAATAAGATTGATAAAAATGAAATAGATATAAAAGGTTACTAATTTGAAATTAGTAATCATACATAAATATCTTAGAAAATGTCTGTTAGGATTTTGTTGACAAACTGACATTTATAAGCATAAAAGGGGATTTACAGGTAGATAAGTATTTAAGGTAAATCTTATTGTCATAGATAAAAAGGGAATTAGTAAGCCAAATCCAATGTATACCTAAGATAATATAAGAAAAAACTTAGATGATTAATTGGACTCTGTAGATTAGTGATGCGAGGTCAGTAGAGTCACTGGACGGAAGACTGCCCTTCACTTTAAGGCTACTAGCAGTCGGGTGCAGTTACTACTGATGTGAGATATCCCTAATTCTAAGACCCGTGACGACGTGAGAGATTTGGTCTGCTTTCTTAATTGGAATTAGGAGCGGTGACAGATATTTCCATAAAGGTTCGCTTCTAGTTTGAGGTATTAAGTGGTTGTATGGCCTGCCTCTCTGCTAAATGGAAGTATTTAGTAACCTAGTGAGATTCCAAATAAATAATGATGTCTCTACAAGATTTACTTCAGTATTGAGGTATTTAAGTGACTGTAGGGTTCGCCTCCCTACCGAAAGAAGTAACCTAATGAGTTTCCATATTTATAATTAAAAATTATAGTGGTCCGCCTCTTTTCTATAAAAGAATTATTAAGTAGCCCAATGAGATTTTAAAGCAATGTCAGGTAGATAGTACCAATTGGAAGTCCGTTTGGGGTTAGATATTAAATGCTAAAAGTCTACATATAAATAGATGTTAACTGGTCAAGGATCTGCCTAGTCCTTATTAATGAGATATAAGTGGCTTGGTACAGTCTCTCACATTGCTAAAGCCGTAATAACGACAATACCGGTAAGGAGTCCGTTTGGAGATAAGTATTAAGTGATGAGATCTACCTAGAATATCGGTATTAAATGGTTATAAGTCCGTCTAGTCCTTTTTAATGGTATTAAGTGGCTTGGGTACTGTCTATTACATGGCTACGATTTTATCGACGATAGATGCAGTTATAGTTGACATTAAACGTCGAAAGTCTTAAATAGTGGTTAGAGGTCTTTATAGCTAGAACGCACCGACCACTGACAACATTGTTAGAAAACCACCTTGGAAATAAGTCTTAAATGACGGAGTCTACCTTGATTTAGGTCTTAAATGACAAGGTTTACCTTGACTAAGGTCCTAAATTGCAGTCTGCCTATTTCTTAAAAATATTATAGAAGTCCACTTCATATTTAGAAGTATTAAGTGACAAATGAGTTTTAAAGTATTGGATGGTTGATAAGGCTTCATCGGTACTTTATACCTTAGGAAAGGGTAAGTAATCATGTGTGCAATGCAAGGTTAGATTAAATTTGCTAACCTTAATGGACATAACTATTAAATGGAAATCAATGGGTATAAATTCATGTTATAGACAGTTTATAGCTTTTCCAGTCATCAGAATGTTGTTCTGACCCCTCCTCATTCAACCCACATGATAGATTTAGTGGAATGGGTAATTGGAGCTGGATGCGCTTTGTTGTTGGAGAAGTCTTCTTTCTCTCATGCTCGATACTGATGTGACAATCTGCTATCAAAGTAATACCATTAATTCCAAATCAGTAGTCATAGTGTTCTTATTCTATAATGTTTCCGCTATGAGTTTAGATTTCTATCAATCTCTGATAATGCTCATATTTATTTGCAGGTATCAAATCCAACGATCTGTGCTTTGGACTTGGGTTTCGATTTTTGTCGAAATTTAAGCCCATTAAAGACGGGTTGTTACAACAATTACTGGAGGAAGTCAACAAGGAAAGGCAGCCAGGAGGTGTCCTCAAATTCGGATCCATCGGTCTACATGACCAAAGAAGAGATAGAGAGGAGATGTTGAACAGATTTTTTAAAAAGATGAATCAACAAAGGACAACCATAGCAGCTGAAATTCATAACCAAATGCCAAAAAACAATGCATGAGCATCTGGAGTTGGAGCAGAGCAAAAAACAACTGAGCCCCAACAACCAGAACAAATCATACCGACATGAATTTACTCGAGGCACTATCAATTCAAATTTGGGACGAGCTCTGGAACGAGTTATCCTGAAGTAAGAAAGGCAGTGCAAATGCATAATAGCAAGAGCCAAAATCAGAAGCCCACCATAGGAACTGAAGGCAGAATGAAGCTATGGATCAGAGACTTTCATTGGATGATAACTCCATGATCGGGATGGTTTGGAATCAGGTTTGGTTCTGCTAGCTGGTTTCGGCTTTGACTTGACATACGCCTATGACTTCTATCAGGCTCATGACCTGAAGACTGCAGGCCAGTCACCCAAGAAATGGGGCTAAGAATGTCTTCTAGAAGCACAGTGTACTATCTATTGTTCCTTCTTTCTTTAGTTATGGAGTAGACGGTTTTGAACGGAGAATGCAGAATAGAATCATCGTCAGAATTGTATGATGCTATTCCATCTAGCTGGGGTTGGCTTTCTCTCAACCCATTAGAGAAAACAGAAGCTCGGGCATGCTTCACTCTGTGGGGATTTCTTTATTGGCAAGTCGAGCCAATTCCGCACATTTTGCGATTATCTCATTTAATAATAGGTCCACCTCTTGGGGGGCGCTTGCTGCTTCATTAGTTCCAGAAAGTGCATTAGTAACTGAAAGGGTTGTTTCTAAGGGGAACGAACTCGTACTCTCCATAAATTGTAAATCACTAGCAGAAAGTACTACTTGTTGTTGTTGATTTTCCATCTCCTTTCCCAACATGAATTTACACAAGGGCACGATCAATTCAGATTTAGGATGAGCTCTAATGCCTGGAAAGGGCGATCCTAAACTCAAAAAGGAAGATCAAAATGCAAATGCACAACAGCAGGAACTGGAATCAGAAGCTCACTGTAGGAACGGAGGGAAAAATGAAACTATGAATCAGAGACTTCCACTGAACGATAACTCATGATCGAGGTGAATTGGAGTCGGGTTTGATTCATTTACTTCGCTTTTGTTTTAAATAAATAATGCAATATTAATATCAGACCGTTTGCATATCTACATGATCTTGATCGGCCCCAAACACACTCCGAGTGGGAAGTTTGAAGGTGATTCTTATAGGGTCAGATGTTTGATGCTCTGACTTAAACTTCATGAGTGATGTCTGACACCGATTAGGAAACACCAACGAAGAGTGATGACCTCTTAAAATCGATTAGGATTTTATAAACCAATTAAATGTAATGGCTCTTGAATGTGATGATTGATACTGATTGATAGTGGTAGTCCCGACCGAAGAGATGTGGTGATGACCATAAGATGTGTCCCCTTGCCGGAAAGCGAGTAGATTGGGCTTGTACGAAAGTAAGTTCCCCACCGAAGAGTAAGTGGATGGACTTACTTAGACGTTGAGTCCTCTCGTCGAAGAACGAACGGATTGGACTCAGCAAGTATCCAAAGAAATCGAACCCTAGATTGGATGTTAAACGATCCAGAGTGATCAAACTCAGATTGGATGTTAAACGATCTAGATAAATCAAACTCTGAATTGGATGTTAAACGATCTGGAAAGATCAAACCTCAGATTGGATGATGAATGATCCGAAAAGATCGAATCTTATATTGAATGATGAATGATCCGGAGAGATCGAATCTTATATTGAATGATGAATGATTCGGATACATTGAACCCCAAATTAGATGTAGAACGATCCGAATAGATCGGATCCTAGATTAGATGAGACCCTAGATTGGATGAGATCCTAAATCGAACGTTAAACGATTCAAAAAAATCGGACCATAGACTGGACATTGACTTGGCCTTAGGATATGAACTTCATGTGATTAAACTAGAATAGATAAATCACGAACGAACAAGTGATGAATTTGATAGATGATATGATAACTCCAAATAAGATCGGTCTGATTATGATTTATGACTAACACTTAAACAAGTACTAGAATCCTTAGATATAATGGTCTAGAACGACCTTTGGTTTGCAGGTGAATCCGAAGAAACAGAATGATTCACCACAACTTGGATCGATAGATAGCCGGAGAGCTCGACTGTCAATGATTGATCGCTACTGCTGAAGCTTGTACTTGAGCAAAACGCACCTTACATTCATAACGCGTACTTTAGTGGCGAGCTGTTATAACCAACTTTTCCGCAGTATTCGAACGAACTTAAACGAGCGAATTGGACGAACAAATGATGAAGAAATGACTCAAGGACTTTGAAAACGTTATAAAAAGGCAAGAAAAATGAGATTTCAAAAAAATTAGCGAAAAGAGTTAACTATAGTTTTTCAACTCGGTACTTCAGGTCGGATCCGAGTTGTCCTTGAGCTGAACCTAAGAAAAATGAAGGAATACCGAGTTAAGAAATAGCAATTCATATTGTCTTGGAGTCAGACCTGAGTCAAATCCAAGTTATACCTAGGTCAGACCCGAGTCAACTCGATGCCAAGTTGTAAGTCACAACTCGGTAACGAGTCGTGATTTTTCTCGGGTCGGACACACAAAACTCTCAGGTGGGACTCGAAGCACTTCAACTTTTGGATGACTCTACGCAAGACTCGAAGCAAATACACAAACCGCTCGTGTTGGACACGAGGCCAGGTCAACCCCGATCCAAAGCTCATGATTTTCACCGACTTGATTCACTCTAACATGATTAGAACTATCTAGAATGATGATATGAAGTAACCCAAGAAATATAGAAACAGATTGAACAATAAAAAGAGGTCGGGTACCGAGAAGAATTTCTCTAGACGGGGTCCACTTAAGAGCTTTAAAAGATGAAAGCTTGCAAAACACATAGCACTCATGCCAAGAAGAAGCCAAAAAAAACTTTGGTACCGAGACCTAATTTTTCACCTTGAAACTCATGCAGGGGTGGCCTATTCTTCATGCTATGTTCACGGATCTTAGTGATTTAGACGAATTTTGGCTCAATTACAAGATTGCAGCAGGGATTTACTTATAAATAGCAGCTTAATTTCAACTAGAAGAGAACTTTTCCTCTTTTGGACTTAGGGAGGGTCATTTTCAGATGTAAGTGTTATCTCCTTCTTCTTTAACTCTAGAAATTCCATTGTAAATCCGAGATCCACTAGAGGATATGATCGAAATCATTGTAATCCGAGGAGAAAACAATCAATAACAAGGATTAAGTGGACGTAGGCCAGAGTATTCACCGAACCACTATATTTGCTCTTGTTTTCTTCTTGTTTTTGCTTGTTTGATTTGGATTTATCTACTTTGAAGTGTTGTGCCACTTTTTGATGCAACGCTAGCCATACGTGTCAAAAACAAACGGCAATATTTTACAGGCACATTTCAGCCAGATGTTTATGTCATATTCAATTTAATTTAAACCATGTCTAATGATATTTTCAGTACAATTTTAGGGTACAAACAGGATAGCTGCATTCTCCGCTAGACTACAGGAAGAGTTCATATAACCAGGGACAAAAAAAGAAACAGGGCCTACATGTGGTACTGAGTTTGCTGTGAGCCTGTTACCGTGCTATATTTAACCCCACACGCTTATATTGAAAGGTGGCATCATGCAAATTCATGGCACCCACCTGTTTGGATGAGCGTATGCAGTGCTTTCTTGCTGCATTCAAAGCAGCACGAGTGGCATTTATCTTGTTCACCTCCACTCACTATTAGAAAAGCATTTATAAACAACAATGCTGAAACTTTCAACGTTGACCTACAAGATTCTTTTCCACCGCTGTTTGTTAACTATTACAGTGATTTAAAAATCACTTGCATAAGAAAAAGACTACCTTGAATCTTTTTTTTTATTTGAAACGCTTATCCTGAAGTGCTTCCACAAATAGCTAATAAACAGATTAAAATCAGAGAAAAGAAATAAGAGTGAAATAGAACACAGTTAGAGATATAGGTCCCGTTCCCGGACCCAAAAAGACGATTTTCCAAAAGCATTTGGTGTTTAAGTTACATCAATGTTTGAAGGAAGAACATTTAGAAGCTGGAAACATGTCGTACTCTCCAGTCAGTCCGAATTGCCAACTACCGAGACCGAGGATGATATGTCACTTGAGTTTCAAACCTCTACATCAAATCCCACCCTTGAAGGCATTTGGGATGAGGAACCACTGCCTTCAGATTGGAATGATCCTTTGGCCTCTCAGCTCTCTCAACCCTCTCGTCCCTTTCAAACTTCCAACCAAACAAATTTGCTCAAGCTGAAGCTGATGTGAATTTTGATGTTGATAAGAACAGTCCCTAGTTCTACTGCTCTTTCTTCCAGAAGACGCTTGCAATATTTGTTTATGATGACATTCACAAGATGGTGGAAGAGGGGGGAATAACGCGCTTCAGATCGAAAAGTTCCTCCAGAGATGGTGATTGTACTCAATATAACGATCGCAGATTGGCTGATGCTATTGCACGTTAACCTTGCGAAGATTACGAAATTATCTATCAACATTTTTTGTTGAAAAGGCTTTAAAATGCTCAAGCAAAATGATGTTGCAGCACGAGACTTTACTGAAGCAGAACTGAAAGTATCGTGAGAACATCGGTGGTTTGATTTTGTAAGGCTTTATGTGTTACCAATCTAGTTCATTGTGTTTCCGTTAATATGTTTGAACCTGTAGTTCGTTTGTTTGTATAAATTATTTAAGTGGTTTGTTTAGCTTTCTATCTAAAAAGTTAACTGAACATGAACTATTAATTGATATTAAATAAAAAGGTGGAACCCAGTGCACGAGGCTCCCGCACGACAGCAGGCTCTGGGGAGGTCGATTGTACGCAGCCTTTCCCTCGCTTTGCGAAGAGTCTGTTTCCGGATTTAATTGATATTAAATATTAAGTATAAATTATTAATTATTAATATTAACTACCAATCATTAGTTATTAATTATTCAATATTAAGTACTAATTATTACAAAAGAAAATACATCAATGATATCAAAAGAAAATAACCAACCCGGTATATTAACAGGCATCCATTCTATTCATATTATTCGCTGATTTTGAACAACTGATACGGTACGCGGTGGGGTGCATGTGATATTTGATTGTTCGAATTGTGTTACGCATTTTTCTCTGGCAAATGCAAGGTAAATACTTATCCGATAGACAACTCCCCTAATTAATATACTGGCCCGTTGGTTATGAGGACAGTGCTTCCTCAATGCATATCTACTGTTATCCCATAGACAACTCCCCTAATTAATATACTGGCCCGTTGGTTATGAGGACACTGCTTCCTCAATGCATATCTACTTTTTTGGTTCTTATACATCTCTAACCATACTCTAATCAAAGTCATGTCCAGCAATGCTTTCATAGTCAGACCCTGATCATACTCAGATCCTAATCTATACTCAGATTCTAATGCAATTTGTCTGGGAACGCACCCGTAATAAATTCTAACTACAATCAAGATAAGCATTAAATGTTAGCATAGTGAATTACTTCGTTGGGTGTGTAATCATATGTATACACACACATATACATATGTGTATGTATATGGTTGTATGTATGAGGTAGGATCTGAAGCTTAGCCCTTTGTAACCTTGTCCCTTTTTTTTTGTGAAAATGTATTGAAACAAAACAAATCTTATATATAGATATACTATACTGGCTATCAAGATCATATACATTTAAATTTGGATCGTTCTGAAACTTCTAACTTCATCAAAATTACATTCTGAACCGGCGGTTAATACATACATATATACATCTATACATATAGATACATACACGCATACATACATACATATACATATACATACATATATATATATATATATATATATATATTCGATGACTCGCATTGAACCACAATTTTGATTGAGAAAGCAATTCTGAAACGATCCAAATTTTTGTGTATGATCTTGATAGCCAACACATTATGTCTACAAAATTTGTTTCATTTTGGAAACATTTTAAGCAAAAGCATGGCCAGAGGCTAAAAGGGGAACATGCAAGGACAAATATTTAGTTGAATGATGTGGCAAGAGAGAGAAATAACAAATATTTAAATAAAACCAGTGGTTAATTCTAGAGGTGTCAAGGGGGGTTTACAAAAGAGCGGTGTCCCTGAACATTCCTCGTGTGTGTGCGCATTTGTGTGTGTGTTTGGGGGGGGGGGGGTGTTGGGTTGAGTGGAGGGTGGGTGCTGTCGCAGGTTGATGTAACCACACTGAATGCAGAAATAAAAAGGATGCAATGCAATATTGTGTGGCAGTAATTTACAGAGGTGCATAGTTCCACCTTAGAAAATGGGTGATGTCTGGAAAAATAAATCAAATCTAGTAAGGATTAGAAAAATGTTTGGCATCATGATAAGGCAAATCCAAGTACTTCCGCACATGGATTGAAGTCCCACACATGAGGATTGGAGTACTTAATTATTTCGAAGGAAGGTTGGTTCCCAAGGCTAATGATTGCATGATGGGGAACAATGCCCCTGACCTTTTGACAAAAGAACTTGAACAGCGATTCACAAAGACAAAGTGAATTGAACTATTATATATTTAAAACATTTCATAATTTGAACTATACCTGAGCAGACGAGTGACTCATGTTATCAAGCATTTCCTCTAAAAGCTTTCCATGGATTTGGACCTCTAGATTAGACATGATAGGTGCAGATATTTCAAGAAGCGCTGCTGAGAGAAAAAGATACCTTTTAGCCACAACATTAGTTGCTGCTATATGAGGTAAAGGTTCCTTTAGAAAGTCTAATATTTTTTGCCTCATAAGAGGAATTCTATTCCCATATTTCCCTTTCCCTGTGACTGCATATCTTATGCAAGCTGCCCATTCAGGATTTGAATCAACGGATGATGCTAAAATTACTTTCTGAAGTTGGTTCATTATCCAACTATCCCAAGCTTCCGGAAGACCACTGATATCTGACTGAAGTATACCAGCTATAGCTTCAGCGGCAACACACTGTTTTGATCTTTCTTTAGCAGTAGAAAACTCATCAAGGGCATTTTTAAACATAGGTAAAGACGATGAGCCATACTCTTGTACAACTCGTTTCAAAATACGTGCAAAGTTTGAATAAAAATTGGCACCTCCTAACAATGATACCCAACTAGGAGTTCGTGGCCATGAAGCTGAGAAGTCAAAATAGAAAAAAGTGATTGCTTTATCTGCTAAACTTTGAAAAGATGAATTCCCATGGTTTTTTGAAGAGCCGTCAACATCAGCAACGATATGGATATTTGAAAGACTGTTTAAAGTCTCATGGAAAAAACCGTCTTCGTTTAGTACCGGACTTAAACTTGATTCAGAAGAAGCCATAGTACTTCCGTTTAAAGGATCAGCTGAATATTGCTGACCAGGTGTAATGCTTTTATTAGACGCTCCTTGCAATAGAGTACCGAGTGCAGACACCGCAAGCATTCGTGACTGAGGAAGTTCGCTATTTAAACTTCTTAAGAAATGTCCTGCAACAAGAATTATCTTAAAACTAGGATAGAAGATAAGGAGACATATCTAAATGGCCCCAAAAAAAGAAAAGGGAGCAAATAGACATAAACAATTAAAAATGTTGTGCTTGCCGGTTGATTCAGACACAAGTTTTGAAGAAATGTCTGAATGGCCTCTAGACGCCAGTATAAGCAGTAGTAGTACTCTGTTAGCCATCAAATTATACCTGATGTGGGGGTTATATCGATCAGTATTCTGAGTATAAAATGTCCATATGTAGGATTACAATAGAAAAATGATAATATCTACACCATTTATAAAATAAATAGCAAGATAAAATAAGCTTACAATACCGTTTGACAGTCAAAGTATTTGGATGGTTATCTCAGGTCATGCAAGGAAAAATAATAATTACAATCAAGCACAACCGAATGAAGTATGATAAATACCTCCAGTGCACATTACTAGTATCAAAGCTTGATGAAGTGATGTAAGAAACCAAATCTGAAAACTTGACTCCATCAGCATGCCCATTTGAAGCTTTGAAGAAACTCCTCGGTATTCCAGAAAAATGGATAGTGTATTTAACAAAAAGCTGACATAAACACAGTCAGATTAGCATCTATGAAACTATTCTATAAAACTCATTGAGAAGCTAAAATATACCTCAGTGATAGCTTTCTGGGCTTTCAGTGACTCATGGTGTGAGCTTCAATTGAGAAAATCTAATTATTATGCAAATTTATATAATATTTAATCCAGGTTCATGGTGGATTGCTTACCTCGATAGAAGACCACGAATAAATGAAGCGAATGATGATGCATCCTACCAAGAAAATGACGTATAATAAGAAATTTAAATTGACAATTTTTTATTCTGAAACTGGTTATCGTTTAAGCAAGAATCAGAGCAGGCGTTATATCAAATCCTGGATAAAAGCCTGATCATAGTTTTTTGATGCAACAACACTTTAACAGAAAATTTTCATTTCTAAAATATTTTATACAACAGTCTGCATTATAAAAGTTTCTAAAATTTTCATTTCTAAAATACTGTATACAACAGAAAATTTTACCGTGGTAAAATGCCTCAGAACTGTCTGTGTTGCCAGAGTTGTGCACGACCCTAATACAACATGCTCTGGTGTTTTTGGATCACGTAGATTATCAGATAGAGTGTACACACATTTGGAAATCAGAGACGGGCAACGTTTGAGCATTCTAGACAGTGATCTTCCAGCAAGCCTGGTAGATTGTTTTAAACGGAAACTAAGGTTTGTTTTCTTAAACAAAAAAAAAAGGAGGAACAAAACCTTATTTTTATGATTATCATTCATTCTCCAAACAAAATAATGTATTAGGCGTACTGCATTTTTTTTGAGTGCACGCCTTCCCTATAATACAGGGGAATTTTCCTCTTTCAGCAGTAAAAACCTAAATTTGTACATGTTCACGTCAAATATCAAATCCATGGACCTTAATGGACCTCTCCTCTCCCTCCCTCCCTCCCTTCCCCCCTCCCCTCCCTTCCCCTCCCCTCCCTCCATCCCTCCCTCTCCCCTTCCCTCACACACACACACACACACACACAAAAAACACGCGCACGTAGGCATATACATGTACAAAAATTTTGTTGTACTTGTCAAAATTAAAAGTTCACACAAAAAAACGGATGATATTCGCTATATAATTGATACAATTTAAGTTTGAACCAAAGAGTTTGATATGCATAAGTTTAAAGCCATGATTGTAATCAACATTAATGATGTCGATTTTGAATATTTAATATGTAAGAGCAAAAACATCAATGGTCCAGTAACAAGACTAATTGGGTTTTTGGCTCATTTTTATAATGCAACAGAAAAATTGATCCATCAATTAGTTGTCCTGATATAATACGGTACATGTCAATATTCATTTATATAAGTCACCAAAGATGAGCAATTATCAAAATACAGATATTGTCTCTGCAAATAACTTACACTCGAACTGTTTCATAGTTATGCAATGAGAGATCAAGAAGGTCCTCCACTAGGAAAATTAAGTGGTCCGGAGGAGACAGGTCGGTATGCAAACGATATTGATGATAAGATGATTGGGATGCTCTCCATATATTATGCATATATGCCTTCTCAACAAGCGCCCATCTAGGCCTATCAAAACAAAGAAAACCAACATTATACAAATCCTTGAGGGCATTAGCGTATGCAAATAAAATAAAATAAAATAGTTTGGTGTACATGTACGTCACCTTCTCTTTCCCTGAACATGTGATGAGATGATGAAATTACATGGAGGCTCAATTATGGCAGCAGATTCTAGTTTCCATGCCTCAAGATGATGTGACCACTCTTCATATTCCAAGCTTCCTAAACATCGAATATCATGACAAAAGGATCATTCGCTAAAGAATGAATCCAAAATAAGCAATGGCGCTGGAAGTAATCACTTACCGTGATTTCCTAAAGCATCAATGATGCGTATAAGTAGTATTAAGAGAATACTGTCATCTGACCTTTCCCTTAGTAGATATCTGCAAGACATTAAGAAAAAATTCAGAGAATGAGTTTTAAGTTCAGTGAGTTGAAGACTTGAAGTAGAAACATACTAAGTATTTATAGGTCTTTAATACCATATTTGTGGTTGCATTCTCTCTAGCTGTTACAACAATATATAAATTCAACCGGACATATTTTTCTGATTGACAAGCAGTTGTATCCATCTTTAATTATACATTACTGAATAAAATTAAACTAAGTGTCGCATAGTTACACTATACTTCACCACTTCAACTTGTACGTAAAATCATTTTTAACTGTTGGAAAACCATTAAAGTTTGTGGCTGCTTGATGAACATGGAAACATATATGTGAAGTAGTTAATGTTGGTATTTGCAAAATACTGGGAAGACTTGTATGCTGTAATCATACTGGTTGACATTGGACTAACATTGGCCAGTTTATCAACAAGTTTTTTTTAAGCCAACAAATGTCAACCTTGGGGATCAAACTCATGACATTTAATCTCGTAGTCTAAACTACCAACCACATGAGCCAACCCTATTGACCAGTTTATCAACAAGTTATAAGATACAAATATTCTTAAACATTTTATTTTTTAATAAAAACACTATTCGCATGATAAATTTAACTTCAAATTGATGATAAAATGACGATGTTGGACATATTAATATGATTTTATACACATGTTTTTCTACCACGTAACAATCATGAGTATGGTCAAATTTTAGCCTAAGTACATCATTTTATTTTTCCAAGAACAAGCTCATTGGTGCAGTGCAACTAACAATACCAAGACTGACGGAACCATATGCATTTCACGCACAAGTAAAATGAATACATAAGCATGGTCTCTAGGTGGATCTTTTCATTGTATGATTTTCACTTGAAAAAAAAAAAAAAAAGTTAACTGACACTAACCTGCAGGCTTCATGTATATGCTGAGCAGTTGTTTCTCTCAATTCTGAACTACCGATAGATGACCCAATTGCCCCGGCTATTAAAAAGTAAGCATCCTCAGAATCATCAGTCCCTGTACTTTTGCAAGGACGTATATCTGGCAAACATGACATAACGCCTTGAAGGGAAGAGTAAATTCGCAGTAGGGTAACTTTCAAGTGATCTTTCTTGTTTCCTGTGAGTGAAAACGCATATGTTTATATACAAAGAATTCCTTGACAAAAAAGTAAAAAACATCTCATGCTACATGTGCTTCCGAAATAAAGACCATATTACTAAAGATTAATAAATACATTAAGATAATGTTGCTTGTTCTTGAAATAAAGATTGGTATATGTCTGTCAATGAATATCAGAAAACTCTGAAACATCCAATATCAGGAAAAATGGTTACGGTTGAGGATATTGGGGCATCTGCATCTGAAAAGTATACGTCCATATTTTAAATTATAATGGGCGATATGTATTTATTGTTTTATTAAGTTAATGGTTTATATTATATGCATTTTGGTACATATTAACTGCTTGAAACTATTTAATATTATCGTATTTGTTTATTTTTTTGTACTTATACAATCAACGTGATATATGTGGAATACTTTAAATCCATTGAGGACTAACAATTTGAGAACTTAAATTAACTAACTCATGCAAAAATGGTTACTATGTGTGATACTCGATTCTGATTTCTTGTTGGATTTTCTTAACATTTGCCCTGTGTGTACATGTTAACATGAAATAAAGTGCATCGAGAACTACAATAGCAAGAACCTAAAACACCCTTATAGTTCATATGAAAATAATGTTAAATGTGGGGGTCCTTTAGATTTTATATAATCATAGCATGTGCCCTTACAAGACCCTTAATTATATAGAAGAAGAACATTAAATTAGTTGCCTGCATCACTGTGTACTCTGTTTTGGCATATGCTGACCAATTCATCCAAGGCAGATTGTAGATGAAGATCCAACAGTTCCTTTGCAAATGAAAGCTCATTTTTGTTGGGAATGTGCCACTTGGGGGAGGTATTTTTCTCCCCTATTTTTGAGCAACCCCATTCTTCTAATATATATGTAGCAGGATGGCATGAGAATGCTCTAAAATCAACAGATAATTGTCAAATAAAAACTGACAAAACTTCTAAATAAATTTCTTTAGCGAATATATAACAAAAACATGGACACGTCTTAAAAAAAAAAAAATTTGCATACTTGTATTGTTCAATAGGATAATAAAGTAGAAGACTTCCAAGAAGAGATCGGAGAAGATGGTCACCAGCTCCATTTACCTATATGAGAAATTTCATGTTGAATAGCAAGGTTATCAAAGATTATTGTTCGTAGTATCACAAATTAAACTTAAAATGTTAAAGATATCTCTTGATATCAGTTTTTGCATCTACTTTTGGGTTATTTCATTTTATATCAAGACTGTGAAGATCTTTCAGTAGAAGCCTTTTTCATAGCAAGAACGTGTATTGTATTTCCACTGAATCAACTCTTTTACATTTTATGAATACCTTGCTAACATCACCTTCATATCAAAAGGATGCATGCAATCAATCTATTAAATAATAGTAAAGCAGAAGAATTTGAATATTTCTCATTAATTCTAGGAGTTCTTTGTGTTCTCCTTAATTCTCTCTAAGTGGATATTTTATTTTCAAAATCCTATGAATTACTACTTTATAATTATTCTACTAAACTTTTCACATTATTTTACATATGAATGTCCATTATAATAAGAACCTATAATTATTTACAAGTATTTCACGGTACTTTTCCAAAATTTTACATTATAGTCCATACATTTAAATTAATTACATAATCTAAAATTTAAGCTAATTGATAAAATTAATCAACTAATATATATTAATAAATCCTTAAAGATGAGAATTTCGATATGTATATTATAGGCGCATAACAAATTGGTAAAAAAATTCATTTAGATGCAAATATATATAAATTACATAATAAAAATCATACACATTAATAATAATAACAAATTTATTCTATAATTTATTTACTAAATGAATTTATCATACATTGCCCTGTAAAATTCTATTAACTTTAAATACCTAAATATTTAAAAAAAATTACAATTACTTAGAAACTTTTCTCAATTATCTTTTAATATTTTACATTTAAGTCTATATTTAACTAATTGTGTAATCTAAAATTTAAACTATTGAAATAAATATGATTAACTAATATTTATTAATCCATCTAATAAATCCTAAAAATAAAAAGATTTCAATATATACAATATTCATGTATATGAGAAAAATAATAAAATTATTTCTTCTTTATTCGGATATAAGAAGATATATAAATCACATAACATAAATGTATACATAAATAATAATAACTCTTTTATTTTAATTCATTTATCTCAAATAAATATCATACATACATTACATAATATAATTTCATTTTTGACAAGCTTTAAAAGATAAATTTATATTTTACAACATTATAATATGAACGCACAGATTAAACCGATAAAAATTAGATTATACAAACATTCTCAGCTTCAACATGTTATCAAACCATACCCAACTCATAACTCAACTAAATGCTATATAGCATTATTTTGCAACTATCAAAGTTGTAAGCATGACCCTTTTACGAGAACATGAAATCTATGATTAACTACAAGGATAAAATTGTTTAAAAATGAATAAAAGTTCACGTCTGATTCAGAAAAAAGTTCACATGCAGATAACCATAAGGTTTATGCTCTTCTCAATTACAAATTTGTAAAAAGTTCTTCCCAATTTTAACCTTTTTTACATTTAACTCCTTATATTTAATTAGTTATGTCGAATTATTCAAATAGATTTAATTTTTTTTATGTTCATTAATCCATTTATAAATTCTTCAAGAAAGATGATAATTCAATATATATACAACAATCATATTAACAAAATAGTGAAGTTACATATTCACTTATATATACATATAATATATATATCACGTAACATAAATTATTTATATACAGTATTAAAAATTTTAACTATAATTTTTTTTGAGTTAGGACATTAATTTTTACAAAGATATGTAGTTAGCGGGTATTGAACCATCAACCTTATATCTGAACGTCACAAATCACTTAGTTTATGATTAATATATCACAATAAATTTATCATATATTGCATAATAAAAATATATTTTAGCAAAAATTAAAATATAAGTAATATTTTTTAACAATATTACCGTGTGCAACGCACGGGTTACACACTAGTATTGTGAAACCCATAGGACAAAGGGATCAATTGGTATTAGGATAGTTTTTAAAATATTTGGAATTATGGTATGAAGCCAAGTGATAGAAATGGAACCTTCCATGATGATGACTGAAATGCAGAGGCAATGGCTTTCCTCAGTTCATCTTTATAAAATAATAGTGCAGGACCGACATAACTAATCGCAGTAGATAAGACCTTCAACCGATATTCAATAGCTGTTTCGAGAGCCGGAGAAATGGTAGACTGCATGTACACAATTGCATATAACAAATTGTTACCAAACAATAACTCAATAAGGTAATAGTTGATCAAGGCTTGACCTTTGTTGAAGATGCGTTAGAACTTAAAACTGGTGTGCCATCTAATGAGGAGATTATTGATACTAAGAGTGGTTTGACGAGGTGAACAACTGCCTCTCCTGGATTAGAATATACACAAGCACAACAAAGAAGCCCTACTTCTGCAGTAGCTCCAGGAAGGATATTTGTGTTGACAAATTTAGATATTTGCTTCAATGCCTGAAATTCAGTGAGATTTCTGAAATGAACAATGTAGTGAGATAGTTGACATGAGATAATATGTGGTATTATGTATAAGTTTAACCTGGTTAAATAAAGGTGGGGACAATTTTCCAAGCAGCACTTGCAGCATACAGAAATAATAAGGATCCTCAACCAAAAACGTTCCAGCTGTAAATGAAGCTTCAACACCTTCGCTCCTATAAGCATGATTTTTTTGTCCAAGTGAATCCCAGACAAGCAACACAGATAAAAAAAGTGTAGATTAAATGTTACGTCTCTCTTGATTTGGCGATTTCCCTTGAGACTTTTGAAATCGTCGTAAATGTATGTTTACCATCTTGTCAAAATTACCATTTGTCGTTATTAAATTGAAGGTTAAAGTTAGGTAGCCTGATGGAGCCTCTCTTCTACTACTACTACTACTTATTTTATTTCATATAATTATATTATTATTATTACTATTATTATTATTATATTATTATTATTATTATTATTATTATTATTATTATTTTGAGGATGCTGCTTTCAACATTATGCTGCTAATATCATTGTTGATAAACTGACAAAATATGACAAATGGATAATGAAATTGTCCATACGCACATGATGCTACTAGGCTCCAAATGTTGAAGAAGAGAAAACAATCGATAAAAGAACTCGTCAAGCCATTCCGAGAAACTTGGGGTTTGCAAGAATGAAGGCCAGCCATCGTCTCCACCCACGGTTGCTAACTAGATTTGAAAAAAGGTCAAATATGACAATCAACGTCAAGAATAGGACTAAATATGTTATGATACTCACATTAGAAAATACTGAACCAAGTAGTTGCATAGTTGCTAAGGTCTTTGGTGGATCATTGGCATCCATACCAAGTAACGCGTTGGATAAAGATATTGCTAAAAGATCTAAGAAGGCATCAGGGCTCTCAAAATCGTCCACTTTTTGGGAAGTTGAACAAGAAGAAAGAATTAAGGCACGGCATGTGTAGGCAACTGACGTAAGAGCAGTTTTCAACTGGTGGGTAGCTGTAGTCTGGTACAAAACAATAAATAAATAAACAGAGTGTCAACTGTTTGCCAATACCACATGGTCCACATATACACGAAATAAACTCTGTAGCAACCACCTAACATTTTACCTTTATTCATCTAATAGCATGCTCAGTGATAAGACAGGATTATTATAGTTTAAACCCTTTTTTAGAAGTATTAACATATGTGCCAGCCATCAATGACTTTCAAGTATTAAACGGAATTCAGTGTAATGGTTACTGAAATTATGTGCACAATCAAATAGAATCAAAACTCACAGTTTCCAAGGCCAGTTGAAATCTAGTTGCAATAAATGGAAGAACCAGAGATGGCTCAACATATGACAAAAGAGACATTGCAACAGAAACTGTTTCAGCAAGAGATTCATTTTTGCTATACTGGCCTCGGTCTATTAATTTAAGTATGACTTTGACAAAAGATGCTCTTTCTGACTTTCCAAGACACGATCCTTCATGACTGTTACCAGCTGATTCACTGCACGGGTATTAACATTGTCAAAGCTAGGTTTGATTTATAAAATAGAAGTGCATTAAAATTATATTCACATTTGTTCTCGCCGGAGTCGGTATTGAAAACAAATAACAAGGTGACGTAAGAAACGTTCCAATGAGGTTGACCAGCGACCTCCATTAGATGGATGGTAAAACCTGAAATTTTTAGACAAATATTAAAATTTTAAATTTGATATATTGGAAATAATTACAGCAAAATAAACTGAACTTAAAGTGCAAGGAAGACTACTGTTCTAATAAATTTGCCAATCTCTCGAAGTATATTTGTGCTGAACAACCAGGTCTTAATAGATACACCTGCAAATAAGGCATCCCGTTTTCTTTGAGATAATAGATTTGGATGCAATATCTAGTGTGTGGATGCAAGCATATCATTGCATTCAGATACAAATGAACTTGCTAAAAAATAAGGTGCTCACAATAGACTTGGCAATGGCTTTGGCAGGTGTGCCCATTTTGCTTGAAAACAAAAATCTAGTATTTTTAGGCACCTCCAGTGGGAAAGGATAAGATCCATGTGAATTTGATACAGGAACCTGAAATTACAAATGGTAAATTTTAAATAGAAAACAGATTCCTGTGCTAGGATTCATATGAGTAATCTCTCTCCACTTGAGTAAGTCGCACCTATTTTATATAAACACATAAACAAGTCCGTACGCTACAAAGTCATACAAACTCGTTTACAATCAAAATGAGCTTGCCCAGGAGTAACACAAACAGCAACATAATGAACAGTACAAAATAACAAAAGTGCTCATGCAAAGAGCAGCAACCTCACGGCAGTGCATTACAACAAAAGGCTCACAATTAAGCAACATAATAACAAAAATATGCAACATAAACACATGAATTATTATACCATGAACAACTTACCATGATGCATTATAACAAAAATTAACATCAGTAAGGAATATTCAGTAAAGACTGATCCCAAAAAAAGATATCATCTTGGCATAGCAGAAGCATCAACAATTAACTTCGGAATGCATACGTGAAAACAAAAAATGTACAGGTCATTACAGTACGCTCCCTCCTACTTCTCTTCAATATTTGTATGATGTGGTTAGTGGTTGATGCTTGAGTTTAACTTGGGAATAGTAAAAATAAAATTTGAGGATTACAACGCAAAAACTAACACATGCTTTAATGTCGTGTATTAAAATTCTCCTATGATGTAAAGGAACTAAAAATAACTAATATGAAACAGGAAGAACAAAAGCATTAAGAATATGTCACTTTGTGCCTAAACTCAGATTAGATGTGAATGTTAAATGACATAAATGGTGTTTAATGCAAGCATGTCTCTCATCCATTATAATTTGTAATGTATGTGCAGCCTATCTAGTTATGTGTTGGCACATGCACCCATCCAACATCGTAAGAATATCACCTATTATTTGTGTAAGTACTGCACTTTTTTCAGTGTTTTAAACATTATTTATTTATTTATGACTTAGCAAACTAATGAATTAGATTATAGGGAAATATATGTTTTTCTACTGAATATAAGATTTTTTAAGGATATCTGCATGAACATTGATATGAGTGCATGAAAAGAAAATTGTTGTTATCACTTCAAATAAAAGGTGCAACTGGAGAAAAGAATATATGTGAAAAGTTGTTTTACCATTGCATGTTACTACAAAGATGAGAATAAGTGCTTATAAGATTGGTTATCTGCAACAATTTATAAGTTAAAAAACAGGGGAAATGGTACACTAGGTGTTAAAACAAAAGAAATGGAAATAGAGGGATTCAAAGGGAAAAGGTAAAAGAAATAAAAGAAAATAACTTCAACTAGGGAATTTGAACATCTCTACAATTTGGTCAATTTTTATTGTATGCCTAGACGTCAATTTTGTTTGTACAGCTTTTAGCACTATTGGAAAAGAACCAATTCAATTTTGCAAGAGCCAAAAAAAATAGTTGCACCATTAAAAATATTTAATAGAGCAGTAATAACATATCATCATCAGTATAAGGCGAAAAAGCGCAAGACCAGTGCTATAGTCATTTTTGCAGCTTGCGCTTTTTTGTGCACCTGGCGCATCGCTTTTCGGCACAGCAGCAGGAGGTAGTAAGATGCAGTAGTAGGTAGAATACAGCAGAATAACGGGTCGAGTTTTGGGATACATGGCCTAAATTTCATATCCCCGTGTTAAATGTAATCAAGGTATGCTTTTTAGGGATTACGCCTCATGCGCTTTGTTTACACTAAAAATGACACAACACCCCATAAGCAGTTGAAAGCCCCAAAAATGTATAGGTCTAATGAAATAAACGTAAAAGTGGTGGAAAAGACACAATTTTTATAGTGGTTCGGCAAATACTCCGGCCTACAACCACTTTAATCTTTGCTATTGATTGAGCTTATCTAGCATACAATGATTATAACTAAAATCCGATCACAATCTAATAGATCACGGATTTGGAAGTGTTTAGAGAGTTTGGGGAAGATGAAGATGGAAGAAAAATCAAGTGCCAAAAAGAAGAAGTCCTCTACAAGTTGTAGGTATTTGCTATTTATATGAAAATCATCTAGCAGAACCTCCATAAAATATCAAGTCCAGATTCAAGTCCAAGCGTTCAGAATTGGGCTTCGAGGGCCCAAACATCAATAAAAACCTCTCGGTATCGAGTGGTTTCTCTCAGTACTGATTGTTTTATATAAGGAAAATTTTCCCTCCTTCTACTCTGCTTTCTACCTCTAATTCATTGCGTTTCGAATACTTTTCCTTTGAGATTTAGTTGTTTCAGAGAAGTTCTGTTACCGCTCGTTCTTATCCGCCTTAAGTCAGAAAATCCTTAGAGTTTCTCATCCATTCTTTGAAAAAACACTCAACGGCAATCACCTGAGGTAGTGCTTCAAATACAAGTGGTTTTGGAGGTCCATAATGGAGTAAAAAGCTCTCAGTACCGAGTTGTCCACTTTGCTCCCAATATTCTGAATTTTTTTGAGTGTGTTTATATTGTCCTTTTAAGCATATCTCCATGTCCGTGAATCGTTTCGTCTTCATATTGAAATTCTGATTCCAATGAAAATTTACTTGGTCAAAAAGTTGGATAACATTTGTCCTCCAAAGTATGCTTTATGGATGTAAGATATGTTATGCTCAAGAACAAATTTGAACAGTAGTCGACTTCTGACGATCAAGCTTTCTAGCCATCCATCGATTCAATTTGTGGTGAATCATCTGTTTCCTTCGGATTCTCTTACAAATCCATGGTCATTCCAGACCATCGTAGCTAAGGACTTTAGTCCTTACTTAAGAGTTAGTCACAAATCATAATCGGTCCGTTTTCATTCGAAGTTATCATATCGTATATCAAAATCATTCCGTATTCGTTCGGGATTTATCTATTTTAGTCTGATTACAAGACATTCAAATCCTAAGGTCAAGTCAACGTCTATTTTAGAGTCTGATCTCTTTGGATCGTTTAACATCCAATTTAGGATTTGATCTCTCTGGATCGTTTTAACATCCAATCTAGGATTCGATCTCTTCAGATCGTTTATTATCCAATCTAGGGTTCAATCTCTCTGTATCTTTACCGAGTCCAATCCATTTGCTCTTCGGCAAGGGGACTCAATGTCCAAACAAGTCCATCGGCTTACTCTCGGTAAAGGGACTTACTTTCGTACAAGTCCAATCCGCTCGCTCTCCAGCAAGAGGACATACACCTTATGGTCATCGTCCTGTCTTTCCGATCAAGACGACCACGATCAATTAGTATCAGCCACCACATTCAAGTGGTTTACAAAATCCTAATTAATTTCGAAGGGTCATCAATCTCCATTGGTGTTTCCTAATCGATGTCAATCATCACTCAGGAATCCTAAGCCAGAGCATCTAGCAAATATCAAAACATCTAATCCTACCAAAGATCACCTTCAGACTTCCAACTCAGAGCGTGCCTAGGGACCGATCAGGATCTCGTACACGTGTACGCGATCTAATAGTAATATTGCATCATTTATTTAAAACAAAACACGAAATAAGGGAATTGAACCTGACTCCAGTGCATTCGGATTATGGAGTTGTCATCAGATGGAAGTCTCTGATCCATAACTTCATTATGCACCCGTTCCTACGGTGAGCTTCTGGTTCAAGCTCCTGCTGTTGTGCATTCGCATTCCGATCCGTCTCTTTGGCTTCAACATATCTCATTCCAAGCATTAGAGCTCATTCTAGATCCAAATTGACCGTGCCTCCGAGTAAATTTATCTCGGTACCAACCTAATTCAGGTCGGTACCGACCTAATTCAATTCGGTACCGATCTATTTTGGTCGTGGGGGCTCGATTGCAGTTTGTTTCACTCTTAACTCCAAATGCTCCCGCATTGGTTTTTGACATTTGGTTTTGAATTCCAACTGCTCCAGTTGTTCTTTGTTAATCCATTTTTCTGAAAAATCCATCTAGCATCTCATATTGTCGGGTCATAATTCCATCTTGCATCTTTTTCATCATTATCTACATCTCATGTCTGGTAACATTGATGGATTTATTAGAACTTGAGGACACCTCCCGACTGCTCCCATACTCTGGTTTACTCCCTTCAATCATAGATCTGGTATTAGGCCTATGCATCTCCCCCAAACTTCATATATAAGCTTCAGGTTGTCAAATCTGGCTCTTTCTCAGTGAAAGCATCAAAAATATTTGCATCAAAAGTGACACAAATACCCCAAAAGCAATTGAAAACAAAAAATGTATAGATCTAATGAAATTAACGTAAAAACAGTAGAAAAGATGCAATTTTTATAGTGGTTTGGCAAATAATTCGGCCTACATTCACTTAATTTTTGTTATTGATTAATTCTCGCTGAAGTACAATGATTATAACTCAAATCCGACCACAATCTAGTACATCTTGAATTTGAGAGTGTTTAAAGTATTTGAAAAAGAAGAAGATAGAAGAGAAATCAAGTGTCAAAAAGTCCAAAAAGAAGAGGTCCTCTTCAAGTTGCAGGTAGCTTGCTATTTATACGGAAATCGTTAGTATAACCGGGTGTCCACGAAATATCAAGTCCAGATCGAAGTCTGAGTGTTCAAAAGTGGGCTTCGGGGGCCCAAACATCAATAAAAACCTCTCGGTACTGAGTGGTCCTCTCGGTACCGATTGGTTTTTATGAGGGAAATCTTCTCTCCTTCTAATTTGCTTCCTACCTCCGATTCATTGCGTTTCGAACACTTTTCCCTTGAGATTTAGTTGTTTCAGAGAGGTTCTGGTACCGCTTGTTCTTGCCTGCCTTCAAACAGAAAATCCTTAGAGTTGCTCGCTCATTCATTGAGAAAAGCACTCTATGACAATCATCTGAGGTAGTGTTTTAAGTATAAGTGGTTTTGAAGGTCCATAATGGAATAAAAAGCTTTCGGTACCGAGTGGTCTACTTTGCTTCAAATCTTCTGAAATTTCTTGAGTGTGTTCCTACTGCCCTTCTAAGCATGTTTCCGAGTCCGTGAATCATTTCATCTTCATCTTGACGTTCTGATTCCAATGAAAATTTGCTTGGTCAAAGAACCGGATAACACACTTTAAGCATGCTTTGAGAACAGCTTGCACCTTGGACAGCTGCAAGGCACAGCAGCTGCGGTTTGCACTTTTCTATACCTAAGGGTGTGTCTTAACTATATTGATCATATAACAATGGAGTTGAATGACTGAATACAAATCAAATTTAGCAAAAATATACAACTCTATAAGCTGACCACCTAAACCATTTCTAAAAATAGTTAACCACCCCCTCCCTTTCCCCTTTTTTTAAAAGAAAAAAAAGGAAGCATAAAACAGAGATAAGAGAGTAACAATGCAGTATAGCGAAATCATATATGTGTGTGCATATGCAGGCATGCACATGCATGAAACATTGATATACATACATGCATGCATACAAGCACACGCATACTCAACCCAACCACTGAAAAATGAGTATTCCATCATCTTCCAACAAGGGTTTAAATTTCTACTGAACCACGATTGTTTAATGATGAATAAGTGAAAGAAGAAAAAAACTTCCCTGATAATAATTTTGAAATATCAACTGGGGACCTAGTTAACATCAGTTTGTCATCACACCCAAGTAATTAAGGGCTATATAAAACAATAGCGGTCAACTGCAAGCTATCAGCAAAAAATATTTACAAAGTTAAGTTAATTAACCTCAAACATGTTCAAATATCGAGTGAAAAGCACCGGATGGTAACATTCCCAGTCAATTGACTTGCAATTTTTTATGCAGCGTGCAATAATAGAAGCCCATTGAACATTCCAGAATTGGCAATTCGGGACAGAGGCCCATAAATCTAAGCACTTCCATATCCATTCCCTGTCAAAAAAAAGTATATGAAAAAAGAAAAGGTGTATTCAGAGACTCTGAATATATATTTTGAAAGATTATCACTGTACCCAGTAAGAAAATTCTGGTTTTCAGCATTTACTGGTAGGAAAAGCCTAAGAAACCCAGAACCTTCAAAGGAAGAGTTGTGCCATGGATTATCCATCAGAACCCTGCAAATTTGTGATAGAGTTCACCACTTAATTAGCCTAGCCATTTGTTTTTCAAAACTATATGATGCACTATGTTTGTATTTTTATCACTATATAAATATAAAAAAATTATCACTATATAAATACAAACAAGTGGCATCTTTTATGTTAATTAACTTTTAGCATTTGACTTTTTGCTGTCTTTAAATTTGATTAATTCATCAAATATTATTATTTATTTGAGATGTGCGTCGGTTTCTAAGTTTTCAATTTCGTCAGAAAGCGGCATATTTAAATTCTTATTTTGGTATTTCTTTCTTTCAGAAAAAGAAATGACCTTTTTAGATGAAAGGATTTTGTTTTTCTTAAAATAAATGTGTTCTCATTTTAAAAAAAAAAACAAAATATCAGAGCGGTTCTTTTGCATTTTTTACAATCTATTTTCTTTTTTTATGACTTTTTTTTCTAAAAAATGTTCTAGATTTTTCTTTTTATAAATTCTAATTCAGTGTTGAAGTATATGATGTTTTAAACAAATCACTTTGAATGACTTTTTAAATTTGTATCAAATTTTTAAACCTACAAATTTTTTATTTCTATGATGATTTAGTCTCATCATTATTGTTCATAACAGCAGATAAAATTTGTTTTTCTAGACTGGCTTTCGCAGTTTTATTATCAAGAAAGCTTTCTAGCAAATGTTTTCAAAACTAGTAAATACATGCATGCATGCATGCAAATATACCAGATCCTTTCTATTTAGTTGTGGCCTTGTTTGCTGGATTATTATTATATTAAAAATGACAAACAAACAATGACATGTTTTAAATTTAACCCCTTAGCATACTGAATTCTAGATAATTGTTTTTTGGTCAAAAGGTTCTTTTGTAAAAGTGACTGATTGGAAAATGTGAAAGAAAAAAAAAAGGTAAAATGACTTTATATGGTATTGTTTTTGTTCCTAAAAGATTTCAATTTTATCAAAAAAAAATGTTTCTTTTGATTGATTATTTGATTTATGACTTCGACAGTCAAATAAACTTTACTTTGTTTGATGGTTATATGTAATTACTTTGTTTAGATGTATTTTTAATTATAAATTTCTTATTTTGTTGAGGGGAAAGAAATTGCCTTTTTTGCACTTCAGGGTTAAGCACAATCCATAAAGCTCAATATCCGAGCTTCAAATTTTGCACATTATAGAGGCAAAACCATACAACAATTATGCACCACATAGCGAGGAGAGAAAAAAAAACGTTTTAAACTGAAAAAAAATGCACTTTCTGTATTGTTATATAATTAAGACTTAAGAGCAATATATAGTGCAAAAAATGTACCCCTCTTACAAATAACGTTATGTTGTGACATGTCTTAACTGAGTGCATAAATTACTGTTATCTTGTGGCTTGTCATGTGTCATCAATGCCTATAATTCACTTTCTTCAATTCTCATTTTCCATATATTTTTCTTGTGATTTTCAATTTTATTTGTGCCCCCCTTTTTTTTTTCTAGAAGAATCTTGTTGTTATTCTGATGTACAAGATTGTAAAAGTAATCCTACTTAATAATTCATCATATATCAAATTGACAAATCAATTTTAAAACCAACATCCATAGATACAAAATGACTCATAATTTATTTTTGATTAAAGTAGCTAATAAGTTATAAGCAACTAGGGTCTGTTATAAGAAATACACAATAAGTTGACATAAGTAAATATTTACAAGTTATTATTAAGTTATTAACCACCTTTTAGAAGATCTTGTTTATATGTCAAAAGCTGTTGCAAAATTTCAAAAAAATAGCTCTAGCAAATTGGCAGCCAAGGTCATTTTCACGGTAAGGATAAAGCACTAAAATAGCAAATAGCATGTATGTGGTCCCAGCAATATAAAAAAGGGTCTTTTTCAACTGATATAAATGATTTTAAGAAGAAAAAAATGACAAGTTAGAAAGTTTTGACATTTGATATTCAACAACATTGAGTAAACAAATGATATTTTCTCTCCACACAAATATCTATCTTTATATAAACTTAAATGAGAAACGATGCATGCAGATGTGGCATCACATGTAATTTTTTCTACACGTATAATCTATGTTATCAATTCATAAGTGTGTGTATGAGGAAGGTTCAATGGCACCCCTCTTTCCTAGCACCCCTTTAGAACATCTACAATTTTTTGTGCTACACCACATCAAATACTATGAAATTTTGTAGATGATTAATATACGCCGTGAATATCATCTTTACAAAATTTGAGATCATTTTGGAACTTGTAGTCGTTTTGAAGTTACAAGTCAATATTAACCATTAAAATATTTATTTTAATCATTAACTTTAAACATCAAATTTATCATCTTTGATATATTAAAATGAGCCAAAAATTTATGGAGATGATCTTCAGTACAATGAGAACATCCAGTATAGTTCGCAATACAGTAGGGATGCTAAAGAGTGCTAGGAAAGAGGCATGTCAATGAATTTTCCTACACACACAAATAACAATCTTCTACACACAAAATATATACACAAATAAGGATTCCCAACACCTCTTTTTATATACCTCTATGGATTTTAGTGTTACACTATTGAAATTAAACAAAACATTGGAATCTTCGATTTACACTATGAACGTCGTGACTATAAAAAATTAAGACATTTCAAAACTTCTAACATGTTCAAGATGTTAAGTTAATATCAACCGTTAAAACATTTATTATAATCGTTGATTCGAATATTTTGAATATGCTGGGATTATTCAAGTTAACCAAAATTTTGAGATCTTGGAACATGTAAGAACATACTAACAAATTTTTGCTCAATTTCAAACTGTGTATCTTAAAAAATCATAAAAGCATAAATTGGAGTAGACGAACCCATATGTGTGTTACAGAGGTGTAGACGAAGTGTAGCAAAGAGGGGTGTGGTGGTTCCTTACCCATATAAATAGCCAAAGGACATATGTTCAATCCCCTCAAATGCACATCAATAAAATGGCAATTAGACCATGCTCTCAAATCATTTTCTTTAATATAAATTCTAAATAACTTGCATATTTTCACATATTTCAATATTTAATCTCTAAACAATCTTCAAATTGAGGATTTATTTACGAAAAATAAATTAATTTTCAGCACAATAGCAGATAGCTAATTTTGAAATCAAAACCACTTTTAAATCACAAGTGATAATATAACATATTTTCATGTATTAGAACTATTTTTAAACAAAATAAATAAACTTATCAACTGAATTACTTTGTAAAATATTATACAATAATAGCTCTATCATAATGCTTAATAATCTAATATTGCTCAAACAATGTTTTTTTTCTACACCGGTCATAGCCATAATTTTGAGTTCCCCTAGATGCACAATCACTTGATGTTATGCCCTCAAAATTGTTTTCTTTTAACATTCTTCTAAATTTATCTAATTATCAACATAACTTGTAAACTCACATATTTTAATAATGATTATGTGCACAATTTAAATTAACTAAATTTATTTGCAACAAATAAACAATTTACATGCTAAACTCTAGCCAATAGCTAATTGTAATTTTATAAAAGCATTTTTTATAGAATAAAATTATTTTCAGGTAATCACAAAAAGTTAAAGCAACAAATTTAGCTAAAATCCCCACTTTTAAGTGGATTTATCACTTTTACTGAAGTAAACTTAAATTCAGAAATAATTATAACTAAAAAAGAATTTAAATCAAATAAACCAAAAAAAATGATGAATATTAAATTGATCTCATAAATTTGAAAATTAAGTATTTTGATATAAAATTAAAAAAAATATAAACAAAGAGAGGCATGTATAGACACATGAATCATAAATCCATGCTCGATCAGAAGGCTAAAGATAAATATGAATATCCGACAACGAAACACAAAAATAAACAAAATATTACTAACCAAAATAAAACATAACTAAATATTCAAAAGGGTATATTTGCAAATTACAACAAAAGAAACATTATTATTTATTGTGATACAATTATAATTTTAATATTATAATCCATTTGCAATGCACAAGTTACGCATTAGTATAAAATCGTTTTATTATATATTATCTACCTAGTAAAAAAAAAACAAATTTGTAATATAATATTTCAACAAATTTTGTATAAGAGGTTTCTTGTAATATTCGGTGTCCATTATGTAATCCATCCAGAAACTCATACTAATAAAAATGTATCATCATTATCCATGTTTTTTTCCCCAATTGATTGAGGATAACCACATGAATTCTTATTTCCAAAATTTTCTCTCAAAAGCCATATTTTTATTTAAATTTGGTTTTTAATCAATTTTAGTGCTTTCTCCACATGTAATTTTGGTATTCCTTTTAACTTTTTTATTCAGAGGTTCAACTTAATTTATTTATTTTTTACGGGTGCATCACTTGATCTTTATTATACGTGTCCGTATCAGATGAGTTGTTTTTTCTAATTTTCTCATTTAAAGGTACAACATTTAATTTTTCTCACTTCCTCATTTTTAACTTTATCATTTCTCGTAATTCTAAGCATTCTTATTTATCCTACATTTATCATCTTCTCTTGATTCTTTTTTAAACGCTAGCATCATATTCCATACAATAGAGCATGATTAGAATCATTGTTTGACAAAAACTTCCTTTCTGTTTGACTGTCATTTTTTCTGTTGGGATTGTAGTTATTAACAGCACACGGCGTAGAAAGACGCAAAGCCTTATTGGAATCTTAGCGCACGGACACGCGCCTATTTAATTTACGGCGTAAGTTTAGATTTTTCTTTATAAATTTAATACACGCACATAACAATTAATTTACAAAATTCAATATAATTTACTATTTTTTACTAAAACATATGTAATAAAGTTTTTTTTGACATTTTAAAAAAATCACTAAATATAATATCATAAGCATAGAATCCCAAGCATAATAGTCATCAAAAGCAAAAACCAAAATAATTATACGTATCATCGATAAACTAGAAATTTGAATTTGATTCGACAATCATATTTTTTAAATCAACATCTGCATTATCATCAGTCATAAACTTCAACATATTCCTCATCAATCTCATATTGATTGACAATTTACTCGATGCGACCATAATAGGACCATAATAGGAACAGACGGTTCGTAGTTCATAAAAAATTAATTTGAAAAAAACATCCATACGAGATTATTTGTTCAGTGTAACAGTAATTAGAACAGATAGTTCGAAGTTCATTTGAAACTAATTTGAAGAATGCGACCATTCGAGATTATTTGTTCGGTGCAAGAGTGGTAATTAGACTTGTCCGATCTGGACCCGATCCGACGGGCCTCGATTTTAATCAGGTTGGACTTTCTCAAGTCTAACTTATATATTTTAAAACCTTGGCTCAATCCGAGGTTCGATTCAGATTGGATCGATTTCGGTCTGACTGGGTAATAACATTGAAAATGCGTATTTTCTCGCTTTTTTGTCTAATCTTTCAAGTCGGATCGGTTTTCATGTAATTTTTCATCGCTAGACCCGATCTGGAAGACGTCGGGTTCAAATCGGGTTCGGACCAATTTGGTTCGGATTTGCGGATCTCTGTTCTAATTGTCCATCGTAGTTCAGTACGGCAATAATATAAATAAATAGTTCAAAGTTTTTTGGAGATTAATTCAAAATATAATTGTGTCATTGTATAAAAAATATATAATACATTCAACCAACTTTGGATATTAGTTTTGATTGTGAAAAAATGGAAAATAAATAAAAAAGAAGTAAAAAATAATAAAATAATCAAAAGGCGCATCATTTTTGCGCCACGCGCCATTCGTCGCGCCTTTCTACGTGTGTCACGCCATACGGAAGAAAGGTACAATTGCCGCCTTGCGCATGCTTCTTTCATAACTACGGTTGGGATAGTACTAGCTTGTCTCTATTCCATCCAACATGTGTTAATTGGACTTGTGTTTTTTTCTACTTTTCCATTTTTTTATTATTAAACCAAGATATTTAAACACATCTAGTTCGTTGTCATTTGATTTTGCATATTCGTTGTATTATTATCCATAATTATTTAACTAAAGTTGCATGTCATATCCTCGGTTTTATTTCTAAGTTTTATTTTAGTGTATTTTTTTCGTTTTTTAATTTTGTTCTACTATTTATTTCAATGTATCAATTATCACAATGTCATCAACAAACATTATGCATCATGGTAAATCCGTTCGATTTTTTTTTGTCATTTCATCCACAGTACCAATGCAAATAAATGAGAACAATGAACTGATCTTTGGTGTAGTCTTACATTTACCGAGAATTCACTGATCTCTCGCAGACTGGCTGCATTTTCATCTCACGTTTTTCTTACAAATATTGAATTAGTTTTACTGTGTGTTGATTTTTGCTTTACTTAACGTCCACCAAATCACCTACCGTGGTATTAATATATTCTTTTTTATAACAAATTAATACCATATGTAAAATTCTGACCTCTAAATTGCTCTGTTAATCGTCTCCTTAAGTATAATAACTTCAAAATCCATGAATAATACATTTTGTTATACTTCAGTTATGTGTTTATCATTTATCCTCGAATCAAATACATACATGCATGCACTGCAATTGTTGCTACCACTACTATTATTATCGTTATTACTATTATTATTATTCATGAAGTCTCAAAGAACCGGACTTGTGTTTATAAACTCAACCCCAACACGTACTTCCGGTAAACTAAGCAGTGAATACAAAAATTGTTGGTTATAACGTTCAAACATATGAGCTAGTCAGTTATGCTACTTACCAACTGGGCAATCCTACAAGGTTACATATTTGCATGTTTGTAGTTTTGTAGAGATTAGAGGTATAGATAAGATACCTAGAATCAACATATGAATGATCCAATTTTACATAAAATGATATGTATGGCTCCAATTATGAATGTATACATGGAAATTTAGGAATTATAGAGAAAGCTTTGAAGATAGAACACATAAATCGCAAATAGATGACCATTGAGCGACAAATGATAGCATATGATGGCCAACCAACTTATGAGTATGGACAATCGACCTAATAATCAAACTGGGATAGTTTATCGCTGTAATATGGAGGTTCAAATAAACACGTTGTTCTCCAACCAAACAACGTGTATCCATAACAAACGAGAAGAAATTGTCACTATTAACCTGAGTGCAAATAAATTTGCAAGATCAGAGGGACATAAACAGGAAGATTGTTATTACACAGGTACCTGAACTCATTCCATATTTCAGAAGCTGCGCCTGCAGGGAAAAATTTCCGACACGACTGAATTAGCGATGTCACAGTTTCAAAATGTCTTTGCCTCAATCTCCATCCTTCAGGGCCAGTATTTCTTCCATATTCACATGCAAAAGCAAAACGGATGATTGAATATAAACTAAAAGATTGTGGACATCATACAAGGAAAAGTTATTTATAAACAAGCCTGCCTAGACATAGCATAGATAAAAACCTACAAATAACAGGTAGTCATAAAAATAAAACCTATTCCCACTCAAGTTAATGCCAAACATAGAGAGAAACAGGGTTTTTGTGTGTGTGTGTGCACGTGTGTTTTTTTTTTGGGGGGGGGGGGGGGGGGGGTTAGGGGTAACGGGGGACTTGCAGATGTAAAATTTTAAGTGTTTTGTTAAGTGCAGCAAAAGTTGGTTTGAGTTGGCTGTTGGAATACCTCTTTGCAAACAATTTCTACTAAAGAAACTGAGTAAACAAATGAACTTTATACAAAGACGTTACTTTTTAAAGTGCGCGCGCATCAGACAATCATACAGTGGCCTCCATTGAATCTTTACAGATAGTCTCTTTCCATGTTTCTTTAGAAGTTTGACTAATACCCGTCCCCATCTAACCTAATTGAGATAGCAAAATTTGGAAATAAAAAATGAATGGTTAATGAGTTATATTCAGATGACAAGAACAAAGTAGGACTATTATAACCTGAGCATGGAGTTTGTTTTCTGCAGCATGGAACACCTCTAAGCCAAATTCCACTATCTGGGTAACATCTTCTGAAGATATAGTACTCTTGGCCGTTATAAACCTTTTAAGACGAACAAAGAGTAAGAAATGTAATGTCGACTCATTGTACTTAGGGAATCATTTGATGATATGAAGCATGTGAAATCAATGAAAATAAAACAATAACCGGGGGAGAAAACCAATGCGTGTGAAGTTATGTTTGCCTGATATGCATTTACAACCTAAGCTTTTAAATATCACCGAACTTGAGACAATGTAATATTAAGAGAGTCTGCATATAATGTTTTGGCTTGCTCAAACGTCGCTATTTGATATCAAAATTCAAGTTAAATCCAAGATATCCAGATTGAACTTTTGGGAAAGGTTATTTTTTGACTTTGAAAACATACATACAGATAGATTGATATGTCAGTGAAATGCTATTGTGGCAGCAAAAAATTTACAACGCGTTTTCTGCTTACGATTGATATCATCTATCTTGTGTTATGTAACTTACTTACAGGACAGAGCGCTCTAAAATGGTTGTCTTTAAAGGGTAATGAATTCTAAATTAAGAATTCTGTTGCATTTTTTTGGGAATTTTTTGGAAATCCATAAATTCAAATTAAATCCACATTGTTGCAATCTTGGAGATGTTTTGACAAATTCGGAAGTAATCTATATTAACAAAAATTACGCTTCAACAGAAAAGTAAATAAAAAAATATTCAGCACAATTATACATGATAAAAATCCGTAATTCCATATCGAAAATCAAATTCAGTACAGCATACTATTGGGTAGTAAAACAAATGGAGTGAGTGGAACTTACAAGCGAATGACAGAAATCCACTTCAAAGTTGAATAAATGGAATCAGGATCTTGAGGGTTATAGGAATCGATAATGGATCGGATAACGGATTTGAAAGAATTGGATTCTTTTTTGGAATCTTCAGCTACTTGTGGGGGAAGCCAGGCGTTGTATAGATGCATCTTCACGAGCTTTAAATTTCTGTTACGCTGTTGAACGAATTTGAGCTTATAGGTGATGCATTTCTTCTTCCCCAAGAAGGCTGAGAAAGGAATTAAAAAAAACGAGATGGAGACGGTACATGTGAAATGGAAGCAAATTCATCCCTTCTCTCTCAATGTAATATCAACTTGATTTTTTCTAAAAAAGAAATTTGATAATAATAATACTTGATAAATTTTGTCCTATGTACATCATATCATACATGTCATAGGAGTTGGTTGGTAACTAAAATAAAATAAAATAAAAACCAAATCAAACCAACCAAATTAAGTATGATCGGTTCTGTTGTTTATCTGATTTACTGAAGAAAAAAAATTCACATTTTTGTTTAGAATATTCGTTGTAATTTAAAATAAAACATAAAAATATGATTAAAGTATTCTTATTTAGTATTCTTATGTTTTTTTTAATAGTAATTTGGACACATATACGATAAATAAAATTTATTTAGATCGTTAGAATAATCTAAAAATACGTTATAACATTAGTAATTCTAAAAATACAATAAAAGTTCGGTTAATTTAGTTAAATCGATAATCTAATTAAATTTTTTTACGGATCGATTATAAAGCAATCTAGTTTCAGAACTAAATCAAACCGAACGAAATGAATTGATTTGATTGGTTTAACCAAAGATTGTCCACCCCTACCTTAGTGAATCTATTCTCAAGAATACTCTTAAACTAGTATGTAATATGTGCGTTGCACACGGCATTTTTTAAGTATTTATATTTAAATGTTGAAACGAGAACTTTGTTATACATTGTATGATAAATTTAGTGAAATAAGCGAACTATGAATTATTAATTTCAATATTAGTTGTGTGTAATTTACATTATGTAGCTTATACATACACACATGTATGTATTCGAGAAATAAAATAATTTTATCGTTGTTATTAATATGAATATCTTACACATGTTGAAACTGATTTATGTTAGTGATTTATTAGATGAATAAACAAATATTGTTTAATGAAACTTGTTCAAATAAGTTAAGTTTAAAACTATGTAACTTGTTTAAAGATGCAGGTGTAAAGGTAATCATAGGAAGAACCGAGAAGAATTTTGTAAAAAAAATTGTATAAATTTATGTGGAGTTATTGAAATTAAAAAAGAATTTGTAATAATTATAATAAATTCTTTATATAATCGAATAATAATTGATTTACAAATTAACTTGTTATTTTTGTTATGTACATAATTTATGTTATATGATTTATATATCTTTATACTTGAATGGGAAAAATAGTTTTACCATTTTTCTTAATATGAATAGTTGGAATTGGACCAGCCCGCAACGGTAGAAATTGATGGATTTTAAAAAAATATCATTTTGAATCTTTATTGGGTCTATGAAGTCTAATATATTTAGAATATTCTAATTTTTTTAAATAGTATTATTATTTTATTTAAATTATAATATAGTATGTATTATGTAATTAATATTATATTATATATACGTGTATCACGCACACACAGCGCACGCGTATAAGTAACATAGCAGACAAGCACCTTTGTCCAAAGTGGTTAATTGATTCGGCTTTGGTGCAGGATGTCACAAGTTCGAAACTTGCTTTCGAACGTTTATTTGACATGGGATATGTTGTCTCAATGATTGTTGTATATAAAGTACCAGTTCAAAAAAAACATAGCAGTCTGTGTAAGGTTTAACATGTCATTATGTAAGTGCTGGGATTTACACCGCAACTAACATATTAGTTCATCTAGTATATAAATATATCATCCAAACGCATCTTTATGTGCTTTAACTTATGTATACAAAATATTGCAAACACATATGTATGTATATTATGTGTATATAAATGTATGTATATATTATTTTAAATAATTATATATATGTGTGGAATTTATAATATATAAATACGAGTATATATGCACGCCTATGTGGGCCTGCATTTAATAACAACGTACATGCGTTTTTAGTTGTACCTGTGAAATTAGATTTGATAGTAACATCCCCATATTTGAACTCCGCCTAGGCAGAAGCCTCTGGTTTTTTGTTTAGACTGCAATAACTTCTTCATACTAACTAGGAAACATGCGAGACTTCGACCGATGAACTCCCATACAAATTACAAATAATAAGGAACATTCGGATATTTCATCTAGTGAACATATACTGTAGTTCTATATGGTGACTAACAGTTGTACTTAGAAAATAATAGGCTACCACATCCCCATATTTAAACTCTGCCTAGTGCAGAATCTACTATTTTTTTGTTCAGACTACAATAACTTCTTCATACTAACTCGAAACCAGGCAAAACTTCGATTGATGAACTCCCGCCTGAATTACGAACAATATGGTATACTTTGATACTTTATCTTCTGAACGCACATTGTAGTTCTCCATGATGACTAACAGTTGTACTTAGAAAATAACAGTTTATATCCTCATATTTGAATACTATTTCTCTATGAGATGTAAAATGGTACACTTGGTATTTCAAAAAGACACCGAGTAAATCTATTCAATGAATTCTCTTTTTTAGTACGAGCGCGTGCCGTGTTTTCCTTATAAACTGTATATGTTTAAATCAGTCAATTTTTTTTTCGAGTTATATTAATTTTGTATATTTGTAAAGAAGTATTTTGAATTTATAAAGGAAGAATTTTAGATCCCACTTCTAGAAGCGTTTTGAATTTGTAAAACATATTTAATGGTTAGATCCTAGGGGCGTTTGAATTTGTAGATGAAGTTTAATATTAGATCCTACTTTTAAATGATTAAGATTTGATAATATATAAATGGGCGTTTTTGGTAGTTCACGTTGATACCAAAAAAGTGTGACACCAAAGCTATTATAATTAAGTGTAATGGCACGCGCTTCGCGCGTGAATTGTTTTTTTATAAATTGTATATGTTTAAATCAGTCAAAAAAATATTTTTTATTTTCAAGTGATATTTTGTAAAGAAGTATTTTGAATCTGTAAAGAAGGTTTAATTTTAGATCCTACTTGCAGAAACGTTTTGAATTTTAAAGCATGTTTAGTTATTAGATCCTACTTTTATGGGTATTTGAATTTGGAAAAGAAATTTAGTATTAGATTCTATTTTTTAGTAATTAAGATTGGATCATATATAGAGGGGCGTTTTTGGTAGTTCACGTTGATACTAAAAAAGTGTGACACCAAAGCTATTACAACTATTATTAAAGATATTAGTTTAAATTTTTATTTCTATTATTAATCAATAAAGAACGAACTTGTTTTTTCATTAATTTGAATTTTCATTTCTATTATTAATTAATAAAAGACGACTTTGAAAAAAATGTTATTTGTTAGATCCTATTTTTAAGTGATATTAAGATTTCAATAATATCCACAGTGGGATGTTTTGAATTGGTAAAGCAAATTTATCCATTAGATCCTATTTTTAAGCAATATTAATATTTAATAATATTTGTAGAGGGGCATTTTTGATAGTTCACGTTTATACCAAAAAAGTGTTACACCAAAGGTATTACAACTATTGTTAAAGATTAAAGATAAAGATAATACGTGTATGAAAAAGGTTTAAAATACATTATAAATTTTAATTATTTATTTTGTTGTAAAACCGAAAACAAAGTTCAGTTTTTTTATACACATAATCTTTAATAATAGTTGTAATATCTTTGGTGTCACGCTTTTGGTATCAACATGAACTACCAAAAATGCCTATCTACAAATATTATTTAAATATTAATATCATTTAAAAGTAGGATCTAATAGATAAGTTTCCTTTAACAATTCAAAACGTCACTCTACGGATATTATCGAAATCTTAATATCGCTTACAAATAGGATCTAACGAATTACAAAAAACTAAGTCATTTTGTATTAATTAAAAGCAAAAATAAAAATTCAAACTAATAAAAAAATTAATTCATTCTTTATCAATTAATAATTGAAATAAAAATTCAAACTAACACGAAAAAAATCAAATGTTGCAATTTAGAAAGAAAAGCTAAAACTAACTGCATATCATTTTAATACAAAAATATGACTAAATATTTCTGCAAAATATATTGTTTCGAATGAGTTAAACATATACGATTTGTAAAAAAATAATTCATGCGCGAAGAGTGTGTCATCATCATGTACGAAGCGCGTGTTGTACCGCTCGTATATATATACTAATAAATAGTTTAATAATAAATAAAAATATACTTATGAACACATAGGAATGAAATATATATAAATTATATATATACTTAGTAATACTCATAGAAAAATTATTTTTTCTAAATTTATTTAATTTAAATTTTCGATCGAAAGTAAATAATAATAATATTATTTATAAAAATATGTTCTTAAAATTATAATTTTGTGTTTTTATATTTTATGAAAAATATATATGATATTTTAGCATCTGAATAATTCAATATATAATTTTATAATCTAAAATCAATTTGAATTTTAATTTCAGCATTTATATTAATTCTAATTAATATATATTAAAAAATTATAGCCGAAAATTTATCAGCTGTGAAATAATTTTTTTAATTGTATATTTTATGATATATTTATTTATTTTATAAATTTGTTTAAGTGATTTGAATTAAATAATATATATATATATATATATCTGTGTGTGTGTGTATTAAAATTTTATTTTTATACCAAAAAATATTTTAGGTATAAAATATTTACAGGTAAATAGGCGCAAGGAAGAAGATGCAAAAAAAAATAGTCTCAGGGACAACAAGTTTGCTTTTTTGTCTGAAGGACGCTTTTTAGTGTAAACTGAAAATGATAATTATAACTATCAGTCTGTGATTTACACTAAAAAATGTCCTTCAGCCTAAAAAAACAAACTTCTTGTCCCTGAAACGAAATTTTTCTCTAACTTTTTCCTTGAGCCTAAAATCCCCAAATATTTATATGTAATTTCAAAACATATTTTGTATAATATAATGTTTAATATTTAAATTATAAAGTTTAGATTATTTAAATAATGTATACGAAATTACTTTAAATAATAAAAAATTAATTTTTTTCAATCTTGAGCATGAGTATGAAGGCATGTATATATAGCAAAAATAATAATTATATAAGCATATGAACAAACAACCATTCTGAATGCAATGATATATATACCGATATACTAGAGTCGTTACCTAACTAACAAAATAATATATGATATATAAATAAAAGATTATCTGTATATAGTCATATACCAGATAATTACCTTTCATCAATGCTAAAGGATCACACCTTTGAAACGTTGAAATAGACTCCTGAATAAAATTCCAATTCTAAAGGTGTTATCTCCTAAAATTGCAGGCCACCGACCGTCGAACAGCTTTTATTTTGATTTGAATTGAGCTTGGAAATGAGGGAGGAGGAGGATGAATTTCGACCAAAGGTAGAACAAGTGGATGCTTCAAAAAAGGATTGAAAAGGAATGAGGGTTGTGATGTATTTAGAGGAAAGACTAGAAAGATAAGCTATGATCCAGATCCACTTTTCTCTCTTACACATTCTTTTCCTTTATCCCATCAAAACCCTAGCTCGTTCTACATATCCTAGCTGCCCCTACCTGATCTATGCATGGCCGAACTCATAAGCGTTGTTTGGGCTTTAAATCCATTTAAAGCCCGAATCATAATATTTATCGCATTTAAATCTAGCTTAAACGCATATCAATATCATATATCGATTAATATATTTATACATATTATAAACATATTTATTAATATTGTTTAACAAATAAAAATAAAATTTCATAACTAATATTTCATAAATATTAATTAATTTAATTAATTTATAACTATTATAAATTAAATAAATCACGTGGTTAAAGGAGTATTCAATGATTCGGTTGTGTGACCCTTTAGGTGTAAAGTTGGTTTAATATTGAATTATTTGAATATTAACGTTCACACATCACTTAGCAGGTGGTGTGACATTTGGCCAAATTTATAGCTTACTTGGTTTCGGTAAAATCCAATTTCTTTGTTAAGAATTATCCAATTGTAACTATTATTTACACCAATTCTCTTCGTTAAAACTATATAACGTCGGACTTATTTAATTTGGTAATGGTCAAAATTCCAATATCGTCCATATTCTACTCTATGGTCCAAACACAATGCCATTGGTCCAATAATAACAATTATTATTAATCAAACTGCTCTGAACAGGGACTTTGACTTTGGGTTGACTTCAATTGACTGTGATACCAACCTCGTATAACCGAGGAGACGAATCTCTTAAATAGTGTTTCACTTCCAATACTTAACTCAACCCAACTATAGTTGTTCGATGTACGTCATGCCTTGATTTAACTGTAATTAAAGTGAAGTTTCCACATTAAAGGTCAACAGTATTCTTAAGTCAAGAGAACTGCATAATTTTATCACATCAATAGTTTATGTCTACCGCAGCCATATTAACCAACAGAAAACCATCGATCGGTTCATTCCGTAGTTATTCAATAACCATCAGTACCAGAAGTCATGAGTAATACACTGTCCAACATTTGAAGAACGTTGCATACTATAGTCTCGATGAATGCATCGATATCCAGTCTCGATAAATCTTAACCAGGAATATTTAAAAGGTATATTTATTTTATTGTGATAGATCGCTCATGATTATAACACATTATAACTACTATCACTAAACGTACCTTTTATGGATTTTCTATTAATTATACTTTTAATTAAATTATTTAATTAATATAACATATTATATCAAGTATACAATAGAAAGAAAATATATTTTATTTCGAACAATATTGGTTATCGAGTTAAATATATGTAACAAATTACATAATTGTCTCTAGGGCGTATCCCTAACTCTATCAATCTCTCACTTGCACTATGAGTCAATTATGAAATTTCTATCCCATTCCTTCAATTAGTTTGATGAGAACTAGTCGAGTTAGACCCTCCGTGAATGGATCTGCTATGTTGGTTTAATTTCTACTATGTCAACCAACTCTCTCTGATGCTGATAAACTCTTTTATTACGTGGAACTATTCGGAGTATGCTTCTTAACTTCTAGTGAACTATTATTATTACATTGTTATCATATAACAATGATGTAGTATTCTTAATAATTGGAATCAACCCTAGCTAAGTTATAATTTCGTGCATTTATATTTATATACATTTCTTTTACTGCGGCGCTATTCAAGACAATGTACTTAGCCTTTCATTGAATCAACCACAACATTTCATTGGAATATTTTCAACTTAAAGCTTCTTAATTAAGGTTTGAACATGAATTTAATATTGACATATTATTACTCAATATCACTCGTGAATTTTGAGTTTGTACACTCATTTATAAGGAGTTCGTTGTTTCTATAAACAATTCTCTAATATTTCATAAATACTCTAGAATACACTAAAATACAATTTAGTGGTCTTAATTCGGATTTGTTATTTGCTTCGTATATCAAATACATAAGCAAATTAGGATAATATTGACAATACAACATGTATGATAATTTATATTGTTAAAGCATAAGGAATCCACCTTACATGTTCCTCATTAATCATTTTAATAAGTTGTCTTTGCATGTCATTTTAGGACATTCCAAATATCCTTTATATTTACTATAAAAGAATTTACAATTCCAACATCGAGCATTAAACAACTATACTGTTTGATTTTGACATAAGCGCATCGTTAATAATCAACAGTATGTTGTTTGCTTATAGTCTAGAAATATTTTTGTACGTTTTAGTGGTTCTTTCTTATGGATACACGTTTCCTTTGCATTTCAACTGAAAATCAAACTATTCAATATTTCTATCAAAATACTTATTCAATTTCGATGCTTATAAAATGATACATTCATATCATTTCTTGGACCATATCCATAAAACCACAAACTCAATATCGCTCTCACTGACTTCGAGGTAGTTGGGTTGTTATATGCAAATAGTCTATTCTAACTCATCATTTAGAACTTTTCATTTGAACACATATGTACCAAAACACAAAGTCATACTAAGCGATATTTTGTGAGTAAATCCGAATTAACTCGAGCACGTTGAATAACGAATCTATTATGCTAATTTCAACAATTTAAATTTACAATGTTATTATTATTAAGTTGCTTATTATATTCCAACCGCATTAGTCTTGCTCTTAAAGACTCATTTGCAACCGATGGATCATGTCCATTCGGGTATAACTACCAAAATCTGATAACGTACTTGAAATCCCTTTCAGATTGTGCATTATACCATATCCTAAAGTCAATACTCTTAGTGGCTTAATTGTTAATTGAGGATTATCTTCCTCGACATCGATAAGAACATCATAGTATATCTTCAATGTGTAAGAATGCCTATTAGGCACTCTAATGTGATGTGTTCATTTAGGTTAAGCTAATTTCATTTCGTCCCTCGTATTTAGTTTTATCATTGGATCGTATCCAAATCCATTTTACTACCAATAATTTCTAAAAAAATCTTCGCTGTTAAGTTGGTATTTCTTGAAACAACAATTATTTCTTAGTGTCATAGAATAGGAATTCATAAACACTTTATGAATTTTCTTACGTATAAAACTAATTTAGTTTTAGTTGATGATTTTTATGTTCAAAACATATATTGGCCATCCAATGACAGTCGTTCCCAAACTCCTTTCAGGAGTTTCATTCCAGATTCCTCATAAATAATTATTACATACAATATTTCGACTCGCACAACCCGCTAACTTCTTGGCCTAAGATATTTGGGGTTCCTTATAAACCCTTATCTTATATGATTTTGTAAATCATCCTTTAGATAAAATTAGTTTTAACCTTGTGTGCTACTCTCAAGTACACAAATTTATAGAAAGAAGTTAATTCAACTTTAATCACAATTAATTGTATTTCATTCAACAAAGTTTGATTACACATTATCAATACATCGGTATGTATCATAGGAAGGAGTGGCTTTTGAGGTTGAATCTTCATTCATTTTTAGATACATTCGGAACTCTTTTCAATATACTCACATATTTAATATACTTTTGTTTTATACTATATGATCTTATTATAGACATATTACATGTGTATGAAATACACATGTCCAGTCGATGATAACTCAACAGTGAATATAATGAAGTATGTGAAACCGGTTTGGTAATAATAGACTTGTAATTGCATGCATCCATATATATCAATCTGAAGAGTTCATCAACTTTTATCACGCTCCCACTGAATGGGTGATTTGCCATTAATTGTTTGATATATACTTCACTAGCACCATATAATTCATAATCATATAATTATTTCTCAAACCCGTGGCTTAGTTCATAATTTCAAAATAATTGCAGATAACTTCGACTACTTCTGTATTTTCCAATGCATCACAAATACCACTATTATGGTTTAATTTTATAATGAGTATTTATAGTATTCATGTTGAAATAAAACTGTCTATCTTTGGTTAATACCAAAAAATAATAATTATTTCATAAATAACGTTGGTATGTTTTACCAAAACAATTTTCACAGCTTGGTGCAACCTATAAGTGTTATGTGACATGCTTCCAATATTTTCGTTATTGCTATAATGACATATGAAATACGAAGCTCTATTCAACCGTTTAATATAGGCTATTTATTTCATTTACTGTGACTGGTTTATGGTCGAGAATTTTTTGATCAAGTACCTTAAATTTAAAGAAATAAATCTCACAGAAAAAGATTTTTTATGTGAAGATACATTTTGGAATGTAGATTATATTTCTCATTCCAAGGTTAAGTACTGGCTATCACTTTACAATTCTCGTTTTCGAATTTCCTTATGAAGCAGAAAGGACAGTTCACTCTCTGCATCCAACCCATGCTTTAGGTTGCATCCACTCTTATACATTCGATTTCCTTTCTAAAAGGTCAAACCATTTATAGAGAATCCTTACTACAATATCATAATGAATTCTTTACAAAAGTGCACTTGGTCATTCATAACTTTTGAGGACATAAAATAAATTGCACTTCACGTAAACTAACTGACATTTCAGTGATCAAATTCTTAGATCTACCTTGTAGCCTTTGATCCAGTGTTACATTTAACATAACAAGAATATTACTATAATCAATCATATTGAATACACAATGTCACACTCTAATTTACTTACTTATTTCAATAAACTAATTTCATTGTGGTTTCGTACATTACAAATTGTGACCATTCACCATATTATATTTATATGTGACCATATATGGGTCAAATAGCCATATTCCTATATTTCATTTAGAGTTCAAAACTCATTGAAGATAATACACAGTCTCTGATAAATAAACTCGTGAGTGACTAAGTCATAAATATATTTAGTGGTTGTATAATTAGGTACATGGGTCAACATGCAAAAATTTATTTGAAAGTGTATTTAATATTTCTTTGTCAAATCTTTAATGCAGTTCCTTTGTAAATTTTAATTGATTAACATTTTTTTTATTATATTTAATGCACAATTTATCAAAGTATATTTTTTCAATTATACACAATGGATGTTCTTATAATATTAGAAAGGTTAAATGTTATCATTTCATTTTTCTAATAAGGCTTCCGCTAGTCTTTTGAGTTTCTCCAAATCTAAGATGAAACATAGAAGTTTTTCAGCTTCACTAGTGGGTCTTAGGACTCATATCTCTCAAGATTCTGACCTTGAGGAAAGCTAACAAATTGAGGGAACATGACTAGATCGTAGCGGAGTTAAATGGTAAATTACAAAAAAAATTCCTTTATGATCTATTGGGCCTATGAAGTTAAAGAGAATTTTAGATCTAATCTAAAATATTTCTAAATAAAATCCTTTTTTTAAGATTTACATGAATTTAATGTTTACATGAATTAGAGTATAGCAAACATACTCTTATATATGTAATTGTGTGTGGTTGTTGCTTGTTATATTTAATTTGGAGAAGGAAACGTTTCGTATCCTTCTCTTAACTTGTTCAACTAATGAGGGAATATACAGTTTTAATTGGAGAGAATTTTTTTTCCATTTCTTTCCCTCTTATTAAATGATTGATAGACTAATTAAATGACATGGATAACCAAATTTGTACTTAGTATATAACATGAGTATATCCAAATATACTCTAATATATATTGGGTGAGTGCAATATAACATATTGTGTACATAGTTGATGTCTACGTGTTTTGGTGTTGGGATTTACACCTTAATAGACACATTCTCCCTTTGTATACGTATTGATTGTCTAAAATATTGTTATATACTTAATATAAATATACATATGTGTGTGTTTTAATGAATCCTTTAGTTAATCTAAATTGGTTCAACCAAGTAGACTAGTTTGAATTCAAGATTTATTTCCAAAACATGCAATAATTTGATTTAGTAAAACAATTTGAAAACATATCTTAATCCATAAATCTAAATATAACATATGATTATTGTTAGTAATTTAAAGTAAGTTAAAATGTAGATATTTGACAAGCACCATTGTCTTAGTGGTTAACTGATTCGACTTTTGTGTGAGAGGTCACAAGTTCGAAAACTTGCGTAGCGTGATTTGAACTTTTTTTTTTCATTTTTTCATTTTTTTGTTTGAAAACACAAGAGAACCCGGCAGGCCGGTAAACTCCTGAGGAGGGTACAATAAAGCCGTCCACTGATCCAAGCCCCCATACCCCCCGGGTAAATTTATATAGGATGGGGAAGCGCATTGTAGGAATCAAACTTGGGTCTTTTTACCAGAACCCAAACCTCATTTCCACTGCACTGCACCCGTGGACGTGATTCGAACATTTATTAACACATGACCTGTGGTTTGTTGCCCCAGTGACATGTTGTATCTAAGTACCATTTCAAAAAACAAAAATGTAGATATTTTACCAGCAATAATAAAGTAAAATTTATTAAACAAAATTAGAGTGATACATTTAGATTTCTAAATTAAAAACATATATCCACTAATGTCAAGATGTGTTGTGTAAAAATATTTTTTGAATATAAATTCATATACATACACACACACACACAAATACATACATACATATACATATATACATATACATATACGTACATACATACATACATACATATATATATATTTGTGTGTTTTGAAATGGAAAACTAATCGTGAAATAATGAAATCACCACTGACATTCCACTAAATAAATATATATATATATATAATAATTAATTAGTTATTATATTCAAATCCAAAATAACACTGCCATCAACATATATAAAATAAGAAGAATCAACAATCAAAACCATTGTTATTATTTTCATATTCAATTCGAACCAACAAAATCAAATTTCCAATCTATTCATATACAAAGATGGATGACAAATGAGTATACAAATTTATCAAAATAGTTAAATAAATAAATCTATAACATCATAATGGATATACACATAAAATAAAATAGATCATACCTAATAGATATAACCCTTGAATGCACCTGATTGATAGACGCTCCTGGATCCAAATTTGATTCAGTCTCTTAGCTTTGTAAGAGAAGTAAAACCACCTTTTATACGATTGATTTAGTTTAATGCCATTAATGCAACAATCCACACCGAAATAGGCCTAAATCCCGACCTAGAAAAGACCTATCGAAACTTATACCCATTCCAAAGCTGTTTATTGGTTAGTAAAAAGAACAATATAAAGTTATTTATCTGTTCATTTAGAACTTACAACGGAAGGATGAAATATAATAGCATAAACAATACCAATTTATTTAAAATTCCAAACGTCACAAAACCGTAATATAATGTTAACAATAATTGTTACATAATCATGTTCAAAAATACATTGCCATCTTCAAATGTAACGTCAGAAAATTTCATGAGTAGATAAATAAAATATTGCACAAGCTCCTCTCGTCACTATCTCTATCTTGATCATCGGCTCCTTTCCTGACCTGTGTTGTAATGAGGAGGGAGTCAAAACAATAATGTTTGGTGAATAGAAATCTCAAGCCTTTCTATATGAATACTTGGGCAGTATAATTTAAATAAGAATAGTCTTTCGCATTTAAATTATATTCAAAACCATTCAAGTTAAGGGAAAGAGGTGGGCTCTCAAACAACCGCTTAATACCTTTAATCCCTAAAGCAAGTCCTTTGCATCATCCTATTAAATATCCCATAACCGTCGTTACTAATGTCTACCAACGAGAGAGAAAAGTACCTAAGCCATTGATACATTTTAATGGAAAATAGGTAGACTCTAACTATTTAAAACCTCAATCAAGGTAGGCCTCCATCATTTAATACCTACTCCTAAGGTGGACCCCTCAAGGGTATCTATCTAGCTGACATTGCATGAAAATTTCTTCAAACACTTATTACTTCCAATGAAGCGGACCTTTATGGGATATCCTCAACCGTACCTAAACTCAGTACCGACCATTTAATACTTTATATAAGGGAAAGAGGCAAGCCCTCAAACAACCACTTAATACATTTAATCTCCAAAGCAGGTCCTTCCTATTATGACCAGTACCTTATGGAGACGTCTCACATTAGTCCAACTATTCTTAGGTACTGGTTGCTAGATTAGCAAGGTAGATTTACCTTATAGAATTGGGACTAACCTCATATCATCCGTAGTTACTTATTATAGACGATGTCTCTTATCAGCTACATAGTCACACTACTGGTAGCCAGGTTAGCTGGGCAGACATCTGTGCGCTTTTGACTGACTTTACATCCCTGTAACGTTGTCATATTTTAACACTCTCTAAGTATATTATCACACATCTCACAGTATCAATTACTTAGGCCCTATAAGAAATACTTTTCTTTCGCCTCTACAATCAATTACTTCCCTAAAGGGGATTTAAATGATAAATATTAACCTAATTAACTACGCTTTTAATACGCTATAGTTGTACATTATTTATGCTAGTTTATATATCATACACACACATACACATGCATTTATTGATTTGTATGCATGCAGAGATTACGCCCTAAGCCAACGTTTTAAGTGCCAAATCTTCCAAAATTATACAAGTCACATCTTCATAATAATATATATACCATAAATCTAATATCCCAAAATCAAATCAATAGACTTGCATATGGAATTCAAATCCAACTTATTTCATTCTAAAACAACGAAATAAACCATTAACAGAAACCTATAATTTAAATAATTTTATGTTGTATTCGACTTCTTTTGCATGTTAGATAAGGGAACATCTTTTCAATTTATAGAAATAGGTAGTGCAAACTATGAACAAAAATTCGTACCTTACACACCATTTCTAAATCAAATCCTTTAATCAGATCCAAAAAAAAGAATAAGAAATGGAACGGAATGTAAAACACTTAAATTGCAAAATCAACACAAACTCCGTTATTTTACTACATAACAATTAAGATTCCAACATAAAAATTGGCATTTCACTTTGGAAGAATTTTAGGGATTTTTAATGTGATGTTTTCGTAATAAAAAACTCCTCAAGACATATATAATATCCAAACTACAATATTCAATCTAAAATCGAAAAACTTAGATTTCCACTTACAAAGGTCTTTAGATTTGCCTTTTTTGGATTTGACACGCCTTTAATGAACGCTTTTAGATCTTTTCTATCTGATATATGCATTAAAGGATTTGTATATACGTTAGATTCAGAAAAATGGATTTGTATGAAGAGATGAACTATGCGAGCTTTACTAGTGTTCCTAAAATATTTTATGAATAAAAATGAGAGGCTGGGCTTCTATTTATAGTGGTTGGATGCACCAGCATTTTCAGATTTAAGTCGGTTTAAAATTACAAAATCCGAAACATTCATTGCTGCAAAACCTTAGCCGCCATCCTGTATTCACCAATCGACCGCCCTCTACCACTCGACTGGTTGTGGGTCAAGGGTCGATCGGTTCTATTTTGGGAGCATTGATTTTCTTTCTTGCTGCTGTCCAATTTATTTTCTTCCTTAATTGCAACTTAACATTAACGTTAATTTTAACGTTTACTTAACCCCCAAGTACAATTACTTGTATTTCAAATTCAAAAATTGATTATTTATTTGAGTTTAAATTATATTTAAATTGATTTGCATTTGAAACTTTAAATGTTCATACTTTCCTCGTTTGAGCTCCGTTTTCAACATATTATGTATGAAAATTGATCAAAAAGTCACCACCAACGCAAAGGCATAACTTTCGTGGTTAAATTCCAACTTTAAAAAATTCCATTTTTACCTCTATTTTATTTAAATTAATTTATCCAATTTATTTTCTTATGGTTGATTTTACAAGGTGTTATACCCCTAAAATGATTTCGTCCCCAAAATCTTTCCAAGGGGGTGAACAGCGTAATATACGGTAAATATCCATATTATTCGACTAAGTTATCTACACAACTATCTACTCAACCAGAAGTGCAATATGATTATGTACTGCAGATATACTATATGTGAGATAAATCCTAGCATGAGTATGTGACTGTGACATACAAGTATGTATGCAAACACCATAATCATGCATAAAAATTCTACATTAGTTTAAAGTGATAGTGAAAAGTGTAGTAACCGCTTCCTACCATCCAATCAAGCAATCTAGATGCAACCAAAAACCTGATTTTCAAGAGAAAAGTTAACCAGTGAAAAAATCAAGATGAGAGAACTTCATCTTCTCTTCAATTTTCCATGTGCTTTCCGCCAAGTTGTCTCCCTATTGTACTCAAACCAGCCTAATTTTTGTTGTTGTAGAGCTTCCTAGTTCCGTGCTCCATAATGCACGCGGTTGCACGGGATGTTATTGGCTCCGTCTCAATATCGCCCAATTGATTAGGCTCTACCACAATGGTTGTGTTATGAAGGCGTTTCCTTAAATGCTAAACGTGAGAAATGTCATAGACTCTTGCCAGATTATCTGAAAACTCCATACAATATGCAAGTTTTCCTATTTCCCAAAATTGAGAAATGCCCAATAAATCTTGGTGCCAACTTTCCCGACTTTCTATATCCTACAACTTTCACATGCCGCTTAATCAACTTTATCTTTTCGAAGTCTCACGAATTAAGTATGGTCCGAGTAGGATTTTGTAGGTGGTTTCCTACCAATAATTTGGCGTCGATGGTTTCCTACCAACAATTTGGCTATTTGCATGAACTCCCATAAAACACTTCAAAGGATGCCATACCAATCATCGATGGGTGACTATTGTATGCAGATTCTACTAAAGGTAAGTGTTGCTCCCAGTGTCCTCTAAGGTCCATGATGCAAGCCCTTCAATAAATCCTCCAAGATTCTATTCACTCTTCCATTTTTTTATCGATCTGCAGGTGGTAAGCGATTGTAAGGTTCAACGAAGTTTCTAAAGCTGTTTACTAACGATGCTAACCAGAATTCCATGAAGTCGAATTGCTTTCTTTGTGCTAGAGACGTTGAGGTTTTATTGCTCCTAATGGAAAATTCTGTTACCATCTTCTTCATCCTTGTCCGATAGAAAACTCTCTTTGCGTCACTATACATTTTATCTCTTTCTTGAATGGTGACATTTTACAAGCTAAAATTTATTTTCCCCAAAATCCTAAAATTTATATGATTGAGCCTTCTTTTATTTCTGCTTGCTAACCTAATTTCTTTATTAACTTCCAGTCTGATCTATAGTTCATCGCTAGTTGAGTGTCTCTATAAAAATTTCTTTATTTATGTTTCTTCTCAATGTGTGTGTATGTCAAGCGTTTCAATCCCATCCACAAAATCTACATATCTATAAAACATGGACATATCTTACGCTTTTCCAGTAACCAAAGGAGACAACTAGCGATTACCATCCAAAAACTCTAAAAGAAAATTATGCTGGAATTTTCCATTTATTATTAACTGGTGTGAATGGTGTTGATGTCTTAATACTCCTTACTGAATTAAGACGGACATTCCTCATATGTCTTTCCACTATCGCTCAATTTCCTTAATTTTCCTTCTCAGTTTCTAATAAATGCGATCCATTCATTGCTTTAGTTAAACACCCATACAATTGATTATTAATGTCAAAACCGGACCATCTCTATTCAATCCATATTTAAACCTTTAATTTTTTTACAAATTTCAAGATCCATTTATTACTCTGATTCAATTCCTCTATAAATGCCATATTAAATTTCCCTAACCGGTCCTCGTTTAATTCCTTTTTACTCTCATTACTTATAAATTTGCTATTCGTTGGATTTGTAATCAATATCCATAAATCCTATTCTATTAATTACAATTAATACATATACAGTCTTAAATTATGATATATATATATATATATAAATATATTTATCTTTAGTCGTTAAGCATGATTACATGTGTATACCGATTTCTAAAATAGAACACTTATTTCCACATTTTTAATATATCAAAGCTATCCTTTTAAAAAGGATTACCGCTATAATTTCCCATGAATTAACCACAATTTTTTTTCTTTGTTTGAAATTACAAAAAATTATTATTTTTTCTTTTATTGAGATATATGGTGCAAACTATGAAAAAGGATATCTATATCTTACGCACCTCTTTCCCATTTTGGTACATTTTTTGTCAATTCAATCAATGTATTTTTATACATATTTTGGAGTATGATAATTTATGGAAATTACACAAAAACCGCTTCAAGTAAGTAAAAACATAGAAATTTACATTCTAAGTCATCTGAGGCAACCTAATTTACAACCCAATTATAGATTTAGAATATCTTAATAAATTTACCACCTTCAACAAATAAAGGTTTAGGTCTGGTTTCAAATTTTCAAATTAGGTTGTACATACTATTCACATTTTGTTCATATCGTAAACCTTTAACTTGCCTTACCTAGGTAGTGATCCCTATCCACTCCATATAAAATTGGATTATTTCTAACCATTCATTGTAAAACTAAAATTTCACAACTATGAAGTGCCAAATCCGAAATCTTTACCTTTGAAAATATAAACTAAGAAACATTTATCAAGAATTCAAAATTACTTAGTTCCAAAAAGGAGTTAAACAATTTTTCTTTTCAAATACTTTCCATGTCAAAGATTTATTCTTTTAAAAGTTGAACTTTTCATTAATAACATTCAAAATTGATAGGTTTCAAAAAAGGAACTATGAAAAATTTCCCTCTTAAGTACTTCCTGTGAAGAAAGCTTTCTTCATTTGAAAGTATGATTTTTAACCCGAAACATTCAAAAACTCAAATTATTATTCATTTTAATTTTACTAAAACATCTTATATAACTTTAAACAATGAAAAAGGGAGTAGATAATGATAACTTCCATCTTATTATTTTTATTTTATATTATTTCTAACTAGATTGCTAATCATACTTTATATAAATTCCCAATGCTATTATTATCTATCTTAGCTATTATTTTGAAAGTATGGGAATATTCTTCGTAATTCTTAACCTTCTATTATTTCTACCTTATTTACTCAAGTGATATTTCCATTTATACACTGTTTAAAAAGAATTTTAAAGAAAATAACTTCCAATCTTATAAAGTAGGAAAAATTATCAAGTCTAACATTTGTTCTACTTTACATTTATTTCAAAAACGAAAAACCCATTTATTAAAATCTTTAGACCAAAATCTTTTTGGTCCAATAAATTTTAAACTATGAATTTTAAGAATGTGAAATCCTTCAGAAATTTTTAACTAAACTACTTTTAGAAATTATGAATTACCAAAATACTTTTCTTTCAAAATAACAACTTTCGAATTTATAAAGTGAGTAGAAATCATTGGTCTAGCATACGCCTTATTTTTTTAAATCATCGGATTTATAATTTTCTTTTTATAAGGTTCATCCACCATTTTTTTTCAAACATTCCACCACTTTTAAAATTACATCACCTTTCCAAACTTATCGCAAAATAATTGGTAGCATATTTCCAAACCCAACTAAAATCAGTTTCTCTCAAAAAAGTTCAACTTATGATACATAAGATCTTCATTTTATAATCCTTTAAAAAGACCTTTCAAAACATCTAAAAGTATTTTCAAAATTATTTTTATCAAATTCTTTCTCATGGGGTTAGATTAAGAAATCGACTTTAATTGTTCCTTCTTTTGAACTTTCCTACTCAACCTTTAAAAATCTGCCTATCTTCTTATGGTGATCAATCTATACCTTCTTATGAAAGCTTCTTTTGCTCCTTCTTCACGTCTTTCTTTCGGATGTTAACAAATATATCACCTTATAATATTTAATTACTACATAACATATCATATGCCATTTCTATAAATGTCAATTATCTATAATTAATGGATATAATTCTAACGGACAATTCTTAAAGACATTTATTCATTCATTCATTCTGATTTTACCTATTATGCCTTCTTTATCTTACCATAATTTCTCTAATAATCTCTTTGATTAGTCTATTTATATTTCTATTAAATTCTTGTAATTTACCATTTATTCCACATTTATTGCTTCATTAATCTTGGAGTTACAACCTTTTCCGTTTACATTTTTATCCCTATTATTTAATACGCTTATAGAATCCACAATTATAAGGAAGTTTAAGTCCAACAAAGGAGTCAAGTACTATTTAGCTTCAATGGTGCTTCCATATGTCGTAGGCATGCTATTCTTAGTCCACTCCTTATATTACGACCTCCGCCCTATGGCTAATCGAAGCAGGAGCATAATTTAACTCTATTTATTTTTTTCCAACTCATAGTCACTTCGCCCGTCCTTTCGGAATATGGTCGCAAATAGCTTTGTATTTGGAATTTATAGAGTTAGGCGTATATTTAAAATAAGTTTATATTTTTATATATACTAGGATTTTTGAAAAATACTTTTAAAAATAATAAATACGACACTTATATGCTTACCATTCCTCATTCATTGGGTAACCTAGGCTCTGATACCAAATGCAACAACCCGCCCCGAAACAGACCTAAATCCTAGCACAGAAAAAGGCTCATCGAAACATAGACCCATTACAAAGCTGGCTGTTGGTTTGTAAAAAGAATAATATAGAGCTATTTATCTATTCATTCAGAACTCACAGGGGAAGGATAAAATATAATAGCATAAACAATACCCAAAACCATACCATAATGTCAACAATAATCGTTACGTAATCATGTTTAAAAATAAATTGTCACCTTTAAATGGGTACATTAGAAAATAGCATAAACAGATAAATAAACTACTGTTGTAAGCTCATCTCATCCCCATATCCTTCTTGATCATCGTCTCCTTCCCTACCTGTGTTGTAATAAGGAGGTAGTCAGAATAACAATGCCTGGTGAGTAGAAATCTCGAGCCTTTCTATATCAGTACTTGGGCAGTATAATTTAAATAAGGATACGTCTTTTGCATTTAAACAATATTAAAAATCATTTAATACTTCATACAAGGGAAAGAGGCGGGTTCTTAAAAAACACTCAATACCTTCAATCCCCGAAGCAAGTCCAGTATATTATCCAATTCCATATCCCATAACCATTATTATTAATGTCTATTAATGTAAGAAATAGTACCCGAGCCATTTAATATCTTTTAATGAAAAATAGGCAGACTTTGACCGTGTAAGACCTCAATTGAGGTAGGCTCCTATCATTTAATACCTATTCCTAAGGCGGACTCCGCATGGATATCTATCTAGCTAACATTGCATGGAAATCTCTTCGGACACTTACTACTTCCATTGAAGCGGAGCTTTCCGAGATATCTTCAATCATGCCTAAACCCGATCTCGAACATTTAATACTTCATATAAGAGAAAGAGGAGGGCCCTCAAACAACCTCCTAATACCTTTAATCCCCGAACCGGGTCCTCCGTATTATGATCTGTATCCCATGAAGACGTCTCATATTAGTCCGACTATTCGTAAGTACCGGTAGCCTTATTTGCTAGGCTAATTTACCCTATAGAATTGGGACTAATCTCACGTCATCCGTAGTTACTTGTTATAGATGACATCTCACATCAGCCCCAAAGTCACATCGCCGATAGCCATATTAGTTGGGCAATCTTATGTGTGCTTTTGACCGACCTCGCATTCCTATAACTTAGTCATATTTTATAACACTCTCGAAGTATATTATAACACATCTTATCGTATCAATTATTTAGGATTTATAAGAAATCCTCCTTATTTTGCCTCATTAATTGCTTTCCTATTGGGGATTATTAACCAAATTAACCACGCCATTAGTGCGTTACATTTGTACATTATTTACGCTAGTTTACACACACACACACACACACACACATTTATTGATTTCTGTGTGTGTGGAGATTACACCCTAAAACCTATCAGATCTTCCAAAATTATACAAGTTTTATCTCCACAATAACATATATACCATAAATCCATATCTTAAAATTGAATCAATAGACTTGTATATGGAAACCAAATCCAACTTATTTCATTTTGAAATAATGGAATAAACCAATAATATAAACTCACAATTTAATTTTATGCACTATTCAACTTCTTTTACATGAAATTAAACAAGAAATTTCTATTCAATTTATAGAAATAGGCAGTGCAAACTACGAATAAGAATCTATACCTTACACACCATTTCGAAATCAAATCCCTTAATCATATCCAAAGAATAAGAATAAGAAGTGGAACAGAAGGTAAAATGCTTAAATTGCAAAATCCACACAAACTCCATTATTTTAATACAAAATAATTAAGATTTTAACCTAAGAATTGACATTACACTTTGGGGGAATTTTGAGGATTTTTAATGCGATGTTTTCATAGTTTAAAATTCCCTAAGGCATATATGAAGTCCAAAGTACATTATTCAATTACTAAAATAGAAAAACTAAGATTTCCACTAACAAATGTCCTTAGATTTGCCTTTTTTTGGATTTGACACACCTTCAATGAACTCTTTCAAATCTCTTCTTTTTGATATATACAGCAAGTGATATGTATATATGTGAGATTTAGAAAATTAGAGGTTTGAAAGAAGGTAGGTTGACAAAATTTAACCTTAAACATATATATATATATATATATATATATATATATATATATATATATATGCAAGTATGTATGTATGATTCTTACCTGAAAGCCTAGTGGGGTTTTCTCAATCTACAAAGGGACGAACTAGTAGAGCTTCGCTAGTATTTTCAAAATATTTTGTAAATAAAAGTAAGGGGCTAGGCTTTTATTTATAGTGGTTGGAATGCACCAAAATCGTCGGATTTAAATTGGTCTAAAATTATAAAATCCAGAATGTTTGTTGCTACAAAACCCTAGCCTCCTTGTGTTCACCGGTCGACTTCCCCTTTCCACCGGCCTTGGGTCAGGGATCGATCAGTTCTATTTTGGGAATGTTGATTTTCTTTCTTAATTGCAATCTAACTTTTACGTTAATTTTAACGTTTACTTGACCCCTGGTACAATTACTGTTAACTTTTGAATTTCAAATTTAGGAATTGATTATTTATTTGAATTTGAATTCTATTTCAATTAATTTGAATCTAAAACTTCAAATGTCTATAACTTCCTTGTTTGAGCTCCATTTTCAACATATTGTATTTGGAAATCGGTCAGAAAATTGCCATGAATGCAACATCATTACTTTCATTGCCAAATTCTAGCTTTTAATGAAATTTCCATTTTTACCCCTATCTTATTTAAATTATTTTATTCAACTTATTTATTTATAGTTAATTTACGGGATTTTACAATTATTTTTTTTCTTTTATGTTTTCATGAATTTTCAGCCATGAATGTTAGAAAAAGAATATGGAGGCTCGAATTTTGAAAGTGAATGATTAACAGAGGCAAGTGAATGAAAGACAATGTATTTATAGAGCTAACCTTCCTTGACTGACTCCCTTCATTTTCTAGATCCAACCATGAGATTTCAAACCTCCTTTTCTTTATATGGATTGTAATGAAAGAGGGCCCTTTAATTTGTTTAACATTTATCAAATAGTCGCATTTAAATTAAATTTGAAAGCCCAATGATATCTCATATCGATTTGTACATGTACAACTTTTATATATGCACTCGAGTAATTGCAAATAACATTAAAAAAATACTAATGGCATCCAATACATCAAATAAATAAGTAATTGATATTTTACAAAAATATTTGTTAAATTAATTAATTTACTACAACTTATAAATCAATTAAATTATGTGGTATTTTGGAGAATCTATCAATGAGGTTGTGCGACTCTTAGGTGTAAATTTAGTCAGCGATTAATATCGAACTATTTAAATATTAACGATCGCTCATCACCTTAGCTAGCGGAGTGATATTTTAGTCAATTTTATTGCTTAAACATCATTTCGGTAAAATCTAATTTTACTTATTAAGCGTTACCCGGTAATGATAAATATTTACACAAATTCTCTTCGTCAAAACTATTTCACTTTGGTCTTATGGAATTTGGTTATAATCAAAATTCCAATAAGGTCTGTATTCAACCCTATATCCAACACGAAATCATTAATTAATAATAACAATAATTATTAACCGAACTACTCTTGCCAGAGATTTTGGCTTTGAGTTGACTTTAGTTGACCATGGTACTAGCCCCATATAACTAAGGAGATGGATCTTCTCTTGTATAGTGTATCACTTTCAATACTTCCATTCGACCCAAATATGGTCATTCGACGGACGTCGTGCCATGATTTAACCATAATCAAAGTGGAGCTTTCATATTGAAGATCGACATTATTCTTAAGCCAAGAGAACCTTGTAAATTAATCACTTTAATATTTTCTATTTGACATCACTTATATTAACCAACAGAAAGCTATCGAGTGAGTTATTCCATAATTGTACAATAACTATCAGTACGTAAACCGTCTGGGACCCCAACAGTCATGAGTAATACACTACCCACCATTTGGAGAGCATTATGTACTTCAGTCTCAATGAATACATCAATATCTAGTCTCAATACACATCGACTGGGAATATTTAAAATAATATGCTTATTTTCATTAGGATAAATTGCTCATTGTAACAATATTTTGTAACTACTATCACATAACATATCATTTATGGATTTTCTATTAAATACACTTTTGATTAAATTATTTAATTAATATAACACATTATGTCAAGTATATAACACAAAGAAATGCCTTTTATTTCAAACAAGGTTGGTTATTGAGTTAGGTTGGTGTAATAAATTACATAATTGTCCCTGGGGCATACTCCTAACTCTACCAATCTTCCACTTACACTTAGGGTCAATTATGAAATCTTATTCCAACTTCTCCAATCAATTTCTTTAGAACCAACTGGGTCAGTACCTTAGTGAACGTGTATGCAATTATGATTAAATTATCCACTATGTCAACTAAACCTAATAAACTGCATTTATCATGTAGAACAATTCGGAGTACGTCTCTCAACCTCCAGTGAGCTCTAAGTTCTATTATGAACTATATCATGATATTGTTATCATATAACAGTTTTATGGGATTATCAACATTTGGAATCATCCTTCGGCTCAGTTATAAATTTGTGCATTTATTGCATATATACATTGTTTTTATTGTGACTTTATTCAAGGTGATGTAGTTGGCCTTTTATTGAGTCATCTGCAATCTCTCATTCGGAACATTTCCAACTTAAAGCTTCTTAACCAAGCTTTGAATATGAATTTTATAATGACATACCATACTCAATATCATATATGAAGTTTGAGTTTGAATATTTCTTCATGAGCAGTTCGTTGTTTCTATAAACAGTTCTCCTGTATTTCGTAAATACGAGAACACTCTAAACTACCGTTTATTGACCTTAACTGGATTTGATATTTCTTCATGTATCGGATGCATAAAAAAATCAGATATTGTAGACAACATAACATACACGATAATTTCTATTTCTAATCCATAAGGAATCCATCTTACATGTTTCTTACTAAACCTTTAATAAGGTGTTTCTGCATATTGTCCGGGACATTCCCATTGTCCTTTATGCTCACCATAAAAGACATCATTTGCAAATCCAATGTTGAGTATTCAAACAACTAAAATCTGATTTTTAACACAAGCACATCGTTAACAATTAACAGCTTATTGTTTTCTTCTGTTTAGAAATATCAATGAACGTTCTTTTTTATGGACACATGCTTCCTCTGCATTTTGACAGAAATTTAACTATTTGAGATTTGTATCAAAATACTTGTTCAATTTTGATGCTTGTTGAACAATACTTTCATATCGGTTATTGGATCATATCCAAAACTCACAAACACCATATCGCTCCCACTGACTTTAAGACATTTTGATTGTTATGTGCAAATAGTATAGTCTAAATCTTTATTTAGAATTTTCCGTTTCAATACATATGTGGCAACACATAAAGTCATACGACGTGATAATTTTGTGATAAGTTCGAAACAAATTGAGCATATCAAACGGCGAATTTGTTACGCTAATTTCAACAATTGAAATTCATGATGATATAATTATCTACGTGGCTCATTGTATCCCAATTACATTTGTCTTTCTCTTAAAGACGCATTTATGACTGATCTATCATATCTCTTCAAGGACAACCTCACAGAGTCAATACTCTTAATGGTTTAATTAAATAACCGAAGACATTTATTCTTGATAACGACAAGAAACTCATATCTTCTTTTTAACATGCAAGAATACTCATTAGACATTCTAATGTGTTGTGTTCATTTAGGTTTGGTTAATTTCATTTCATCCCTTGCAATCATTTAACCTTGGATCATATCCATATTCATTTTACTACTAATAATTTTTTAAAGAAATTCCTTTCCTACGAAGCTGGTATTTATTGAAACAACAATTATTTCTTATTGTAACATAATGGGAATTCATATACATTTTGTGAATTTCCATACATAAAACTGATTTGGTATTAGTTCATAATATTTATGTTCATAACATAAATCGGCTGTCCAATGATTATCATCCCAAACTTCTTTTGGTATGATTCACACAAGATCCCTTATGTACAATTATGACGTGCATTCTTTCGACTCACACAACCAGCTAACTCCTTGGCCTAGGACATGATAGGTTTTTTTGTAAATCCTTATCTTGTTTGATTTTGTAACCTATTCTTTGGATGACAATAATTTTAATCTTGCATACTACTCTTAAGTACACACCTTATAGAAAGATTTTAACTCAATTTCACTCAATATTATTCATGCCTTTTCCACCAAGATCGATTACTCCTTATTAATACATCGCTATGTAGACAAGCACCATTGTCCAAGTGGTTAATTGATTCGGCTTTGGTGCAAGAGGTCACAAGTTCGAAACGTGCTTTCGAACGTTTATTGACATGGCATATGTTGTCCCAATGATTTGTTGTATATAAAGTACCATTTCAAAAAAAATACATCGCTATGTATTATAAGGAGTGACTCTTGAGATTGAATCTATATTCATTTTAGGTACATTTGGAGCTCTTTCCTATATACTTACCCATTCAATCAAATCAAATCGTTTCTGTTGTTATTTTATTTTACTTCTGTTTTATATTCTATGAACTTATCATGGACATGTCCCATATGTATCAAATACATACATTCATGTTTGAGATAATTCATCGGTGAATATAACAAAGTATGTGGAACCGTTTTGGTATTATCGGACTTGTGATTGCATATATTTTTATGCATCAACCCAAATAGTTCATCAACAATTATAATGCTCCTACCGAATGGGTGTTTTGCCTTTAATTGTCCGAGGTACAATTCACTAGTGCCAAATGATTCATGATCATATGATCAAAGAATTACTTCTCAGAACCATGACTTAATCTATGATCCAAAATAATCATTAATAATTTTATATACTTCAATATTTCCCAAGCGTCGCCTTTCTTATGAAAACAAATACCACATTATAGTTTTATCCCATAATGAATATTCATAATATTCTTATCGAAATAAGACCATGTCAATTCTTAAGTCATCACCAAAGAACATATAATATTTCATAAATACTATGTGGTAAATTTTACAAAAAACAATTTTCATAATCTGATGCAATCAATAAGTGCTATGTGGCGTGCTCCTATTATTTCTGCCATTACTATAATAGTGTATTGAATACAAAGGTCCATCATCCACTTAATATAGGTTATTTATTTCATATACTGTAACTAGTTTAATGGGAGTTCTTTAATTAATCGTCCTGAGCTCAAAGAAATAATTCTCATATAATATAATTTTCTATACGAAGATACATTTTGGAATAGAAATTATATTTCTTATTCTAATGTTAAGTATCAATTATTATTTTACGATTTTCATTTTCGTGTTTCTTTATGAAGCAGAAGTGACCATCCACTCTCTTCATCCCAAATATACTTTAAATAATGTCTACTCTTGTACGTTCGCTTTCCTTTTTAAATGGTCGAACCATTCAATAGAAAAACCTTATTATAATATCATAACGAACTCTTTACAAAAGTGCATTCGATCATCCTTAACATTTAAGGACATCAAATATGTTACACTTTATTTAAACTAATCAAAACCGACATTAATGATCGAGTTCTTATATCCTTTTTGCAGTTTTGGTCTAATATTACATTTAACATGATATGATATTCATTGTAATTAATCAAATTGATTGCTCGATCTTATATTATGGTTTATTCGCTTATTTCGAATGAATTAATTTCATCGAAGTGCCGTTGTATTGCCCTACCCCGAGACCCACACCAACAAAGGGTATTACGCGGTAATACCGTCTTTAAATGCAGAAAATATGGCTGGTTAGGAGCGACCATCCGTATCTTTGGATGATTATCAATACGTCGAATCACGTGACTACAATTTTTCCTTTCTTTTCTATGAATAGTAATTCGACATAACCAATCCAGGCGCAAAATAATAATATTGAGGTTTAATATAATTTAGAATAGTACATTACATAGTTTACAACACAGAATCAGACGCCGTAACAGAAATAAAATACATCAAATATCACTCAAAAATATGAGTCTACAAAAGAAAACACTAGGCTCACATTTATATACATATACATCTATAACACTAACATGTCTCAAATATACATAACCATAGTAGTTTACAAAATACACAAGCATATACGCTTGACTTAAATGATATATCTAAAATATAACCAGCATCCAATAAGACTTCTTAAGCTAGCTCAAATCCAAGATAATCAGGCCCCTATCCCTGTCAAGTCTCGGTCTGATCCGAGGATTGAAATAGCACCCAGGTCAGGCTACCTCTAATTATCACAAAAGGTGAGATACTGATAATGATGAACTTGCATAGATGACAAAGGATAAATATCCATCAATTGTACTTCACAACCTAATAAAACTTCATTTAATGATTCATGGTTTATAGTTAAGTTTATGCTCATTTGCAATATTCATCAAAGTCAAAGTAACCACTATAATAAGAATATAGAAAATCACAACCATATAAGCAAGCAGTAGACATGCACTTCGCAAGTTAATACAAAAGACATGCACTTCAGCCAAAACTAGAGGTTGCACTTTGCAATTTATAACTCGCTTGAAAACAAGTATCTCAAGATGGGCCTGAAAACCCATTTAATCCGCCTAAACGGATCACCCAAGAACGAGTATGAAAACTCGTCAATAAGTGTTATCTACATCCGATTAGTAATCAACAGTGTGTAGACTAATGTCCCATAATCACTTGACGATGCTCAAATGATTATAAAATCTTGTAAATTGCACTCGTGCAAATAAACATTCATTTAAACAAGTCTAGGAATTAACTGGTGAAACGAACATAAGCATTTCATATCACTTATTTTACTAGACTATTTAATTCAATTTCTTATCCAGGTGAGATAATGCGTTTTATAATAAAATAATTTTTCTTTGAATTGTTTTTGAGAATATTGATTTAAAAAGATTAGTATTATAAAATAAAAACATTAAATTGATTTATATTTTAAATTATAAATCTTCCTTCGCAATTTCTTTTTAAAAGTTTAGGATATCTATGTAAAATTCCCAAAATCTTCCTATTTTCGAACACATAGATATTTAAATAAATTTAAAAAACACTTTATTTAGAAACTAAGAATTGCTAAATAAAAATAATGGGATTATATATATATATGTATAATGTAACTCTCTTATAGAATACTTTCTTGAAACTAAAGTACGTGTAATATTAGTTCGAAATTATCGACTTCTAAATAGCTTCTCTAAAAACAAATTGTATATATATGTGTGTAACAATGAATTTAATAAGTGTAACAATGAATTTAATAAGTGTAATAATAATTTTGTGAAACGTCTTCAACAAAGAAATCAATAACCCAAGAATGTCATCAAAATCATCACGGAATAAGGCATCGTAACAATGCAACTAATAGTATGGAGGCAAACGGAAGCAACTGAAGGGCTAAACAACATAACCTAGGGGTCAACCTAGGTCACAACCGGTGCACTGATCTAGCAGGATCGGTCCACCGATGGCCATGCTCGGCTGAGCCTCCAGCGATGCCGACGACCCTCTGATGGTCTGTTGGCGGTTGTATTTTCGGCGATGTTCATCTAAAGTTCTAGAGCACTAATTTAACAGACATGCGAGTATAAAAACAACTGCATCTTTATGATTTAAATGATCATATGCAAACAAAAAAATGGTTTCATATGATAAATGATAGCACACAAAATTGAGATCAATCAATACTAATTCATCCAATTCAACAAATTTAGTATACAAATTCATAATAGAAATAGTTGTGAGTTTTCACTCACCATTTATATTTAATTAGCTTGTTACAACCCATTAATATCAACCTTGTAGTTAGATTTTAGAAAAACCTAACAATTGCCTTAAAAAAGCAATAAGAATTGCAACCTATAAACACTGAAATTGATTGAAGTGGAGGATAGATAATAGTATCTTGATTTTCTAAATTTTCTTACTAATTTAAAATCACAAATTTGAAATGGAAATTGAACGCCCTAGCTTACCTTTTTTTGACTTTTTGATATTGCGTACGTATAGGATATTGAAAATGGAAAGGAGAATTTCTCTCTTACTTAAAGTCTTAAATGTGCTAGGTTTTATTATTAAGTAAAATAAGAAACCAATGTATTTCGTTTTAAATCAACAATGCCATACTCTTTATATTAAACCTAAAGCTTTAATCATACATTATAAACCTTGAACTCTTTTTATCATTAACTTGAGAATACAACTAACACACCTAAATTCAAGAATGCACACTTTTTAGATAAAAATCATTTTAACTCTAATTAAATTCTTATTTATCCCATTTGAAAAAAATTCAAACAATGATTCGAAAAGGGAATTCTACACTTAAAAGTTTCCACTAAATTTTACAAATGGATTTACAACTTAGAAAAATCTTCATTTTTCTTATCAACTAAGAAGAAAGTAAATATTTTCAATTCTTCATCAGTTTAGAATAAACCATTCTAAAATAATTTTTTATAAGCCCCAAATTCTATTTTTCTTCAATTTTAATACTTGAGAAATCAAGTTTTCATTTAAATTTCCAATTTAAATCTATATTTATTTTATTTAAGCAACAACGAAAAATCATGATTGTTACAATCGTACATTACGAACTGTGAATAGCACTAATATGTGACAATATATGGATCAAATATCCATAGTCATGTATTGCTTTAGAGTTCGAAACTCATAGTATACAATGCATTGTCCCAACTAAATAGGCATGTAAGCGACCAAATCACGAACGTATTTAGACATTGTAAAACTAGGCGCTTGCATGGGTATTGAAAAACATTAACATGCAAGAAGTATTTAAAGTAAGTATATATCATATTTCTACCTATCAATTTTTATTCAGTTCATTTGTCTACTTAGTTGACAAACATGTTATCAACCATATTAAATGCACAAATTTATCAATATAGACTATTATAACCTTATGTAGCATATGTTCTTACAATATTAGGAAGGTTAAATGTTATTATTTCATTATTCTAATAGGACTCCTATTTTTATGTTTATAAAAACCCTAAGAAAAACATAGAAATTATTTGATTTTTTTAGTGGGTATTATGACTTGTTAACTTGTGATTCTGACCTTGAGGAATACCAATATATAATAGGTCCACAAGCAATGAATAACAATTTACCGATTGTGTCAATACAACTTCTGACTTATTATCTTTGTTCTAATCTCATCTTAACCTTGAGGAATCTCAATAAATTGAAAAATATTATTCACTTATATCCACCATCTCATGACGGCCTAAGAATAATGCATGTACCTTGAGGAATATCAATAAATACGTGCATGTATCTTACCTTGTCTAGTTAATATATTAATAGTGCTACGCATAACATCTCTAGCTTGAGGAATATTAAAAAAATATAGAGTATGTAAGCAATCTGTTAATATATAAATGGTGGAGGACAACTTTATATTAATGATTCATAATTTTTAATATATTATATTTTGTAATATCGACCTGTGGAATAATGTATTTCTTATGAAATACCCTTGTGCTACACATCAGAAATCATGGTATACATGCATTTATGTACGTATTTATTTCTTAAGTCTATTTGAGTTTCTTTAATGTTTCACCTTTGGTTTGTACATTCATATTATAATTAATTATTATATAACTTTTATATTTCATTAACTTATATGATAATTTTTCGTATAACATTATATTAAGTAAATCCTATCCAATTAATATTAATTAATTTAATTAAGTTTTATCTAATTAACTCTTTAATTAATTTTATCTTATCCCAATATGACATTTATATTGAATACACACACCATAACCTTTATAGTGTAAGAGTTATATCTTATGTGTATGTGTTTTTAGTAAATTAATTAAGCTATAGTTAATTTATTTAATTAATTAACCTTTAATTAATTTATTCAATTAATTTTTTTAATTAAATTGTATTAATTTCAAAATTTTGCCTTATATACATACGTGTATACTTATGTTATCTTAATTACTTTAAAAATAACATAACATATATCAATATATATAATACGTGCATATAAGTATTAATTTATTAACTTATTTTCTTAATTTATTTTATTAATCTTATTAGAAAATTATAAATTTTGAAATTAATATTTAAGTAGTTTCAAACATTTTGAAAATTTTATTGCCTTTTCAAACATTTTGAATATTTATGTTATATCATAACCTTTTATGATAAACATATTTTTATTTTAAATATAACTTTAAATTTTAAAATCTTGTCTTAATTTTCAAAACAATTATTAAAATTATCCCAAGGCTCAATTCAAATTGGGTCTTTTCTATTAGCAGCAACATTTGGGCTCACTTCACCTTCTAAGCCAAGCCGTTAATAGGGTAGGACATGGTACTTGATTACCCAATTCCAATCCGTGACATTATCTTTCTAGATACCATACTAAGTGGGCAAGCTTAATTAGTTTGCCCTAACATTACTAAATTTGGTCACATATGCTATTAGGCTCTAATACCATTGAAGAAACTAGGCCAGACCGCAGCGGAGTCCAAGGATAAATATTGAAAAAATTCCTTTAGGATCCGTTGGGCTTATGAAGTCTAAGGAGAATTTTAAAACCAAACTAAATTATTTTTAAATAAAATCCTTTTCTTTTTTTTTAGATTAACATGAACTTATTGTTTATATAAATTAGAGTATATAATACACTCTTATGTATGTATTTGTGTGTGACTCTTATTTATTATATATAATTTGGAGAAGGAAACATTTCTTTTCCTTCTCTTAACTTATTCAATTAATGAAAGGATATGTGGTTTTAATTGGAAAGAGAAATTTTTTCATTTATTTCCCTTTTATTGAATGATTGATGATTAAATGACATAGATATCAAAATTTATACTTATCATATAACGTGATTTTATCCAAATATACTCTAATGTATACTGGGTAGGTGGAATATATTATATTGTGTACATAGTTAATGTGTATATTTTTCGATGTTGGGATTTACACCATAATAGACCCATTCTTCCTTTGTATGCACATTGGTTATCCAAAACATTGTTTAAAATTATACGGTGCAAATACACACACATATACATGTATACGTATTTTTATCTCTGTGTGTGTTTTTAAATAAACTTAATATAAATATATGCATATGTGTGTATTTTAATGAATCCTTTAATTAGTCTAAGTTTATTCAACCAAGTCGATTAGTTTGTACTCAAGATTTATTTTCAAAACATGCAATGATTTGATTTAATAAGACAATTTGAGAAACATATCTTTATCTATAAATCTAAATATTACCTATGATTATACGTTAATATTAAACAAGCTAAAATATAGATATTTTACAAACAATAATAAAGTAAATTTTATTAAACCAAACTAGAATGTTTACACATATAGATTTCTAAATTAAAAACATATCTCCATTAATGCCATTCTACATTAAAAACATATCTCCATTATTGTCAAGATGTGTGTGTGCATACAAATATTTTTGTAATACAAATTTTTTTGTAATACAAAAGTTTCAAATTTATACGTATACAAATTAAAGATAGACCACAAAAGTGTATAAAATTTATCAAAATAATTAAATAAATTGATCTATAAGATCATGGTGAATATACATATAAAATAGAATTGATCATACCTAATAGATGCAGCTCTTGTGCACCTTGATCGATAGACGCTCCTAGATCCAAATCTAAACGAGTCTCTTATCTTTGTAAGAGAAGGAGACCCACCTTTTATATGATTGGTTTAATTGGATGTGCTTAAAATATATTATTTTTCTTTTATTTTGCCTTGAATTTTCGGCCATGAATGTTAGAGAAGGAGTGTGGAGGCTAGGGTTTTGAAAGCGAATAATTAAAAGAGGCAAGTGAATGAAAGACACTGTATTTATAGAGGTAACCTTCTTTAGCATCCTCCCTTCATTTTTCAGATCCAACCACTGGATTTCAAGTCTTCTTTTCTTTATATGGATTGTAATAAAAGAGGTTTTATAGCCCTTTAGTTTGTTCAATATCACTTAGCAAATAGTTACATTTAAATAAAATTTAAACACCCATCGATATCTTATATCGACATGAACATATACATCTTTTATATATGTACTAAATTAAATGCCAATGACATTAAAAAATACCAACAACATCTAATACATCAAATAAATAAATAAATAATATTTTGTAAAATATTAATTAATTTACAACAATTTATAAATCAATTAAATCATGTGGTATTTTGGAGAATTTATTAACGAGGTTGTGAGACTTATAGTGTAAATTCAGTTAGCAATTAATGTCAAACCATTCGAATATTAACGTTCACTCGTCACCTTAGCTAGTGAAGTGACATTTTGGTCGAATTTATTGCTTACACGTATTTTGAGTAAAATCCAGTTTTACTTATTTAAGCATTACCCAATAGTGACAATTGTTTACCCTAATTCTCTACTTCAAAACCATATCACTTTGGACTTATGGGGTTTGGTTATGGTTAAAATTCCAACATCATCCATATTAAACTCTACATCCAAACACAAAGTTCTTGGTTCAATAATAAAAATTATTATTGATCGTACTACTCCAGTCAGAGATTTTGACTTTGAATTGATTTCGGTTGACTATGATATTAACCCTATATAACCGAGAAGACGAATCCTCTCTTGAATAGTCTTTCACTTTCGATACTTACACTCGACCTAACTATAGTAGTTCGATGGGTATTATGCCATGATTTAACTATAATCAAAGCGAAGCTTTCATATTGAAGATCAATAGTATCTCAAGTCAAGAACACCGTGTAAATTAGTCACTTGGATATTTTCTGTTTGATCTTAGTTATATTAATTAACAGAAAACTATTGAGTGAGTCATTCTATAGTTATCCAACAACTATCAGTACATAACCTCTTGGTGCCCCCAACAGTCATGAGTAATGCACTGTCCGATATTTGGAGAGCATTACATACTCTAGTCTCAACAAATGCATCGATATCCAGTCTTGATACATCTTGACTAGGAATATTTAAAATGATATGTTTATTTTTCATTATGATAAATTGCTCATGTTTACAACATTTTGTAATTACTATCACAAAGCTGATCATTTATTGGTTTTCTATTAAATACACTCTTAAATAAATTATTCAATCAATATAACATACTATATCATGTATATAATAGAAAGAAAATACCTTTTATTTTGAACAAGGTTAGTTATCAATTAAGATTTATGTTACAAAGTACATAATTTGCCCTAGAGCACACCGCTAATTCTATCATAGATCATACTCCCATATACGATGGGTAACTCCTTATCGATTGTATCACATATAATTTGTGACGCCCCACCTCTATACCCACGCTAGCCAAGAACACTACGGAGTAATGCTGTCAACTAGCACGGAGAATAAGGCTGTTGAGGAGCGACCATCCGTGTAATTGCTTTGTGCGAGCACCGATATGCCAGATGAAATATAACATGCATTTCTTTTCAAGAGGAAATCCGACATATCGACACAAACTCAAAGTTACTACACAGTGGCTATAATGTCTTCGGAAACAAATATAGAAATAAACATAACATAAATCAGTCACAGACAATTCATATCACAAAGGCGGAAATAGATATGAATATTACACATGAAAGTGTATATCAGAGTAGTGGTCAAAAAGATCCACAATATCACAAAAGAATAGTTACACGAACTACACAAAAGAATAAGTATACATTATGGAGTCTATATCTCAAATGTATACAACAAAAACTACTAAACTAAAGTAGTTAGCCAAAAGTCAGAAGATGGTTCCAGATAGGAAGCCATGAGGAAGCACCTGTAATATCTCAGTCTGACCCGAGTATTATTTAATAAGAAAATAATAAACGGATCAGTCTAGCTATAAGTATCAGATGAAATGATATAGAATAAGAAATATGACAAAACGTATAATAATCACAATGCCAAGCTGTGATAAATAAGTAATTGAAAAATCAACAAGAGATTAATCAATATCGCAAAGTTCTTCTCAAAGATAAAAAGGAATGTCATACTCCTAATTTCATTCACCAAGCCACAATAAATGACATACATATCCATGCCAATCGTAAAAGTTGGTGAAACATAAAATTCCAGAATTCAACACACGAAATCCAGAAATCACAATCAAAGGGGACAACGACGTCGTACAGCGTGACATCCGATGAACCAAAACACAATCAAAGGGGACAACGACGTCGTACAGCGAGACATCCGATGAACCAAAACACAATCAAAGGGAACAACGACGTCGTACAGCGTGACATCCGATGAACCAAAACACAATCAAAGGGAACAACGACGTCGTACAGCGTGACATCCGATGAACCAAATAACAATCAAAAGGGAACAACGACGTCATACATCGTGATATCCGATGAACCAAATAACAATCAAAAGGGAACAACGACGTCGTACAGCGTGACATCCGATGAACCAAAACACAATCAAAGGGAACAACGACGTCGTACAGCGTGACATCCGATGAACCAAAACACAATCAAAGGGAACAACGACGTCGTACAGCGTGACATCCGATGAACCAAATAACAATCAAAAAGGAACAACGACGTCTACAGCGTGACATCCGATGAACCAAAACACAATCAAAGGGAACAACGACGTCGTACAGCGTGACATCTGATGAACCAAAACACAATCAAAGGGAACAACGATGTCGTACAGCGTGACATCCGATGAACCAAATCAATAAGACATCGCACAATGCTAGTCTAAAACATAAAATGACCGTCATGATCAAAGAGAAGTGTCGATTACAGTAAGCTAGTAAATATATGAGCTTAGCTTCATGTCCCATAACCACTAGCTTAACTTAAATATTTACGAACAAATTGTAGATCTCCACTAGAAAATTGTCACAAGAGATTCAATCGAACAAGTCCAAGAATTAACCGACGAAGTAAACACAAGCGTTTCATACCACTTGTTTTACTAAGTCGTTTAATTAGATTTCTCATACGAGTGAGGTAAAGGCTTGTATATACTAATAGATTGGAAAACGGTTTAGGAAAATGAGCTTTGTAAGAAAATAGTGTTGAAATCATTTGAAGAAAGAGTTTTGACATTTACTACTAGTATAGAAAACCTTTATATTTTCAAAGTGACAAATCACAAAGAAGATTGTAGGAACAATCAATTACTAAGATTCACATTCGAAAATGTGAATAAAATCCAAAGAAATCGATACCGAATCCATCGAAATGGTTATTCCAAGAATTCTCGAAGAAAATAAGTCATCAAAGTCAATAACAAATGATAACAACAGATAGGGAAATAACACGAATCGATTAAAGTTGGAAATTCAAACAACTAGGCGAAATAGGCAAAAATGCTCCAGGTCGGTCGGCCGGCTATAGAGCTCGGTCGACCGGACCAAAAAATAGAAATGCTCGGGGTAGCAGGTCGGTCGACCGAGCCCTGTGTTCGGTCGGCCGGACCTGTAACCTGCACTTCCTAACAGAGGCCGGGAAGTGCCTGGGTAACAGGTCGGTCGACCGGACTCTGAGGTCGGTCGGCCGAACCTGTAGTCAGCACCCCCCATGCCCAACTAATGAATGCCAATCTCTTCCAAATTTCTATCGGACGAGCAACGACACTAAGGGTTTACGCCAACCGACTACCCGGCCATAGAAGCTCCTCGGTTCATCACCAAAACATGATCAAAACATCAAAACTGTGATTTTTAAAGAATTGAACCCAAAACACCAAAAATTGGAATATTCACCAAATCAATCCAAACCAAAAGCAAATGCACACGAATAAGTGTTAGGAATTCATACCTGACAATCGAAGATAAATATAAGCATAGATGTGAGATAAAAATCTCACCTTTAAACCCAAATCAGTGAATGAGAAGCTTGAAGACAAGGGAAGATCAACCACACTTCAATCTCAACACTAGAAGCTTGAATCTAAGCTTAAAAGAAGAACATTCCCTAAGTTAGGTTTAGGAAATTTCTGAAATCAAAGAGAGAATGAGTTGGGGAAGAAGGAGAGAAGCTTACCAATGGGTTCTCTTTGATTTTGGAGCAAGAACTTGAGCTAGAAAGAGGAACTAGGGCTTGGAGTTTCTAATTCTTTTTCTCTTCCCCCATTTTTGATGAAACTTGAATGTATTAGGAAATTAAGAATGAAGTGAACAGGAGAGGGGGTTGGGACTGAGTTAGTAAGTGGCTAATGGGTTCAGCCCAAACCAAAGCCCTAAGTGAAAAAGGTCAAAATTCTACTATCTCCAAACATATCGAAGTTTATACTCAAAAAGGTCGCAAACGTCATTTTGAACTCAATGGGGGTGGTCTCGAGTCCCAATTCGACTGTTTGCAAAAAGTAGCTTTTCGGACCAAAATCCGACAAACGACAAAATATTTACATAAAATATTTAAATATAAAATCGATAAATATGCGGCTTGTTACAAACTCTCCTCCTTAAAGTAATTGCGTCCTCGCAATACTTAAGAGGAAAATAAGAAGTAACAACCATGGAAGCATATCAACACAAAAGAAAATTTGAAATAGGAAGTTCACCATAAAGAGCACGAAAGAGTTAGCCTGAACGGGATCGCTCAATGAATTCTCTGGATTCGCAAGAGCAATCCTTAGGATTTGAGAATCATTGAACTATCACAAAAAGAACATCTTTATTCCGAAGGCGCTCAACCTCCGAAGTAATGATGCGAATGGAATGTTGCTCATAAATCAAATCTGGTGAAACTTCAATTTCCACAATATCACCAGGCACAAGAATAAAACCGAAAACATAAAAGCATTTCCGTAGATAAAAGACATGGAGAACGTCAAGAATAGCGGAAAATTAAGCTGGTGCAACGGCGTAGTACAAAAACGGTACGCCCGAAGAACTAGAAACTCAAATAATTTGGAACATCAGCGTAGTACAAAAACGGTACGCCCAATGAACCAAAGCCCGAATAATTTCGAAACACCGACGTAGTACAAAAACGGTACGTCCAATGAACCGATAAACCGGAACAATGATGTAGTATAATAATGGTACATCCATTGATCCAGATAAGATGGAACATCGATGTAGTATAATAACAGTACATCCGATGAATCTGATAAAAAGATAATTCCATTCAGACAACATCAAAGAATCAACCACTTGTTGCTTACGACAAAGCGCATTGGCAACACGATTTCCCCTTCTGGGAATAAAAAGAATATCAAGATCATAAGATGCCAGGAACTCGGGTCAACATGAAGTTCCTTATGAGAAAATAAATATTCCAAAGATTTATGATAGAGGTAGAGAACAAATTTCTCATCCAAATATGATGATACCAAATTCCAAAAGTAAAAACAATAGCCGCGAGCACTAGATCATGAGTGGCATATCTAGTCTCGATAAGCTATAATGATTTAGAAGCACAAGTGATAGCACGTTATCTCATGTAAGAGAACGGCATCCAAACCAATACGATAAGCATTGGTACAAAAGATAAAGTCTTGGTTCCCCCTCGGGAATCACAAGAACAAGAGTATCGAAAAGAAAGAATTTCTTTTAAATAATCTTCTTTCCTGAAAAGTTAAAACTTTCAAAATTACATTTATCATTATGTAATAATCATTCTAGAAAAATTTACTATTTTCAAGTTAATATACTGCGTCTGATTGTCTCATCAAAGAGTTTAGGAAATTCCTATCGATAACGTTGATCAAGCGCGTCGACCAGAATTCTTAAAACACTAAATGGGCAATACAATCACAAAATCGTATTCTATAGGATAAGTAAGTTTCTCAAAAACTTCTAAGAATATTCTTTGTTCGTTTTAAGAATAAAAATCCGGTTATACTTCTAAATAAATCTTATGAAAAAGATTTTGCAAAATTTTAAATTGCTATTCTCATCCAAAAATCAATAAATAAAAGAATGGTCTCATCGAAATATTCATAGAATATTTGATATATAAAATGGATGAAATAAGCTGGACAAATTGAATGACAAAATAAGTCATTCATTAGAATCATAACGAGTGCGGAGTGCGTAAGTGGAATGCTAACTCACGCGACTCGTAGCCAAAAGAAAATCGGTGGCAAGGTCGAACTAGAAAGACCTTAACACCACACAAAAGATTTCTTAGGTGGTAATCCTAAGACAAACTCAAAAATACCGGAAAATTTCTCAAACTACATGAATGAGAGAAATAACACTTTCCTTATGAGTGGGCTTAAGGAATAAAATGATGCCATCAAATTGGAATCAAAATCATAAAGGAAAAATAGAAATCTGCTTAACAGATTGAAAATGTCGAAGATGAATAGTCCTCTCGAGAAAATAGGATATAGCCTTCATTAATGATTAAGCCAATCCTATCGCACAAATCAATTCCGGAGCCTAAGTAAAAATATCGGCTCGGAAAGAAAAATCACATAAAATAATTTTCGACATCAAATAAAAGCAAATTGAGTGTTGCGGATCTACCATCCGGATTCACAATCCTCAAAGAAGTCATCAAGCCCAAAATATTCAAAGAAAAAGAATCGACAAGTTCTTTTGATATAAAAATAATGAGATGGAACCCATATCAAAAAGAACTCAAATAAGAAGATCACGAAATAAAACAATGCCATCAAGGATTGAGTGAAAAATACCTTGACCGAGAGAAGAGTTGCTAGGGGCTTGCAGCTTTCCTTCTCTCCTGCTTTGACGCTTGGGACACGAAGAGATATAATGATCCGCACTTTTGCAATAGCGGCAAGAAATAGGCCTTGGACACCTATTTATATAGTGGTCCCTAGAGCCACAATTGTAGCATTCTCCGCGATTAGGGATGGGAGTATTTTCTATAGAAGTCTCTTGCTTCGCCCTCTTGTTAGGATTAGGACTTTAAAACCTAATAAAGGGATGCCTCTTCTTGTTGTTGTTGGAGTTCGGTTTGGCACTCCCAACCTCGACATCACTTTCTCTATCGGCCTCTTCAAGACGAAGGGCGATATCAACAAGCTGATCAAATGAAACTTCAAGTTTCAGGAGTAATGGCTTCTTAAGATTCTTATTCAAGCCATAGACAAATCTCTGATTTTTCTTCAATGGGGTATTAATGTATTCAACCCCGTATTTAGAAAGAGATTCGAAAGATGCGACATAGTCTGTTGCAGAAGATTCACCTTGAACAAGATCAATAAAACGCCGGGCCAAAGTTACTTTTTCAGCCTCCGGCACAAATTTCAATTCGAATCTTTCCCGGAATTGCTCGCAAGTGAGATCCGCTTCAACGATTTCAGAAATTAAAAGCTCATACCAATCTAACGCTCTTTCTTGGAGCATGCTAGAAGCCACTTGGACTCGATGTAGATCAATAAGGTTCATGCGAGAAAAGATGCGATCGCATGATTTGAGCCAAGCTTGAATTTCAATAACACTCTCGGATCCTTTGAATGACCTTCCACCCAAATCGGTATAGTCTCTGCACAAGCGTGCAAAACCGGATCTTGGATGAGTAGGCTCTGGATTGGGGTCGGCAGCTTGAGCGTTCTTAACAAGATCTAAAAGCTGCTGGGCAGACATAAATACTCCATCCTGGGGAGTAGCACTAGATTGACCGACGCTGGGACGGCCTGGTCTAACCATTTCTCTTCCTTAAGGAAGAAAGAAGGAAGAAGAAGAAGGTTATTCACAAATGAATATCAAGCAATCTTGATAGATAAAACAAGGAATCATAAAGAAAATAGGATGAATCAGTACGAAGACTCGAATTAAATCCTAAAGCACGACTCCTAAGATGGACCTAGGACATGATCCTTGCTAAATTATTCTATATTGTTCCGAAGTTTGGCTCTGATACCAAGCTGTGATGCCCCACCTCTATACCCACGCTAGCCAAGAACACTACGGAGTAATGCTGTCAACTAGCACGGAGAATAAGGCTGTTGAGGAGCGACCATCCGTGTAATTGCTTTGTGCGAGCACCGATATGCCAGATGAAATATAACATGCATTTCTTTTCAAGAGGAAATCCGACATATCGACACAAACTCAAAGTTACTACACAGTGGCTATAATGTCTTCGGAAACAAATATAGAAATAAACATAACATAAATCAGTCATAGACAATTCATATCACAAAGGCGGAAATAGATATGAATATTACACATGAAAGTGTATATCAGAGTAGTGGTCAAAAAGATCCACAATATCACAAAAGAATAGTTACACGAACTACACAAAAGAATAAGTATACATTATGGAGTCTATATCTCAAATGTATACTACAAAAACTACTAAACTAAAGTAGTTAGCCAAAAGTCAGAAGATGGTTCCAGATAGGAAGCCATGAGGAAGCACCTGTAATATCTCAGTCTGACCCGAGTATTATTTAATAAGAAAATAATAAACGGATCAGTCTAGCTATAAATATCAGATGAAATGATATAGAATAAGAAATATGACAAAATGTATAATAATCATAATGCCAAGCTGTGATAAATAAGTAATTGAAAAATCAACAAGAGATTAATCAATATCGCAAAGATCTTCTCAAAGATAAAAATGAATGTCATACTCCTAATTTCATTCACCAAGCCACAATAAATGACATACATATCCATGCCAATCGTAAAAGTTGGTGAAACATAAAATTCCAGAATTCAACACACGAAATTCAGAAATCACAATCAAAGGGGACAACGACGTCGTACAGCGTGACATCCGATGAACCAAAACACAATCAAAGGGGACAACGACGTCGTACAGCGAGACATCCGATGAACCAAAACACAATCAAAGGGAACCACGACGTCGTACAGCGTGACATCCGATGAACCAAAACACAATCAAAGGGAACAACGACATCGTACATCGTGACATCCGATGAACCAAAACACAATCAAAGGGGAACAACGACGTCGTACAGCGTGACATCCGATGAACCAAAACACAATCAAAGGGAACAACGACATCGTACAGCGTGACATCCGATGAACCAAAACACAATCAAAGGGAACAACGACGTCGTACAGCGTGACATCCGATGAACCAAAACACAATCAAAGGGAACAACGACGTCGTACAGCGTGACATCCGATGAACCAAATAACAATCAAAAGGGAACAACGACGTCATACAGCGTGACATCCGATGAACCAAATAACAATCAAAAGGGAACAACGACGTCATACAGCGTGACATCCGATGAACCAAAACACAATCAAAGGGAACAACGACGTCGTACAACGTGACATCCGATCAATAAGACATCGCACAATGCTAGTCTAAAACATAAAATGTTCGTCATGATCAAAGAGAAGTGTCGATTACAGTAAGCTAGTAAATATATGAGCTTAGCTTCATGTCCCATAACCACTAGCTTAACTTAAATATTTACGAACAAATTGTAGATCTCCACTAGAAAATTGTCACAAGAGATTCAATCGAACAAGTCCAAGAATTAACCGACGAAGTAAACGCAAGCGTTTCATACCACTTGTTTTACTAAGTCGTTTAATTAGATTTCTCATACGAGTGAGGTAAAGGCTTGTATATACTAATAGATTGGAAAACGGTTTAGGAAAACGAGCTTTGTAAGAAAATAGTGTTGAAATCATTTGAAGAAAGAGTTTTGACATTTACTACTAGTATAGAAAACCTTTATATTTTCAAAGTGACAAATCACAAAGAAGATTGTAGGAACAATCAATCACTAAGATTCACATTCGAAAACGTGAATAAAATCCAAAGAAATCGATACCGAATCCATCGAAATGGATATTCCAAGAATTCCCGAAGAAAATAAGTCATCAAAGTCAATAACAAATGATAACAACAGATAGGGAAATAACACGAATCGATTAAAGTTGGAAATTCAAACAACTAGGCGAAATAGGCAAAAATGCTCCAGGTCGGTCAGCCGGCTACAGAGCTCGGTCGACCGGACCAAAAAATAGAAATGCTCGGGGTAGCAGGTCGGTCGACCGAGCCCTGTGTTCGGTCGGCCGGACCTGTAACCTGCACTTCCTAACAGAGGCTGGGAAGTGCCTGGGTAACAGGTCGGTCGACCGGACTCTGAGGTCGGTCGGCCGAACCTGTAGTCAGCACCCCCCATGCCCAACTAATGAATGCCAATCTCTTCCAAATTTCTATCGGACGAGCAATGACACTAAGGGTTTACGCCAATCGACTACCCGGCCATAGAAGCTCCTCGGTTCATCACCAAAACATGATCAAAACATCAAAACTATGATTTTTAAAGAATTGAACCCAAAACACCAAAAATTGGAATATTCACCAAATCAATCCAAACCAAAAGCAAATGCACACGAATAAGTGTTAGGAATTCATACCTAACAATCGAAGATAAATATAAGCATAGATGTGAGATAAAAATCTCACCTTTAAACCCAAATCAATGAATGAGAAGCTTGAAGACAAGGGAAGATCAACCACACTTCAATCTCAACACTAAAAGCTTGAATCTAAGCTTAAAAGAAGAACATTCACTAAGTTAGGTTTAGGAAATTTTTGAAATCAAAGAGAGAATGAGTTGGGGAAGAAGGAGAGAAGCTTACCAATGGGTTCTCTTTGATTTTGGAGCAAGAACTTGAGCTAGCAAGAGGAACTAGGGCTTGGAGTTTCTAATCCTTTTTCTCTTCCCCCATTTTTGATGAAGCTTGAATGTATTAGGAAATTAAGAATGAAGTGAAGATGAGAGGGGGTTGGGACTGAGTTAGTAAGTGGCTAATGGGTTCAGCCCAAACCAAAGCCCTAAGTGAAAAAGGTCAAAATTCTACTATCTCCAAACATATCGAAGTTTATACTCAAAAAAGTCGCAAACGTCATTTTGAACTCAATGGGGGTGGTCTCGAGTCCCAATTCGACTGTTTGCAAAAAGTAGTTTTTCGGACCAAAATCCGACGAACGAAAAAATATTTAAATAAAATATTTAAATATAAAATCGATAAATATGCGGGTTGTTACATAATTCCTAACATTGCGATCGCTGTCCTAATCTCACCTTTATCTTGAGGAAAACTCAATAAATAAAGAGAGATTATTCATTCGTACCTACCATTTCGCGATGGCCTAAGTATACTATACATACCTTGATGAAAGCTCAACAAATATGTATAATTATATTACCTCATTTAGTATATATATTAATAGTATTACAAATAACATCCTAGCTTGATGAAAGCTCAACAACCGAGGAGTATGTAAATAATCTATTAACATATAAATGGTAGAGGACAACTTTATATTAAAGATTCATAATCTTTAATATATTTAATTGAGTTGTATCAACTTATGTAATATATATTTCATTTGAAATACCCTCATAAAACAAGGGTCGGACACCTCAGAAATCATGGTATATGTACTATTCATATGCATTTATCCCTTAAGTCTATTTTGATTCCTTACCGTTCCACCTTTTATTATACATTTATATTATATAACTTCTATAATTTTGTTCTACTTATATAATAGTATTGTGTATAATATTATATTAATTAAATCTTATTTAATTAATTTAATAATACATTAATTAGTTATTGTATTATTCAATTTATAACATATTATATTGATTATATATATTATAACATTTATAGTAATACACATATATCTTATATATGCATTTTAATTTAATTAATTAACCTTTAATTATTTTATTTAATTAAACATTTTTAATTAAATTATACTTATTTTGAAAAATCATTTTATATACATACATGTATACTAATGATATCTTAAACATTTTAAAATATCATAACATATATCAAAATGTATAATACATACATAAATAATTTCATTAATTAACTCATTGAATTTATTTATTTATTTAATTAATAAATTTAATTTCAAAAATTAATTTATATTAATTTTCAAACGTTTTGAATTTTTTTATTATATTATAACTTTTATAATGTGTGTGTGTGTGTGTATCGTATTTTAAGTTTAACTTTTAAACTTAAATCTTATATTTTTTATTTTCAAACAATTTTGAAAATTAACCAATCCCCAATTCAAATTGTAGCTATTCTATTAAGGACAATCTTTGGGCTCACATAACCATTTATGCCAGGTACTTGATCACCCAACAATTAAGCCTAGACATTACCTTTCTTAGACACTCTACTAACTGGTTTGTAAGCTTAATTAGTTAGCCCTAATACGACTAATTTAGACCGCATAGACTATTGTGCTCCGATACTATTATTGGAATTGGGCTAGCCTGCATTGGAATAAATTGGTTAATTTCAATTTTTTTATATACTATTTTGGATATTTATTGGACCTATGAAGTCTATTTTATTAAGAAAAATTCTAAATTACTTCTAAATAAAATCACTATTTTATTTAAATTATAATATAGCACATAAATGTAGTTAGTATAGTATTATACATATACGTGTATCATACACACATATATATGTATGTGTGCATATGTAACATATCAACCTGTGCAAGGTTTAACATTTGGTCAAAGGAGCATTCAACATTCAGTTTTGCAACTCTTTTGGTGTAAATTTGGTTAGTGGTTAATATTGTACTATTTGAATATTAATGTTCACGCATCACCTGATAGGTGGTGTGACATTTTAGCCAAATTTATAGCTTACTTAGTTTCGATAAAATCCAATTTTACTTAGTTAAGCGTTACCCGATTGTGAGTATTATTACACCAATTCTCTTTGTCAAAACTATAACACTTCGGAATTACGCAATTTAATAACGGTCAAAATTCCAATATTATCTGTATTCAACTCTATATTCCAAATCCAAAGTTGTTTAATAATAACAATTATTATTAACAAAATTGCTCTAGCCAGAGACATGGACTTTGAGTTTACTTCATTTGACCATGGTACTAACCTTATATAAATGAGACAAATCCTCTCTAATTAGTTTATCTCATGTAGAATCATCACCAAACCATCCTACTTCGTTCTGGATTCTCCATCACATACACAGTTGTTAAAGTATTTTTGGTATTGGCAAAGAGTATGACAGTATCCGATCCCGATCTCTTAACAACCAAAGGCTTATTTCACACCATGGTCATTTCATTTCAAATAGTTCATACTTCATATCAAAATATCATGTTCATTTCAAAGCCATATCAATTTGATATCATTATTCACTTTAAATAATATTCGTTTCTAGAATTATGGCACTTTCAAAATTATAACACTTTCGAAATCATAAAACTTTTGAAAGCATAGCACTTTGAAATCATAATACTTCCATAATCATAACAGTTCCAACTTAACCAGTTTAGATATTGAAAATAATATATATTAAAATAGTTATAAATAAAAATAGTTTGTATAGTAAAATAATTTATATATTAGAATAGTTGTAAATTATAAATAGTTTATATTTATTTAAAGAAATTATACTGAAATAGTTTCCAAATTAGAACCATTTCATCCAATTCCACAAATCGATTCAAATCAACTTGAATTCCAAAATTCAATTTAATCAATCCCGGTTCAACACTTTTAATTTAAAAAGGTTAAAGATTCAATTCAAACTGTCAATAAACCATTTCAATTTTTATCGATTTCAAATTCGAGTTTGAACTCTCTCTTCACTTCCTATAAGATTCAAAGTTTAAATATTCAAACATTTTCAATATAAGTTTCATTTAGGTACCAACATTTAACTCTAATTTTATTCAAATTGGAAAATATTCACTTAATCATTTTAATAACAATAAAATCTTAATTTATAATTTAAATCAATATTAAATGTTCAGTTTCAATTTTATTTAAAATTGAGAATGTTCATTTAATCACCTTTTATCCATCAAGTATCAATCATATCTTTCAAATTTTCAAAATCAATAAGTTCAAATCAATTCTTATTTGAATTCAATTATTAACCAATTTAAATTTCAAGTCAACATTAATTTTCTTCCCAACCTTTATTATTAAAGTTATAATACATCTATTTTTAAAATACTAATATAAATTTAAATAAATACTTAAACATATTATAAACCAATTAATATTAAATCTTATTATTAAATGTATTTCGTATTAATCTTATTTTATATATTTTTAAAACAATAAAATTATAAGAAAAATCTTAAAAATTATATTTTCGAAACTATCTTATAAATTTAAAATTTCCAAAACACAAAATTTTAAAAATCTAAAGTTTTCACATATATTAAAATAAATTCTTCATATTGTAATTTAACAATCAAATCCATATATTTCCTTTCAAACTTTGACATCATTTTTCAAAATAGACTAATGGTGTCCTTATATAGTTTTTTATCCTATGGTCTAGTGATACAGACATTTATTATTTCAATCTGCAATAATCTAATATTTATAGGTGTATATCATTTCAACCTGCAATCCTAAAATTCAATTCAATGAAAATCACTTGGGTTTATCATTTCAACCCATAATGATTTTCCCTTTATTTATAATATCCTTCGGGTATGTATCATTTCAACCCATAGGGATTTCTAAACTAACGGGGAACTTGCAGAGTGAGAACAAATATGATAATAATATAACATATCAACGACAGACATATCATCAATAACAAATTAAATCATAATATAAATAACACGTTATGGTGTCACATGTCACATGTGAACAGTTACAAATAATGGCATATCATACGTAGCAATTATATAATTAACAGTTCAAATTTAACAGCATATTTCAATTATCATTTCAAGGTAAATTAAATTATTGAATATACGAATGTTAATCATGATTGATTGCTCACCTTTCGTGGCTAGATAAATAACAAGAATGAGATGCACGAATAAGCTAGAGGTTGCTGCGACCAAATTCTGGACAGCGGCGAACAAACACAAAGCACAATGAACTGGATCCGATGGAAATCAAAGAGATATATGTCATTTCTTTTCTTAAAATCAACATTCAAATTTAAAACACATTTTTAAAACTATATATATATATATATTAAAATCAACATCTAAATAAAATCTTTATAATTACATTTCAAAATCAGTATTTATAAAAATCTATACATTCCTTTCAAAATTTTCTCAAATACATCTTTAAACATTAACCAAATTAAACATATATAGATATATGTGTATACTTTCCAAAATATTATTATTAACGTAAATTTAACATATTATATAAATATATACATCTCAAAAATTTAATAAAATATATTTTATACAAGTATATACGTTTGAGAATATTAACCAAAACATACTGTATATAAATATTCGCCTTTCATAATATTAACAAGGCCAAACTCGGAGATGCTCGGCAGTACGGGCTGAAGGTTTTGGTGGAGGATGAGTTGTAGCGCACGGCGTTGTGACGCGGCCATGTATGGAAAGGATGGAAGGACAGGAGTCGGAGAGAGGGGCGGAGGGCAGTGCGGCCAAGCAGGGGTGGCAGCGTTCGCTTGGCAAAAAGGTTCAAAGGGAAAGATGATAAACTAAATGAGTTCGACAACACAACATGTAGAGTAACATGTTTAATATAAGATAAATATATAATAATGCATGCTTGCTTTTTTTCATAACCGAATGAAATGGCCAGAAAGCAAAGGAGGGCTTGCGGGCAAGAGGAGTTCGACTGGGAAAATGGTGAGGCGACGCTGTGCGTACGGTTGTCGGGTGTTGTGTGGTGAATGTGGCAGCGGCTGGAGATGGGCCGACGGAGATGGCCGCTGGTGAACACACGAAAGCTGACAAGGCAGTGTTCGTGGAAGTCATGGGATAGGAGACGGCTGCCATGGGAGTGGGGCGGTGCTCAGGTGGTTTATAGGGTAGCGAAGAGGAAGGCCGAATGTGGGTTGATGTGCGACAAGGGTGTGCGTAGGAACAAGGGGATGTGGCGGTTAACGGTGATGAGAGTGGAGCATGGGTGGACAATCAGCTGTGCGTGGTTGGAGGAGCATGCATTGTACAACTTGGAGAACAGACAAGCCTAAGGACATATATTTGAAGTTTCATATTATATAAATATATTTTTTCTAAATGAAGAAGACCGAAAGGAAGAGGAAAGTAGCTAGAGAAAGAATATGAGAACCAAAGGACAAATTGCAAAAGTTAAACGTTTGATTTCTAAAATTATTAAAGGCAAATGGCTATACGAATTTTACATTGGACAATGGAAAGACTCACGGAAACCAAAAGGCTTCAGCATGGGTACTGATACATAAAATTATTTCGCAGATTTCGAAGCGTACCGAGCGTCGACATATAGGGATGAATATACTGCGGAGATCAGCACGACGAGACAAACATAAAGAAATAAAAATATCAACGATTCGACTATCCTATCAAAAGTCGATATTCGCTGCCGAAAATGCTGCTAATTTGCCAAAAATAAGATAAACGGGGCTAGGACAATCCAAATTTGGCAAAATGAAATATGACATTTCACTCAGAAAATGATTTACATTGTTTATTATATAAAATATTTAGATTCGAGAACATTTTATTTTCATCAATATTAACCCATTTTAAATTGAAAATTACACAACAGAATTTACTTTCATATTTTCTGATGAAAAACTGACGTTTTCTACGTTTGAATAGATGCATTCCAAATATCAAATTTTCATTGCAAAATTTTATTATTTATTTTGAAGTAAAAATTTAGTTAATTATGTTAGAAAAATTGTTAAAAATTATAAATCGTTACAGTTTCACTTCTAATGCTTTAACTAGACCTAACTATAGTCATTCGATAGACACCGTGCAATAATTTAACTATAATCAAAGTGGAGTTTTCACATTGAAGATCAACGGTATTCTTGAGTCAAGAGAACTCTGTAATTTTGTCACATTGATACTTTTTTGTTTGACCTTTGTTATGTTAACCAAAAGAAAACTATCGAGTAAGTCATTCCATGGTTATCTAATGACTATCAGTACGTTACCCCTTTGTGCCCCCAATAGTTATGAGTAATACACTACTAACATTTGAAGAGCGTAACATACTTTAGTTAGTCTCGATACATCCTGACTAGTAATTTTTAAAACAATATGTTTATTTTATTGTGACAAATCACTTATGGTTACAATGCATTGTAATTACCATCACAAAACTTACCATTTATGGATTTTCTAGTAAATATACATTAAGTTAAGTTAATTAATTATGCAACATAATATATCAAGTATATAATAGAAAGAAATTATCTTTATTTCAAACAAGATTGGTAGTCAAGTTAGATACATGTAACAAATTATACAATTGCCCATAGGGCATATTCCTTGCTCTACCAGAATATGTATACATACATACATACATACATACATACATACATACATACATACATATATATATATATATATCTGTGTGTGTGTGTGTGTGTGTATTTTTAGGATATTTTAGAAGAATAGACTAAAGATTTATTAAGATTATTTAAATAATTTAAATTTGAGATTTCATAAGTAGTAAATACGTGGATTTCAATATAAAATATCATCAAATAGTAGAAGAAGGGTTCATAAATAATTGTAGAAATGCTAGAATATAGATTTGAATCTAAAATAGAAATTTTCAATGCAACATATGATAAATATATCAAGATAGATAAATAACATGTTAAATTTGAAAATAAAGTTTATGTACATTATTTATGTTATGTGACTTACATATTTTTATGTTTTAATGAAAAACTAATTTTATCACCTTTTTTGAAACGAATATAGTATACATATAGAAACCATCATATTTTAAAATTTATTAGATGAATTAAAGAATATTTATTAATTGAATTTATTAAAATAGTTTAGATTCAAGATCGCATAATTAATTTGAATATATTGACTTAAATGTATAATGTTAAATGATATTGATGTGTATTTTATAAATAATTATATAAATTTAAAAATGTAGGTGGTTGACGTTAAAAAAAGAATTTTACAATGCAATGCACGATAAATATATTGATATAAATGAATCAAATTTTAAATTTGCAATTATTATTTATGTATATAATTTATGTTATGTTGTTATTATATTTATATATTTATATTTAAATGAATCTTTTTACCATTTTTGTTTATATGATTGTGGTTCATGTTGATATGATTTATTAGACATATTAATGAATAATTGTTTATTAAAATTATTTAAACATTTTAAAAATTATGCAACTAATTATTATATATGGCCTTAATGTAAAGTATTAGAAAAGAATCAGGGGGGATTTTGTGAATGATTATAGAAATTTTAAAACGTAGGTATTTGAAGTAAAAAACACAATTTTGTAATGCAATTCATGAGAAATTATCGAGATAAATGAATTATAAATTAAATATTCTATTATTGTTTATGTATATATTTTATGCGAATTACGCTTTGCAATTTTTGCTGATATGAACATAGTGTACATAATGAAAATTTCATATTTTCATAATTTAGTGGATGAATTTATGTATATTAGTTAGTCATATTTCTCTAATTACTTTAAATTTAAGATTTCAAAATTAATTCAAATATATATATTTTGAAATGTAAAATTTTAAAAGAAAAGTTAAGTGAGTTTTGTAGATAATTGTGCTAATTTTAAATGTAGGCATTTGAAGGTAAAACTAAAACTTTGCTATGCAATGTATTAAAAAAGTATCGAGATAAATGAATAATAAATTAAATATGTTAATATTTTTTATGTATATTATTATGCGAATCTTATATCATTATATCCGAATTAAAAATAATTTTGCCGCTTTTGTTGATATGAATATGATATATACACATTGAAACCATCGTATTTTAAGACTTATTAGATTAATTAACAAATATATGTTAATTGAATTTATTTGAATAGTTTAAGTTCAATATTACATAATTAATTTAAATATATTCACCGAAATGTATGATATTAGGTGATATCTAGGAGAAATTTGTAAATAAATGTAGAAATTTCATAATGTAGGTGCTTGATATTAAAAAGGGAATTTTACAATTGTAATGCATAACAGATGTATTAATATAAATGAATTATATATTAAATTTATGATTATTATTTATGTTATGTGATTGATGTATCTAAAAATTTAATAGAATTTCCCCCTTTTTTAGTATAATTATGGTAGAAATATTGTAATTTCTATACTTTGCTGAATTATTGGATGAATTAATGAATAATGGTTTACTAAAGTTAACTTAAGTTAACTAAAGAGTTTTAAGATTATGTAATTATTTTCATCATACGAGTGTAAACGTATAATATTAGAAGGAAATTAATGGATTTTTGTAGATGGTTATAGAAAATCTAAAATGTAGGCATTTAAAAAAAACATAATTTTGTAGTGCACCATATGATTAATTTATTGAGATAAAATATAAATTGAATTTGTTATTATTGTATATATATACACTTTAAGTTATGTGATCACTTATGTATTTTAGCATCAGTGAAACAAAATAATTTACCAATTTTGTTTAATTTGAATGTGGCACATATATTGAATTTTCATAAATTAGTAAGCGAGTTAATGAATATTAGTTAATTATATTATCTAATTAGTTTAAATTTAAGATCGCTTAATTAATTGAAATATTTGCGATGAAATATAAAATATTAGAAGAAAACGAGATAGGTTTTGTAAATAATTGAGGTGATTTTAAATGTAGGCACTTGAAGTTAAATGTGGAATTTATAATACAATGTATGATAAATTTATCGAGACAAATGAAGTATATATTATTGTTTATGTGATTTATATATCTTTATGGTCGAATGAAAGATTAATTACACCATTTTGGTTGTTACCAGAGTGGTATACATATTCAAATGTGCTCCTTAATATTTAAAAGAATGTTATAGAATATTAGTTAATCAAATTTATTTAAATGGCTTAAAATTTGGATTATGTAATTAATTTAAATGTATAGTCTTAACTATAAAAATAATGAGGTAACCGATCAATTATATATAAATAATCATATAAACTTTAGAATATCCATGCCAATATACAAAATGAAGAGAGATAATTAGTAAAATAAGTGTAAAGTGATGAATTAAAGAATTTGAAAATACAATATTTAGAGAGAGAATCAAAGAGAAGGGAGAAAACTCCATGAATTAAGATGAAATCTAGAAAATTCTTTTACTTTACTATTATTTAATAAATCAAGAACACCCTTAGTAAATCAAGCACTGATCTCACTTTTGTAGTGTATTTTGAGGAATTGTCAAAGAGACGAGAAACATAAGCATCATGGTTTACTTGGCTCACTTGGCGGGGAAACTCGTTCTATTAGTCCTTTCTTTGAGTACTAAATGATCAACTGCTTCTATCCTGCTAGGGATAGTAGCTTCCTTATGAGAACACATAAGCTAGTTTGCTTTCAATAAGAACACTAGTCGTGAACAGTTCATAGTATATTAATTTCAGACATAAGCTGAGCCTATCATCTTTTCTTAGGGATCTAGTATACTGTTATGGGACAAGGTGCGTTGCCTATCAACCTCTAGGATATCAAATTCAGTGTAAGGGAAGATTTAGTGGTTTAGGGTCCACTTGAAATTTAGTTATAAAAATGTCGAAATTGTTTAGAGGAATCCAAAATAAGCCCCTCTTATCTATTTTTGAAATCTGTAACAACCCGCATATTTATCGAGTTTACATTTAAATATTTTTATTTAAATATTAAATCGTTAATCGGATTTTGGTCCGAAAAACTACTTTTTGCAAACGGTCAAATTAGGACTCGAGACCACTTCCATTGAGTTCGAAATGTCGTTTACAACTTTTTAAGTATAAACATCGATAGGTTTGGAGTTAGTGAAATTTCACTAACTTTTCCCGCTTTGGACTTTGGGTTAGTTTAGCCTATTAAGCCCAAGTTCCAACCCTCTTCTCCTCACTCTTCATAAATTTCCTAACTAACTCAAGCTTTAGCATTAATGGTGAAGAGAATGGGAAATTAAAACTCCAAGCTCAAATTCAATTGCAACTCCATCATTCAACTCCAAATTCAAGTAGAAGATATTGGATTCAAGCTTTGGATTGCTTCTCCTTGCTTTCAAGCTTCATCTTCATAAATTTTAGTGCAAAGGTGAGATTTTTATCTCACAATTCTAGCCTATAACTATATTGGACTGTTGGGAATGATTCCCTATCATTTTAGCATGCATGTTAGCATTTGGTTTGGATTGGATTGGCGAAAAACTCCAATTTTTAGCGTTTTGTTGAATTTTCTGCACTTGAGTCGTTGGACCTTTGAGTCGCTGAGTCGTTGGACCCTTGAGTCGCTGAGTCGTTCAACCTTGAGTCGCCGAGTCGTTGGACCCTTGAGTCGCTGAGTCGTTGGACCCTTGAGTCGCTGAGTCGTTGGACCCTTGAGTCGCTGAGTCGTTCACCCTTGAGTCGCTGAGTCGTTGGACCCTTGAGTCGCTGAGTCGTTGGACCCTTGAGTCGCTGAGTCGTTGGACCCTTGAGTCGCTGAGTCGTTGGACCCTTGAGTCGCTGAGTCGTTGGACCCTTGAGTCGCTGAGTCGTTGGACCCTTGAGTCGCTGAGTCGTTCACCCTTGAGTCACTGAGTCGTTCCACCTTGAGTCGCTGAGTCGTTGGACCCTTGAGTCGTTGAGTCGTTCAACCTTGAGTCGCTGAGTCGTTGGACCCTTGAGTCGCTGTGTTGTTGGACCCTTGAGTCGCTGAGTCGTTGGACCCTTGAGTCGCTGAGTCGTTGGACCCTTGAGTCGCTGAGTCGTTGGACCCTTGAGTCGCTGAGTCGTTGGACCCTTGAGTCGCTGAGTCGTTGGACCCTTGAGTCGCTGAGTCGTTGGACCCTTGAGTCGCTGATTCGTTCACCCTTGAGTCGCTGAGTCGTTCCACCTTGAGTCGCTGAGTCGTTGGACCCTTGAGTCGCTGAGTCGTTCAACCTTGAGTCGCTGAGTCGTTGGACCCTTGAGTCGCTGTGTCGTTGGACCCTTGAGTCGCTGAGTCGTTGGACCCTTGAGTCGCTGAGTCGTTGGACCCTTGAGTCGCTGAGTCGTTCAACCTTGAGTCGCTGAGTCGTTGGACCCTTGAGTTGCTGAGTCGTTGGACCCTTGAGTCGCTGAGTCGTTGGACCCTTGAGTCGCTGAGTCGTTCACCCTTGAGTCGTTAGGTCGTATGACCCTTGAGTCGTTAGGTCGTTAGACCCTTGAGTCCTTAGGTCGTTAGACCTCATTTTGTCTTCACTAGGTCGTACCGTTTTGGTCGGGGCGCTGCCCCGCACCCCGCCGGGGGCGCTGCCCCCTGGACCCCCGCGACCTGACCGGGCAGGTCGAACCCCGTAAGCGGTGGCGTTGCCCCCGCACCCCCACCTTGGGGGGGTGCCACCCCCCCTGGACCCCCCCTCCGTAGGGGATCTTATCTGAAAAACATTGAGCTGGTTTCCTTGGATTTTATTCACATCTCCGTATGCGATTTTTGTGACTGATTGTTTCTACAATTGCTTCTGTGTTTTGTCACTTTATAATATAAAGGTTTCAATACTAGTAGTAAATATCAAAACTCTTTTAACAAACAATTTCAACTATATTTTTAATAACAAAGCTCTTTTCTTAAACCGATTTCCAATCTATTAGTATATACAAACCTTTACCTCACTCGGATGAGAAATCTAATTAAACGACTTAGTAAAACAAGTGGTATGAAACGCTTGCGTTCACTTCGTCGGTTAATTCTTGGACTTGTTCGATTGAACCTCTTGTGACAATTTTATTAGTGAAGATTTACAGTTTGTTCGTAAATATTTAAGTTAAGCAAGTGGTTATGGGACATGAAGCTAAACTTCTATATTTACTAGCTTAGTGTAATTGACACTTCTCGTTGATCTTGATGATCGCTTTATGAATTAGACTAGCAATTGCGCGATGTCTCTTTCATTGCAAGGTTAGACTAGACACCACTTGTGTGATTCCATTCACACATACCTTTCTGCTTTTTGGTTAGTCTTGACCTCATTCTGTGTGATTCCACTCACACATGTGGGGTAGCTCCCCATGGTCTTCGGACCGTCATGTGATAGGCCTCTTTCCCTTTTTATGATTTCTGGATTTCTCGTGTTGATTTCTGGAATTTATGTCATTGACTTGTTATGAGTACAAGTTTAGGGTATGATGCCCTCTTCGAATCTTTGAGAAGATTCTTGTGATATTGATTATCTCTTATTGATTGATCTTCTGTTGATCATTATTTACATACTTATAGTGGTATGTCGTTATGGATGTTTATGTTTATGCCATATCTTTTATGTTATATCATGTCATCTGATATTTATAGCTAGACTGATCCGTTTATTATTTTCTTAAACAATACTCGGATCAGACCGAGATGTTACAGGTGCTTCTGCTTGACTTCTTCCCAGGGATTCATCACTCTGACTTTTGGATAACTGTTTAGATTAGCAGTTTTTGTTGTATACACTTGAGATATAGACTCATAGTTGTATTCTTTTGTATAGCACGTGTTGCTATTCTTTTGTATTATCGTGGATCTTACTGACCACTACTCTGATGTACACTTTCATGTGTTAATTATATATTCATATCTTCTTCCGCCTTTGTGATATGGATATCTGTGACTGATTTGTGATATGATTATTTCTATGTTTGTTTCCGAAGATTATTTATAGCCACCGTGTGATAAGCAATTACATGGATGGTCGCTCCTCAACAGCCTTATTCTCCGTGCTAGTTGACAGCACTACTCCGGAGTGTTTTTGGCTAGCGTGGGTATAGAGGTGGGGCGTCACTAAATCCCTTTAATAGTGATCTATTTTTAAATAACTCTATTCCTCCTACTTTACTCTTTGTTCAAGCACCCAAATTCAAATTAAATAAAATTCTTTGTACACATACATGTGAGCGTGTACGATTCCTATTATTTATTCCCCTAAAATTCCCTATTGACTTTTTCTATAAAAGTTTAGGGACCATATATGCAAAATTTAAAATCATATAAGAAATTCTAACCCATTCGAAATAATATTTCAAATAATCGGTTAAAGCGAACATTTTCATGAAGGAACAAGCTAGTTTGCAGCGAGTGAAATGTTAGATTTCAAAAAAAATCCCTATTTAGATCAAAGTGAGCATATGAAATCTAATATGTTTACTTAACCAAAATAGTTATTCGATAAAATCATATTTTATCTAACGTTATTTTATATTCGTTAATTAACCACATTAATTAATCTAACTAAATGCTTTATTTGAATGTGTCATGTATACATTAAATGATATAACAATAGAACATAATGAATTATAAACATGTATATAACTATACACACACATATATAAATATTGTGATTTATATCTATTGTATATATGTGTCACACTTACATATACATATGAAAATTTCACATGAATATCGAGAATATAAATGTTTAAGTATATGTATATTTGAATATACTATAATATGTGTAAATTAAATGTTTTAACTTACATGTGTTCTGCTTGACTATGCATATTTTGCTAGGATGGTGTATGAAATAAATTATATTTTTATATTTCAAGATGTTATAAGTACATAATCATTGAAATCTTATCTACTAAAAATTACCGATTTTTTTTAAGTTGGACACAAAGTTGCCCATAGCTTTAGCTCAGCTCTATTTAGCCGGAGCCTTATACGTTAATGTTGGCAACTTTATTCCCTTTATTTTAGTTGGGTATCTGACATGAAACTTAAGCATGCTATCTTTCTGTAACAATTTAGTTTAAGCCTATGTTCACCAAATTTATAACGCTAATGTCAAATACTTTGCATGTACACCTTTACTTTTCTTCCCTGCCTCCGTCCACATATCTTACTTTTATTTCACCTTTCATCTTTATGAGTGTGCATGCGCAGTTGTCAAACATACATACACACGCACTTTCAAAACCTCTATTGTGATGTGCTTTCTATGTATGTATTTTATTTTTGTTTTGGCAACTTCACTATCCCAACCATTGGTAGTTCCTTACATAAACAAAGTTTGTTATGATGTCATTTTATATTTGCTCATCATTTCAGTTTAAATCTGAAAGACTGCTACATTAGTTAGCATTACCCATGATAGAATTTCTCTTTTATACAACCCTTCTTTAGAAAAAAACAACATTGGTTTGAGTTAAATAATGTAATTGCAAAGGAAAAATGAAGATTCAACAATACTTGCATAAACATCATATAGCTACAACCCATGTGCGTAGCACGGGTTCGCACTAGTACTATACTATGATACAGATTTTTTAATGTAAATTAACAAAATTAAAATTAAAACTCCAAAACTATTTTATTAAAATCACTAAATATGATTTAGTGAAAAATACATTGTTCACATAAACATAAAATAAGTTTTTGTGCAAATTAATAAAAGAATTTTTCTTGAAAATTTCTTAATTTTACTCCGTTGCCGATACACATGAATTAACAAAACAAATGAACATACTTGTGTTACAGCTAATCACATATGCATCTTCATCAACCATTAAAAGCTTTTATTATACTTAAACTTTGTTATCAATAATATATTTTTCAGTTACAATGTCAACTGTAATCTTATTTACTTATGTATGTAAAAATATTATGAAACTATATTTGTTGACATTAATCTTATTTAACTACATATGTATAAGTGCCATAAATATGGTTGTTACATTGTGACTGCATCTGTAACGACCCGTATTTGTACGTGTTGATAAATCGTAGAATTATTAGGTCGTTAGTATTGTTTATGTCATCCATAGCCTAAGTCGTGTAAAAGATGGCTCATAAGGAAGTTAACTAGGTTGCATAGGGTCCTTGGATCGGCTCTTGGTTAGGTCGTAGATGGTTTTAAGTCGTGAACGACTTAGGGGATTACGACCTAGCAGTTTAGATGTGTTAGCGAGTTATAAAAGTTAACATAGTGGTAAACGACTTATCGAGTTTGTTGTAATAGGTTAACGAGTTAGTGGTGTAGCGGGTTAGCAAGTTACGACTTAAAGGGGGTTAACGGGTTACGACTTAAGAACTGGGACGAGTTAGCGGGATAGTGGTGAACGACTTAGTGCTAGGGCTTAAGTCGTAAGCGACTTAAGTATGGTTAGGTCGTGAAGACCCTGTTGTGAGTGTGTTAGCAAGTTAGGTCGTTAACACGAGTTAATGGAGTTAGGTCGTTGGACGACTTAAGGTAGGTCGCTAGGAAGTTAAGTCAAAGCATTTGTTAACCCGGGATGCTTTTGGGTCGTTAATGACTTAGTTAAGTCGCGGCATCGTAGATCCGCGTTCTTTTTAGGTCGCGTAACATCTGGACCGTTGATTTTGTTAAGTCGGACCTAGTTAAGTCGGCAATATAGTTAGTCTTTAGGTTGTATAGGTGATAAGTCATTTGAAGGCTTGAGTCGTTAGGGGCTTGAGTCGTTGGGTCGGCTTAGTGTTAGGTCCTATGAGTCGTAAAGCCGTGAGTCGTTAAGTAGTAAGTCGGCGGAGTTTTAGGTCGTAGGTCGTTGGGTTTCGATGAGTCGTGGACGACCTAAAACCGAGTGAACGACTTAAAACCGTGCGACTTAAGGATTTCAGCTATAAATAGGGGCGTCTATCTTCACTTTTTGGCACCGGATTTTGAAGCGACGAAGTGCTGCCATTTTGAGAGCTCGACTACAACTCTTCTTCACTTCTTTTCTCCACTCTAATCTAGTGATTTCTTCCATCTAAATTGAAGATCAAATCGAAGATCCAAGAGCTAAAGTTGAAGATCTTCATCCAACAAAGAGAGATTTCATCGTTTGAAGCGAGATTTTTCCGTATCAAGCTTGGTTCCTTGCTGTCCAGATCTGGAGTTGATTATTTTTAAGGTGTTTAGGTGATTCGGTGAGTGGTAGTTATCTCTCACACGGACCCAAAGGAGTATATTGGATCAGTGACTTGTTTGTGTGTTAAAGATAGTGATTTCTTGCATTTTCCTAAAGTTTGCATGTAGATCTATCATCTATGAAGTTTTGACACCTATTTTACTACATGATTACTTGTATAAGTTTATTCATCAAGTTGTAGAGACATATGCCTATGATTCATACTTGTTAGATTTGGACACTTTAATTACGAAATTGCCATTATTGTTGCAATTGTCTATTTTGATCTTGTTTGAATGATTGATTACTTGGATTGATGTTTGATTCGATTGATTAGTTGATTGATAACTTGATTTGGACAAGTTGGTCGAAGATGATTCAAAAGCTAAGTGGAAAGGCTCTTGAATGGTGAAAGCTGCTTGTGGCATATGAAGCGGATGTGGAAGCTCATATGGATAGATTCGATGATGATGGACTTTGCCATGATGCGATGGGGAAAACCATGATGTTGAGATGGGACTTTGCTATGATGCGATGAAGCAAAGCATGATGTGTGAAGCCTTGGTTTAATCCAGACGGGATCATCCCAAGTATGTTGATAACTCGATGATGCGGTTCGAGTTGGTTGATAATGGTGGGCTCGAGAGGCGCTTGAGCTAGTGTGAGAATAGTCGTCGAGGAGGATGACTAGGAGGCTTGGATCTTATCGTTATTGAAGGTTCTAGCATGCTCAAAGCAAGAGTACGTTGGAACGGGTCACGATGACGTTCCAGACACGGGTCATGATGACGTGTTAGTACTCTGGGCAGATGCGATAGTCCTAGGCACGGGTCATGATGACGTACAGAGTTATGTCTAGAACCGGGGTTGCCATTAGCCCTTGACGGACGGCTGAAAGAAGGTGCCGGTCATTCAATTAACGGTGATATCGAGGCAATGATAACAGTGATAGCCAGAGTCATGGATGTTTGATTGTACCATCATTCGACCTCAAGAGCGGTGTTTTCTGAGTGCTTATCTGATCTTGATTTAGGCCTTGGGGGTTTGTATTTGGAAAACATCGACCTTGACTCGAGTGATAATTGCTTTATCTAAATTGTCTGCTTTGCTATGCTTGTTTCTGCTTAGTGGGTCTGGGGGCTATCACTGTAGAATGAGGTGGAGTGGGATGGTTGAGTTCCTATTCCTTTTATCCTTTATGCTCTTTTGGTATGTTTGATAGTTAATTTACTGCTCACTAAGACTGTTGTCTGACTCAGCGTTTTATGTTCAACTCTTATTACCTTGGGCTGTTCATCCATGTTGGGATGGGCAGACTAGGTAGCAGGTGACAGATGCTGTTCTTGGCTACCAACGCTGTTGATGACGAAGACGAGCTGGAGGCTTTTGCATATTGTTTTCTTACTATATATACTGGATGTTCCGCTGTTTGTTTGATACTCTGAGTGATATGTAGTGAGGCTTGATGTATTGACTTTGCTGATTGTTGTACCTAACAATTATGAGTTTATATGATGAGACTTCTGTTCTATAGAGCTTCACTATGTATATTTCCTATTGTATTTTATCCATGCGCTATGAGTAATACGATAGATTCCGCTGTTTAATCTTACCATGACTATCGTCCATGGTTGCCTGGCACACCTTTCAGCGCACCATTCCCTTGTTTTGTGCGGGAGTCATGGGCGGTCGTCACATTTGGTATCAGAGCTTTGGTTAAACGATTTTAGCCAACGCTCGCTGACGTAACTACGTATGAGAGACGTAATTGTATTTTGATGGATGATTACTATATATATAATAAAGTAGCTCAGAAGGATTTGGACTCCTTATGCAGTTGTTTCTCAAGGTGTTCTAAGTCATTCCTTTTTGTAGATATTAAGGATGAGTCGAAGAGGGAGACCAGCTGCTAGGGAAGGCCGTGCTGTTGAGGGGGCTGCTGATTATGCTCCTATGTTCGAGGCTTTGATGACTTCGATCATGAGGAGGATGCCAGCTCCGGGGCCATCAGTAGATGTTGGAGTTCAGGTTCAAGCTCCAAGACCAGTGGATTTTGCTAAGTTGTGTAAAGACTATACTGCTCTCGGAGGAAAGGTTTTCTTGGGAACGGAATCGACTATTGAAGTTCAGAGATGGATAGATGCTTGTAGAAGGATCTTTGGTGACTTGGGAATTGAGGATGCAACTAAAAGGAAGCTTGCATCGAGACAGCTTCAGGGAAGAGATGCTGATTGGTGGGGTTCTATCACCATTGATACTCCAGAGGAAGAGATTACTTGGGAGCAATTCCAAGTTAGATTTGAAGCTAAGTTCATTTCTACAGCTCAGAAGTCTGTTTTGTTTAAGAAGTTTGTGGAGCTCAAGCAAGGTGGGAGACCCGTTCTTGAGTATGTTTCTGAGTTTGAAGCTTTGTCCAAGTATGCTCGGTCGTATATTGGATCTCCCTACCAGAAGAACGAGAAGTTTGTGACAGGCTTGGACAGTTATCTTGGAAGGCAGTTGGTGGATCATCTGGACGATCCTTTTGAGAAACTTGTGGAGAAAGCTCTCAGGCACGAGAGTTTGTTTCCTAAGGAAGGGTCTGTTGTTGCTGTGACCAAGGAAGAGTCCAAACCACAGCAGGGTGGAAATAAGAAGGGGAAGCAGCAACAACAGAAGGGTAAGGATGGCCAGAAGAAGCCAAAGGGTGAAGTGACCTGCTACAATTGTCGGCAGAAGGGCCATCTCTCCAGGGATTGCAAGAATCCAAAGGTACTGTTGAAGTGCTACAACTGTGATAAGTTGGGGCATATTAGGAAGAATTGTCCAGAACCACAGAAGGACAAACAGATTGTGCAAGCTTATGCTTTGGAGGCTGTTCCATCATCTTCGAAAGCTCCTACTGTGGAAGAGAAAGGGAAGAGTGTGGTGGTTCAAGGTACTCTTTCCATATGTGGTGTTCCAGTTAGGGTGTTGTTTGATACTGGGGCATCGCATTCGTTTGTTTGTGATGATCTTGTAGGCCGGTTGAGTTTGGAACCCGAAATAGTTGATAGACCATTGGTTATGACTAATCCAGTTGGGGGTTCGTCTTGTTTGTGTATGGTATGCCGAGGTCTAGTGGTATCGAGTCATGATTGCTCTTTTGTTTGTGATTGTTTTGTTCTGAACTTTGCGGGGTTCGGAATTATTTTGGGTATGGACTGGCTTAGGAAGTATGCGGCGAAGGTTGATTGTGAGAAACTGGAGGTGACAGTCGGAAATGTGGAAGGGCGAAAGGTTGTGATACGATGTAAGCATGAAGAAGGCGTCTTCATGGGCTTCATGTATTCGCTGGTTGTTCCACGGGATGGACTGTCATCGATGTCGGTTGTGAATGGATTTGAGAACGTCTTCGACGAGGTCAAAGGGTTACCGCCGCATAGGGAGATCGAGTTTCGTATCGATCTAGTTGAGGGAGCCAGACCAGTTGTGATGCCTCTTAGGCGGATGGCGCGTAGGGAACAGGAAGAGCTGAAGGTGCAAATTGATGACCTTTTACGGAAAGGATTCATTCGGCGTAGTGTGTCCGAATGGGGTGCACCAGTTGTGTTCGCAACCAAAGCGGATGGATCGTTGAGGTTGTGTGTCGATTATCGTGAGCTGAATAAGGTGACTAAGAAGAACAAGTATCCATTGTCGAGAATAGATGATTTGTTTGATCAGCTTCACGAAGCTAAGGTGTTTTCTCAGATGGATTTGGCAACGGGATTTCACCAGTTGAGAGTGGCTAAGGATAGTGTGTCAAAGACTGCTTTTAGGACACCATCCGGTTTCTATGAGTGGCTGGTAATGCCGTTTGGATTGACTAACGCACCAGTATATTTTGTGGATCTTATGAATAGAGTATTCATAGATCAGTTGAATAAGTTCGTACTTGTGTTCGTGGATGATATTCTGATTTATTCCAAAACTGAAGAAGAGCACAAGACGCACTTACGAATTGTTTTGGGAATCTTGCGGAAACATCAGCTGAAGGCTAAGTTTTCGAAGTGTCACTTCTGGAAGAGTGAAGTGAGGTTCTTAGGCCATATTATCTCTGGAAATGGAATAGCGGTTGATCCCGCTAAGGTGGCAGCAATCCAGGATTGGGAAAGACCTAAGAATGTATCTGATGTGAGAAGTTTTCTTGGATTAGCTGGATATTATCGTCGGTTTATCAAAGACTTTTCCAAGATAGCTGCACCGTTAACAGGATTGACGAAAAAGAACCAAGTGTTCAGATGGGATGATAAGTGTGAGCAAGCTTTCATAATCCTGAAAGAGCGACTGACAAATGCTCCTGTTTTGACTATTCCGAGTGGGAATGATGAGATGGTGGTTTACACCGACGCATGTGGTACTGGACTTGGAGCAGTGCAAATGAAAAAGGATAAAGTTGTTGCGTATGCAAGTCGACAACTGAAGCCGCATGAAAGGAATTACTCGACTCATGATTTGGAGTTAGCGGCGATTGTTTTTGCTCTGAAGATGTGGAGACATTACCTATTGGGAGTTCGATTCGAGTTGTTTACGGATCATAAGTCGTTGAAGTATCTTTTCTCCCAAAAGGATTTGAATCTTCGGCAGCAACGATGGCTAGAGTTTTTGGCATCATATGATTTTGGTATAGCTTATACTCCGGGAAATGGTAACGCAGTGGCGGATGCGTTAAGTCGAAGACATGCAGGATTGGGAGCCATGTTTTCAGAATGGAAGAGTCTCGAGTATTTGGCTGGATTTGACTTCAGGCCTAGATGTGAATTGGAACCTGAGATGTTGGCAAACTTATCGATAAGACCTACTCTTGTGGAAAGAATTGGCGAGAGCCAAAAGCGAGATGATAAACTTGTCAAGATTATCTGTGATTTGGAATCTGGATTGAACCCAGAAAAGGATAAAGGATTTGAAGTTGATCGGAAGGGTTGGTTTCGGAAATAAGGACGACTAGTTGTTCCCGATATTGATGGATTGAGAGATGAAGTTTTGAGGGAAAGTCATCACTCGAAGTTGACAATTCATCCAGGTGGAAATAAGATGTACCGGGATATGAAGAGAACCTACTACTGGGAAGGTATGAAGAAGGATGTTGGAAATTTCATTTCCAAATGTTTGAATTGCCAGTTGGTGAAAGCTGAGCAGAAGAAGCCTAGTGGATTGCTTCAGCCATTAGAGGTTCCTACATGGAAGTGGGAGCAGATATCGATGGATTTTATCGATGGTCTACCTAGAACCAGGGCAGGAAATGAAGGGATTTGGGTCATTGTAGATCGTTTGACTAAGAGTGCAAGATTCATTCCTGTTCGATCAACTAGGACTGCATCGAAGTTGGCTGAGTTGTATGTTAAGTGGATAGTTCGATTCCATGGTATTCCGAAGAGTATAGTGAGTGATCGAGATCCATTGTTCACTAGTGGATTTTGGAAGAGCTTCCAGGAAGTTTTGGGAACCGAGTTGTGTTTAAGTACAGCTTATCATCCCCAAACAGATGGTCAGGCCGAGAGAGTCAACCGAGTTTTGGAAGATCTCCTTAGAGCATGTGTTATGGATTTCGGAGGATCATGGGAAGATCATCTTCACTTGGTGGAATTTGCGTACAATAACAGTTACCAGTCAAGCATTGGTATGGCACCATATGAGGCATTGTATGGAAGACCGTGCAACTCCCCGACATGTTGGTTGGAAGCTGGAGAAAAGTTGATGCTTGGGCCAGAGATGATTCGTCAGACCTCGGAATGTATAGAGATCATTCGACGACGAATGAAGGCAGCCCAAGACCGTCAGAAGAGTTATGCCGATAATCATCGAAAAGATTTGGAATTCGACGTAGGTGATATGGTTTTTGTGAAGATTTCTCCTCTGAAGAATGTTATTCGATTCGGGAAGAAAGGAAAATTGACTCCAAGATTTGTTGGACCATTCCCGATCATCGAGCGAATTGGAAAGCTCGCCTATAGATTGGAGCTACCGGAAAAGATGGCGGGTGTGCACAATGTTTTTCATGTATCTTATCTACGGAGGTATGTGCATGACCCAAGTACGGTGGTTTCTGCTGATAGCTGTGAAGATTTAGAAGTTGATCTAGTGGTTACGAGACCTCGTAAGCCGCTTCGTGTTGTTGAAACCGACATGAAACAGCTTAGGAGGAAGACGATTACGTTGCTCAAGGTATAATGGAGTGATGATGTTAACGACTGTACATGGGAGGAGGAAGAGAGGATGAAGGCAGCTCATCCTGAACTCTTCGAGGTATGGCCCTAAGGTGTCGTGACATCTCATGAATTTGTAGCTTGTTCTAATCTTAGAATTCTGCATGCTAGGCTAGAAATTGGATGCATGGTTTGTTGATTGCTATGGATGGTAGGCATGCGGAATAGTTTGGATGCTTCTGTTTGATTGAAATTTCGGGGGCGAAATTCCTAGGGGGGGGAGAATGTAACGACCCGTATTTGTATGTGTTGATAAATCGTAGAATTATTAGGTCGTTAGTATTGTTTATGTCATCCATAGCCTAAGTCGTGTAAAAGATGGCTCATAAGGAAGTTAACTAGGTTGCATAGGGTCCTTAGATCGGCTCTTGGTTAGGTCGTAGATGGTTTTAAGTCGTGAACGACTTAGGGGATTACGACCTAGCAGTTTAGATGTGTTAGCGAGTTATAAAAGTTAACATAGTGGTAAACGACTTATCGAGTTTGTTGTAATAGGTTAACGAGTTAGTGGTGTAGCGGGTTAGCAAGTTACGACTTAAAGGGGGTTAACGGGTTACGACTTAAGAACTGGGACGAGTTAGCGGGATAGTGGTGAACAACTTAGTGCTAGGGCTTAAGTCGTAAGCGACTTAAGTATGGTTAGGTCGTGGAGACCCTGTTGTGAGTGTGTTAGCAAGTTAGGTCGTTAACACGAGTTAATGGAGTTAGGTCGTTGGACGACTTAAGGTAGGTCGCTAGGAAGTTAAGACAAAGCATTTGTTAACCCGGGATGCTTTTGGGTCGTTAATGACTTAGTTAAGTCGCGGCATCGTAGATCCGCGTTCTTTTTAGGTCGCGTAACATCTGGACCGTTGATTTTGTTAAGTCGGACCTAGTTAAGTCGGCAATATAGTTAGTCTTTAGGTTGTATAGGTGATAAGTCATTCGAAGGCTTGAGTCGTTAGGGGCTTGAGTCGTTGGGTCGGCTTAGTGTTAGGTCGTATGAGTTGTAAAGCCGTGAGTCGTTAAGTAGTAAGTTGGCGGAGTTTTAGGTCGTAGGTCGTTGGGTTTCGATGAGTCGTGGACGACCTAAAACCGAGTGAACGACTTAAAACCGTGCGACTTAAGGATTTCAGCTATAAATAGGGGCGCCTATCTTCACTTTTTGGCACCGGATTTTGAAGCGACGAAGTGCTGCCATTTTGAGAGCTCGACTACAACTCTTCTTCACTTCTTTTCTCCACTCTAATCTAGTGATTTCTTCCATCTAAATTGAAGATAAAATCGAAGATCCAAGAGCCAAAGTTGAAGATCTTCATCCAACAAAGAGAGGTTTCATCGTTTGAAGCGAGATTTTGCCGGATCAAGCTTGGTTCCTTGCTGTCCAGATCTGGAGTTGATTGTTTTTAAGGTGTTTAGGTGATTCGGTGAGTGGTAGTTATCTCTCACACGGACCCAAAGGAGTATATTGGATCGGTGACTTGTTTGTGTGTTAAAGATAGTGATTTCTTGCATTTTCCTAAAGTTTGCATGTAGATCTATCATCTATGAAGTTTTGACACCTATTTTACTACATGATTACTTGTATAAGTTTATTCATCAAGTTGTAGAGACATATGCCTATGATTCATACGTGTTAGATTTGGACACTTTAATTACGAAATTGCCATTATTGTTGCAATTGTCTATTTTGATCTTGTTTGAATGATTGATTACTTGGATTGATGTTTGATTCGACTGATTAGTTGATTGATAACTTGATTTGGACAAGTTGGTCGAAGATGATTCAAAAGATAAGTGGAAAGGCTCTTGAATGGTGAAAGCTGCTTGTAGCATATGAAGCGGATGTGGAAGCTCATATGGATAGATTCGATGATGATGGACTTTGCCATGATGCGATGGGGCAAACTATGATGTTGAGATGGGACTTCGCTATGATGCGATGAAGCAAAGCATGATGTGTGAAGCCTTGGTTTAATCCAGACGGGATCATCCCAAGTATGTTGATAACTCGATGATGCGGTTCGAGTTGGTTGATAATGGTGGGCTCGAGAGGCGCTTGAGCTAGTGTGAGAATAGTCGTCGAGGAGGATGACTAGGAGGCTTGGATCTTATCGTTATTGAAGGTTCTAGCATGCTCAAAGCAAGAGTACGTTGGAACGGGTCACGATGATGTTCCAGACACGGGTCATGATGACGTGTTAGTACTCTGGGCAGATGCGATAGTCCTAGGCACGGGTCATGATGACGTGCGGAGTTATGTCTAGAACCGGGGTTGCCATTAGCCCTTGACGGATGGCTGAAAGAAGGTGCCGGTCATTCAATTAACGGTGATATCGAGGCAATGATAACAGTGATAGCCAGAGTCATGGATGTTTGATTGTACCATCATTCGGCCTCAAGAGCGGTGTTTTCTGAGTGCTTATCTGATCTTGGTTTAGGCCTTGGGGATTTGTATTTGGAAAACATCGACCTTGACTCGAGTGATAATTGCTTTACCTAAATTGTCTGCTTTGCTATGCTTGTTTCTGCTTAGTGGGTCTGGAGGTTATCACTGTAGAATGAGGTGGAGTGGGATGGTTGAGTTCCTATTCTGTTTATCCTTTATGCTCTTTTGGTATGTTTGATAGTTAATTTACTGCTCACTAAGACTGTTGTCTGACTCAGGGTTTTATGTTCAACTCTTATTACCTTGGGCTGTTCATCCATGTTGGGATGGGCAGACTAGGTAGCAGGTGACAGGTGCTGTTCTTGGCTACCAACGCTGTTGATGACGAAGACGAGCTGGAGGCTTTTGCATATTGTTTTCTTACTATATATACTGGATGTTTCGCTGTTTATTTGATACTCTGAGTGATATGTAGTGAGGCTTGATGTATTGACTTTGCTGATTGTTGTACCTAACAATTATGAGTTTATATGATGAGACTTCTGTTCTATAGAGCTTCACTATGTATATTTTCTATTGTATTTTATCCATGCGCTGTGAGTAATACGATAGATTCCGCTGTTTAATCTTACCATGACTATCGTCCATGGTTGCCTGGCATACCTTTCAGCGCACCATTCCCTTGTTTTGTGCGGGAGTCATGGGCGGTCGTCACAGCATCATCTCATATAAGCTGAAATCCCTGGATCTAAGTATAAATGACCCAATTACGAAGACTTGGTAACCATGAGTTTTGATCGATCACTTAAATATATGATCATAAATGCTCATAGTCTTAGGAGTTTCAATAATGTGATATTGATGCTTCAGATAGACTAGTCCTTGTAAGGCTCTTTGTATTAGCGAGTAGTGTTCGGTGGTTAACGACATTGAGATACTAAATGGTTGTGTACACATGTTGTTACCAAACAATACATAATGACTCAATGAGACGCTTCTAGAGGTAATAGTATCTAGGTTAAATATGAGATCTCTTGTTACAATATATACTCATCTTTCAACTTGATGGTACTATCAAACTTATACGCAGAAACATATTTTGATTATGGTTTAGCCACGACATTACACTTATGTTATGATTGTCATTAGCATGTTGCAAAATACATGAAATAATGCACTACTCGAAAGTGAATTCATCTCCCTTGACACTACCGAATGTTAGTTTCACCGTAGTTGAAGAATGATACATAGTTACTAGATCCTTAACCAAGGTGATATCACTTAATTGAAAATAGTTATTGGATCAAACAAGTAGCTCCAATGAATCGCATTATGAAACTTCCAGAGGATGTTGTTAGAGTACTAATCATTGATCGATATCTGGCATCTAAGTGACATAAGAGATGCACAAGTACACTATTATTGGTAAGCTATAAAAGGTCCGTGGGTTTTAATTTGGTAAATCGGTAAATCACAAGAGAGGGAAAACTTAAATCTTTTTGATAAATTTAAAAAAGAAGATACAACCAAAATATTTTATATCTTCTTTTATTTATTCATTTGTATACAACATAACATGAAACTATGTGAGTGTGAATATCACCCTTTTTTTTAAGCACGCTTTTAGTAATCTAATATTATTTTGAGCTACACAATTTTAAATACCATGAAACTTTGCGGATATGTTCATATGAAAAATCATCCCCATAGAATTCAAACTTATTTGAATGAGTGTGTGTGACAAGAATCGACTACACCTTATTTCTACTACACGTCCATCTCCCTTTAATTTCAACCACACATTCCAATTTAAATAATTATTGATCTCAATATTTTTTTAAATCGGAATGTGTGGTTGAAATTGGAAGGAATAGAGGTATAGGAGAAATAAGGTGTGATTGATCCTTGTCCCCACACACACATACACATGAATTTGTAATTTTAAATCAATAACTAAAATTAATATTATTGGATAATGTCAATTTATTATTCCGAGGAGGCTAGAAATCCAAAACGACATCACGTTTTGTAGGAATGATACTCATACTGTAGATAATATATATATAAATTTAATAATAATTTGAAAGTAACTCAAAATGTGATAGAGATGTAAATAACCATTAGCTCAAGTGACAAATGGTATGACGTTCTAGATAGAGGTTTTGGAGATCATAGATTCGAACCCCTGAGACATCAAATTGAGTCCTCCAATGAAGTGCCGCTCTTGTTACAATTTTTTTTTTAAGGGATGCTAAAGAAGGATTCCAAAAAAATATGTCATGAAACCTTCCTTAGTTCTCATTATTCTCAAAATTACTTTTGGAGAATACATTAGTTGATAATTGTTCTTGTTTCTTTAGTACATTCACCAACTCTTATTGATTGTCATGTTTCTTGGATTATTTATCAGCAATATCCAGGCTTTTAATTTTGAAACTTTAATCATCGAATTGACGACCTATGCATAAAAAAACAAAAATTTAACATTATAGAAAAGTTCAACAACTCATATTTGATTTTTTTAGTAGGAGCGTTCCAACCGGAGGCAACATTTTATACGTCCTAGTCAATTACATGAGAGAGCCACTGCTCATTTGATATTTATTTTTATAGTAGTGCAAGCATAATTGGCATAACTGTTTTTTGGTAGTTATATTTATTCGAGGGAATTACTTAAAAGCAAAAGGTTGAAATTGATTTTAGCCTGAAAGACACATGTTTTAAAATTTTGTGTGAAGAACAATAGAATGATATATCGAACTAGCATCAGGTAAAATAGAATGCTATATTAAACTAACATTAGATAAACAATGCCAAATTAATCCAGCATCAGATAAATTATACTAGATAAACTAAAACAACATTTATTTTCACATTCAAGAAAAGATAAGTTAAACCAGCATTTCACATACATGATGCTAAGCAGATATTGCATTCATTTTCATAGTTCATTTCAACCATCGTAGGTAGTTGTCGTCACCTTCACCATCACCAGTCACTTCACCTGCACTCTACCGTCATCTGCTTGCACTCTACCATCGAAATCGTCGTTGAAGTTGTTGCAGTCGCCGAAGTCGTCTAAACCATCGTCAAAGTCGTCGCCATCGCTTGCACTCCACTGCCAGACTGCACTTGTCCACTTGTACCTGTCGCTGTCTGCACTTTCCAACTGCACTTTCCAACCGCTCGTCTGTAGTTGCCTGAAAGCGTCAAATTTTTTCCATTTTCACCGCGTCCTTCATTCAAAACAAAAAAGCCCTAATATTTATCCTCCTCCATAACTTGCTATATTTATTTCACCTTTTCTACAATTATTATATTTTAAGAGAATTTCATGTTATAGAAAATGTCGCCTCTTTTGAAAATTTCAAATTTAGAGAATAATATCTAACATAAATATCATAATACGGAATCAAATATATTATAGTATTTCATTATATTTCTTAGGATGTTTGATTAAATATCTTATGTTAACTTTTAACATGATAAATAGAAAATACCATAATCAAACAAATCCGCACTTCTTTGCAAACACGTTCTTCATCTCCAAGATAGGCTGCTCAGCAGCATTTGTAACAATATCAACAAAACATACCAAAACATGAAGGATATTGAGAAGTAAATGATAACATCTGCACACTAGATGATACACACAGAGAACAATGTGAATCCTACAAGAGCAATCATAATTCCCACCAAAAGAGGGAGAAAATCATGATTATTAGTACATGAACAAAGCAAAAAGGCTATACACAAGCACATCAAAGTGGCAAGCAAATTTTATATAAATCACAACAACTAAAAAAAACAATAAAACTATAGGTCAAGAGGAACCCATTCCAATTCTAGTTCTAATTCCCCACTCTCAACATTTTGCAGCTTCAAATGAACTTGTTGTTTCAACTTTCCATCAACAACGTTTATAGTGCTATCTTTCGCAAGTGCATTTTCATTTGACTTTGCCCACCTTCCAAATTGCATGTTTGGAAGCATATCGAGGTCCCCAAGCTCAGTTGCAGCTGTAATTAGCAACTCTAGGTTGACTTCTGCTTCACCCATTATATCATCAGCAGAGAATAAATCATGATCGTACACTTGCTGAAAAAAGAAACAAAAGTCAGCTTTGTCCAACTACAATTAATCAGTCTTGCTGGGTAGGTGGAGTAATGATAATCTACCAATAGTATTAGGTTGCATTCGCACCTAAATTGCATTACAAAATGCCATTTTGATAATCATAAATTTTAGTTTACGGTTGCTACCGAGCTAATACGATAAACATACATACTCACCAATTTTAAAGCTCCAGAACGACGATAAACTGATAACATAAGTTCTTGATTCCAAACAGGATTTAAATTGCTTTTGACGACTCTTGTTTTTGTCTTCTGCACATAGTCAATGTAATAAAAAAAATATGTCAAGAAGACAACTTCTAAATAATAAGTAGAAAATTGGTAAGCACTAGGAAGTTGCTCACCTGCTGCCCAAGAAATAGAATTACATAAGGATCACTTGATAGATAATCTCTTATAGCTAAATCCGTTCCTCTTATTACTTTCACTTTCAAATTTCCAATGACTTCTCCTGTGCACTCCTGTGTTATCATGTTTATTGATTTCCCATATACCCAAAAATTAACACGTGGAAATAAAACGGAATTCTTGGCATAATCTGTAAATGTAAACAGTGATATAGATGGATAACTCACTTGTCTCTTGAAACTGTACGAAGCGAAGCTACTGTCCAGACTCTTTCCTGAATCAGAAGAGTTGAAAGACATTTTGGAAGAGACCATACGCAAACTTGGCTTTAGAAACTCTTGTGTTTCGTACTTGGACCTGTAGAAAACAATACATTTGGCTTAAAAAAGTAAACTCTTAATACCAGTTCAGATGGAAAGTCGATATGTTTACCTGATAAATTTGGTTCTTTCCTCGTTACTTGAATCTGGTTTAGGTTTTGAAACTCCCTTAGGAATATAAGCCTCATAAATCTTGTTTGCACATAAATTCCCCCCAACTTCGATCATGGATTCAACTTCCTCATCGGACCATTCGTCTAGTGTTACTGATAAAACCTGACATTTTCCAGCCAAGTTCAGAATCAAACTAGTAATTGGAGATATCTTCAGCAATGCAACGAATCAAGTAAGTAGCATCAGGTGTGATGAAATGTTGTAAAAGTCAAGGTATTGCATTTTATGAGAGGGTAAAAATATTGCAAATGAGAATTGAGAAGGCTCAAAACATATAGAATGTGAATTGCATTGTTGTTATATTATGATGATACCTTTGATACATGGGCACCAAGACTGGTGTGGACACCACAACACTTAAGGCATATGAACACCCCAATATTTGCTGACCTGTAAAATTAAGGGAACAAACATTTACTCTTAAATACTACTCAGTGCCAGGGTTTCTCTTACGTACTGGTGGTACATATGCATGAATGTTCTGACCACGAAAACAAGGGAAAAGTCTCTATATGTCGTTGAATTCTAAGTAGCAATAATCTATGAAATTATACGTAAAATTCTAGGACTTACGCCCACTTAGGATCCGGTGCACCACAATCTGCACAAGTGCGGTTTTCTTTTTTGGCTAGTAGCTCCTTTAATTTCCTGACATTACCTGCAGCAAATTAAAAGAAACTGAAGAATATATTTTTAGACTGAAAACCCAATAATAGAAGGAATATTTTGGAAATATAATCTATAGTTGTTAGCTTTATTTGATTATATACATCTGGATGTAATTACTCTGTCATAAGTATCTATGATTGGGGAATATTTTGTTCCTTTCACCTACCCAAATAAGAAGCAAATTTTCAAAAGACGAAAACAGAAGAAGAAAAATCTGCCCTGTTTAAAACGGTTGAGAACAAAGCACCCCTTATTCAATTGTTTTAATATATTCTTATTAGACTTTTCGAAGGCTTGGACTCCAACAATTAATATAATCAATGACATCTACACCACCTATTTGATCTACCATTTTAAACTTTAGATTAATATTGCATCTGAAGTCAAATACACTATAGATTACAAAACAATACCTTGAGTAGGCTTTCTATATTCATAGTAACGGTTACTCATCTGTATTCCAGATTTTTGAAACTGAACAATTTCTGCTTTTACCTGCATCAAGGTTTTAATCTTGGTTAAGAAACTTTCTACTCAATATTACTAATAGAAAAAACCTGATGGCTTGAACCTTCTATAAAGCCACTGCCAATGGGGCATGCACAGACTCCTAATAGTAGTTATGTGGACCTCATAAAGGTCCACAAAAGAATCCTGAGGTACGGATGTAGATACCCAAAGTCCTAGATTTGGAGATGTTTGATTAACCCAACTTCTAGAAAGTCCGGTAAACCAAACAACAAGTCAACGTCTCAGATTCAACAGAATCTGAGAAGTGGATTGTGATCCAACATCCCAAATTGCAAAGCAAATCTATGACCGATTGCTTGTATTTACCCGAGTTTCTAAAAAACGACTTTCTAAAAACAAGTAAATATAAGTTATGGTCTACAAATTTACTCCTGTTGGGGGTCCTTAAGAGGCTAACCCCACCAAAAATATATGTCGGAATGAACGACATGATCTCCTGACCAGTGTACAGCATAAAGAGCATAAACAGCAATATTACATATGCGCTTCAATTTGAAACCTCCTACATTCACTTAATATATAAACACAGCATAACATTGTATTAAAATGTATTTACTTTCTAATAAGCTGTCATGCAAATTAAAGAAGGTATTCATCAGTGCTTGCTAAAGGGTTTTATGTTTTTAGAAAAAATATCATGCATTTTGTGTTTGCAATCGTAGGCGAAGATTCATCATGGTTAGATTACTCAACGGATCATTCTCAAATTTTGTCCATATACTATTGTGTTGTGCAAGGTAACTGATATTGTGTCTTATTAACATTATTACATCTGTAGTATGTACGTTTCGCTAGGGGAAAAAAACAGACAAACAAGCAAAGAGAGAGATCCCCTTTGAACTTAAACCCACCCACACCCCCCCCCCCCCCCCCACAAAGTCGCCAGCTGACTTCTTTCTTAATAGTGATTTGCGTTACAATCTAGGCCAAGCCAGTATAAGCGCTATTCATAAAGCAGAGACGGTCTAATTATAAAATATAAATTCTACCTAACTCCTAAAAGAAGGCATCTTTGTCAGTTTGTGCGCACTTTAGCACAAACTAAAGAACTATGTTTATGGTTTCTATACATCATCTATGAGACTTTTTGAATTTTCGATAAAGAAACTTTGTTAATAACCCTATTAGAAAATTCAAATTTCCTTGACAGCTTTTAGGACGAAAGTTGAAAATCGAATTTCCCATTATTAGTGTTACAGTGGACAAATCATGAAAAGTTAATTTACGTACGAAGGATCAAAATTTCAACATCTCATTTCTAATTATTACCTTTTCCAGGTCAAATAACATAATAATTACCCCAAAAAAGATCCTTTTTATTCCAAATTATCATAGAAATAAACATGAAAATATAATCAAACATAACATGGAAAAGCTATCATGCATGAACTGCGACAATAACTAACATAAAGCGAAGCAACAAAAATGGCAAATATCCCGTAGCAAAAATACATAACACAGAAATAGAGAATCAGAAATACCAGCAAAGCTCCAGTTGCAGATATAACAAATTGTAAGATCAAACTAAGAAAATGATAGAGAAAAATTTGGAAAAACAACGTTGACAAGAGATGAACATGAACTCATACCTGAAGTATCTTTAGAGGTCGATTGGTTGAATAATTGTATGTGCGACAGACTTGTTAGTTTGTAATTTTACGCAATTTAAAAAAGAGGAATGATTAGCATGAATGATGCAATATACTATTGGATTTATAGGAACAAAATTGCACAGGGGGCTTCCAGTTTCAGCATTTACTATAACTTTCGCAGTTACATCATTGCGGACATATGGATTAGAGTCAAAGTTGTACGGCCCAACAAGGTTTGATTCAAACGAATTACCCAACAAAACCAAACGAAATCCGATGAAATGGTTTGTTTGAATAAAAAAAGAGATTCGGATTTGATTGAGAAATCTAAAAAATTTCTTCTTTCCATTTGGTTTTGAAATTTCCAAACCAGATTAGTCAAATCAAACAATAAGATATTGAATGTAAAATAACAAATAAATTATTAAAGTGTGAGTCCATTGATACTTTTTTTTTCCTTCTTCTAGTCCCCGTTATAATTTTATTAGACATCAATATGTTTTTTTGTACTTCTGAGATCTGACTACCGTATCATATTCTTACACTCGGTCTGGTCGTATCTTTTATCTATTTTCAACAAATGTATGTTACGTACTTCTCAAAAATTGCAAATCCTAAAATTTAAAATTAATTTTTTTTGCCTAATAGATGATAAAAGGTGAAAATTTACTGCATAATCCCAATTGAAATGATCACAAAACGTTAGTACCTTTTACATGTGTTGAAGTTATCTTTTTTTCAACAATTCAATTATTGATAAGTTGATTAGAGTTTTTTGATTCTTCAACAAATCAATCAATTGCTACTAATTCAACCGCTATTTGAAAATTTAGGGTTTCACAAAAAAAAGGAGGAATGCTTACTCGACGAATGTGTAGGCTGTTAAGAGACGGTGAGCTTATGCTTGCTGACGAACGACTTGACTTTTTCATTTTTCCTCCGATGACGACTTTCGTTCTGAATACATTTTCTAATATTATTTTAAACACCACCATTGTTAACACAAAAATTTAAATTTCTACAAACTTTACAAAGAGCCTCGCTTCAAATTTATTTATCAACTTGAGCAATTGCTTCTTTGTAAACTTATGTTTTCATATCCTCAGATTTTATCGTTTGGAAATAGGTTTCAAGTCAAATCATCTACCATCCTAGATATTGAGGTTCGAAAATCATTAATTTAACTATAATTTTCTAATCAAGTTTCAAACTGATAGAAATTTGTAGAGAGAAAAGATTGTAGCTGTTAACTCGCCTTTTGTCAAGGCTATAAACAAGTGGATTCAACCTAACCAACTTCACGATTATCGAGGCTGGAATATGATGGATTCGGTTTGAATGGATGGAGAATTAATATGAAGTCAGGATTAAGCACGGTCGATGGGTAAATGACGCAGCGTGCTTGGAAGATGGATCGGCATAGGCTAGATTAGCATAAGCGTGGATCGAGGGTCTCCATGATGTGGGTCGGCCACGTCGTTCGGAAATGGTGTGAAGGTAGGTAGGTGGTTCGGCCATATTGGAGTGGATCGGTTAAAGGTGGTTCGGCACCACCTTGGGTCGGCAATTGGGTGAAGTACACTTGGATAAGAGGTCGTTCGGTAAGAATGATAAGGTTCGGTTGAGGAAAGGTGGTCGAGCATGGCTCGGTTATTAGTGGTTTGGCATTATGGTGAGGTCGGGGTCGCTCGGCATTGTGGTAAGGTCAGGGTGGCTTGGCATTGTCGTTCGGTCAGGGTGGCTCGGCATTGTCGTTCGGTCAGGGGTGGCTCGGCATTGCGGTGAGGCCAGGGTGGCTCGGCATTGTGGTTCGGTCACAGTTGCTCGGCATTGCGGTGAGGCTAGGGTGGCTCGGCAATGTGGTGAGGTCAGGGCGGCTTGGAATTGTGGTGAGGTCAGGGCGGCTCGGCAAAGGTGGTTTGGCACTAGGGCTTGCCGAGGTGGCCCGGTCGTGGATAAGGAAACAAGGTGGCTCGATCATTGGTGGAGTGGTTCGGCATAGGACAGTCGGCACGACAGTGTAGGTCGGTCATGATGAAGGACGTTGCCTTGGCTATGCTGCTGATGGGCCCGGACAACCCACGAAGCCCGTTAACTCGGGATTTGCCTATAAATACACCATGTGGGTCTCTAGAAGGGGGATCTTCTTTTGGCTCTCTGACTTTCTCTTTTCTAAGGCTAAGGCACTCAGCTATTGTTAAACTTTGGATTGTAATTGCAATTGATTCTAACATCAATAAAAATGAAATTTCTGAAGTGGACGTAGGTTGGAGTCAGCCGAACCACTATAAATTCTGTGTCTTTACTGCTTTCTCTTTAATTTTGACTATTCTTTATATTTATACTCTCTACATATATTCTATCTGTGAGCTGTGACTGGTATTTGATGCTTTCACTTGGATTTGGGTGTTAGTGACCAATTTTCGCACTAATATTTTGGTGCTTTCACGGAGAACGCTACCACTTAGGGGGTTTTGGAGCTTGGATTTTGGATTCAGAAGCTTGGGAGCTTGAATTCTAGAAAGCAATGGCTAGGCCACCAACAAGGAAGCAAATGACGGAAAGAGCAATCGAGAGGGAAGTCAAGATGTTTCCTCTGGAGATGGAGCAAGTCAAGCATCCACCTACATTACCAGAGATCAGATGGAAGTAATGTTAAAAAGCAAGAGGAGATGATGCAGACTCTTCTTAGACAACTTGGACATGCAGGAACTGTAGGAGCTCAGATCCGTGGAGCTGGATCAAAGGCACACAACCAGCAGGCAGATGGGGTGGTTCAGCAAGGGTCAGCCCCCAATCAGCAAACGGCTATCAATCTGGATGGACCTAGACTCGGGGGCACGCCACCAGGAAATGCTGGACCAATCCATGGAGGGATATCAGATGATGCGGTGCAGCCCAACGCCAGCAGGAGTACCGGAGTACGTGATGAGGAGTATGTGCCAGGATTCCCTTGTTAACTCGAGGGACAGATCAGAAGCAGCGGAGAAGGATTACAGCTTGGTGATAATGACAGATTAGCGGAGATGGTCAGATGAGCTGTGAGAGGTGGATTGGTAATAAAGACTTGGAGGATGTGAATAGGAGTCCCTTTACTCCTACTATCAGGCAAGTTAGGAACCCACCGGATTTTAAGCTACCAACGTTGGAGATGTATGATGGAAGAACGGATCCCGCCGTTCACCTGACAAGGTACATGAGGCACATGGAGGTGCTGGGGCATAGGATGAGGTAATGGCTCGATGTTTCCCTTTTTATTTGACAGATATCGCAGCTATGCGGTTCAGAAAGCTAGAGAGTGGCTCTATTAACACTTGGGCGGAACTGATTGAAAGGTTTATGTGACGACTGCCCATGACTCCCGCACGGAAATAAGGGAATGGTGCGCTGAAGGTGTGCCAGGCAGCCATGGGTGACCGTCAAGGTAGAATAAACATCGCAGAATCTATCGTACAACTTACAGCGCATGGATAAAATACAATAGAGAAATATAATATAGTGAAGCTCCATAGAACAGAACACCATCATATAAGCATCATAGTAGTTTTATACAAACATATGAATCATCCATACATCAAAGCCTCACTACAAAACACTCAAACAAATACAGCAGCGGAACACCCAGTACATATAATAAGAAATAATATGCAAAAGCCTCCTGCTCGTCTTCGTCGTCATCAGCATAGACCTCCATGAACAGCACCTGTCACCTGCTACCTAGTCTGCCCATCCCAACATGGATGAACAGCCCAAGGTAATAAGAGGAGACATAAAATCTTGAGTCAGACAAAGTCTTAGTGAGCAGTAAATCAACTATCAAACATACCAAAAGAGCATAAAGGATAAAGGAATAGGAACCAAACCATCCCACTCCACCTCTTTCTACAGTGATAGCCCCCAGACTCACACTAAGGAGAAGCAAGCATAACATAGCAGACAATTAAGGTAAAGCAATAACCACTCGAGTCAAGGTCGATGTTTTCCAAATACAAACCCCCAAGGCCTAAACCAAGATCAGATAAGCACCCAGAAAACACCACTCTTGAGGCCGAATGATAGTACAATCAAACATCCATGACTCTGGCTATCACTGTTAACCTGCTTCGAAATCACCGTTAATTGAATGACCGACTCCTTCCTGAGCCATCTATCAAGGGTTAATGGTAACCCCGGTTCTAGACATAACTCCGCACGTCATCATGACCCGTGCCTAGGAATTTTCGCAACTACCTAGAGTACTCGACCACCTACCTGTAGTCTTTAGGGTGTCCAGACCACCTACCTGTAGTCTTTAGGGCAACCCTTGTACTCTTCTTTGAGTCTGCTAGAACCTTCAACAACGATGAAATCCAAGCCTTCTAGTCATCCTCCTTGACGACTATTCTCATTCTAGCCCAAACTACCTCTTGAGCCATCCATTATCAATCAACTCGAACTACCCTTCAAGTTATCAACATGCTTGGAGTAATCCTTCTTGATTATACCAAGGTTACATCACCTCATGCCTCGCCTCATCTTCATCATAGCAAAGGCTCATCTTAACATCATGGTTTGCCTCATCGCATCATGGCAAAATTCCATCTCAATATCATCCAATCCCTACATATGAGCTTCAACATCCACTACATATGCCTTAAGCAACTTTCACCATTCAAGAGCCTCTTTCGTAGCTTTTGAATCGTCTTTGACCATACTTGTCCAAATCTATCAACTAGATAACTCATTCACAACAATCAAACAAGGCAAACATTAATCCAAACAAATAAGTAGTCAATCAAGATCTAAATAGGCATTTATAACTAAAATGGCAATTTCGTAAATAAATGAGCATGGATCTAACATACATGAATCAAGGGTTTTTAGCATAGATCTAACAAATATAAATCATGGGTTTTGTCTCTACAACTTGATAAATGAACTTGCATGAGTAAACATCTTTATAAGTAATGGATCTACACTTGGGTCTAAGGAAAAATGCATAAAATCACTATCTACAACACTCCAACAAACCACCAAACCAATATACTCCTTTGGGTCCGCGTGAGAGAAAACCACCACTCACCGAATCACCCAAACACTTCAAAAACTATCAACTCCAGATCTGGACAGTGAAGATTCAAGCTTGATTCGTCGAAATCTCGCTTGAAATGATGAAATCTAGCTTCGTTGGATGAAGATCTTCAACTTTGGCTCTTGGATCTTCAATCTTGATCTTCGATCTTGGATGGATGTTAGAACTAGATTGGAATGGAGAAAAGGAGATGAAGAAATGTTGTAGTCGAGCTCTCAAAATGGCAGCACTTTGTCGCTCCAAAATCCGGTGCCAAAAAGTGAGCCAAAGCCCTCTATTTATAGGCTGAATTTCCCCCTGAGTCGTCCATCCATAAGTCGCCGCCGACCTAACCCATGAGTCGTTCACGACTCATCAGACCTCCCCGACTCAAGCCAGCACGACACAACATACATACGGCAGCATGCACATGACTCAACCAAAGTGCGACTCAACAGAACCCAACGACATACGACTCAACGACATACGACCTATAAACACGGCCGACCTATCTCAAAAACCGTCCTAACTATGCTACGGCTTACGACTTAACTCGTATACGAGTTAACACATAGATCATGTCCTTATGACTCGGCCATATGACTCAACTAGCTGCCGACTCAACTCTTAGGCGACCTAAGGCCTTAACTCGTACCAACGACTCAACACACTATACAACACACGACTCAGCGACTCGGCGACTCAACAATACTATACGACTCAACGACCTAACTCATTCTCCTTAAGTCGTTCCATCCTATGAGTCGGTCCAATACATGAGTCGGTCACCTCTCTTACTCAGTCACCCCAATGATCGCCACTCTACTAAGTCGCTAACTCCTCTAACTCGCTAACTCTTAGGTCGGTCACCCCTATGAGTCGGTTATCCTATGAGTCGCTCACTACCTTGACTCGGTCCAAACCTTAAGCCGCTGCCTACTAACTCGTCTACTGTCTTAGGTCGTCCAAATCACTAGGTCGCAACATGTTAACACCTTAACTCGTCCAACTGCTAACTCGTCCAAACTTCTATAACTCGCCCACGACCTAACTCCTTAAGGTCGTAAATTTCTTAAGTCGGTCTAAACTATCCACGAGTTAACTTTTCCCACACAACTTAGGCTATGGACGACATAGACAACACTAACAACCTAGTAATTCTGCGATTATATCGACACGTAAAATACGGGTCGTTACATTCTCTCCCCCTTAGGAATTTCGCCCCCGAAATTCCAAACAAACAACAGCAATCAAAGCTATTCTGCAAGCCTACCATCCATAGCAATCAACAAACCATGCATCCAATTCTAGCCTAGCATGCAGAATTTTAAGACTTAGAACAAGCTACAAATTCATGAGATGTCACGACACCTTAGGTCCATACCTCGAAGAGTTCGGGATGAGCTGCCTTCATCCTCTCTTCCTCCTCCCACGTACAGTCGTTAACATCATCACTCCATTGTATCTTGAGCAACGTAATCGTCTTCCTCCTAAGCTGTTTCGTGTCGGTTTCAACAACACAAAGCGGCTTACGAGGTCTTGTAACCACTGGATCAACCTCTAAATCTTCACAGCTATCAGCAGAAACCACTGTATTCGAGTCGTGCACATACTTCCGTAGATAAGATACATGAAAGACATTGTGCACACCCGCCATCTTCTCCGGTAACTCCAATCTATAAGCGAGCTTTCCAATTCGCTCGATAATCGGGAATGGTCCAACAAATCTCGGAGTTAACTTTCCTTTCTTCCCGAATCTAATAACATTCTTCAGTGGAGAAATCTTCACAAAAACCATATCGCCTACATCGAATTCCAAATCCTTACGACGATTATCGGCATAACTTTTCTGACGATCTTGGACTGCCTTCATTCGTTGCCGAATGATCTCTATACAATCCGAAGTCTGTCGAATCATCTCTGGCCCAAGTATCAATTTTTCTCCAGTTTCCAACCAACATGTCGGAGAGTTACACGGTCTTCCATATAATGCCTCATATGGTGCCATACCAATACTCGACTGATAACTGTTGTTATATGCAAATTCCACCAAATGAAGGTGATCTTCCCATGATCCTCCGAAATCCATAACACATGCTCTAAGGAGATCTTCCAAAACTCGGTTGACTCTCTCAGTCTGACCATCTGTTTGGGGATGATAAGCTGTACTCAAACACAACTCAGTTCCCAAAACTTCCTGAAAGCTCTTCCAAAATCCACTAGTGAACAATGGGTCTCGATCGCTCACTATACTCTTCGGAATACCATGGAATCGAACTATCCACTTAACATACAACTCAGCCAACTTCGATGCAGTCCTAGTCGATCGAACAGGAATGAACCTTGCACTCTTAGTCAAACGATCTATGATGACCCAAATCCCTTCATTCCCTGCCCTGGTTCTAGGTAGACCATCGATAAAATCCATCGACACTTGCTCCCACTTCCATGTAGGAACCTCTAATGGTTGAAGTAATCCACTGGGCTTCTTCTGCTCAGCTTTCACCAACTGGCAGTTCATACACTTGGAAATAAAATTTCCAACATCCTTCTTCATACCTTCCCAATAATAGGTTATCTTCATGTCCCGATACATCTTATTTCCACCTGGATGAATCGTCAACTTCGAGTGATGACTTTCCCTCAGAACTTCATCTCTCAATCCATCTATATCGGGAACAATCAGTCGTCCTTGCTTTCGAAGCCAACCTTCTCGATCGACCTCGAATCCTTTATCCTTTTCTGGATTCAATCCAGATTCCAAATCACGGATAATCTTGACAAGCTTATCGTCTCGCTTTTGACCCTTGCCAATTCTTTCCACAAGAGTAGGTCTTATCGATAAGTTTGCCAACATCTCAGGTTCCAATTCACATCTAGGCCTAAAGTCAAACTTAGCCAAATACTCGAGACTCTTCCATTCCGAAAACATGGCTCCCAATCCTGCATGTCTTCGACTTAACTCATCTGCTACTGCGTTACCTTTTCCCGGAGTATAGGCTATACCAAAATCATATGATGCCAAGAACTCTAGCCATCGTTGCTGTCGAAGATTCAAATCCTTTTGGGAAAACAGATACTTCAACGACTTATGATCTGTAAACAATTCGAATCGAACTCCCAAAAGATAATGTCTCCACATCTTCAAAGCAAATACAATCGCCGCTAACTCCAAATCATGAGTCGGATAATTCCTTTCATGCGGCTTCAGTTGTCGACTTGCATATGCAACAACTTTATTCTTCTGCATTAGTACTGCTCCAAGTCCAGTACCACATGCATCGGTGTAAACCACCATCTCATCATTCCCACTTGGAATAGTCAAAACAGGAGCACTCGTCAGTCGCTCTTTCAAGATTACGAAAGCTTGCCCACACCTATCATCCCATCTGAACACTTGGTTCTTTTTCGTCAATCCTGTTAACGGTGCAGCTATCTTGGAAAAGTCTTTGATAAACCGACGATAATATCCTGCTAATCCAAGGAAACTTCTCACATCAGATGCATTCTTAGGTCTAACCCAATCCTGGATCGCTGCCACCTTAGCGGGATCAACCGCTATTCCATTTCCAGAAATAACATGGCCTAAGAACCTCGCTTCACTCCTCCAGAAGTGACATTTCGAAAACTTAGCCTTCAGCTGATGTTTCCGCAAGATTTCCAAAACAATCCTCAAGTGTGTCTTGTGTTCCTTCTAAGTTCTGGAATAAATCAGAATATCATCCACGAACACCAGCACGAACTTATTCAACTGATCTCTGAACACTCTATTCATAAGATCCACAAAATATGCTGGTGCGTTAGTCAACCCAAACGGCATTACCAGCCACTCATAAAAACCGGATGGTGTCCTAAAAGCAGTCTTCGGCACACTATCCTTAGCCACTCTCAACTGGTGAAATCCGGTTGCCAAATCCATCTGAGAGAACACCTTAGCCTCGTGGAGCTGATCAAACAAGTCATCTATTCTCGGCAATGGATACTTGTTCTTCTTAGTCACCTTATTCAGCTCACGATAATCCACACACAACCTCAACGATCCATCCGCTTTGGTTGCGAACACAACTGGTGCACCCCATTCGGACACACTACGCCGAATGAATCCTTTCTGCAAAAGGTCATCAACTTGCATCTTTAACTCTTATTGCTCCCTAGGCGCCATCCGCCTAAGAGGCATCACAACAGGTCTGGCTCCCTCAACTAGATCGATACGAAACTCGATCTCCCTATGCGGCGGTAACCCTTTGACCTCGTCAAAGATGTCCTCAAATCCATTCACAACCGGCATCGATGACAGTCCATCCCGTGGAACAACCAGCGAATACATGAAGCCCATGAAGACACCTTCTTCATGCTTACATCGTATCACAACCTTTCGCCCTTCCACATTCCCGACTGTCACCTTCAGCCCCTCACAATCAATCCTTGCCGCATACTTCCTAAGCCAGTCCATACCCAAAATAATTCCGAACCCCACAAAGTTTAGAACAAAGCAATCACAAACAAACGAGCAATCATGACTCGACACAACTAGACCACGGCATATCATACACAAACATGACGAACCCCCAACTGGATTTGTCACAACCAATGGTCTATCAACAATACCCGGTTTCAAACCTAACCGGCCTACCAAATCATCACAAACAAAAGAATGCGACGCTCCAGTATCAAACAACACTCTAACTGGAACACCACAAATGGAAAGAGTACCTTGAACCACCACACTCTTCCCCTTCTCTTCAACAGTAGGAGCTTTTGAAGACGACGGCACAGCTCCCATAGCATAAGATTGCACAATCTGCCTATCCTTCCTCGGCTCTGGACAATTCTTCTTGATATGTCCCAGCTTATCACAGTGTAACACTTTCCCTGCACCTTGGGATTCTTACAATCCCTGGAGAGATGACCCTTCTGCTGGCAGTTATAGCAGGTCACTTCGCCCTTTGGTTTCTTCTGGCCATTCTTACCCTTCCGTTGCTGCTGCTTCCTTTTCTTATTTCCACCCTGCTGTGGCCTAGACCCTTCCTTGGTTACAGCAACAACAGATCCTTCCTTAGGAAACAAACTCTCATTCCTGAGAGCTTTCTCCACAAGCTTCTCAAATGGGTCATCCAGGTGATCCACCAACTGCCTCCCAAGATAAGCGTCCAAGCCCATCACAAACTTCTCATTCTTCTGATAGGGAGAATCAATATATGACCGAGCATACTTGGACAAAGCTTCAAACTCAGAAACATACTCAAGAACTGGTCTTCCACCTTGCTTGAGCTCCACAAACTTTTTAAACAAGATAGATTTCTGAGCCGTAGAGATGAACTTAGCTTCAAATCTAGCTTGGAATTGCTCCCAAGTAATCTCCTCCTCCGGAGTATCAATGGTGATAGAATTCCACCAATCCGAAGCTCTCCCTTGAAGTTGCCTTGATGCAAGCTTCCTCTTAGTCGCATCCTCAATCCCCAAGTCACCAAAAATCCTTTGACATGCATCAATCCATCTCTGCACCTCAATGGTCGATTCCGTTCCCAAGAAAACCTTTCCTCCAAGAGAAGTATAGTCCTTGCAAAGCTTAGCAAAATCCACTGGCCTTGGAGCTTGAACTTGAACTCCAACATCTACTGATGGCCCCGAGGCTGGTATCCTTCTCATGATCAAAGTCATCATGGCCTCAAACATAGGAGCATAATCAACAGCTTCCCTAGCAGCACGGCCTTCCCTAGCAGCTGGTCTCCCTCTTCGACTCATCCTTAATATCGACAAAAAGGAATGACTTAGAACACCTTGAGAAACAACTGCATAAGGAGTTCAAATCCTTCTAAGCTACTATATTATATATAGTAATCATTCATCAAAATACAATTACGTCTCTCATACGTAGTTACGTCAGCGAGCGTTGGCTAAAATCGATTAACCAAAGCTCTGATACCAAATGTGACGACCGCCCATGACTCCCGCACGGAAACAAGGGAATGGTGCGCTGAAGGTGTGCCAGGCAGCCATGGGTGACCGTCAAGGTAGAATAAACATCGCAGAATCTATCGTACAACTCACAGCGCATGGATAAAATACAATAGAGAAATATAATATAGTGAAGCTCCATAGAACAGAACACCATCATATAAGCATCATAGTAGTTTTATACAAACATATGAATCATCCATACATCAAAGCCTCACTACAAAACACTCAAACAAATACAGCAGCGGAACACCCAGTACATATAATAAGAAATAATATGCAAAAGCCTCCTGCTCGTCTTCGTCGTCATCAGCGTAGACCTCCATGAACAGCACCTGTCACCTGCTACCTAGTCTGCCCATCCCAACATGGATGAACAGCCCAAGGTAATAAGAGGAGACATAAAACCTTGAGTCAGACAAAGTCTTAGTGAGCAGTAAATCAACTATCAAACATACCAAAAGAGCATAAAGGATAAAGGAATAGGAACCAAACCATCCCACTCCACCTCTTTCTACAGTGATAGCCCCCAGACTCACACTAAGGAGAAGCAAGCATAACATAGCAGACAATTAAGGTAAAGCAATAACCACTCGAGTCAAGGTCGATGTTTTCCAAATACAAACCCCCAAGGCCTAAACCAAGATCAGATAAGCACCCAGAAAACACCACTCTTGAGGCCGAATGATAGTACAATCAAACATCCATGACTCTGGCTATTACTGTTAACCTTGCTTCGAAATCACCGTTAATTGAATGACCGACTCCTTCCTGAGCCATCTATCAAGGGTTAATGGTAACCCCGGTTCTAGACATAACTCCGCACGTCACCATGACCCGTGCCTAGGAATTTTCGCAACTACCCAGAGTACTCGACCACCTACCTGTAGTCTTTAGGGTGTCCAGACCACCTACCTGTAGTCTTTAGGGCAACCCTTGTACTCTTGCTTTGAGTCTGCTAGAACCTTCAACAACGATGAAATCCAAGCCTTCTAGTCATCCTCCTTGACGACTATTCTCATTCTAGCCCAAACTACCTCTTGAGCCATCCATTATCAATCAACTCGAACTACCCTTCAAGTTATCAACATGCTTGGAGTAATCCTTCTTGATTATACCAAGGTTACATCACCTCATGCCTCGCCTCATCTTCATCATAGCAAAGGCTCATCTTAACATCATGGTTTGCCTCATCGCATCATGGCAAAATTCCATCTCAATATCATCCAATCCCTACATATGAGCTTCAACATCCACTACATATGCTTTAAGCAACTTTCACCATTCAAGAGCCTCTTTCGTAGCTTTTGAATCGTCTTTGACCATACTTGTCCAAATCTATCAACTAGATAACTCATTCACAACAATCAAACAAGGCAAACATTAATCCAAACAAATAAGTAGTCAATCAAGATCTAAATAGGCATTTACAACTAAAATGACAATTTCGTAAATAAATGAGCATGGATCTAACATACATGAATCAAGGGTTTTTAGCATAGATCTAACAAATATAAATCATGGGTTTTGTCTCTACAACTTGATAAATGAACTTGCATGAGTAAACATCTTCATAAGTAATGGATCTACACTTGGGTCTAAGGAAAAATGCATAAAATCACTATCTACAACACTCCAACAAACCACCAAACCAATATACTCCTTTGGGTCCGCGTGAGAGATAACCACCACTCACCGAATCACCCAAACACTTCAAAAACTATCAACTCCAGATCTGGACAGCGAAGATTCAAGCTTGATTCGTCGAAATCTCGCTTGAAATGATGAAATCTAGCTTCGTTGGATGAAGATCTTCAACTTTGGCTCTTGGATCTTCAATCTTGATCTTCGATCTTGGATGGATGTTAGAACTAGATTGGAATGGAGAAAAGGAGATGAAGAAATGTTGTAGTCGAGCTCTCAAAATGGCAGCACTTTGTCGCTCCAAAATCCGGTGCCAAAAAGTGAGCCAAAGCCCTCTATTTATAGGCTGAATTTCCCCCTGAGTCGTCCATCCATAAGTCACCGCCGACCTAACCCATGAGTCGTTCACGACTCATCAGACCTCCCCGACTCAAGCCAGCACGACACAACATACATACGGCAGCATGCACACGACTCAACCAAAGTGCGACTCAACAGAACCCAACGACATACGACTCAACGACATACGACCTATAAACACGGCCGACCTATCTCAAAAACCGTCCTAACTATGCTACGACTTATGACTTAACTCGTATACGAGTTAACACATAGATCATGTCCTTATGACTCGGCCATACGACTCAACTAGCTGCCGACTCAACTCTTAGGCGACCTAAGGCCTTAACTCGTACCAACGACTCAACACACTATACAACACACGACTCAGCGACTCGGCGACTCAACAATACTATACGACTCAACGACCTAACTCATTTTCCTTAAGTCGTTCCATCCTATGAGTCGGTCCAATACATGAGTCGGTCACCTCTCTTACTCAGTCACCCCAATGAGTCGCCACTCTACTAAGTCGCTAACTCCTCTAACTCGCTAACTCTTAGGTCGGTCACCCCTATGAGTCGGTTATCCTATGAGTCGCTCACTACCTTGACTCGGTCCAAACCTTAAGCCGCTGCCTACTAACTCGTCTACTGTCTTAGGTCGTCCAAATCACTAGGTCGCAACATGTTAACACCTTAACTCGTCCAACTGCTAACTCGTCCAAACTTCTATAACTCGCCCACGACCTAACTCCTTAAGGTCGTAAATTTCTTAAGTCGGTCTAATCTATCCACGAGTTAACTTTTCCCACACAACTTAGGCTATGGACGACATAAACAACACTAACAACCTAGTAATTCTGCGATTATATCGACACGTAAAATACGGGTCGTTACAGTTTATGAGGCGGTTTCGGGTCCATATAGTCAGACCCAGGAATGTGATGACCTTGACATCGATGAAACAACGGAAAGAAGTGTCGCTCGGAAATTTCTTAACCAGATTCAATGCGGCGGTGGCTTCGGTGGATCGGCCCGATCCATCGATGGTTTTGATGGTGGCAGTTTCGTGAATTGCAGATAATTCGAATTTCAAGATATCGTTGAAACGGGACCCACCGAGGGATCTCGGGGAGTTTTACCATGAGGCGGATAGGTTCCTAAGGAAAGAAGATGCGTAGGCCGAGAGAGTGGGGAGAGAGGCTGAAGCTTATGCAGTGAGGGGTGGAGGTCCACCTAAGGAGGATCCAAATAAAGATGATAAAGGAAAAAGAAAAACGAATGGAAAGGACAGCACTTCGAAGAGGTCTCGGAGGGAGTCAAAGTTTTCTACTTACACAGATTTAACTGAGACTCTAGAAAGAATTTACTTGGATACTCGAGGGTGCTACAGTATCGAAGGCCGGTAAGGTGGGAACCTTCTGAATACGAGCGGGCATCGGGGAAGCATTGCCTATTCCATGAGCTCGATGAGCACAACACAAATGATTGTAGGCATTTGAAAGATATCATGGAGGAGCACGCAAGGAATGGTCACCTGCAACGGTACATAGGAAATCGAGCTGTGGTAGTGGAACGGGAGCGGCCACCGCCTACCTCGAACGAAGGTGGCGCTGGATCTGGTCACCACCGGCTTGTTATCAACTAAATGGTTTTATGGTTCTGAATAAGTAATAGAACTCGAAGTAATACGGCTAGGTCACTTACACACGTACATGATCAAGGACGGTCCCTAAACGTGCTCTGAGATGACGAAAACCCGTACGGCTTGAGTCTATGAAATCATGTTTTCTTTCTGTTTTTCTACAAACTCTGGTTTCTTCTTTGGTACTTTGCACATTTAATTTCCTTTGTTGTACGAAATTTTGATTTGATAACTGAATTCTTTAATGATCGGATTTGGATCAATGTAATAAATAAAACAGATCTCGCGGTCACGGTCCCGACCGGTGAGACGGGGCCGTGATTGCAAGTTATGAGTCCCTTCGCCGGAGAGCGATGGAATGGACTCGAACACAAGTCCCTTTGTCAAAGAGTGATGGAATGGACTCGAATAGAATATATAATTCCTCGACCGGAGAGCCAAGGCCGGACAATATAAAAGCCCTTGGCCAGAGAGCCGAGGCTGGAGAATAGAGAGCCGAGGCCGGAGAATATAAAAGTCCTTGGCCGGAGAGCCGAAGCTGGAGAATATAGAAGTCCTTAGTCGAAGAGCCGAGGCCAGAGAATGTAAGAAGTCCTCGATCGAAGAGCCGAGGCCGAAGAGGTCCTCGGCTGGAAAATATGAAAGTCCTTGGTCGGAGAGCCGAGGCAGGAGAACATACAAACCCTTGACCGGAGAGTCGACGCTGGAGCAAGATAACGCGACCCAGCGAGGTCTACAGGTTCAAAGTTAAACCCGGAGAGGTAAGGGATTTGGATTTTGGCTTCGGATAAATGGACCCGGTGAGGTCTTGGATTTGGCAAATCACTACAAGAAATTTTATTTTTAGTGGCCCACGAAAACGCTACCAAAACTTATGGTAGCATTTTGATAAACGCCATGACAAATCCCGCATGATTTTTAGTTGCATTTACAACGCCACAATAAATCCTTTTATTGCGCATTTCTCAAACGCGACCATAAATCTTTTTGTAGCGTTTTAAAGACGTCAAAAAAAGATTTTTTGGCACTACCAATAGAATTTCCAACTTTAACCCTACTTTACGGTTGCATTTACTCAACACCACTATATGTATTTTTGTAGCATTTTTGAAATGCTACTAAAAGTTGATGATTATTTTGCACTATTTTTTCATGCTATTATTTCCCGTTGATGGTCTATTTTGTTTCTACTATATCAATTAACAATCCCTCACATAATCATCATATTCAAGCAATTAAAAAAACATATTAATCATATAATCAAATAGGATATCCATAACCATTCTAATACAATAGTTTTTTGATAAAATAGCAAAACTCACATACAATAACCATTTGTATACAAATTAACGCACCAAGTACTAATAATATGTTATACCAAACTGGTGCTAACAAAACGCTTGATTACCCATAATTCTTTGTTGCATGCACAAGTGAAAGCTAGAACCATAAAAGTCCAATCTTGCTCTCTTCGGAAATCCAATGCCCGCACAAGTGAAAGCATAACATATAGTCAAACAATTATGTTAATTCGTAGGACTAAATCTGATATCAAACATCTATGGCATTGTACAAGCATATCATACTATAAATAACATCATATAAATGATCAAATGTATAAACGAAACGAAATAAATAAAGTCCAATCTTACAGTTATATATAAAACTTTGTTAGATTAATTATATTATTATTATTTATAAAATTTAGTTAAAACTTAAACTTAGTTAATTTTATAAAACTTGTTTAATTAATTGTAACAAAACTTAGTTGATTTTTATTAACTTGGTTAACTTAGTTAATTTATTATTATAATTATTATTATTTATAAACTTAGTTAATTTTTATAAACATAGTTAATTCATCATCATCATCATAATCATTGTTATTATTTATCAAACTTTGTTAAATTAGTTATATTATTATTTATAAAATTTAGTTATATTAAACTTAACTAATTTTATAAAACTTGTTCAATTTTAACAAAACTTAGTTAATTTTTATTAACTTGGTTAACTTAGTTAATTTATTATTATTATTATTATTATTATAAAACAAGGTTAATTTAATTTTATTATTATTATTAGTATTATTATTAATATAAACTTGGTTAATTTTATAAACATTAGTTAATTCATCATCGTTATCATCATTATTATTTATAAAACTTTGTTAAATTAGTTATAGTATTACTATTTATAAAATTTAGTTAACATAAACTTAGTTATATTATTTATATTATCATTATAAACTTAGTTAATTCATCATCATCATCACTATTATTTATAAAACTTTGTTAAATTAGTTATATTATTATTTTTTATAAAATTTAGTTAACTTAAACTTAGTTAATTTTATAAATCTTGTTTAATTTTAACAAAACTTAATTAATTTTTATTAACTTAATTTATTGCCATTATTACTAATACTATTAAAAATCGGTTAACTTAATTATATTATTATTATTATTAATTCAGTTAATTTTTATGAACTTAGTTCATTTTTATAAACTTAGTTAATTCATCGTTGTCGTCATTGTAATTTAACGTACGAGTTGGGGAATCATGTGTCTAGTTATAGTGCCCAAATAGTTATATAACGAAACCATACATTATTTATAAACTGAATTTAACGAAACTTAATGAAACTGAAGTTTTATAATAAAATCATACTTATTTTAGTCAAATAAACTGAAACAAGTATAATATTATTACAAATAGAGTTGTAAATGTTAGTTTAAGTAAAGCATTAAGGAGCATCTAAGGACAAAAAATTGAAAAGAAATGGTTTTAAAACATACCTCTGTTGCTCTTCTCTCAATAGCTACTTGTAATAGCTAAACCACTCTCTGCCTCTGAACTAATTGGGTTTCCATCCAAATGCTTCATACAGAAGTCCTGATAGAAAGAAAGAAAAGAGCACAACACAATAAAACATTAGAAATATTCAAATTACAAAACAACAAAAATGAAAGATAAAAGAAAGTACCAAATTTGCTTGATCATTTCAAGCATCAATAGTCCCATGAATGATAACATAACCCAAATCAGTAATCCCACATACAACATCAGACAACAAATTGAATCTGCCCTTACACTGCACGCTCACAACTGAATAACCTCTCTTATTCCACTTCTAAAAAAATGACTGAGGTTTCACCTATAATCTTCTATAATCAATCTACTATCATAATCTCTGTCAATATACATCATCTGATGCAAGTGTAATGAAGCACTAAAATTGAACAAAAAATAATACTGACCCCACTGTGTGTTTCATCCAGTTTCCATCATTCCTTTTCTGCAAAAAAAAAAAAGATCACATCACTAAGAAATTAGATATAACTATAAGGAATGAGCATATATTTGTGAAATCAGTCTAACTGTAAAGTCTTCACGAGCATATGCTCCTCTGCTCTCCATTCTTGCCTCGGTAGAATGCATAGTTTGTGAGGCCGTCTTTTCTTGCTCAATTCCATTGCATGCCTTCCTCCTTATACCAACACATTTCACTGCTACACAAAATATGCCAACCTTCACCCTATTCTTGCTCAATTTCATTGCATGCCTTCCTCCTTATACCACTGCAGCAATTAACATCACAAACCATAGTTACATTTCACTGCCATACATTACAACATACAACCTAACACTATCACAACAGCCCACTCACATACCATCTAACATGCTCCTCACACATCCAAGACAGATAACAACAACTACACACATACCTTACTACCAACAGCCAACATATCCATTAATTCCTCCACTATTCCATACAATCTACACATTACCCTTCTCGGAACTACTTCATTCTCTATCAAACTTCCACTGCCTACCTTCTGCCTCTGCTACACCCATACCCCCATTCACAAATGCACTCGAGCATCACCACAACACCACTGCAAAGCCGCCCTGAACTGCCATAGATATCACCAAATCATATAACAACCACCCACACCTTGCCATCGCCGAACTCCAACAAACCACCTGCCATCCAAATCGAACCCAGATGTCGCATAAAAGCCCCTCAATCGACAAACTCGCCAGCGCAACTGTGACAATCGACAATCGAATAAAACGCCATTGCAATCGACCAAATCACCACCTTCAACCGTGACGACTTCATCGGTACCAATTGAACTCGACATCGCAAACAACAACCTGAAAAAAATCAACCTAATCCAGTTCAAAAGGTAAACACAAAAGAAGATTTGTTTTCGAATTACCTTATAAGAATTAAAGGTGTTAGTAGAAGATATTTTTTGAGCTACATTTCAGGAATTAGGGTTTTGGGGAGGAGTTGACACGGAGCTAAATTGCACGAGCAAGACGAAGACGAGCTATTTTGTTACCAATTATACGAGGATACGGTTGAATCGCGCGAGCAAGACGAAGACGAGCTGAATTGCGTGAGCAAGACGAAGTATATTTTGTTCAATTTTCATCGTTATTTTGAGAGAAGGAGGGTAAGAAAAAATGTTAAGGGGTTAAAGAGATTTGAGCGGCCACCTAAAATTTTAGCAAAATTTTGGTGAATATTTGGCGGTAATTAATTGGCTGCGTTTCTTCATTCATTTCATATTTTAAAATAATCAATGGTTGCATTAGCTTTGAAACGCTACCAATTATTGCAATCAATAACAAGTTTTTTTTGTAGTGAATTGCCCAGAGCGGTCTCAAATTTGGATATCGACCCAGAAAGGTCATAGATTTGGCTATTGGTTATTGATGGATCAAAACTTGGTTGACGTGTAGGATGGCTTGGTATTAGATTGGATTATGAGTCCAATGCTATGGTTATGAATGAAACATAGACTTTGGATATCGGATTTGAGGCTATTCAAAACACACCTCCGAATAGCAAGGCATGTTTTAGAGGGGGGCAAATGTTAACCCGCCTTTTGTCAAGACCATAAATAGGCGGATTCAACCTAACTAACTTCACGATTATCGAGGCTGGAATATGATGGACTCGGTTTAAATAGATGAAGAATTAATTGAAGTCAGGATTAAGCATAGTCGATGGGTAAACGACGCAGCGTGCTTGGAAGATGGATTGACATTGGTTGGATTAGCGTAAGCGTGGATCGAGGGTCTCCATGATGTGGGTCGACCACGTCGTTCGGTAACGGTGTGAAGGTAGGAAAGTGGTTCAGCCATATTGTAGTGGCTCGGTTAAAGGTGGTTAGGCACCACCTTGGGTCAGCACTTAGGTGAAGTACACTTGGATAAGAGGTCGTTTGGTAAGAATGATATGGCTTGGTCGAGGAGAGGTGGTCGAGCATGGCTCGGTTATTGGTGGTTCGACATTATGGTGAGGTCGGGGTCGCTCGGAATTGTGGTAAGGTCAGGGTGGCTCGACATGGTGGTTCGATCGGGGTCGCTCGGCATTGTGATGAGCCCAGGGTGGCTCAGCATTGTGGTGAGGCTAGGGTAGCTCGGCATTGTGGTTCGTTCAGGGTCGCTCGGCATTATGGTAAGGCCAGGGTGGCTCGGCATTGTGGTGAGGTCAGGGTGGCTTGGCATTGTGGTGAGGTTAGGGCGGCTCGGCAAAGGTGGCTCGGCACTATGGTTCGCCGAGGTGGCCCAGTCATGGATAAGGAAATAAGGTGGCTCGGTCATTGGTGGAGTGGTTCGGCATAGGACGGTCGACACGACAGTGTGGGTCGGTCATGATGAAGGATGTTGGCTTGGCTATGGTCCTGATGGGCCCGGACAACACAAAAAGCCCAGTAACTCAGGATTTGCCTACAAAAATAGTATGTGGGTCTCTAGAAGAGGGATCTTTCGGCTCTCTGATTTTCTCTTTTCTAAGGCTAAGGCACTCAGCCATTGTTAAACTTTGGATTGTAATTGTAATTGATCCTAATATTAATAAAAAAAAAATCTAGAGTGGACGTAGGCCGGAGTCAACCGAACCACTATTAATTCTGTGCCTTTACTACTTTCTCTTTAATTTTGACTGTTCTTTATATTTATACTCTCTATATATATTTTATCTGTGAGCTGTGACTGGTATTTGATGCTTTCACTTAGAAATGGGTGTTAGTGACCAATTTTGGCACTAATAGTAGCTGATGAGATTTGCATTCACAGTTGTTGTTTACGGTTATATCTTTAAGCAATAAAAGAATGAATGTTGATTTTCTTAAAAAATAAAATTTTGAGAGGTAGATGCATAAGGTTGAGATAAATATTTCATAAAATATTGGTGGATGGAAAAGGAGGTGGATGAGAAAAGGAATGTAGGTGTATATAATAGCACCTTTATTAAACTTGTCATTTTATTTCTTTAGTTTGTATAACATATGTTGCAGTTGTTATGGCATGATCGAAAATCTTTAATGCGCAAGAGAACAAATGCGGGCAATAATATTCGATTTCAACATTTTTTCCACTTTCATGTTTACAAATTATTTTCAAGTTAGTAATTTGGTTTAATAGTTAATCAACCATTCCGAACCAATTTATTTTGTAGTGATTCTTAATTGTTTCTAAAATAAATTGCTTCGATTAAGATTGAATTCTATTGTATTTCGACGTTAATTGGTTTTGAAAATTTTGTAACGTTTTATACCGAAACAACCATTTACTCACCCTTAAGTAAGAGTTATAAATTTACAATGTTTTGGAACAAAAATTTGATAGCGGTTTGTTGGAAGAGGATAGAAAGTAACAATTGTTGTGTATTTTATGTATGGAATTTAATTTTAGTTTGTATAATTAATTAATAATGATAATAAGTGATAAGTAATAATTGTTAGTAAGTAACTATTAATCAATATTTATTATTTATTACTTATTAGTTATTGCAAATGAAATTAAATTGATACCAAAAGAAACACCCAACAATCTTTCATTATCCATTAATACCAAAAATTTGGTACTGCAAACTTTTTTGATATAACCATTTTCACCACATGAAAGTAAAAATATAACGCATAGAGCAAAAGAAATCAAATATCATGCTTTCAATGGTACCTTTCAATAAGAACACGGGCAGGCTCCATCATCAACTCAATACCGCATAATCCAACAATGACATCATCAAGTTCAAAATTTTCAGGTCCTGCAGCAAGAGAGCGACAATAGCCATATATTGATTATATGCCTGTCCTAGATCTCAAAAATGTACCATAACTTTTGTAAGCCATCTGATGGTTACATAAGCAGGGGAAGGAGCAGATGAAGGCCCAGTAGTAGCTCCATGCTTGGGTTCTTGGTTAAGACGGTGGAGTATAATAAAATGAGTTTGTTGCGAAGTTTCCTGCTCGACAAGAGTAGGCGCGATATCATTGAAGTTAAGGCTGTCAATGGATACTCAAAAAATCCGAAATCCGCCTCCATCCACTTTTGTATCTGAAAAGCGGATAAATATTCGATATTTGAAAAAACGGATGTGGATGCAGATACGACATCTGTATTCGAATATTATCCATTCATTTTTTTTACCAAAATTATAGTTTAAATTATGTGTATTTAAATACAATGAAAAATAATTATTTTTTTATTTTATTAAATTGGTTGTCTATACTATATGCACTTAATGCATATTAACTGCTCAAAACTATTTAACATTATCATATTTATTTATTTTTAACACTTTTATAATCAATGAGATTAAAAAAAATTATGTTAAACCAAAATTTTCCATTTATATTCCTTAATTTATCGGTCGTCGACGAATAGGATATTATCTGATATTCATCCTTATCTGTGGATGTGGTATCCGATATCTAAAAATAATTTAGGATGCGAAGGCGGGTATGACACTATCCGCATCCGAAGTATCTGTTGACAAACCTGATTGAAATCATCAAAGTTTGTGTGATCAAGTCCTATCATGATTTGTTTATTGTTTCCACACCTGCCCCTACCTGACAAGATGCTTTGCTTCTAGGAAAATGAGAAACAATGCAAGTGTGAATTGGATTTGAACGGTGAAAGGACATGTTCCCAAACGTAGGTGTCTATCAACTATGTAATCTGTTAACTCCCAACCATATAAGGAGATTACTTTAAATATCTTCGAAATATTTATGCCTTCAAGTTTTGCTCGATACCATAATGCATATCGCGAGTGATAACTTTTTTGTTAGCATTCCATCCAACCCCCTTCAGTTCAATCAACTTTTGGAAATGTTTACACGGCTCGAGGTGATTAATCATTTGCGTACCAAACAAGTTTAGATTATGGTTCAGAAAAAGAGAACCAAAATTAAGTAGTATATTTATACTTCAACATACAAATGATTCATATCTATCTTAATCGATACTTGACCTACTAATACAAATTTCATCATAATATACATTTCAAATGTTATGATACTTCGGATTAACTTGATATTATAACTTTCATGTATATTGACATTTTACAGAAAAGTAAAGTTAAAAAAATCGAAAGATAAAAACGATTATAGAATCATAAAATGTGCACACTATTTTCTAAAAGCACGTGTTATTTGTACGATTTAAATCAATTATGGTAAATAAAATAAGAGCACGGTAGTATAATTTTAGTTACACCAACACCATAACACTAAGAAATAAGTTTAGAGGTACAAAATAGTGTCTCGAATTTTAAAAATAAACTCGAGATGATAGAATGGAGAGCAATAAAGTACAGAAAAAGCAGTAAAGAAAAGTAGAGATTTATAGCAGTTTGGGAATAACCCTACATGTAACAACTTTCATTCATGACCTTCTAATTCAATATCCCAATTAACGCTAAAATCCTCAATGTCGTAAATGACATATCGTTTTATATTGAGCTATAATGATCTAATCATATGTATATTAAGTCACTTGTGATATGTTTTACATCGACCAAGATAGACCTTCGGTATTAACATTTGAGTTTATGATAAAATCATCAGTAAACCGATGACTTCGATTATAGCTAAATAAATAACAACTTGATATTTGAAGGCTTAATCATTTTAGATCTTTTAGTTGTGAAAAGAATATTTCATTTTTATAGAATTATGGTATAACATATCGAACGACCAGTAAGATTCCATAATATGGATATACCAAATTTAGCATATAATGGCTAGTCGTATGCATAAACATTCCATTTAATTTGGCCATTTTTATATGTGAAGTGAAAGTTAAATCATGCTTATAGTATATGACAAAATTGTCTAAGATTATGATTCATTTGAATAATATCTTGACATATTCTCACCATAAGCTGCTCTTTGAAATGCAGTGATCGCTACTTGAAGCATAACTTTGTGATAAAAATCATACCATTGGAGATTCAAGAAACATTTAAAGTACACTCTTATTTGTTTCCAACCCTTAAATCATACCCTATCATAGTCATAAGTATAACTATTCCTATTGACATTTTATAGAATAAGTCTAGCAGTATAATGTAAAAAATGATACGAAATTCTAATCTATAAATAAAGATCAAATTTAGGATATTTTTCGAAGCATTAAATCTTATCGCTAATGTTAATCTATTAAAATTGTACAATATTCATTCCTAAATTTGATCTTTTTTTTAAATTAGTATTTCCTTATCATATTTTACATTACATTCCCAAACTTCTTCTGTACAATATCAATAGAAAGATTTGTACTTCTGATTATGACAGCGGGTGTAATTTAAGGGTTCTGTAAGAAATCAAGAAGAGTGTATTACATGTATTTCTTAAATCTCTAATGGGTATGATGATTATCATGAAGTTACCCATAATGTAATGCTCATTGTATTTCAATGATCGGCTTATGTGAGAATATATGTCAATATATTTTTCAAATAAATAATCATTCTTTTAAATCTATTTTTCATGTATTATAAGCATGATTTAACTTTTGCTTCACATATAAAAAGTTATCAAATTAGTTGCAATGCTTATGTACTCAATTAACCACTTCATATCAAATAGAATTGTAGATGAGAGTTTTATCTGAATCCACAATAGGGTAATTATTGTTTTGTGTTCATAAAATGTTACATAGTATGTTATTTATGATCAAATATATTATTGCATTAGTAGATATAAATGTTGTTCGTAATGAAAATAAATTTGGTGCATGCTATTTGTAGGGGTGAATTTACACAAATGATTACAAATCAACCCTAATACATATGGAAACAATAAGATCGTGTTGTAGTGCGACAAAACAAACAGAACTTGAGAATAAAATAATAAATTAGCAAATAACACAAGAAAGTAAATAGAGACGGATTTATTATGGTTCCACTATCGCAAGGTAGTGTACATCCACTTGGTAAAGGAGATTCTATTACTTTTATAGAGAAGAATTACAAGATTGATAATGGAGACTAAGAAGAATATGAAGAAATACAAAAGAGAAGATAATTCGTATCTGAAGCTTCTGTTCATCCTAATCCCTGCCTTTATATAGGAATAATTACTTGAAGTTGAAGTAATTGATTATGGTTATAAATCAATATCAAATCAATTTTCCAAATCATATGGGAAACATTTACCGTTTTATTTTTCCAGTTTTCCACAATTTGTATGTGTTTGATAAGATTCCTTCTTTAATCATCTAATTAGAGAATTAATTAATTACTTCACTCTTTTTCAAATATTTCTCCCTCTTATGTAGCTAATCCATTTCCCTCTTTAATGCATATAAAAGAGGCAATATATTTGAGCAATTATCTCAAATATCTCCCAAATCTTCTTAAGTATGGAAATGTTGTATCAAATCTAATAATCTCCACATTGATACTATATTTACCCACAAGCCTACCAACTCCACCTACATTCTTTTACTCTAAGAAACTCTCGAACAAGGCATCACAAATACTTTCCCAATGAACTTCGGCATGACCATCACCCATTCCACTTTGTCAACGAAATCTGGCAAGGCCACCATCCGCCAACAAAATGTTGAAAGTACCCCCTTCCTGTAGGACCCATCAATCTCCAAAACAAAATCTCTGTATAATAACTCACTCTCCCCCCGTGCCACTAAGTGGCACCTAACACTTTAGCAAGCGAATTAAGTTCGAGTAATGCTCGAACTTTGCAATAAGTCTAGCCTTGTACCTTCCATCGTCCTTCACCTTATATATCCACTTGCATCTTATAGCTCAGCTTTCTTGAGGGGGTAGTACCAATTCCCAAGTTTGATTCTTCTTCGACGAATCCGTCTCCTCTTCTATAGCATGCATCCATTTCGAGCTAGCACTCGAATTCATAGCTTCTTCAAGGTCGAAAGGCTCATCTTGCACTATATGCAGTGCATGCTCAAAATGATCCTCAAGGCTAAGATTCGCATTTCCAGTCTCCATACTTGTTTGGTAGCCTTCTAATTCTAGAGCTAGTCCAAATAGTTGTCCTAAACTCCTATCAACTCCACCTTGAGCTGAATCATCTCTAGCTTCATGACCATCACTATCATTGCTAGAGGAACTCTGTGTACCTTCATGTGATGTATCAACAACTGCAATTACTCTATCTTCTTTCACATCTTTAACTCTACTACTAGACTGATATGTGGGAATAGTTTCCATCTCTTTAGGCTTTTCAGCTTCTGATTCTACCAAACAAGGTGGATTCTCCTTGGGCTCGAACCTAGTGGACTCATCAAATGTGACATGTCTCGAGTGTAGTACCTTCCTATCAGCACGGCTCCAAATGCGATACCCTTTGATACATTTTGTATAGCCAAAAAAATATGCCTTGATAGGCTCTAGCCTCCAACTTGTCATTTCTTGTATTGTGAACATACACGGGCTACCAAATATACGAAAATAACTGATACGTATAGATGTACCTTTCCACCTTTCCTTAGGAATCCTTCCATTAATGGCTGAGCACGGAATCCGATTGATAATATATGCTACATTTGATAAAGATTCAGCCTAAAAGCCTCTTGACAAGCCTGCCATCAATCTCAAGCAATGGGCCTTCTTTAGTAGAGTTCTGACAGAAATTTAAGAACTCCTTAGAAACAAACTCACCGCCATTATCGGATCTTAGCACCTTCAACTTCCTTCCTACTTCATTCTCTACCCGTGCTTTCCAAGTTTTAAACTTTTCAAATGACTCCGACTTAGTTTTCATCATATACACCCAAACCTTCCGAGAGTAGCCATCAATAAAAGAGATAAAATACGTAGCTCCTCCAATAGAAGCTGTAGCTACTGGTCCTCAAACATCTGTATGAACATACTCTACTACTCCTTTGGATTCATGTCTACAAACACCGAAAGAAATTTTTGTCCGCTTCCCTAACACACACTCCTGTCAGAATTCCAAAGGGTTTAAGCTTTCACCCTTGATCGTTTTCATTCTTCGAAGTAGTTCCAAACTCTTCTCTGAAATATGACCTAATCTGAGATGCTAGAGTCGGGTGGTATCCAAAGCTCGTGAACTATCAACTCCAACACACGTCTCTCCAAGAACTATAGATCCTTTCATCAGATAAAGATTCCAGACCATCATTCCTACATGTCACCTTCAAGCCATCCGACTCTATCTTAATCTTACACCCCAAAGATGCTAGCTGACCCAAGGATAGAAGAGATTTTCCTAAACCTGGAACATAGTGGACTCCAATGATAGTGCGTACCACACCCTCGTGCATGCGAATACACGCTGATCCTTCTCCCAGTGACTTTCAAGTAGCATCATTCCCCATTAATATGGCATTTTCCTCCTTGTATTCATAAGAAAAGAAATCCTTTTTCCCGGGCGTCATATGGAAAGATGCCCCTGAATCTAGTACCCAATGGTCTGACACATCAGAAACAGATGCAGTCAACATATCATCAGAAACAACCTTCTCTACTGCAATAGATGAAGAACCATCCACTTCATTTCTCTTTCTCAAATGTGGACAATCTTTCATCCAATGACCATGTTTCTTACAATGATGATGCCTGTTGTCTCTAGACTTACCTCTCCAACAACTTTCAGGCTTCCTTGACTTGGAATGCCCTGTAAAATTATTCCCTTTCTTCTCCTTTCTTCCTCTCTCCACAAACAGCCCCCCCGACCACTACTAGCTTCTCCACTTTTTCTCGTATTCTTCATCTAATCCCTCATTTCTTCACATAGAAGTCCTGTCTTCACATCTTCTAATGACAGCATGCTTCTGCCATAAATCAAGCTATTAGCGAAAACCGCGTATCGCTTAGGAAGAGAACTCAATACCACCATAGCCTTTTGCTATTCGTCCACATTCAAATCAATAGCTTTCATCTTCATCATCAAATCATAGAAGAAGTTCAGATGTGCTTTCAATGATGTACCTTCCTGCATCTTATATGTGAAAAAGTCTTTAATTGAATCAGCCTATTTGTGAGTGACTTCTTCATGTAGAGATCCTCTAATTTCTTCCATAAGCCTCTAACAGTAGTTTCACCACTAATCTATGGAATTACATTCTCACCCATGGCCAATTGGAGGGTAGTAAAGACCCATTCTTCCATCTTCTTTCTTTCTAATTCCAAGATATCTGTTGGCAACGATTCTATGTCAAATACAACCTGATGAACATGATTTCTTCTCAACATGGCCTTCATCTTCCACAGCCACTTCTCAAAATCATTATCTTCGTTCCACTTCTCTATAGCCAACTGCGAACTTGATGCTGCATATGAACCCCTAATGTAGGGTGCATATTCCTGGATAGATCTAACCTCCTCATTTCGAGGTCCTTCCAATTTATCAAACACCTTCTAGCCCTAGGCTTCAGCAACAACCTTCAAAGCTCCGATAACAAACTATAGCGGTAAATATATATAAATGATTGCAAATCAGCCCTAATACATGTGGAAACAATAAGATCGTGTTGTAGTGCGACAAAACAAACTTGAGAATAAAACAGCAAATCAACAAATCACATAAGAAAATAAATAGAGAGTTCACATACGGATTTATAGTGGTTCACTATTGCAAGATAGTGTAAATCTACTTGGGGAGAGGAGATTTTACTACTTTCAGTGAGAAGAATTACAAGGTTGATAATGGAGACTAAGAAGAATATGAAGAAATGCAAAAGAGAAGATAATTCATTTCTGATGCTTCTATTCATCCTAATCCCTACCTTTATATAAGGATTATTACTTGAGGTAGAAGTAATTGATTTATGGTCATAATCACTATCTAATCAATTCTCCAAATCATATGGGAAACAGTTAATATTTTATTTGTTTTCCACAATTTGTATGCATCTGATAAGATTCCTTCTTTAATCATCTAATTAAAAAAATTAATTAATTACTCCACTCTTTTTCAAATATTTCTTCATTTTATGTGGCTAATCCATTGCCCTCTTTAATGCATATAAAAGAGCAATATATTTGAGAAATTATCTCAAATATCTTCCAAATCTTCTTAAGCATGGAAATATTGTATCAAATCTAACACGATTAACCATTCTTGAAAAATGTCAATGACATTATGGATGGAACACATATTCCCATAGTGTTCATAGATTGAAAATGATGTTTCATTCCAAATATTACAGTTGCTAATTTTGATTCAAGTTTTATATTGGTTGGTTGGGAAGATATTGCTTATAATATTAATATGTTGTCTCATTCTATTGAACAAGATTTGAGGGTTATTTATCCTCCACATGGAAAATATTACCAGGTAGACTTAGTTACAAGATTAGAATTTGCTGTATAACACTCTATTCCAATGAATGCTATCACATTGTGCATTCTCAATTAACTCAAAATATTCCCAACATCTAGAAAGAAATCTTCAACTTTTGCTACTTAAGATTGCCTTTAACTTTTGAAATAACATTTAGAATTAAAAAGGAAATCCAACATTTACAAGACATGCCCACATGCCTCACATAGTTAAGAGTGTGCCATAAGGGCAATTATGTAATTTGATTATATTTTTTGCACACTTAACTCTTGTAAAACTACCTTGTTCGAAATGAAATTATGTATCTGCTTTGTATGTCTAATTTGTGTTCTTACATTCACTCACACACACATATGTGTGTGTGTGAATATATCAATATATATATATATATATATATATATATATATTGGTAATGTTATTGAGAAAGTAAATACATACAAAGCGAAATATAAAGGGCAAAGTGTTTAGTCAATCATAGTTACATATGAATTCATAGCCATGAGTATTGAATTAAACTAATAAATGCTTTTCTTTATATGTTCTTAATTAGAGTTATGTTAATAAAGGAATATCATTACACCCATGAGACTAACATATGTAATACTCTCTATATGATAGATGGTGATTTACTCATTGGTGACATTAAGAGGATATGTATACGTAATCGCTGAGGAACAACTACGAAATATCTCACAAGATTCTTTTATAGGTTAATTATAGCTAAGTTAAAATAGAAAATCCCTTACGAAGATGTGCAGTAGCCTTTTGAATCGAGAGTACTCTGAATCTTGTGTAACTGCAACGTATGTTGATCATGATTAATCACACCGTACCGTTTTTGTTATAATTATTGTTTGGAACGCTTTGAGATATAAGAAGTGAAACAGTACCCAAGAAAAAAATTCTTCTCCTTCAAATTACATAACGTGCATAATATATGTCTTTGACCAATGGTGTTGTAATTAATATAAAATTTTGAATTAAATTGGTAATTAATATAAAAATTTGAATTAAATTGTGAATTAATTTGGAATTTTCCAAAATAAATAAGAAATGTGTTTGTTTTATTTATACATAAATAGATTATACATAGAATTTTGAATTTGAAACTCAAAAATAAATATCTTATAAATAAATTTGAATTTGAAAACTCTATAATTTAAAACTAATAAAAATTTGTTTTGGAATTATAATATATATATATATATATATATATATATATATGCATATATATTTTGGAAGTTATATTTTGAATAATAATTTTCAAAAGCTGTTTAAAGTCAAATTTTATATTTAAAAAAAACATATATATAATATATATGTATGTGTTTATTTATTAATGTGTAATTAGATTTTAAAATCAATTTCTTTAAGGTTAAATAAATATTTATAAAAGGAAACGCATTAATTAATTATAGAAAATATAAAAAGAAATATATATATAATATAAAAATATATTTGAAAACATTTAATACCATGCATATTTACAAGTATAAGTGTTTTAACATGGAACTAGACAAGTGGAAGGGATTTAACATACATTTGAACATTTGTAAGTAAATTAGCATGCAAATAATACAAGTGTCATTTGTCGTTTTATTTTCAAAATAATAAATAAAATTAAAACAAGTTATAGATTTACATCTAACTCCTCTTTTTCTCATTTTTTATTTCATGCATTCAAAGACTAAAAGAAATAAAATTTAAAAACCTCAAACCTGGAAAACTTTAACCAGGAAAGAAAATAAAACAACAATCAAAATCTGAATCAAGCAAAACAGAATCAAAGCAAAGTGCAGATCATCTCCAAACCAGATTCAAGTTCAAACAACAATCAATCTTCACAAATTTTCAAACCTGAAGCAACAAGAAACATGCAAGATCACGCTTACAATTTCAAGTTTCAAATTAAAATACAACAATCAAAACAAGTAGATCATCTTAAAATATCAAGCTTCGGTCAATAAACAATTTCCAGTTTTCTAGACTTTTGTTCAAAGCTTCTCTGTTCTTTTTTCTAGGTGAGCAAACTTCCAATTTAAAAACTTAATCTATTTATATGTTGTTGCTTGTGATAAACAATCGAAGTAATGTTGGTTGCGTGGATGAATGAAAGTGTTTATATGAATGTGATCATGATAAATGCCTGTGCATGACCGTGTGTATGTATATTTATATATCTCTATTATATTATGGTCTCTAACCCAAAATAAAATTCGATTTCTCTTCATATCATAGATTTTAGGCTTCGATCTCTAAATGAAAAATGATTATAAGAATGTAACCCCATTTTTTTAAAATGGTTTAGAGAATTTATATTAAGTAACGATATCAAAAATGATAATTTATAGCAGAAATCAAATATAAATTGAAATTCGATGTTCATAAATTCATGTTTGGATTTCATAAGCAAATTCAAGTTATAAAATAATGATTTTAGATAATCATTTCAAGATTTTTAGGTTACTATATGTTGAGATATTGCGAGCTGATCAGAATTTGGATTTTCATTGAATTCCGACGATCGGTGGAGGTAGGGTCGTCGTGATCATGGCCGAAGAAGGCTAGAGTCTTTGGGATCGATGGGAAAATGGTAACAGTATTTTTATATCGCCATGGAGTTGGCGTGACGTCAAACTAGGGTTTTTCGAGCAATTTTGGTTGATGAGGTAGTCGAGGCAATTGCGTGGTCGTGGGCGAACTGGAGACGATCGCACCAGGGTGGATCATCACATGGTGTCGCGACGCAGCTATGGGTGTGATGGCGAGATATCTGGTAGTTAGGATCGCTGGCACGAGGTAGTTTTCTGGTGACCAGGTTATTCCAGGTTGGGTTCCTCTATGCTCGATTGTGATCGATGCTTGGATTTGGATGGTCGGACCAATAGTGGAGGTTGTTTGCGACTAGTTGATGGACGCAGCGCTGGTTATAGGTGACCAGAAAGATCATGCACGTGCATATATGTCTGGCTGTATTAGAAGGTAGGATTTGAGGTAGAAGTAGGATAGCTCGAAGTCGTGCTCGAGAAATTTAGGTTGTTGGCTCGAGTTTTACATCAGAGAGTTCACGTGAATATTTTAGGTTACAACAGATTTAAATTTTAAAATCAAACAAAGAAAAAAAAAGGGAGTTTGCTCGGGTTAGTACTTGGGGAAAATGGGAATTGGCTCGGGTATTTTTGATCTTGCTCAGATCTGGGTAAAGTGGTAATCAAGTTTTCAAAAATTTAAATAATCCAAGTTTTTCAAATTTAAATTAAATCAAGATTAAACCCTTTTTTTATTAATTCTTAATAATAAATATTTATTTTTAGTTTTGAATCAGTTGATGGTTTTTAAAATATTTTAATTAATCAAGTTTGAAGTGTTTTTATATATATATCCTTTATTTTAAATAAATTCTTAAAATTATTTTAAATAAATGTAATAGTATAATTAAGAAGTTAATTTAGAAGATTGAATGTTTTTAAATTATAATTAACTTAAAAGATTTTAGTTAAATTATATATTAATGATAATTTGTTTCAAACGGTTTATTTAATGAGATTTAAATGATAAAGCAATTAATTAAGATAAATGGATTACCTTAAATTAATAAAGGTCTTATGTGGAAAAAGGATCATTAATTAGCAATAAAAGAATTAATTGTTTATTGTAAGAAATTAAGGATAATTACTTAATTAAGGATAATCACTTATTGTAATTGATTAAGGATAATCAATTAGTGTAATTAATTAAAGGATAATTAATTAATGTAAGGATGATTTCTTAATGTAATTAATAAAAGATTATTACTTAATATAATTAAGGGATAATTACTTAGTGTAATTACATTAAAGGATAATTAATTAATTAAAGGTTATTTAATGTGAGTCATTAATTACTTAAAGGTAAATTACTTAATAAAAGAAATCAAGGATAATTAATTAATGATTAAGGTTCAATTAATTAAAAATTAAAGGTTAATTTATGAATAATTAAAGGTTGATTTTGAGGTTAATTAATAATTAAAGGATAATTAATTAATGTAACTAATTAAGGGTTAATTAATTAATGTAATTGATCAAGGGCTAATTAATTAATGTAATTAATTGAGGATAACTAATTAAAATGGATAACTAATTAAGATGGATAATCAAGGATGATTTATTAATTGCATTATTTAATTAAAATAATAACAAATAGTTTGTAATTAATTGATGTTGATTAAGCAAGATTTAAAAAGTAATTAAAGTAATTAATTTAATTTATTTGGAAATTAAATTGAACTAATTAGGGATCAGGTGATTAATTAATCTTGCTTATGGATGATTGGACTATATTGAATACTTTGAATTGTTTGATATCCCTGATGTGTGATGTTCTGTGATATGAATTGTTTTGGATTGAGCTATGAACTATGATTTATTTATTTGTGATGAATTTACTTGTTATCTGTGAATGAAAGATAAGCGTTATAGGATTATACCGCTTATTGATATTGTTGTGCTTAGATTTATGATGGTTGTTTATTGTTGTATGAAAAACCCTTACGCACAACACGCACACAAATATGGATTTCACGAGAAATTGGTTAAGTCACGGGTATTTTGAATTTAATATTATCTTATTTTAAAAGTTGAATTATGAATCCAAAATGGTTTAGAAGTGATTTTGGGTTAAATATGAAAAACCTTTGAAAAGGGAATTTTGGAATTTAAATTATTTTGAATATAATATGGTTCGTTAAAGTTTTGAAATTAAAATAATAATATGGCTTAAAAAGGGTTATACGGGTTATATAATGTATATATATGAATTTTAAACCATTTTTAAAAGTATTTTAAAGGAATTATTTTGGGAATTTAAATTTAACCCAAATAGAACTTGTTGAGAGTACGGTAGTTCGATGCTTTTCCAGTTTATACTTTTAAAAGGCTATAATTTAAGCAAATTTAATCAGATTTTCCCAAAATGAAAGACCTTTTTTTTCAAATGAAAATAGCTTTCACATAAAGAAGAATTTTTAGTTTTTGTTGAAAGGATTTCGAGTTATGGGCAAATCAAATTTGAATGGAAATGGTTTTGAAAGTTATGAATGAATCTTTGTTAAAGATTTGGTAAACCTTGTTTTAAGTTGAAGAGGATCTTAAAGGTGAATCTTTTGTTTAAAAGATTAAAGTGGAAATGTGTTTAAACCATTCAAAAGGAAAGGTTTTGGGAAATAAGGGCTAAAAGTTGTGACTTGACTAAGATCCGAATGTATCCATATGTTTTAAATAAGCGCTCATTATTTGGTTAAGCCGGGAGAGGACTTTATGTCATAAAACCCATTCTGAATCAATGATACGACGAATTGGATAGCATTTGAAGACGGTGGTTGAAGACTGGGTATTTTTGAAAACTAAAGGATTACCTGTCAAATGTCTCTGCACCAAGTGGCCCCGGTATAGAGATTAACATTACCCTATATGTGATGGGGAATCCGGACGTGACTAGGGAATATCCGAATTTGCAAGGGCTTCTGTCCTTAATTGGATGAAGTACCTTTTGTTCCATTCAGACCCAGGATGGACTTATATGGACGTAAATCTGACGTTACACTTTGAGATGTAAAGATGGTTTCTATCAAATACATTTCTATTTGGTGGTGGAGAATTTATTCTCTTAGCTTAACACCATTCTCTGAGATGTAGAGCTCAGAGGTTATGTAGTTGATGGTTACTAGTGATATATTCCCAATTTGGTAATGTGGCATGCTAAGTGTTGATCATTAGTTGATCAAAGCATGGATTTTGTGAAAAGCTTTGTGGGACGAGACTTCAACGAACCTCACACCCCGGAAATGGTCGAAACAGGAAGGATATGGCAAGGTTACGAGGGTTGCTCCCCTTACGGTGTGTGCATTTCCTTTTAGATGCAAAGTGGTATCATGGTATGGAGTCCAGATATTTAACTTATGTGGTTGTTGAAATTTGCTGGTGAATCCCGGGATAGTGGTCGGTGACGACCGGGGGATGGCATACTCATGACAGTTATTCACCTAGTCATAGAGGTAACCCGGCCTTGTGTTGGCAGAGATCCGGTTAAGTTCTTGGGGCGTTCCTCCAGAGACGTACCCATTCGAAAAGGAAGTTCCTTAACCTTGACCATTTGTTGGAAATCCAAAGAAAACATTACGAGCCCTTTACGATTGAAGTTGTAGAACCTGCCACCTCAGATGGTAGCTATAGCAGGCATAATATAATGGTACCTATGCTGGCTAAGATTAATATTATACTTTCGAAATGTTTTCCACACTATGCACTAATAATAATATCACAAGGATTTTCGCGTATCAAGCATGTTTGAGTATCATAAGGAGAAATTTCCCCCAAGTGTGCGATTGCATTATGTGTGTGCTGGGAGGTCTTATGGTAGTTTCATTTTCCAAAAAGCATAACGGATTTCTTTTTATTTCTTTCTTGTTCAAATCAATTGTTTTTGTTTGCTCACACCAGTCCCATGACTGACTTGGAGTTTATTGTTCCCTTTCTAAACTCTGGGTGCCTATAACTTTCCACACGGGCAGCCTAGAGTCAGGTTATCAGATAGTTAGCTTGTAGATATAGACTTTGGCTATCTTTGAAGTCTTTGGAATTTGGCGATCGCATTGTGCTACATTGCAGCATGATTGTGGTTCGAGATTTTGGTTTGGAGCTTTGGCATTGATATCTTTCCACTGTTGTTGCTGCTTTGTTTTTCCGCTGTTGTATATATCTCTGATAATGTTGATCACTTCATATTGTATCATATTGTATCAATTGTTGTGTATCAATAAAATTCATTTTGTTTCCGCTGTGTTGTTATCACCTAATGTTGTTATAAGCTCCGACAAATCGGATTCCAACATTTGAATCTACGACATTCAAATATGGGTGATAGATGTCGATTTTCGAGCGCTGAATCCAGGTCATCACAGGTGTCGCTTTAAAAATGATTACGGAGTAGGAATTCACATAGATTACCTATCAGTGTATGATCTCATGTTTGATACCGTGCTTTAACAAAATTCGTAAATGCTTTAATGTTTGAATTGTACAAATAGTAGTGTGGCCCAAGTGCCAAGTATCACACCTTGAACACATAACTACGAAATTCATTTAGAACTAATTTAAGTAAATAATATATATGGGATTAAACTGGACACAGTTGCAAGGGTTATGTGCTAATTTATTAATTGTTTACGGGCTTTTAGTCTAAATTTTTGTATGTAATATTTAAATAATACGAGCCCACAAACTAAGTAAATAATGGTCCAAAAGTTAGTGTCCTATCCTAACATGCCCATGATATGGATGACCAAGAGAGGGATGTGGGTTGGAGTTGAAAGGATGAAGACAATTAATGTATGAATTACATATTGATTAATGCAAAAGCTAGTGGTCTTAATGGAGGAGTTACAAATATAAATAGACATTCTTCTCAATATAAACTTTTCCATGAAACATTCATGATTTGGATAAGAAAATACTCAAGTCTCTCTTCTTATCTTATTTCCACTTCACTGTTAAATTATCTTAAGAAAATTACCTTGCTCATAATTTTATAAGTTCAGAAACTTGCATTTTAGGAGACGATTTTGATGTTATGGCGTGTGGCGATTAGGCTTGTTTAAAAGTTAAACTATCACTACTCCATTACAATATATCCCTCTCACCTTATTGTATATAATCTATGACATTTAAAATTAACTATTTTTAATTCCTGATTGTTTTAATTATAATACATTTGTACATAGTTTTCTACTAATAACATAGATATCATTCCTATAATTAAATTGATTTATTTAATATAAATACATACATAAATCAAATGTTAATGTTCCCAAAAATGAGTATAAACATTATTTCGGTTGTATTATATATATGCACATACATATATACACACACACACACCCGTGTGTATGTATAATTACATTTATTTATTTGAATTAATGTGCATTTGGAATTAATAACAAAATCATACTTTATTATTGTTAAATTGTTTCATAATTCACATGGTATACAATACTCTATGCTAAATGTTTTGAGATAAATACAATAATAATTATTTTGTATGCTATAAAAAATTTATTCCATATGATACATTACTTTGAAAGAAAATTTTATAATTTGCATAAATATTATGCTATAATTTATGTTATCTTGAAAGAGTAAGCTACACAAAAAATATTTTTTCATTTACGTGAACAGTATTTTGTAACACACATAAAAAAAGTAACAACCCACACCTTAGGACATGCCGATCTAAAGCGTAAAAGGCTTTTGAACTCGCATCGTGCCAAAAATTATGAGTCATTAGGTTTTTATGGTTTACATGATACATCGACAACTATAAAATTTAGAATATTCTATACTTTCATATCTCACAGCGGAAAGAAATAAAACATAAATACTGAAAATAGCCAAATCAGATAGTAGTCTCAACTTAAATGTGGTCCATACAATATTGTCTCCGAGTGACAAATATATAAGAGTCTAACTGTTGGAAATGACATAATATAATATGAGGTACGTGGGAAGCAACAATAAATGTATCGTTGGAATGCTATGTTGCCTCCTTCATGCACCTTGCCCCACCTACGTCACTTACTACTCTTACCACTAGTGATAGACTTAAAGAGGGCGAAACAGAGGGGATCAGATAAAGTATAATGAGTTAATTATATCACCAGTGGAATGGTTTGGACAAGTAGTTAAAGTTCAGCTATAACCTACACCTAAAAGTGTTCTTTAGTGCGTGTGTCCTTTATTCATAAGTGGTTAGCTATTTTCACAATATAACTTAACTATCCCAATTGTGATTACATTCCATTTTTTTAATACGAAGGCTTCCATAAACAGGTGGAACATCTCAACTGAATAATTCATAGAAAACATTTCTAGTAAATAACCACTTATTTATAAACCGAGTTAACATTCTCATTAGTAATCATTGGGTTGTGTCAAATCAAATATAACTTGTTATGCTTAGCCTGGTTAACAAACTGAATTAACATTTTGGTTTTACTTTCCCAATTTAATCCTTTGGGTTAACGATCACAATATTATCTTTTCGTTAGTGCATGTATCATATGCTCTCTATCATTAAACAAGTAGCATTCAAGGGGGATGAACGATTCCAACTCTTTGTAGAATTAATGATTCCTACTAGATGGATTTCTTAACCATCTCTTTCCGGCTCCCACTAATAAGTGGTTAGGACCGGTTTTAAATGATAAGAGTTTCTAATTGTAATTTAATTGCTCACCGCGTTAAGTGTTATGTTCACTAAATTCATAAAGTGAGAGACTAGGACTTCGACAAATTTAGTGAACTCCTTAGAAATGAGGAAGTGGAAACAAGTTTCATCCGATCCTTCCTACTTGGCATGTACCAGGCCTAGGTTCAACTTAGTCTAACTGAAATAATTCAAACGTCTAAAAAATATTTCAGATGACCGACTAGCATAAAAAACCTTTTCAACTATTCAAACGTCAGAATCGGGTAAATTTTGAACTATTTTTTTTGTTTTGGATTTTTTGAAATACAGTCACTCGAAAATAATTTCAAACATCTGATTAATTTTTCAGGCATCTAGTTTTGCAATTTTCCAGATTTCGATGAATTTTGTTTATTTTATTTTATTCATTCTTATATGTGCTAAGTTCAATTTTACAAAGGTTCAACTACAGTTTTCATTATTGTTTATACACAACTCCAAACAATTTCGTTTCATTTATCGTATATAACATTTTCTTAAATTTACTACAATTTAGATTGAATATCTTTACATATATTTCAACAAACCTCGTATGTATATTCCAAATTAGTAAGGTTAATTCCTAGTTGAATTCAATGGAATATATTTATTTATTTCTCCTCTATCAAAAATTAATCCAAATGTTATACAAAAATCACATATACCATTAATGTAATTCCAATTTAGATCACCCTTCCCTAACAAACAATAGTTGTCATTTACTAATTTATCAATTATGGTTCTCTAATTCTTTCTACTTTATATATATTTTTGAAATAAACATTGATTTAATATTAAAACCATATTTTTAGTTCTAATAAGGATATAAATGAAAAATCAACTCCTTATCTACATCTAAATGCTTTATAGAAAACCTCACCTCGTATGGTCGTTTGTATAAATTCTTATTTTAATTTGATTTGAATTTACTGCTCCTCTTCTTCACTTAATTTTTGATTTTATTTCTCTTTCCTTCAATTTGAATTTTGTATTCTTTGATTTGTCACTTCTTATCTCTCTCTTTAATTTGATTTTGTTTTGGTTATATTTTATAATTTGGTGGAGAGACTTATGAAATTAAAGCTTATGTTAAGAAGTTTGGGAGGAAGAAGAAAAAGAAAAGGAAGGTACAAAACTAGGGAGGTGGCAGCTTGGGTTTAAAATAAAGAAGAGTGAGGGTATGGGTCAAATATGTAGGCAAAGTCTTGGTCTAGGAAAAATTATATGTTTATTCATATATTACTTATCCTTTCATATACGTAAAAAAAATCCTTTTATTTCCTTAAAGAAGATAAGGTTTATATTTTCACAACTAATGTTTTTAATTATGATTCGAATAAAAACTCTTCATTATAATTCATATTAATCAATTATGTGACCACCCACCTTTTCGACCCTTAAAAATCGACATGAATACATTCACGATATTCATGTGCCAAATATGAAAGTTCTGGAAAGATGGATTGATCAAGGGTAAAAAAAAATTAAAGACATCAGAATCTTATAGGAATGGAATAACATATATTATTTCAATATATAATCTTTACAGTGGAATTTTAAATACACACATCAGAGTTTATCCTAACATCGGCCTCGACGGTTATAAATCTCTGTCCCTACTAAAGCTAAATACAAACAGCAAACAAATGCAGCGGAAATAGAAATGGATAACCATCTATAGAGGAAACTCCAGCTCTTGCCTTAATCTTCTCCAAAATGTTCCAAGCTAGACCTGAACTACTTAGCTGCCTAGAAAAACAGGGCATTCAGAATTTAAGGTAAAGGAAAATAAACTCCGGGTCAGTAATGTGACTGGTGTAAGAAAAATCAAAACATGGATATTTTTGAAAATAAAGGGTATCTTATAAGACCATGCCATACATAAACACAGACATGTTTTTACCTTTTGATAACCAAATCATTGCCTCGAAAATCCAATGATATTATAATAGTGTCTAGACTACAATACATAGTAATCTTAGGTGAAATTGTTATATTGTTTAAATTCCAACATAATAGGTATATAACTAAGTCAAAAGGCACTTATTGGAGAATGAATTCCATATAATGACAGGCAGGAAAGTACCTTCCATACAGTACATCCCTAGAGGAATGTACCGAGGAGCCACAGACGATCCACTGCATCTGGCAAGATCGACCAACCCCTTTTCGGTGACCAACACAATGGTCCTTGGTAGTGCCGAATATGATATCACCTCAGATATTCCCGACTGATCGAGACGTCTCATAGCATGCACAACAATCCCTATATGTAGAGGGTAATCTAGAAAGGTGATAACCGTACCCTAATAGGTGCCACCCACACAGCTTTACAACATACCCTATTTCAATCATTTCTGAGTGTAAGGCCTGAGCTAACGTATTACCTTTTAAAAAATAAATCGCACTTTGAATGCTACATTACTATATCTAATAACACATTATTGATTTCAAAAAAAGTGCAATCCCTCGAGTTCATACGCCTTAGGTAAGGGTGTTAAGTGTAAGAGGGGTTACCTTCTACACTACCAAACAAATGTACATTTGTAAAAAATCAATGTACGTTGTCTTAGAAATGCAATGGACACTTACCCATACAAGTTTTCTAGGAACAAGACAAACCGAAGGCACTCCTCCTATTACATCCTATTTACAAATCACCTCTAGGATCAGTAACGAGCAGTTCTTGCATCGAAGATTTCAAAATGAAGATAACATTGCCACCATATATATGATATAAGAATTACCCTAGAGGTTAGTGGCAAGCAGCCCTACATTATGAAGATCTCCGTCTTGAAAATCATTATCCTCAAACATGTCTTCACTTTCGAACGTGTATTTTGGTTCGAAGTGGATTTCGGGTAGGAATCACCCAAATCCGATCCCGATTTCTTCGAACCAATTATCAATAAAAGACACTAAGTATTTGGGTGATTATTATTCAATCAATCAATATCTTTTATCCAAGTAAAATATCTTCTTAAAGATATATGTCTTTAAACCATTTTTTCCAGCATATACAGAATTACAAAACCTCTTTTATCAAATCCTTTGGGCAACTAAAACCCCCTTTTAACTTTGGAAATACCGAACATTTCATAATTTACTTAGGAAAAATATTTCCTTATTCAGTTATTAGTATAATTCCAATCTTACTGAAGATTTAACATTTCCAAAACATATCTTTGATGGGTCAAAAACAATGTTATTTAAGATATCGTTTACTGTAAACTCAAACCAGTTAGTATTGAGTAAACAAGGATCCATAGAAATTAGACTAAAAATACTCAATACTAGTTTCCATATTCAACCTACACTATTATTTGAATAACGGTGAAATCATCTTTTAAATTCACACGGATAGTAGAAATTCCCTCCTCGGAATTTAATATAGAGTTTAACTAGAATGTTCTCTTTACCATTAAAATCCTATTTTAAATCTTGTTTAACCTTTTTGCAAAATTCCAAATACCCTTCCTTTATCTTAAGTAAATGCCATCTAAGTAAATCAAATTAACTATCCCCTCCGCCGGGCCAGTCCGGATAGTTAAGGAGAGCATGAAACTGGTTTTCCAAACCCAAGCCTAGAGACTATCCCTCTGTCACCCCTATGGCAGTCAAATTATTTGATCAACTCTAAACCCTTTAAAATGCTTGATTTATCATTTGAAAAACATTTATAAAGGATTCGTGAAGAAAACCCAAGTTTAAATCTTATTTCAGAAATTTTCAAATTCCTTTGTTAAATTGCCGATGAATAGTGTTTTAAAGGGCTTGGTATCACAAATCCCATTTTGAACCTTTTATATGTCCAATTTTTCCATTTAAAACTCTTTTAAAATATTTAACATATTTTTAAAAGGAGTTTCTAGGCTTAAGTAAAAAGTTGGAGAAAATTTTAGTTTTAGAGACAAGAAATTTGCTTTTTAGGCTAAAGTACACTTTTTAGTGTAAATCACAGAATGATAGTTGTATATATTATTTTCTGTTTACACTAAAAAGTGTCCTTCAGACTAAAAAGAAAACGTGTTGTCTTTAAGAATAATTTTTTTTGCAACTTTTTCCTTGTGCTTATTTTACTATTTTTATTTTACTGTTTTTAAAATTTATCTCATATTTTTAATGATTTAAAATATCTATTTTTAAAAGTTGAAATCCATATTTTATAAACTGCCAAAATGCGATGATCTTAAAAACTTGATTTGGACATATCTCAAATTTTACAAATGAAATCTTGATTTTTATCCTTCATTTGGAAACTATAGTTATAAGAGTTTGGAAAATTCTTGTTTTGAATAATTCCAAGCTATATTCCACTCCACACATTGATTTAATTTTTACGACGTCAAATCGCGAATTGCTACTACGCGACGTGCCTATTTTGACTCTAATTTCAGAATTTTTCCAAACTGAATTTTTATTTTTATTAAACATTTACAAACCATTTTAAGCCATTTTTATTCATGTTTAAAGAGGTTTAACTATGTTGTAAAACTTTTATAATTCATAAGAGAAAGTGTTTTCTTTGTGTAAATTCGACGTGTATTTACCGTGAATTATTTCTACAACCAAGGAAACATATTATCGCATCTACATGATGATAAAACATAAAAAACAGGCATGGAAAAGTGTATCATATCATCGTATAGTTTAATAAAATAAACTAGGGGAGTATTTCTCACATTAATTAGTCTCTAGATGTACTAAAAACTGACTATAGCTCTGCTATCACCGTACTGAAGCCTATGAATCTTGCCCTGGGACCCTTGGGTGTGCTTGGCCTTTAGAGAGGGTTGAGAGGCAGCAGTGGCTCTTGATGAGTTTGGCCAAGCAAGGAGAAAGAAGAGAATGTGATCGCTCACTTTAATTTCAAACTAAGGTGATATCTTACTATATTTGGAAGTGTATTTTCAACAGAGCTTCGCTATGACTATGGAATAATTTGTAAGGACATGGAAGCCATTAATGAAGAAGAAGCTTGGAAATGGAATGGAAGTGTGAATAAAATGCGAAGGTATGCCTCGTATTTATAGGAAAAAATATGTAAACAAATATCTTATGGTACAAAAACCAAACTACCCTCCCCCACAGCCACCCATGTGCACGGCCACCCTCCCTCCCCATGTGCTCAGCCACCCTCCTTTGTCCTCCTTCTTGTCATGGTGATGGAAGTGATGTTTGATGAGGGGTTTGCTTTTATCTTAGCTTAAGGATGAAGTAATGTGAAATATCTTAGATATTTTAGGTGTGTGTGTATATGTGTTTGTATGTGCATTTGCATGTACATGTGCATGTATGACATGTATACATGTGCACAAGACACAAAACAAGGTTGCAACAACTTTAAAGAACTTTCGTTCATTTAACTATTGTGAATCCAGAATCCGATTTCAGGTCATATTTTTACTTCTCTATTAACTACATATATATTTATAAACAAATCTTAAAAGATATTCTTCCCATTTTAGAATGATTAAAATGTGCTTATTTGAGTTATCAAACTATATAAATCAATATTCAGACAAGTGTTACAAAAGTCTGCTGTTAAACTGCCAAAGTGCGACGAAATTTGCACATCTTTATAAAACAATTTTATACATTTATAAAACTATTATAAATTAGTTATCATCCCTATATAATAATTAAAATTCATCATTTAAAATTATAATTTAGATATTTAAACTTAATTTAAAATTCTAGTAAATATAAAAAAGTGATGACATCCTTGATGACGTCATAAATGCATTTTATTTCCAAAAATGAAATAAATAATTTTGTTACATATTCTTGCTTAAATGGAGAAATAAGTGTATATATCCAGTTTCGTATCATCTCGTATTGAGAAAAACTCAAATTTACCAAAAACTAGTTTTCGTCGTTTTTTGACGGAAATCCCACATAACTATATTTGTAAATATAATTATAAAACATGTTGACCATCATTAATTATTGTTCAAAACATTATAATTTATGTTATAAAATCTTATGTTTGAATATTCGAAAATAAATTATTTTTAAAGTGATAAATTTACAGGTCGTTACAAATGTCATATATGTATATATTTATTTACATTAATTAGGACTCTCTCTTTTATCAATAATTGTGCAATCAATTTGTAATTGGTTAGTATTAATTTTCCTAATTTCAAAAATCAGACATATCCTTATTCTTTACTGATAAAGAGATAGTGTACCTTAACTTCCCTTTTAAAATAACGCTTCCCTTTCATGCATATATTATTATCTTCACTTTTAAAACATGTAAAACTAAATGCATTCTTTTTTCATAAATAGATTATTACACTTCGTTTCTAATATATGCAACATATACTTTCCTTAATTATAGTAATAAATTCCATTAACATGGTAAATAATGCTTCCTTTCTGTGCATGTAAATATCTTTCCTTATTTTCTTTCGATGCACATTATAACAATTATACTCTTTTTAAAGTAATTCAAACACATCCAATTAACTTCTTAGTAAATAAATTTTGACTTATTCTTGTAATTAATTCATAAGCTTAATTTCAAAATAGGCATTAAACTCGATATGCATGCCATGGTAAACATGTTGTATCTTCTTCACACGGTATCCGATTCGGACATTTATATATGACTTTAGGCTAGAAAATATTATTGACCTAATGGAAAAATCAATTTCCCCAAATTCCTTCATTTGTAAAATTTCAGATTTTCAATGTTATATAAATTTACCAAATATATATTTCTTATTAACTATTTAATTTTATTAAAAATGTGGGATGTTACACTCTCCCTACTTAAAGAATTTCTTCCCTAAAATTCCAAAAGATGGAAATGTAACTCCCTCATACAACAGTCTACTCAACTATCAACCATTTGAAAATATTATCCTTAATTTAAAATTTTTAATGTAGAATGTACATACATAAATGGAATGCATATGAACATTTAGGTGTAAAATTAAGTGGATTCCTAAACTATTTGACCTCTTGAAATGCATGTGTTTATGCCATGCATCAAAAATGTATGCCACATCCTAATACTTCCAATTCTATGTGGATGAGCAACCATTTGTTATATATGCAAAAATGAGACAATCATTATGCATATAATTGATTTAATTAAATGGATAAGGTGGTTTATGTCGCAGGTCAACTTGAACATATTAGCCTATATGTGCAATACTAACTAATAAAATACATCCATTAGCAACCATCATATAAAACATGTTTTAGTGACACGTTCACAAACGTGCCTAGAATCTAAACACTTCTATCTGTAGAATATACTAAGCCAAAAACTATATAGGTACAAGTAATTATACTAAATTAAATGGAAACATACCAAAAAAGAGTTTTGGATGGGTTGCTTAGATCTCCTCGGGATCCCAAGTACTTTAAGCTGGACTGTTCTTGTAACCTTAAATTATCAATTTACTACCAGCATAGAGACTCATCCAAATAACTGCCAATGTATGTGATATGTAAACTTCTGCAACCCTTGCTACCAACTAAGATAAAATAATATCGACATGCACTATGATTGATAACTTGAGCACAAGTATGCCCTAACAGAAACCTAGCCTTACGCAACTCTCAATGCACATACATGATACCTTAAATCATCTAAGTAGTATATCGATCACGCCATCTTCTGGATACTAAGCTAAGACAACTAGAAAGTAGACAGTGTCAACTAGCATCAAATGACTTGAATACCTCGCTATGGCTCCTTATCACTTCAGGACATCAAAATTTGGTGATCTCTTAAATATGTGGAAGCTTCTTTTCTAATTTTGAGTCAACTTAAGCCATATCATTTCACTTATAATTTTTCTTCTTTAATCCTCGAACAGCTATGTTACCAAGGTATCACATTTTGAGTAGGTAATATTTTTTATCCTAAGTTCTATAACATTCAAGCAGTAATCATTTAAGCATTCAAGTAAGGTAACCCTATTAATTAATCCGTTCAAACGTTGTAACCTAACTCCTTAATCTAATGAAAGTCCAAAATTTAAGTGAAATCTTGCCTAAAATTGTTTTAGCATTAAGGGAAATTGGCTGGGTGATATACGTGCAACCGTTATGCAAAACAAACTATGTATACTTAAGCCAATACTTCATGATAGCTTTATTAAATAGATAGTCTCCTTTTAATCAAGGGACGATTGAAAGGAATCTGCTATCCTCTTCTTAAAATCTTACAAAAAACTTTCAAATTTTATTTTCCATGAAAACCGCCTCCACTTTCTTAATGCGTGCAAACTGTAATATCTTTTATTTAATAAGAATTAAAATTCCTGAGTTAGCCATTCCTTGTGTAATCTTTTTTACAACTTCATCTAGGATACCTTTTGCAGTCTGAACTTCCAAAATTTTAACATTCTTTAATGTAATATGGTTAACGGGATCTTAACCAAAAATAACTTCTCACCGTTTTACTACAATTGTTTATGGTCAAGACAATTCAAGATGGAACAATGTCTTGCTATATTAATCCAATAGATGTTACATTCATTACTTAAATAGTGTTGTTCCCAAAACTCCTATAGGAACATCTAAAACGGATGATGACCTAGCCTAATGAACTTGATATGGAACTCGTGCCACCTCAACGCTAAACAATGTACTTGTAGTTGCGATGACAATTCAAGTATCAATACTTAGAAATATTGCCATAGAACGAATACTGGAAGACACAACCTACTTTCGTGGTACCTATAACTTCCCAAGCCGAAAGCAACATGTGTGGCATATTCTTACGTGAAAAATCGAATCAGTGACACCCAACCACAATTAATCCAAATCGTCTATCTCTTCCGACGATGTTAAAACAACTAATACTTCAGGGACTTATTATTGATAAACGACTCTTTTAGCTTCATAAGACATTGCTCACATTTAGAGTTCCTTAAGAAAACTAAATTCTCCATGGTAAGGTGTGTAAACGGCATAAAAACCATTGCGAAATGAACTTCTTATAGTAGCTTATCAAACCAAGGAACCTTCTTACCTCTGTAGCATTCTTTCGTATATTAAAATATCTTTTCTACCTTTTCCTTCCTTTAAAGTTAAGTAAGCGTTATCCAAATCACATCCTTCAAACCTTCTCGCGCTAATATTAGGCAACTCAAACCATATTAGGGTATCACAACATGAAGCGATGTTCACACTTTATTTCATAGAAAGTTCAATTTGGTTTCATACCCATACATTTCGAATGTTGATTGAAAAAGCCACCAAGTCTCTACATTAATTTCTTTCTTTACCCTGAATTTTCCTATGCTTCACAACTTCGTAATTATCAAGTCCTTAGCACACTGGCATATTGACCATTTTAGCTAATCCACTCTAATCAATTCAAGCTTTATAGGCTATGTAATTCTTCTAGCTCTAAAAAAACTTCAAGTTGAAATATTAATACTTTTTTTTTTCAATTTCGTTTTCTTCTTTTTATTTCCAATTCAAAGGTCTCTGATTTTAACATCATTTCTACAATACTATCAAACGTTTAAAAATATTAAATTCTCTATTAATTTTAACGAATGTTTCCTTTTGATAAAAATCATGACACACTTTATTTCAGTTTAAATTTTTATCCCAAATTATTCAACCCTGCTTAGAAAAGTGGACATGTGGACATACCTTTCTAATTTTTCTATTATAATAAGAAATCTTCACGAGGGTATACTTTAAAAAAGGCGATATTTTAACTTTCTCAATTCATTTTTTAAATCAAAATTTTTGATTTCCAATCTTCTTGTTATTATTAATATTTTCCGCAAAAACTAGTAAGTTTCAAAATCATAAAATTCTTTGTTAATCTTAACCACTGTTTTCTTTTGACAAAATTTATGACACATTTTTTCATTTTTTTTAAAATAGTTAGATTTGACATAAAAAAGCAAACATGTAGAAAAAAAAATTCTTTCAAAGTTTGACAAAAATATTTACAAAATAAAGACATTTAGAAATGATGGATTTTACATATAGTTCATTTTACCTTTCAAAAATTTTATTGTCTAAAAGCAAATTACATATCAATAGATAAGTGTAACATTGCACCTTACGCTAACCTTCTACAAAAATAAAAGCTTTAAAATAGTTATAGAAAATTATTTTTTATTAATTTTTTCCATGTTTCGAAGCTTTAAATAAGGGGTTACTAGTCCAAACATCAAATTCTATACTTTTCAAAGATTTCAAACGTTGATGTTTCTAAATCATTTTTAAAAATTCTTTCACTTCTATATTTATTTCTTATAAATTTCCTTAAAGCTTGTTTGAATGTGTAATAAAAAATCATGAACCGTTGTATCTTCTTTAAAAATATCAAACATCTAATGTTTCTAACTATTTTTGAAAACATTTCTAATGGCTTAACACTTAAATTGGAGTAGACGAAGCAACCTAATTTACACAACCACATCTAACAATGCTTTAAGTGCATCTAATAACGCTTTAAGTGCATCATACTCAACTACATCTAACAATGCTTTAAGTGCATAGGATTTTAGCCGTCTTCTTCAAAAATTGTTAACCCAAGTCTATCCTCCAATACGACGTCGAACTCCACTGTAAGAACACTCTAGTTATTAGTTTAAGTCAAATGGAGTTTTTGAAATGATTTTTTATATAAGAATAAGGCTTTCACTTTAACCGAGAATATTTACTTTGACTTTGTGAAGTCTTTCATTCATGTCTCTGTTACGCCTTATCAACATCACACCTACTTTTTGTGGGTCCAATGGTACCACTCTTCTTTTGCTCACCCTAAGACCCACAATTTACTTGCTACTACTATTTGGTGTTAGGAACCTCTGTTAGAGTTTCTTTATGGAGTAAATAAGATGGATTTATTTTTCATCCTTACTGTTATAATCTTAATATCTATCTTAACTCACAGTTGTTTTGCTTACATAAGGGACAAGCCAACAACTAACTTATGCATCAAAATATAAGGAGTGCGGCGTAAAAATAAATATATATAATGGAAAATTACAAATGCTTTCTTATATGTCCTAATTTTGTAGGAATTGCATAACCTAAGCTCTGATAGCAAGTACAATAACCCATACCTCATGACAGACCGATCCAAAGCCTAAAATGGCACGTACAAATAGTTGGATTTTTATTGTTTACATGATATAAAGACAATTATAAAATTTAAAACATTCTACACTTTTGGATCTTACAGCGATAGAGAATAAAATATAAATGTCGAATATAACCAAATCAGATAATAATCTCAACTGTGGTCTATACAATAATGTTGCTAAACGACAAACGCATAAAAGTCTGATATATATAAATAACATAATATAATATGAGGTGAATGGAAAGAAACTATAAATAATTGTATTGTTGGAGCGTTACATGATGGAGTTAGGGGTATGCCGTAAGGGCAATTATGTAATTTATTACATATATCTAGCTTGATAACCAATATTGTTCAAAATAAAAGGTGTTTTCTTTCTGTTATATACTTGATATAATATGTTATATTAATTAATTAATTTAAGTAAAAGTATATTTGATTGAAAATCCACAAGTGGTATGCTTTGTGACAGTAGTTACAAAGTATTGTAATTGTGAGTACTTTATCACAATGTAAACATGTAACGATCCACTATTTTGGACCATTCAAATCGACAATAAAACCACACATGTATGACTTGAATAATTCAAAACAATAGATTATAATATATTTTGGAGCAAATAAAACCAATCACAGAATCATAGACACAGATAAATAAGAATAACTCGTAGTGAAAAATAAAACAAGACACAGATAAATCAGAATAATTCGTAGTGGAAAATAAAACAACAGTAGTAGTTCATGAAGCTACCACAAATACAGTCTCAAAACAAGTACAAAATACCATAGTCTGAAAAGTAAATACAACATAAATCCCAATGCATAAATGTTCACTAGTCATAAGCTGAATAGAAAATACTGAATGGAAATAGATAACAACAAGATAGATAGTCTCCAGTAAATCCTAGCTCCAGAAGGTGAGATCCAAAGCTGATACTCAGGCTGACCTGGGCGTAAAGTAAAACACAAAACACTCGAGTTAGGACATACATACTTATACAATGTAAACCAACTCAAGTGAACTGTAATAAAGTGCACAAGTAACTTAAAGGATGCTTGGGACCGCCCATCCTCTAAGGATCCGTTAAATTGTTTACTATGTAGTAATATACGCTATTATAATAATGTCTACAGTAAAGTATAACATATTTAAAAATATCGTTAAGGCGTTACCCATATCCCACTTAACACATTTTATAGTGCTAGTAGTCTATAGAGTCCCATAGTCCACCCTGATCGGGAAGCCATCAGAGGATACTCCATAGGTACGGCACAAAACAAAAATCGTACAGGGCATGCTAAGGTAGGTGACACGACACAACTAGGCAATGCCAGGGTAGATATACCAATTGCACTTTTAGACCGGTGGTAATGCATAGCAGCAACTACCGCCCACCTCGAACCACACTCTTAAAATCAAAAGTGCGCACCAATTAATCACAAAGTAATAGGATGACATATGAAGAAGAGTGTTCAATAAGAGGAGCAGCCTCATTAGCCCGTCAATTGCTCCTATTTTAGCCACCTTACGCCAATTAACGGAAGTCGGGTCCACGTACATACCTCAATAGAACGTCGCCACCATCCTACTTCATTCTGGAATCTCCACTGCGTACACGGTTGTTAAAGTGGTTTCCAGAGTTGGCAGAGAGTATGACAACTTCCGATCCCGGTCCCTTTAACAACTAAACGTTATTATTACCCATGGATTTTTATTTCAAAATCATTTATACTTCAAAAATCAAGATATCATATCCATTTCAAAACTAGTCAATATGACATCATTTCCTTTTAACAACCAAATCAATATGATATCCTTTTTAAATAAAACCCAAATTTTCAAATCACTGAATATTTCCTTCAATTCATTGAAACTTGAAATACTCTTTAAAATCATCTTAAACGAAAACTAGGATATAAAGTCATACCCTTCAATCTTCAATTTCAATAAGTTTCGAATCAACATATTTAAAGTCAATTCTTAATTTAATACAATTTCAAATAAATTCACTTCCCAAAATCATAGTACTTTCAAAGCTATAACAACTCCGAAACCATAATACTTAGAAATCGTAACACTTGAAATGTTATCATTTGGAAATCATATAATTAGAAAATCATATCACCTTTAAAAAAATATTCATTAGTAAAGTTGTAGCATTTTCAAAGTTCATTCGTTCAATTATAACAATTTCAAAACATTGTATTTTCAGAAACAGCGGCACTTAGAAAACGTTACGGTAGATATAGTAGTATTTCAAAAATATTATCATTTCAGAAACAGCAGCACCTATAAAGTCTTATAGTAGATATTTTAGTATTTCAAAAATAGTTCAATTTCAGAAACAGCAGCACTTATAAAGTGCTAGTAGATATTTTAGTATTTCAAAAAACGTTCAATTTCAGAAACAGCAGCACTTATAAAGTGCTACAATATATATTTAATATTTCAAAAACAGTTCAATTTCAGAAACAACAGCACTTATAAAGTGCTACAACAGATATTTTATTATTTCAGAACATAGTTTAATTTCAAAAATGGTAGCACTTAGCAAATGCTGCGTTAAAACCACAGCATTTTGGAAATGCTACCAATTCAAATTCCAGATTTATTATAACATTTCAAAAACATTAAAATATCAGTTTTTGTCCTTTTTAACTTACAAAAACATATCTCACGCTTCAGAAAATATTCATTTGGATATCATTTAACTGATGATTAAATAAAATAGAATTTTATAAATAAAATATCCAAATTAACTATGATTCATTTATCAAGTCAAAATTACACTATTTTACTTAACTTTTTATTTTAATAAATAACTTAACACTTAATTTAAAATACCCACTTCATAAATAAGATATTCTTTCAAAGTTAAACTCAACATTTCCATTTGAAAACTAAACTTTCAATTATCAAGTTAAGTCAAAATTTAAGATACATTTTACCATCTAAATCATGATTGTTTAGTTACAAAACATATCCATTTCATAAAACAAAATCTATTACAATCACTAGGTTTGATTTAAAATTCCATATTAAATCATATTTAATTATTAAGTTATTTATAATCAATAATGATCTTTAAATTACACTTTAAAACCAATTACTGACTTATAAAAATTTTAACTTATGGAAACCAATGTTCTTTATATTTTAGATCATTAAATCAAATCTTTAAGCTAAAATTTCATATATTATATTATATTAAAATTTTTAGGAAAATATTATATTAAAATTTAACCATGGGTCTGTATAATATTTTCTAGCCTAGGTCAAGTGACACGGATATGTCAGATCAGATCATGGTGAGGGGTTGCTGGCCGTGGAAGGTGGTGCTGGAGGAGGAGGTGGTGGTCGGCTAGGGGTTGTGTAAGGTGGAGGCCGAGCATTCATACAAATAAAAGAGGAAGCATAAAAGAAAACAGAAAGAAGAAGAAGGAAAAAGCAATGGAACTTACTACCACAATTTTTTCTCAGGCGATAAAATGAAACGTGAGGAAGAAATGAAAGTTTTATACGTGAAAAGAATGAGAAAGTGAACGACAAGGAAGTGGAAAGGCTAGGAAAAGGAAAAGGAACCATTTCAAACAAGTAATTTAAGTCTTTTTGCATTTCCAATCCCATTATCAAGCCCAAATCAAAACAAGTCCAAAGATCCAAATAAAAATCAAAGTCTAAACAAAATAAAATAGAAAATAAAAATAGAGAAACGAACATAGGAAAATAGAAAATAGAAATTAAAATATACAATAGAGATGAAGTAGAAAATATAGAATAGAAAATAAATGGAAAAATGTTGAAAAATAATCGCGTGTAAAACGCTGAAATTGATCAAATTTAAAAATTATAAAATGGAATTTTATGAAATGAAAAGCAGCACGAATATCAGAATCAAATACAGTTTTAAAGAAAAAGATTAGAAATAAAAAATTCAAATTTAAGTTTTTCAACTGAGAGTCAAAGTTTGACCACAGTTGACTAAAATATAAAAATTTCAAAAATATTTATTTTATTGTATTTGGAAAATAATTTATAAAAAAAAATCCAAAATCATATTGGAAAATTCCAAAATTTCAAATTTAAATGATTTAAAAATCAAAGTTTTGAATTAAATTGAATTAAAAATATTTATTAAAATTATGGGTTGTTACACTCTCCCATACTCAAAACTTTTCGTTCTCGAAAAGGGACGAGACACGAAAACAAGGAAAGGTTAGGATAAAAAAGCAAATAGTACCTGAAACAAATAATTCCGAATTCGAAGCACGCATGCTCTCCTCTGTCTCCCGGGTACAATCATGATCATCCGTACTCCACTGCACTTTGACCAAGTTGACAGATTTCCTTCTCAACTGCTTCATATCTCTATCGACAATACGAAGTGACTTCCTCTCGACAGTAAGGTTAGGCTCAATATCCAAACTCTCGAGAGCAGAAGGCTGGACAATCAAAGATGGATCATGTAGTTATCGACGAAGATGCGAAACATGGAATACAATATGTACTCCAGAAAACTTCTTAGGTAGTTTAAGACGATAAGCAAAAGAACAATCCTCCTTGAGATACGGAAAGGACCAACAAACCTAGGAACACGCTTCCCTCATCTTTCACTTTATCAAATTATTATTAAATTTATTCCACTTAATATCTCTTATCACATATATTAATTATATCTACTCTTATCATAACTACTCAAGTTTATTTATAAATTCCTTTAACACTATTTTATATTGTATATCATCCAATTGCATGCCTAACTTCTGAATAATTAGGTAAGTTATATTGGAATGCAATTTAGTATTATACAAATAAAAATTCTGAATTCAAATATTTCATGTCCAATTATTTATCCAAAATTTTTGACTTCAGTTTATAATTGACATCATCCCTGAATCATAAATTTAAGAAATTAAATCTCCGGTTTATATCAAACAATTAAGAGATAATTAGACACACACACACACACTATATATCAGATCAAATCAAATCTAAAATCATATACATACATATATATATATATATATATATTAAGTCAAGCCATACTTAAAAAAATTTACATCAACTTTTCTTCCTCTTTTTATATATCTTAAAGCAAACAAATTTAAATCAAACAGAAGTGTAGCAAAGCTACGAATTGGTCTCTCCTCTTCGAGACTCAAAAATGAATGTCGATGATGCGGCTGCCATCACTGGAATTATTTTCCAGCGACATATGAGAAGAGCATAGACTTTAAAAATTTAAAAATTTATATTCAAACATACCTTTAAATAATATACATTTTAAAATATTAAAACCAAAGTTTGAGATCACCGGAATTCAATTCTCAAATCCACAATTTAAATTCATTTAAATTCCAAATCAGTTTATAAACCATGCTTTATAATTTTATTTATTTACGCCTTGTGTCAATAATCATTGGTTTTCAAAACAAAAAATGAAGTCAAATATTATCATGACCATTTCAGTTAACTAATAAATTTCCACTCAATTCATTTTTCAATTTCCATAATTTCAAATTCAACTTACTATTATTTAGTTTTGAAATATTTACTTAATAAATTCAATACTATTTAAATAAACCTTTAAAATTTCAAATGTGAGTACTCTTTCAATTTATTTAATCTTGATATATTCATTTAAAACATCTTAAACCAAATCAAGTTATAAAAATCATATCCTTTAAGATCTCAGTTTTATCAAATTTCAAATCAAACTTATTCACATCCTATCAAATAATTTTTCAACACATAATATAAATATATGAAAGTATTATATATATATAATCATGTAAAATTTATTTCATTTACCAAGTTTGAAACCAAAATTGTGTCAGTTTGTTTTGTTAAAGTGTTTTGGAAATCCTGCCGATATCGTTGATCAGACGAATCGATCGAAATCCCAGATCAACCTCGACAACCCAAACAACACAACATACAAAACATCAATATTAATATGAGCACACTCCCTTAATGATTCTAGAGTGGTTTTCAAAATAAGTATAGAAATTCAAATTTGGGAGATTCTAATTAAAAGGATTCAAAGAAAATGAGATAGACAGAGGATTAAAGCAAGATAAAACAGAAGATTGAAAATATACCCGATAACGGTTGTTACAGGTGAATTTAACGAGATGGAGATGATCTTCCCAAGATCCTCCATAACCAATAACCCAAGCACGAAGAAGATCCTCGAGAATCTGATTCACTCTTTTCGTTTGACTGTCAGTCTGCGGATGGTAAGCAGCGCTCAGACTCAGACGAGTACCCAAAGATTCCTCAAAAACTTTCCAAAACTGACTGGTATAGATGGAATCTCTATGAGGATGAACACTCTCCGTCATATAGATCTCAGCTAAATGATAAGCAGAACGGGTAGACTTGACCGGAAAGAATTGAGCCGACTTGGTCAATCTATCCACAAAAAGAGAAAAGAAGAAAGGCTTACAATGATCGCAGCGATTTCAATTGGATCAACAGAAACTCCATTACTAGAAACAATATGCCCAAGAAATCGAACTTCATCCCTCTAGAAATGACATTTCGAGAATTTAGCTTTCCGCTGATGACTCTTAAGAGTTCCTAGAACAAAGATAAAATCAACAAAGAAAGAAGGAGTGGGGTAATAGCAATATACTTGATAGCTTGCCCTTCTGCTGAGTAGGACAATGGTAATGAAGAAACAAAAGAAAAGATTGGATAAGATAAGATTAGATTCACTAGAATGAATATATTAAACAAAGAAATTACTAACAAGGTGGATAAGGTAGGAAAGAGGTTAAGAAAAAATTGATTTCAAAACAAGAGAGTTTGTATCAAAAATAATTTTTGAAAAATCCTTTGAAAATCAATTGAAAAATCATTTTATACTTTAAAATACGTTCTCTCACAAAGAAATGATTCTAAGGTTGATTTCACTCATTTTAGGGTATTTCTACCCTATCTCTAATGAGTTTTTGCTCCGCAGGCTAAGGTTTTCCTAAAACTAAAGCTCTGATACCAAAATGTAACGACTCACTATTTTGGACCATTCAAATCTACAATAAAACCACACATGTATGACTTTAATAATTCAAAACAATAGATTGTAATATAATTTGGAGCAAATAAAACCAATCATATAATCACAGACACAAATAAATCAAAATGACTCGCAGCGAAAAATAAAACAATGGTAGTAGTTCATGAAGCTACCACAAATACAGTCTCAAAAAAAGTACAAAATACCGTAGTCTGAAAAGTAAATACAACAGAAATCCTAATACATAAATGTTCACTAGTACATAAGCTGAATAGAAAATACTGAATGGAAATTGGTAACAACTAGATAGATAGTCTCCAGCAAATTCTAGCTCCAGAAGGTGAGATCCAAAGCTGATACTCAGGCTGACCCGAGATTAAAGTAAAACATAAAACACTCAAGTGAGGACATACATAATTATACAATGTAAACCAACTCAAGTGAACTGTAATAAAGTGCACAAGTAACTTAAGGATGCTTGGGACCGCCCATCCACTAAGGATTCGTTAAACTATTTACTATGTAGTAATGTATGCTATTATAATAATGTCTACAGTAAAGTATAATATATTTAAAAATAGTGTTAAGGCGTTACTCATATCAACCTTAACACATTTTATAGTGTCGGTAGTTTATACAGTACCATATTCCCTCCTGATCGAGAAGCCACCAGAGGATACTCCATAGGTACGACACAAAACCAAAATCATACAGGGCTCGCTAGGGTAGATGACATGGCACAACTAGGCAATGCTAGGATAGATATACCAATTGCACTTTCGGACCGGTGCTACAACCGCCCATCTTGAACCACACTCCCAAAATCAAAGGAGCGCACCAATCAATCGCAAAGTAATAGAATGGCATATGAAGAAGTGTGTCCGATAAGAGGAGTGATCTCATTAGCCCGTCGATTGCTCCTGTTTTAGCCACCTTATGCCAACTCATGGGAGTCGGGTCCACGTACATACCTCAATAGAACGTCGCCACCATCCTAATTCATTCTGGAATCTCCACCGCATACACGGTTGTTAAAGTGATTTTTGGAGTTGGCAGAGAGTATGACAACTTCCGATCCCAGTCTCTTTAACAACCAAACGTTATTATTACCCATGGTTTTTATTTCAAAATCATTTATACTTCAAAAACCAAAATATCATATCTATTTCAAAACTACGTCAATGGGACATCATTTCCTTTTACCAACCAAATCAATATGATATCCTTTTTAAATAAAAACCAAATTTTCAAATCACTGAATATTTCCTTCAATTCATTTAAACTTGAAATACTCTTAAAAATCATCTTAAACCAAAACCACGATATAAAGTCATATCTTTCAATCTTCAATTTCAATAAGTTCCAAATCAACGTATTTAAGTCAATTCCTAATTTAATACAATTTCAAATAAGTTCATTTCCCAAAATCATAGTACTTTCACAGCTATAACAACTCCGAAACCAAATACTTCGAAACCATAATACTTAGAAATCATAACACTTGAAATGTTATCATTTGGAAATCATAATACTTAGAAAATCATATCACCTTTAAAACAATATTCATTACTAAAGTTGTAGCATTTTCTAAGTTCATTCGCTCAATTATAACAATTTAAAAACATTGTATTTTCAGAAACAGCGGCACTTAGAAAACGTTACGGTAGGTATAGTAGTATTTCAAAAATATTGTCATTCAGAAACAGTGGCACTTATAAAGTGCTACAATAGATATTTTAGTATTTAAAAAATAGTTCAATTTCAGAAACAGCTGCACTTATAAAGTGCTATGGTAGATATTTTAGTGTTTCAAAAACAGTTCAATTTCAAAAACAGCAGCACTTATAAAGTGCTACAGTAGATATTTTATTATTTCAGAACATAATTTAATTTCAGAAATGGTAGCACTTAACAAATGCTACCTTAAAACCACAACATTTTGGAAATGCTACTAATTCAATTTCCAAATTTATTATAACATTTCAGAAACATTAAAATCTCAGTTTTTGCCATTTTTAACTTATCAAAACATATCTCACGCTTCAGAAAATATTCATTTGGATATCATTTAACTGATGATTAAATAAAATAGAATTTTATAAATAAAATATCCAAATTAACTATAATTCATTTGTCAAGTCAAAATTACACTATTTTACTTAAATTTTTATTTTAACAAATAACTTAACACTTAATTTAAAATATCCATTTCATAAATGAGATATTCTTTTTCAAAATTAAACTCAACATTTCCATTTGAAAACGAAATTTTCGATTATCAAGTTAAGTCAAAATTTAAGATACATTTTACCATCTAAATCATTATTATTTATTTACAAAACATATCCATTTCATAAAACAAAATCTATTACAATCACTAGGTTTGATTTAAAATTCCATATTAAATCAAATTTAATTATTAAGTTATTTATCATCAGTAATGATTTTTAAATTACACTTTAAAACCAATTATTGACTTATAATTTTTTTAATAGAAACCAATATCTCTTTATATTTTAAATCATTAAATCAAATCTTTAAGCTAAAATTTCATATATTTTAAAAATTCAAAATACTCAATAAATTTTAAGGAAAATATTATATTAAAATTTAACCAGGGGTCTGTATAATATTTTCTAACATAGGTCGAGTGATACAGATATGTACTATTTCAATCCGTAATTTAAAAGAAAAATCCGGGTTCTATCATTTCAAACCCGTAATCCCAAGTCAAATAAAATAAATAATAATCGCTTGAGCCAATCATTTCAGCTCATAACGATTTTTCCCTATTCTAAAGTCCGTTCGGGTATGTATCATTGCAACCCAGAGTGATTCCATTCTACAGGAACTTGTAGTGTGAGAAACAGTAAATAAAATAAACAGTATAATATGGCATATCATATCGGGTGATGCAGCAAATAAATATCAGGTTATAACATCCTGAAATATCATATTACAAGCATATATAAATTACTATCATATCATCAACTACAATTCACATGCCATTGTTTCACAATTATATAAGTACAAATGTCGAGAGTGATATGACCTTCTAAAGCTAGAGATGATAAATTCAAGACACACGAACAAACTCCGCAAAGCACGACTAGATTCGTGGAGAAGATGATGAGCCAAGATGCAGATCTTGCAACAACAAATAAAACAAACAATATAAGAATTCATACAACACAAAATAAGATAAAACAATGCAAAAAAGTAGGAACAAAGTGGGAAAAGTGGTTCGGCCACTTCACCCAAAGGCTTGACCATCAATATATGCTCGGCCAAGACTGGTTGATGCTTGAAATGCTCGGCCAATGGTCTGGTAATGCACGGCTAGGCAGTGGGAAAGTGAAGAGGTAGGGCTTACATGAAGGCAAAAGGTCATGTGGCAAGGCATGTGAAAGGTCTTTGGCTACAAGTGGGTTCGGCCAAGGCATATTGGCTCGGTCTGGGTACTAGCATGGCAAAGTTCAGGTCTGTTGCATCTGTAGGGGTGCGTCTATGCTCATGTCAGGTCATGGCAAGGGGAGATAGTGGCAGTGGTGGCGGCGGCCGAGGCTACAAGGTGGAGTTGATAAACAAATGAAGTACGACAAGGTTTTGTTATGGTGTTGCTTGATCAATGGTCATGGCTTGGTCAGATCAGATCATGGTGAGGGGTTACTGGCCATGGAAGGTGGTGGAGTAGGAGGTGGTGGTCGGCTAGAGGTTGTGTAAGGTGGAGGCCGAGCATTCATACAAATAAAAGAGGAAGCATAAAAGAAAAGAGAAAGAAGAAGGAGGAAAAAGCAATGAAACTTACTGCAACAATTTTTTCTCAGGTGATAAAATGAAACATGTGGAAGAAATGAAAGTTTTGTACGTGAAAAGAACGAGAAAGTGAACGTCCAGGAAGTAGAAAGGCTAGGAAAAGGAAAAGGCACCATTTCAAACAAGTAATTTAAGTCTTTTTGCATTTCCAAGCCCATTATCAAGCCCAAATCGAAACAAGTCCAACAATCCAAATAAAAATCAAAGTCTAAACAAAATAAAATAGAAAATAAAAATAGAGAAACAAACATAGGAAAATAGAAAATAGAAACTAAAATATACAATAGAGATGAAGTATAAAATATATAACAGAAAATAAATGGAAAAAGCTGAAAAATAATCGCGTGTAAAACGCTGAAATGGATCAAATTTAAAAAGTATAAAATGGAATTTTACGAAATGAAAAGGAGCACAAATATCAGAATCAAATACAATTTCAAAGAAAAAGATTACAAATTAAAATTCAAATTTAAGTTTTTCAATTGAGAGTCAATGTTTGACCACAGTTGACCAAAATATAAAAATTTCAAAAAATATTTATTTTATTGATTTTGAAAATAATTTATAAACAAAATCCAAAATCACATTGGACAATTCCAAAATTTCAAATTTAAATGATTTAAAAATCAAAGTTTTCAATTAAATTGAATTAAAATATTTATTAAAATTATGGGTTGTTACAAAACAAGTATATCATTTTAAATATTCCTAGCGAAGATGTATCGAGACTAGAAATTGATACATCCGTTAAGCCTAAAGTACGTAATCCTCTCCAAATGTTGTATAATGTATTACTCATAACTGATGGGAGCACCAAAGGGTTACGTATAGATAGTTATTGGATAACTATGGAATGACTCACTCAATAGTTTTTGTTGGTTAACATAACTAAGGTCAAGCAGAGAATATCGATGTGACTAACTTACATAGTTCTTTCGACTTGAGAATTCTATTGATCTTCAATGTGGAAGCTCTGCATAGATTATAGTTAACCCGTGGCACGCCGTCCATCGAACGACTATAGTTGGATCGAGTGGAACTATTAGAAGTGAAACAATATTCAAGAAAGGATTCGTCTCCTCAATTATATGAGATTAGTTTCATGGTCAACAAAAATCAATTTAAAGTCAAAGTCTCTTCCCAAAGCATTTTGATTAATAATAATTGTCATTATTAGACCAATGACTTTATGTCTGGACTATAAAGTTAAATGTGGAAGATATTGGAATTTTGACCATTGCCAAATTCCATAAGTCCTAATGTGATATAGTTTTGACGAAGAGAATCGGTGTAAATAATTGTCACTATTGGTTACGGATTATAATAAGTAAAATTGGATTTTACCAAAATATGTGTAAGCGATAAATTCGGCCAAAATGTGACATCACCTACAAAGTGATATATGAACGTTAATACTCACATAGTTGGATATTAATCGCTAACTGAATTTACACTTTTGAGTCGCACAACCGTAATGATGAATTCTCTGAAAAACCACATGATTTAGTTAGTTTATGAAAATTTTAAATTGATTAAATTAATTAATATTTGAGAAATATTAATTACTAATTATTTGATGTTTAGAAGTTGTTTGTAATTATTTTAGTGCATTTATAAAAGTTATATTTGCGCACATTGATATACAATATTGATGTAATTTAAAGATAATTGCATGAAATGATTTATGGAAATTTTATGTCATCTGATGACGTGATTTGCGGAAATTTCATGTCATTTAATGAAATATTATGTGAAAAGAAAGAATTGGAGAGAGAGAAACTATCAAGGGAATTAACTAGGGAAATTTTAATTAAAAATTTGGAACAGTTTCATTCTTTCAAATAAAACATATTCTCTAATTCATTCTGTACGTACAATCCATTCTTCCTCGTTCATTCTTTTTCTTTATCTCCTCCTAACTTTTTATGGCAGAAAACAAAAATTAAATTTCCAAAAATCTTTCAACTCCAAATAAAAAAAGTGGTTCATCCATCTCCTGGAAGGATAAGATGTGGGTTTTGTAGATCTGAGGAAATATCGTCATTCAAGGTGCATTCTCTTGAAAACATCTCAAGGTAATAATTCTTATTTTATTTATTCATCATTCACCTTGTTTATATAAGTTGGATCCATAACATATTTCATCTCATCTGAGTATTTTTTTATTTGGTCATGTAGATGAGATTTGTAACGACTGCGATCTTCGACCCTCGAAAATCGACACTAATACATCTTCAATATTCACGTGCTGCAAATCCAAGTGCCGAAAAGCTCTATTGTTAGGGGCAGAAGAAAATAAAGATAGAACAGAATCTCGATGAATGGAATAACATTTATTATTGCAATACAAAATCTTTACAGCGGAAAAAAATTGAATACAATATCAGAGTCTAACCTAGATTCAACCTAGACGGTTATAAATCCTTTGCCCTTACAAATGCTAAAAAATAAAAACAAATGAAATAGATGCGGCGGATAATAGAATATGTGCATGCATAGATGAAAATCTTCATCTCTACTTTGGAAACTCCAAGCGTCTTATTGAAACTACTCGCATCTAACCCGAGTATTAAAAATACCCGAATCAGGCTTGATAAACCAGCGTGATATACTCGAAATTTAATGTATAAATCATGCTGATGTTAATCAAAACCTTAGAAAAGAAGGGTACCTCATAAGACCATGCACATGCATAAATATGGACAAGTTTTTACCTTATGATAACCAAAACACTTTTATACCAAAATAGTTTGACATTATCTTTAATGACATTCCTTTAACAACACTTTTCAAATTATATATCAAAGATAGCTGAAATTTTTACAATGATCAAATTTGACGGCTTACTGGCTAATTTTTAAAGTAGTTTCTACAATCAAACGGTAAAGGAAATGCATTGGAATTGGATTTCAAACAGGGTAGGGAACTAGTCACCATTCAAACCCAAAAATCCACGTATAACACATAGTTTCTGCATGGCTTTTAGTTTCTGCATGGCTTTACACGATCTTTGTCAGCATCCGAACTACGCTGTTATACTACTATGGCATAGAGTATTACTTGGATAGGCTTTACACGATCTCCGTCAGCCTCCAATATCTCTCCATTCATACCATAAGGCAACAAGTACCTACAAGGACATCTTCCCCCCAATAATAGCTCGAAATATATCCTTTAGACTACATAGTCCCATACCATTCTCGGAATGTAAGGCTGGTGGGGCTATGAACCACAAAGCCATGCTTTTCTTTTTGCAAAGCCATGCTTTGATCATCAAAGATTTCACTTTGAATGCCACATCTCCATTCCTTCGATCACTATTGAATTTCACGAAAATACAACATTTGAGTTGTATGTCTCAGAGAAGGGTGTTAAGCTAAGAGAAGTTGCCTTCTCCACCATCAAACAGATGTACGTTTGTAAAAGTTAACGTTGTGATCTTAGAAATGCAATGTCAATCCATACAAGTTCGTTCTAAGATTGAACGAAACTGAAGGCACTCCTCCTACTACATCCCGAGATCTGTAGCAGGTGTCTTTGCATTACAAAGATTTCAAAACACGATAGAACCACTGCTATAATAAATATCTCCATATTGGGAGCGACCCAAAGAATGTCAACAACCAGTCCTTTAACTATGAAGATCTTCGGTCTTCAATACAACGAAGATTTCATAATGCAGACACCACTACCATATAAATATGATATGGGGCAAACCCCTGGGACTCGTGACAGCAATCCCTACATTCTGAAGATCACTGATCTTCAATAATCATCATCTTCGACATGTCTTCACTTCCAAACCTATACATTGGTTCGAAGTGGTTTTTGGATTGGAGTTTGCAAAGCCGACTCTGGTTCCTCCGAACTAATCGTCAATTAAAAGATGTTAATTTCATATATGATTTTCAATCATCATTTAATTTAATTCATCTTTTTATTTATTCATAAATATCTCATAGAGATATTTTGTTTCAAATTATTCCATTTGTCTTTTTAACAATATATGGAATCATTAAGCCTCATTTACCTAATCCTTTTAGTTAATTAAACCTTTTTGAATCATGGAATAATTCCAAATTATTTTATCCTCTACTTAGGAACATATTTACAAATCATTTATTAAAACCTTTACAAAGATTTCCAAGTTATAACTTTTAAAATGGGTCAGAAACAATGTTATTTAAGACATAGTTTACTGCAAACCGAAAACACTAAATTTTAAGTATAGTTGTTAAAATAATTCCAAATCAATTATTTGCATATCATATTAGGAAACATTATTGAGTAAAAATGATCATGGAAATTATACTAATTCTACTCAACATCAATTTCCGTGTTAAACCTTTACTATCCATCAAATAGCGATGAAATCACCTTTTAAATTCATACGGATGTTATGGGCTCCCTCCTTGGAATTTAACACCAAGTGTAAGAAGATCATCTCCATGCAATCCAAGTTGTTTAAATTTGGAAAAATTAATCTTTTAAACTTAATTCGCTTCTAACGTTTCGACCTTATCTATCCCACGCCCAAAAGAGGCCAGGTGAGCCAGGGAACCGATTGCTCTAGAACAACTCCTTAGTTCAAGCACGTCACCCAGATTTCACGAATAGAAAAATCCAGTCTACTCGTCGGCTTTTAGAGCCAAGATTAAATCACTTGATTTTAATAGCTTTTCTTTAAATCATTTATTTATGCTCTTTAAAGTAAATTATAAAATCCTCAAATCATCTTTAATTATTTAAAAACATTCGTAAAAGATTTGGAAAAAGAATCATTAAGTGTAAAACTATATTTCAAAAATTATCAAAGTGCTGCGAATAGTGATGTAAATAATGCTTTTCAAAGCTTATTTGATTAACACAATTTTGCAATCATTTAGAAATCCATTTTTGTAACTCAAATCTATTTTAAAACATTTAAAAGGAATTGTAAAATTTATTTCATATTTTTAAACATTTTAAAAATATATTTTAGAACATTTGCTACTTTGGCCACCGAACTACCAAAGTGAGATTTTATCAAAAACTTGATTTGATCATATTATAAAATCTATTAACTGAAATCTCAATCATTTTCCTTTTTTTGAAAACTATATTCATAAGAGTTTGGAAAATTCTTATTGTAAAGAAGTCCAGCTTTGATTCCATCCTATAGAAAGATTCAACTTTATGGCGTGAAATCGCGAACTACCGTTACGCAACGCGCCTATTTTTGACTCCATATTCATTAGTTGTCAAAACTTATCCACATTGAATTTTAATGTTTATAAAATATTTATAAATCATTTTCAAACATTTAAACCAATATTTTCCACATTAAATCTCCTTTTCACTTTTAAATCATTTCATAATGTTGTAATATTATAATATTCATTTTCAACCTTCTTATATTCTTAAAATCATTAAGATGCTCAATAAACTCCATATACATATTATATGAATTCATTTTCTATTAATTAACCATTTTTATTATGAATTCTTATAATTTATCACAACCATATTATCAGCCATGCCAACATCCATATAATCAACAAAGTTATCAAACATTCATACAATCATTAAGAGATTAAATGGTCATATTATTATACTTAAAAATAGTTATAGAGATTACTTATTATTTGATAAACATTGAGTACTCACCATAAATCTAACCAAATCTTCCTACAAATATTCATATCACCACAGCACTTCACTAATACACTTCTACCATCACTTAAACACTTCATTTCCCTTGCTCAAGTGCTCGGCCATCCTCCTCATTCTACCTTGCCCTCGGTCATGATCTTAACACCCCCAAATTCTCAACCATAGTCGACCATAGCCCTCCCACCATCATGCTCTTGGCCAAGCGCCATTAAAGAAGAGAAGGGGAAGAAGTAGATTAAGTAGAGGTTAGAGAGTAATTAGTAGATTGGAGCTTAAGCACCCCACTATTTTTAACCCTCATACCTCTCTTAAAGAGAAGAAGCCATTAAAGAGCATTAAGGAGCTCAAGAATGGTGGAGAAGATGGATGAATTTGTGAAGAATAAGTGAGGCTATGCTTCCCTATTTATAGCATTTTCAAGCATGTAATCCTTCACCACATCCACATCCCCCTCCATCACTATTTCCACATGTTGGTACCCCCAATATGCTACCATGTGCCACCATAACTTCATTCACTTCCTAGCATGTGCGTTTGACTTTTGAATGCTTGAAGAGTAAGTAAATGGAAAATATCTTAGATATTTTTAACTGTATGTATATATAAATGTATAAAGGTATTATGTGTATATAAATGTATGGATGAATGTATGTGTTAGAGTGTGTATATAAACAACGTTATACAACTTACATACATCAAACCGTTATGTATTCTAATTCCGATTCCCAGTCATATTTTCGCTTATTAGTTAATATACATATTTGTAAAAAAGTTTGAAAATAAAGTTCTAATCATTTATAACTTATAAAAATGATCTCACTTGAATTATAAAATCATATAAATCAATATTAACAATTATTACAAAATTGTTGTCATACCGATAAAGCGATATATCAATTTTTCTTATATTTTCAAACCGATTATATATATATATATATATATATATATATATATCTTTATAAAACTATTATAAATTAGCTATTATCACTTTATAACTATTTAAAATGAATTATAATCATTTTAAACAATTATTTGAATAATTATAATAATTATTACATCATTAAATCTCAAATTTAAATCATTAATCAATTATTAAATATAAGGGCGTCATTGAGGCTGTCGTACATACTTTTAATTTGCCTAAAATAAAACAATTAATTATTTCATATTCTTGTTCAATTATATAAATAATTGTATGTATGCAGCTTCATGCCTGACGTTTAATGATTATAGAGCTATTTATAGATAAAATAGTTTTCGGTCATTTTATTGCTATTTTTCCAAAATATATATATTTGTAAATACTTATACCATTATTAATTATTTCTCAAAACATCATAACTTGTTTATAAAACCTAATGTTGGAATATTTTAAAGTAAATGTAATATATCAAATTGATAAATTTATGATACGTTACAGATTCCTTTTTTCTCCATCTTAATTAATTATATATGTTCACCATGTTATTTTGATTTGGATCCATTTTTAGATATATTTTATTGCTTACATATTCATATTGTTATTATTACATCTACATCATATGGTTCCGTATTTAATTAATTGTTCATATTGCCTATATAATTTAGATCTGAAACCTTTGCAACATTACGTATGTGTCTAACTTGTCCTATCTATCTTGTTATTGTTTCAAATTTGTTGTTTAAAAGAAAAACTTTTTTCGATTGAAAACTAAGTCTTAATTAATGTAATATTTCTATTATTGGTTGAAATAGAAAATATATGTAGTTTATTAATGTTTGTATGTATGTTTTGGGTTTATTATTTTAATTCCAATCTTTTGGTATTTGCATACTTCTATTTAAAGTTTTAAAAAAAGTTTCATTATCAACGTAACCGGTCTTTATTACAAAATATCACAAACCCTTGGATTTCCTTTAAAACTAAAGTTAGACTTTAATTTGTTACTTTATATTAAAGCATAACTAAGTTATAAATTTTAACATAAAGATGTTGTATTAAGTTTAAAACATTATTTGTAATGATTTGTATATACACACACACACACACACAGATATATATATATATATATATATTTGTGTGTGTGTGTTAATTTGACTTAAGATTTATAAGATGGACTTTATGTAAACTCATATCTTAAAGCCTTTTAGTTTTGAAACTAGGTTCAAAATTGTTCTCTTTAATGTTAAACTTATAAAACAATGACACTTAATTCTAACACATTTATATGTAGAAGTCTGCTGTATATAAATGTGTGTGTATTTTAAATTATACTATGGACAAAAAAGGATACATATGAAGGAAACATCATCTTTGTACACGGTCTGATATGTCGCACTTAGATAATTTTATAGTATGATACATTTGGACATAGTTACATTTCATGCCATGAATGAATTGCTTGTTAATGACATTTAATGAATCAATCAATTTAATTAAAGAGAGAGAATGAAAGGTTTCTATCTTAATGTAATGTAATTTATGCTCTCAATTAATTACTGGTTTAGAGAAAGAAACGAAAGGATTGCTTCCCTAAATTAGCTCTTATAAGTAATTGTTAGGTGTATTTCATAAACTATACATTTAAATTAAATTAATTTTAAACTTCCTTTTAACCAATTTTAAATAAAATAATATTTATATAAAGTTTTATTAGATTAGATCTAATATACCTTTAGACTTCATAGGCCCAATTAAACCAAAATGGTAATTTTTTAAAAATTCACCTGTTTCTTCTACTATGGGCTAACCCGGTTCTAACAATGGTATTGGAGCCCAATAGCCTGTGCGATCTATTAATCATGTTAGGGCTAACTAATTAATCTTTTCCACTTAGTACAGTGTCTAGAAAGACAACATCTAGGATTGGAATGGAGTATTCAAATATCATGTCCTACAGTATTACCAACATGGCTTGAAAGGTGAAATGAGCCCAAAGGTTGCCCTTGATAGAAAATACCCAATTAGAATTAGGCCTTGGGATAATTTTCAAAATAGTTTTGAAAATAAGACAAGATGTAACACCCTTAATTTTTGATGACATTATTCAGGAAATTTAAGTAGATGAATTAAATAGAATAATCAAGAACTAGAGTGATAAGAGGATTGTGATTTGAAATTCAAAATGTAGAGGCCGAGCTCAACTTAACAATGGGATTATACATGGTTTATATGTCAACTTAATTAACACAAGGGCATATTAGGAAATTGCCACACCACTACCTTATATTCTCATTTCATTCCCATACACGTTCATTTTGTCAAAACAAAAACAAACGCAAATTAAAGGAGGAGTCGACCATTGCTAGGAGAAAAGAGGAAGAAATCAAATTAAAGCTAAGGATTTACGAAAGGGGAAATTAATCTCAATCAAATATCAAATTTCTTATCCTATTCAAGGTGAATAATGATCTATATCATCTCTATTTTGTTTATATGATCATTTATTTTCGAGTTTAAGATTAAATTCATTTTAATGATGATTTTGTTAATGATATGCTTGGATTTTTTAACAATTTCAATTTAAACAAGGTTGTTTAATATTGTTTTATACAGTTTTACGGTTAAAACCGTCTATAAATGATTTCAAATGCCATGAGAAACTTATATGTTATGTAAAACATGATTTTGAAGATGGTTTAATCTTCATAATTTTCCAAACTATGGAAAATTTATTACGAATTTTCGAAGGAAAATATGTATAATGTGTTTAGAAATTAATTTCGGGTATTTTATGAAGAATTTGGGTCTGAAATTTATTTATGCTAGATAACATATTGAAAGTGAAATCCTATGATTTTTGGGGAGTTTTACTAAGAGATTTATTATGAAAATTAAATTATTTTAGAAGTAGGTCTAAATGATTTAATTGTTTTGCTTAATGGAAGGGCTTATTTTTTAAATTAATCTATATTTAGATCAAAGTTATGCGGCAGTTTTATGTGGAAAATAATTTTAAAAGTTAAGGAAACCAATTAAATGTTTACAAATAGGTAGGTTATTTATAAAGCAATTACTTAAAAAAGGTATTGAAACAGCCTTTACCCAGAATTATGTTCCGCCACTTTCGGAAGCTACCTTTCGACCCGATGCTTCCACCTCAACCACGTCAACACCAACCATGTCGAAACCAACTAAGCGGAAACCAATACACAAGGTATCACAATATTGATACTTAGTGGATTGGAGAAAGGCGGAATGCATGGTGTCGAAACATTGCTTCCGATGGTATCGAAATCTTTATTTTGCTAAAGTAATGCACTTCTTTGGTTTATTAAATGTTTTTGAAGGAGTCGAAACATATACTTTCGAAGGGGTCTTTTTAAATTGCTTTTTAAAGAGGTTGCCACTTCTTGACTAAGTAGTAGCTTCCAAATGAGCTATGTAGTTTTGAGATTAATGCTTTCGAAAGGGGTGGTCTCGATCCAGTTGAAACCCTTCTATCGTCCCTATGCCTTTCGAATGGATTGAAGTCATCAACCAAATCAAAAGGTAGCTTTAGCTTTAAATTTGAATTAAGCCACTTCCTAAAGCTTTTGAAAGGATACAAGGGTTTCGAAGGCAATGGCTTTGAGAGGGGTTTCGAAGCTATCCTTCAATTGTTTTACTTAAGTGATTTAAGCTTTCGAAAGGATGGTTCTAAAGCCATCAAATTTTTCCACAAACACTTTTATACGATGATCAATGGTTTCGAAAGGGGTACTTTCGTATTTATTCACTTTGAAATAAAAGACAAAATTTTAAAGATAAACCCAATAGTTTTGAAAAGGGTACTTTCAATGGTTTCGAAAGGGGTACTTTCAATGGTGTCGAAGATATGCTTCTAGGAGTTTTAAGTAATGCTTTAATACATTCGAAAGGTTTCAAAAGAGAGGTCATAAAGTGTTTTGAAAGGCAGGTGCCTAGAGTTTGAGAAGAAAATTTGAATGCTTTCGAAATGAAGTTTTCCAATGGTTTTGAAAGTAAAGATTAAAGATTTCGAAAGCCTTAGTTTTCAAAACAAAGAATCCAATCCCAATTTTTTTAAAGGAAAACCATGGCATTATCAAAGAGCTTTTAAATGCTTTCAAATTGGAGATTTTGAAGAAGCTAACTTTGATATAAATAATGGGATAAAGGATTTAACCAAATATCTAGAAGGAAATGATTTCAAAGAAATTAAACAAAAGATGTTGGTATTGTTTTTTTGGTATGTGCTTCTTCTATAAATGTATTCAATAATTAATGGACCCATAACTGAATTTTGGGAGTAAGGGCAGAATAACCAAGTAGGTTGATCCAATAGTGAATATAAATTAAGTAACTCCTGTATGAGTAGAATTGCATCCAAGAGGTCAGCCAAACTAGAATGTAGGATGCCTAAATATTAATTAAAGAAGTTATCAAGTAGACAGGTTCATAGTAAACCCATGAAAACTATGTTTAAAAAAAAGTTATTGGCAGGGGCCAATAGGTTCATAGTAAACAGATGAAAACTATGACTAGATAAAGTTATTGGCAGGGGCCATTAGGTTCATAGCAAACCTATGAAAACTATGATTATATAGAGTTATTGGTAGGGGCCAATAGGGTTGTAGTGAACCCATGAAAAATATATATCCGGATTAAGTTATTGACAGGAGTCGATAAGTTCCTAGTCAACCCACGAAAACTAGGATAAGAGGGAAGTTATTGGAGATACCAATAGGTTCAATGAGAACTCATGAAACAATGAAGTCATTGGCAGGGGCTAATAAGTTCTTAGTGATACAATGAAAACTATGAAACGAGATAGGGAGTCTAAAAGTATTAAACTTGTTATTAGTAAGCCCATGAAAACTAATAGGTTAAGAGTGATCCAAGAAACTATAAATGAAACAGTTAATCAAAATGAATGAGGATGGGAAATCCAGAATTGATTCACATGTTGCATATCATCATATTATTTTTAAATGCTATGTTTTAACCATTGTGGATGTAGTAGCACAATATATGGTTTTTATAAAGTTTTGAGAGATACTAGTGATGGAAAAACCCATTGCGCTAAGCGGCGTGGTCTCACTAGATATTAAATGGTTTGAGATGGTATATTATTATTCATACTAGGCTTAATGTCTGACTCGAATTTTATATTTTCCCCTTAAACTCTTAGGCGCTCAATTGATTTTGAGTAGTTTGAGAGTTGAGGTTTTTAGGTACCTCTTTAGATGAATAAGATTTCGGAGACGTACAAGAGGCATGATAGCTATTTAGAGTTCTTTTCTATTTTGATTCTGCCGTGTTTTTTGTGTTGTAAAGGCAAAGTTATTTTATCGCCTAATTATGTACTCTGATCATCCAAGGGGGCATCTTCATATGTCGCTCTTGGCGATGTTGTAGTAATTATATTTTATCTGAACATGATTTGCGTACCGGTATTATGTAATGAACTTGAAATGTTTTGAAATGGAATGTGAAAATTAAGTATTGATTCTAAACTTTTTACATACGCATATGTTTCGGTGTATCAATGCATCTAACATTACCGTATTTAGTCCCTAAAGATTAATAGCTATGGATGAGTACATCATCCATAGCCGTTAGTTTTGGGACTCCAAGTGAGGGATGTTACAAGTTGGTATCAAAGCATAGGTTTATGAAAAATTAAATGAAATTTAAACCTAAAAGATTTTTCAAAACATAATCCAATGAATCAGAAAATAAGATCAGGGTTTGGGTTAGCAACATACTTGTATTTGATATATATATATATATATATATATATATATATAAGTATGTATTCTCCTCTCTCTTAGGTCGTTCTTCTATATCTTACCAAGGCTCATATGCAGATTTATGAGAAAGAAGATATGGAGGTAGGAAACGAAAGAGGAAATCTAAGTAAAGGAAGCACCACAACCAATGCAAATGCTCGACCCATCAGGAGTAACCCGGGTCGATAGGCTAATGCTAACCAAAATGCAGAAGTCAATGTGGGTGCTGAAAATCCACCAGTAGATATGGAAATGATGTATCTGTTCTTCGTCAATCTGATGCAAGTATGAGCAGCGATTGGGGTTGCTAGAAATATTGGAGGAGCTAATTCTGTGGCTCAAGTTGGGAATAATTATGCTAAGCTGAGCAAAGATTACACCAGTCTTGGTGGGAAACTGTTTATGGGAATGAATGCTATCGAAGTTGAGAATTGGTTGTTGCGTTGTGAGAATTTTTTTACTGATTTGGATTTAGATGATGAGCAAAAGAGGAGATTAGCCTCTAGGTAGTTGCAAGGGTTAGCCCTTCAGTGGTGGAATAGTGTTACTGCCGGAGTTCCGGAGGAGGAATTGACTTAGACAGATTTTAGAAGGAGATTTGAACAGAGGTTTTTGTCTGAAGTTGCCAAGTCGGCATTGTTGGTAAATTTATGGATCTGGTGCAGGGAGATTTGTCGGTTATTAAGTATGCCACTAAGTTTGATGTGTTGTCCCATTATGCATATACTACCATAGATACCGTCATCAAAAGGAATGAGAGGTTCATTAGAGGACTGAGGCCCGAGATTGCTAGGGCAACACTGCCACATCTCCGTGATCCTTATAGTGGTAGAGATGGCAATCTTCCATGAGGATTTGCTTTTTATTTATAGTGGAGAGAAGCCAATTGAAATCCAGGGTTCTTAGGAAAAAAAGAAAGTTCTTTAAGAAGAAGAGAGCCAAAAAGGGAGATGCTGGCAAGAAGGCAAAGGCGGAGTTAGTTTGCTTCAAGTGTGACAAGAAGGGTCATTATGCGCATGAGTGCAGGTCAGGCAAGGGGAAGAAGTCTACCGATAGGAAGAATGTGAAGTGTTTCAACTGTGACTAAGTTGGGAATTATAAGAATCAGTTTCCAAAACCAATTAGGGTGCACGGAGGATAGGTTTTTGCTATTGGACCATTATTAGCTGGGCCAACTGCAGCTGATATAGGAAAGACCGTGATGGAAGGTACGCTTCTAATTCAAAGTATGCTAGTTATGGTACTATTTGATACATGTGCATCACATTCATTTATATCTCAGTGTTTGGTTGATAGGTTATGCTTAGAACCCACCTATCTTGTTACTTCCTTAAGGGTTGTGAATCCAATAGAAGGGTATGCAACTCTAGGGATTGGATGTGACCAGTTAGAACTAAAATCATTAGGTCATAAGTTTGCATGCAGTATGCATGTTTTTGATTTCGTAGATTTCGAAATCATCTTGGGTATGGGTTGGTTGGGTGAGTATAAGGCTTGGGCATTTTTCCAAGATAGACAAATATCACTAAGACACCCTGATAGTCATAACTGAATTATATTCTCAATTGAGAATTTTAACCGAAGTAGGTGTGCTTTGTTAAGTGGAAGAAGAGTTAAGTTAGGTTCGAGCGGTAAAAGAGTTTGCAGATGTCTTTGAGCTGGTTATATGACACCATCGAAACATGCTGTTGAGTTTCGGATAGATCTTGTACCAGGAGTTGAACTTGTCAGTAGATCACCTAGCAGGATGGCACCAACCGAGTTGAAGGAATTGAAGGTGTAGCTAGTGGATCTAGAAGGAAGGAATTTTATTAGACCAAGCAGTTCGCCTTGGGAAGCAGCCATGTATTCATGGAGAAACCAGATAGATCGTTAAGTTTATGTATGGACTATCGTAAGCTCAATGAGAGGCGATCAAGAATAAGTATCCTTTGTAGAGAATTGATTATCTATTTGATTAGTTATGTGGAGCCAGAGTGTTTTCTTGGTTGGATTTGGCTATGGTTTTCCATCAGTTAAGAGTGGCAGAAGACAGTATTCCTTTGATAGCATTTCAAACTAGGTATGGTTCGTACGAGTGGTTAGTAGTGCCTTTCGGACTAACGAATGCACCTGCTTTTTTCATGGATTTGATGAACCGAGTTATCTGAGAGTACTTGGATAAGTTCGTATTGGTATTTATAGATGACATTTTAGTGTACTTTAATAATGAAAGGGAGCATGAATATCATCTTAGAGAGTGCTTGAGATGCTGAGCTAGCATAAGCTAAATGCAAAGTTTACCAAGTGTTATTTTTGGAAGAAAGAGGTTAAGTTTCTTGGTCACATGGTTTTAGAGAATGGCATGTCAGTCGATCCAGATAAGATCGAAGCTGTTAATAATTGGAAGAGACCAGAGACGGTGACTGAGATTAGAAGTTTTCTTGGACTTGCTGGCTATTACCAGAGATTCATTAAGGAATTCTCACGGATAGCAGCATCTTTGACTAAGTTAACCAGAAAGGATGTGAAGTTTGTTTGATCCGATAAATATGAGGAAGAATTCCTTAAGTTAAAGCATTTGTTGACCAATGCCTCGGTGTTAGTAGTTCTAGACGGAAACTAAGGTTTGATGGTGTGCACAGATGCATATGGAATCGAATTGGGAGCTGTGTTGACACAGAGGGGTAAAGTTATTGCCTACGCTTCACGATAGCTAGACCAGATGAAGTGAGATATCTTACACATGATTTGGAGTTGACTGCGATGATCTTCGCATTGAAAATTTGGAGACATTATCTCTTAAGGGAGAGATTTGAGCTATACATAGATCATAAGTCTTTAAGGTACTTATTCTCTTAGATGCTGATTATGACACAGCAGAGATGGCTGGAGTTTTTAGTTGCTATGATTTTGGTACAGAGTATACACCTGGGAATGGAAATAAAGTAGTGGATGCTCTTAGCCGAAGACATCATAATGTGGTATTAGCTATGTTGGTAGAGTGGAAGGATTTAGAAGCTTTGACAACTTGTAGTGTGATATTAAGATCGACTGCTAGTTCTAGTCAGAGCACCGTCATGTTGTCCTGTTTAGAAGTTAGACCAACGTTGATGGAAAGGATTGCTTCTAAGCAGAAAGAGGGTCGAGAATTAGCCGAGAAGATTAGAATGCTTGAGGTTGGAACTGAGATCGATGATCTAAGAGATTTTAGTCTTGAACAATGGGGATGGTTGAGAAAGAAGGGACGATCATGTATTCCGAATGTGGAGGACTTAAAGAAAGAGGTTCTTAGAGAATGTCATTAGTCCAAGTTTATGATTCATCATAGAGGGACCAAGATGTATCAAGATATGAAGAGGAGCTTATATTAGGAAGGTATAAAGAGGGATGTTGGCTCTTGGGTTAAGCAGTGTGCAAACTGTCAATAAGTGAAGGCCGAACATCAAAAGCCGAGTGGGTTGCTTCAGCTTTGGAGATTCCAATTTGGAAATGAAATTCGATATCCATGGATATTATTGATGGGTTGCCAAGGTCAATTAGGGAAAATGAAAGTATATGGATCATAGTGGACAGGTTGACCAAGAGTGTCCATTTCAATCCAGTTAAGTGAACCAGGACGACACCTGTTTTAGCTAAGTTGTTCATGAAGAACATAGTTAGACTACATAGAGTTCCTAGTAGTATAGTTAGTGACAGAGATACTTTGTTCACTAGTGAATTCTGGAAAAGTCTACAGGATATGTTAGGCACTAAGCTTAAGATGAGTACTGCATATCATCCTCAGACGGATGGACAGACAGAGAGAGTCAATAAGGTACTTAAGGATTTATTGAGGGCTTGTGTATTGGACTTTGGTGGATCTTGAGAACGTTACCTACACTTAGTAGAGTTTTCCTATAATAATTTTTATCAGACTTGTATAGGAATGGCGCCTTTTGAAGCTTTTTATGGAAGGCCATGCAAATCACCAGCATGTTGGGTTGAGACTGGAGATAGATTAGTCTTAGGTCCAGATCTTAGTGATGCAACATATAAGATTGAGTGAATCCGAGAAAGGATGACGGAAGCTCAGTTCAGACAGAAAAGTACGTAGATAAGAGGTATAAAGATCTACAATTCTTAGTTAGAGTCAGGGTTTTTCATTAAGGTATCACCGATGAAGGGTGTGGTGTGATTTGGAAAGTCGAGGAAACTAGCACCAAGATATGTTGGTCCATTACAGATTATAGAGTGGATTAGAAAGATCGCATACAGAGTAGAGTTGCTGAGTAATATGACAGGTGTCCATAATGTATTTCATGTGTCTCATTTTCAGAAGTATGTGCATGATCCATAGGCTATTATTCCTCCGACAGAGTCGGAAGAGTTGATAGTAGATCTGAAATTGACTTTTGTGAGACAACCGGTTCGGGTTGTAGCAAGAGATGAGAAGAGATTGAGGAATAAGGCAGTCAGGTTGGCGAAAGTTCAGTGGAGCGACAATAAGAAGGACTGTACTTGAGAGACAGAAGACAGGATTAGAGCTATTTATCCTGATTTGCTTTGAGGGTGTGTCTATATTAGATTTATATAGATAGTTGCTAATCAGGTAGCTAGGCAAGTATGGTTGTTAGGAGTGTTACATATGATTGCTATGTTTGGTATTTAGTCCTTACTGAATTTCGTGGACGAAATTCTTTAAGGAGGGGAGCATTTAACACCCTTAATTTTTGATGACATTATTCAAGAAGTTTAATTAGATAAATTAAATACAATAATGAATAATTAAAGTGATAAGGGGATTTAGATTTGAAATTCAAAATGTAGAGGCCGAGCTTAACTTAACAAATGGGCTTATAAAAGTTTTGTATGTTAACTAATTAACACAAGGACATATTAGGAAATTGCCACACCACTACCTTATATTCTCATTTCATTCCCATACACGTTCATTTTGTCAAAGCAAAAACAAATGCAAATTAAAGGAGGATCTGGCCATCGCTAGGAGAACAGAGGAAGAAATCAAATTAAAGCTAAGGATTTAAGCAAGAGTAAATTAATCTCAATCAAATCTCAAATTCCTTATCCTAATCAAGGTGAATAATAATCTGTATCATCTCTATTTTATTTGTATGATCATTTGTTTTCAGATTTAAGGTTAAATCCATTTTAATGATGATATTGTTTATAATATGCTTGTATTTTATAACAATTTGGATTTTAAAAAAGGTTTTTTAAATATTGTTTTATACGATTTAAGGTTAAATCAGTTTATAAATGATTTCAAATGCCATGACAGAATTATATGTTATATAAAACTTGATTTTGGAGATGGGTTTTAATTTATAATTTTCCACGCTATGGAAAATTTATTATGAATTTTCAAAGGAAAATATTATAATTTTGTTTAGAATTAATTTTGGGTATTTTATGAAGAATTTGCGTCTGAAATTTATTTATGTTAGATAACATATTGAAAGTGATTTTTGGGGATTTCTCCTAAGAGATTTATTATGGAAATTAAATTATTCTAGAAGGAGGACCTAAATGATTTAGTTGTTTTGCTTAATGGAAGAGCTTATTTGTAAAATTAATCTTTGTTTAGATCTGAAATTATGCGGCAGTTTTATTTGGAAAATAATTTGAAAAGTTAAGGCAACCAATTAAATGTTTACAAATAGGCAGTTAAGTTATAAAGAAATACATACAAAGGTATTAAAACAGCATTTACCTAGAAATTGTGTTTCGCCACTTTTGGAAGCTACCTTTCGACCTGATGCTTTCGCCTCAACCAAGTCGAACACCAGCCATCTCAAAACAACCTAAGCCGAAACCAATACACGAGGTATCACAATGTTGGTATGTATTGGATTGGAGAAAGGTGAAAGTCATGGTGTCGAAACATTACTTCCGATGAGGTCGAAACCTTTGTTTTATTTTCTAAAGAAATCTGCTTTCATGTTTTATTAAATGTTTTCAAAGGAGCAAAACATATGCTTCCGAAAGGGGTTGCCGTTTCTTGTTTAAGTAGTAGTTTCCGAAGGAGCTACTTAGTTTTGAAATTAATGCTTTCGAAAGGGGTGTCTCGACCTAGTCGAAACCCTTCTGCCATCCCTATGCCTTTCGAATGGATTAAAGTAATCAACCATTTCAAAAGGTAAGTTTTGCTTTATACCAACTAAGCCACTTCCTAAAGCTTTCGAAAGGATATAAGGGTTTCGAAGGCAACAGCTTCGGGAGGGGTTTTGAAGCTATCCTTTAGTTGTTTTACTTAAGTGATTTAAGCTTTTGAAAGGGTGGTTCTGAAGCCATCAAATTTTTCCCTAAACACTTTTATACGATGATCAATGGTTTCAAATGGGGTACTTTTGTATGTATTCACTTTGACCCAAAAGATAAATTTATAAATATAAACAAAATGGTTTCGAAAAGGGTACTTTCAATGGTTTGGAAAGGAATACTTTCAATGGTATCGAAGCTATGCTTCTAAGTGTTTTAAGTAATACTTTAATACATTCGAAAGGTTTTGAAAGAAAGGTCTTAAAGTGTTTCGAATGGCAGATACCTAGAGTTTTGAGAAGAAAATTTGAATTCTTTTGAATTAAAGGTTTTGAAAGCCTTAGTTTTCAAAACAACGAACCCAATCTCAACTTTTAAAGGAAAATCTTGGCACTATCAAAGAGCTTTTAAATGCTTCTAAATTGGAGTTTTTGAAGAAGCTAACTTTGATATAAATAATGGGTTAAAGGGATTAACCAAATTTCCGAGGGGAAATTATTTTAAAGAAATTAAACCAAAGATGTTAGTAATTTTTGTATATGCTTCTTCTATATATGTATTCACTATGTAATGGACCCATAACTGAATTTTAGGAGTAAGGGAAAAATAACTATGTAGGTTGATCCTATTGTGAATATAAATTAAGTAACTCTTGTATGAGTAGAATTGCATCCAGGAGGTCATCTAGACCAGAATGTAGGATGGCTAAATATTGATTAAAAAAATTATCAGGTAGAAAGGTTCATAGTAAACCCATGAAAATATATTTTGAAAAAACTTATTGGCACGAGCCAATAGGTTCATAGTAAACCCACGAAAACTATGACAAGATAAAGTTATTGGCAGGGGCTAATAGGTTCATAGTAAACCAATGAAAACTATGATTAGATTGAGTAATTGGCAGGGGCCAATAGATTTGTAGTGAACCCATGAAACTATATTCGGATTAAGTTATTGACGGAAGCCAATAAGTTCGTAGTCAACCCATGAAAACTAGGACAAGAGGGAAGTTATTGGAGATACCAATAGGTTTAGTGAGAATCCAAGAAACATTGAAGTTATTAGCAGAGGCCAATAGATTCTTAGTGATCCCATGAAAACTATGAAACCGGATAGGGACTTCGTAAGTATTAAACAGGTTATCAGTATGCCCATGAAAACTAATAGGTTAATAGTGATCCTAGAAACTATAAATGAGACAGTTTGTCAAAATGAACGGGGATGGGAAATCCATAATTTATTTAGTTATTTCATATCATCATATTATTTTGAATTGTTATGTTTTAACCATTGTGGATGTAGGAGCACAATATATGGTTTTTATAAAGTTTTGAGAGATATGAGTGAGGGGAAAACCCGTTCCGTTAAGTGGTGTGGTCTCACTAGATATCTAAATGGTTTGAGATGGTAGATTATTATTCATACCAGGCTTTATGTCTGATTCGAAGTTTATATTTTCCCCTTAAACTCTCGGGTGCTCAATTTATTTTGAGTAGTTTGAGAGTTGTGGTTTTCAAACACCTCTTTAGACGAATAAGCTTCTAGAGATATGCAAGAGGCATGATAGCTATTTAGAGTTCTTTTCTATATTGATTCCGCTATGTTGTAAAGGCAAAGTTGTTTTATTGCCTAGTTATATACTCCGATCATCCAGAGGGCATCTTCATATGTCGCTCTTGGCTATGTTGTAATAATTATATTTTATCTGAATGTGGTTTGGTGTTGGGATTATGTAATGAACTTGAAATGTTTTGAAATGGTATGTGAAAGTTAGTTATTGATTTTAAACATTTTACATATCCATGTGTTTATGTGTATCAATGCATCTGCATTACCATATTTAGTCGCCGATGATTAATAATTATGGATAACTGCAATATCCGTAGCCATTAGTTTAGGGCCTCCAAGTAGGGGATGTTACACAAGGTTTTAAATTTAAAAGTTAAATGTAAAATAAAAACATGTTTATTATAACATGTTATATTATAACATAAATTTTCAAAGTGTTTGAAATTATTTAAACATTAATTTCGAAATTTAAAATTTATTTATTAGATTAACAAAATTAATTAACTAATGGAGTTAATTAATTAATACGTATATGCATGTATTATATATATTGATATATGTTATGTTATTTTAAAGTGTTTAAGATAACACACGTATACATGTATGTATATAAGATAAATTTTCGAAATTAATATAATTTAATTAAAATTGTTTAATTAAATAAATTAAAGGTTAATTAATTAAATAAAAATACACATATATAAGATATACGTGTTATACTACAAAGATGATAGTATACACTATAAAGGTGATAGTAGATATGTCCAATATAAAAGTTGTATTAGAATACTAATATAAATAAATAAATTAATTAAAATTAATTAAAAAGTTAATTAATTAAATAAGATTTAATTAATAAAATATTATACATAATACTATCATATAAGTAATATGAAATATAAAAGTTATATAATAATAAAATTTATATGACATGAACGTATAAACTAAAGGTGGAACATTAACGAAACCAAAATAGACCTAGGGAATAAATACATATGCAAAGGTCTATATACCGTGATCTCTGATGTGTTTGGCACTTGAATCATGAGGGTATTTTATAAAAAATACATTATTCCATAAGTCAATATCACTCAATGTATATATAAATATTAAAAGTTAAGAATCTTCAATATAATGTTATCCTTTGGCATATATATATATATTACTTACATACTCTTTAGTTGTTGAGCAAACTCAAGCTAGTGATGTTATGTGTAGTATTACTAATATATTGAATAGACGAGGTAAGATAACTATATGTATTTGTTGAGAAAACTCAAGATACATATAATTTACTTAGGCCGTTGTGATATGGTAGATATGAGTGAATAATCTCTTTCGATTGTTGAGTAAACTCAAAGTCGAAATGAGGTTAGGACAAGGAAATATGGATTAGAAGTTGTATGTGATAGAACCAATAAGGAGCTATCCATTGTTTATAGGACTATGATTTGTTGAGCAAACTCAAGGTTAGAATACCAACACAGACGAGTCCTAACACCCACTAATGAAGTCGAAAAACTTCTATGTTTCATCTTAGGGTTGGAGAAATATAAAAGACTAGTGGGAGCCTTACCAGGAAAATGAAATGATTGCATTTAACCTTTCTAATGTTGTAAGAAAATATGCTAAATAATGTTATAATTATCTAAAATGATAAATTTATGCATCTAATATGATTGATAAAACGTTTATACAGATAAAGAGAATTGAAAATTGAAAAAATAGAAAGATAACATGTACTCACTGTTAAATGCTTATTGAGTGTTAATATTTGTTTCCTTTGGATGGTGTATTGCATTCTATAAGTTTCGAACTCTGAAACTGATACAAAATTATGGCTATTTGATCTATATACTATCACATATAAATGTTATTTGGTGAATAGGCACAGTTCGTAATGTACGATACTTCGATGAATATAATTTATTCGAAATAAACCAATAAACAGTACTGTAAGATCGAGTATTCAATTTGATTAATTACAAAAGGATCGTATTGTGTTAAATGTAGCACTATACCAAAACTACAAGATAGATCTAAGGACTCGATCATTGAAATGATAGTTTGATCAGTTTATGAAAAGTACAATATATTTGATGTCCTTAAATGGTAAGGATGATTGAAGTGTGCTTTTCGTAAAGAGTCTGTTATGATGTTGTAGAAAGGTTTTTCTTTTCAATGGTTTGACCATTTGAAAGGAAAACGAATGTATAAGAGTAGATGTAATTTAAGGTACTGTTGGGATGAAGAGAGTTAATAGTCACTTCTGCTTCATAAAGAAACAACGAAAATGTGAATTGTAATAATAAGTATTGATACTAAACATTGGAATAAGAAATTTGATTTCTATTCCAAAATGTGTCTTAGTATGGAAAATCATTTTCTATGACATTCATTTCTTTGAATTCAACATATTTAATCAAAAAACTCTTCGCTGTAAACTAGTTGCGATATATGAAATAAATAATCTATATTAAGCGAATGATGGACCTCCAAGTTAGTATGCTATTATAGTAATGTCAGAAATAGTGAGAGCAATTCACATAGCACTTATTGATTGCATCAAATTACGAAAATTATTTTTGTAAAAACAAACCGAAGGTTATTTATGAAATAGTGACTATTTTTCGATATCGACTTAAAGATAGACACTGCTATATTTCATTATGAATATTCATTATGAAATAAAGCTATAATATAGTATTTTTTTCATAACAAAAGCGATACATTGAAAATAAAGAAGTATCTAAAATTATTCACAATTATTTTGTAATTATAAATTAAGTCGTAGTATTAGGAAATAATTTTATTATATGATTACGAATTATATGATACTGGTCAGTTATATGTCAAACAAAAAGGGCAATGTACCCAATTAGTGGAAGCATCGTAAGAGTTGGTGAACTCTTGAAATTGATACATATAGTATATGTGATCATAAGTCTATTAATACTAAATCGGTTCCATGTACATGGTTATATTCATTGATGATTTATTACCAACATGGACGTGTGTATTTGATACACATGTACTGTGTCTATGATAAGATCATATAATATAAAATGAAAGTAAATAAAATAAACGTGCAATAAAATAAATGATTTGCCTATATCGAATAGGTGAGTATATTGGAAAGAGTCCCGAATGTACCTAAAAATGAATAAATGTTCAATCTCAAAGGTAACTCCTCCCCACAACACATAATGACGTATTGATAAAAAGTGATCGAACTATGGAGGACAAAGCATATGTAACGACCTGCCTTTTCGACCCTAAGAAATCGACATTAATACATTCATGGTATTCATGTGTCGAATATCCAAGTGTGGAAAAGACAGATTTTCAGGTTAAAGAAAATAGAAAACAGAACAAAATCTCACATCGTGACGAGAAGATCTATAATATATACAATATCTTTACAAAAAGAAAATCATCTTATTTATATATATAACACAAATCAGAGCATGCTAACTTATTTTGGTCTGGAAAGTTATAACAACCCGTCCTTACAATTGCTGATGAATACGTACAGAAATCAAGAACAACAAAACAGTGGAAAATATAAGATACGTGAATGCGCCTTGGAGAATTCAGCTCATCTCCTGAAAGCTCCAAGGTATCCTGCTAAATCTATAAAATATGCTCGAACTGACCCAAGCATTATAGAAAACAACGCCCCAGTTAGTCTGGTAAAACTACATTGAGAAACTCAAATCACAAGGAATTTTATTTTTATAAATTGTAAAATCCTTTAAAATCAAAGGTATCTCATAAGACCATGCCAAACATAGATACAGACGAGTTTTTACCTTACGATAACCAAACATTTATATGAGAAAATCCGGCGATATTATAATAATGTCTAAGGTAAAAATAAAAATAATTAAGTAGTTGTGATGCTTGTGAGTGTACATTACAACAACAATAGGTATGTAATCAAAAATCGCTAAGGCGCGTTTTCTAATTGTGTAGGATTCCACGAAGGTTCCCTCAGTAATTCGAGAAATGGCCCTCCTCCACAAGGATTAGAGATATCCTTTTGAAGCAGCATACATCCCTTGTGATGTACCATAGAAAAAACATAGCTAGTCTCGCTAAGACCGAGTGCATCGCTCCATGCGTGCGTAACAACTGTAGGTAACGTCTAGGTGTTCAGCTGACGACACCCTATGGGTTTGCTAACCCTATTGGCCATGCCTCCTATCTATGGTTTTAGTCATTACCGCTGATGAGACTACGTCCGACGTTCCAACTCATGCACAGCCATCAAAACAGATCATGGAATCCCATATGCATTCAAATACCCCAACGGGTCTCGGAATCACATATGGATTCACATATCTCAAATATATTTTGGAATCACACATAGATTCTCATACCCCAACAAGTCTTGGAACCACACATGGGTTCCCACATCTCAATATATCATTAAACTCCTTCATAGAACTGTATATGTTTTTTGGAGTGGTTATGGTACGAGTCATCACTTACGAGTACAATCCCCCACTTACCTAGTGCCCCAAAAACCAACCATCGATTTTCCAGAATGCTCAATACCGGTTCTTTAGCAAATAATCAAATAATATATAAAAGCGGGGAACACGCCCTAACCGTTTAAGTGGACGGGTCTTCTCATCATTTGTCTTAGAAGAAAAAACGAGTTTATACGTACAGTATAGCATCACCGACAGTACATGTACCATATAATTCCCAAGTTTCTCCTAGATATTTTAAAAATTAAAATCATTCGACGTTAAGTATGGAATATTTCCGTACCATCAAAATTAAGAAGGATAACATATTTAGACCAAGATTTGATAGTCGGTTATTTAACCATCAAAGAAACAAACATTCAGATTACTCTCCGATGAAAACCACCAAGACTCTGAAATTAATCTTTCATTGCTTTAAAATTACCTTTCAGATATTTATTATAACATTCATATACTTATCATACCAGAATAAGTATTTTTAGGAAACCCACCACTTTCAACTTGGAAAACTTCACCATATACTTATATAATAATATAAAAAATTTAAGAAAGATTTCTTATTCCCAAATCATATTAAAATGATCAAAACAAAATGTTGGTAAAACTAAGATATTAATAACCCAAAACACTATTTTTTTTATAAATGATTTTGGAGATTTATAAATAGAGTTTTATAAATAAACTTGAAGATTTATAAAAGAAAGTTCATAAAAAGAATTGAACATGTATAAGAAGATATTCACAAAATAATTAATTGGAGATTTATAAATAGAGTTTTACAAATAAAATCAAAGACTTATAAAAGAGAGTTCATAAAGTGAATTGGAGATGTATAAGGAGATGCTCATAAAATAATTAATTAGAGATTTATAAATGGGGGAATTAATTTAAAGCATAAAGATTTATATATTTTTTGCCTTAAGGACACGACCTCAATATTTTTAACACAAGGACAAAAATTCTTCTAAAAATTATTCATAAGTACAAACATTTTTCAAAAATATTTATAAGGACAACAAAACTGCTACCGAGAAACTACTACCGATAACTACAAACTGATACCTAAAAACTGCTATCAATAACTAAAAACTGATAACTACAGAAAGTTGTCATTCGGGATAAAATATTGAAGGTCTGTTCTTGAGGCTAAAAAGCTGTGAAATTTTGTTCTTGACAATAATTTCCTGTTTATAAATAGTGTTTTATAACAAAACTTGAAGATAAATAAAAGAAAGTTTATAAAGAGAATTGGAGATGTACAAGGAGATATTCATAAAATAGTTATCATTAAATTAAATTACCCTTTGTTATAATTATTTTCTCTGATACCACGTGTACGCACGCTCATCATTCCATGCCATCGCCTTCTGCCGCTTCCAGACACTCGCTATCACCTGATGCACGTCCAACCCTACCTATTAGATCTGCCACCTACTCACACACGTGAGCTCCAACCAAGCTACAACACCTTCTCCATACATGTACATGTCCTCAACTTCCTCCTCCTGCATGCATCCACTCACAGCCATAACTTCCATGCAATAACCAATCTACATTCTCCATGCCTCGGCCCAAAGCCCCTTTCGACCCAACTCCCTATCCTCATCTCTTTTACGTTTCCTCCTATGCATGAACTCACCCGCATGCCACAGTAATATACACTTGCACATACATCACACACACACACTGGCATACCCACATAAAATCTGATCTCATCTATACGAGTTTAAAGCTACAAACATTGCCAATTTCTATTGAGTGGAATGTTTGTTTAATTTTTGAAAGATGGAACTAGTTTTTACTAGAGCAAAGCAAAAAAGAAGGAAGGAGACAGAGAAGTGTTTGTCTCACTTGCAGCCAGAAAAATGGAAGTAAAAAAATGGTTCTTATATATATAACCTAATATTTTCTTAAGAGCTAAGGAAAGCAAGGACATAATCAATATACTTAAGTGCCAGGATATACAAGTACAAGAAAATATGCAGCCAAAGATAAGCGTAAATATGTTGTTTTAGGCAATATAATGTTATGTGTTTGGATATTTGATTTTGAAATAAGAGGCCATTAATTGGTTACTATAAAACACAGAGAGAGAAGGGAAGGAGGAGAAGGGAAAACAACGTGTTGAACTGTTGGTGTTGACAGACAATATACTGCAAATGTTAAGCAATAGGGTACAAATTCTTAAATGCAAACTAACCAAATCGGCGCAAGGGCACAAAAATACATTGCCCAAAAGATTTGAAAAAACATTTGAGCCGAGTTGCTTAGATTTTGTTTTTAAAAGGCTTAAAAAGAAATAGTTTGCGGCATCACGCTACATAGTATACCATTCTTGTATGGACCGTGAATGACAGAATTAAAAATATAATTGTCCACCACAATATGACATGATCATAATTCAACAATAAAATACACTAGTTATTCAATTTTGTTAAATTTCAAAAATATCAACGTTCGACATAAAATACGTCAAACGAAAATTCAATTATTTTTCAAATTAAAAATTATGGAAAAATTCTATAAATTAAATTAAAAATACATCATTGAAAATCAAACAATTCTTTTTATAACATGATTAATAATGAGTAAAGTTGAGTTAAATTCTTTTTATAGGGTGTGTACTTAAGAGTAGTGGTTAAAACTAATATCATCAAAGAATAGTTTACAAACCATATAAGATAAGGGTTTATAAGAAACCCCTACATATCTTGGGCTAAGGAATTGGCATGTTTGGTGAATCAAAAAACTGCATGTAATAATTGTATGTAGAGGATCTTGTATGAATCGTCCTAAGAGAATTTTAGGAACTATAGTCATTAGATGACTAATTTATGTTGTGAATATTAATATATTATGAACTAATGCAAAATTAGTTTTATATAAAGCAACTCATAAAATGTTTATGAATATTTGTTTCAATGTATTGAGAAACAACTGTTATTTCAAGAAATACCAACTTCACAGCGTATGAATTTCTTTAAGAAATTATTGGTATAATATGGATTTGGATAGGATCCAGAGATAAAACGGATTGCAAGGGATGTAATGCAATTAACCAAATAAATTAAACACAACACTTTAGAATGTGTAATAAATATTTTTGTACATTGAAGAGAAAATATGATTTTTTTTTTATCAATGTCGAGAACAGATAATCCTCAGTAGTCAATTAAACCACTACGAGTATTGACTCTACAATATGGTACGATACGCAAATCCGAAATAAATTCCAAGCACATCATCGAAATATGATTTTGATAGCTGTATTCGAAAGGATACGATCCCTTTGGCCGCATATGTGTCTTTAGAAGAAAGATAAATGCAGTTGGAATATAGTGAGTCAATTTAATAAGAATAATACCGTAAATTTCAATTGTTGAATTTAACGTAATAGATTCACCATCCGATGTGCTCTAGCAGGTTTGGATTTTACTCACAAAATTATCGCAAAATATGACTTTATGTTTTAGTATATATGTGTTGAACAGAAAATTCTAAATAAAAATTTAGAGTAAACTGTTTACACACAATAGCCAAATTGTCTCAAATTTAGGAGCAATATTGAGTTTGTGAGTTTTCGACAAGAAGGAATACGAAAGAATCATTCAAAAAAGCATCAAAATTAAACAAGTGTTTTGGTAGAAATATCAAATAGTTTGATTATCAATAAAAATGCAGAGAAAACATGTGATCATAAGAAAGAAAGTTAAAATGGTACATAGATATTTCAAAACCACAAGTAAACAACACACTGCTGATTGTTAACAATGTATTTATGTGAAAATTAGTTTTAATTGTTTTAATAATCAAGATTGAATTTATAAATGATGTCATTTATAGTAAGTATAAAATATGTTGGGACTGTCACAAATGAAACACAATGACACCTTATTAAAGTGTTTAATGCAAAACATGTAAGATGGATTCCTTATCTCAGGTAATAGGAATTATCATACATGTTATATTGTTTATGATATCCAAATTTAAGTATTTGATACATAAAGCAAATACCAAATTCATATTAATATCACTAAATGGTTATTTGAAGCGTTCTCATGTATTTATGAAATACTAGATAATTGTTTACAAAAACAACAAATTCCTTATGAAGGAGTGTTCGGACTCAAACTTCATAAGTGATATTGAGTATAATATGTCAATAGTAAATTCAAATTAAGAATCTTTAAGTTGAAAACATTCCGAATGAAAGACTATGGCTGATTCAATAAAAAGGCTAAGTACATCGCCTTGAATAACGCTGCAATAAAAGCAATGTATATAAATATAAATGCACAAATTTACAACTGAGCTGATGGCGATTCCAAATGTTGAGAATCCCATAACATTGCTATATGATAACAATGTCTTGATATAGTTCATAACCAAACTTAGAGCTCACTAGAAGTTGAGAGACATACTCAGAATTGTTTCATATGATAAAATAGTTTATCACTGTCAAGCAGAATTGGTTGACAGAGTAGATAATTGAAGCATAATAGCATACCCATTCACTAAGGGACCGACCCAATTGGTTTTGAGAAAACCGATTGGAGAAGTTGGAATAAGATTCCATAATTGACCCTAGGTGCAAGGGGGATTGAAAGGGTTAGGGGTATGCCTTATGGCCAATGATGTAATTTGTTATATATATATATATATATATATGTATATATGTATATATATCTAACTTGATAACCATTCTTATTCAAACTAAAAGGTGTTTTATTTCTATTATATACCTGATATGATATGTTATATTAATTAATTAATTTAATTTAAAGTATATTTGATAGAAAATCTATAAATGGTACGTTTTGTGGCAGTAGTTACAAATTGTTGTAACCGTGAGTAATTTATTATAATGAAAACAAATATACTATTTTAAATATTCCTAGTCAAGATGTATCGAGATTGAATATCGATACATCCTTTTGAGACTAGAGTATCTAATGCTCTCCAAATGTTGGGCAGTGTATTACTCATGACTGTTTGGGGCACCAAGGCGTTATTACTGATAGTTATTGGATAACTATGGAATGACTCACTTGATTTGAGAATACTATTGATCTACAATGTGGAAGCTCGGCTTTGATTATGATTAAATCATGGCAAGGCATCCATTGAACGACTATAGTTTGGTCGAGTAGAAGCATTATAAGTGAAACACTATTCATGAAAGGATATGTCTCCTCAGTTATATGAGGTTAGTGTCACAGTCAACTAAAATCAACTCAAAGTCAAAGTCTATGGCCAGAGCATTTCGATTAATAACAATTGTTATTATTGAACCAAAAAATTTGTATTTGGACTATAAAGTTGAATGTAGGCGATGTTGGAATTTTAACCATTACCAAATTCTTTAAGTCCTGATGTAATATAGTTTGACGAAAAGAATTGGTATAAATAATTATCACTATCGGGCACTAATTATAATAAGTAAAATTGGATTTTACCAAAAGTTGTGTAAGCGATAAATTCAACCAAAATGTCACAAGCCTGCTAAGTGATGTGTGAACATTAATATTCGACTAGTTCGAGATTAATCGCTGACTGAATTTACACCTTTGAGTCATACAACCGTAATGATGAATTCTCTGAAAAACCACATGATTTAATTAATTTATAAAATGTTTTAAATCGATTAAAAAAATTATATTTGAGAAATATTAAATACTATTTATTAATTATTTGATGTTTGAAAGTTGATTGTAATTATTTTAATTCATTTATGAAAGTTATATTTGCAAAACTATATTTGAGAAATATTAAATATTATTTATGAATTATTTGATGTTTGAAAGTTGATTGTATTTATTTTAATTCATTTATGAAAGTTATATTTGAGCGTATTGGTATACGATATCGACGTAATTTAAAGATAATAGCATGAAATGATTTGTGGAAATTTTATGCCATTTGATACATGATTTGTGAAAATTTTATGTCATTTGGTGACATATCATGTGAAAAAAAGTATTGGAGAGAGAGAAGTAATCAAGGGAATTAGTTAGGGAAGTTTTAATTAAAGAATGAGAACAGTTTCATTCTTTCAAATAAAACATGTTCTCTAATTCATTCTATACGTAGAATTCATTCTTTCTCGTTCATTCTTTTACTTTCTCTCCTTCTAGCTTTTCATGGCAGAAACAAAAATCAAATTTCCAAAAATCTTTCAACTCCAAATAAAATATCAAAAAAAAGTGGTTCATCCATCTCTTGCAAGAATAAGATGTGGATCTTGTAAATTTGAGGAGATTTTATTATTCAAGGTGCATTCTCTTATCTACATCTCAAGGTAATAATTCTTATTTTATTTATTCATCATTCTCCTTGTTTATATAATTTGGATCCATCACATATTTCACCTCATCTGAGTGTTTGTTTATTTGGTCACATAGATTAGATCCCCTTTTGCTCCATCTTAATTAATTATATCTATTCACCGTGCTATTTTGATTTGGATCTGTTTTAAAATACATTTTGATTGCTTACCTATTCATATTGTCGTTATTAGATCCATATCATATGATTCCATATTAACTAATTATTCATATTGCCTATATAATTTAGATCTAAAACCTTTGAAACATATACATATGTGTCAGATTTGTCCTATCTATCTTGGTTTTGTTTCAAATTTCTTATTTAAAAGGAAATTTTTTTGATTAAAATCTAAGTCTTAATTAACGTAATATTTCTATTATTGATTCAAATAGAAAACTTATGTAGTTTATTAATGTTTGTATGTATGTTTGTGTTCATTATTTTAAATCCAATCTTTTGGTATTTGCATACTTCTGTTTAAAGTTAAAAAAGGTTTCATTATTAATGTAACTGGACTTTATTATAAAATATCACAAACCCTTGGATTTCCTTTTGAATTAAAGCATATACCACCACAACAAAAAGTGTCTTTTATAGCGGCATATAGCCGCTATTAATCACAACCATAGCGGTTGCGCTGTATATCGACATGTTATAAAAAACTGTTTAATATTTATAACACAAAATATGCCGCTATGGTTGAGCTTAGTTTTATAACGCAAATTCGCCGCTATGGTACGTTAATTCAATAGCTCATTTTAGCCGCTATAATACAGCTAAATCTCAACGGAACTGGAAATCTTTATAACACCATTTTACCGCTATAAAATATTTATTCAATAGCTCATTGTAGCCGCTATAATACAGCTAAATCTCAACCATTCAATAGCTCATTACAGTGTACAAACATTAAAGCAAGTGCATAACCGTTGAATAAAACATAAGCCTACAGCCAAGTTAACATAGAGAAACAGAAAATAATGTCAATTAAATAAGTGTACAAACATTACAGAGTACAAACATTAAAGCAATCCTTCCAAATAATGTCAATTTATTAAGTCTACATGCAACATTCAACCAAATTCTGCTGTCTAAATATAACGAATCAATAATCAAACATTTTAAGATTATGAATTGAAGAATATCACTTGAACATGTATTAGTACTCTGTGAACCGTTCATACAATTTTCCACACAACTGAATATTATTTGCATATTCTTAACAAATAGATATATGACACAAGAATTTCATTCATAAGTACATGCTTGGTCTTTAAATCGAACAGGCTTGTTTTTGCTTTAGTCGACTACAAGAGCACATGATACATGTTTGCGATGGGTGACTCTCACAAGTTTCCCAACGACATATCCACGAGAAAATATTTCAAAGTCCAAGGTTAAGGGCACAGAACCACCAGTGCTAGTAAGAGCTAATCCTGCTCCTGCCCCATATAATGGAACTTTGTTTCCTTGTAGAATAACTGATACTGTTCTGTGGCTCTTTCTAGGTTGGTAGTATTTCTTCAACTGTGACATAAATACACTTTAAATACTTTCAAGAAAAATTATGCATATGTACCATAACAAATACATTGTTGTAGGACATTTTTTGAATTCTTGTTCAAGTTCAAGAATTATAATTAATACATTGTTGTTGTGATGTTGGTTATAAGAAATATCACTGGGCATATACAATAATAAACATTACAGAGTATACTCTAGTAGCAAATAAGAGGATCATGACTTGCAATCAATACTCAGATGATATTACTATGAATCACTGACACAGAACATAGTATTTGCTAATTATTATAATTTACAGTAGATGGGCAAAGAGTCAATTATAAAATATACCTGGCCAGTAGCAATGGTAATCTCTGAATACTTGAGATTGATGAAACTGGAAGTGACATGAATACTGAACATGGAAGCAGAATTGTAAACCTCTATCTTCACAGAACAATTTACTGTCACCATCTTTGTGGGTACTAATGTGGCATCGGTTCCCTCCCCAGCGTAGAAATCATCCATTATTAAGCTTTGTACAAATAGTTAATTACATGTTAGAATCATAAACCTGAAAACTGGAGTAAAATAATAAACAAAAACACAACCTAATGATCGGTCAATTCAGATCAATGGGCCTAGTAAACTGCTTTAAATTAAAATATCATCAGAAGCATACGGTATGTGAATTTTTGAAGAAGTTTTTCATGAAATTTTCACATTACATACTATTAACGAAAACTACTGTCATTGTTTGGAGTAAACTCATGCAGTAGATATATCAATGTTTTGGAATAAACTATCATCCGAAGCCAAATTATTTTCTTTTATTTTGATTTAAACTATCTAACTACAAATAGTACTGTCTGTTTTATTTAATTTTTTTCAGTTTTGATCTTTTACATACAGTAGGATATCAAAACAGGGAAACCTGATCCATGTTAGTATAGATAAATCTACTAAAATGCACCAAATTTTTACAGTTATTAGATTAAAGATAATGTCCTTTTGCTATGGTTTTGAACTGAACCAAATGATTTAATTTCCATATTAGAGGTTCAAATGCCAGACTACAACATATGCAATAAATTAATATCCTTGGGTGATGCTATAAGTTGAAAATTGAAAGGTGCAAAGTTTTAATTATGGATTAAAAAAAAGGTTAGTCAAATTATGCTAGGACAGACAGACATCACTGAGCTTTTACCAAAGCTACATGTTTGAATAGAAAGTTACCTTGACAACAACCTGGGGCTTATTGGGCCATTGTTAAAACTATTATTAACAGTCAATCCATTAAGTTTTATCATATTTCAGTCTAACATTATTTACTTGTATCCATAATAATTGAAAAAAGAAAAAGTCCGCCTTGTTTGTCTAGTTATCTTCATAAATAATAAAAATCGTGTACCCAAGAATCAAAATAAGTGGCAATATGTGTCGGGGCATATGTGTAGTTTGTGAATGATGTCCATGTAGCTGAAGATTTTTAGAAGGATGCATATAGAAAACAATGCTTTTTATGCACCAAAAGAAATCAGCAGTTTTTATGGATGGATCGTTAATTTTTTTGGTTGAACTATAATATAAATAATTAGCTAATCTATTGGTATGTAATTTCAGTTGAAATAATACCTTTCAGCTACATTTGTTGGCAATCCTCACTTTCTTCTACCTTAAAAAAAAAGATAAGAAATGGTGTACATAAATCAATATTAGATCCATTTCCTGATTCAAATATAAAGAACGCGACGATTCACGTAAATTAAAATCTTTACTGGTTTCACTGATGCTTGGTCTTTAGTAACTCCATACATAAGATAAGCACACAATAATTCACACAACAAATGAAAGGAAAAATACCTCCATAATTTTTCACAAATAGCTACCTTGCATCGTTTTTCAATGTTGAATGAATATCCTAATCCTCTGTCCCCTGTCTGCCCTATTACAGTTGCAAATGCAGTTACACGATAAAATCCTAACAATAAAAATAGAATTTTCATAGGTAAACCATCCATTAGCTTCTTGATTCTAGAGGTTATCTTATGCTTGAATGATTTGATAACTCTAACTAATCAAGTCCCTCTGTTACTATCTTGATTCTAGAGGAAAACCCAATATTAGCATATCAGTAGACTATAAGGCTTCCGGAGATACTCAAGTATGCCTTCTTTCAATCATGTGCTCTTATGAGTTGAAAACTATTTCCCTCTAACGTGTTTTATGTTAGTGGCTTATTTGCTGGATAACAGAATTTGGTTTTGATTCATAATGTTGTGTTTAATTAAACAAGTAGTCCATAAATGTTATCGATTTTGTAGTGGTAGATGATATTTCTAAGGCAGTATAAAGAAACCTAATATAAGCTTATTCATTAGAAATACCTAGGGAATTTAATGTTTTATTCTATATGCTTATATTTAGCAAATTATTTCATTGAAACATTCTATATACTAGTGGCCTGCATATTGGATAACACCTAGATGAGATTGTGCAGAAAGATGTAATATGGATTTTTTTCCTATTCGTTGTTCTCCTACTTTGTTTTGTTATATTATAGGACGATGGTACTGGTTGGTCTATTTTGTTCTATTGCAACAAAATAGGCTAGCAAATCATCCGCCAAATCAAAATCAGTAACAGTAGGCTTGAATTCGTTTATGTTCATATAAGTATCTTCTATAAACTAAATCGTTGCTAGGAGCATCGTAAACATGTAATTAAATGAACATCGAATCAAGCAGACATTGATGAAGAGCAGTGGCGTAGTCGGGGTTTAAGTTTGGTGAGGTCATAAAAATGTGAGGGTTCGGGAGTGGTAATCTCCAAGAATTTTTTTGTAGAAAGTATTCGACGAAATTGAAGAAAATTTTATTTTAAACAATTGAATAACCATAGACAATAAGTAATAAAATAATATTTGATTACAAATACAGTCGATTATTTTGATCTTTTCAAATTAAAAAACCATAACATAAATACTAAAAATATCTAACGTTGTTCTTGTCGAGTTCTCATATTTTGAAACTCATCAATGATTATTACTAATCTAAAATAAACAAAACACTTCATTATAATTTCAGTAAAGTATATTATTTCTTTGCGAAACTCATCAGTATTGTACCATACTCATATTATTTCATCAAATTCTTTACCAAATCATGAAAAATTTAGCAAATTCATTAACATTTCAGTAAATTCATTACCATTTCAGCAAATCTATCTCTACAAGGAGTATCATTTCATAAAATTTCATTTCATTTCATTCATAATTTAACAAATTAAATTTATTCAAATCAACCCAAAATCACTAGCTATGTTCAAATCAGTAGCTCCATTCCATTCAATAATTAATTCAAGTAAAATCCTAAATAATTAGGTTCAAATCAATGAGAATTAAAACTATAGTTAGCAGATTACCATTACTGTTGATGGGATGAGATGAATGGAGTAAGATGATGCCAGAGAGGCACGGAAAGCTGATTTGAAGCACCTGGTTTGGATTGACTTTTGCTCGATGACTTGAGAAGAAACTTGCGATCAACATTTGTCTTTTTTTTTTATGAAAACGCGTTCTGTTTTGACGGCTTCTAATTTTTTATGTGAACTTCCCTCCGTCCCCGATGAAGAGCGAAATCGAAGATTGGAGATTAGGGTTCGAGACGATGTCGACTTCACAACTGTTGAAGATCGGAGATGGACTAGAATGGCTGAAGTTAGATAACTAGAGATGGAGATGGAAGAGAACATCGGTTAGGGTTATTTCGTTTTGGGAGGGAGATGAAAATTGTTAATTGTTATTTGGGAGGGAGACCTAACCGGTTAAGTGTTTTTGGAGGGAGACGCAAATTTTGGGGCCAAAACGTTACACATGTACCGTACAAAACAAAAGGACAAATAATTAAAGGTAAACAATAACGCTTTAGAATAATGCGTTATTAAATGGCGTTATTAATAACATGTTTTCTTGTAGTGTACTAAGTTATAAATTTCAACATAAAGATGTTGTATTAAGTTTAAAACATTATTTAGAAAGATTTGTATATACATATATGTGTGTGTATGTGCGTGTATGTTAATTTGACTTAAAATTTATAAGATGGACTTTTATGTAAAATAAAAAATCTTTAATCTTAAACCCTTTTAGTTTTGAAACCAGGTTCAAAATTGTTGTCTTTAATTTTAAACTTATAAACATTGAAACTTAATTTTAACACATTCATATGTATAAGTCTGTTGTATATAAATGTGTGTATATATAAATGTATATTTATTTTAAATTATACAATCGACAATAAAGACACATCTAAAGGAAACATCATCTTTGTACACAATCTGATATGTTGCACTTACATAATTTACAGTTGAATACATTTAGACATAGTTGCATTTCATGCCATGAATAAATGGCTAGTTAATGACATTTAATGAATCAATCAATTTAATTAAAGAGAGAGAATGAAAGGTTGTATGGACAAGTAGTTAAAATTCAGTTTTAACCTAAACCTAAGAGTGTTCTTTAGTGCGTGTTTTCTGTATTCATAAGTGATTAACTATTTTCATATTATAGCTTCACTACTCCTATTGTAATTAAATTCTATTTTTTACGATGAAGGCTTCCACTAAAAGGTGGAACAACTCAACTGAATAATTACTATAAAAAATTCTAGCAAATAACCACCTATTTATATACCGAGTTAACATTCTCATTTATAATTGTTTGGTTTGATCCAAATCAATTATAACCTACTATGCTAAGCTATGCATTTGGGCTAACAATCTTGAATTAATCTTTTGGATTAACATTCCAAATTTAATCCTTTAGGTTAACAATCACAATATTATCATTTCATTAGTGCACATATCCTATGCTATCTGTCATTACACAAGCAGCATTCAATAGTGGATTAATGATTCCAACTCTCTATAGAATTAACGATTCCTATTATGACCGATTGCTTTGTCATCTCTTTCCAACTTCCACTAATAGATGTTTAGGACCAACTATGAATGATAAGAGCCTCTGGTTGCAATTTAGTCGCTCGCCACGTTAAGTGCCATATTCACCAAATTCATGAAGTGAGAGCCTAGGACTTCACCAATTGTGATTACGTTTCCAGCTTGCCGCCAGATTCCATTCAACGGCATGCACTCTTGAGAAATGAGGAAGTGGAAGCAAGTTTTCCTCGATCCATCCTACTCTGCCGGTACCAGGTCCAGGTATTTCGACATCTGCCTTGAATAAAAATTTTCTTCTTTAGGTATTTAAATGTCTGTTTCTTTTTCAAACATCTGAATTGGGTAAATTTTGAACTATTTCCTTTTGGTTTTGGATTATCTAAAACTCTGTTGTTTGAAAATGATTTCAGACATCTAATTAACTTTTTAGAAATCTAGTTTTACAATTCTCTAGATTTTGATGAATTTTGTTTATATATTTTTTATTTAACTCGTTCATCTTCTTTACGAATTCAAATATATGTGCTAGATTCAATTTTACAAAGTTTCAACTACATTTTTCATTATTGTTTATATATAGTTCCAAGCAATTTCATTTCATCGATAATATATAGCATTTTATTTAATTTCAAACATTTTAAATCGATTATCTCTACGTATATTTGAGCAAAATTCATATGTGTGTTCAAAATTAATAGGGTTAATTCCTAGTTAAATTCAAGGGAATATATTTATCTACTTCTCCTTTGTCAAAAATTAATCCAAACTTTGTACAAAAGTCACATCTATACAGTTAATGTAATTCTTATTCAAATTATCCTTCCCTCCCAACATAGTGGTTATTTTACCAATTTATCATTAGCAAAGCTAGCTTGGTTTTATACCGACCCATCCAGTTATATTACTTTTAAAAAAACATACAATGCAAGAGCGACCAACAGGTTAGTCACCCTAAAGAGGAACTGTAACGACCGATGATTTTCGACCCCCGAGAATCGACACTAATGCGTTCACTGTATAGAATGCCGAGCAATCGAGTGTCGAAAATACGAGGTTGTTAGGGTTTAAGAAGAAAAGAGATAGAAGAACAAATAGAAACAATAGCACGGAATCTCGCACTCGCAGCGGAAAAAAATATAATATACAATAACAACATTTTATACCAAGGCAAGCTGTAACTGTTAATATACATACACGTTATCAGTGTACAATCATCACACATATAATCTGGGCAGTTATAATAATTTGTCCCTAATGCTGAATATACAGCCTACAATACACAGTGGAATATACTCAAATAAGTACAATACATCCCTGCCATCCAGCTCCTCTCCTGAGCTCCAAGTATCCTAACCTGAAAACTATAATACTCGATCCGATCCAAGCATTACAATAAAGTAACACCCGAGTCAGGATAGAAACCAGCATGAGTAAACACATTTAAATTTGAAATACCTAAGTTTTCAAAATCCTTCGAAACCATGGTAACTCGTTCAAACACGATGAGTTTTTATCTTATTATAACCTAAACACTTTTACAAAAATCCATCGATATTATAATAGTGTCTAAGTACAATACTTATTTAAAATAGTTGAATTTGTTAAATTAATCAAATTCCAGCATATTAAACTCTATAATCAAACCCGTAAAGGTTCATAGTGATTTTAAAATCAAGTGGTTTCAGATAACACTAATATGTGATTCCGGTCTCTTCGAATCCAAGCAATAAATTTAAAGGGTAAATTGTTTAAAATAAACAATTTATATTTAGAGTGACAATTCAAATAAAATGTATCATCATTTTAATCTAACTATTTTACACGTTTGACCACTTGATGGCACAGACAAGAATAATTTGAAATAAATATCCAATAGATTTAAGCCAAGATGTAGATCATTAACTAATTTAATGATCAACAACCGATATCAAAACAATTTACCCATCAGGGTTTAATTAACTTTAATTGATCAAATCCATTTATGTTTTAATCCAAATTAATTACCAATTAAAGAAACAATTTATTTTTAAAATCAGTAAATCCAATTAATAGCTAGTCTTATTTTATTAACCTAAGATTTAATCGATTAAGAATTGCATTAATTACTTACTTTAATTATTATAAAATAATTAAATTTTACTTTACGTAAAATAATTTAAGCTTAAAATATTAGAAGGTAAAATTATAATGCAAGGAATTCCCTTTTTTTCTCTTCTTCTTCTTTTTTTCTCTTTTCTTTCTTCCTTTTTCCTTTTCTTTTCCTTTCCTTCTTTTTCCTCGACCCATTTCTGCCGACCCATCCTCCTCCTTCTTCTCTTTTCTTTCTTTCTAGTTCTATTCCTTCTCCTCTTTTTATCTATCATGTACACGAAATTTGTGCACCACCGTGTGCATATGTACCCCATCCACAGCCGACTACACTCGTTGCCGTCTGGCCCCGTGAGTCGCCCATGACATCTACGACTCGACATGCCTATTGAAATCGCGACCACCCCATCGGTTCGAATTTCGAACTCCTTTGCCCAAGTTGGAATAACAGACCCATTCCAAATCACCTCGCCACACGACCTCCATTCACGACCACCAACCAAACTTCACCCCGAGATTCGCCAACGCATCCTTCCTCTTTTCCCGCATGATCGCATGTCTCTCTCCTCTTCCATTCTTTGCCATTGTCGCACGAACCAAGCCCAAAACAACGCACTCAAAACCCTACAATTTCCTCGACCAGACAAACCACCCAAAAGAAAAATCATACTCCATTTTTCGTGGATGCGATACCCCCTGAACCACCTCCAGGCTGACCACCACCCCACGAAATCGATCAAGCTGCCGCAATTTCACTTTTTGCCCAAAACCGATCATCTCATCATTCATCCTTCACACTTCATTAAAATATTCCAAACGACTCTCAAAATTCATGGTTTCCTGCAACCATCACACTCATATAATCGATTGGCAAAAATATGATTGTTGAATTTTATTCATCTCAGGGTTGTTTACTGTAAACAATATTTTTCTTTCCATATGCTACATGATAACTAATGGGATGATTTTTAAAATAAACTACACTCACAAACAAATAACTTTCCTTTTGGAATCATAACTTGAAATTGAATAGGTAGTGAGAAAATGATTTTTTTGAAGTTGCAAGCTTTTAGCTTTTCAAAGAACTGAGGTGATAAACCATGTCTTCTGAGTTACAGGGTGTATTATCATAGCTAAACACATGTATATAAGTTATAGGAATTTATGTGTACATGAATACTTAGAAAAACAACAGTGTTCATTGAAATTTTTACAAGTTATAGATGCATACATGATTTCCCAGTAAAAAGTTAAAGTTCTACTCATAGTTTTTTATGAAACAGAGACACTTTTCTTTGTTTTTTTTGATTTACTTCCAGTGCTTGAGTGCCTAGTTTCTTAGGGTTTTGAAATGGCAGATTCTTCTTTTGTTTTGTTTACTTTTTTTTTATGTGAACAAGAAACACTCGGCCTGTACATATAAGGGCGTCTCCAGTGGTTCAATTACACACATAATTTACCTAAAAAAATTCTCCAATCTTTCAATTCAGGCTGAAGATTGAGCTGAACATTCAGGATCTAATTCAGGATCCTGAATTGGGCTTAGGCGCCCATTTAATGGGCGCCCAAGCCCTGGCGCCCATTTTATGGACGCCAGGCTTCTAGCGTCCATAAAATGGACGCCCAAGACCCCAATGGTGGGGGGCATCAGACTCCCATTTTATGGGAGCCTGGCATCAGGCGCCCATTTAATGAGCGCCTGATGCCAGGCGCCTATTAAATGGACGCCTGACCATTGGTGTCCACCCCAGGTTCAGGGCTGAATATTCAGCGAGCTGAATATTCAGCTATGAACCCACTGGAGATGCCCTAAAGAGAAGATGAAGTGTAAAGTACATGCTTGTATATGTATAGACTATTTTTTTCACTTTTTATTTTGATTTGAACAAATGTTTTGACTTGATTTGATTTTTTTTTGAATGATTGAAGTTGTGGGTTGATATGATATTTTATGTGCTTGAATTGATATGTATTTATTACAATGTTCCCTTGTGTATAAACATTTATATGCATATGTATAGATATGCATATCAATACAATGTACACATTTATTTACTTCCTATCTTACATATATATGTGTGTATATATATATTACTTTTATAACATATATAACTATATATATATATATATATATATATATATTTTACTTTTAACTTTTACAGCATAAGTTTTCCATATACAACACACACACACACATATATGTTTACCATACATACTTACACATTTATATGTATGCTATATACATCTTCACTTATATGTATATATACATATATTTATATATTATTTTCGTTTTCTTCCATCATGAAGTATATATATATGCATATATATATACACACACATACATATATCCATTTTAGATATACACCTTTATACATATTAATATTTATATTTCCGTTTGCACTATATCTTATAGACATATATTTGTGTAAAATCATAGGTTTTGAAATTTGCAACTATGAAGTTTATTTATTGACGCAACTTTGACTAGGCTCGAACAGTTTAGATACCAAACTGTCACAACCTATCCAGGATCATCCTCACGAAATGATGATTTCGTGTCAAATAAACCGATAGAACGATAAATGCTCAGTTCCGTTGATCGTGATGATGCCGGAATCTAGCTATCTCCAACCCGTTGATCTTGCAAGATGTCGTGTTGAAAGATCTACAATTCGATCGTTGATCACTCGTAAGTGATACCGAGAATTGGCTTCAAATTCGTTTATTCGCTCACGAATAACCCGAAGATGGAAAGAAGAAGGAGATCGCACTCAACTTCCAACAAGGGTGGCCAAAGCTCACACACAAATTTATTTTCAAAATCAACCGCCTTTACAAATGACAACGCACCCCTATTTATAGGAAATTACAACATACACATGCGACTCACGACCTAACACATACGACTTAACATCATACGAGTTATAACATCATACGACTTAACAACAATGCGACATAAGAAATCAACATACGACTTAACTCAACACATACGACTTAAGAAGATAGCACAGCTTTAGGAACGACTTAAGCAACATAAGGAAAATGCCATAGTCCGAACGACGTAAAGACAGCACAACACCATGCGCAGAGAACAATGCGGCATAACTGAACGACTTATAGAAATGCGGCATAAGTGAACGACTTATAGAAATGCGGCTTGATTTCTTGAGTCGTTATCTTATAAGGTAGGCGACTCATGGCAGGCGACTTAAGGAAGGCGACATAAGATGGTTGGCATATGATTGACATAACTCGCTATGTCGAGTTTGTTCCGCCCGCTTATCATGATACGCTGCATCATCCTCCCCTGGTTGAAAAGAATTCGACCCCGAATTTACACTTTCCTCTTCTTCGACATACTTATTCTCATGATATGGAATCAAGTGTTTGACATTGAAAATGTTAGCAGTATGGGTATGATCCGACAATTTTAACTGATAAGCATTCTCATTAATCTTTTTTACGATTTCCAAAGGGCCAATCTTTCTAGCAGCTAGTTTATTGTAAGTACCAATAGGAAATCGATCCTTAGTCAATACTGCATATACAAAATCTCCTTCTTTGAACTCAACATTTCGTCGTTTAATATCTGCGGATTGCTTATATTTCTCATTCGCCTTAAGCAATGTTCCTGCACAACCTTATGGCACTCTTGCAATTCAATCACAAAATCACTAGCTCATTTGATCACTCCTTTCTGCTGTGGTACTATAGATAAATCTAATGGCCCCTTAGGGATTGTTGAGTAAACGATCTGGAATAGACTGAACCCAGTGCTACGATTAACTGCATGGTTATGTGCAAACTCAGCTTGACACAGCTTGGAATCCCAAATCTTCAAATTGTCATTCACGAGGCATCTCAATAGATTACCTAGGGATCTATTCACAACTTCTGTCTATCCATCCGTCTGTGGATGATAAGCACTACTAAATTTCAGCTTTGTCCCAACCATTCTCCATAGACACATCCAAAAATGACTCAGAAAACGAGTGTCTCTATCCGATACAATAGATTCAGGCAACCCGTGAAGACGATAGATCTCTCTGAAGTATAACTGTGCGACATTAACTACATCTGCAGTCTTCTTGCATGCGATAAAATGTACCATTTTTGAAAACCGATCAACCACCACGTAGATAGAATCATTGCCATGTTGCATCCTCGGCAAGCCCAATACAAAGTCCATACTAACATCCACCCATGGTTTAGTAGATATAGGCAACGACATATATAAACCTGCATTTGTTGCGGTCCTCTTTGAAACTTGACAAATATGGAACCTCTGAACGAACTTTTCAACCTCCTTCCTCATTGACGGCCAAAAATAAGACTTTGAGATCAACTGCATAGTACGGTCGCGGCCCATGTGTCCTTCTTCATGTAATTCTTTGATGATTTTCATTCGTAGACTGCAATCTGGAATACACAACTGATTTCCTTTGAATAGAAAACCTTCAACCAGCATATATCCAACCATGTTTCCCTGCTTGACTTTGTCTAGGATTTCGGAAAAATATGAATCTGAAGTAAGAAGATCTGTAAGTAAGTCAAAACCCATCACCTCTATTCGCATGGTTGTTAGTAAATTATTCCTCTGACTCAATGCATCGGCGACGTGATTAGTTACTCCAAATTTGTGCTTTATGACGAATGTAAATTGCTGCAAATAAGCTATCCACGATGCGTGCCTAGCTACAATTTTATTCTGCCCTTGTAAATGTTTCAATGCTTCATGATTTGTATACAAAACAAATTCTTTGTGGAACAAGTAATGTCTCCAATGCTTCATGGCCTGCACAATAGCATAAACACTACATCATAAGTACTGTAACTCATTTTTGCTCTAGAAAGTTTTTCACTGAAATAGGCAATTGGACGTCCCTTCTGACTCAACACTCCTTCGATTCCAACTTTGGACGCATCTGTATGTAACTCAAATAGTAACTGAAAATCTGGCAACACTAGAATCGGTGCTGAGGTTAAAAGTTCCTTGATTTGTTCAAAAGAAGATCCTGCCTCTTTCGTCCATGAAAACTGCTTTCCTTTCATACAATCAGTAACAGGAGCCATTACACTACTAAAGTGCGGTATAAATGTTCAATAAAATGAAGTTAACCATGGAAACTTCTGATTTCTGTTATCGTTTTGGGCTGTGGCCAATTTTTGATTGCGGCTACTTTACTCTGGTCCACTTGTATCCCTTCCTTAGACACGACATAACCTAGAAATAAAACACTTGGCATCATGAACACGCATTTCTTCGTCGCTGCATAGAACTGTTCTTGACGAAGAATAGTTAACACCTTTCGCAAGTGTTGAATGTGCTCCTCTGTGCTAGCACTATATATCAAGATATCATCTAAGTAGACTACAACAAACTTCCCGATGTAAGGTCTGAAAATTTGATTCATCACCCTCATAAATGTGCTTGGTGCATTAGATAGACCAAATACCAGCCATTCATATAATCCTTCCCGAGTCTTGAATGCTGTCTTCCATTCATCACTTGGTTTTATGCGAATCTGATGATAACCACTCTTAAGGTCGATCTTAGAAAAGATTACAGACCCACTGAGTTGATCCAATAGATCATCAAGTCTTGACATAGGAAATCTGTATCTGACAGTTATTTTGTTGAGTGCCCTGCTGTCTGTACACATTCTCCATGAACCATCTTTCTTGGTACCAACAGAGCTGGTACATCATAAGGACTGAGATTCTCTCGAACACGCCCTTTCTTAAGCAACTCCTCAACCTGTCTCCTCAACTCTTCATGCTCTTTTGGACTCATACGATAATGCGGCCTATGCGGTAAAACAACACCTGACACTAGATCAATTTGATGTTGTATATCCCTCAGTGGCGGTAATTCCTTGGGTAATTCCGCAGGAAAGACATCTTCAAATTCATTTAACACCGGTCTAACCTCCACAAGAATTTCAAGATCTTCACTTGTTTCATACCCAATTAACATAAACAATTCAGCACTATCTTTCACTTCTTTAACAAATTCTCTCGTAGATAATAGACTAGTTGATTCCACTTTCTTCTCTGACTTGCTTTCACTTTGTTCACGCTTCTTAGGAACTAAGGTAACTTGGGTACCTTCGAACATGAAAATGTAGCTGTTGGTGCGACCATTATGTTGTACAGCTCTATCATATTGCCATGGTCGTTCCAATAGTAGATGACACACATCCATATCGACAACATCACACCATATATCATCTTTGTACTTCTTCCCAATATAAAATGTAACAAATGCTCATCTTCCCACTGTCACTTCTCCACCTTTCATTAGCCATGCCAGTTTATAAGGTCTAGGGTGTTTTTTAGTCTTCAACCCTAACTTCTTGACGGCTTCTTCAGAAATAATGTTATCGCAGCTTCCCGCATCAATAACAAATTGACAAACCTTTCCCAAGATAGTACATGTAGACTGAAAGATATTGCTTCTCAGCCAACTAGAATCATTCTCATGCTTTGGCATTAAAGAAGACCTTCTTATCATCAAGTTACACCCTTCGTCTCCTGACACAACTTCTTCATCTTCATTAAACTTCGATGGTTGAGAATAATCAATTTCAGCTTCCACATCCTCATACTCACATTCCTCTGCAACTAATGCTCTCTTCTTTGGCTTTGTACATTCATTACTTTTATGGCCAAACTCCTGACAATTATAGCACTTGATACTGTTATTGACCTTTGCTTTAGCGGCTTCATTGACAATTGGTTTATTGACTGCCTTGGAAACATTAGCACTGCTACTAGCACCCTTATTCTGGTTGTTAGAACCCGTAAACACACCAATTCCTCGTCTCCCTTGTTTCTTCCAAGCTAAAGCTTTCTGATGTGCTTCAGCAACAGACATTGGATTAAACATATTAACCATGTCTTAAATTTGCATTCGTAACCCTCCAACATATCTAGCCGTTAACTGTTCCTCGGTTTCCATAATATCATTCCTTGCAATCAATTGATAGAATTCATCTGCATAGTCATTCACTGTCTTCGTCCCTTGTCTCAAATTCTGCAAATGTTGATACATAAGAGATTGATAATTGTACGGCAAGAAAGTCGTTTTCATCATCTTTCTCATCTTCTCCCAAGTGAAAACTTTTGATTTTCCCATTCTCTCCCGAGTTAGTTTAGTTTGTTGCCACCAAGCCATAGCTCTTCCCCTTAGCTTTGTAGCAACTAATTGGACTCTGCAATTCTCAGGCACCTCCTTGAATTTCAAAATTTCTTCAACATTCGACAACCAATCAAGAAATTCTTCTGCTTGCATACCACCTTTGAATTCTGGAATTTCCATTCTCATACCTGACTCCCATTTACGATCATTTTCTGAATCCAAATATTGATTTCGCACTTGGCCTCGATTTCGATAATGAATACTACCTCCATCACCATCTTCCTCAAAGTCAGATGTATTTCGATATCGATCCTGACCATCTACGTCCGTACGACCATGCATGTCCCTTCTACCCTGTCTTTCAGCATCACGATATGGTTCATTTTCGAACCCACGTCGAGTTCTTCCCTCTTCATTTCGATACCCATGGTGGTCTCGCATCATTGAAACTGATGATTCTCTCCTATCTCGATAAGACTGGGGTGACATCCTCCTTTCTTTCGAAACCGATGGTGAAACCCTGTTTCCACCCTGGTTCGAAACTGGTGACGTTCTCCTTTGATTTTGATTCATGTCGTTCATCAATTTCTCCAATTTTTCAATACCCTCATTGAACTTTTCATTGATACGTTGCTCCATCTTCTCAGCTTCTTGTCTTCTATACAAATCTTCAACATTATGATAGCGATTAGCACGTCTCAGAGGCATGATCATTAAACAATCTCGTTTTCGTCTCTGATTTGGCTCTGATACCAATTGACGCAGCTTTGACTAGGCTCGAACAGTTTAGATACCAAATTGTCACAACCTATCCAGGATCTTCCTCACGAAATGGTGATTTCGTGTCAAATAAACCGATAGAATGATAAATGCTCAGTTCCGTTGATCGTGATGATGCCGGAATCTAGCTATCTCCAACGCGTTGATCTCGAAAGATGCCGTGTTGAAAGATTTACAATTCGATCGTTGACCACTCGTAAGTGATACCGAGAATTGGTTTCAAATTCGTTTATTCATTCACGAATAACCCGAAGATGGAAAGAAGAAGGAGATCGCACTCAACTTCCAACAATGGTGGCCAAAGCTCACACACAAATTTATTTTCAAAATCGACCGCCTTTACAATTGACAACACACCCCTATTTATAGGAAATTACAACACACACATGCGACTCAACACATGCGACTCACGACCTAACACATACGACTTAACATCATACGAGTTACAACATCATACGACTTAACAACAATGCGACATAAGAAATCAGCATACGACTTAACTCAACACATACGACTTAAGAAGATAGCACAGCTTCAGTAACGACTTAAGCGACATAAGGAAAATGCCATAGTCTGAACGACGTAAAGACAGCACAACACCATGCGACATAAGAGAACAATGCGGCATAACTGAACGACTTATAGAAATGCGGCACAAGTGAACGATTTATAGAAATGCGGCTTGATTTCTTGAGTCGTTATCTTATAAGGTAGGCGACTCATGGCAGGCGACTTAAGGCAGGCGATATAAGATGGTTGGCATACGATTGACATAACTCGCTATGTCGAGTTTGTTCCGCCCGCTTATCATGATACGCTGCATCATTTATTCATGTATATATATATATATATTTATTTTTATACATAATAAAGCTTGTATATGTTTATATATATATCTTATCTTGAGTTTAAATGGTGGAGTTTATATACATCTATATATAAATTTATCATATCTAGAATTATATTTAAAATTAACTATTTTCAATCAATATATAGATTCATATATTTTAAATATCGGAAAACTCATCTATTCGGCTTATAAAAATAAATATTTCAATAATTAAAAATCATCTAATTATCCCACCATCCGATGGTTAATAATCTGGGTTGTCACAGGAACAAAGAAAGAAAAAATAAAAACACACCAGAAGCCATAGGCAAATGACTATAACCAGCAGTTAATAAGAGCAGCATTAAAGGCAAAGCTGGAGTTTTTAAAGGCCCCTGAATAAGGCCTTATTCAACTGAACAATCAAAGAAGCCACTATATTTTCCTTTCCTTGAAAACTCCTAGTGTTCCTTTCTTTCCAAATTATAGAGAGAATACTTTTTAGCAAAGTCAGTAAAGCAAGACCATATTCATTTTTGCATCTAGTCGATTTGAAGATAATGTCCAATTCCATTTTACTGTCCCTAAGGAGAGAGTGCAAGCACATCTCAAAAGAACATATCTCCATAGTTTGAAGGTGAAAGGATAGTTAAAAAATAAATGTAGAGTGTCCTCTTCACCAACCCTACAGAAGAAACAATCACTGGGAAGAACAAGGCCATATTTCCTTTAGTTTTTCAGAGTATGAAAGCTACTTCGAATCACTTTCCAAAGCAGGAAGTTTTGCTTCTGGGTATTAACCTAAGAACAGATCCTACTTTATGCCAGGGGAATAAACCTCCAGAGGAAGAATGCAGCAGTTTTTGTACACTTACCTGATTGAGTGAGCTTTTTCCTTAGATGTCTAAACACAACTGACATCTAAGGAAGTGTAACGAGGCTAACAGATCTCACTCCAAAAAATGTCTAACCTTTGCATTACTACAGTATGGCAGAATAACCCTGCCTTCATGAATATAATCAGAAGCTCTGGTCTCAACAAGAATATCAGATTGTTGCATTTTAGAAAATGACAGCATATTACAGAGAATAACACCTTGCATAGACCAGGGATCTGTCCAGAACTTAACATCATTTCTGTCAATAACATTGCACTTGATGATAGGAAGCACCTCTTCTATTAACTTCAGAATTTCTCTCCATATCCATCGACACAAAGGGGATGCCCGCATAGTCCAGAAGTTTTTGTTGCTAATATGGTGAGCAGAAGCCCATTTGACCCACATGTTGTCCTTCATGTTAATGAGGTTGTCCAAGTGCGTGGAGAATGTAGCTCTATTCCATACATTAATGTTAGTAATCTCGAGGCCTCCCAAACTAAGATAGGTTTCAACTTTTCTATAAGCTACAGGCACTAGCTTTTTTGAATACATGTCATCATGCCATAAAAAGTGATTAAATGCACTCTTAATTTTCTTGACTAGTTTAGCTGGGAGTATGAAGGTCCTACTCTAATAGATCATCATGGCACTAGCAATGGACCTAATGAGGGTAATTCGAACTGCTTGGGATATAAACTTGGAAAACCTTCTATTCACAACAGTGGTAATTCTTTCAAATAAAGGGAAGCAGTTGGTGAACTTTGGTTTAGAGGCAATCAAAGAGATGCCCAGGTAGTCAAAGTTGTTGGGTGTAGGTTGAAGTTTAGATATGTAAGCAATGCAGGTTGAAGGTGATTAGGAATACCAGCAAGCAAAGTATACGATTTCTCTGTGTTCAGTTGAAGACCAAAGAAAGAATGAAAATAGCTGAGGATATTGTTGATGCACAACAAGGATTGGAGAGTTGGTTTAGTGAAAAGAATGATTCCATTTTAAAACACAACAGAAGAAATTCCCAGGTTACTACATTTAGGGTAAAGAGTGAATCCATGAGAAACAACATCTTGATCTATTAACTGAGTTAACACTTCCATGATGATAATAAAGAGGTACGGAGATAGTGGATCCCCCCGCCTAATGCCTCTAGTACTAGAAAAATACCCCACCAGACCCGAGTTGATAATTAATGAATATGAAAAGTAGATATACAAGAATATATCCAGCTAACAAAATGGCATGGAAAATTGATCTTGGCTATAACTCTCACTAGAGACCGCCAATGCAAGGAGTTAAAGGCCTTCGTAATATCTAGATTTGGCATAGCCCTTTGTGAGATGCTTGTGTTAGAAATGAATGAATGAGGAAGTGGGGAAGAGGGAGAATAAGAGTGTGTATTGAAACAAAGTCCCACATCATGGGATATTTGTTTCAATATCACCTTATATATCACAACCCATTATACTAATTCAAAAGAAAAGAAGAAGGTGACATGAAGACTTGTGGCAATGTAGGCTTTGGGCCTTCATATTAAATTTAAAATATCAAAGATTGGACCTTGGGCTTTAAGGCTCTTGGGGTCTCGTGATTAAATGGACCTGCATGCGCTAAAATGGCTATTTTTCGATCGGATGAGTCTGTTCGTTTGAATGGTCAGTCTGTTTGTTTGAATGGTCACTAGGCGCGCGCACACAACGGTCACTACTGTTGGTTTAAGGGTCGCAACCTTTCCAACAGTCATGACCGCTCCGAATAGGCACCTCCTCCAGCCTATAAATAGGCGGCCAGAATTTGAGAATGAATCATTCAGTTTTATCTCGAATTCTGTTCTTTCTTCCTCCAACATCTCTCTGTTCTAATGCTATAATCTCTTCGGTTCGTCGGCGCTCCGTCTGCAACCACGCTGCGGGGCTGGTCCGTTTCATCCTTGGAAAAAAATTGCTAACACCCGTGTAACTACATACGACGGCAATATTGTTTCAAGGAAACAGTTTCTACTGGACTCGGACTCTTTAATTTGTAATACTTTTCATACGGATCTAGTCAGGCATTTTTGTGTTACAATTTATCAAAATTAGTGACAGTTTTTGCCGTTACTACTTCTCTATTATTCTGTAACTGTTATTGAAGTTACAGTTGGTTTCGTAATGCTTTACGGTAGTTGCGACTAACATTCTTGAAACAATATTGATTGTTGTAGACGACAATGTCTCAAAATAGTAACAACAATAATGCTACACCAACACAGATGGTGACAAACACTCAGCCAACGCCTCTGCTTCCGACAATGACACTGTCTCATGGAGAAAGGCCAGAAAAGTTCAACGGGACAGACTTCAAACGTTGGCAACAGAAGATGTTGTTTTATCTAACAACATTAGGCCTCGCCAAGTTTCTGACAGAAGATGCTCCTGAAGTTGGCGAACTCGAACCCGATGCAATCAAAGTGGAGGCTGCAAATTTCTGGAAAAATTCCGACTTTATGGGTAAAAACTATATTCTGAATGGTCTGGATAATAGCCTCTTCAATGTCTATTGTACTGTTGCAACATCCAAGGAACTCTGGACGGCCTTGGACCGAAAGTACAAAACTGAAGATGCAGGCATGAAGAAATTCATCACTGGCAAATTTCTCGACTTCAAAATGGTAGATTCAAAGACTGTGATCAATCAGACTCAAGAAATACAACTGATCATCCGTCAATTGCATGATGAAGGGATGATACTTAGCGAATCTTTCCAGGTTGCCGCAACCATTGAGAAACTTCCTCCATCGTGGAAGGACTTCAAAAATTACCTTAAGCATAAGCGTAAGGAAATGACAATGGAAGAACTCATAGTTCGTCTGCGAATAGAGGAAGATAATAGAAATTCTGAGAAAAAGATCTCTCAGAATATGGCTGCCAAAGCAAATTTTGTTGAGTCAGATAAACCTAACAAGAGAAAACGTGAGAATGCGCCTCGGAAGTCGAAGAAGAAATTTCAGGGTTCTTGCCATAACTGTGGAAAGAAGGGGCATAAAGCAGCCGAATGTCGCGCTCCCAAAAACAAGAAATTAGAAGCAAATATGGCTGAAGTTACAAATGACATTTCTGATATGGATTTATGTGTAGTGATATCAGAATGCAACCTTGTTGGTAATTCAAGGGAATGGTTTGTAGACACAGGTGCCACTCGACACATATGTGCTAATAAGTGGATGTTTACAACTTATAAAACTGCAACTGATGATGAACAACTTTTCATGGGCAATTCATCTACATCAAAGGTCGATGGCAAGGGAAAATTTGTGCTGAAACTAACTTCTGGAAAAGAGCTTACTTTGAGTGATGTTCTTCACGTTCCAGAAATCCGCAAGAATTTGATATCAGGGTCCTTGCTTAGCAAGCATGGGTTCAAATTAACCTTTGTATCTGATAAGTTTGTATTATCAAAGAATGGAGTGTATGTAGGAAGAGGATATGTATGTGATGGTTTATTCAAGGCAAATGTAACAACTATTGTACCAAACATTGATATGAATAAAAGTGAATCTTCTGCTTATATTATTGACTCTTCTAACATATGACATTCTAGATTAGGGCATGTTAATTTTGATACACTACGAAAAATGATTAATCTAGAATGTATACCAAAATGTAACATAGACTCCAACTATAAATGTCAAGTTTGTGCAGAAGCAAAATTGACAAGAACCTCGTTTCATCATGTTGAACGAGAAACTGAACCTCTAGACCTTATACACACTGATGTATGTGATTTGAAAATGTGTCAAACTAGAGGAGGAAAAAGATATTTCATTACGTTTATTGATGATTGTACTAGGTACTGCTATGTGTATCTCCTTAGAAGTAAGGATGAAGCATTTGATATGTTTAAACAGTATAAAGCAGAAGTTGAGAATCAACTCAACAGGAAAATTAAAGCTTTAAGAAGTGATAGAGGAGGAGAATATGAATTTCCTTTCGAGGAATTCTGCGCCGAGCACGGTATTATACACCAAACTACAGCACCATATTCACCTCAATCCAACAATATAGCCGAACGGAAAAATAGAACTCTTAAAGAAATGATGAATGCTTTATTAATCAGTTCTGGCTTGCCAGATAACTTTTGGGGAGAAGCTATTCTTTCGGCAAACCATATTTTAAATAAAATACCACGAAAGAAAACATCCAAGTCTCCTCACGAACTTTGGAAAAATAGACCGACATCCTACAAATACTTAAAAGTGTGGGGGTGTCTTGCCAAAGTAGAGATACCTAAACCAAAGAAGGTCAAGATAGGACCAAAAACAATTGATTGTGTATTCATTGGATATGCACAAAACAACGCTGCTTATCGATTTTTAGTACACAAATCTGAAATTGATGATATTCATGGAAAATACCATCATTGAGTCGAGAAATGCAAGATTTTTCGAACATATATTCCCTTTAAAGCAGGGCACTGACAGTGATACTCATAAGAGACCAAGGGAAGATGAAATCTCCAATTCTCCTGAGGATACTGAAGACAACCTTCAAAAAATAAGTGCTGATCAACAAGTGGAGGAACCAAGGAGAAGTAAAAGGTCTAGAACCTCAAAAACCTTTGGACCAGACTTCTATACCTTTATGTTAGAAGATGATCCATTGACATACAAACAAGCTATGTCCTCCGGCGATGCCCCTTACTGGAAAGAGGCTATTAACAATGAGATAGAATCCATTATGGCTAATCATACCTGGGAATTAGTTGATTTACCTCAAGGATGCAAGACCTTAGGTAATAAATGGATATTTAAAAAGAAATTGAAACCTGATGGTTCAATAGACAAGTACAAAGCTCGCCTTGTAGTCCAAGGATTCAGACAAAAGGAAGAACTGGACTATTTTGATACATATTCACCAGTGATGAGGATAACATCAATTAGGATGTTTATTACAATTGCATCCATACTTGATTTAGAAATACATCAAATGGATGTAAAAACTGCATTTTTGAATGGTGACCTAGAGAAAGAAATATATATGAAGCAGCCTGAAGGGTTTCTGAGCTATGGAAAGGAAAATAAAGTATGCAAATTAGTAAAGTCGCTTTATGGACTTAAATAAGCTCCAAAACAATGGCATGAGAAATTTGATGAAACTATGTTATCAAATGGATTCACAATAAATGAATCAAATAAATGTGTCTACATGAAACACACACATTTAGGATATGTCATTGTTTGTCTTTATGTTGATGACCTGTTGATCCTGGGAAATAACAAAGCTATAATAACATCTACAAAGAATATGTTATCCTCTAGATTTGATATGAAAGACCTAGGACCGACTGATGTGATATTGGGTGTCAAAATTTTGAGAACACCAAAGGGATATGCATTATCCCAATCACATTACATCGGTAACATACTTGAAAAATTCAAGAAATATAATATAACTATTGCAAAATCACCCGTAGATATGAACCAAAATTGGGTAAAGAACACTGGTGATGGTATCTACCAGCTTGAATATTCTCGTATACTAGGAAGTATCATGTATGTTATGAACTGCACTAGGCCAGATATCGCATACGCTGTAAGTAAGCTGAGTAGATTTACCAGCAATCCTGGTAAACATCATTGGAAAGCGATAATCAGAGTTCTAGGATACCTAAAGTATACATAGAACTATGGTATACACTATACAAACTACCCTTCAACAGTGGAAGGGTACAGTGATGCCAACTGGATAACTGGATCACAAGATACAAAGTCTACAAGTGGATATGAGTTCACATTAGGAAATGGAGCAATATCATGGAAATCATCCATACAGACTTGTATAGCTAGATCTACGATGGAATCAGAGTTTATTGCACTAGATAAGACCGCAGAAGAAGCAGACTGGCTTCGAAGTTTCTTGGAAGATATTCCAAATTAGAGCAAACCTGTGCCTCCAATATGTATACATTGTGATAGTCAATCAACAATTGGAAGAGCTAATAGTACACTATACAATGGTAAATCTAGGCATATTCGTCGTAGACATAAAACAATTAGACAACTTCTCTCTAATGAAGTTATCACTATAGACTACATAAGGTCAAAAGATAACATAGCGGATCCACTAACTAAAGGCTTGCCAAGAGAGAAAGTTCAAACCTTATCGATGGGAATGGGGTTAAGGCCCATAGAATAAAAGTTTTTTTTAATGGAAACCCCACCTAGTTGACTGGAGATCCCAAGATCTAGGTTACAAGGGACAACTAAGTTTAAGAGAAACTTGACAGCACTGTTACACACAAACCATTCCTATGATAAGTCAGTGCTTTGTTTGTTGGAAAAATAGGATAAGTATTGATACTTTTAATGATGTCTGTACTTGAGGAATTGTGAATATCCTTTACAGAATCACCTACGTAAGTGCGAGGCGCCGCTTCAAAGAGAATTATAAGGCCAAATTCTCTAAGCACTTATGATACCAGGCAGGTGTCCAAGGCAAAAATGAACACATACAGAGAACGAAGGATTATAAGAAACATTTGTCGTGTGTTATCTATTGTATAATTACACAAAAGGCTTACAGTTCAAGGACATTCTATGTCTACTGATTCGCCTGTAATTCAAATAGGTAAACACTAGGAAAGTTCAAGGCCTCTGTGCTACTTTAACCGATACGATAAATGGTTCGTGAAACTAAGAACAACTGTTCATTCATGTGAGGGATTGTTAGAAATGAATGAATGAGGAAGTGGGGAAGAGGGAGAATAAGAGTGTGTATTGAAACAAAGTCCCACATCATGGGATATTTGTTTCAATATCACCTTATATATCACAACCCATTATACTAATTCAAAAGAAAAGAAGAAGGTGACATGAAGACTTGTGGCAATGTAGGCTTTGGGCCTTCATATTAAATTTAAAATGTCAAAGATTGGGCCTTGGGCCTTGGGGCTCTTGGGGTCTCGTGATTAAATGGGCCACCGACTGCCGCTTGGGCCTGCATGCGCTAAAATGGCTATTTTTCGATCGGATGAGTCTGTTCATTTGAATGGTCACCAGGCGCGCACACACAACGGTCAGTACTGTTGGTTTAAGGGTCGCAACCTTTCCAACAGTCACGACTCCGAATAGGCACCTCCTCCAGCCTATAAATAGGCGGCCAGAATCTGAGAATGAATCATTCAGTTTTATCTCGAATTCTGTTCCTTCTTCCTCCAACATCTCTCTGTTCTAGTGCTATAATCTCTTCGGTTCGTCGGCGCTCCGTCTACAACCACACTGCGGGGCTGGTCCGTTTCATCCTGGAAAACAAATTGCTAACATCCGTGTAACTACATACGGCGGCAATATTGTTTCAAGGAAACAGTTTCTACTGGACTCGGACTTTTTAATCTGTAATACTTTTCATACGGATCTAGTCAGGCATTTTTGTGTTACAATTTATCAAAATTAGTGACGGTTTTTGCCGTTACTACTTTTGTATTATTCTGTAACTGTTATTGAAGTTACAGTTGGTTTCGTAACGCTTTACGGTAGTTGCGACTAACAGTTTGTTCTATTGTAACAATTAAGAGTTCATGGGCCAACATAACATCGTCTAATATATATCTGCCAGGAAGAAATCCTGCTTGGTTATGAGAGATGATGGAAGGAAGGACCTGCTTTAGCCTAAAAGCAATGATTTTGGAAATACATTTATAAATGAGATTACAACATGCAATGGATCTGTAACCAGAGACAGAATCAGCACCAGAGGATTTAAGAATTAATGCTACTTTGGTGGCATTAATGCAGTTCCGCATCTTAGCATGGTTGAAGAAATTATAGACAGCTTTGGAGAGGTCATTGGAAATGTTAACCTAGCATATGGTGAAAAAGGTAGTATTAAAACCGTTTGGCCCTCCACAAGAGTCCTTGTTCATAGAGAATATGGAGTTTTTAATTTATTCATTGAAGATCCTAGTGCTTAGGAAGTCAAAATTTTCTTGAGAAAGTTTAAGGGGAGTAAGCTATCAGTGATGTCAGAATTTGGGTCAGGAAGATCGTTAGAACCCAGAGTAAATTCATAGTAAGTAAGAAAGGAATCATTTACAGCTTCAGGAAGAATCTAAAGGTTACCTTGTTGATCCAAGGCCTGCACTATGATAGCCTTAAAATTTCCGAGGGCCAAATATTTATGAAAGAGCTTTGAGTTCCTGTCTCAATGAAAATCCCATTCTTTCCTTAATTTTTGCTTTTTCATGTCCATTTCAAAAGCAAGTGCCAATTCTAGTTGTTTAGATAGGTCATACTCCTTGTCAGGTTGTTGAGAAGAGTTTGGTTCTTGAATCATAGCTAGTTGAGTTTATTTGAGAAGCCTAGAGAGTTGAGTAGGTAATAGACCCCCCTGACCAAATTTGCTCCTAGCCTAGTGTATTAATGCATGTTTGGTAGCTTTAAGTTTCAACTGAAAAATGAACATGTCGATACCATATAACTTAGAGGACCAAGCATTGTGCACAATAATTAAAAAGTCAGGTTCTTTAATCTGAGAGTTAAAAAATTAAAAGTTAGGTTTTCCTTTGAATGTCAACTCCCCATATGAGACAGTGATTGGAGAATGGTCTGATAAAAGAGGAAGGTGGACATAGGAGATGATGTTTGGCCTTTTAATGAGGGTAGGTTAGTTCACAAATGTGCTATCAGTTCTATTGAAGGTTCTGACTCTTGATCTGCTTTTGTTTTTCTAGTTAAAAGCAGGTCCTATGGATGGGATTTCATGAAGATTAGAGAGATTAATGGAATTATTTAGAGGAGCTATGTCATGTAGAGTTAAAGGGCACCCACCTTGTCTATCACCAGCCCAGAGCATACAATTGAAAATTGAAATCCCTCTGTACAAATCAGGGATGTGCATCTTGGCTAAGGTAAGTGAGGTAGTTTAACATGATTTGTCTACAGATGGTGTATTGTCACCATAAATAAAGGTAATGTATAATGAAGAGGAGGTAGGAATGTGGTATGCATGGAAATGAAGGAATTACTTGTGAGAAAGAATTAAATGAAGGTTGAAGATAATTGGGTTGGCCAGCACCATGTTCCTCCCATTAGGAGCTTGTTCTAGGTTGTGAAATACTTCCCAATCAGGGTTTATGAATTTAGCGGTAGAAATGTTGAGGGCTTGATTCAGTTTTGTTTCAGTGATGGAAATGATATTGAGAAGTTGAAGCTTGATAAATTGCTTAATAATAGTCAGCTTGGAGGCTTTGTGGACACCCCTAATGTTCCATGATGCGATTTTGTCTAGCATAATTAAACTATTGGAGGTTTTGAGAAGCCATGATTCTTCCACTCCTTCTAAGAGCCGAGTCTGTTTTTTGTGTTTCAGAGGTGGCGTCATCTGTAGAGAAAATTCTCCCATCATTTAAGTCATCAGACTTGTTTTTTTCCTTAGGGTGCTGAGGTTAAGGATAGTTTAGGATGGATGAAAAGTAAATTGGTTTGAGAAGTAGGGAGAGATTTTTCATAGGGATGTGTAGGGCTATATTGTTTAGATGAAGAGTTAGGATTGAGAGAGTCTTTAGGAATAGGATTAACATTATTGGGTGAAGAGGGAATTGAATGGGTGTCAGGGTTGTTGGTTGGAGTCGTGGTAGTTGAATTTAATGCAACATGCACAACAGGCTATTGTGCATGAGACATGCACACTACAGTGTTAGTAAGGGAAGGAGATTGAGCTTCCTCATTTAATTCCATGCATTTATCTGAGGCAAGTCTAGGGTTAGACCCAGGTGTAACTAAGCAAATACTGGATATGTTATTTGGCTTGACCACTTCCTGATCAGTTTCATGGGCCTTTGAGACCTCTACCGCAACATTGAGTCCATCTGATTATTTGGTATTTCCCATATCCTCATCCATCAGTTGTAAGGCATTGAAGCTGTTTTGTTGTATAAGAGCATCACAAACCAATAATTCATCCTCTTTATTACCTACAAGTTGCTTTTCCTCCTCTTCTACATTCTATTCTATTCTATTCATTTTGCAACTATATCAATACTGTCAGTAGCTGTCTCCTCCTACATTTTCTTGTTCTTATCTGATTCCACCATAACTATCTTGCCCGTAGAAGCAATATTATAAACCCTGAAAGTAAAGAATAAAGTATGGTGTGCTTTCTCTCTTCAATCCAAGTACATGTGGCAATCCATGTAATTGCATCTGCATCATCTCAGCCCTACATCTGATCCAAAGGCTCACGTTTATTTGTTTCTTTATTTTGGATCATGGGACATTATATATTAAGCCCAGTATGTAATCTATATATTCTGTGCATTCATTCATTTGTAATATATTCGATTATTAATAAAAAGACTTCTCTTCATCAAATACAAACTTTACATTTCTCTAACTTGGTATCAGAGCCAAGATTGTGTGCTAACTGCACAAGTTGATCAGAGATCACTGTCCATCAGAAAAGTATCATCATTTGGACTCCTCTCATCAAAGATTCAACATCTTCTCACCTGAGAGTTGATTCCATCACTGAAATCAGTGCCCGCCAGTTCATCATTCTGGCTGCCTCTGCTTATCACTGAAAGCTTAGTGGTATAGAGAATTCAAATTCATTGAAAACCGATCAAGAAAATCAAGAAAAGGCTTCAGTTAAATTCAAGTATCAAGATTCAACTGAATTGCATCTTCTCTTATTCTCAATTCAAGATTTTCAAGAAAAGAATTCTTATACCTGATTACTATCAATTCTAGTTGTTCATCATTAATCAAGATGATGATGCAAGCCCACAGGTGTCTAGCACAAGAGTATCCCTCAGCCAAACTCAACCAAATCCAGTTAATGATCTGATGAATACCACTATCAAACCTCAGAGTCAACTGCTCTCAATCCAACTTGATGAATCCAATTTTCTACTCTGGAAACTGCAAGTAGAGACATCAATTAGAGGATATGGATTAGAGGATTATATTCTTGGAACAAAAATTACACCACCAAAATTTATCAGAGACAGTGAGGACAAATTAATTCCAAATCAAGAATACACGGCACATCAGAGGCAAGATAGTCTTGTATGTGCATGGATGATGTCATCCATAAGTGCTTCTATTCCGCCACAACTTATAGGTTGTAAAACTGCTTAAGAAGTATGGACAACTATTGAAAGAAATTTCACATCTCAGTCATCTGCAAGAATCATGCATCATAGAAGACAATTGCAAACCATCAGAAAGAATGAAATGAGTATGAATGAGTATCTGCTCAAGGTCAAAAATTTATGTGACCAGTTGGCTTCAGCAGGGCATAAAGTCCTTGATTCTGAACATGTATTATATATAATCAGTGGGTTGGACACTGAATATGAAGCTGTTGTGGCAATTATCTCTACCATGGAACCAACTCCATCACTACAGTTTGTATACTCCACTCTCCTATCACATGAAGGAAGAATTGAACATGGCAAAACAGTAAACTCAAACATATCAGTCAATTATATTTACAACAAAGGCAAACAAGGACAAGGAAGAGGGCAGTCCAATAACTATCAGAGAGGAGGACCATCCAACAGAGGCAGGAGAGGAGGTAGAAGCAATAACAACAATAAAATAAGGTGTCAAATTTTTGAGAGATATGGACATGGAGAAAATAAATGCTATTTCAGATTCAACAAGGACTACACTCCATCTCAACAAAATAGCAATGCTAATATCAATACAGTTAATATGCCCAAGGACAACAACAACAACAATGATCAACCAGAGATCCTAAACACTGAAACTGCTACAACAGACGATATCTGGTATCCAGACTCTGGAGCAACAAACCATGTAACCAACAATCTCAGCAACTTAAATTTAGGTAACAAGGAATACAAAGGTATGCAAAATCTCTTTGTTGGCAATGGCAAAACTGTTCACATTACACATACTGGAAATGCAAGTATAAATGGACCCAAAAAATTATTTCTAAATTTTTTATTGAGGGTTCCTTCAATTAAAAAGAATTTGATGAGTGTTTCCCAATTTGCAAAAGATAACAATGTCTTTTTTGAATTCTACCCTGATCACTGTATAGTTAAAGATATACTGACTCAAGAAATCATTTTGCAGGGTAAAGAAAACAATGGATTATACAAATTTGATTTCTGTAACTCAAAAGTTTCTGAAAATAAAGAGAACACTTGTGTGATGAATGTCATGAATAACAATGTATTCGATTTATGGCACTGCAAACTGGGTCACCCCAGTGCAAAAGTTGTAAAACACGTTATGAATAGTAATAATATTCCCTTTAGTAATATTTCTGATTCATATATATGCACCTCTTGCCAATTGGGAAAAAGTCATAAACTTGCATTTCCAAATTCACACACTTACTACACAAAACCCCTTGAATTAGTTGCTAGTGATCTATGGGCCCAGCTCCTATAAGTTCTGACTATGGTTACAAGTATTATATGTCCTTCATAGATGCATACTCAAGATATGTGTGGATATATATGCTAAAAACCAAGTCAGAAGCTAGTAATATAGTTATTCAATTTATCAACAAGGTTGAAAATATGACTGGAAATCATGTTTGCACTTTTCAAACTGATGGTGGAAAGGAATACCTTCCACTAAAAACTTTCTTTGAAAAAAAGGGAATTAATCATAGAACTACTTGTCCATACACTTCAGAGCAGAATGGGATCATTGAGAGAAAACATAGACATATTGTCGAAACTGGTCTGACCTTACTAGCACAGGCTTCTATGCCCCTAAAATTTTGGCCAGAAGCATTCAATACTGCTGTGCATTTAATAAACTTACTTCCAGCCAAAAATCTCAAATTTAAATGTCCACAGGAAGTGCTAACTAAGGTCAAACCAGATTATAAACATCTAAAAGTCTTTGGATGTCAATGTTTTCCCTGTTTAAGGCCCTATAACACTCACAAATTAGACTTTAGATCTAAATCATGCACCTTCTTAGGATATTGTAATAATCAGAAGGGATATAGATGTCTTGACAACAAAGGAAATATATATATTTCTAGACATGTAAGATTTAATGAACAGGTATACCCACATAGCAGCACTGAAATCAAAACCACTGAAAAAGTGAGAAACACAAGGCTTATTATACCTGGTTTACCTGATGGAGTTGAAGTTATACCCTCAACTCAACCCACAAATAAAGGAACAAGCACCAGCTCTCAACTCACCATGCCCACTGGGGAGCCAGGTCAAGAGCAAGATGACTGGATAGGTGATAGCGATGATCAACAGAAGATCAGCAGTCAGAATGATAATCAAGATGCCAGCAATGATACTGTGGCTTGCAACAGTTCTGATAATAATTCAGATATCACTGTCAGAAATAATGTCAATATCCATCCAATGCTAACTAGAGCAAAATGTGGTATACATAAACCAAAGATTATTAACACCATTACAAATCAAGATGAACCATCCTCTTACATAGAAGCTGTCCAAAATAATAAATGGAGAGCTGCTATGCAAGAGGAGTATAATGCTCTAGTTAACAAAGGAACTTGGACTCTTGTTAAAAAACTAGAAAACAAAAATATTGTTGGATGCAGGTGGACATTCAAATTAAGGAAAAATGCTGATGGTTCAATTTCTAAATATAAAGAAAGATTGGTTGCAAAGGGGTATTCACAACAGCATGGGTTTGATTTTTCTGAAACATTCTCTCCTGTTGTGAAACCATCATCTATTAGAATCATTCTAACCATTGCTTTAAATATAAATTGGAGCATCAAGGAATTAGATGTTAATAATGCTTTTTTGAATGGTGTGTTACAAGAAGAAGTATTTATGGAGCAACCAAAAGGATTCATTCACAAATCAGATAAAGAAATAGTGTGCAAACTCAACAAGGCCATCTATGGTTTAAAGCAAGCACCAAGAGTCTGGTTTGACAAACTCAAGTCAACACTTATGAAGTTTGACTACAAGCCTCTAAAATCAGACAACTCCATTTTTACTAAAATTAATAATATTGCTACCACTTATATTTTAATCTATGTTGATGATATTATCATTACAGGGAGTAGTGAGACAGAAATGAAGAAAGTTAGAGAGATGCTCAATTCAGAATTTTCTGTTAAGGATCTAGGTGATCTGAATTATTTTCTGGGAATTGAAGTTCAAAGATATTCAACTTCAGAAATGCATCTCAGTCAAAGAAAATACATTGCAGACATATTATCAAGAGCTAAAATGGACAAAGCCAATACTCTACCAACTCCTATGATCACAACTCATCAACTATCAAAATACAAGGGAGAGACAATTCAAAATGCAAAGCAGTACAGGAGTATAGTGGGTGCACTTCAATATGTGACTATCACAAGGCCAGACATATCATTTAGCGTCAACAAAGTCAGTTAGTTCATGCAAAATCCCTTGACAACCACTGGAAAGCGGTAAAAAGGATACTCAGATATCTCAAAGGGACAATTAATCATGGGCTCATTCTAAAATCTGATCAGTCACTCAACATCAACACATATGCTGATGCTGATTGGGTTACTGACACTGATGATCGCAAATCCACATCAGGCTAAAAACCCAGTGTCATGGAGTGCAAAGAAACAAAATACTGTGTCACGATCCAGCATAGAGGCTGAATTCAGATGTGTGGCAAGTGCAGCAGCAGAAGTTATGTGGGTAGAATCATTTCTAAGTGAACTCAACATTACACCAGACAAAAAGGCAACAATTTGGTGCGATAACGTGAGTACTATTTCTCTATCATCCAATCCAGTGCTCCATTCAAAGACAAAACATATAGAACTGGACCTCTATTTCATAAAAGAGCAAGTAATTAAGGAAAAATTAAGAGTAGGATACATACCATCTTTACACCAAAAGGCAGACATACTTACTAAGCCCTTGACAAGGCTCAATTTCACAAGACTTAGAGATGAACTCAACGTCGACACAGCTAACCCATGCCAGAGATCGAAAAGAGTCATCTACATACTAGAATAAAGCAAGCTTAATGTTCGTCCATCATGAATCGCTGAAATTCTCTCTCGCTTTGAGCAGCCCCCATACTTTATCTTTTTGGCACAAACCCTAACCTAATCGGTGTTGAGGGGGGAAGTAAAGAATAAAGTATGGTGTGCTTTCTCTCTTCAATCCAAGTACATGCGGCAATCCATGTAATTGCATCTGCATCATCTCAGCCCTACATCTGATCCAAAGGCTCACGTTTATTTGTTTCTTTATTTTGGATCATGGGCCATTATATATTAAGCCCAGTATGTAATCTATATATTCTGTGCATTCATTCATCTGTAATATATTCGATTATTAATAAAAAGACTTCTCTTCATCAAATACAAACTTTACATTTCTCTAACTCTGAAGGATTAAGTTTTTTCTTAACATACTCCACTCTTTTCCAACCTTGCCTTGCAGTCATATCTCTGCTCTGATTACTAGCCATTTTAGCTTCAATGTTAACCTTAACAGCGGTAGTCTTTTCACATTTGTCAGTAGGCTTGGCCTAGCAATTATTCTTGCTGCAAGATTCCTTGCTCTGTCCAAAAACAGCATAAGTAGAGCAGCTTTATGGTTTCCATTGGTAGTGTATGTGCATGCTTTGCTCCGTTCCACCAGGCAATAGCACTGGAATAGACTGTACTAGAACAGATAGAGGAGGCACTTCTATAAGGCACTTTGCAAAAGAAATTCTCTCAAGTTTCTCAATCATTTCATCTAGGCAAAGTAGCTTCCCTGATCTATTTACTAACCACTTAACTCCAATAGGAGACCAAGAAATTAGGGGAATATTAGAAAATTGGACCCATATCAGAACATGCTTCACCGAACCACATACTGCTAATGCTAAGATCCCACTATTTCACCAAAACCATTTTGTTCTTTATGATAATAAGGTCTCCCTAAAGAATTTTATTCTTGTCCTCTGAGTTTGAGAGTTGGAATAGAAAGACTGTACCATCCGATCTTACTTTAGTGCTACCTTTAAGCTTCCACGTTTTCTTTTAAGTGTTGAATAACTACCATGTAAGAGAGTGGATGATCTAAGAAGAAACCAACAATATAATCACTCCATATAAGTTTCCCTACATCCAGAACTTCCACAGAAGAGACAATGGCCTTGCCAGAATAGTTGAGATTCACGTCAACAGGTACGTACTTGCCCGCGTTCTAGGCTTCTTCTTGAACAGCATGTTGACTTTGAGATGAAGAAGAAAAAGGAGTGGAGGAGAAGAGGCAGGATTGATTAGGGCTCGGGATGATAAGGGAGAGGGAGGAGGAGGAGGTGGGATAAATGGTTCAGAAGAGATAGGGATGGTAGGCTGGCCAGAGGTGACAGGAAGGATAGGCTGGTCAGAAGTGACGAGAGGGATAGGCAGTTCAGAGGGATGAGAGTGTGAAGAAGAAGAAGTATGGGAAAGAAAAGACGAAGTACAGGTGAAAAAGGAGGGAGTCGCCATTTTTGATGAAATTTTACATATATAGCCTAGTTTTGAAAAGATATAACAAATATAGGCCAGTTCTAAAAGTATTTACAAATATAGACCAGTTTTTGTTTTGCTGGTCTATAGCGTTGGCCATTTTTTGAAAATCGCCAACGTGCGATTTTTCAAAAATCGCCCAGATGGAAATAACCACAAACAACCCTCCCTTTCTCTCTCATTTCCACAATTTCCTCAAAACTAAAGCAAACTTCTTTAATGGCAGATCTGTTCTGAAATCATTCTTCATATTCTTTAAAACCTTGGTTCGGTGGTAAATATGTAGATCGAGTCCACGTTGCTTTGCAAATTTCAGCTAGTTCAACGTAAATTCACTAAACCCTAGTTTTTTTGTCTAATTTCTGTATTTTGGTGAACTTAGTAATTGGTTATGTTAAGTTAGAAAATTGGTATAATGTGTACGTACTGAACGATTTGTATATTGATCTGTAGAATGGCAAGAAATATGATTCCTACGCTTTGCTACTACGACGGCGAACTACTTGTCAACGATCAATGGAATGGTAAATATGTTGGCGGTATTTGTAAACCAGGAAGAGTGCAAAAAGGTTGCAAATTGACGGAATTAAAAGATGCTGTGTACAGAAAGACAAAGATTAATAAAGAAGAATTTGAACTTGAGCTAGTGGTTAACTGGCCTACGGACTCGGGTTCTAAAGCAATAGCATTGGCGGACGATGACGATGTAGAAGTAATGTTTTCTGCTGTTGCAAAAGCTATTGAGTTATACGTAGGGAAAGTAGTAAAGCAAAAACAAGAACATCTGGTGGCATCTCCTGTTGTGAGTACTGGAATTGGATACTATACACAGATGTTGGAGACTGCGGATCCATCTACTGACTATGTATCTCCTAGCTATAGCAATCCTTTTTCGAACGATGGAATAAACCGTCCTCCATCTATGCAGTACGGATTTATGCCGTACGAAGACGCGCAACAATTTACGCAACAAAGCAACATTTATTGCAACCCGCCTAGGGATGCAAATAAGACTGCAAGGTAAAAAAAAAATTGATGAACTGGTAGATGTACTATTATGTAGTTATTTTTTCTTATGTTACGCCATAATTTAAACAGCTTCCAACAACAAGACATTCAGCATGACGAAAGCAATGTACATGTAATGCAAATATGTCGCGGTCAATGTATCCTAATCTATGTGAACTATATGATATGAGTCAAAGGTATGTTTACAGATTGGGCTATATTTTTCGTCTCATTTGGTCTCTATTGTCGGTTAATTGACTTCTATATATGAATTAGGTATATGACACTTGATTCTGGTGCGCAATGGAGTGCTGGACCATCCACTCATTCTCCATATGCAAATTTTGACAATGATATGGATGTTGGTGGGAATGTAGCCGTGGATAAAGAACGTCATGTAGATAGCATGGTCGTTGCTTCTATGAATGTTAACGAAGACTCTTGGATACAAAGAATGCAAGTTAACAACGAGCCGTTGAACTATGACCATTTTTATTTCTATCATATTTCTATCGACCATTGCTCATCAAAAATTCAATATAGTTTGTCGATATGTGGTACTTTAAACAGGAATCATTTTTTTTTTATTTTATAAAATAAAATAAAATCCAAAGTATTCACTCTCATTTAAAAGTCCTCACGGTTATGCATGGGTGAATTACTTGGAATTTGTTATGTGCTTCCATGCTCATTTAAAAGTCCTCACGGTTATGCATGTATGGAACGCATATCAAAATTGATTTATTAAATAAACTAGTTGATTCTAATCCCATTTAAAAGTCCTCACGGTCATGCGTGGTTAGAAGATACTTGAATTCATTTTTTAAAAATTAAATTGGAATAATACTAATCTCATTTAAAAATCCTAACGGTTATGCATGATTAGTAGTTATTCAAATTCCTGATATAAATGTACCACAAATAGATACAACTGTATGATTTTATATGATGACATCATTTCCATTATTTCCAAAAGTGGAATAAGCGCCTAACAAGGGTAGTTATGATTTTTGTTTGATTTTTTATTGAAATTTAATATTTATATTCAATTGAGTTTTTAATGTTGAATTAATATCGATCACTTTATCTCTATTTTCTCTTACATTATTACTCTTTTGCTGATAACAAAAGGGGAAGAGAAAAGCTAAGATTTTGTCAAATAAAATCAAGCAAAGGTCAAATAATTTCCTATTTGCATTGAGATTCATTTTCATATTTTTATTTGTATGCATATATGTAGGGGGAGCTTTATGTAGAGAGGAAGCATTTAAATAGGGAGAGCAATTAGAGTATACCTATGATCAAAAATCATATAAGATTTGTCAAATAAAATCAAGCAAAGGTCAAATAATTTCCTATTTGCATTAAGATTCATTTGCATATTTTTATTTGTATGCATATATGTAGGGGGAGCTTTATGTAGAGAGGAAGCATTTAAATAGGGGGAGCAATTAGAGTATACCTATGAATGATCAAATACATTTAACATATTCAAAATCTTAAATATATGTTTTTATCATCAAAAGGGGGAGACTGTTGAATATGCTCTTATATGATTTTTGTTTGATGATAATATATATATATATATATATATATATATATATATTCGTGTAAATGTATTTGGTAGTGCACTATTTCATTTTTCACAGATTAAATATTTGCTGAATAAAATTAAATAACACAGAATTTGAATTCAAACAGAAATTCTATTCAAACAAATATTTATTACAATCTTGAATAGTACAAATTCAAGCTCTCACTATACATATACAATTTTGATTCTAATTACATCACAATTTAATTTACATAAATTCCTCACTACATATCACTCACACTCGTAGTTCATCTTCAACTTCATTCCAGTTAGAATCCAGCATCTGAGCAATCTGCAAAAATATTCACTAACGCAATAAAATTGAAAAAGAAATATTTTTGCAGTATAAAATAAAATGTGAATTTTTGAAAATAATATTTGCCTCAGTTATTTGGGTTGTTCGTCATCATTTAATTTTGAATCCATCATAATCCATCATACACGAACAATGTGACATGCACAGTGTATCACTGTACATGCCACAAGGTCGTGCACACCGATATACACTTGATAATGTTACATGGACAGGTGACCACAGGTCAAACCCAAATGAAAATCCGGGTTCAACTCAAATGCAATACAAATAAAATCACAACACGCGCACTAGGTCAAACCTGAGCTATTAGCTGGATTCAACACAGGGCAGTTGTACAGGCTACGACGTCAAGCATGCGAACAGGAAAACCAAAACAATGCCAAACTCAAATGAACACAGTGAAATGCACAAAGGCATAGCAACTGCACCAAGACCAGACTAAAAGAAATGAAACAATGAAAATTAGTGCAACCCAAAGTCAAGAACAGAAGCTACAACTCAACTGCAGATACCCAAATACAGCAGATTGAAAATGCTCAGGATGAACACAAAGATGATCAGAGCCGAAGTACACAGGGGCCACAAAATCAAAGTGATAATGATCAGTGAAGTCAGAGACCATAATCAAGCAACAAAATGTACAGGGCAATGCATCAAAGACGCAATTGACATACAAACATCTCAAGATCAAAATGTGCACAGAAGCAAAACTGAGGAGCAAGTGTAACAAATAAAGTATAATGTTTTCCAGAATGAAACAGAGATTTTTATGCTACAGGAAAATCAAGTGGTCTGCAAAAATATCAAAGTGAAGCTCAAAGACATCAACATGTACAAGACTGCAACAGTATGGCTATATGCATGCTACAGAAGGAACAAGCACATGAAATAGTATATGTGCAAGCTGAAAACATGAATGCCAAAGAACAGAACAACTCACATGTATGCAACCTGACCAAAGCAATGCTAACACAATGTAGAGCAACATCACAAGAAGGCATCATGAATATACACAATGCAGACCAAAGAGCAAAAGTAACCTAGATCAAATGTCATCAGGTCAGAGACAATACAGCAAGCTACAAGGATCAATGAATTGGATGAACAAGACTCAAACAATCAATACACTGCAAGTGGAACAGGTGTATGATAGTAACATATGATCAGTGGGACACATGCAAGCACAGCCTCAAACCAGCATCAAGTCAAGTCAACAACCAAAACATATGAAACAAAGAAATGCATCATGCAAGCTACAGATACCAGTGCACAGGATATGGCAATCAAAATATACAAAGGGCAACAACAATGAATCAGAGACCAACAATATGCAAGCTGCCTGAAGAATACAAGAAGTGACAATTATCATATCGAATCAAAGCAAGTAGAAGATACATTACAGTGACAATACAAAGACTACAAATTCACGTGCAGAAAATGTAAAGTCGAAGGCCACAGTGGAGGAATGAGTTCAACATTTATGCAACAGTGACCAAGTAGCATGTGACAGTATCAAATGTATACATGATGAAGCAACAAAGTGACCAAAGTCAAAGCATCAGAAAAAAGAAGTTGAATTTACAAATCAAAGTCAACAACGTGATTATCAAGTCAGAAATCAACGCAGTATAAAAATGAAGAAAGTCAAAAATAAAATCCAAATAAAATAGGAAAGTAGCTGCCGTAACGATCAAGGAAGGATCGAATGATCTCAAGCTAAAACTGTGACAGTAAAGTAAGGGAAAGATTCGAATTGAACAAGTCAGCGAAATCTCAAACGTTCAAGCATTATCAAGCGGCAGAGAAAGGGTTTTGACAAATTCAAAAATTCATCAGACGAATATATACGAACGAACATTTAGGTATTCGACTCATATAAATTGCAACTGACATCATCGACAATTGATATTGAGTTTAAAACCCCAAAAATCATCATCGGCAGATTACAGGAGTTCAATCAAGCATAATAGAATAGCATAAACACATACCGGAATTATCAAATCGAACTCAATCATCGAAGCGACCAAGAGCCAACAGACGATCAATTACAAAGTAAGGAAGTCAAGTTGAATCTCGCAATTGTAATCGCCATCAATGAAATAACAAAATCCTAGTTTCTGAAGAGAAGGATGAAGCCCTAATTTAGCTGCAAAGAGGAACGACCGCCATATTCACAGAAACGCACGAAGCATATAAAAGAGGATCGGGCCGAATTATCAAAAGGGGCCGACTTTATTTTAAGGGCTTTTTAATTTTTTTAATTAGGGTTTTAATTTTTTTTAATTTTTAAATTGCTTTTTAAATTTTTTTTTTAAATTTTAAACCGTTGTATTTACTAGTCGTGTGACTAGGGGACAAGCTACATGGCGTAGTTTGAGAATTCGCAACTCAATGGCTGAGTTGTGGCAGGGTTTTGAGCGTAGAGTTAGGTTAGTCAGCAGAGGGTGTTGCGAGTTTACGTGTGTAAGCGTGTGACTACTTAATTTCTAGTAGAAACCTTGGGGGCAGCACGTAGGCAGGGTTTTGTCGAAGCTGGGTAAATTCTGTGTCGTTTTATTTCTGCATTTTATCATTCTGCTATTTATTTCTGCGCTGCTATTATTCTGTGATTTGTGTTGAAACAATTTTATAAGCTTCCGCAATTAATTTTTATAATTAACACCATCGCCCTATTCACCCCCCTCTAGGGTGAGATCGATCCTACAAGTGGTATCAGAGCTAGGAATAGAAGTTGGTTTTTAAAAAATTTATTTTTTTTCAAAAATCAATCCTTGATTTAAAAAGTTGAATTTTTAATGGCTTCTTTTAATAATGCTTTTGCTGAGGGTCGGTCCATGGTTAGACCACCAATGTTCAATTGTGAATATGCTTATTGGAAAAATAGAATGAAATTTTTTCTAAAACCATTGTTGCTTGGAACATTGTTGAGACAGGTTATAGAGCACCAACTATAATTGTAGATAATTAGGAAATTGATAAACCGATGGACATATGGACAGAACTAGAAAATAAATTGCAAAATGCTAGTGCTAGAGCTATGAATTCTATTATCTGTACATTGGATCAATTTGAATTTAATTGTGTCTCACATTGTCTAACTGCGTAGGAAATATGGCACAAACTAGAAGTGACTCACGAAGGAACATCTCAAGTCAAAGAATCTCGCCTTGCCATACTAAGCAGCGAATACGAGAATTTCACAATGGCAAAGGAAGAAAATGTTAAAGAGATGCATGAACGACTTTCCAATATCGTATACAAATCGAAAGCTCTTGGAAAATCATACACAGAGTTGGAGATAGTCCGAAAAATCCTCAGAGTCCTTCCACGAAGTTTTGAAGCCAAAGTAACTGCCATTCAAGAATCAAAAGATTTGAAGCAAATGAAGGTCGAAGAACTCATTGGAAATATCACCACTTATGAGCTAGAAATGAAATTCAAGGAAGAGCGTGAAGGTGGAGATACTCGCAAGAAATCTATGGCTCTCAAAGGAACAACAGAAAGTGATGGTGATGATGATGATGACGGAGCAGCAGAATTAGAGCTGATAATAAAGAAAGTCAAAAGGTGGAATTACAAATACGGAAATCCAGCTCTAAATCGAAAATTGAAAAGCAGAATAAATAAAATATTGGACAATCCATAAAAACAAAAGATCATCTGTCATAAGTGCAACCAACCCGGACACATCAAGCCCAATTGTCCTCAAAATCGACGCGACTTTGAAAAGAAATAAAAAAAGAGAAGTTTTGCAGCCACGTGGAATACAAGTGATGAAGATAATCAAAGTACTAACAGTGAGAATTAAAAAGCAGACTTGTGTCTTCATGGTGAAATAACTGACAGTGATGATGATGAGCCAAGTAAGGTATCAAAACTTTCTCATTCAGAATTACTTATATATTTCCACGTAGTGAATGGCTGTTTTGAACGACTTAGGGAGAAGTATGCCAAACTTGAATCACAAAAAGATACTTTGATAGATTTAAATAAATAACTTGACCAATTAGTTAAAACCTATCAAAGCAGAATCCCTAAGTGTGATAAGTGTCCAACATTCGAAGAAGAAATTAAAAAATCAGAAATTAATATAAAATCACTTGAAAATGAAATTATGATTTTGAAAGAAAATGAAAATACTAGGAAAGAGAATTCTATTAAAAGGTGTACACAATTGTTAAACGAAAATGAATCTCTCAAAACACAAGTCCAACAACTGTCGACGACTTTAGATAAATTTTCAAAAGGTGAAAAATTGCAAAGACCCTGAATTTTGAACAATTTAAATTGAAAATATTTTATAAATTTTAAAAAATTTGAATGGTGGTTTGACTTGAATTTCAAATATAACTTTGAATTTGGCGATTAAATTTTAGAATTTAATCTATTGAAAGTTGAATAAAAATTTGAATCTTCAATTTTAAGCTGATTAAAAAAAATTTAAAGGCTTAGAAAATTCACATTGATAATACTGAAGATAATAGAAGCTTCAGAATTGAATTTGAAAGTGATTTGTTCAGTTTTGAAATTTTATCGTTTAAATTGAATTTAAAAATAGCCTTCCGAGGCACAGTCTCGGAATTCGACGAAACCAGTTCCATTGGATCCGGAATATTGAATTATTACCGGATTTCAAATTTAGTATTTATCAGAGTTGTTGTGTAAACATACGACGTATAAACGCACTGAAATTAAATCGAATTCAATTTACATTTAAAAATTTAAATGGGTCAACATCAGCACTCTTTGGCCTCAAATCAAAACACTGTAGAGGTAAGGTAGGCACGTTAATATCAACGACTTTTCTCTGTTAATCACGTACGCTGTCTCCTCTTTTTATTTTCAACCGAGCTTCCTTTTCACTTCATCGTTCAAAAAAAAAAAGAAAAATGGCGGCCTCTTTTCGTTCTCCGAAAAATGGCGGCCTCTTTTCGTTCTCCTTCCTCTCTGGTCTGATATTAGGGCTTCGCGATTTTTGGAATTAGCGTCTCTCGAGATGATTCTCGTTCCTTCGCTTCGTCAATCGGTCGTCTTTGCTTCGATTCGGCTAGGGTTTCTTCGATCGATTTGATTCCTTCGCCTCGCTCGCGACCGCTTTAAACTAAGGTGAGTGACCCTCACATCTAATTCAATACCAGGTGTCGATAGTTGATTTTGGTTTCGATGTTGATTTTGAACTATTCGATCTTCTCTGTCATCTCTGTTTCGATTTTGATTTTCTCTGATTGTTGTTTGGCTTCGTATCAGCCATTCAATTTGTTTCGATGTTGATGATTTTGTGATTTAATTAAATTCGCATACATTGATATTTATTGTTTCAACTATATGGTTTTGGTGAATTTTTGAACTGTTCGATATCGACTTCAACTTGATTTCGTTATTACCAGGCTTTAACTTGATTTTTAATCAACAACTTTGAGTTTGGTAATTAGGTTGTTTTTGTTTCGATGAATCTTTACTGATTAAGTTACAGTTTGTATAAATCTGACACCTGATACTCTCGGTGTCGATTCGTGACTCGGTTACTTTACTTGGTCACCACGGTCTCGAATTGATTTAGTTGAGTTGATTTTGATACTGGAGATTGATTTCTGACTTTTCAACTTACTTGAATAACATATTTTCGGTTCTACCATACTTGTTCGTTGAATCTGCATTATTAAGTGGCAGTGAGCTTCACTGAGTTGTTGCACCTATTTTTACAATGTAAATATTTTGGGTTTTTGAACAATTGATGTTCAAGCTAGCCTGTGTGCACTTGTGTACTTTCTTTTGATGCATACTGATTTGTTGTAAGATTAGAGTCAAGACAATATTGGTTGTTATATCCTAAACTAAAGGTTAGATAATATCTCTAGAAAAACAAATCAAAGAAACTGATTTAAGTTTTTTTTTTAAAAACCCAGATTTGCCCAGAGTTTTCGAAAACAAAGTTTAAATATATATAAGTCACTGTTATACTTAAGTCACTATTTTGCTGATCCATTTCTTAGTGAAATCTGATCAGTTTGGTTGTGAAGATTTGTTCAACCTGGTTTGTTCATTGTCTTGCATACATTTATATAAGTGTGCATGTTTTACTGCACTGTTTAATTTTACCTGTTACTCCTGTAGTATATTGATATTCATGTCTGCACTTTGATCATACATGTTGTTTGCATTTCCAGTTCCATTTAGTTGTCTCTGTTTCAACTTCACTTCATGTATATACTACTTGGTTGTCATTGTACATGCTGGATAGTCACTTGATCTTGTTGTGTTGTCTCTGTTGCCACTCTGATCTGGTCTGCAATACTTGAAGTGGTCACTGACCTGAGTCTTGTTGCATTGGTTATCTCACTTGATTTTTGTTGAGCTTGTCACTGTGTTGCACTTGCTTGACCCAATATGGTAGTTGTATATTTGCTGTGCCCTTGAATACTAGTGGTGATTGCAGTTTCTTATGTTGCAATGATATTCCTTTCATTCTGGTATACTTTATGTTGCCACTACTCTTGTTATTTTTACTAAGATTAGGGTATTCTTCTTTATGTTTGAATTAAGTGATACTATGGCCTTTGGTCATGATTCACTAGTGTGCTTATGCATGCTGTTGTTCCAGTTTTGCCTGTATATGTTTTGATTTTGGGCTGCTCTAGAGCTCCTGTGCCTGAACTGGACTGCACTTGCGTATATACACTTGTATACCATCAGTTGCAATAGCCTGTTTCAATATCCATATAGTTTTTCCACTGTTGCTTTCTTTGCACCATTCATGTTGCAAGTATTTTTGGTCGAAAATTTTGGTATATGCATTGAGTTCCATTACTGGCCTTTGCATTGCTGAGTTGTCCTTGGTGTTTTGTTGTACATATGAAATTAATTCATATGTATGCTAAACATTGCTTCTCAGTGACATTACTTGCATTCATATGCTTAAATGTTTTGGGTTGTTGCTGCGTTGACTTTGGCCTGCTGTTCAAATGGCAGCGGCATTGATATTTGAAGTGTTGCATATCTGTTGCCTTGGTTCCGACCAAGTTGCACTATAATCTGGTTTGGGTTTAAGCATCACTGATCTGATATACATTGGATTTGTTTTTCTAATTACACTTGAGTTGAATCCAGCTGAGACGCTCGGGTTTGACCTTGTACTAGTTTGGAACTTCCGTTGATCTTTTGTGCATTTCATACTGTAGTGGCGAGGCGGTGCACGCATGCGTGTACTGCAGCCCTACTAGATCTGATGTTTTAATTGATGTTTTCTATTGCTAGAATTGTTTTATGTTGCCAATTCAATATATTTTAAATCGTATTTTGATTTGGTTTAATTTGGGGATTTTGTTGTTAATTGCCATTTAGGCAATTATGTTGTTTTCTAAATTATCTTCATTGATAATCCTTTCATATATCTTCGTTGATAATTTGAATCTACTGATTTGTTGTTTAACACTGTTAAGTGTTATATTTACCGTTATCCGATTTCTTTATAAAAAGGATCGGATAGGTGAATTTATTTTGACTGTCGTCTAATTGTTATTCAATTATTATTGCTTCTGTGCATTAATAAATGAGTTTGAATTAGACTGACACGTGTATTATTTTCCTTGAATGGAATACTCGGGTCAGACCGAGTATTTTGCAGCTTGAAGATTTTCGGGCAGCGAAGTTAAAGAGAGAGGGGGAAAACGCTTCACTTTATTTTAGGGATTTTTTACTTAAAGAAATATTCCGGTGTATAAATTTAATACATTGTATAAACTCTGATATTTGTAAAAGGAAAGTAAAAATTCATTTTTGCGAAATATTATTATTCTGTGTTTCTGTGGCTGATTCTGTTTAAACTCTATAAACTAAATAACAATCCGTCATTTTGAACGTTTCAAGTTGGTTTAATTACCGACTAGGGGCGGTCAAAAGGGCGGGATGTTACAAAAGTGGTATCAGAGCTTTGGTTTATACAAAGCTTAGTTTATGGCATTTAATATGAATAGTCACTAGAATCACTCTAAAGAAAGCGTTTTTCAAATCTAAAGGAGTATAATTTTTTTTTTTTGAAAAATAAAAGGTATTCTGAAAATTTAAATCCTTTTCGGAAATTCCCTTCTCTAAATTTAGGTTTACGATAGTTTCTTTTCGGTAAGGTCTCCTTAGATTTGAGTCCCGATCATTCGAAAACCCATTATCGAATTGCTGAGATTTATGAAAAATAAAATATAAGTTAAGTGAATTAATGAATTGGTTTAAATCAAATATTTTGAATATCTCCAAAGTAATAATTGGGAAATAAAATGACATGTCAATTTAGTTATAGCCAAGGGGATCATTGAACTATAACTTGGGAATTTGATTCTGAATTCTTTTGAAAATTTATTTCAAATGTTTTGAAGAACAATACTAGTAGAATATACAGGAAAAAAAATGTTTATAAATTCCGCAAACGACTTATTTTGATAAGTAAATTGTTATAGCTTATTAAAGGAGTTATATCTACGATTTTGGACAGTGAATAATATATTAAAGGATATGTTTTGGGGAAGTGATGTTATGAAATGAAGTTAATGGTTTTAAAGATGTTTTAAAATGCATTAAGTGTCGAAACCATAGATTTCAACATTTCTTGTTGAAATAGACGTTTTCGAGAAATAGGAGGAAATAGTGGACTATAACACTATTGTTATAGTAAATGATTTCCGAAAGGAAAGGTTTTTGTATAGTATTGGGATTTAAATATCTATTTTAATTTCGAATCCCTATACTAGTGATTTTGGGTCGTTGTAACGATGTTTTACGCAACATATGTTTTGACTCAAATAAATGTGTTTAAGCGAATGTTTTCCTTAAAGAATGAAATATATACTTAATTATGATTTAAGTATATTGAATATTTTCCAAGTGGTTAAAATAAATGGATTTGTGAATTACTTATTATTAAATAAGTATGGAAATGTTTTCCAATATGAAATGAAAGGTTTGAAATTCTATCTTTTAAAGATAAATTGAAAAGTGAATATTTGAAATTTGTTTCAAATGGTTAAGTGTGGAAAATTATATATATCTTGTAAATATATTTTGGGAAATTTGAACAGTTAGTTCAACTTGAATTTTTTTTCAAAAAGACTGAATCTTGAGTTAAATTGAGTTTAACTTCGACACCAAAAACAATATAAGTTGAGCTTTGATTTTCGGATACTCGGTTTGGATTGTATGTCTAACATGTGAATTGATGACATAGCAATTGATCTCTATTAAATATATATCTGTGGTGGCGGAGAATTTATTCTTTTATCTATATACACCCTTCCATGAGACGTACGAGCTCAGAGGTTATATATCGGTAGACATCAATTATGTGTTAGGAATTGACGATGTAACGTGAAAACCAAATCGAGTGTGAAGTCAATAATAAATTGAATTATGAATATGAATTGGGTTTGACATAACCTTAAACTTCCAAATCGATTTAGAGGAAAATTTTAAATTGGTAACGAGATGGAAAATTTAGGAATCCTCTATTTGTTATGGGTATGGGATATGGAGGTTTTCAGAACTTATATATGAGAATGTAGTAATTCAAAAACCATCAGTTTAGAAAGTAATTGTTATGGAAATCCTATATAAGTTTACATAGGTATGATATATACGAAATGTGAAATGAAGTACTATATGTGTATGACATTATGTTTTCTAAACTGAGGATATGGAAAAGTACCTTCCATTTAAAATTTGTGAAGGTGTTGGAACTCGATATGAGTGTCCATTTGAAATTCGTAGCTACGTAGAATTTCCATAAGTTGGAGTGAAAAATCGTTGAATATGCTATTAGGAAAGCAAACTGTTAATACGGTTAGACAAGGACTTGGATATAATCAATCTGAAAATGTTGAAAGCAATATTAATCATGAAAATTCTATGTGCACAATTTGTAGAAAATATGAACGCAATCACAATAATTGTTGGTATAGACCCAAACATGTGAAAACTATACCTATTTGGGTTCCAAAAGGCACAAGTATAAAATCTCTAAAAGTTAAACAAATTTGGGCGTCAAAAGGAACATATATAAACGGTTTTGGGTCTCCACAAAATTATTTTTCTAAATCTTCTGCCACTAACAATCATGGACCTATAAAAACAAATAGGTCACAAAATTCTTTTCCCGTGTAGGTATGGTGGCAGGCTAAGGAACAACAACAATGTTCTTTGGATTTTGGCTATTCCAGAAACACAACGGGCGGCAAAGAAAAGTTCCTTAGCCTAGTATAAAGGTGACAGAATCACAACAAACAACAACGAAAAATATCGTAAAGGTAAAATAGGTAAGGGTATATTTATTTGAACGATATATTAAATGTGATAATCTGCACCATATTCGGAATTAAAATCAGCCAATATTGAGATGATGAAGAGATGATGATTTTGATTCTGACTTTTTCAACATAGTTGGCCAATTATATTCATGCCAAAAACACTATAAAATTCTCTAGATTCTTTGATTTACTTCATATATATTAGTTTGGATCAAAAATAGAGTTTTGTTGGATAATCATGCATTTGGTTATAATATGGCTAACTCTATATTCACGGTTTTTGATTATTTACACAGCTTCAATTCAAATTCAAGAGAATGTCATTTAAATTGCTGTTAAAATTGAAGTTGAAATTTTTTGGTGCACACTTCATGGTCTTGTCTACCAAATTCAATTAGCGATATTTTGGAGTGAAAGAAAAATTCAGATGCAGATCATAACGGTAATCTAGTTGAAAGAAAACTTACTAGTTGAACGTGATTTTCAGTAACTGCATCGTTAATTTTTGGGAAATGTCTGCATATTTTAAATTCAAATAATTTTCAAATGGCAGAAAATTTTCCTTATATAACCCCTTCGAGAAAATCATTTTTGACCATATTTTCAAAAATTGGTTTTATAATTAATTTTGAATTTGATTTTAAATGACAATTTTGACTAGTCTGAGTCCCTAATAATAATCGAAAAGATAAATAGTGATTGAAAAAGTGATGAGTGTTGATACTTATCATACATTACTCAAGACAGTAAATTTGGAAAATTTCTTTAGGAAATCAAACAAGAGTTATAAAAACTTTTTCTTCGGTAAAGATTCCATGACCATTTTTATTTCTATCATATTTCTATCGACCATCGCTCATCAAAAATTCAATATAGTTTGTCGATATGTGGTACTTTAAACAAGAATCATTCGTTTTTCATTTTATAAAATAAAATAAAATCCAAAGTATTCACTCTTATTTAAAAGTCCTCACGGTTATGCATGGGTGAATTACTTGGAATTTGTTATGTGCTTCCATGCTCATTTAAAATTCCTCACGGTTATGCATGTATGGAACGCATATCAAAATTGATTTATTAAATAAACAAGTTGATTCTAATCCCATTTAAAAGTCCTCACGGTCATGCGTGGTTAGAAGATACTTGAATTCAATTTTTAAAAATTAAATTGGAATACTACCAATCTCATTTAAAAATCCTAACGGTTATGCATGATTAGTAGTTATTCAAATTCCTGATATAAATGCACCACAAATAGATACAACTGTATGATTTTATATGATGACATCATTTCCATTATTTCTAAAAGTGGAATAAGCGCCTAACAAGGGTTATTATGATTTTTGTTTGATTTTTTATTGAAATTTAATATTTATATTCAATTGAGTTTTTAATGTTGAATTAATATCGATCACTTTATCTCTATTTTCTCTAACATTATTACTCTTTTGCTGATAACAAAAAGGGGAGAGAAAAGTTAAGATTTTGTCAAACAAAATCAAGCAAAGGTCAAATAATTTCCTATTTGCATTGAGATTCATTTGCATATTTTTATTTGTATGCATATATGTAGGGGGAGCTTTATGTAGAGAGGAAGCATTTAAATAGGGGGAGCAATTAGAGTATACCTATGGTCAAAAATCATATAAGATTTGTCAAATAAAATCAAGCAAAGGTCAAATAATTTCCTATTTGCATTAAGATTCATTTGCATATTTTTATTTGTATGCATATATGTAGGGGGAGCTTTATGTAGAGAGGAAGCATTTAAATAGGGGAAACAATTAGAGTATATCTATGATCAAATACATTTAACATATTCAAAATCTTAAATATATGTTTGTTATCATCAAAAGGGGGAGATTGTTGAATATGCTCTTATATGATTTTTGTTTGATGATAATAAACATATATATATATATATATATATTTGTGTAAATGTATTTGGTACTATTTCATTTTTCACGGATTAAATATTTGCTGAATAAAATTAAATAACACAGAATTTGAATTTAAACAGAAATTCTATTCAAACAAATATTTATTACAATCTTGAATAGTACAAATTCAAGCTCTCACTATACATATACAATTTTGATTCTAATTACATCACAATTTAATTTACATAAATTCCTCACTACATATCACTCACACTCGTAGTTCATCTTCAACTTCATTCCAGTTAGAAGCCAGCATCTGAGCAATCTGCAAAAATATTCACTAACGCAGTAAAATTGAAAAAGAAATATTTTTGCAGTATAAAATAAAATGTGAATTTTTGAAAATAATATTTGCCTCAGTTATTTGGGTTGTTCGTCATCATTTAATTTTGAATCCATCATAATCCATCATACACGAACAATGTGACATGCACAGTGTATCTGTACATGCCATAAGGCCGTGCACACCGATATACACTTGATAATGTTACAGGGACAGGTGAGCACAGGTCAAACCCAAATGAAAAGCCGGGTTCAACTCAAATGCAATACAAATAAAATCACAACATGCGCACAAGGTCAAACCCGAGCCATTAGCTGGATTCAACACAGGGCAGTTGTACAGGCTACGACGCAAAGCATGCGAACAGGAAAACCAAAATAATGCCAAACTCAAATGAACACAGTGAAATGCACAAAGGCATAGCAACTGCACCAAGACCAGACTAAAAAAATGAAACAATGAAAATCAGCGCAACCCAAAGTCAAGAACAGAAGTTACAAGTCAACTGCAGATACCCAAATACAGCAGATCGAAAATGCTCAGGATGAACACAAAGATGATCAGAGCCGAAGTACACAGGGGCCACAAATTCAAAGTGATAATGATCAGTGAACTCAGAGACCATAATCAAGCAACAAAATGTACATGGCAATGCATCAAAGACACAATTGACATACAAACATCTCAAGATCAAAATGTGCACAGAAGCAAAACTGAGGAGCGAGTGCAACAAATAAAGTATAATGTTTTTCCAGAACGAAACAGAGATTTTTATGCTACAGGAAAATCAAGTGATCTGCAAAAATATCAAAGTGAAGCTCAAAGACATCAACATGTACAAGACTGCAACAGTATGGCTATATGCATGTTACAGAAGGAACAAGCACATGAAATAGTATACGTGCAAGCTGAAAACATAAATGCTAAAGAACAAAACAACTCACATGTATGCAACCTGAGCAAAGCAATGCTAACACAAAGTAGAGCAACATCACAAGAAGGCATCATGAATATACACAATGCAGACCAAAGAGCAAAAGTAATCTGGATCCAATGTCATCAGGTCAGAGACAATACAGCAAGCTACAAGGATCAATGAATTGGATGAACAAGACTCAAACAATCAATATACTGCAAGTGCAACATGTGTATGACAGTAACATATGATCAGTGGGACACATGCAAGCACAGCCTCAAACCAGCATCAAGTCAAGTCAACAACCAAAACATATGAAACAAAGAAATGCATCATGCAAGCTACAGATATCAGTGCACAGGATATGGCAATCAAAATATACAAAGGGCAACAACAATGAATCAGAGACCAACAATATGCAAGCTGCCTGAAGAATACAAGAAGTGACAATTATCATATCGAATCAAAGCAAGTAGAAGATACATTACAGTGACAATACAAAGACTACAAATTCACGTGCAGAAAATGTAAAGTCGAAGGCCACAGTGGAGGAATGAGTTCAACATTTATGCAACAGTGACCAAGTAGCATGTGACAGTATCAAGTGTATACATGATGAAGCAACAAAGTGACCAAATTCAAAGCATCAGAAAAAAGAAGTTGAATTTACAAATCAAAGTCAACAACGTGATTATCAATTCAGAAATCAACGCATTATAAAAATGGAGAAAGTCAAAAATAAAATCCAAATAAAATAGGAAAGTAGCTGCCGTAACGATCAAGGAAGGATCGAACGATCTCAAGCTAAAACCGTGATAGTAAAGTAAGGGAAAGATTCGAATTGAACAAGTCAGTGAAATCTCAAACGTTCAAGCATTATCAAGCGGCAGAGAAAGGGTTTTGACAAATTCAAAAATTCATCAGATGAATATACGAACGAATATTTAGGTATTCGACTCATATAAATTGCAATTGACATCACCGGCAATTGATATTGAGTTCAAGCATTAAAACCCCAAAAATCATCATCGGCAGATTACAGGAGTTCAATCACGCATAATAGAATGGCATAAACACATACCGGAATTATCAAATCGAACTCAATCATCGAAGCGACCAAGAGCGAACAGACGATCAATTACAAAGCAAGGAAGTCAAGTTGAATCTCGCAATTGTAATTGCCATCAATAAAATAACAAAACCCTAGTTTTTGAAGAGAAGGACGAAGCCCTAATTTAGTTGCAAAGAGGAACGGCCGCCATATTCACAGAAACGAACGAAGCATATAAAAGTGGATCGGGCCGAATCAAAAGGGCCCGGCATTATTTTAAAGGCTTTTTAATTTTTTTAATTAGGGTTTTTATTTTTTTAATTTTTTAATTGCTTTTTAAATTTTAAACCATTGTATTTACTAGTCGTGTGACTAGGGGACAAGCTACGTGGCATAGTTTGAGAATTCGCAACTCGGTGGCTGAGTTGTGGCAGGGTTTTGAACGTAGAGTTAGGTTACTCAGTAGCAGGTGTCGTGAGTTTACGTGTGTAAGCGTGTGACTACTTAATTTCTAGTAGAAACCTTGGAGGAAGCACGTAGGCAGGGTTTTGCCGAAGCTGGGTAAATTCTGTGTCGTTCTATTTCTGCATTTTATTATTCTGCTATTTATTTCTGTACTGCTATTATTCTGTGATTTGTGTTGAAATAATTTTACAAGCTTCCGCAATTAATTTTTATAATTAACACCATCACCCTATTCACCCCCCTCTAGGGTGAAATCGATCCTACAAGGACGTCTTGGCCTCTCTATTTTGTTTCTTTCCAAGATTGCGCGTAGAATGTTTTTGATGTTCATGCACATTCCTTTCGACTGCGCATCGTGATCTAGACGTTGTTCAAGCTTTTCGGCGACTTCCAACGCCTTATAAATGCCATCAGCCTATATAACGCAAAGACAATTAGTTATCTTTTTTCGAAAATATGGTTAACTTAACGGGGTTCAGTATACTTACAACGCTTCTCTCAAGAGGCACACGGGGGTGTATGGATGATGGGGAACAGCCTGTACAGGCCCCTGAAGAACATACCTACGCGTGATATGCCAATACCACCGCATATATGTCTCTAGAGGGGTGATCGGCTCTCTTTCAAATTGCGTAAACAAATGGCGCTTATTCCATATCTCCATAGCATTTGCAATTTCCCCGACATGGTACTCGTGGGTATAGACTGGCGCGTTTTCTGGAATATGCTGCGCCATTGCAAACTGGCGCATGACCCTATCGGGTAGGTGGTGTGCGCAACGAGTAGTGAAAATGAGTGGAAGCATGGAAGTCCACAGATATCTAGCGGCCGCACATATAGCCGAAAGACCCTCCAATACATCCTGCGTGTATGGATTCCAGGTCACTGCAGCTGGGTCTAGAACGTCTAGCTCATTGCGGTAAAAACGTACATTCCGCCGGGGGGTCTGAGATGTCTTTTTTGGACCAACCCATCTGTCAACAAGCGAAGAAACAATATTTTAGCGTAAACAAATTTCGAATTACAAAATTAATTTTCAAAGGACATGAAGTTATACCGAGATCCAAGATGATGTGTGTGATCGACGACAACATTTCGGACTTGGATCCGTCCAACAGGTAGATATGTCCATGACCAAATCTATAGGAAAAAAACAATTTAGCTACTTACAACATATTTCGAATTTGGTTGAAGTAGCAAGATAAATTATACGTGTACCTGAACAAGCATCAAACACCCGCCTATAAGCTTAGTCACCATAAGAGCGAGATTGGAGAGCTCCATATAGGTGTACGCCAAAACAACACTACCCCATGAGTACTGGGCACACTGATCAAGATCAGCTAAATATGGTAGCCATTTCAAGTCCACGCGATTTTTGGAATGATCGCACATTAAACGGGATGTAATGATGTGTAGAATAATGGCTCATGCCCACTGCTGTATCTGAACCTCTGTAGCATCGGCAGGTATATCATCAGCTACAGCGTGTCGAAACCATTTCACTTCTACCATGTCGTTACCCTTTACTTGTTGCGGGGGAGGAGTAATACCGAGAAAATCCGTGCACAACTGAATATAATCATGATGGTCCTCACCCGTCACTGGATTGCCTTCTATAAGCAAACCTAAAAGCACAGCCACATCCCCTAATGTGATCGTCATCTCTCCGACAAGAAGATGGAATGTAGATGTCTCCGGTCTCCATCTATCGACAAGAGTTGTGACCAGATGATGATCTAACTGGAGGTAGCCTAACCGCAGTACTGTCGAAAAGCACGCTCGATCAATCTCCTCTAATACTCTAGGATGATGTGAAGCGACTTTCTTGAGAGAAATAGAGTGATCGATGGTGCAATCCGCTTCTTCGCTCTGTTTAACATTATATGTACAGATATTAGCATTCACACAATTTGTGAAATGAAAATCATAGGAAATTACCATCATATACGCTTCACTAGACGTGCGATGTCTAGGCTGTAAGTACAACACGCTCGGGTCTACTGGACCGGGCTCGATCTCGATGTAATCTACAACACAAAGATTAATGCATACAACCCTTAACTATCATAAATTTAATTATCTTCAATCTACACTAAAGTACATGCAATTGAATGAACATTCACTTGCAAATACCTCGTAATGCAATCTACAACACTTACCTTTCACAACAACTTGCAAAAAATTGAAATCTAGAAAACCCTAAAAATGCCCTAAATCAAGAAATTGGAGATGAGTGCATTACCAATATCCTCCACTATTCCGGATGTTGAAGCCATGGTCCGAAATAGCTTCAAATTTGATTACAAAGCAAAGAAAATATTAATTTTTGGGTGGGAGAGAGCTCAAACCCGAAATGGGTTTTTTGGAGTTAGGTTGAAGGTTGTAGAGTGAGTGGGAGAGGGCTTGCTGCCTGTCTGTTTTGTAACAGGCGAAACAATGGGCGATTTTTCAAAAATCGCCAATGGGCAATTTTTGAAAAATCGCCAAAACAAAATACCAAAGGGCGATTTTTCAAAAATCGCCCATGGCAAATTTCGAAAAATCGCCAGATTCAAAACAGTAGGCTGCCTGTTTTGGCAACTGTTTGTTTTCACTTAAAAGATAGAAGTGATATAGAGATTCCTCCAAACAACTCTATATGATCACATAAATTCGTCTCGTCGTCTATGTCCTAATCATCCATGTTTGTTTCAGCTGCGAGTACGTCAACATTCATTACAATACACAACATCTCAGAATTAGGATTTTAGTAAGCGTAAACATATTATAAATCGATACATTACCCTGTACTGAAGATTACACTAACTTGTTCAGAAGTTTTGATTGTATCTTGTGAGAATCAAATTTTTTTTGGGTTTTCTATGAAGTAGGGTTTGCAAACTTTCGGGAATTTGATGATGAGTTTGGTAAGTTTGGTAAAGTTGATAGTGAAGAAGAAGGTAGGTGGCTGGTTGGATTTATAGCAGGGTTTCATCTGGCGATTTTTCAAAAATTGCCCAAAGCAAAATGATTTATTCCATCTGGATGATTTTTGAAAAATCGCACGTTGGCGATTTTCGAAAAATCGCCAACGCTTTAGACCAGCAAAACAAAAACAAGTCTATATTTGTAAATACTTTTAGAACTGGCCTATATTTGTTATATCTTTTCAAAACTAGGCTATATATGTAAAATTTCCCATTTTTAAAAGGAAAATTTAATGTGGCAAATTTTGATTTAATTCAGGGACTTACCAATTTATCAATTAGGGTTTTCTAATTCTTTCCAGTTCATATATATTTTGAAATAAACATTGATTCAAGATTAAAACCATATTTTTAATTCTAAGAAGGGTATTAATGAAAATCAACTCCTTATCTACATCATAAACACTTCATAGATAAACCCACTCACATCGTATGGTCGTTTATCAAAATCTATTAAACAGTAGTAAAGTTGAAGAACTTCTTTCTTTCCCAATAATTCTAAGAGTTCTCTTTATTCTCCTTAATTCACTCTTGATATTTTATTTTTAAATGTTTTATTTTACCACTTACACATATTATACTAGATCTCTACCACCGGTTTACATTCTGATCCATACATTTATAAACTTATACAACTATTTACAAATAATTTATTGGTTATCTTTTTACATTTTATATTTAAGTTCATATATTTAGGTTAATTATAGAATAAAAATTAAACTATTCAAACAAAATAAGTTAACTAATATTTATTAATATTTTTGCTAAATGCTAAAGAATGACAATATCAATATGTATACCACTATTGTTTAAACAAAATGGTGAAATCAATTTTTTATTCAACTATACAATATTAAATCATATAAGACAATAATAATAAATTTAATTTATAATTCATTTATCCTAATAAATTTATTATACATTGCATTGTAAAATTCTATTTTTAACTTTAAATACTAACATTTAAAATTATTACAATTATTTATAAAACTCACATCGCTATTCTCTTAATATTTCACATTTTAGCTCACATATTTCAATTAATTATGCAATTTAAATTTAAACTAATTAGATAAATCCAATTAGCTAATATTAGTTTATTTGTCTACTAAATTATGAAAATTTCAATATGTACACCATACTTTTATTAACAAAAATGGTAAAAGTACATTTTTAATAAAGTAAAAATGCATAAGTCACATAAGATAAAGTATATACATAAACAAAATACGAAATTTAGTTTATTATTCATTTGTCTAAATAATATACCATAGTGCTTACAATATCATATTTTTAACATCAATTACTTTCATTTAAAATTTCTATAACCATCCACAAAACCATCTTTTGTTCCCTTCTAATATTTTACATTTAACTCCATATATTAGCATCAATTACGTAATCCTAAACTATTTAAACAAATTTAGTAATCTATTATTTATTGATTTATCTAATAGATTATAAAATATGAAAATTAAATATTTATACCTATATTAATAAAAATTATATAAAAAATTCATTTAGATATATAGAACATTAATGAACATAAATTAATTACATAAATAATAAGTATAAGTTAATTTATGATTCATTTATATTAATATATTTGCCATGCATTACATTGAAAATGACTCTACGATTATTTATAAAACCTTATGTAATGTCACCTAATATTGTACGTTTGAATTAATATATTTTGATTAATTATGTAACCTTTAATTTAGACAATTCAAATAAATTCAATCAACAAATATTCATTAATTGATCTACTAAATCCAAAAATATGAAGGTTTCATATTCATATCAACAAATATATGTGTATATATATTATATCATATCCATATCAAAAAAGTGATAAAATTGTTTTTTCATTTAAATACAAAAAATTAAATCATACAGTGCAAATAATATACATACATAATATTGAAAACTTTAATTTATTATTCATTTATCTTAAATTTATCATACATTGCATCGTAAAATTCTGTTTTTAGTTTCAAATACCTACATTTTAAAAATTCTACAGTTATTTACAAACCCTTGAATCTTTCCTAATATCATATTTAAATCTGTATATTTAAACTACTTAACTAATCTTAATAAATAATTAGTTTGTGCTTTTAATAAATCCTAAAAATATATGTCAGTTTGAATATATATACATATATGTATATGTATATATTCGTATTAACACAAATGGTAAATTATTTTTTTCATTCAACTAAAAAGAAATATAGATCACATACATTAAATTATGTACATAAACAAATAATGACAAAGTTAATTTATAAAACAATTATAATCATTTATCTCTAAATTTTACCGTACATTACATTGCATAATTCCATTTTTAAGTTTACATAACTCCTCATTAAAATTTCTACAAAATCCTTCTCGGTTCTTTTCAACTATTTACCTCTAATTACGAATACTCAAATTAATTACATAATTATAAATTTAACATATTTTAAAAAATCAACTAAATAATATCTAAAAAAATTATAAAATTGTTTTTGTACTCGGTTATAAAGATATATAAACTACATAACATGAATTACACATTATTATTAATAATAATGTTAATTTATAGTTTGTTTATTTCATTTAATCAATCATACGTTGTATAACAAAGTTCTAATTTTAACATTAGAAGTATAAATACTATTTTACAATGTTATCATCTGCAACGCAGAGTTACACACTAGTTTCTCTTCTAATTTAATTTGAATTTGCTACTTCTTTTTTTCGTCTAGTTGTTAATTTTGTTCCTCCCTTCAATTTGTATCTTCCATTCTTTGATTTGTCACTCCTCTCCCCCTCTCTTTAATTTGATTTTGTTTTGCTTTTATTTTAGAAATTGGAGAAGTGACTTAAGAAATTAGAGTTTAGGTGAAGAATTTTTTGAAGCAACAAGAATATGCAAAACAACATACAGAATTAGAGTTTAGGTTATCGTTTAGAACGAAGAGGAGTTATGGTAAGGGTCTAACTGATAGGTGAAGTCTAAGTCTAGAATTTTTTTTTATGTTTATTCATATATTACTTGTCCTTTCATATACGTAAAATTCTTTTCCTTAAAGAAGATAACAATTATATTCTCCTAGTCTATGTCATTAATTATAATTTGAATAAATACCATTTTTCATAATTCAAATCAATCAACATCGTTTATTGATATTCTAGACAATTATTATTATTTATTAGTATAGGGAGCCATTTATTAATATTCAAAACATACATGTATATACGTGTGTCTATCTACATTAATTATGAAACTTTACAATTTATCAGTAATGGTGCAGTCATTTTGTAATTGGTTGGTATTAACCTTCCTAAATTCAAAAACTAGACTTAGACTTATTCTTTACTAATAAAGAGATAGTGTATCTTACCTTCTCTTTTAAAATAATGCTTTCTTCCATGCATATATTGTTATCTTACTTTTTAAAATATGCAACATTAAATGCGTCCTTTTTCTCATAAATATATTTATATTCCCTTGCTAATATATGTAACATCTACTTTCATTAATTATAGCAATAAATTCCATTAACATGTAATTAATGCTTTCCATTGTGCATGTAAATATGTTTCTTCATTTTCTTTTAATGCACATTAATACAATTTTACTCTCTTTAAAGTAATCCAAACATATTCAATTAGTTACTTACTAAATAAGTTTTGATTTATTCTTGTAATTAATTCATGAACTTAATTTCAAAATTGGCGCTAAACTCGATATATGCGTTATGCTAAATATTATGTATCTTCTTTACGCAGGTCTGTTTCTGACATTTTATACAAAAATTAGGGTAGAAAAATCTAATTGACCTAATGAAAAAAACTCAAATTTTCTACATTTCTCCATTTGTAAAAAATTCAGTTTTTCATCCTTATGTAAATTTATAAAAATGTATTTTTTTAATTAACTATTTATGTTTATTAAAATACAGGGTGTTACAAAAACATTTGTATAGATGAATTTGACGTAGGTACATGTATACATACACTTGTGTGCATTACAATAACGAGCATATATATATATATATATATATATATATTTAATACCTAATATATACGTATATAGTGCATGTTACTAATATAAATACATGCAACGTTATAAATTCCAAAAACTGTGCGTATATGTGTACATATGTATGTATGTATGCGTGACGACAACCCCGTACCACCCACACCAATGACCTAAAAGAGTGCTGTAAATGTGCCAGGCTGGTATGGGACGATCATCGAGGTTGAAATTTAAAATCAAAAACCTGTTGCATATCTTACTGCGCATGGAAAAAATATAATATAGAAAATATACAACAGAAATATAGTGAGCCGTAACAAATGAAAGATAACATCTCTACTAGAACATCATGAGTTATGTACAAATATCATATTATCTCAGTACAACATTTCCTCACTACATCCCTCAGAGTATATAACAACAAACAGTGGAAACTAGAAATATAGAGTAATGCACCATAGTTTCTCCAAGCTCGTCTTCGTGCAACAACTGCAACTCCAAACCTATCATCTAGTCTACTCATTTAAGAGTACCTAAGATGATAAGAGGAAACATAAAACTTTGGGTCAGACAACAGTCTAGTGCAAGCGATAAATAACTATCGAAAGCTATACTGGAAAATATGGTACTAGATAGGTACACAAAACCATACCTGACCCGTTCCTACAACCAAAGAGTTAGCACATAATAATAATATATAATATGCCACTCAAAATAAACGACAATCGATACTGTAACAGAACATAATAGAAGAATCTAAGTAGCCTCCTCCATTGGTCATATTACCAATCCCTTCTCTAGCATTCTTATAGATGATAGCGAACCCAAAAGCAGACGTAGCAATTATAACAACCATAGAATATGAAACCTAGCCATCATCTTCTAAAGCCTTGAACATATGATAACTCGTATGGCCTCGTTCTTGCTTTGCCAGAGATTAATGGAAACCCCGGTTCTTGATTGTGTTCAACGGTTAAAAACCCCGCACGGTTGTCTCTTATGATACCTCTGTAGTACCTAACCTAGACCCTGGCGGTCCAGAGTACACGACTAGTGTTACCAGCCCTTAGGTGGCTTCGCATATAGTACGCTTGCTTTGAACACAACTAGAAAACTCCGAGTCATCAACGGTTCCTTGGCACTACCAAATCTTCAGAGCTTTCCTCAACTATAATCCATTTCCGAACGTAAGCCTACTACCCATCCCAGTCCATTATCTCACAGCATTGTTCCATCCCGAGCTATCAATCTACTCCTTTGATCCCACTCCTATTCAAGTTTCCGATCGAAGAGAAAAATTTCATCATGCCATAACTACCAAACCATAAAAGCAATCAGCGAGCCACAACTTCCAACATGATCCACTACAACTCCATAGTCTCCACCCTAGATCTCACATTAATTGGAGCCAATAATTTGGATCGAATCGGTACCGATCTGAATACTTAGTCAATTTTGGTCCCTCTCACTTTTCAGCCTCCAGTGCATTTCCTCTAGATGCCATAGATCCTTTGCTTTCCCTCTTAACCTCTTGGTCCTTCCATCTATGCTTCATAGCCGATCCAACATAGATGATCCATAAAATATTCAATACTTGGCCTTTCTTCTGATCCAACTTCATAAAGCATCACTGGAACCCATGCTCTATCATCCCCCTTGGTCTCATGTTGATTGGTGCACATACTTCGGAATGGTAATGATCCAATTGGATCAAATTGGTACTGATCCAAATACTTTGCTCCAATGATCATGAAATTTTTAGAGCGTCCTCCTTGCATGCTCCAGAATCTATCCTCCAATTTTCATATGATTCTGATGAACTTTGCTCTCGATATGCTTCGATCACCAATCTAAGTCTTAAATATGCACAACACTAGCAAACGAATCAAGCATAGCAAGCAATTCAATCACAAAAATGAATCAAACATAGAAAATTATTCAATTACATCCACTCATAGTCATTCAAATCATCCAATTCAATCAATGATCATAAACAACCGTAGGTCTAATCTATATCATAGAATTACATATCCATATATATGACAAATGACACTAGCCAATGATCTAATCTATATTACATGCTTAATTAGGTCGATCTACTGTTACTAAATCTAAAATTACCTATGCCTAATCAATTTATAGTTTAATTTGACAGTCTAACTTATAATCACTTAATTAAAACATATTATCCGTCATAGATTAGTGAGAGATCATAACCACTCACTAAACCAATCAAACCTATGAAAATGAGAGGAGATCCGATCAGAACAATAGAAAATTTGATGTAGATGCGATCCAATCAACGAGATCAAGCCCTTCGATGAAGATCTAGCCCCTAATTTTAGATTATAGAAGATTTGGGATGAAATCTATGCAGAGAATGGAGAATTAGAGAGGAGATAGGTTTTGAGGCTGATACGAAATGAGAGATAAAGGGTTCAAATGGTCTCTCTCACCTCATATTTATAGCCAAACCAGATTAGACTAATGGGCTTGCTAATTGACCCATTAATCCCCTTTCTAATTCTGGCTAACAGTCTACAAAACTTAAAACTGCTATAACTTCTTAACTACTTATCCAATTTTCTTATATGACCACTCTACGGAATGGGAAACCACCATTTTGAGGCAATAAACTAGGTTTGAACATCTAATTCCGCTCCTATCAAAAGTTGTGTCCAAAAGAAGTTCTCTAAGGGAAAATTGGTCACATAGAAATTCGAAAAAAATCATGGATGTGTAAAATATCCCTAGGAATCATATTTCAAAACATTAGAATGATAGGACCTCAAACGAATGAAATAGAATTGCTTTACAATCCTTTGATATGTAAAATACGGGTCATTACATTCCCCCCTCCCCTTTAGAAATTTCACCCCCGAAATATCTAAACAAACATAAGCAACCAAGATTATCCCACATGCCTACCATCCATTAGCAACCGTCTAACAATCCAACTAAGCAGCCAAATCAACAATAGCAAGTAATCCTAGCATGCATAATTCTAATATTATAAGATATGGTGCAAGTATATACGACTTATGGGTCTTACCACTCAAAGAGTTCTAGATAGTCCGTCTTCATACTCTCTTCAGTCTCCCATGTAAAACCGCTATCGTCCTCACTCCATTGCACCTTAACTAGCTTAACTATCTTCCTCCTAAGCTGTTTTGTGTCATTCCTAACGACTCGAAGCGGCTTATGAGGTCTTGTAACTTCTGGCACAACCTCGATCTCTTCTAGTCGATCTGGTGCTACCACAATACCCGAGTCATGCACAAACTTCCATAGAAAGGAGATATGAAAAATATTTTGCAAACCCATCATCTTCGGAGGTAGATCCACCCTATAAGCTAATTTTCCAATTCTCTTGATAAATGGAAAGGGTCCAACAAATCTATGTGCTAACTTCCCCTTCCCACCAAATCGAACAACATTCCTCAAAGGAGAAATCTTAACAAATATCATGTCCCCAACTGAGAATTCCAAATCTCTTCTTCTCTTGTCTTCATAGCTCTTCTGACGATCTTGAGCAGTCTTCATTCGTTGCCGAATGATCTCTACCCTCTTGAAAGTCTCTCTATCGTCTCTGGTCCAAGTATCGACTTCTCACCTACTTTCCACCAACATGATGGGGAATTACAAGGTCGTCCATATAATGCTTCATATGGTGCCATGCCAATACTCGACTGATAATTGTTGTTATGGCGAACTCCACTAAATGCAAGTGATCACCGCAAGACCCTCCAAAATCTTAATGCATGTTGAAAGAAGATCTTCCAATATCTGATTCACTCTCTCAGTCTGGTCATCCATCTATGGGTGATAAGCTATATTCAAGTGCAGCTCGGTTCCCAAAATCTCTTGTAAGCTCTTCTAGAATCCACTAGTAACAATGGGTCCTTATCGCTTACAATACTCTTTGGCACACCATGGAATCGAATAATCCACTTAACATATAATTCTACCAACTTGGATGCCGTTCTGGTAGACTTGACAGGTATGAATCTTGCACTCTTGGTCAGACGATCTACCACTATCCAGATACTATCATATCATGCTCTAGTCCTTGGCGGTCCATCTATAAAATCCATAGATATTTGTTCCCATTTCCATTTGGGAATATCTAGTGGTTGTAGAAATCCACTAGGCTTCTTCTGCTCAGCTCCACTAACTGGCAATTCAAACACTTTGAGATGAAACTTCCCACATCCTTCTTTATTCCTTCCCAGTAGTAAGTCCTATTCATATCACTATACATGTTGTTACCACCAGGATGAATCGTTAATCTAGAATGATGGCATTCTCAGTACATCATCTCGTAATCCATCAATATCTGGAACAACCAATCTCTTATCCGTACGAAGCCAACCATCTCGGTCAATCTCGTACTATCTCATATCTTTAGATTCCACTCCCATTTCAATCTTCACTATGATCTCTACTAGCTTAGCGTCTTGGTTAAGACTAGTACCAATCCTTTTAATAAGAGTAGGTCTGATCAATAAACTTGCTAGCATCTCAGGCTCGAGCTCACAACGTGGCCTGAAATCAAATCCAGCTATATACTCCATATGTTTCCATTCCAAAAACATAGCTCCCAATTTAGCACATCTTTTGTTCAATGCATCTGCCACTACATAACCTTTCCCTGGAGTATAGGAAATGTCAAAGTCATAAGAAGCTAGGAACTCCAACCATCGTTGCTACTGTAGGTTAAGATCCTTTGAGAGAAAAGATACTTCAAGGATTTATGACTTGTGAATAGCTCAAATCTTTTTCCCAACAAATAGTGTCTCTACATCTTCAAAGAAAATACAATTTCCGCTAGCTCCAAGTCATGAGTTGGATAATTCCTTTCCTGCAGTTTAAACTGTCGACTAGTATAAGCGACAACTCTCCCTTCTGCATCAACATGACTCCAAGAACAGTACCACAATCATCGTTGTATACTGTCATCTCTTCATTCCCACCCGGATTAACCAAATAGGTGCACTCTTCAACCTTTCCTTTAGAGTTACACATGCACGCTCACATCTAGCATGTCAAGTAAAAGTCTGATTCTTCTTGGTCAAGTTGGTCAATTGTGCTACAATCGTTGAGAAGTCCATTAAGAAGCGCCTATAATATCCTGCCAATGTAGGGAAACTTCTCACATCCGTAGCATTCTTAGGTTAGTTCCTATCTTGGATCGCTACCACCTTTGTGAGATCCACTACAACTCCTTGTCCTAACATGACATGTCCCAAGAATCTCACTTCTTCCTTCCAGAAGTGGCATTTAGAGAACTTAGCTCTCAACTTGTGCTTCCTCAAAATTTCAAGCATAATCCTCAAGTGCGTCTTATGCTCTTCCTTGGTTCTGGAATAAATCAGAATATCATCCATAAACACATGCACAAACTTGTTCAACTGATCTCCGAAGACTCTATTCATAAGATCCAAAAATTATGCTAGAGCATTGGTCAATCCCAAAAGGCATCGTCAACCACTTGTAGAAACCTGACGGTGTTCGAAATGAAGTAATAGGCACACTTTCTTTAGCCATTCTCAACTAGTGAAATCCCATTGCCAAATCCATCTGAGAAACACCTTTGCTCGTGCAGTTGATCAAACATGTCATCAATCCGTGGAAGCAGATAATTATTTTTCTTCGTAACTTTGTTCGGCTCGCTATAATCCACGCATAGCCTCATAGAACCATCCGCCTTCGTTGCGAATACAATAGGTGCACCTCATTTAGATGTGCTTCTGTGAATGAATCCTTTCTTTAGTAGATCATCCACTTGCACCTCTTCCACTCTCTGGGTGCCATACGCCTCAAAGACATAACTATGGGTCTGCCTCCATCGACTAAGTCGATCCGAAACTCTATCTCCTTATGCGGCAACAATCCTATCACTTCTTCGAAGACGTCAGGATACTCTCTAGCGATAAGCACGGATGACAATCTTTCCTGTGGAATATCAAGCAAATAAAGAAAGCTAACTAATACCCCATCCTCTGGTAAATAGTGTATCTCTACCATTCTCCCTTACACATTCCCAATTGTCACCTCTAGCTTCTCGCAATCTACTACAACCACATACCTCTTAAGCCAGTCTATTCCCAAAATAATTCCGAACCTAGTGAAATTAAGAACAAAGCAATCACAAACAAAAGAACATCCATGACTCAATAACGCTACACCACGACAAATCAATGCAAAGACTAGTAGATCCTCCAACATGGTTTGTCACAATTAAAGGTCGGTCTACTATCTCTGGTTCCAAACCTAGTCTGCATACTAAGTCACCATAGATGAAAGAATGCAAAGCTCCAGTATCAAAAAGAACTATAATAGAAATATCTCGGATGGAAAGCATACCTTGCACCATGACTCCATATCCCTTATCCCTAGCAATAGGAGCACAAGATGAAGTCAGGACAGCATCCAAAGCATATGCCTTCACAATCTGCTTATCCTTAGATGGTTCTGGACAATTCCTCTTCATATGCCCAGGCTTGTCACAGTTGAAGCACTTTTTAGCCGCCTTACATTCATTAGCATAATGACTTTCTCACTACGATTGCGACAAACAACCTTCCCCTTACGCTTCTAATGGCTCCCTTTTCCTTGCTGTAATTGTTGCTTCCTCTTTCCATTTATTTCTTACCCCTACCGCCTTGTTGCGGTTTTGGTTACTCCTTTTCAGCAATAGCAACAATAGCAGTGTTATTCTTCGGGTACAAACCCTCATGTCTAAGGGCTTTCTTAACAAGCTTCTCAAAAGACACTTCGATATGGTCCACTAGCTTCTCTCCCAAGTGGTCATCCAATCCAGTGATAAACTTCTCATTCTTCTTCAAAGGTGTACCACTAAAAGACATCCTATACCTCGGCAAAGCATCAAACTCTGCTATATACTCAGAAACAGACATCTCTCCTTGCTTCAACTCAGCAAAAGTCTTGAAGAGCATCAATTACTGCCGGTGGAATAAACTTCTCTTCAAATCTAGCTATGAACTGATCCCAAGAAATCTGATCTTTTGGATTAGTAATGGTAATAGCATTCAACCAATTCATTGATCAGCCCCGTAGTTGTCTTGAAGAAAGCTTCCATTTCATAGAATCTCCCATCTCCATATCCTTGAAAATGTGCTCACAAGTATCCATCCAATCTTGCACTTCAATAACTGATTCTATCTTCAGAATAACCCTTACAAATCTTGGAGAAGTCGACTCTAGGTACTTTCACGGGAGCACCATCATCTAAAGCTACACCAGGGTAGTTTGGGCTCTTCTCATCAGCGAAGCCATCATTGCATCAAACACGGCTTGAAAATAGGGGATAGAAGCCCTTGATCCCGCTTCCTCTTCCACTCCTGAAGCAGAGATATTCCTAACAGTGTTTCTTGTATTTCGATTCACCCTTATTTGTAATAAGAGTGATTAGCCTCTTTCCAAGAAAAGCTGTAACGGTACTATATCATCCCCCTACTTAGAGGCCCAAAACTAACGGCTACGGATGCTGTAGTCATCCAAAGTTATTAATCTTCAGCGATCAAATACGGCGGTGCTAGATACATTGATACACAGATCATAGAAATATGAAAAAAATTCATAATTTAAAAAACGTTTTTCCACATTCAAATAAAAACATTTCAAGTTCATTACATAATCCCAAAATTACGTTAACACGTTCAACAAAATATAATTATTATAAATACGCTAATAGCGACATATGAAGATGCCCTCTTGGTTGATCAGCGTATATAGTAAGGCTAATAAATATAACTTTACAAAAAAAATCACATAGCGAAAAGAAAACTCTAAATATCTATTTGCCTCCTGCATGCCTTTGGAAGCTTTATTCGTCTAAGAAGAGAACCTAGAAATTCTAAACCTCAAATTACTCAAAATCAATTGAGTACCCGAGAGTTTAAGGAGAAAACAAAAACTTTGAGACAGACATAAAGCATGGTATGAATAATAATCTAACATCTCAATCCTTCTAGATATCTAGTGAGACCGCGCCACTTAGTGGAACAAGTTTTCCCCTCACTAGCATCGTAAAACTTTTATAAAACCATATTCTGTATTCTTGCATCCACAGTGGCGAAAACATACATTTTCAAAATATTATGATGATATGCATACTTACAAACATTTAGTGTTTCCCCACCCCTTATTACATTTTAATTTGCCTCAAAGAGGGACTATCCATCCCATTTTCATTTTTCTTAAGTGGATGTGGACTATCCATCTCACATCTCATAGTTTTCCTAGGATGACTATACACCCTCCATCTAACATATGGAGACTATCCATCCTCAACATGATGTTAACTATCATCAACCATCCCATATTTTTAAAAGATTACTATGAACCCTTCTTCAATCATATAGACACTATCCATCTCCGACTTAATGTTGACTATCCATCATACATCACATAGTTTTTTTAGGATTACTATGAATCCATTATTTGACCATTTAACACATGCTATCCACATGAATCAAATTCTCTCATGCTATCCACATGATTAACCTATTGCTATTAGTGTCCCTAATTTAGGTTATATCCATTTATAATTTACATTAGTATCCCCAATGATTGTCAAAACATATAGGTGTTGATATCCCCAACTATTATTTTGAATTCATTAAACCCACACCGGTATCCCCAAGGTTAAACAACATTTATTTTATGAGGTCAAAAGAAAAAAAAATTCCAACCCCTTCAAAAGCTTTTCTTTCGACCCTTTCGAAAGCAACCCGTCGACCCCTTCGAAAGCATAAATCGTAAGTTTTTAGAACAATAGGTTCTAACCTTTATAATACTATAAAAACCTCTCCTTCGAAACATTTCGAATTTGTTGAAGTATCATTAAGTAAGAGTGGAAGCCTAACTTCTAAACCATTTGTAAGTAAATCTTTCGAAAGCATTGGAAAGCAAACCTTTCGAAACCATTAGAAAGCAAACCCTTCGAAAGCAATCAACCTTTTGAACATAAACCTTTCAAAAGCTTACCGGGTTCAATTTAAAATAGGTGGAAAATCTTCTTTTTAAAACTTTTCGACTTAATTGGAAGGTACCTTTCGACTTAGTCAAAAGCTTTGCTTTGAAAGCTTTGGGCATGCTTTAATTAGAAAACAAGGGTAAATCACCTAGGTCGAAAGCTTCCTTCCGAAAGCATGGAGAAGTGGCTAGTTTTAAAAAAAGTAAACCTTTTGTATTTTTCAGAAGGTTCAAAACAAAACCAAACAAAAGCGGCAGTAACCTTTTGACTGTGTCGAAAGGTTTCTAAAAATATAGAAATAAAATAGAAGTGACCTTTCGACTCTATTGAAAGGTTTAAAACCTTTATTTTAAACATTTGATCTGGCCGAAAGCAACCAAGTCGAAAGCTCTTATTCAAAAACAAAGCAGGCTATCTTTGGTTTATAAAACACACTTCAACCTCTTTGGCAACCAACCTTTCGACTTAGAACCCTTCGACCTTGTCTAATTCATTACGTATCAAGTAACTTGATACCATATGCATTGGTTTGACCTTGTCGGAAGCTATAAACCTCTCGATCTTGTCGAAAGGTCTGGGTTGGAAGGTTTGATAACAAAATGGCTAAAACATGCTAAAAGCATGATTTTCTTGTTTTTAACTTAAAAAGGACAACTTTTCAACTAACCTGCCTTTGATTGTCAAAATCTTATTGGTTAACAAATGTTTTTCAAAAAAGTGGTGCCACTATTTTCTGAATTAAATAATTTATTTTAATATATTTTCCAACATATAAAAATTTCAAACCCAAATAATCATTATTATAGCCACTAAATAATTTATAACCCAATAAATCATTTTCTTCACTAGAAAATTTATATAAAATCCACATTAATTCGGAAAATTATGAAAATTGAAACCCATCTCCAAAATAATGTTTTCTACAACATTAAATTTTACCATGGCATTTAAAAATCATTTCATCTTGGACTTACCCTAAAATCATGTATATCTCTTTTTAGCAAACTTGTTTAATCCATATAAATCATGATTCAAGCATATCATCATTCGATATATCATAAAAACAGATTTACACTAAAATCTAAAGCCATATGATCATAAAACTAAAATGGAGATGTATAAATTATTATTCTCCTTAGATTAGATAAGAAAATTGAAGTTTGATTGAGATTGATTCCTTCTAACTTGAATCATGAGCTTTAAGTTGATTTTTTCTTCTCTTCTTTCATCCTAATGGTCGTCCCTTCTTCTCCTCACGATTATAATTTTTTGTTTTGATAGAATGAACATGTATGACCTAATGAGAATAGTATAAGGGGGGAGGGGTATGGTTATTTACCCTAATGCCCTTATGTTTAATTTCCTAACCATTTATACAAGCTCATTAGATTTTAAATAAGCACAACCACCTAATTTATAAATCAACCTCAATCTCCTTACCTACATTATTCTATTTAATTTATTCTAATTAAAACTCCAGAATAATTTCAATAAAATTAGGAGTGTTATAGGCTCCCCTCCTTAAAGAATTTCGTCCTTGAAATTCAGTAAGGACTAATTAGCAAACACAACAATTATTTGTAACATCTCCTAACAACTATACTAGCGTACCAATCTTGCAATAATCTATAGAAATCTAATATTGACATTCCATCAAAGCAGACTAAGATAAGCCTCTCGAATCCTGTCTTCCAAGTACAGTCTTTCTCGTTGTCACTCCTCTGGACTTTCACTAACTTGTCTATCTTGGTCCTCAATCTCTTCTCATCCCTTGCTACAATCTAAACTAGGTGCCTAACAAAAGTCAAATCAAGCTCTACTATCAAATCCTCCAACTATGTCTAAGGAATGGTAGACTCTGGATCATGTACGTAGTTACGAAGATGAGACACATGGAATACAATATGAACACCTACCAAATCGCTCGGCAACTCTATTCTATATGCGAGCTTTCCAATCCTTTCTATAATCTTGAATGGTCCAACATATCTTGGGGCCAGCTTTCCGATTTTCCAAATCGTACCACAACCTTCATCGGTGATACTTTAATGAAAACCCTATCTCCTACTGAGAACTCTAGGTCTTTACGCCTCTTCTCTGCGTAACTCTTCTGCCTGATTCGAGCTTCCTTCATTCGTCCTCATATTAACTCAATCATTTATGACACCCCTAACCAAATTTGGACCTAAGACCAATTTGTCTCCCGTCTCTAACCAACATGCTGAAAATTTGCATGGCCTTCCATACAAAGCTTCAAAAGGCGCCATTCCTATGCTAGTCTGATAACTATTATTACAGGAAAACTCAATCAAACGTTGGTGATTTTCCCCAGATCCACCAAATTCCAATACGCAAACTCTTAACAAATCTTCCAAGACTTTGTTAACTCTTTTCATTTGCCTGTCAGTCCGTGGATGATAAGCGGTACTAATGTTGAGTTTGGTTCCTAAAGCTTCTTGTAGAATCTTCCAGAACTCACTAGTAAATAAAAAATCTCTATCACCGACAATACTATTAGGAATCCCATGCAGTCTAACCACATTCTTTATAAATAACTTCGCTAAAATAGGTTCCATCCTAGTTGACTTTACTGGAATGAAATGGGCACTCTTAGTCAATCTATCCACAATAACCCATATGCTTTCATTTCCTCTTCTTGAGCTTGGCAACCGGTCTATAAAATCCATTGATATCGAATCCCATTTCTAAACTGGAATATCTAAAGGCTGAAGTAACCCACTTGGCTTCTGATGTTCAGCCTTCACTTGTTGACAGTTAACACACTACCAAACCTACAACCCAACATCCCTCTTCATGCCTTTCCAATAAAAGCTCCTCTTCATATCTTGATACATCTTGGTTCCTCCAAGATGAATCGTAAACTTTGAACAATGACATTCCTCTAGAACTTCTCTCCTTAAGTTCTCTACATCTGGGACACATAACCGTCCACTCTTTCTCAGCCATCCTCTTTGGTCAAGACTAAAATCCTTTAGGTCATCAATCCCTGATTCGACCTTAAGCCTTCTAATTCTTTCTGCTAAAATTGGATCTTCTCCTCGCTTAGAAGCTAACCTCTCGATCAACACTGGGCGAACTTCTAAAAAGATAACATGGCCGTACTCCGACTAGAACTAGCAGTCGATCTTAATTGCACACCATCACTGGCTAAGCCTTCTAGATCCTTCCATTCCGCCAGCATCTCTAACACCACGTTACGATGTTTTCTATTGAGAGCATCTGCTAGTATACTATATACCGAAATCATAAGCAGCCACAAACTCCATCCATCTTTGTTGCCTCACATTCAACTCCTTCCGAGAGAATAAATACTTTAATGACTTATGATCAGTATACAACTCAAATCTCTCTTCCAAAAGGTAATGCCTCCAAACCTTCATGGCAAAAATCACCGCCGCCAACTCCAAGTCTTGAGTACGATATCTAACTTCACATGGTCTAAGCTGCCTAGATGCATAAGCAATAACTTTACCCCTCTACATCAATACTGCTCTCAATCCAGTACCACGTGCATTAGTGTATAATACCAATCCTTGGTTACCATCCGGAACTACTAACACTGGAGCATTGGTCAACAAATTTTTTAACTAAAGGAATGCTTCCTCACATTTGTCGAACCAAACAAACTTCACGTCCTTCCTGGTCAACTTAGTCAAAGGTGCTGCTATCCGCGAGAAATCCTTGACGAATCTCCGGTAATAGCCAGCAAGTCTAAGAAAACTTCTGATCTTGTTCACCATTTCTGGTCTCTTCCACTTGTTCACAACTTTGATCTTGTCTGGATCGACTGACAATCCCTTCACTGAAACCACATGACCAAGAAACTTAACTTCTTTTTTCCAAAAATGTCACTTGGAAAACTTCGCCTTCAGCTGATTCTGCCTCAGCGTCTCCAACACCACTCTAAGATGATCTCGTGCTCCCTTTAAACTTTAGAGTACACTAAAATGTCATTTATAAATACAAACATGAACCTACCCAAGTGCTCTCGGAAAACCCGGTTCACTAAGTCACCAAAGAAAGCAAGCGCATTTGTCAATCCAAATGGCATCACCAACCACTTATACGATCCATATCTAGTTCGAAATGCCGTCAAAGGAATGCTATCCTCCGCCACACATAATTGATGGAACCCCATCGCCAAATGCAATTGGGAAAACACTCCGGCTCCACTAAACTGATCAAAAAAGTCATCGATTCTCGGCAAAGGATACTTATTCTTCATCGTCCTCTCATTTAACTTACGATGGTCAATGCACATCCTTAACGACCCATCTGGTTTCTTCACAAACACCACAACTTGGTCTAATGAAATCCTTGTCCTCAAGATCCACTAACTGCATCTTCAATTCCTTCATTTCTGTTAGTGTCATTCTGCTGGGTGATCTACTGACAGGTTGAGCTCCCGGTACAAGGTCTATTCGAAACTCAATACACGTTTCGAGGGAATCCAGTAAACGGCTCACATACATCTACAAATTCTCTCGCTACACGAACCTAACTATGCTAATCACCAACCTCCATGGCACTTAACAAAGCTCCAACACTTATACAGGAATTCTCCACTGAGAAGATGATTCAGTTATGATTATGTGGGTGCCTCAATGATATATCTCGATGCTAGCAAAACATCCTAGCCCATACTTACCCAACCAATCCATAGCAAAAATTATCCTGATATCTATGAAATCATAAACATACAAGCTACATGCAAACTTATGACCTAACAAATCAAGTTCTAACTGTTCACATCTCATCCCAAGAGTTGCATACCCTCCTATTGGATTCGCAACCATTAAGGAAGTAACAAGGTATGTGGGTTCGATACAGAACCTATCAAACAAATACGGAGGCACAAATGAATGTGATGCATTGATATTGAAAAGTACACTAACTGGTATATTCTGAATCAAAAGCGTATATTCCATCACAGTTTTCCCTTTCTCCGATGTAGTAGATCTAGAGGATGATGGTTCCAAAGCAAAGACCTTTACTTTTCCTACGCTGGCAGCTTCAGGACACTGATCTTGTAATACCCCATTTGGTTGAAATTATAGAATTTCACCCATAACCAACCTTCCATCTCCCGAACAGAACTAATTTTCATAGTGACCCTTCTTTCACACTTGTAGCAAACTATATCTGCTTTCCCTTTCTTGGCAACTCCTCCTTTCTGAGTGCCCTTCTTCTTGGAAAAACTTCCTCTTCTTCTCCTGAGGACCCTGGGATTCAATTGGCTTCTCCAGCTGAAATATAAAGCATTTCCTCATGGCGAATAACCATCTCCACCACCATATTTGAAGGATCTCGGATACGGGCCATGGTCATTCTGCTTAGATCTGGCCTTAATTCCTTAATGAATCTTTCATCTTCTAACATCTGTGTCAACCAAAGCATAACCATATCGAGATAGCTCATCAAACTTAGCAGCATACTCGATCATAGACATATCTCATTTGACGAGATCCATAAACTTCCTCATCAATGCTGACTTGGCAACCTTAAACAAGAACCTTTGCTCAAACCTCCTTCTGAAGTGAACCCAAGTTAACTCTTCCTCTGACACTCTAGCCGTCACACAGTTCCACTAATGAAGCGCTAATCCTTGTAACTACCTAGAGGCTAGTCTTCTCTTCCCTCCATCATTCAAGCCAAAATTTGCAAAGATCCTCTCACAATTCAACAGCCAGTTATCTACTTCAACAGCATCTTCCATTCCAACAAACGGCTTTCCTCCCAGACTGATATAGTCTCTACTCAGCTTAGCATAATTATAACTAGCCGGAACTACAGGATTAGCTCTACCAACATTACCAGTAGCTCTCGCTTGTAAAAGATTAGGCAACAACTGATACACCATCCCCGCATCTACTAGTGGATTTTGAGCACCTACATTGGCCTCAACATTTTGGTTAGCATTAGCTTGTCGACCTTGGTTTCTTCATGTATTAGGTCGGGAATTTCCATTAGTAGTGTTGCTTCCTTCACCTGGATTTCCTCTTCTTTTTCCTGCCTCCATATCCTCTTTCTCGTATATGTGCATATGAGCCTTAGTACGATACAGAAGAACGGTCTAAGAGAGAAGGGAATACATACTTAGATATATACCTATATACCAAATACAAGTACGTTACTATAGTGTTAACCCAAACCTCGATCTTATTTTTAAATATATTGGATTATGTTTGAAAATGCTTTTAGCTTTTACTTTTCTTTTAAAGTTTCATAAACCTATGCTCTGATAATAACTTGTAACATCCCCCTATTTGGAGGCCCAAAAATAACGGGTACGGATGTCTTAGTCATCCATATTTATTAATCTTACGCGACCAAGGTGATATATACATTGATACACAGATCATAGAAATATTGAAAAATTTCACAATTCAAAAAAACATATATCCACATTTAAACCAAAACATTTCAAGTTCATTACATAATCCCAAAATTAAATTAACCATGTTCAGCAAAATATAATATTACAATTACACCAAGAGCGACATATGAAGATACACCCTTGGTTAAGCAGAGTATATAGAAAGGTTAATAAATCTGCCTTTTCAAACAAAACACACAGCGGAAAGAAAACTCTAAATATCTATCTGCCTCCTACATGCCTCCGGAAGTTTCATTCGTCTAAAAAGAGATCTTTAAACCCTAAAACTCAAACTACTCAAAATCAATCGAGTACCCAAGAGTTTAAGGGGAAAACAAAAACTTCGAGTCAGATATAAAGCCTGGAATGAATAATAATCTAACATCTCAATCCTTTTAGATATCTAGTGAGACCACGCCTCTTAGCAGAACGAGTTTTCCCCCCGCTAGCATCCTAAAACTTTTATAAAACCATATTCTATATTCCTGCATCCACAATGGTTAAAATATACATGTTCAATATATTATGAAGATATGCATACTTACAAACATTTAGGATTTTCCCATCCCCTATTAGATTTTAATTTGCCTCAAAGAGGGACTATCCATCCCATTTTCATTTTCTTAAGTGGATGTGGACTATCCATCTTACATCTAATAGTTTTCCTAGAATGACTATAAACCCTTCATCTAACATATGGAGACTATCCATCCCCAACATGATGTTGACTTTCCATCATCCATCCCATAGGATCACTAATAACACTTCTTTAATCGTATGGAGACTATCCATCTCCGACTTGATGTTGACTATCCATTACACATCCTATAGTTTTTGTAGGATTACTATGAATTCATCACTCGACCATTTAACTCATGTTATCCACATGAATCAAATTATCTCATGCTATCCACATGATTAACCTATTGCTATTAGTGACCCTAATTTAGGTTATATCCATTTATAATTTACATTAGTATCCCCAATGATTGTCAAAACATATAGGTGTTGATAATCCCAACTATTGTTTTGAATTCATTAAACCTACCCCGGTCTCCCCAAGGTTAAACAACATTTATTTTATGAGGTTAAAAGAAAAAAAATTCCAACCCCTTCAAAAGCTTTGCTTTCGACCCTTTTGAAAGCAACCCGTCGACCCCTTTGAAAGCATAAACCATTAGTTTTTAGAACAATAGGTTCTAATATTTATAATACTATAAAAACCTCTCCTTCAAAACCTTTCGACTTAGTTGAAGCATCATTAAGTAAGAGTGGAAGCCTAACTTCTAAACCATTTGTAAGTAAACCTTTCGAAAGCATTGGAAATCAAACCTTTCGAAATCATTGGAAAGCAAACCTTTTGAAACCATTGGAAAGCAAACCCTTCGAAAGCAATCAACCTTTTGAACATAAACCTTTCAAAAGCTTACTAGGTTCAATTTAAAAAGGGTGGAAAATCTTCTTTTCAAAACCCTTCGACTTCATTCGAAGGTACCTTTCGATTTAGTCGAAAGCTTTGCTTTGAAAGCTTTGGGCATAATTTAATTAGAAAACAAGGGTAAATCACCTAGGTTGAAAGCTATTGGAATCTCAATTTTGATTGTGACAACCTATATAAAATGTTATGTGTATACAAACCATCTTTGTAGGAGATTTATTGCAGATTCATCTTCAGATGTTTAAAGGTGTATATTCTGTGTCTAGAGTCTGTACTTTACTTAGAAATTTGTTAAAATCTCTCCAGAAATGATATATATGTGTATATATATACATATATATATAAATATATGCACACACATGCACACACATGCTCATACTGCACAAAAGAGCAAACTCAGACGTATGAAACCATTCGTTCAGACATCTGAATGCTAAAACATGAATATTGTTTTCAAAATATTCAGACGTCTGAATGAAAATATTCAGACGTCTGAAAATGGTCAAAAATTGCCTAATAGCTTGCTATTTACATTTTAATCCAATTCAGAAGTATGAATTATTTTATTCAGACGTTTGAATATCTCTAACTGCTATTTTCTTGAAAAGTCACTTCTCTTCACCGAAGAGAAACGATTTCAAAATCAATGCTTGCACCTGTTCTTTTCAATGTAACTTTTCATCTATAGTTGCAACTCTTATATACTATAAATAGATTACAGAATTCAACAAACAATTCACCGAATTTACTTTTAGCATTCTTGAATTCTCATATATTCTCAAACTTTCAAATTGCACACAAATTGCTATCATACTTTGATCATTGATCACTTTATCTTCCACAATTCTCAAAGCACATCATTATATATCATAAAGGAGAAAATTATAGGTAGATTGTACTCAATTGACTTATTAGTGTTATTTAAGAACACACTACAGTTAGATACATTTTTTATTTGTATTAAAGTCCTATTCGATTGCTTAGGCGGGTGAAGTCCTATTAGGTTGCTCAGGTAGTGTAAACCTATTCCTTCGGGTTAAGTGAGGGTTGTTGTAGTTGAAATTCCAGAAGGAGTATGGGACTGGACGTAGAACGGAAAGTTCAAACCAGTATAAAAATTCCTGGTGTGCTTGTTTTATTTTTCTTATTTTCATTTACTTTGCTATTATCATTTGGTTCCGCATTTAGATTTGATTATATTCCATATTACACGATCCTAAGTAATAGATAGTCACTGTAGTAACTTTCAATTGGTATCAGAGCAAGGCATCTTATAACTGTTACACAGTTATTTGATATCTTGCTAATATGGAAAACAACACCAGCACTACCACTAACACTGTCACTAACACTAGTTTTATTATACGTCATCCACTTCACGACCTCCATTTTTCAATGGTTTGAACTATAATTATTGGGCTACTCGTATGAGAATCTATACGCAATCAAATAGCTTTGAATCATGGAATATTACACAAAATGAATACACTCTTCCTACTAGAGAAATCTCCACTTGGACAAACACACAAAATTAGATGCTACTACCAAAGCTAAAGCTATGAACATGTTATTTTGTGCACTAGATAGAAATGAATTTAATTGTGTTAGCATGTGTCAAACTATTATGAAATATAGGGAACGCTTAAAATCTCTCATGACGGAACTAAAAAAGTTAAACAAAGCAAAATATCCATGCTCAAAAATCAGTTTCAAAACTTTAGAACGAAACAAGATGAATCCATCAATGATATGTACTCTAAATTTCAAGAGATCTATCATTCATTATTAGGATTAGGTGAAAAGTACACTGATTTTGATATTGTATCAAAAATCCTAAACGCTTTAACGGATGAATGGGAAAGAAAAGTCTTGGCTATTGAAGAAGCTAATGACCTCTCTACCATAAAACTTGAAGAGTTAATAGGAAATCTAATGTCCTATGAAGTGAATTTGCAGGCAAAATGAGTACAAGCACAAGATAAAAAGAACATAGCTTTCCATGCTAAAGAAGGAAAAGATGACGATTCAGATGAAGAAGACTAGCATTTATTGCCAAAAATTTCAAAAAGTTCTTGAAATTCCGGAAAAACAACAGAAACAATGGAAAACGGAACTTTCAAAGAAAACCATCATCTTCAGTTCTAGAATGCTTTAATTGTTATAAGAAAGGTCATATGCAGAAAGAATGTCTAGAACTAAAGAAAAAATACTTCAACAAGGGCAGAAAAGATAAGAAAAAGAAAAGCATTCTCTATTACATGGGATGATTCTGATACCTCTTCATCAGATAGCAGCAGTGACAGTGAAAACGAGCAAGCTAATGTTTGCTTTATGGCTAATGAAAACGAGGTTAGTGATTTTACTTTTGATGATATGATAGAGATAAACTCATAGCTAGCTGACACTCTAAAAAAACTCAAAAGAAAACATAAGGAGACTCGTGAACATCAGAACAAAGCAGAATTCGAAAGAGATATGCTCAAAGATGAGAATAAAATACTAGAGGAAGAACTTGAAAAATTACAAGAATCATTCTCTATTATTATTTCTCAACTCACTCTTTTGAGCCAAGAAATTGAAACTCAAAAAGAAAAGAATGATGCCCTTGTCTCCGAAAACCACGAATTAAAGACAAAAGTAAATTTGATAGAATTAGATAATACTAGTCTCAAAACAAAGTTAGATAGCATTACCAAAAATGTTTCAAATTTTAATAAAGGTAGAGAAACCCTTTGTAAAATTATTGATAGTTCTCAATCTGTTTCAAGTAAGAAAGGATTAGGGTATGTTAACAAAATAAAAGCTCCACCTAAAAAAAAATAGGAGAAATATTAATCCTACAATAAATCAGTCGAAAAAGAATACTTACTCGAAAAACATAAAAGTTTGGGTTCCTAAAACAAACAACATTTTGATTAGGAAAAAATATATAAACACCTTTTTAGAAACTGTTCATAAAAATAAAGATTACATTTTTAAATGGGATACTAAACCCTCTTGGGTTTGGTTTCCTAAGACTTAACTCTTAGGACCCTATTAAAAAGTGGGTACCAATGTTATCTTATATTTTTTGTAGGTCCCACTCAAGAAAAGAGGAAAATGGATAGTCGACAGTGGTTTCTCAAAACATATGACAGGAGACAAAGATGTGCTGTCAAATATTACTTACTCAGTTGGAGGCTCTGTCACATTCGGAGATAACTCCAAAGGCTATATCATCGGCAAAGGCGATGTGAGCAACAACGGTATTTCAAATTTACCCCTTATTTCAAATGTCTACTAGTCAAAAATTTAAAACATAATTTACTTAGTATCAGCCAATTGTGTGACAAAGGATTCAAAATCACTTTTTTTGAAAACAAATGTAGTATTTTCGATCAAAATCAAAATCTTATCTTTGAAGGCAATAGAGATAGAAATATCTATGTTCTAAATATGAATATAAATCATAATTCAGATATGTGTTTAATAACCAAAGAAAACGATCCTTGGTTATGGCATAAACGATTCTGTCATATTAAGTTCAAAGCTATAAATAAGATTTCTAAAAATGATTTAGTAAAAGGTCTACCAAAAATGAATTTTAAAATTGATCATATTTGGTGATGCATGTGAGTTAAGAAAATTAACTAAGTCATCTTTTAAATCTAAAAAGTTTATTTCAACTTCACAACCACTTGAATTACTACACACGGATTTATTTGGACCAACACAAGTACAATCCATTAATCACAGTAGATATGTGTTTCTAATTATTGATGATTTTTCTAGATATACTTGGACTATTTTTATGAAAAATAAAAGTGAAACCTTTGATAATTTCAAAACTTTTGTCAGAAGAAATCAAAATTTTAAAGGTTTGAAAATCAAAAACATAAGAAGCGATCATGGAGGTGAATTCAAAAACGAAGCCTTTGAACATTTTTATGAGAAAAAGGGAATACTCCATAATTTTTCGTTTCCTAGAACTCCACAACAAAATGGAGTTGTAGAATGTAAAAATAGAACCTTACAAGAATGTGCAAAGACCTTGTTAAATGGAAGTACGTTACCAAAACATTTCTGGGCTGAAGTAGTTGCAACAGCTTGTTATGTTTTAAATCATTTTTTTATTCGACTACTAACTAAGAATACTCCTTATGAACTTCTTAATGGACGAAAATCAAATATTTCTTAGTTTAGAATTTTCGGTTCAAAATGTTTTGTTTTAAACACAATAGTTCGGCTTGGAAAATTCGATTCAAAATCTGATGAAGGAATCTTTTTAGGATATTCAGATCGAAGCAAAGCTTATCGAATTTATAATAAAAGAACAAATATCATCGAAGAAATACTTCATGTATCCTTCGATGAAAATTTCAAATAAATTCCAAGTATAAGAGATGATGAAGAATCCCTGATAATATCACAAATACAGAAATTTCAATCTTGAAACTAATGAAACATTGTTCACAATAACAATGAATTAAGATCTCCACCTAGACTATTAAGAGATCATCCTTCTGTTAATGTTGTTGGAGAACTCAATTCATCTGTTAGAACAAGAAGTCAATTAAATCAAATGGGTCATGTAGCTTTCCTTTCTCATATTGAATCTAAAAATATTATAGAAGCATCTACCGATGAAAATTGGTTAATCGCTATGCAAGAAGAGCTAAACCAATTCGAAAGAAATGATGTTTGGGATTTAGTTCCACGGCCTAGTGATCAATCTGTTATTGGTACAAAGTGGGTTTTCAAAAATAAAGCAGATGAACAAGAAAATATTACGAGAAATAAGGCTAGATTAGCTGCTCAAGGATATAACCAAGAAGAACGGATTGACTATGAAGAAATGTTTGCTCTAGTCGCTAGACTAGAAGCAATATGAATCTTACTAGCATTTGCAAGTTTTCATAATTTTGAATTATATCAAATGGATGTTAAAAGTGCATTTCTAAATGGTTTTATAAAATAAAAAGTTTATGTTGAACTACCTCCTTTATTCGTACACGAACAATTTCCTGACCATGTCTATAAACTTAAAAAGGCCTTATACGGTTTGAAACAAGCACCCCGTGCTTGGTATGATCGTCTTAAAAGATATTTAATAGATTCTGGTTTCGAAATTGGGAAGGTTGATCAAACTCTTTTTACTAAAAGGAATAAGCAAGATATTTTAATTATTCAAATTTATGTTGATGATATTATTTTTGGATCTGCAAACGATAAATATTGTCAAGAATTTTCTAATATAATGACCAAATAATTTGAAGTGTCACATATGGGTGAGTTAAATTATTTTCTTGGTTTACAAATAAAAAAAAATTGAAAATGGTATTTTTATAAATCAAGAAAAATATTATAACAATCTAATTAAACGCTTTGGTATGGAAAATACTTCTACCAAACCAACTCCTATGAGTACAACCATACATCTTGATAAAGATGAAAGTGGCAAAAGTATTGACCAAAAATTATATCGAAGTATGATTGGATCGTTACTATATTTAACAGCCAGTAGACCTGACATAATGATGAGTGTTTGCTTGTGTGCACGATTACAAGCAGATCCCAAAGAATCACATTTATGAGCATTGAAATGCATACTACGATATCTTAATAAAACCAAGGACTTTGGACTATTCTATCCAAAGGAATGTCTTTTTGAATTATTATCATATAATGACGCTGATTTTGGAGGAATCCGGACAGATAGAAAATGTACAAGTGAGACTTGTCACTTCATTGGACGATCTCTTGTATCTTGATTTAATGAGAAACAAAATTGTGTTTCATTATCGACATGTGAAGCAGAGTATATTTCTGCAGCTTTGGCGTGTGCTCAAGTTAACTATATGCAACAAACACTACAAGATTTTGGTTTTAATTTATGTAAATAAACTATTTATTGTGGTAATTCTAGTGCTATAAATTTATCTAAAAATCCTATAAATCATTTACGAACAAAACATATTGACATTCGTCATCATTTTCTCCGTGATAATATTGAAAAAGATTTAATAAATCTAGAATTTGTGTCCTTTGACAAACAATTGGCAGATATCTTTACAAAACCGTTAAATGAAAATACTTTCATCAATTAAAGACGAGAACTTGGAATTGTCTCTTTTAAAGATTTATAAGTTCGAATATTTTTTAAATATATATATATATATATATATATATATATATATATTGTATTCATAGCTTCTTTCAAAAGAAAATAAAAAGTGTCATCTAGCACTCGAACTTAAGACCTCATACTAGGTAGTCCTCTACACTACCACTTCACTCTCTATTCTTTTCTGAAACATAAGGTTGTTATTGAATTCTTATGTACATTTCATTCTCACCTCTTTTTCCTATGGCCATTATTCTTCTAACTATACATTGTTTTTCTCTATTTTTATCTAGCTTCTACCTATATATTATCTGCATTTCTTGTTTCTTTTCACCAAGAATTTATTCAACTTTCCTTTAAATTTTCAAAACTTACTGTTCCATCATGTCATCTCAATATAACTCTGAATCATCCGAGCTATCTTTCACCTCTCCTTCCTCGGGTCGAAAAATCTACCGACTCCAACTCCAATATATGAACCGGTTTCGATTGTTCCACCCTCAACTCATACTGGATATACTCCTCCAACTAAAAGAACAAGACAGTCTCTCTTTTTTGGATCACCATCCACAAAAGAGAAAATTGATGATATTCATCACTATCAGAAAGAAACATTAGACTTACAACGTGAATTATACTATGAACTAAAAGTTAATGCCAAATGGCTTAGCTTTTTGGAACAAGTAGAGTTAAAGTTCTGTGGTTCTTCATCAAAAGATATAGTTCATCAACCATCTACAGCTCGTTCTTTAAGTCGTGGCACTCCATGGGAACCATCACCACAACGTCCACCGACAACTCCAAATTCTTGGGAACGTGGTAACAGATGGTCTCCACTTCGACCATTTGTAGAGAACACCAAAGTTGAAGAAGAATCATATCGTACTCCATCATCTTCTTCAAAATCTATTTAATTATTTCTTGTTGTTTATATAATATTTTAATTTGTCATTTAATTCTGTTTATTCTAAAAATTGTAATATTTAAAATTATTTAATAATATGTATTGTTTTTTATTCCCAATAAAGACTATAAGAGCCTCTGTAAAAAATTCAGACGGCTGAATTATTTGATTCAGACGTTTGAATCTTCATAGCAGAATTTTTTTCCTCTGATTCAGACGTCTGAATCAAATATAACAGACATCTGAATAAGACCAATTTTGAACTAATTCCTTGCGGGTTGCACTTCAACTCAATTCAGACGTCTGAATCGAATGATTAGATGGCTGAATTTTTTTTGAGCCTATTTTTTAACTATTCTTCTTTATTTTTATTACCTTTTTACCCCTTCCTTTTCACCCTCTATATAATGTCTTTTTCACTTCATTCCTACTTACTTCAGAACCCTAGCCTCCATTTTTATCTTTCCCAAAGCTTTTAACTTTCATTTAACTCTCCAATGGCACCAAGATCAAAGAGAACTAGAGAATCATCTTCCGGACCATCCGAAGACCAAATCCGACAATGGCTATAGAACGATGTTGCTGTTTCTCGATTTAATTCTATGAAGAACTCCAACATCTTCGAAGGAGCATTCATGAAATTATCGGATTTCATAGCATATCGTATTAGAGAGTTAGCGGAGCAATTTCACTTCGACGGCTTGATTGGGCATACTCCTAACAATGTTAAGATTAATCATCTTGTGATTAAACTTTTTCTTGCAAACTTAAATTTGGATCATCAAAATCCTCAAAACCATTAAGATTGTGTTTGGTTTTTAGTTTGTGGCGTAAGAATCTTCTTACCTTTACAAAGACTAGGTCAAATTTTAAATTGCTCTTATCAAGGAATTGATATTAATGAAATTGAAGTTGATATGGAACATCGGGATGAAGTTTCGCATCAATTTTTGTCCGATCAACTTATAAATTTAGGCGATTTAAAATCTACCTTCTTAAGGCCACAAGCTAGGCTAATTCACCGTGCACTTATTCGTTCTCTCCTACCAAGGACGGGAAGTTATGAAAAAGTGTATAAAGAAAACTTCTAAGCACTTTATTCTATCTACTCTATTCAACAAGTGAATTGGGAGAAAATTATTTTGGATGAATTCCAAGACATCACAATCTGAAGAAAGTATAGAACCATTCGTTATGGTGCCTATATTATGCGCATTCTCCTAAATATCAGTGTACCAATGCTTGACTCCGATTTTACAAGTATTAGTGAGTTAGGCACTAAAACTCTAGGATTGATGGGTCTTCCTACACGGCCTCCTCCTCAACAAATTATTTCCTTCTACCAATGGTCGTAAAATGTTCAATAAGGTGTTCCTCAACCTCGAGACACTAGTATTGCTTCTTCTTCTCATACTCAACATGAAGAAGAAGAGGAGGACGGTGACACCATCCAAGAAATTGGCCTGGATACTTCTTCAAGACAAGCCATCATCACTCTCTCCCGAAATCAATCAAAGATTCATCGGGACATAAAGGCACTTGAGAAGAAGACAGAAAGAAAATTCAACTCTATCAAAAGCTTTCTCAATAAAATATGGAATCGAATTTCTTGTTTCGGCTCTACATCCACTCAAGCTTACAATCCGTCTCCATTTGAGTGGTCTTCATCAAGCTCAAGTTCTAATCACAATGATCCATCTCTTTCAAGCCAATTTTAATTATCTTGGTCTATTTTTAGTTATTTTCTTATGTTTGCTTGTAACTTTTATTGTGTAGTTGTATGAGAAATTTCTAAAACATTATCTCTTCATGTATTATTATCTACTACTTTGTTTACTTTAATGAAATGAACTATCTATTATTATCCATGCTCTTTCTTTTTGTCGATGACAAAGGGGGAGAAATTTAAATTGTGTATATTGACAGAGGGAGTAACAATACTTTAAAATTTAATTAATTTTATATAGTTGTCATCATCAAATGGGGGAAGAATGTTGGAATCTCGATTTTGATTGTAACAACCTATATAAAATGTTATGTGTATACTAACCATCTTTGTAGGAGATTTATTGCAGATTCATCTTCAGATGTTTAAAGCTGTATATTGTGTTTCTAGAGTCTGTACTTTACTTAGAAATTTGTTAAAATCTCTCCTGAAATGATATACATATATATAAATATATACACACACATGCACAAACATGCTCATACATGCACAAAAGAGAAAACTCAGACGTCTGAAACCATTCATTCAGACGTCTGAATGGTAAAACATGAATTCTGTTTTCACAATATTCAGACGTCTGAATGAAAATATTCAGACGTCTGAGAATGGTCAAAAATTGGCTTGCTGTTTACGTTTTAATCCAATTCAGAAGTCTAAATTATTTTATTAAGACGTCTGAATATCTCTAACTGCTATTTTCTTGAAAAGTCACTTCTCTTCACCGAAGAGAAACAATTTCAAAATCAATGGTTGCACCTGTTCTTTTCAATGTAACTTTTCATCTATAGTTGCAACTCTTTATATACTATAAATAGATTATAGAATTCAACAAACAGTTCACCGAATTTACTTTTAGTATTCTTGAATTCTCATATATTCTCAAACTTTCAAATTGCACACAAATTGCTTACATACTTTCATCATTGATCACTTTATCTTCCACAATTCTCAAAGCACATCACTATATATCATAAAGGAGAAGATTATAGGAAGATTGTACTCAATTGATTTATCAGTGTTATTTAAGAACACACTACAATAAGATACATTTGTTATTTGTATTGAAGTCCTATTCGTTTGCTTAGGTGGGTGAAGTCCTGTTAGGTTGCTCAGACAGTGTAAACCTATTCCACCGAGTTAAGTGAGGGATGTTGTAGTTGAAATTCCAGAAGGAGTCTAGGACTGGACGTAGAATGGGAAGTTCGAACCAGTATAAAAATTCTTGGTGTGCTTGTTTTATTTTTCTTATTTTCATCTACTTTGCTATTATCATCTAGTTCCGCATTTCGATTTAATTATATTCCATATTACACGATCCTAAGTAATAGCTAGTCATTGTAGTAACTTTCAAAAGCTTCCATCCCAAAAGCACGGAGAAGTGGCTAGTTTTAAAACAAGTAAACCTTTCGCCTTTGTCAGAAGGTTCAAAACAAAACCAAACAAAAGCGGCAGTAACCTTTCGACTGTGTTGAAAGGTTTCCTAAAAAAATAGTGATAAAACAGCAACAACCTTTCGACTCTATTGAAAGGTTTAAAACCTTTATTTTAAACATTTGACCTGGTTGAAAGCAACCAAGTCGAAAGCTCTTATTCGAAAGCAAAGCAGGCTATCTTTGGTTTATAAAACAAACACACTGGCAACCAACCTTTCGACTTAGAACCCTTCGACCTTGTCCAATTCATTACGTACTAAGTAACTTGATACCATATGCATTGGTTTGACCTTGTCGGAAGCTATAAACCGCTCGATCTTGTCGAAAGGTCTGGGTTGGAAGGTCAGATACCAAAATGCTAAAACATGCTAAAAGCATGATTTTCTTGTTTTTAACTTAAAAAGGATAACTTTTCAACTAACCTGCCTTTGATTGTCAAAATCCTATTGGTTAATAAATGTTTTTCAAAAAAGTGGTGCCACTATTTTCAGAATTAAATAATCATTTTATTTAATAAAATGCCCCTTTTCCTTAATTAAATATATAAAACATCCAAGTCTCATACCTTACATAATTTTATATATTCATCAAATCACGTAGGAAAAATCTAAAAAAATTCCAGAAAATCTATTTTAATATGTTTTCTAACATATGAAAATTTCAAACCCAAATAATCATTATTATAGCCACTAAATAATTTATAACCCAATAAATAATTTTCTTCAGTAGGAAATTCATATAAAATCCACATTAATTTGGAAAATTATGAAAATTGAAACCCATCTTCAAATAATGTTTTCTATAAAATTAAATTTTTCCATGGCATTTAAAAATCATTTCATCTCGGTTTTACCCTAAAACCATGTATATCTCTTTTTAGAAAACTTGTTTAATCCATATAAATCATGATTCAAGCATATGATCGTTCAATATATCATAAAAACACATTTACACTAAAATCCGAAACCATATGATCATAAAACTAAAATGGAGATGTAGAAATTATTATTCACCTTAGATTAGATAAGAAAATTGAAGCTAGATTGAGATTGATTCCTTCTAACTTGAATCCTAAGCTTTAAGTTGATTTTTTCTTCTCTTCTTTCTTCCTAATGGACGTCCATGCTTCTCCTCACGGTTATAATTTTTTTGATAGAACGAATGTGTATGACCTAATGAGAATAGTATAAGGGGGAGGGAGTATGGTTATTTACCTTAATTCCCTTATGTTTACTTTTCAATCCATTTACAAGCTCATTAGATTTTAAATAAGCATGACCACCTAATTTATAAATCAACCTCAATCTCCTTATCTACATTATTCTATTTAATTTATTCTAATTAAATCTCCTGAATAATATCGATAAAATTTGGAGTGTTACAGGCTCCCCTCCTTAAAGAATTTTGTCCTCGAAATTCAGTAAGGACTAATTAGCAAACACAACAATTATTTGTAACATCTCCTAACAACCATACTAGCTTACCAGTCTAGCAAAAATCTATTGAAATCTAATATTGAAATTCCATCAAAGCAGATCAACATAAGCTTCTCGAATCCTGTCTTCTACCTCCCAAGTACAGTCTTTCTCCTTGTCGCTCCACTAGACTTTCACTAACTTGACTGTCTTGGTCCTCAATCTCTTCTCATCCCTTGCTACAATCTAAACTGGGTGTCTAACAAAAGTCAAATCAAGCTCTACTACCAAATCCTCCAACTCTGTCTGAGGATTGGTAGACACTGGATCATGTACATACTTACGAAGATGAGACGCATGGAATACATTATGAACACCTACCAAATTGCTCGGCCACTCTATTCTATATGCGAGCTTTCCAATCCTTTCTATAATCTGGAATGGTCCAACATACCTTGGGGCCAACTTTCCCGACTTTCCAAATCGTACCATAGCCTTCATCAGTGATATTTTAATAAAAACCCTGTCTCCTACTGAGAACTCTAGGTCTTTATGCCTCTTCTCTGCGTAAATCTTCTGCCCGGATTGAGCTTCCTTCATCCTTCCTCGTATTAACTCAATCTTTTATGACGGCTCCCTAACCAAATCTGGACCGAAGACCAATTTGTCTCCAGTCTCTAACCAACATGCTGAAGATTTGCATGGCCTTCCATACAAAGCTTCAAAGGCGCCATTCCTATGCTAGTCAGGTAACTATTATTATAGGAAAACTCAATCAAATGTTGGTGATCTTCCCAAGATCACGAAATTCCAATATGCAAGCTCTTAACAAATCTTCCAAGACATTGTTAACTCTTTCTGTTTGCCCATCAGTCCGTGTATGATAAGCGGTGCTCATGTTGAGTTTGGTTCCTAAAGCTTCTTGTAGACTCTTCCAAAACTCACTAGTAAATAAAGAATCTCTATCACCGACAACACTGTTAGGAATCCCGTGCAGTCTAACCACATTCTTCATAAATAAGTTCGCTAAAATAGGTGCCATCCTAGTTGAGTTTACTGGAATGAAATGGGCACTCTTAGTCAATCTATCCACAATAAGCCATATGCTTTCATTTCCTCTTCTTGAGCTTGGCAACCTGTCTATAAAATCCATTGATATCGAATCCCATTTCTAAACTGGAATATCTACAGGGTGAAGTAACCCACTAGGTTTCTGATGTTCGGCCTTCACTTGTTGACAATTAACACACTGCCTAACCTGCAAGCCAACATCCCTCTTAATGCCTTCCCAATAAAAGCTCCCCTTCTTATCTTGATACATCTTGGTTCCTCCAGGATGAATCGTAAACTTTGAACAGTGATATTCCTCTAGAACTTCTCACCTTAAGCTCTCAACATCTGGGACACATAACCGTCCCTTATTTCTCAGCCATCCTCTTTGGTCAAGACTAAAATTCTTTAGGTCATCAATCCCCGATTCGACCTCAAGCCTTCTAATTCTTTCAGCTAAAACTAGATCTTATCTTGGCTTAGAAGTTATCCTCCCAATTAGCACTGGGCGAACTTCTAAAAATGATAACAATGCAGTACTCCCACTAGAACTAGCAATCGATCTTAATTGTATACCACAACTGTCTAAGGCTTCTAGATCCTTCCAATCTACCAACATCTCTAGCACCACGTTATGATGTTTTCTATTGAGAGCATCTGCTACCTTATTTCCTTTCCCAGGAGTATACTCTATACCGAAATCATAAGCAGCCAAAAACTCCATCCATCTTTGTTGCTTCATATTCAACTCTTTCCGAGAGAATAAATATTTTAATGACTTATGATCATTATACAACTCAAATATCTCTCCCAAAATATAATGCCTCCAAACCTTCAAGGCAAAAATCACCGCCGCCAACTCCAATTCATGAGTAGGATATCTAACTTCATGTGGTCTAAGCTGCCTAGATGCATAAGCAATAACTTTACCCCTCTACATCAATACTGCTCCCATCCAGTACCACGTGCATAAGTGTATACTACCAATCCTTGATTACCATCTGGAACTACTAACACTGGAGCATTGGTCAACAAATGTTTTAACTAAAGGAATGCTTCCTCACATTTGTCAAACCAAACAAACTTCACGTCCTTCCCGGTCAACTTAGTCAAAGGTGCTGCTATTCGTGAGAAATCCTTGATGAATCTTCGGTAATAGCCAATGAGGCCAAGAAAACTTCTGATCCACGTCACCATTTATGGCCTCTTCCACTTGTTCACAACTTCGATCTTGTCTGGATCGACTGACAATCCCTTCTATGAAACCACATGAATTAAGAAACTTGACTTATTTTTTCCAAAAATGACACTTAGAAAACTTCACCTTCAGTTATTCTGCCTCAGCGTCTCCAACTCCACTCTAAAATGAATCTCGTGATCCCTTTAATCTTTAGAGTACACTAAAATGTCATTTATAAATACAGACAAGAACCTATCCAAGTGCTTTCGGAAAACCCGGTTCACTAAGTCAACAAGAAAGCAAGCGCATTTGCCAATCCTAATGGCATCACCAACCACTCATACGATCCATATCTAGTTCGAAATGCCATCAAAGGAATGCTATGCTCCACCACACATAACTGATGGAACCCCGTTGCCAAATACAATTGGGAAAATACTCTGGCTCCACTCAACTGATCAAAATAGTCATCGATTCTCGGCAAAGGATACTTATTCTTGATCGTCCTCTCATTTAACTTACGACAGTCGACGCACATCGTTACGACCAATCTAGTTTCTTCACAAACACCGCAGCTGCTCCCCAAGGAGAACTGCTTGGTCTAATGAAATTCCTTTCCTCAAGATGCGCTAACTGCATCTTCAATTCCTTCATTTCTGTTGGTGCTATTCTGTAGGGTGGTCCACTGACAGGTTCAGCTCCCGGTACAAGGTCTATTTGAAACCCAACAGCATGTTTCGAGGGTAATCCAGTAAATGGCTCACATACATTTGCAAATTCTCTCGCTAGATGAACCTGACTAAGTTCATCTCCAACCTCCATGGCACTTAACAAAGCACTAACACTTCTATAGGAATTCTCCACTGAGAAGATGATTCGGTTATGACTATCTAGGTGCCTCAATGATATTACCTGATCCTAGCAAAACATTTTAGCCTCATACTTACCTAACCAATCCATAGCCAAAATGATCCTAATATCTACGAAATCATAAACATACAAACTACATGCAAACTTATGACCTAACAAATCAAGTTCTAACTGGTCACATCTCATCCCAAGAGTTGCATACCCTCCTATTGGATTCGCAACCATCAAGGATGTAACAAGGTATGTGAGTTCTATACATAGCCTATCAAACAAATACATAGGTATAAATGAATGTGATGCACCAGTATCGAAAAGTACCCAAACTGGTATATTCTGAATCAAAAGCATATCTTCCATCACAGTTTTCCCTTTCTCTACTATAGTAGATCTAGGAGATGATGGTTCTAAAGCAAAGACCTTTCCTTTTCCTGCCTTGGCAGCTTTAGGACACCGATCTTGTAATGCCCCATATGGGTGCAATTATAGCATTGCACCCATAACCAACCTTCCATCTCTCGAACGGAACTCATTTGCATAGTGACCCTTCTTATCAAACTTGTAGCAAACTATATATGCTTTCCCTTTCTTTGATGCTCCTCCTTTCTAAGTGCCCTTCTTCTTGGAAAAACTTCCTCTTCTTCCCCTGAGGACCTTGGGATTCAATTGGCTTCTCTCCAGCTGAAATAGCAAGCATTTCTTCATGGCGAATGGCCATCTCCACCACCATATTTGAAGGATCTCGGATACGGGCCATGGTCATTCTGCCTAGCTCTGGCCTTAATCCCCTTATGAATCTTTCATTCCTTCTGACATCTGTGTCAGCCAAAGCATAACCATATCGAGATAGATCATCAAAATTAGCAGCATACTCGACCATAGACATATCTCTTTTGACGAGATCCATAAACTTCCTCATCAATGCTGACTTGGCAACCTCAAACAAGAATCTCTGCTCAAACCTCCTCCTGAAGTCAACCGAACTTAACTCTTCCTCCGACACTCTAGTCGTCACACTGTTCCACTAATGAAGCGCTAATCCTTGCAACTATCTAGAGGCTTCTCTTCTTTCCATCATTCAAGCCTAAATCTGCAAAGAACCTCTCACAGTTCAATAGCCAGTTATCTACTTCAACAGCATCTTCCATTCCAACAAACGGCTTTCCTTCTAGATCGATATAGTCTCTACTCAGCTTAGCATAATTATAACCAGCCGGAACTATAGGATTAGCTCCACCAACATTACCAGCAGCTCTCGCTTGCAAAAGATTAGCCAACAAATGATACACAATCCTCGAATCTACTAGCGGATTTTCAGCACCTACAGTGGCCTCAGCATTTTGGTTAGCATTAGCCTATTGACCTTGGTTTCTTCGAGTATTAGGTCGGGCATTTCCATTAGTAGTGGTGCTTCGTTCAGCTAAATTTCCTCTTCCATTTCCTGCCTCCGTGTCCTCTTTCTCGTATATCTGCATACGAGCCTTAGTGAGATACAGAAGAACGGTCTAAGAGAGAAGGGAATACATACTTAGATATATACCTATATACCAAATACAAGTACGTTACTATAGTGTTAACCCAAACCCCGATCTTATTTTTAAATACATTGGATTATGTTTGAAATAGATTTTAGGTTTTACTTTTCTTTTAAAGTTTTATAAACCTATGCTCTGATAATAACTTGTAACATCCCCCTACTTGGAGGCCAAAACTAACGGCTACGGATGCCGTAGTCATCCATATTTATTAATCTTATGCGACCAAATACGCCGGTGCTAGATACATTGATACACAGATCATAGAAATATCAAAAAATTTGACAATTCAAAAAAAAACATATTTCCACATTCAAATCAAAACATTTCAAGTTCATTACATAGTCCCAAAATTACATTAACCACGTTCAGCAAAATATAATTATTACAATTACACCAAGAGTGACATATGAAGATACACCCTTGGTTGATCAGAGTACATAGGAAGGCTAATAAATCTGCCTTTACAAACAAAACACACAGCGGAAAGAAAACTCTAAATATCTATCTGCCTCCTGCACGGCTTCGGAAGCTTTATTCGTCTAAGAAGAGAACTTGAAACCCTAAAGCTCAAACTACTCAAAATCAATTGAGTACCCGAGAGTTTAAGGGGAAAACAAAAACTTCGAGTCGGACATAAAGCCTGGAATGAATAATAATCTAACATCTCAATCCTTTTAGATATCTAGTGAGACTACGCCGCTTTGCGGAACGGGTTTTCCCCCACTAGCATCCTAAAACTTTTATAAAACAATATTCTATATTCCTGCATCCACAATGGTTAAAACATACATTTTCAAAATATTATGATGATATGCATACTTACAAACATTTGGGATTTCCACATCCCTTATTAGATTTTAATTTGCCTCAAAGAGGGACTATCCATCCCATTTTCATTTTTCTTAAGTGGATGTGGACTATCCATCTTACGTTCCATAGTTTTCCTAGGATGACTATAAACCCTTCATCTAACATATGGAGACTATCCATCCCCAATACGATGTTGACTTTCCATCATCCATCCCATAGGATCACTAATAACCCTTCTTCAATCATATGGAGACTATCCATCTCCGACTTGATGTTGACTATCCATCATACAACCCATAGTTTTTGTAGGATTACTATGAATCCATCACTTGACCATTTAACTTATGCTATCCACATGAATCAAATTATCTCATGCTATCCACATGATTAACCTATTGCTATTAGTGTCCCTAATTTAGGTTATATCCATTTGTAATTTACATTAGTATCCCCAATGATTGTCAAAACATATAGGTGTTGATATCCCCAATTATTGTTTTGAGTTCATTAAACCCACCCCAGTATCCCCAAGGTTAAACAACTTTTTTTTGATGAGGTTAAAAGAAAAAAAATTCCGACCCCTTCAAAAGCTTTGGTTTCGACCCTTTCGAAAGCAACCCGTCGACCCCTTCGAAAGCACAAACCATAAGTTTTTAGAACAATATGTTCTAACCTTTATAATACTATAAAAACCTCTCCTTCGAAACCTTTCGATTTAGTTGAAGTATCATTTAGCAAGAGTAGAAGACTAACTTCTAAACCATTTGTAAGTAAACCTTTCGAAAGCATTGTAAATCAAACCTTTCGAAACCATTAGAAAGCAAACCTTTCAAAACCATTAGAAGCAAACCCTTCGAAAGCAATCAACCTTTTGAACATAAACATTTAAAAAGCATACCGGGTTCAATTTAAAACAGGTGGAAAATCTTCTTTTCTAAACCTTTCGACTTTATTGGAAGGTACCTTTCGAATTAGTCGAAAGCTTTGCTTTGAAAGCTTTGGGCATACTTTAATTAGAAAACAAGGGTAAATCACCTAGGCCGAAAGCTTCCTTCAGAAATCATGGAGAAGTGGCTAGTTTTAAAACAAGTAAACCTTTTATCTTTGTCTGAAGGTTCAAAACAAAACCAAACAAAAGCGGCAGTAACCTTTCGACCGTATCTTATAAAAAAATAGCAATAAAACAGTAGTAACCTTACGATTCTATTGAAAGGTTTAAAACCTTTATTTTAAACATTTGACCTGGTCAAAAGCAACCAAGTCGAAAGCTCTATTCGAAAGCAAAGCAGGCTATCTTTGGTTTATAAAACAAACACACTTCAACCTCTTTGGCAACCGACCTTTCGACTTAGAACCCTTCGACCTTATCCACTTCATTACATACCAAGTAACTTGATACCATATGCATTGGTTTGACCTTGTAGAAAGCTATAACCTCTCGATCTTGTCGAAAGGTCTAGGGTGGAAGGTCTTATACCAAAATGGCTAAAACATGCTAAAAGCTTGATTTTCTTATTTTAACTTAAAAAAGATAACTTTTCAACTAACCCGCCTTTGATTGTCAAAATCTTATTGGTTAATAAATGTTTTTCAAAAAAGTGGTGCCACTATTTTTAGAATTAAATAATCATTTTATTTTATAAAATGCCCCTTCTCCTTAATTAAATATATAAAACATTTAAGTCCCATACCTTAAATAATTTTATATATTCATCAAATCACTTAGGAAAAATCTGAAAAAATTCCAGAAAATCTATTTTAATATGTTTTCCAACATACAAAAATTTCAAATGCAAATCATCATTATTATAGCCACTAAATAATTTATAACCCAATAAATAATTTTCTTCACTAGAAAAATTATGAAAATTGAAACCCATCTCCAAAATAATGTTTTCTACAACATAAAATATTCCCGTGGCATTTAAAAATGGCATTCTAAAATCATTTCATCTCGGTTTTTCCCTAAAACCGTGTATATTTCTTTTTAGCAAATTTTTTAATCCATATAAATCATGATTTGAGCATATCATCGTTCAATATATCATAAAAACAGATTTACACTAAAATCCAAAACCATATGATCATAAAACTAAATGGAGATGTAGAAATTATTATTCACCTTAGATTAGATAAGGAAATTGAAGTTTGATTGAGATTGATTCCTTCTAACTTGAATCCTAAGCTTTAAGTTTATTTTTTCTTCTCTTCTTTCTTCCTAATGGCCATCCTTGCTTCTCCTCACAATTATATTTTGTTTTGATAGAATGAATGTGTATGACCTAATGAGAATAGTATAATAGGGAGGGAGTTTGGTTATTTACCCCAACGCCCTTATGTTTAATTTCATAACCATTTATACAAACTCATTAGATTTTAAATAAACACGACCACCTAATTTATAAATCAACCTCAATCTCCTTATCTAAATTATTCCATCTAATTTATTCCTAAATAATGTCAATAAAATTAGGAGTGTTACAGGCTTCCCTCCTTAAAGAATTTCGTCCTTGAAATTCAGTAAGGACTAATTAGCAAACACAACAATTATTTGTAAATCTCCTAACAACCATACTAGCCTACCAGTTTAGCAATAATCTATAGAAATCTAATGTTGACATTCCATCAAAGCAAATTAAGATAAGCCTCTCGAATCCTGTCTTCTGTCTCCCACGTACAGTCTTCCTCGTTGTCACTCAACTGGAATTTCACTAACTGGACTGTCTTGGTCCTCAATCTCTTCTCATCCCTTGCTACAATCTAAACTAGGCATCTAACAAAAGTCAAATCAAGATCTACTACCAAATCCTCCAACTCTGTCTGAGGAATGGTAGACTCTGGATCATGTACATACTTACGAAGATGAGACACATGGAATACAATATGAACACCTACCAAATTGCTCGGCAACTCTATTCTATATGCGAGCTTTTCAATCCTTTCTATAATCTGGAATGGTCCAACATATCTTTGGGCCAGCTTTCTGACTTTCCAAATCATACCACAACCTTCATCGGTGATACTTTAATGAAAACCCTATCTCCTACTGAGAATTCTTGGTCTTTACGCCTCTTCTCTGTGTAACTCTTCTGCCTGGATTGAGCTTCCTTCATCCATCCTCGTATTAACTCAATCTTTTATGACACCCCCTTAACCAAATCCGGACCTAAGAACAATTTGTCTCTAGTCTCTAACCAACATGCTGGAAATTTGCATGGCCTTCCATACAAAGCTTCAAAATGCGCCTTTCCTATGCTAGTCTGATAACTATTATTACAGGAAAACTCAATCAAATGTTGGTGATCTTCCCAAGATCTACCAAATTCCAATACGAAAACTCTTAACAAATCCTCCAAGACTTTGTTAACTCTTTTCGTTTTCCCATCAGCCTGTGGATGATAAGCGGTACTCATGTTGAGTTTAGTTCCTAAAGCTTTTTGTAGACTCTTCCAGAACTCACTAGTAGATAAAGAATCTCTATCACCGAAAATACTATTAGGAATCCCGTGCAGTCTAACCACATTCTTCATAAATAACTTCGCTAAAATAGGTGCCATCCTAGTTGAATTTAATGAAATGAAATGGGCTCTCTTAGTTAATCTATCCATAATAACCCATATGCTATCATTTCCTCTTCTTGAGCTTGGCAACCTGTCTATAAAATCGATTGATACCGAATCCCATTTCTAAACTTGAATATATAAAGGCTGAATTAACCCACTTGGCTTCTGATGTTCGGCCTTCACTGGTTGACAGTTAACACACTACCAAACCTGCAAGCCAGCATTCCTCTTTATGCCTTCCCAATAAAAGCTCCTCTTCATATCTTGATACATCTTGGTTCCACCAGGATGAATCGTAAACTTTGAACAATGACATTCCTATAGAACTTCTCTCCTTAAGCTCTCTACATCTAGGACACATAACCGTCCCTTCTTTCTCAGCCATCCTCTTTGGTCAAGACTAAAATCCTTTAGGTCATCAATCCCTGATTCGACCTCAAGCCTTCTAATTCTTTCAGCTAAAACTCGATCTTCTCTTCGCTTAGAAGCTATCCTCTCGATCAGCACTGGGAGATATTCTAAAAAAGATAACATGACAGTACTCCCACTAGAACTAGCAGTCGATCTTAATTGCACACCACAACTGCTAAGACTTCTAGATCCTTCCATTCGTCCAACATCTCCAACACCACGTTATGATGTTTTCTATTGAGAGCATCTGCTACCTTATTTCCTTTCCCATAAGTATACTCTATACCGAATAAGCAGCCAAAAACTCCATCCATCTCTGCTGCCTCATATTCAACTCCTTCCGACAGAATAAATACTTTAATGACTTATGATCTGTATACAACTCAAATATCTCTCCCAAAAGATAATGTCTCCAAACCTTTAAGGCAAAAATCACCACCGCCAACCCCAAGTCATGAGTAGGATATCCAACTTCATGTGGTCTAAGCTGCCTAGATGCATAAGCAATAACTTTACCCCTCTGCATCAATACTGCTCACAATCCAGGACCACGTGCATTAGTGTATACTGCCAATCCTTGGTTACCATCCGGAACTACTAACACTGGAGCATTGGTCAACAAATGTTTTAACTAAAGGAATGCTTCCTCACATTTGTCAAACCAAACAAACTTCACGTCCTTTCCGATCAACTTAGTCAAAGGTGCTGCTATCTGCGAGAAATCCTTGAAGAATCTCCGGTAATAGCCAGCAAGTCTAAGAAAATTTCTGATCTCAGTCACCATTTCTGGTCTCTTGCACTTATTCACAACTTTGACCTTGTCTGGATCGACTGAAAATCCCTTCTTTGAAACCACATGACTAAGAAACTTAACTTCTTTTTTCCAAAAATGACACTTGGAAAACTTCGCCTTCAGCTGATTCTGCCTCAGTGTCTCCAACATCACACTAAGATGTATCTCGTGCTCCCTTTAATCTTTAGTGTACACTAAAATGTCATTTATAAATACAAACACAAACCTATCTAAGTGCTCTCGGAAAACCCGGTTCACTAAGTCAACAAAGAAAGCAAGCGCATTTGTCAATCCAAATGGCATCATCAACCACTCATACGGTCCATATCTAGTTCGAAATGCCATCAAAGGAATGTTATCCTCCGCCACAGGCAACTGATGGAATCCCGTCGCCAAATCCAATTGGAAAAACACTCCGGCTCCACTCAACTGATAAAAAAGTCATCGATTCTTGGCAAAGCATATTTATTCTTGATCGCCCTCTTGTTTAACTTATATTGGTCGATGCACATCCTTAACGACCCATCTGGTTTCTTCACAAACACCGTAGCTGCTCCCCAAGGCGAACTGCTTGGTCTAATGAAATCCCTTTCCTCGAGATCCACTAACTGCATCTTCAATTCCTTCATTTCTATTGGTGTCATTCTGCTAGGTGATCTATTGATAGGTTCAGCTCCCGGTACAAGGTCTATTCGAAACTAAACAGCACATTTCGAGGGTAATCTAGTAAATGGCTCACATACATCTGCAAATTCTCTCGCTACACGAACTCTACTAAGCTCATCTCCAACCTCCATGGCACTTAAAAAAGCACCAACACTTCTACAGGAATTCTCCACTGAGAAGATGATTCAGTTATGACTATATGGGTGCCTCAATGATATTACCCGATCCTAGAAAAACATCCTAGCCTCATACTTACCCAACCAATCCATAGCTAAAATGATCCTGATATCTATGAAATCATAAACATACAAACTATATGAAAACTTATGACCTAACAAATCAAGTTCTAACTTGTCACATCTCATCCTAAGAGTTGCATACCCTCCTATTGGATTCTCAACCATTAAGGAAGTAACAAGGTATGTGAGTTCTCTACATAACCTATTAAGCAAATACAGAGGTATAAATAAATGTGATGCACCGGTATCGAAAAGTATCCTAACTGGTACATTCTGAATCAAAAGCGTATCATCCATCATAGTTTTCCCTTTCTCTGCTGTAGTAGATCTAGAAGATGACAATTCCAAAGCAAAGACCTTTCCTTTTCCTGCCTTGGCAGCTTCAGGACGTTGATCTTGTAATACCCCATCTGGTTGCAATTATAGCATTGCACCCATAACCAACCTTCCATCTCCCGAACGAAAATCATTTGCATAGTGACCCTTCTTATCACACTTGTAGCAAAATATATCCGCTTTCCCTTTCTTGGCTGCTCCTCTTTTCTGAGTGCCTTTCTTCTTGGAAAAATTTCCTCTTCTTCCCCCGAGTACCCTGGGATTCAATTGCTTCTCTCCAGCTGAAATAGAAAGCATTTCCTCATGGCGAATGGCCATCTCCACCACCATATTTGAAGGATCTCGGATACGGGCCATGGTGATTCTGCCTAGCTCTGGCCTTAATCCCTTACTGAATCTTTCATTCCTTCTGACATCTGTGCCAGCCAAAGCATAACCATATCGAGATAGCTCATCAAACTTAGCAGCATGCTCGATCATAGACATATCTCCTTTGACGAGATCCATAAACTTCCTCATCAATGCTGACCTGGCAACCTCAAACAAGAACCTCTGCTCAAACCTCCTCTTGAAGTCAACTCGAGTTAACTCTTCCTCCGACACTCTATTCGTTATGCTGTTCCACTAATGAAGCGCTAATCCTTGCAACTGCCTAGAGGCTAGTCCTCTCTTCTCTCCATCATTCAAGCCTAAATCTGCAAAGAACCTCTCACAGTTCAACAACAAGTTATCTACTTCAAAGCATCTTCCATTCCAACACACGGGTTTCCTCCCAGACTGATATAGCCTCTACTCACCCTAGCATAATTATAACCAGTCGAAACTAAAGGATTAGCTCCACCAACATTACCAACAGCTCTCACTTACAAAAGATTAGCTAACAACTGATACACCTTCCCCGCATCTACTAGCGGATTTTCAGCACCTACACTGGCCTTAGCATTTTGGTTAGCATTAGCCTGTCAACCTTGGTTTCTTCGAGTATTAGGTCGGGCATTTCCATTAGTAGTGGTGCTTCCTTCGCCTAGATTTCCTCTTCCATTTACTGCCTCCATATCCTCTTTATCGTATATCTGCATATGAACCTTAGTAAGATACAAAAGAACGGTCTAAGAGAGAGGGGAATACGTACGTAGATATATACCTATATACCAAATACAAGTACGTTACTATAGTGTTAACCCAAACCTTGATATTATTTTTAAATATATTGGATTATGTTTGAAAAAGCTTTTAGGTTTTAATTTTCTTTTAAAGTTTCATAAACCTATGCTCTGATAATAACTTGTAACATCCCACTACTTGGAGGCTCAAAACTAACAGCTACGGATGTTGTAGTCATCCATATTTATTAATCTTACGCAACCAAATACGTTGGTGCTAGATACATTGATACACAGATCATATAAATATGGAAAATTTCACAATTTAAAAAACATATTTCCACATTCAAATCAAAACATTTCAAGTTCATTATATAATCCCAAAATTACGTTAACCACATTCAACAAAATATAATTATTACAATTACACCAAGAGCGACATATGAAGATACACTTTTGGTTGATCAGAGTCTATAGAAAGGCTAATAAATCTGCCTTTACAAACAAAACACGCAGCGAAAAGAAAACTCTAAATATCTATCTGCCTCCTGCACGCCTCCGGAAGCTTTATTCATTTAAGAAGAGAACTTGAAACCCTAAAACACAAACTACTCAAAATCAATTGAGTACCCGAGAGTTTAAGGGGAAAACAAATACTTCGAGTCAGACATAAAGCTTGGAATGAATAATAATCTAACATCTCAATCCTTTTAGATATCTAGTGGGAGCACGCCGCTTAGCGGAACGGGTTTTCCCCCACTAGCATCCTAAAACTTTTATAAAACCATATTCTGTATTCCTGCATCCACAATGGTTAAAACATATATTTTCAAAATATTATGATGATATGCATACTTACAAACGTTTAGGATTTCCCCATCCCCTATTAGATTTTAATTTGCCTCAATGGGGGACTATCCATCCCATTTTCATTTTTCTTAAGTGGATGTGGACTATCTATCTTACATCTCATAGTTTTCCTAGGATGACTATAAACCCTTCATCTAACATATGGAGACTATCCATCCCTAACATCGTATTGACTTTCCATCATCCATCACATAGGATCACTAATAACCCTTCTTCAATCATATGGAGATTATCCTTCTCCGACTTGATGTTGACTATCCATCATACATCCCATAGTTTTCCTAATACTGATATGAACCCATCACTTGACCATTTAACTCATGCTATCTATATGAATCTAATTATCTCATGATATCCACGTGATTAACTTATTGCCATTAGTATCCCTAATTTATGTTATATCCATTTATAATTTACATTAGTATCCCAATGATTGTCAAAACATATAAGTGTTGATATCCCCAACTATTGTGTTGAATTCATTAAACCCATTCCGGTATCCCCAAGGTTAAACAACATTTATTTTATAAGGTTAAAAGAAAACAATTTTTCCAACCCCTTCGAAAGTATCCCCTCTAAAAGCTTTGCTTTCAACCATTTCAAAAATAACCATTCGACCTTCGAAGGCATAAACCATAAATTATTAGAACAATAGGTTTTGACCTTTATAATACTTTGAAAACCCCTTCTTTAAAACCTTTCGACTTAGTTGAAGTATCATTAAGAGTGGAAGCCTAAATTCCAAACCATTTGTAAGAAAACCTTTCGAAAGCATTGGAAATCAAACCTTTCGAAACCATTGGAAAGAAAACCTTTCGAAAGCAATCAACCTTTTTAACATAAACCTTTCGAAAGCTTATTGGGTTCAATTTAAAACATATGGAAAATCTTCTTTTAAAAACATTTCGACTTCATTGGAAGCGATCTTTTGACTTAGTCGAAAGCTCTGCTTCAAAAGATTTGGACATATTTTAATTAGAAAAAGGGTAAATCACCTAAGTTGGAAGCTTCCTTTCGAAAGCATGGCGAAATGGCTAGTTTTAAAACAAGTAAACCTTTCATCTTTGTCTAATGGTCCAAAACAAAAGCAAACAAAAGCGGCAGTAACGTTTCGACTATATCGAAAGGTTTCTAAACAAAATAGTGATAAAACAGCAGTAACCTTTCGACTATGTCGAAAGGTTTAAAACCTTTACTTTAAACATTTGGCCTGGTCAAAAGAAACCAAGTCGAAAGCTCTTATTCGTAAGTAAAGCAGGCTATCTTTGGTTCATAAAACAAACACACTTCAACCTCTTTAGCAACCAACATTTCTACTTTGAACCCTTCGACCTTGTCCAGTTCATTACGTACCAAGTAACTTGATACCATTTGCATTGGTTTGACCTTGTCGGAAGCTATGAACCTCTCGACTTTGTCAAAAGGTCTGGGGCGGAAGGTCTGATACCAAAATGGATGAAACATGCTAAAAGCATGATTTTCTTGTTTTTAACTTATAAAGGATAACTTTTCAACTAACCTGCATTTTTTTGTCAAAATCTTATTAGTTAACAAATGTTTTTCAGAAAAGTGTTGCCACTATTTTCATAATTAATAATCATTTTATTATATAAAATGCCCCTTCTTCTTAATTAAATATATAAAACATTTAAGTCCCATACCTTAAATAATTCTATATATTCATCAAATCACTTAGGAAAAATCTATAAAAATTCCTGAAAATCTATTTTAATATGTTTTCCAACATACAAAAATTTCAAACCCAAATAATTACTATTTTAGCCGTAAATAATTTATAACCCAATATATAATTTTCTTCACAAGAAAATTTATATAAAATCCACATTAATTCAGAAAATTATGAAAATTAAAATCCATCTCCAAAATCATGTTTTCTACAACATAAAATTTTCCATGGCATTTAAAAATCATTTCATCTCGGTATTACTCTAAAACTGTGTATATCTCTTTTTAGCAAACTCGTTTAATCCATATAAATCATGATTCAAGCATATCATCAGTCAATATATCTTAAAAACAGATTTACACTAAAATTTGAAACCATATGATCATGAAACTAAAGTAGAGATATAGGAATTATTATTCACCTTAGATTAAATAAGAAAATTGAGGTTTGATTAAGATTGATTCCTTCTAACTTGAATCCTAAGCTTTAATTTGATTTTTTCTTCTCTTCTTTCTTCCTAATGGCCAGCCTTGCTTCTCCTCACGGTTATAATTTTTTTGTTTTGATAGAATGAACGTGTATGACCTAATGAGAATAGTATAAGGGTGAGAAGTATGGTTATATAACCTAATGCCCTTATGTTTAATTTCCTAACCTTTATACAAGTTCATTAGATTTTAAATAAGGCTACCTAATTTATTAATCAACCTCAATCTCCTTATCTACATTATTTATTTAATTTATTCTAATTAAATATTCTGAATAATGTCAATAAAATTAGGGTGTTACAGGTACCCAAGTGCATACCATACCATATAATAATATTATATAACCTAATATCTTCATTAACAAGTATGCTCCCTCCTTTAGCGTATACTCTAGAATTGCTTTAGTTAACTCGTAACCAAAACTCTGATACCAAATGTGACAACAGCCCTTTACCACCCACACCAAATGACCTAGAAAAGCACTGTAAATGTTCCAGGCTGATATGGGACGATTATCAAGGTTGAAATTTAAAGTAGAAAAACTGTTGCATATCTCACAGCGCATGGATAAAATATAATACAAAAAATAAACAACAGAAATATAATGGGCCGTAACAAATGAAAGATAACATCTCTACTAGAACCACAAGAGTTATGGTACAAATGTAACTCAGGACAACATTTCCTTATTCATCCCTCAGACTATATAATAACAAATAGCAAAAACTAGAAATATAAAGTAATACACCATAGTTCCTCCAAGCTCGTCTTCGTACAGCAAATACAACACCAAATCTGTCATCTAGTCTACTCATTTAAGATTACCAAAGATGATAAGAGGAAACATAAAACCTTAGGTCAGAAAACAGTCTTGTGTGAGCGGTAAATGACTATCAAAAGCTGTACTAGAAAATATGGTACTAGACAGGCACACAAAACCATACATGACATGTCCCTGCAACCAAAGAGTTAACACATAATAATAATATGCCTCAAGTGCATTTCCTCTAGATTCCATAGATCCTTTCTTTCCCTCTTAGCCTCTTGGTCCTTCCATCTATGCTTCATAGCCGATCCAACATAGATGATCCACAAAATCTTCAATACTTGGAATATCCTCCGATCTAACTTCATAGAGCATCATTGGAACTCATGCTCTACCATCCCCTTGGATCTCTTGTTGATTGGTGCACAAAATTCAGATCAATATCAGTCTAAAAACTTTGCTCCAATCATCGTGAAATTTTCAAGGCATCTTCCTTGCGTGCTCCAAAGTCTATCCTCCAAGTTTCGTATGATTCTAACGAACTTTGCTCCTGATATGCTCCAATCACCAATCTAAGTTCTAACATGCACAACACTAGCAAACAAATCAAGCGTAGCAAGCAATTTAATCTCAACAATGAACCAAACATAGCATATCATTCAATTAAATCCATCGTAATCATTCAAGTCATCCAATTCAATCAATGATCATAAAAAATCATACATCTAATCTATATCATAGAATTACATAGCCATATATGCACAAATGACACTAGCTAATGATCTAATCCATATTACATGCTTAATTAGGTCGATCTAGTGTTACTAAATCTGAAATTACCTATGCCTAATCAATTTATAGTTTAATTTGACAATCCTAACTTATAATCACCTAATTACAACATATTATCTATCATAGACTAGTGAGAGATCATAACCACTCACTAAATCAATCAAATCTATGAAAATGAGAGGAGATTCGATCCGAACAGTAGAAATTTTGATGTAGATGTGATCCAGTCGACGAGATCAAGCCCTTCGATGAAGGTCTAGCCCCTAATTTGAGATTAGAGAAGATTTGGGATGAAATCTACGCAGAGAATGTAGAACTAGAGAGGAGGTAGGTTTTGAGGCTGATATGAAATGAGAGACAAAGGTTTCAAATTGTCTCTCTAACCTTATATTTATAGCCAAACTAGATTAGACTAATGGGCTTGCTAGTTGATCCATTAATCCCCTTTCTAATTCTGGGCCAACAGTCTACAAAACTTACAACTACTATAACTTCTTAACTACTTGTTCGATTTTCCTATATGACCACTCTATGAAATAGGAAACCACCATCCCGAAGCAATAAACCAGGTTAGAAAATCTAATTCGGGTCTTATCAAAAGTTATGGCCAGAATAAGATCTCCAAGGGAAAATGTTCACATAAAAATTCGAGAAAAATCATGGACGTGTAAAACATCTCTAAGAATCATATTTCAAAATATTAGAATGATTCGACCTCAAATGAATTAAATAAAATTATTTTACGATCCTTTGATACTTAAAATAAGGGTCGTTACCATATGTATTACTTATATATTGTTATATGTATTTTTATGATTTTTTTCAAATATTACCGAGTATTTTAATATGCATAATTGTTTTTTAAAATCTATTAATATTATAGTGTAAAATTTAAATATTGGTTCGAATAAAAAACATATTAATATGATTTAATGTGAATTAAACTTTTTACAATGGCACATTACAACTTTATGTAATTATAATAAAATGAATTTTCTTAGAATCACCCCCATTTACTCCACTATGAAATGCACATGATCCAACAATAGTATCAAAATTTATTAAATTTTATTATGAATAATTAACCAACACTCTAAAAGAATCAATTGGGTAATTGCACTAGATTAGTATCTAAGGAAAGCTTCTTTAAGCTAGAGAATCACTCTATTAATATTAATCAATGGAAATGTAACACCTCGAAATTGAGCGGAATTTAATTAAAAGTAAAATAAGGACTTAAAACAAACTTTTCATAGACGTTTGAATTTGGATACCAAACTTTCACCATTTTGTTCGTGGTGATTTCGTAGATGACTTTCATATATAACTTGTTGTAATCCCAGTTAGTATGAGAGAGTTACAAGCGTCAGAATGAAAATAGAATTTAAAAATAGAATTTAAAATTTTAACACAATCTAGGTCGACCAGTAGCGGTCAACGAAGACCTAGGGACGGTCGACCCGACACGAGACTTTTCGAATTAATTGCAAACTTGAACGGCGTGAATGAATGGTGGTGATTAATTGATTGCATCTGAAGTAGTTGGTGGGTGACTGGATTGCTAGATGAATTGATCCAATGGCCCTAAGTGTTAACCAAACCCCATAAAGAACATACTAAACTAAACCCTAATTCTAATATTGAACGAACCGTAAGGGAAACTCTGTCAAATTTTCTACTGTAAACCCTAATTTTCCCAAACCCTAAAATCAAAATCAAATCCTAATCAAACTAGAAGCAAGGGAAAGCAATCAAAGGAGAACTATGGCGATCTAGGGAAGGAGCTATCGATTGGAGCCAGATTTCTCAAGATTTAGATCTTAGGTAAAAGATGAGTGGACACAGATTAATAATTTGATTAATGTAATTGATTGTAAATTATTCTAAATGGTTAAATGTTGGAAACTCTAGATTTGAACTTGTTAAATTTAATTTGAATTGGTCTAAGTTTGATATTGGTATGGGCGAATACATGTTTCACGGTAGTTAATATGGTATTGGCGATGCATATCATATAAACGGAGTTGATTAGGGCAATTTATTACGCATAGGCTCAGGGGTGTTCCATACGGGTGAGCGCAGTACTGTCCGAGATGCTTTTGGAGAGAGTCTTATATTAACGGAAGATCCAGGTACGCATGTTTTCTGGCTTAGTGTGGTACGGGTGGACGTTGGTGTAATACAATAATTGGCTGTAGGTATTGATTAAATTAAAGACCGATACTAACGAGAGGTCCTGTAAAATATACCCCGGTGCAGTGTAATAAGAGGCATGTTGGTATAGCTATGATGGGAAAATAGTTCCTATTTGTCGATCATTAATGTGAGGTTCGATCCGTAGGTTCGACCCATTATTTTAGATATGAATCCCTAAGTGTTGACCTTAGGAGTTCACGACATTTTCTTTACATCCTACATCTCTTAGAGTAGATTTAGCACTTAATCATCACTTATTAGACTTGTTCTCATTCACCAGACTTTTGTCCGACAAATTCCTTTTCCACTCTTTTTCCTACTACATGTAGACATAGCACTAGATGATTTGCCCATTTCGGATACTTGGAGAAAGAAATCGTGCTTTTCTTGGGGGTTTCTTCTACCACATCTTCTCTTTACATATCATATCAGTACAATTATTTTCTTATATCAGACTTTGAGGGATATTTTGCTATGTACTCTGTTTTGCATCACGCATTGATATTTTTATGAGATTATGATTTGATATTTTTTATGCTATTTACATGTCTTATTTTTTCTACTGCGATACATATTTAATAGTTAGTATATCTTAGATTATATCCATTGATCTTAGTCTTTGAGAATTAAAGTTTTAAAAGCCTAATGATCCGTATCTCTCGGCGCAATGCATTCAAAGCGTGTCGGGAAGTGCGAGTTGTAACAGTTGGTATCAGAGCATAGGTTAAATGTTCCTTAGGATTAGGACCATATTGAGGGACGTATTTTAAAAAAGTTTTTTCAAAAAAAGGGTTTCTAAGGTGGATTTCACAAATGTTTTCTATTTTTTTTTAAAAATGGTTCTTTTAAAAGTGTGTACATATATAAAGCAATTCAAAAAGCATTCTAAATTTTTCATATTAGAAAATCCCTCCTATTTGTGCTTATTTTATCCCTTAGCTCTTAATTGTATTTATGTTATCTATGGAAGTTACTAATGAAGTCCCTAACATTCACAGATAGAAGATGTATGATCCCGTAGGTTCGATCTCTGGCGATACAGCCGAGATCCCAGGCATGAACATTCTTGCATGGTTCTACCAATATCTTCAGGTTAGGGGACATGCCAAGCTCAATCTCACTAGAGATGTCACTTAGAGAGCGGTGGGTGAGGTTCTTGCCTTTCGCCCACTGCTTTATATTTTTCTAAGTTGTGCAAAGATTTTTCTAGTCTCAGAAGCAATCCATATATGGGGACAGAGTCACACGTGGATTCAAGAGTATGGATCCACACTTATGAGAGGATATTTGGTCTGATGGGCTAAACTAATGTTGTGCGGAGGTAGCTAGCTACCTAGAAACTTAGAGGTGAGGCATTGAGCTAGTGGAAGGTTATCGAGGCTGAGGCTGATGTGGTCGATATTTCTTGGGATGAGTTTCGAAGGAGGCTTAAGATAAAGTTCCTTTCTAGAGCAGAGGAAGGCGAGCAGCTAGAGAAGTTTATCCATCTCAAGCAGGGAGATATGACAGTCAAGGAGAATATGAACCAATTTAATGGGATGGCTAGGTTTGGCATGGATTTGATTTTCACACCATATAAGAAAGCTCTTAAATTCGCTAAGGGATCTAATCAGCTGCTTTAGGATTTATCCGTGAGTCATATTTCGATATGTGCTATTCATGAGAGGTTAGTGGAGATGGCCTTGCTAAGCACCTTCACCAATAAAGGAGTGAAGGATGAGGCTCCAAAGTTTGTAGGGAAGGGGATGTAGAGGGGTATTAAGAAGGGAGGATTTGGATAGAAGGGGAAGATTCAGAAGAAGGGCTTAAGATGCAATAGGTGTAGTAGGCAAGGACATTTTGCTAAGGATTGTGTGGTGGATATCTTCAAGTTGAAGTGTTATAACTGTGATTAGTTTGGGCATGTGAAGCAAGCTTGCACCACACCACCAAGATCTTTCACTTAGACTTCTACTTAGGTGGTCCTGGCTTATGCACTAGAGGCAGTCCTTAGCTCGAGTGTGTAGCCACTGGTGGAAAAGTGTACAAAAGTGGTGATTGAAGGTATGCTAATTCTTTCTGGTTTATCTATTCGTGTATTATTAAACTCTGGGGCATCACATTCTTTTATCTCTAGTAGAATTGTTGATGACTTGCACTTAGACACTAATATTATCACAGACCCTATAGTTGTGTCAAACCCTGTAGGAGGATCGGCCTATTTATCTATGTTGCATAGGGATTTGAAGTTGTTTATCTTAGGCGTCGAGTTTGATTGTAATGCCTTTGTATTGGGATTCTCTGGGTTTGGGTTGATATCAAGCCTGGACTAGACAACTATGCATGGCACTATTTAAGACTATGATAGGAAGGTTGATAAGTTGAGCACATGTAGTGGACATAGCTTAGAGGTTCATTACAACCCTCGAAGATCGGTTATATTAAGCTACTTATATTCATTGGACCTATCACATGACGAGCTTAGTGCAGTGCCTATAGTTAGAGATTTTCCTAATATATTTGCTAAGGTCGCCAATCTCCTATTCTAGAGAGAGATCGAGTTTAGGATGTATCTAATTGAGAATGCTAGACCTATTGCCTTACCATTGAGGCATATGGCACCAAAGGAAAGACACGAGTTGAATGAGCAGGTTAATGAACTATTGGAGAAGGGCTTCTTCTAGAGGATCATTTCAGAATGGGGAACACCGGTCATCTTTGCCACTAAGGTAGATGGTTCTCTCAAACTCTGTGTTGATTATACGAAGCTTAATAAACCGACAAAGAAAAATCATTATCCTTTGCCCTACATAGATGGTCTCTTTGATAAGATATTTGGAGCTAGAATATTGTCTTAGTTGGATCCATTAGTTCTGTGTAGCCGAGGAAAGTATTCAGAAGACAACATTCCATAGACCCGATGGATTGTATCAGTGGTTAGTCATGCCCTTAGGACTAACTAATGCACTGGCCTATTTTGTTGATTTGATGAGCCTAATATTTAGGAGGTTTCTTAACAAATTCGTTTTGGTATTCGTGGATGATATCCTTATATACTCGAAGAGTGAGGAGGAGCATGTGTTGCTTGGAGGAGGAGCTTAAGAGCCTCCATGCACATAAGCTTAAGGTGAAGTTTTCGAAGTGCCACTTTTGGAGAGAAGAGGTTTGCTTTTTAGGACACATCGTCTCAGAGAATGGCTTAGCAGTTGACCCCAGTAAGGTGGCAGCAGTTCAAGATTGGCATGTTCCGCAGAATGCCACAGAGGTGAGGAGTTTCCTTGCTCTGGTGAGCTATTATCGAACGTTCATTAAGGACTTTGTTAAGATTTTTGATCCATCGACCTGTCTTACCAAGAAGAATGCAAGGTGCGAGAATGCTTTCATTAGATTAAATGAGGCGTTGACTGGTGCACCTGTGTCGGTGTTGTCGGATGAGAAAAAGCAATTTATAGTTTATACCGATGCTTGTGGTATGGGATTAAACGCGATATCGATGCATGATGGAAGGGTTGTGTGCTATGCAAGTTGGCAGTTGAAGAACCATAAGAAGAACTATCCTACACATGACCTTAAGTTGGCAGCCATTGTCTTTGGGCTCAAGTCATAGAGACATTATCTTTTAGGAAAGCTATTTGAGTTGTATACATATCACAAGTCCTTAAAGTATTTATTCTACCAAAAGGACTTGAACTTGAGGCAACAGAGGTGGATGGAGTTTTGGGAATCCTATGATTTTGATATCTCTTATACCCTAGCAAGGGTAATATAGTAGTAGATGCTTTGAGCAAACATGGAGCAATATTGAGTCCCTCGTATTTAGAGTGGAGGCCTCTGGAGTATATATCTACCTTTGATTTCTGCCCATCATCAGATATTACCCTTAGATTACTAGTACCTTTAGATGTGCAGGCTACTTTGATGGAGCATATCAGATTTAAGCGTTATGCCATGGACTCGAGAGGATGGTTAAGGAGAGCTGATAGACTTTGTGTTCCCAGCAATAAAGATTTGACTGATGCAGTATTAGCTAAGTCCCATCGTTTTACGATGACCATTCGTCCTGGTGGTGACAAGATGTATAAGGTCATGAGGAGAGTTTTCTATTGGTTCAGTATGAAGAAGCAAGTGATAGAGTATTTAGCGAGATGTATGACTTTCCAAAAGGTGAAGGTGGAGTAGAAGAAGCTAGGAGGATTATTGTAGCCATTAGATGTTCCTTAGTGGAAGTGGGAGAGTATTTCATGGATTTTATAGATGTCTACCCAGGAATATAAGAGTGAATGAGAGCATTTGAGTCATAGTAAATCGGCTGACCAAGTGCGCTCATTTTATAACAGTGAGGAGTACTAGAATGACATTATCATTGGCAGCTTTATATGTAAAAGCAGCCACTAGGTTGCATGGAGTTCCTATTAGCATAGTTAGAGACTGAGATCCGTTATTCACTAGTGAGTTCTGGAGGAGTCTATAGGAGGATTTAGGGATTGAGTTGAGTTTGAGTTGTACATATCATCCATAGATAGATAGACGGATGGAGAGAGTGAATCTGGGTTTGAAGGATTTACTTCGAATGTGAATTATAGGTTTTGGAGGTTCTTGGGAGGATCATTTACTATTGGTGCAGTTTACCTGTAATAATAGCTATTAACCTTGCATTAGGATGGCACCTTTCAAGGCATTTTATGGTAGACCCTGTAGATCAATGTCGTGCTAGTGGGATATAACGAATAGGATTATTCTTGGGCCGAACATGGTGAGAGAAACATCAGACAAGGTGGATCTGACTCATAGGAGGATGAAGATTGCTCTAGATAAGCAGAAGTCGTATGCTGATAGGAGGCATACAGAGCTAGAGTTTGCGGTAGGAGACATGGTATTCATGAAGGTTTCACCCCTTAGGCATGTAAAGAGATTTGGTACCTCGGGGAAGCTAGCACAAAGATTCATAGGACCATTCCCGATATTGGATGGAGTAGGGAAGTTAGCATCTAAAGTTAAGCTTCCAGAGAGGATGGTGGTGGTGCATGATGTTTTTTATGTATCACACTTGCGAAAGTGCTTACATGATATGACTACCGTTTCGAGCCGAGTCAGTTGGAGGATGGTACAAAGTGATTTCACAACAAGGAGATTAGACTTTTCAAAATTCAGTTGGAGATGATCTAGTGGAGAGTACATGAGAGCACGAGGAGAAGATTCGAGCTTCCCATCCACAACTCTTTTTTGGTACGTCTTCAATTTGGAATTTTTCATTAGTTTAGAGCACTTGTGATTGGACATAGGTGGTATACTCTTATGGTAGAGACCTTTGGATGGGAATGGTTGTAAATGTGTCGATAGGACATGTTATGGGTGACAAATGCTAATGGTTGCTTAGGGATGTATTGTTTATATGGTACTCTTTTACATATTAGGATAGTATATTATTTAGATACACACATGCCAATTAATATCTAGTTACATGTCATTTCTTGATTCTTTGATGCTAGTGGATGTTAAGCATATGGATGTTGCATATGTGTGAATGGTTGTGCATGCATATAGAATTACAAGTATATTATTTGTGATGTTGCATACATTCGGATGCATAGAACGAGCATTTTTGCATAACAAGAGGTTGAATGACGACCATACTCTTTTGCATTAGTATATGATACGTGCATTTCACGTTGCACATACATGTTGCATTAGAAAAAATTTATTTTAAGGGTCATGATTAAACGTGGATGATGGATGAACAAATCGACAATAGTTATTGTTTGCTATGTGTGAGTTGCATTTTTCCGTCCTTGAAGATTTCGAAGACGAAATCCTTTTAAGAGAGGAGAATGAAACACATGAAAATTAAGATGAATTAAATAGAAGAATTTAATTAAAAGTAAAATAAGGATTAAAAAAAATTTCACAGACGTCCGAATTTGGCTACGAAATTTGCACCGTTGTGCTCATAGCGATTTTCTGAATTACTTTCATATATAACTTGTCCTCATCCGAGTTAATATGAGAGAGTTATGGGCGTTAGAATGAAAATAGAATTTAAAAATAAAATTTAGAATTTTAACGTAGTCTAAATTGACTTAAGAAGGTCCTAGGTTGACTGATAGCGATCGACCAAGACCTAGGGGCGGTCGACCTGACATGAGACTTTTCGAGTAATTTGTGAGCTGGAGCAATGTGAATGAATGGTAGTGATGCGAAATGGACCAAAGTGTTAACCTAACCCTATAAACAACATACTAAAGTAAACTCCAATTCTATTTTCGAACAAACAGTAGGATAAACTCTGTTAATTTTTTTTACTGTAAACCCTAATTTTGCCAAACCCTGAAATCAAAATCAAATCCTAATCAAACTAGCAGTAAGGGCAAGCAATCAATAGATAACTAAGGTGATCTAAGAAGGAGCTACCGATTGGAGACAAGATTTCTTAGGATTTAGAGCTTAGGCTAAAAGTGAGTGGGCGCAGATTAATAATTTGATTAATGTAATTGGTTTTAAATTATTCTAACCGATTAGAATACAAGAATCCTAGATTTGAACTTGTTAAATTTAATTTGAATTTTTCTAAACACTAAGTTGATCCCTAAAACTCTAGAAACCAATTTACAATAAATGGAAATTTAATTAGTTAAATTGAACACCTGTTTAATGTTAATTTGATACTTATTAATGCAAAATTTGGGAACCATAAATTAAAAACCCTAATTGAATTGAAATTGGATGCTAAGATGACACTAGAAAAATTAGGGTTAATTAACTCGAAATTAGGGTTAACTGGAATCATTATCGATTGGAATTAACGATAATTAACTAAAATAAATCGATGATTAAAATTTGGAAGAAACCCTAAATATTATGCATGAATGGTTAACCCTGGGAATTCTAGGTCAACCGGTAGCGATTGACCTGCGATTTGTCTGGGCTGACCGTTCAAATGGTAAATGCAAAACCGAACCATGGCCTAAGGCCCAAATTTAATAATAAATTTGAATAGTTCAATTGGAAATTATATGAACCATGGACTGTTGTTTTAACTAATTTGTGCTAAGTATTTCGCAATGATCGATATTGGTATGGCTAAATACATATTTCACAATAGTTAATTTGGTATAGGCAATGCATATCGCATAAACGGAGTTGATTAGAGTGATTTATTTCGCATAGGCTCAGGGGTGTTCCATACAGGTGAACATAGCAATGTTGGAGATGCTTTCTGAGAGAGTTTGGTACTAATAACAGATCCAGGTATGCACATTTTTTGGCTTAACATGGTACGGGTGGAATCGTTGCAATACAATAAGTGGCTATAGGTATTGATTAAATTGGAGCCTGGTACTAATGGGAGTTCCTATAAAATGAACCTCAGTGTAGTACAATAAGAGGCATGTTGGTATAGCTATGATGGGAAAATACTTCCCATTTTGGTCGATCATTAGTGTGAGATTCAGTCAGAAGATTTGATCTGTTATGTTAAAAATGAATCCCTAGGTGTTGACCTTAGGATTTCACGGATACTTGCTATACATTCGATATCACTAAGAGTGGATATAAAGTTAATTGCACTTAATCATCACTTATTTACTTGTTCTCATTCACCAGACTTTTGTCTGACCAATTCATTTTCCATCCTTTTTCCCACCATAGGTGGATAGGGCAGTAGGTGATTTGCCCATTTCGGATACTTGGAGAGAGAGTTGTGCTTTCCTTGGAGGCCACCTTTACCACATCTTCTCTTCATGTATCATTTTATCATACCAGTATAGTAATTTTCTTATTTTGGACTTTGAGAGAATGTAACACCGCATAAAATGAACCATAAATAAATGAAGTACATTAAATGTGATAAGGTAGAAAATGGAAATTTTATGAAAGTTGGAATTTTACCACGTAAGTTATACCGTTGGTTCATGGTGAAATTCTAATTAATTTCCATATATAATATGCTAAAAACAGAGCTCGAACGAAGAAGCTTTGAGCGTTTGAAGTTTTCAATTTTAAAATAATTTGAATAGGATCCAAACAAATAATCAATTCCCTAATTTGAAATTTAAATTAATTGTGATTAGACTTAGGGATTAAGTAACGTTAAAAGTTAGCAATTAATGTTAAAAGTTAATTAGGGTATGAAATCAATAAATAATCAAGCAACGATAAAATAAAATAAACACCTTCCTGAACGATGGAAGAAGTCGACCTAGTACCTCAAGGGATCGACCTTGAGGTCAACCGTAAGGTTTGAATGCTTGTAGCATGGGGGGTCGACCACTTCCTCGTTGTAGAGCCTATTTTGATGAGTTGTACGTTCCAGATTTATCCGTTTTTAATCTATTCTCATTCAATGGTTCTGGTGCATTTCCAACCACTATAAATTAGACCCCAGACCTTTCATTTTTATCCAAAAATATTTTTGGAACAATAGCAAAACTCTGCAGTTGTTATATCTCCAAATTAGATTAAGAAACTCTATAGACAATTCAGGTAAGATTACAATCAATTTTCTATTTATTTTTCTTCCACCAACCTATTTTCTATTTATTTTTCTTCCTCCAACCTATCATTATTCTATTCTCCACCAACTATTCTAAATCTAATATATATATATATATATCTTTTGTGTGTGTGTCTATATCAAAGGAGAGAGATTCTGGAAGAGATTGTGAGGCATGTAAATCCAAGGAAGGTGAAGCTAAGGCTATTCTGTCAATAGAAACTTTAGTATTTCATTTTAGCAATTGTTTAGTGTATTTCCTTTTGAATTTGAATATGCCTTAGGGACTTTGGAATTTCAAAAATATGAGAGATAAAACCCTCTAAAATTCCTTTTTATTTCAATATGTCAATTGTACGTTGAGATATCCAACTATTTACATTAATTTGATGGAATTGTTTCGTTTATTCATTTTTTAATAGTTTCATAGTCTATTCCACTTCTCCTTCTTCTTTGGATCAAATTGTGTTTCTTAAGTAAAATAAAGGTTTTAGATTACGAATTCTATTTGTAGTTTACACCACTAATTCTCATCTATTTCTTTGTAAAAGAGGAGTTGAATAGAGTATGGGGTTTATATTTCCTTATTGTTTAGGATATTCCATTGAATTGGTGTAATAAATTGAGTATCTATTTTATTTATAAGTCTGTTATTGCAGTTTTGGTTATGAATATGTATTCCTTGTTTTGGATATTTGAATCCCATGAAATCTTAGGAATTTGAAGAAAAAGGACTTGTAATAATATTTGGCTAGGGAATTGACATTTAATGCTAGTTTAGAGTGTAAAATTCATATGTTATAACTTATTAGGCAATTTATTTATCTCGATTTGCGTAATTAATGTATAATTACCGCATATATTGTGTAGTTAATTAGGCAATTATTTACATTATTTCCCCCATTAGGAAGGTAGTTGACTGTGAGGCAAAAATAAGAAGAAACTCTTATATAGCCTAATTATTATTTTAAGGCGTAATAAGGAAGATTCCTTATAAGGCCTTATTTATGAAATGGTGAGATGAGTGTGTGTGTGTCAATATATATATATATATATATATATATATATATATATATATATATATATATGGTGAGTAATTGATTTATTGCTCAGTCATACGGATGTGACGTCAAATAGAGTTACATGACGGAAGTTAGCCCTTCACTTTGAGGCTACCAACAGTTGTATACACTTTTATTGATGTAAGATTCCTTATGATAAATATTTGTAACGACGTGAGGTAGGTCCCAAATTCTATAGGGGAAATATGCCCAGCTAATCTAGCAACCAGTTCCTACGAATAGCAGATTAATGTGAGATGTCATTATGAGTACGGACCATAAGATGAAGGGCCTGCTTCGGGGTCTTGAGATATTAATTTGTTGGACCCGCCTCTTTTCCCTAAATAAAGTATTAAATAGCCAAAGGGACACATTAGGTGGTATCTTTACAGGGGTCCGCTTTTGTAAATAGGTCCTAAATGATTGGGTCTACCTTAATTAAGGTACTAAATGACTAGAATTTGCCTATTTTCTATTTGGAAGTATTAAGTGGCCTAAGAGATTCCATATGATGTTAGCTAAATAGTATCCTTAAGGAGAACGTCTCATAAATAGGTATTAAATGGTGGGGTCTGACTTAATGAGGGTATTAAATGACCAGAGTCTGCCTATTTTCCAATAAAAGGTATTAAGTGGCTTGGGTACCATCTCTCGCATTATTAGCTATTTATACGTATGATTGGGATATGGGATTCCTAAAACATGCTTTTGGAAATGGAAATTATTAAGTGGTTGGACCCAAATCCTTCCCTTATAAAGAAATATTAAATGGTTTTAATGGTTTTATTTTCATAGACATATTCTTATTTTGAAACATACATCCCAAGTATTGAAAAGGTAAGATTCGAGGTTTTTATTCACCAGACACTTGTTGTTCTGACTCCCTCCTCTTTACAACATAGGTTAAGGATGGATTAACGGTGGTGACGATGTTTAGAGATGGAGAATCTTGGTTTGTGGCAGTATTTTTTATTATTACTTGCTTTTATGTGTACCCATGTATTTAGACAATTGTTGTAACGGATATTATGTTACAGTTATATGGAATTTTGTATGGCATTTTTATGGTTTTGAAATAAATGAGTACACTTTGCTATTATATTTTGTTCCATCTGCTGTGAGTTCTGAAAGTTTAGCTATGGCTCTATACTGTTTTTTTCTTTGTTCTAGCAACAACTTATCTTAGAATGGATCTAAGTTTCGATATGCCTTTTTTTGGGTCGAAATTTAGGCATGTTCCCAGGTGGGTCATTATAGATGTATTGCTATGTACTCTAAGTTGGATCACGTATCGACTTTTTCTGAGACTATGATTTGATATTTTCTATGACTAATATTTTCTGTGATATCTACATGTCTTGTTTCTTCCGCTATGATACGTGTTTGATAGTTAGTTAATCTTAAATTATATTTATTATTCTTAGTCCTTGAGATATTAAAATTTTGAAATCTCGACAATCCATATTTCTCGACGCAATGCTTTTGAAGTGTGGCGAGAAGTGCGAGTTGTCATAAGAAAACCCCCCACTCCATATAGCGCTTACCTAGAAATTTGGTTGTCTAAATTCAAAAGATGTGCCCTTATGGGCAAGACATAATATGTTAGCACCTTAAGTTGGTTCAAATAGCATATATCCGAATATTATAATATTTACTATAAATTAATTTCTTTAATTTAAAATTAAAATTCTAAATGTTATAATTAAAATTCAAAACTTTTTTAGTTTGTTTGAAAATGATGCGATTTTTGTAACATCCACTGAAAGAGTTTAAATTATAAATGTATATATATGGGATTTGAAATTAAAATTGTAAATGTTTTATAATTGCTTTAATTAAAATAATCACTTATGTATACATATAAATTTGATGAAATTAGAAGTTAAACACAAGAAAAATAAAATCCAATTAGACATAAGGAATGCATACAAGTAATAAGGGACATTGCATAATGCAAGGGCATTCAATTGTCATTAAGTATTTTGAATATTCATCATCCCTTATTATAGATAATACTCACTAAGGTCTTGTAAATTATAAATTTTTAATACATAAGTTGCTTTCTATCTTACATTCATAAATTGAGTATCAAGATATATAGGTGGTTGTTGTGATTTCCTCAAGCCACTTATACCTTTGATGACACTTTGAATGTTAATAATTGGTGTTATGTCATAATTTTTACCAAGTTAAAATATGCTTCAGCATTTATTAAGTAACAACCGAGAAGGTTAAGTTTGCAAATTCTAAGGATTTGTAGTATTTCATTTAAATCAAGGTCGTTGGTCTATTAATAGTTCGATCGAGAACTTTATATTTATCCCTGAAAGAGAAAGTGCCTCGATTGTATTTACAGCCCATCTCCTCAGTATTACATAACCTAAGTAGGAATAAAAAGATGATTTTAGTTTTTATAGCTTGTTATAAACAACCTCGGTCAAAAATCACGAGTATGTAGACAAAAATCTAAGCTCAAAGATAAGAGTTCTGTAACATTTCCAGATAAGAAAAATTGATATAATCAAAACAAGGATCTAAGAGTCCTTGCTTGCTACCACATGCACCAATTATCAGGATCACAACTAGTTTAATCTGTTGAATCATAGTTTTGATTTATGATGAAGAACATCAACAAGCATTGACGATCATAGATCACAAGACGATGAAACATAGCGACAAAAAGAGAATGGAACTTCAAACAAGACAAGACTTCAGTTTAGAACATATTATGTATGTTTATCTCGTTTTTTAGTCTTATTATGTTAAAACATTATTAAAATCATTCCTCAAGTAGTCACACACACATACAAAAAGATTTTACTTCAAAATATTGTGTTTTTAGTGTGATCTGTGCAACATAGCACATGTTAGTCGACTGACTCAAGTCAACAATTCGAATGACATATGTCAGTGCATAGGAAATTGCTCTGGAATGCATGTTTTTCAAATTCAGTCGACTGGCACTTCTGAGTCAGTTGACTGAATGACAAATAACGACAATTTGACTGAAAAGACACGATATTTCATGAAGGGGTTTCAATCCAATTTCAAGAGGAACAGATGCAACTTTTGATTTAGATCTTTCACGAATGATTGCATCCCTATATCCTCCATATAAACATGCTTTGATTCTTTTCAAAATCACCAAATTCTTTCTTTACTCTCTTAATCTATTCTTGCTCTATACTCTATGTAATTCAAAGCATTCACAAACTCTATATCACTTGAATCTTTGAGTTAATATATACATTCCTTGATTCTAAGTGATTTTCTTCCTTTCAATCAACACACACAAAAAATGCTCTTGAGGATTTGATTATAGGAAGGGTGTACTTCAAGACATGTCTGTGTTAGTAAGAACATACCAGTCAACAAAGCTTTCTGTATCTAGTAGAAGTCCTGTTCGGTTGCTCAGACAGAAAGACCTCTTTGGCTGTTGAGGCAGAAATCCTGTTTGGTAATTCAGGTGTTTTATAGGCCCGTTCCTCCGGGTTAAGTGAGGGATATTGTTTTTAGTGTAATTCCAGAAGGAGTCTGGGACTGGACGTAGGACGGTGCTCCGAACCAGTATAAAAATCTTCGGTGTTATTTGTTTACTGCACTTTATTTCCGCATTATTATTTATATTGTTTGCTACATTATTCTCTGCATTATTGTATATCCATATTGCACGATCCATAACATAGCTCTATTTCATTTGGTATTAGAGCAGGTCATCTTATAACCGTCACACAGTTATCGATTTTCTAGTAATATGGATATTAACACTAACACCAGTTTTAAAGAAGGACAATCCACAGCACGACCTCCATTGTTTAATGGCATGAATTATAACTATTGGGCTACATGAATGCGTGTGTGTGTGTGTGTCTGCATATATATATATATATATATATATATATATATATATATATATATATATATATATATATGCAACCAAATAGTTTTGATTCATGGAGCATTACACAATCAGAATATCTCATACCCACAACTAGATATTCAACATGGTCAAACACACAAAAACAAGATGCTTCTTCTAATGCCAAAGCCATGAAGATGTTATTTTTTGCTCCAGATAAAAATGAGTTTAATCGTGTTAGTATGTGTAACACTGCCTATGAAATATGGAGAACACTAAAATTCACTCATGATGGTACTAACAAGGTTAAACAAAGTAAAATATCTATGCTTAAGAATCAATTTCAAAATTTTAGAATGAAGTAAGATGAATCTATAAACGATATGTACTCCAGATTTCAAGATATTCATAATTCTTTATTAGGACTAGGAGAAATATATTCCGACTTTGTTATTGTTTCAAAAATCCTTAATTCTTTAACGGACGATTGGGAAAGAAAAGTCTTAGCTATTGAAGAATCTAATGAACTTTCTACCATGAAACTAGAGAGTTAATAGGGAATCTAACGTCCTATGAAGTAAATTTGCAGGCTAAAAGAGTACAAGCACAAGACAACAAAAACATAGCTTTTCATGCTAAAGAAGAAGACTCAGATTCAGATGAGGAAGACCTAACATTTATTGCCAAAAAATTTAAAAAGTTTTTGAAATATAGAAGAAGGAACAAGAATAATGGAAAAGGAAGTTTCAACAACAAACCATCAACCTTAGTAATAGAATGTTTCAACTGCTACAAAAAGGGACATATGCATAAAGATTGTCCAGAACAAAAGAAAGCATAAAAAACAAAAATAAGAAGGACAAGTTTAAGAGAAAAGCTTTTTAGTAACATGGGATGACTCAGATTCTTCATCTTTTGAAAGGAAAAGCGACAATGATAATGAACAAGAAAATGTGTGCTTCATGGCTAAAGATAACGAGGTTAGTGATTTAACTTTTGATGATATGATAGAAATAAATTCACAACTTCTAGACACTTTGAAAGTCTCAAAAGGAAATATAAAGAAGCTTTAGAAAATTAGAAAAGAGCAGAATGCGAAAGAGATATGCTTAAAGACGAGAAGAAAATATTAAAAGAAGAACTTGAGAAAATTCAAGATTCACTCTCTGACAATTCTTAACTCGCTCTTTTAAGTCAAGAAATAGAAGCTTAAAAAGAAAAGAATGATGCTCTAGCTTCTGAAAATCATGAGCTGAAAACAAAAATCAAAATTATTGAGTTAGTTAACTCTAGTCTCAAAACAAAGCTAGATGACATTACTAAAAACATTTCCAGTTTCAATAAAGGAAGAGAAAATTTATCCAATATTATTAAAAATTCTCAACCTACTTCAAACAAAAATGGTTTAGGTTATGTTAAGAAATCAAAAGCTCCACCTAAAAAATGAAAACAAAAGGAGAAATGATTATAAACCTTGGACTACAGAAGAACCTTTAAAAGGGAAATCCAATCTAAAGACTATAAAAATATGGATTCCTAAAACAAACAATAGTTTAATTAGAAATAAATATATAAATTCATTTTTTGAATCTGTGCATAAAAATAAAAATTATATTTTCAAAAAGGACACTAAACCCTCTTAGGTTTGGTTTCCTATGACCTAACTCTTAGGACCATTTAAAAAGTGGGTACCAATGATATTCTTTATTTTCTTGTAGGTCCCATTTAAAAAGAGAGGAAAATGTATACTCGACAACGGTTGCTCAAAACATACGACCGGTGACAAAAATATGCTATCAAACGTTACTTACTCAAATGAAGGCTCGGTCACTTTGGAGATAATTCAAAAGGATATATTGTAGGAAAAGGCGACGTTAGCAATGTCGGTACATCTAATTTACCTCTTCTTTTCAATGTTTTGTTAGTTAAAAATTTAAAAAACAATTTACTTAGTATCAACCAATTGTGTGATAAAGGATCCAAAATCAATTTTTCTAAAAATAAGTGTAGCATCTTTGATCGAAATAATAATATTATTTTTGAAGGTTTTAGAGACAAAAATATTTATGTTTTAAATATGAATATAAATCATAATTCAAATATGTGCTGATTAGCCAAAGAAAATGATCCTTGGTTATGATACAAAAGATTTTGTCACATTAATTTTAGGGATATTTCAAAATTATCTAAAAATGATTTAGTAAAAGGATTACCAAAAATGAATTTTAAAGTAGACCATATTTATGATGCATGTCAGTTAAAAAAAATTAACTAAGTCATCTTTTAAATCTAAAAAGGTAATTTCAACAATGCAACCACTTGAATTACTACACATGGATCTATTTGGACCAACACAAGTACAATCCATAAATCATAGTAAATATGTGTTTGTAATTGTTGACGACTTTTCAAGATATACTTGGACAATTTTTATGAAAAACAAAAGTGATACTTTTGATCATTTTAAATCTTTTGTTAAAAGAATTCAAAATTTTAAAGGTTTAAAAATTAAAAATATTAGGAGTGATCATGGAGTTGAGTTTGAAAACGAAGCTTTTGAGCATTTTTGTAAGAAGAAAGGAATAATCCACAATTTTTCGTTCCCAAGAACTCCTCAACAAAATGGAGTAGTGGAACGGAAAAATAGAACCTTACAAGAATGTGCAAGGACTTTATTAAATTGAAGCACATTGCCAAAATACTTCTAGGCAGAAGCTGTTGCTACCGCCTGTTATGTCTTGAATCGTGTTTCTATTCGAACACTAACTAAGAATACTCCTTATGAATTATTTAATGAAAGAAAACCAAATATTTCATATTTTAAAGTTTTTGGTTCAAAATGTTTTATTTTAAATACAAAAGATCAGCTTGGCAAATTCGATTCAAAATCCGATGAAGGAATCTTTGTAGGATATTCAGAACGAAGCAAAGCTTATCAAATTTTTAATAAAAGCACAAATATCATCGAAGAAACACTTCATGTATCATTCGATGAAAATTTTAAACAAATTTCAAGTATTAAAGATGATGAAGAAAATATCACAAATACGGAATCTACAATTTTTCAAAATAATGAAAACACCTTTAATAATAATAATAGTGAATTAAGATCTCCTCCTAGGATATTAAGAAATCACCCTGTAGAAAATGTAAGAGGAGAAATTAATTCAAATGTAAGAACTAGAAATCAATTAAATCAAATGGGCCATGTAGCTTTTCTTTCTAACATAGAACCTAAAAATACAAAGGAAGCCTCAGCCGATGATTATTGGATTATCGCTATGCAAGAAGAGCTAAATTAATTCGAAAGAAATGACGTATGGGATTTAGTTTCGACGCCTAGTGACCAATCAGTCATTAGTACAAAATGGGTTTAAAAAAAGCAGATGAACATGGTAATATAACTAGAAATAAAGCTAGATTAGTAGCACAAGGATATAATCAGGAAGAAGGAATTGACTACGGAGAAACATTTGCTCCAGTCGCTAGATTAGAAGCAATACGAATTATACGGGCCTATGCATGTTTTCATAATTTTAAATTATATCAAATGGATGTAAAATGTGCTTTTTTAAATGGTTTTATAAAAGAAAATGTTTATGTTGAACAACCACCCTTATTTATTCATGAACATTTTCCGGATCATGTTTATAAATTAAAAGAAAGCTTTATACAGTCTTAAACAAGCACCATGTGGTACGATCGTCTCAAAAGATATCTAATAAATTCTGGTTTTGAAATTGGAAAGGTTGATCAAACTCTTTTTATTAAAATAAATAAACAAGATATTTTAATTATTCAAATTTATGTTGATGATATTATTTTTGGTTTCAAAAATGAACAATTATGTCAAGAATTTTCAAAAATAATGGCTACAGTATTTGAAATGTCACATATGGGTGAACTAAATTATTTTCTTGGTTTACAAATCAAACAATTAGAAAATGGTATTTTTATAAATCAAGAAAAATACTATAACAATTTAATCATAGGCTTTGGTATGGAAAATACCTCTACCAAAAATACTCCTATGAGTACATCTATACATCTACATAAAGATGAAAATGGTATAAGCGTTGACCAAAAATTATGCAAAGTATGATTGGATCGTTACTTTATTTAACAGCTAGAAGACCTGAAATAATGATGAGTATTTGCTTGTGTGCACGATTTCAAGCAGATCCCAAAGAATCACATATGCGAGCAGTGAAATGTACACTAAGGTATCTTAGTAAAACCAAGGACTTTGGACTATTTTATTCGAAAGAATGTCCTTTTGAATTAGTATCATATAGTGGTGCTGGTTTTGGAGGAAGTCGGATGGATAGAAAAAGTACAAGTGGAACTTGTCACTTCATTGGACGATCTCTTGTATCTTGGTTTAGTAAGAAACAAAATTGCTTCTCACTTTCGACATGTGAAGCAGAATATATTTCTGCAGCTTTGGCATGTGCTCAAGTCACATATATGCAACAAACACTTCAAGATTTTGGTTTTAATCTAAATAAATCAACAATTTATTGTGATAACTCAAGTGCTATTAACTTATCTAAAAATCCAATAAATCATTCACGAACAAAACATATTGACATTCGTCATCACTTTCTTAGTGATTGTATTGGAAAAGAATTAATAAATCTTGAATTTGTATCCTCTGAAAATCAGTTGGCCGATATATTTACAAAATCTTTAATAAAAAACATCTTTATAAAATTAAGACGAGAACTTGGGATTATCTCATCTAAAGATTTATGATTTTTAAGACAACAAGTTTATATACATTTTTTTAACAGGTTTTTTTTAAAAGTTTATAAAGTTTAATATAAAATTATCTAAGCCTCTTGTTTAATTTAACATTTTGTCCACTAAGCCCTTTTTTCTATTTTTAGTTATGGTGGAAATTCCTTGAATCCTTATGACTGCTCATTGTTTTGTTTTCTCTGTGCCTATAAATTTATCAACTTTTCTTCATTCTTTTCATCTTGAATTCTATATATTCATCTACTCCAAACAACTTTGAATACTTCTTTTTCTCAACTATGTCATCAAACTTCTTGAACTCTAACAGGTCGGACTCTAGAATCTCCTATATTTCTATCATTCCGATTCTCCTAATACACCTTCACTTCACACTCCAACACCCATTCATGAACAAGTTCCCATTATTAGAGATCACAATCGCCATACCCATTATACGCCTCCTTCAAAGAAATCAAAACGTTCCTTATTTTTTGGATCACTTTCCACCAAACAAAAGGTGGATGAAATTCATCACTATTAACAACAATCTCTGGATCTTCAAAAAGAAATATGGTATGAACATAAAATGAACTCTAGGGGGCTATCTTTTCTAGAGCAAGTAGCTCTAAAAATTTGTGGCTCCTCCTCATCTAGTGTTCAAGAACCGGTTTGGGCTCAAAATCCTTTGTCTCTTAGCCCACAACAACCACCCGTATCACCGAACTCATGGGAATATGGACAGGGACGGTCATTAATTCACAATGAGACAACAACCAAGAAAAATGATAAGTCTACACCACGTCCGTCCTCTAAATAATGTTTTCTTTTCTTTTAAACTCCATCTCAACCATATTGAAAGAGTTCGAAGACAAACAACTATATTAATCTTTTCTTATTATTTGTATGACATATGTGTATAATTATTGTTTTTATTTCATCAAAATTATGTTATAAATAAATTTTTCTATGGTTTATAAGCATATAGTTACCGGTCTCAATTTAAGCCCAGATCATTCGACTGAATAGACTGAGTCAGTCGATTGAATGCAGAGTGAAAAACTCTCGGGTTCGGATTTAGTCGACTGACTCAAGTATTTCAGTCGATTGATCGGGGCTTTCTGGATATTAACTGCCTCTACCAACTTTTTTTGACACACCTTCTCACCTTTTTATCTTTCTTCTTCTTCATTCCTTCAGCCTTATATTTTGAAATTCACCTCTCCGCCATTACCAAATTTGACTCTTTTCAACTTTTTTCTTCTTTCTCTATGGCCTTTAGACAAACAAAACGCATCAAAAGGCTTCTTCTTCATCCTCTAGTCCACTAGATTCTCAAATTTCTACTTGACTGGTCCATGACAAAGCCATTCAAAGGTGGATAAACATGCAAGACTCCCGTATTTTCAAAGGCTCCTTTGTTCATTATCCTGACTTCAACTCTTATGGCATTCGTGAACTTTCCAAACGAAGCGGTTTGGATACTTTTCTCGATTGCAAAAAGAATAATCCAAAAATCAACCATACAATGGTTAAGCTATTCTACGCAAACTTGAATCTCCAAGAACCAACACTTAGGAATCAAGAAAATTGCATTTGGACCTCGGTATGTGGAATTTCAGTTTTTATTTCTCTAGATCGTATGTACCATTTGCTTCAACTCGAGTTGGGGGTATTAATCTTCGGAATATGAATTGTGATATGAAAATTCAGGACAATATAAGCCATTTATTCCTCAAAGATGATGCTGTAGAAGTTAAATCTATGTCACTTCGACCAAAAGCTAGACTCATGCACAAGTTTCTTCTTAAGAGTATAACTCCACAGATAGGGTCATATGAATTAGTATATCCAGATAATTTCCGTGCTTTATATGCTATCTGGGAAAATTTGCATGTCAATTGGACTCAACTTCTTATGGACGAATTCCTAAGTTTTAACCAAGGTAGAACAAATGTGATTTACTTTGGTGAATATATAATGCGACTTTTAAATGATTTTGGTATAAAATCCCCCGAATTCGAATTTTCCAAAGTCGGATTATATAATATTCGTACCATAAGACTCATGCAACTCCCTGATCGTCCGGAGCCCTTTATTGCTTTTCAAGATTGGCAAGCAACTTAACGACAAAGACGACAAGGAATTCACAATGTCGAACAATCTTCTTCTCAACATCATCAATCCGAAGAAGAAGTTATCCGTCGTCCAGTTATTGTCAAACTTCAAAAGAAGCTATTGATTTACTCGTGCAAAATCAACTTATTCTTAGCTCTCGCCTAAATAAAATAGATAAGAAGCTTAACAAGATTAATGGTTTCTTCACAACTTTATGGAAGCTATTTCTTATACGTCTTCCACTACCGGATCTTTGCATTTGGACCCTGGAAAAAGGCCGACTCCACAATTCTCTAGGTCAACTTTCGAAGCTGCAAGCTCCAACATAAGTGGCACTGGCGGAACATCTCGTGACATTGCTAAAGGGAAGAAACCAATTCAACCAGAGGAGGAAGATCCTTTTGATTCAGACGCAGAGTAAGTTGTCTTTTGATCTTTTGACTTAATGGTTAGTAAATTATTTCTCTTATTCTAGAACATTCTCGTTAGTAATTTGTTTCTCTTTTATGCAATTGGTGTTTGTTCGAATTCATATGACTATGAGCTAGTAATATTTTATGATATTGTGAAGTGTTGTATGAATGATACGTTTATGTGATTATGTTTATTTGTGGTATATTGGCTGTCTCTAAGTATTCCTTTTTGTAGATGACAAAGGGGGAGAAATTACTGTGTTTTCTAACAATTTTTGCAGAGCCAAACATTCAAAGGGAGAAAACTAAGAAAACTAATTCTTTATAACTCATGTTATATATCGTCAATTATATATGTTGTCATCAATCAAAAATGGGGAGAATGTTGAATCATGGTTTTGATTCATGACGAAGAACATCAACAAGCATTGACGATCATAGATCACAAGATGATGGAACATAGCGACAAAAAGAGAATGGAACTTCAAACAAGACAAGACTTCAATTCAGAATATAGTATGTATATTTGTCTCGTTTTTGAGTCTTAGTTATGTTAAAACATTGTTAAAATCATTCCTCAAGTAGTCATACAACACCCAAAAAGATTTTACTTCAAAATATTGTTTTTTTAGTGTGATCTGTGCAACATAGCACAGGTCAGTCGACTGACTCAGGTCAACCAGTCGACTAACCTGTGTCAGTGCATAGAAAATTGCTCTAGAATGCACGTTTTTCATTCAGTCGACTGGCACTTCTGAGTCAGTTGACTGAACGGAAGATAAGGCTATTTGACTGAAAAGACACGTTCTTTCATGAAGGGGTTTCAATCCAATTTCAAGGGGAACAGATGCAACTTTTGATTGAGATCTTTCACGAATGATTGCATTTCTATATCCTCTATATAAACACGCTTTGATTCTTTTCAAATCACCGAATTCTTTCTTTACTCTCTTAATCTATTCTTTCTCTATACTCTATGCAATTCAAAGCATTCACAAACTCTATATCGCTTGAATCTTTGAGTTAATATATACATTCTTTGATTCTAAGTGATTTTCTTCCTTTCAATCAGTACACACACAAAATACTCTTGAGGATTTGATTATAGGAAGGGTGTACTTCAAGACATATCTATGTTATCAAGAACATACTAGTCAACAAAGCTTTTTGTATCTAGTAGAAGTCCTGTTCAGTTGCTCAGACAGAAAGACCTCTTCGGCTGTTGAGGCAGAAATCCTGTTCGGCTGTTCAGGTGTTGTATAGACCTATTCCTCCGAGTTAAGTGTGGGATATTGTTTATAGTGTAATTCCAGAAGGAGTATGGAACTGGACGTAGGGCGGTGCTCCGAACCAGTATAAAAATCTTCGGTGTTATTTTTTTACTGCACTTATTTTCGACATTATTATTTATATTGTTATCTACATTATTCTCCGCATTATTGTATAACCATATTGCACGATCCATAGCATAGCTCTATTTCATAATCAACTTCGATAATTGCGCTCAAGTATAGGTCCATGCATCTCAATCAATTCACTTTTGACAAAGAAAGCAAAGATTTAGGTAATAACTTAAATAAAATTCCACATCACCATCCAATGGGCTAATGACGCCCAAGTAGGGACAATAGAGCCATTATAAAGCAATATAAGCAAGGAAAAATGGTCGGAGTATGTTCTTTCACTAAACAACACAACGTTAATCCATGTAATTCAATGTATTACCAAACTAAAATACTTTTTCGATCATAACCTTCCAACTTTCCAAGTCAGTGATCTGTGGTAAAGCTCTCCATAAATGTTGAGTTATAAAATACTATAAATAGGGGGCCTAATGCAAAAAAGGGATTTGCATGTTGAAGAAAAAAAACTCTTCTATTTTGTAACCTTATTTGACATTTCCTCTAAAACATTTAATTCAAGCTTATGAGTGAAGGCTATTTTAATTTTCCTGACCTAAACTCTTAATATACTGACTGATAGTGGAAGTAAACTACTTTAAAACTTGTTATCTTTACTTCTTACTTTTATTTTTATTTACCATTTAAATAGCCGACTTTCAACTCTTCATTCTCAGGTTTATATTTAAACATTGGGACTTTTCTTCTTACCTAAGGTTCAGCTTCAGAGCATTGATGTGCTGTTGTCACAAAAAACTACGTCCATGCGCTAGAATAAGGGCAATCCAACCTCCAATTCTTGTTTCCTACCTATTATTATTGTTTGCTACTTTTTAGTGCTTAACTTAGGTCAGAATAATGTGCTTATTTCTAAGAGAGTAATGGTACTTGAGTAAGATAGAGTTCTTAGTCAAGTGATGCTAGAGAGAGAGAGAGAGCGTAAAGAAGGTTATTATGAAAACTACCATTTATTTGAATATTTGCCTATTAAATCACGAAATCAAGTTGGTCCAATCGTCAATTGACATGCGTTGTTCAAAAAATTTATTTATTCCAAAGGAAAATGAAAATGAGGAAGAAGGTACATCCCAAAAAATGCCATTTTCTAGGGGTACTTGTCTATTTATAGAGAATTCTGGCCTTTGGATTTATGCCATGTGCCACATGATGTGGATAAGGGGTGGAGTAATGGTTATGTGCAGGGAACCCTATGTTTGAATCATGATGGCTAGAGTTATCTTGTTTCAAGAAGATCTGGTCACTTTGCCTTTTAATTTACGACAACCTTAAGGATATTTCACGATAGCCTTGGAATATATTTTATTTGGCTTTTTGAAGAATATGTCACGATGGCTTCGAGGGATTCTTCTCGATAGCCATTCTAATGGCTTATCTCATATGATCTCTCAAGTATACAATGCCTCTTGTGCTTTATTTCACGATGACTTTAATGATTGTCCCATGATGGCTTTAATGAATGGCTTACGGGTGCTCTAATGTATACTATATGATGGCTTTAATGAACGTTCTACGATGGCACTGATGAATGACTCACGATGACTTCAATGAACTGTCACATGATGACTCGTGTATTTCTTTTCATGGCGACTCCAAGAAATACTCCACAAAGTCTTTGATATAATTCTTCACGATAGCTTTCAATGCTTTACATCATGATGGCTCCATGAGAATACCTTACGATGACTTCAATCTCTTCTTAACATGATAGTTTTATAAATTCCTCATGACGTCTTTAAGTAGTTCATGTCAAAATAATTTTATAGGATTCATCATGATGACTTCAATTCTTAACATTATGAAAAATTATCAACTTTGTAAAACATCTCACAATAGCCTTCGAAAATTATGTCATGATGGCATAAGTTTTCTATTCAATAGCTCTACATTTCTTCTCCTTTCATAGCTATATCTCTATTCATGATGATTGATAGTGCTGCTCCTCGATATTTTTGGTTCATATCCCATGATTACTCTTATACATGTATCATGAGAGCTTCCCATTTCGTTAATCCACGATGAATATTGTTTAGGAATTCTTGTGATATAACATTTGCCCTCCTCCTTTTTTGAAAACTTCACTTATGCTTTAGCTTAAGTATCCTCTTCTACCCCCCTTATTTTTTGAATGTAATTTAGGGGTAACAATTTATCAAAGTTTATCACGGCTTTCTTAACTTCCGAATTTATCCTTCAGTACTTGTTTGTTACACATCCTATCATTGATTTTTGATGACATTTGATTTCTCCTCTCCTTTTCTTTTACTTACCTTGGACGGATGCTTTGATATGGCCCAATGGCAGGGCCTAATTTTTGATTATTTGTTATCCTTTGTTAGTTGCTTAGGTTTGGCCTTATGGCAGGAATAAAGGCTTACTTTTTATCCGTATTCTTTGGATAAGTGCTTTATAGGTGCTTTGACCAAGCATAGCAGTGGGATCAAAGGATTAATTGACCATTAATCTTTGGATGGTTGCTTTGGCTAGGCTTTGCAGCAAGACTAAAGGCTTTTCATTCATCTCCCTTAGATGAGTGCTTTGACTGGGCCTGATGGCAGGATCAAAGGCTTAATTAACCATCATCCTTTAGATGGTTGCTTTAGCCAGACCTTATGGCCGAACCGAAGGATTTTCGTCCATCTTCTTTGGATGGGTGCTTTGACCAGGCTTGATAGTGGGATCTAAGGCTTAATTGACCATCACTCTTTGTATGGTAACTTTGGCTTGGCCTTGCGGCCGAACCGAAGGCTTTTAATCCATCTTACTTAGACTAGGCCTAGCAGTGGGATCAAAAACTTAAATGACCATCACTCTTTGGATGGTTTCTTTGGCCAGGCCTTACGATGGGACCAAAGGCTTTTATCCTCTTTATATTTAGGGGTGCTTCTGTTCAACCAATCTTACCGACCTCATCATGTTGGAAGTTAAGTTAAACATAATACATCTCTATCCGGGGGCAATCATTTGGGGACTCTTTGGTAATTCGTTTTATTCATCCAGTGTTGTAAAGTATGGTTTTAAATGCTCCGCATTCCATGTCCTTGATATTACATTTCCATCAGGTCTTCTTAGTTGATAAGTTCCTGGAGCAATAACTTCATGAATGATTGGTGGTCCTTTCCAGTTTGGTCTTATTGCACCATCTGTAGGTTCGTTCATATTTTCCATCACGCTTCTTAACACTAAACCTCCCTTTTTAAATGCTCTTTCTTTTACTATAGAATTATAGTATTTGGGAAAAAAAAATTGATATTCGGTTGTTCATATTGCAGCTCAATCTCTCAATTCTTCAAGTAGGTCAAGTGATTCTTTCCACGTTTCTTGATTCGTTTCGTAAGCATGATCAATTCTTCAACATGATGGGACCTCAATTTCTACTGGTAGCATTGCCTTAAACCCATATGTCAAGGAGTATAGGTTATGCCCGATGGTCATTTTTATGGAAATTTGGTAGGACCATAGACGAGGGGGAGTTTATCTATCCAATTTCCTTTTTCTTTGCCTAATCGCATTTTCGAGATGCTTTTAACGGTCTTATTTGTTGCTTCCACTGCCTCATTAGCTTTCAGATGTCCTATTGATGATAAAATCTTTATTATTCCATTCTTTTCAAAAAAATAAGTAAATTCTTTAGTTTCAAATTAAGTTTCATTATCGGCAATGATTCTATTTGGAAGCCCAAATATGGTGATTGTTTTTTATGACGAACTTCAGGACCTTCCTTGTAGTTATATCTGGCAACAGTTTAGCCTCTACCTACTTAGTAATGTAGTTGATGGCTACGATCACAAATTTTGATCCCTCTTCTGTGATTGGGAGAGGTCCGATTAAGTCAATCCCTCATACATCGGAGGGCCAAATGCTAGCAATGGTATCAAATTTCTAGGAGGAAGTCATGGTATCCTGGAAAATCTTTGACATTTATCACACCTTTTCACATAATTCATTGCCTCTTCCATCATTCATAGGAAATAATGTCCTTGCCTCATGACTTTCTTTGCTAGCTTTATCCCATTAGAGTGATCTCAACAATGCCCCTCATAGGCTTCCTTTATCAATTTCGCTCTTACCTCTGGTGTAACCCACCACGAATAATGTATCAAGTACCTCTTTCGGTATAAGATTCCATCAACTATTGTATACGAAGAAGCTTGATACCTTAGCTTCCTTGCTTCTTTGTTCTCTTTTGGTGAAATCCCTTCTTAAGAAATTCAACCAAGTTTGTCATCCAGTTATCTGTGCATCAGTTTTCATGGGTAGCCACTCTTTCAGGGGTCCATTGTTATTGTCATTCCCTTGGAAACTCTCTTGGTTGCTCAGTAGTTGTTGAGTCTAAGATCTAGTCAGCGCCAAAACTCTCTTACTTGGAAACACATGTATGGTGTTTAATTTATCTTTTCATTCCTCGATGCTAGGATTCTGTTGGAACCCAAAGGGAGTGATTTTGACATTAGGTGCCTTTTTGGAACTCGCCATTTTTGCATAGGAGTCTACTTTTGTATTTCTTTCTCTTGGTATTTGGTGTATGGAAAAATCTTCTAATTGGGCTAGCATCTCATGGATGTTTTGAAATAATGAGCTAGGTGAGCATTTTTAGTTTGAAATGTCTTATCTAGTTGATTTACAATTAGTTGCGAATCACAAAACAATTAGTGTAACGAACCAACTTTCTGACCCTTGGAACGATACTTAATACATCCAAGGTATTCGTGTGCCATTGCCCAAGCATCTGAAAGGTGATTTGCTGTGGGGTAAAATAAAAGAACAGAACAGAAAATCTCACGATGGAAAGGTTAATTATAATATAACAATACAATGATACAAAAGATTACCCCTTAACATGGAGTCATCAGAGTTACACAAAATTACTACTACTATCAGCCTAGACAATTATACACCCTGCCTTTACACTTGCTGATCTAAAATACACATACAAATATAGAAATAACAGTGGAAATATAAAACTAGATAGATAAGAAGCCTCATGCTCATTCATCATCTTCAAAAGTGTCCTTGAAACCTGATACTTTCGGACTACTCAAAAATAATTGAGTGCCCGAGAGTTTAGAAAAAACAAACAAGTCAGGTCAGACAATAAGTCTGGTATGAGTAAAACTCTAAAGAAGGGTGGAAATAAACAACTATATGTAAGTTCACACCATCAACTGTGGAACGGGTTTCCCCTCAGAATAGCAACATCCAACTACAAGTAATAGAAACAATTTAGAATAAAACCCAAACTTGAATGAATGCGCCTAACAGGATCAAAATCCAAATATAGAGAATGGACACAAATAATTAATCATTGAGAAGAGCTTTAGACACTTCTTGATGAAATTATGAAAACAAATTCAAAGGTTTAAATCAAAGGCAACAAAAAGGGAAATTTCCAACAAAGATTAGGAGGGTGTACTCCTTTACCAAAATTATACCTCTAGAAATATACTTAAGAACTACAATGGCTCTTGGAAAATGTATAAGTCGGACTCCACCAACTTTATTAAGTATCTGAGTATTTCACATCTTTATGCACATATAACCGAATATAATCTAGAGTAGATGTAAAGATACCCTAATGAGAGCAACCTTACATAGCTTGACGTCCACTCGTGCTTTGATTTTACCATATTTAACAAAGTATATCAATGCTTAAATGAGCAACACATCGTCTCAAATTGATGATATACAAAAATGAAAGCTGAATCAATAGTTAATAAATCAACAATCAGTAATCCTTAAAATGATATATGGAAAGTAAATCTCATATTCTTACCATCACTCTTCGATTTCAAACTTGTACGATACCTCGGTTAAAAATGAAGTCGAGCAAGTGAAGGAATTGTTGCCTCTAGGCATTGCTTTGACAACAATTTTAACATTCAAGATAGAAACGAGTTTCCATACCTTAACGATTAGTGTTAAGTGTATGACTAAATCTTTTCCGCATAAGCAATATCTTTTATGAAAATTAAATTCCCTATCCTTTCCGTAATTGAACCAAATTTTAACATTTAATACAAAACTTGTGTTAGGATTTCATATTTCAAATATTAACTTTAAGAAACAACATTATTAAAATTGATTAATGTTATCACTTTTTTTAACCAGGCAGTATATGGACAAACTTGACGAGCCAAACTTAAAAGCCATCAAGACAGGAATCCCGGAAAGATTGCCATAAGAGTCCAGAACTCAAGTACAACTAAGATCACAAAGCAAATACAAGTTCATTCCAAAAAATGAGGAATCAAAATCCAACACGTGTTAGATCGGTACCGAACCAATTCATGGATCGATACCGATCCACGATATTTTGCACAAATAGACTCCAACTTTCTACACTTCAAAACCATGCTGCCTACAACCCATTTCCGACCTCCTATGATCGTTCATGAGTACAATGATCGATCTCCTTGTACTATGAAATCAGTAACTCCATTCTTCCATAAATCCATCATTTGGACTCAGCAACAAGCTAATAATGATGTAAACAAATTTGGAATCACAAAGCTAACCATAATTCGAGCCTGGACAAAGCATTCAAAACAACCCATATGACCATCTTACAGATCGATACAGATCCAAGACCATGGATCGATACCGATCCACAAATATTGATGTGGTGGCTACTATTTTCTCTAAAGAAATAGTCCGGGGTGTGGAGAACAAGCTGAAGATCATTAGGGCGAGTTTTCAGGCAATTAAAGCTATACACAGGAGGGAATAGGCTCATTTTACTCTTCTACAACTTTTCTATAATCTCTTATAATCACACACGGATTTTTATCCGTAAGAACGAAAGTGTAAACATCACTATAAACCATCAACAAAATTAAGCGGATGTCGGAAACGATTAGCCGAACCACTATAAATACTGCGTGTTCTTTTCTTGCTCTTTTTAGTTTACTTCTCTTCACTTTTTATTTTTTACTATGCTCATTTGGGTGTTTGTTCCATTTTTGGTTTAAACATTTTGGAACTTTCACTAAGAAATACTTGAATTCGTTGATTTAAGATTTGAAAAGATTCAAAATGACAAGACAATTAACTAGGAAGATTGTTGTTGGAGAAAGTAAAAAGGGGCTGCAAGAGGCATTCTCAAAAGCCAGCTCCCCTTCATCTATATAACCACGGACGAGATAGAGATAATGATGAATGGATTGTAAGAAAGGATGACTGCTTGCCAGGAAGAGATGATGGATAATTTCTTTAGGAGAATGGGACAAACAGGAATAGCCAGAGTTGCAGCTAATCAGAACCAAAGGCTAGAAGCTGGAGCAAAAGTAACAGGAAGTGGAATGGAGCAGATCAGAATGATCCCCAAACAGGTCATAGGGAACGATACCAATCCACAAGAAATCAGGGCATGGGTAATTTTGGTTTAGCTAGAAATGATGCACATCTAGGAGACAATGTACAGTTTTTGAACGTGAATCAGAATGTAGAAGCATGATTGGAGGAGTATGTGCCAAAATTTTCTTATGGGAACGGGGGACAAGCTGAGCATGCTAACTTGAGAATTCCTTTGAATGACAATGATAGACTTGTTGAGATGGTGAGACGAGCAATGAGGAGTGGATTGCCTAACCGAAGCCTAGAGGATGTGAACTGGAGTCCATTCACTCTGAATACTCGATATGCCAGGAATCCGCCTGATTTCGAGTTATCTGTAACATCCACTTTCTCGAGGCCCGAAGCTAGGCACTATAGATGCTGCAATCATCTATAGTATTAACTTCTGGTGACAAAATACAGTAATATTAATGGTATCCATAATATCATAAGCACATGAATATGAAACAAAATCACAGATTCAAAAAACAACTTTACCGATTACATTTCAAAATCATGTTTCATATTCCATTACACAATCCCAAACGTTTCCAAGGCTTCGATCGGATATAATTATTACAAATTACACCAAGAGGGACAAATGAAGATGCATCCTTGGACGATCTAGTACTCAATAGACAAAACAATCTAAATACATCACAGCGAAAATAAATATAGCAACTCCTAAATAGCTAACTTCTTCCTCCTGCACGTGGTCGGAAGCTTTATTCGTCCATCTGCTAAACCTGTAGAACCGACAATAAGTAATTTGAAATGTAATCTATTATTCACCTTAGTTTGTTGTTAAGGAGTTTGAGATTTGCTCTTGAATTAATTTGATTAAACTTCTTCCTTTGATTCTTGCTTATCTTCCCCTTGCTTTCTCCTAATGGTGGCCGGCCATGCTTGGTTTACATTTTTTTATGAACGTTTGTAAGTGAGAAATGGAATAAGGGTTTAGTGTTTAAGATTATAACCTATTCTTATTTTTCCCTTATCTATTTCATTTTAATTCTCTTTTGTTCACTGTTTAGTTTGGCCTGACTACCGTCTAATTATACGAATCTCAATCCCTTAACCATCTACATTATTTCATTTAATTTATCTAATTAAATCTCCTAAATAACGTTAGTCAAAATTAAGGTCGTTACAGACCCCCCCCCCCTCCTTTAATAATTTCGTCCTCGAAATTACGATAAGGCACTCATCAAAATCAATCATAAAGGTAAAACATACCATGAAAAAAGTCAGGATAATTATCTCAAATCCTGCTCTTAGTTTCCCAAGCACAGTATCTCTCACCATCACTCCATTGGACGTTGACCAATCTATCTGTCTTGTTCCTTAGTCTCTTCTCATCTCTCATGACTATACGAACTAGTTTTCAAACTCTAGTCAAATTCGGTTCCACTACTAAGTCATCTAATAAAGTCGTTGCTACAATAGTCTTTAATTTTGGATACACTTTCGTAGATGAGAAACATTAAAAACATTATGGACTCCTGCCAAACTACTTGGTAGTTCCACTCTATATGCGAGTTTCCAAATCCTTTCTACAATAGGAAATGGTCCTACAAATCTCGGTGCCAATTTTCCTGATTTTCCAAACCCAATTACACCTCTCATCGGTGATATCTTGATGAAAACATGATCTCCAATTGAGAACTCTAAGTTTTTTCGACTTCTATCTACATAGCTCTTCTGCCTAGATCGAGCTTCCTTCATTCTGGCTCGAATGAACTCAATCTTTTCTATAGCTTCTTTAAGTAAATCCGGATCAAGAACCAACCTATCCTCGATCTCTAACCAAAAAACGGGAGATTTGCATGGCCTTCCATACAAAGCTTCAAATGGTGCCATCCCGATACTAGCGTGATAACTGTTGTTATACGAAAACTCGACTAAGTGTGGATTGTCTTCCCATAATCCTCCAAATCTTGCACATAAGTTCGTAACAAATATTCTAAGACTTTGTTGATCCTTCCCGTTTGCCCATCTATCTGGGGATGGTAAGCGGTACTCGTATTAAGCTTGGTTCCTAAACTCTCTTGTAGACACTACCACAACTCTCTAGTGAATAAGGAATCTCTATCACTTATTATACTACTAGGAATTCCTTGTTGTCTAACTACATTCTTCATAAATAATTTAGCTAAAACAGGTGTCATCCTGGTTGACTTAACTGCAATGAAATGGGCACTCTTAGTCAACCTGTCCACTATAACCCATATACTTTCATTTCCTCTATTTGACCTTGGAAACCCATCTATGAAATCCATTGAGATAGACTCCTATTTCCGTACGGGAGCATCTAAAGGCTGAAGTAATCCATTTGGTTTCTGATGTTCGACTTTTACCTATTGACAGTTCAAATACTGTTTCACCCATAAGCCAACATTCCTCTTCATTCCCTACCAGTAGAAACTCCTTTTCATATCCAGATACATCTTTATTCCTCCCATATGAATACTTAACTTCAAACGATGACATTCTTCAAGAACTTCCTTTCTAATGTTTCCTACATTCGGAACACAGTCTTCCTTTCTTCCTTAACCATCCATTCTGGTCAAGACTGAAATCTTTCAAGTCATCCCACTTTGTTCCCTTCCTTGAATTTCTAATCAGTTCAACTACTAATGGATCCTCCTTCTGCTTAGAAGCAATCTTTTCAATCATCGTCGGTCAAACTTCTAAACATGACAACATAGCAGCTTCCTTACTAGACCTAGCTTCAGATTTCCTCTATATCCTGCATGTAGTCAATGCTTCTGAATCTTTCCACTCAACTATCATTGCCAATATTGCATTTTGATGTTTTCTTCTAACTGCATCCTCAACCTTATTGCCTTTTCCTGTCGTGTATTCAATATCAAAGTCATAAACGGCTAAAATCTCTAACAACTCTGCTGTCTCATATTCAACTCCTTCTGAGTGAAAAAATATCTCAGCGATTTATACTACTGAAATCTCTCTCCCAAAACGTAATTTCTCTTAACCTTTAACGCAAAAATTACCGAAGCTAATTCCAAATAATGTGTTGGATATCTAACCTCATGTGATCTAAGCTATCGAGAAGCATAGGCAATCACTTTACCCCTTTGCATTAACACAGCTCCTAATCCTGTTCCACATGCATCTGTATATACTACTAAATCCTGATTCCCTTTTGGAACCACTAACACAGGTGCATTAGTCAATAAGCGTTTCAATCTCTGGAATGCTTCCTCACACTTATCAGTCCAAACGAACCTCACATCCTTTCATGTTAGCTTAGTCATCGGTGCCGCTATCTGTGAAAAGTCCTAAATGAATCTTCGATAATACCCAGCTAATCCAAGAAAACTCTTTATCTTAGTCACTGTCTCGGGTCTCTTCCAATTATTCACCGCCTCGATTTTAGTCGGATCTATAGACAATCCTTTCTTTGAGACTACATGACCAAGAAACTTTACTTCCCTCTTCCAAAAATGACACTTCGAAAATTTCTCTTTCAGAAGGTGCTGCCTCAACGGCTCAAGCACCACTCTAAGATGAACCTCATGCTCTCTTTATTCTTTAGAGTATGTCAATATGTCATCTATGAAAACCAACACGAACCTATCCAAGTGCTCTTAGAAAACTCGGTTCATCAAATCTACATAGAATGCTGGTACATTAGTTAGTCCGAACGACATTACTATAAATTCATACGATCTATATCTGGTTCTAAACGCCATCAAAGAAATACAGTCCTCTACCACTCTAAGCTGATGGAACCTTGTTGCTAAATTAAACTGGGAAAATACTTTGGCTCCACTCAACCGGTCGAAAAAATCATCAATTCTAGGTAACAGATATCGATTCTTTATTGTTTTCTCATTCAACTTATGATAATCGATACATAACCTTAACGATCCTGTAATTTCTTATCAAACACTGTGGTTTCTCTCCTAGGCGAACTGCTTGGTCTGGATAAATTATTGCCTTCCAAATCCACCAACTGCACCTTTAGCTCCCTCATCTCGGTAGGTATCATTCTGCTTGACAGTCTACTCACCGATTCTGCTCCTGATACTAAATCTATCTGAAACTCAACGGCTCGTTTCGGCGGTAATCATACTATAGGTTGACATCTGTGAATTCTCTAACAATGAAAACTCGATTCAACTCGTCTCATGCCTCCACAATACCCCTACAAAGCATTAACCTCAAAACTAGGGTTTTCTACGGTGTATATAATCTGATTACTACAGTCAAAGTGTCTAAGTGATGTTTTTCTATCATGGAAAAATATCCTTGCATCATTTTACTTAACCAATCCATGCCCAAAATAATCTGAACCCAACGAAATCAAATACATGCAAACTACAAACAAATGTATGAGCTAATAATTCAAACTCTAACCTGTCACACTTCATCCCAAGTGTCGCATACCCTCCTATTGGATTTGCAACCCTTAAGGAAGTAACTAGGTATGAGGGTTCTAGGTTAAGCTTGCCTACCAAACAATGAAATATAAATGAATGCGATCCACCAATATCGAATAGAACCTAACTGATACACCATAAATCAAAAGTGTACCTTCCAACGCAGCTTTTTCCTTCTCCTTTATTGTTAGTCTCAAGATAGCTGGCTCCAAAGTAAACATCTTGCCTTTTCCATCCTTGGCTAGCTCCTTGTACTGGTTCTTATAGTGTCCAATCTGATCATAGTTGAAACATCTCACTCATTTCTTCTCAGCAGATTTCTTTCCTTCACCTATTTGGCATTCATGAGCGTAGTGTCCTTTCTTACCACACTTATAACAAACAATTTCTGCCTTCCCTTTCTTAGCAGCTCCAATCTCTTAAGTTCCTTTCTTATGGAAAAACTTCCTATTTTGGTTCTTCCCTCCTTGAGTTTCCTTGGCCTTGTTTCCTTCAAGAAAAGCAAGCATCTCATCCTGCCTCAAAGTCATCTCAACAACAACATTTCATGGATCTCTAATATGCAATAACGTCGCCTTAGCAAGTTCAGGATTCAACCCTCAAATGAACTTCTCATTCCTTTTGATGAAACTTATCAACTGTAGCATATCCGTACCTTGTTAGCTTCTCAAGTATGGTTTCATACTCAAGAACTGTCATTTCTCCCTGCTCCAGCTCAGCAAACTTCCTGAGCATAGTAGACTTTGCAATCTTCGAAATAAATCTTTTTTCAAACCTTCTTCTGAACTTAGAACAAGTCACAGTCTCCTTATTGACTCCAACGATAACACTGTTCTACCAATACAGTGCTGCTCATTGTAGCTGTCTAGAAGCGAGTATTCTTTTTGCTTATCATTGAGCCCCAAATCAGCTCATAATGAAGTAACCAACTCTCTACTTTGATTGTGTCTCCACTACTAATAAACGGCTTTCTTCCCAGCTGAGCATAATCTCTACACAAAAAACATAGTTATCAACCACCGGAGCTTCTTGATTTCCCCCTTCATCATTTCCTCCAGCTAATCCCATAGCAACTCCTGCTTGCACATGTTAACGAAAAATTGATACATAGCTCTCATATCGATCATAGGCACTCCAACATCCACATTAGCAGCTTGTGCCTGACGTGGGTTCCTTCTGGTATTTGGTCTGGCATTCCCATTGATTTCGGTGCTTCCTTCACCAGTGTTAACTCTTCCAATTCTAGCATCCATATCTTATGTCCATTATATCTACATTCGAGTCTTTGTACATTATAGAAGAATAGCCTAAGAGAGATGTGGGAATAGAGATAAAGCGTATAATATATATAGCAAATACAAGCACGTTACTATAGCCTTATCCCATACCCCGATCTTTTCTATACTTCCTTAGGATTATGTTTTCAAAATCATTTTAAGCTTGAAATTTCTTTTTAATTTTTCAAAGACCTATGCTCTGATACCAAGTTTTAACATCCCCTACCTTGAGGCCCGAAGCTAAGTGCTACAGATGCTGTATTCATCTATAGTACTAGCTTACGGTGACAAAATTAGACAATGTTAATGGTTTTCATAATATCAGAAGCAAATGTAAATGAAACAAAATCACAGATTCCAAAAACAACTTACTGATTACATTTCAAAATCATGTTTCATATTCCATTACATAATCTCAAATGTTTCCCAGGCTTTGATCAGATATAATTATTACAAATTACACCAATAGTGACATATGAAGATGCCCCCTTGGATGATCAGAGTACTCAATAGTCAAAATAGTCTTAATACATCACAGCGAAAATAAATATAGCAACTCCTAAATAGCTAACTATTGCCTCATGCCCATCTTCGGAAGCTTTATTCGTCCATTCACTAAGCATGTAAAACCTTGACTCTTAATTTACGCAAATTAGTTTTGAGCACCCGAGAGTTTAAAGGGAAAACATAAACTTTAAGTTAGACATAAAGCCTGGTGTGAATAATACTATCACATCTCAGTTTGCTGATATTTAGTGAGACCACGCTGCTTAGCGGAGTGGGTTTCCCCCACTAATATCCCTTTAAAACGTATCTTTTGCAAATATGAATCCTGCAATCAAATTGATTAAATCAATAATAGCAATACAATATATGCTCATAAATCAGGTAATAAATGGACTATCTATCAGAACAATTTAGTTTTCTTTGGCTAACTACTAACCATTGGCTGACTCAGGCCTACCAGACAAAACAAATAATCTAACATCTGTTAGACACACTTTTGGATGGTCTGTCGTTAACCACCCTGCATCATCAAAGACCATCACTAAATCCATCCCAGTTCAAGCTCACTACACTTCAGTTCTTGCTGCCAACCCTTACTTCCACTATCTCGATTTCATATCAAAAAAAAAAAATGCAGTCATCGCAGCAACCCGTCGCACCCGATACCTTCATCCACGAACCACGAACAGAAAGTCACCAAACACGGCATCTAAACCCCAACCACAAATATCCATAGCAGAAACCCAATCGCATGAGCCATCATGAACTAGACCTCCTTGCATCGCAACTTCAAACCCAGTCCTCCAGCAACTAACATCACCGCTTTCAATATTCAAATTGCCAAACCAAATCGCCATCGACCGAACCAACTTCATCGTCATTCCCAAATCCCCCTGCTCGACCAAGCAACCTCCGCAATTGCAATTTGAACTGCGACTAATTTCATGAGTTTTAAATGCAATTACAATCGCTAATTGGTGAATTCGCAATTTGAACTATGATTTTGTGAATTGAACTTTTGTGAATTCAACTGGGTTTGGTGAAACATAATTGCGTTGTGATGTTGAACTGTGGATTAATTTGGGCAGGGGTGTGTTTTGTTTAGTTTGTATATATTTTACGTTTTTTTATTTTTAGTCCATTTACCTTTTTTTCCATTTTCATTTTCATTAGGTATCTTTTTAAGTGTCTTCTTGAGGTAAAAAAAAGACAAAACAAATAAACAGACAAACAGAAAGGAAAATTTAATTTTCAATTGTTTTAGTTTTATTTAGGTCTTCTACCATAGAAATATAAAAAAAAATTAGTGTTAAAGCTTTTTTGTTTGAGTATCTTTCAAAATATTAAAAAAACAAAACAATTTGTTTTAATTCATTTTCATTTTGTTTTCATTTGATTTAGTTTCAATTGTTTTTGTTTAGTTTCATTTCTGTTGCATTTTCATTTATTTTAGTTGTTTTCTTTGATATATTAAAAAATTGTATATATCTTGTTTTTATTTTCAGATTGCCAAAGCAGATTGGAAGAGTTGCTTTCTTCACTTAGTTTGCGAAAAAAATAACTGCTTGCTTGCTTATAAAAAATTCTGCTGCTTTTAACCCTCATCTTTTATTTTTATTTGCCTTGCATTGCTGATTGCTTACATTACAAAAAAACAAAAACAAATTTCATCTTAGTTGCATTGTTAATACACGTTTAATTTCTTCTTTACATATCATCCTAGAATTTTGATTAAAATAATGGTTAGAAATCAATAACACTTAATTGTATATTGATAATTTGTCCTCTTTCGATAATTTAATTTCTTGATGTTTAGGCAATGGCAGAGCAATAATCAGTTATAAATATTACGGTGATTCATAAATATTATATGAATTGTTTCTTTGAAGGTATTTAAAACTTCGACGGTATTGCTACGGTGATTCATAGTGCACCGATAAATCCTGCCTGTTACCTGGCTGAGAACTATCTTGTTGATTTAAGACAAAGTGTGATTATACAATTTTTGATTAACTTAGGATAAATAATTTGTAATTATGACCTTGCATTCATTTAGTTGCATTAGTTCATGCATATTTAAAAAAAAACAAAAACAAAAAAATTCAAAATTCAAAACTAAAAAAAATTGTAAATATTCCTTAACTTAGTTATTTTTAAAACCTTTTCCTTTGAAAATTTTCAAAATAAAAATTCCAAAAAAAATAATATTTTAGTAAGTTTTTTTAGAAAATCAAAAATCCAAATAAATATATAAATTTTTTTCAAAAACAAGTAAAAAAATTGAAAATCCTAAACAAAAAAAATCAATTTTCCATTTTGAAAAATAGATTCTATTTGTAAATATTTTTCCTTTATAAAAAACATTCTTGAAAATGTTCGAGTTTCCCCACTTACATGAATCTTACAATAGTTGTGAAAATCAATATAATCCATATGATTTCATTCCAAATTCATATGGATATTTTAGCAAAAAATATTCTATAAACAATTTGAATTTTGAACAATAAAGTTTTCAAAACGATGACCAACCCTTAACTCTTGAAAATAGCATTCCATCTTTACTTGAATTCTCTACACAACAAAATCAAAGTATAAATGATTTGTGTAACTCATATTTGTGTAATAACTCGAGTCAAGGATTCAAAACTTGAATTTAATTCAAAATTCAAACAATTTTGATTATAACCCATGCCAATTCAATTTTGAACTCAAAAATGAATTTCAAACTCAAGATGAAAATGAAAACAACTTTTCAAACAAATTTGGCAATGAGAATAATCTTAACCACGTTACGATTGAAAATCTTTGTTCTCAACAATTTCAAAGTGAAAATCCTCATGTTAGTAACTATAATTTGGATTTTGTTGAGCAAATGGATGAAATTTACAACAATCACATGGATTTGTTGATCGAAAACATATATGAAACAACGTGAGAAACAAAACCAAATCCCAACATGTGACGAGTCAAATGATAATCCATCTTTTACTCAAATCGACGATTTTCAAACAGCAAATTTTGAAACTGAATATGATGATCTTAATGAAGTTGTTGAAAATACAGTAATTGAGTTAGATTTTAATTCTTTTAAGGGTGTGGAACCAAATTTAAAATTCGATCTTCCTTTTCTTGATTACAAAAATTTGAATACAACAATTTTGGATTTTTGAACTTGAGATAAGCAATGAAGTTGTTGATAATCTGACGCAGCGTAGGAAGCGAATTCGATGATGTAAATCGAATCCGTCCAGGATCTCACACGATTAGCGGAAATAATCGGTGAATCGACGAAGAATCGATGGATTTAAGAATACCGAAAGGCCCAAATCCGTTGATCACGAAGATACCGGATTTTAGCAATCTTCGACACGTTGATCGCGCACGATTCCATGAAGAAAGATCTACAATTCTTTGAGTGTTTATCAAGCGCACTTTATTCCGCGAATTGGCTTCAACGTTCGTTGATTCGAGCGCACTCGAATGCCGAAGTGGAGGTAGGAGTTAACACTCGACTACCAATTTAAAAATGGAGGCACAAAGCACAAACCAAATTTTATTCAAATTTCAACCACCTTTACAAATGTCACGGCTCGATATTTATAGGCTTACAACACAACACAACACTTTACAAAGCAAACGACATAAGAAAATACAAGCAACGGCTTAAAACAAACTCGGCAACGACCTATTGGAATGATATTTTGGAGCTTCGCGACTTAAGAAATGCGGCATTCATCAGCAACCTAACTACAGCTTCGCGACTTAAGAAATTTCTTTCGCGATTTAATAAAGCTTGGGAGCGACTTAACTGGAACTTCGCGACCTACTGGAATGTCGTTCTCGACATAAGAGATGTTCACGACTCAAGCTTGCTTGTGCCGAATGATGGCTCGCGACCGGGAGTGAAATGTCGTTCGCGATTCAAAAGAAGCACGACACGACCTAGATTGGAGCGAAGAAGTTCGCGACTTAGGGCTGGAGATTGCATAGGTCGTTCGCGACTTATGGATCGCGACCTAGAATTTGCCGCGATTTGGATTGGATCGAAGATGTTCGCGGAGTAGTACGAAAGTCGTTCACGACCTACGGTGCTCGTGATGAAGGGCAGATCGCGACCTAGGGTTTGGGCGTTCTGGGGCTCTTCGCCTTCGCGACTTGGGGCGGCGCGACTCAAGGTGGAGCGGCGATTTTGAATTGAGGTAAGCGCTTCATCATCCTCCCCTTGTTGGAAGGAATTCGTCCTCGAATTCACACTCTCATCATCTTCGACAAATTCCTCCCCATAATACGGAATTAAGTGTTTGACATTGAAAACATCAGAAGTATGAACCTCTTCCGGCAACCTTAACTGATACGCATTATCATTGATCTTCTTCAAAATTTCTACTGGACCAATCTTTCGTGCCTTCAACTTGTTGTATGTTCCAACCGGAAAACGATCTTTCATCAATACCGCGTAAACAAAATCACCCACTTTGAAGTCCACATTCCTTCGTTTCTTATCGGCCAGTTGTTTATATTTCTCATTTGTCTTCTCCAATCGTTCCTGAACGATTCTATGACATTCTGTTAACCCATCAACAAAATCAGCAGCCCGCTTAATTGTCCCCTTCGGTTGTGGTACTATTGTCAAATTCAACGGCCCCTTTGGTAAGTTTGAATATACAATCTGAAATGGACTGAAACCTATACTCCGATTAACTGCGTGATTGTGTGCAAACTCCGCTTGACACAACTTCAAATCCTAACTCTTCAAATTGTCTTTCACAAGACATCTCAGTAAATTTCCCAACGATCGGTTAACCACTTCTGTTTGCCCATCATTTTGCGGGTGGTAAGCACTACTAAAATTCAGCTTCGTTCCGACCATCTTCCACAAACTCAACCAAAAGTGGCTTAGAAATCGAGTGTCCCTATCAGAAACAATGGTCTCAGGTAACCCATGCAATCGATAAATCTTTTTAAAGAATAATTGAGCAACCCGGACGGCATCAGCTGTCTTCTTACAGGCTATGAAATGCGCCATCTTCGAAAACCTGTCCACTGCAACATATATAGAATCATTTCCCCTCTGAGTTCTCGGCAAACCCAACACAAAATCCATGCTAATATCAACCCATGGTTTAGTAGGCATAGGTAACGGCATATATAATCCCGCATTCGTAGCTGTTCCCTTCGAAACTTGACAGATATGACATCCCTCCACAAATCTCTCTACCTCTTTTCTCATTGACGGCCAAAAATAAGATTGAGAAATCAACTGCAATGTTCGATCTCTGCCTACATGACCTTCTTCATGCAACTCTTTGATAACCTTCATTCTCAAGCTGCAGTCTGGTATGCATAATCGATTTCCTTTGAACAAGAATCCATCAACCAACACAAATTCATCAGTATCCCCATCCTTAACTTTCTCAACAAATTTTGCAAAGTAAGGATCCTCCTCAAACAATTCTGGCAATAATTCGAACCCTGTCACTTTAACCTTCAACGTTGTCAACAAGTGAGTCCTCCTACTCAAAGCATCCGCTACACGATTCATTACCCCTGATTTGTGTTTTACAACGAAAGTAAATTGTTGTAGATATGCTATCCATGAAGCATGTCTCGCTGAAATCTTGTCCTGTCCTTGGAGATGTTTCAATGCCTCATGATCAGTGTAAAGAACAAACTCCTTCTGAAACAAGTAATGTCGCCGTGCTTCACAGCTTGAACAATCGCGTAAAACTCTACATCATAAGTGCTATATCTCAATTTGGCTCCCGATAATTTTTCACTGAAATAAGCAACCGGTCTTCCATTCTGGCTCAATACTCCACCAATTCCAACCTTCGAGGCATCAATATGCAATTCAAACAACAACTGAAAATTCGGTAGTACCAGAATTGGTGCTGTCGTCAAAAGTTCCTTGACCTTCTCAAAAGCAACCTCTGCTTCCTCTGACCATGCAAACTTCTTTCCTTTTATGCAATCAGTTACAGGTGCCATCACACTGCTAAAATGTGGAATGAATCTTCGATAGAAAGATACCAATCCATGAAAACTCCTCACTTCAGTAATTGTCTTTGGCTGTGGCCAACTCTTGACAGCTTCCACTTTACTTTCATCCACTTGAATACCCCCCTTCGACAGTACATATCCCAAAAACAAAACACTGTCCGTCATAAACACGCACTTCTTTGTTGCTGCATAAAGCTGCTCTTGTCGTAAAATCAACAATACTTCCCGCAAATGCTGGATGTGCTCTTCCGTGCTGCCACTATAAATCAAAATATCATCAAAGTAAACAACCACGAACTTCCCAACAAATGGTCTGAAAATCTGGTTCATCACTCTCATAAAAGTACTAGGAGAGTTTGATAAACCAAATGGCATAACCAACCATTCATATAAACCTTCCCTGGTTTTGAAAGCAGTCTTCCACTCATCACCCGATCGAATACGAATTTGATGGTATCCACTCTTCAAGTCAATCTTGGAAAACACAACAGCCCCACTCAACTGATCAATCAAATCATCAAACCTTGGCATAGGAAATCTGTATCTCACAGTGATCTTATTTAGAGCCCGACTGTCCGTACACATCCTCCACGTCCCATCCTTCTTCGGTACCAATAAGGCTGGAACGACACATGGACTCAAACTCTCCTGAACACGACCTTGTTCTAACAACTCCTCTACTTGCCTTATCAGTTCTTCATGTTCCATGGGACTCATCTGGTAATGTGGCCTGTGAGGTAATACCAATCCTGACACAAGATCAATCTGATGTTGAATATCCCTCAACGGCGGTAATTCCTTTGGCAACTCCTTCGGAAACACATCACTGAATTCTTCCAATACCGGCTTCACTTCCTCTGGGACTTCAACTGATTCAGTAGCCTCATGTCCAATCAACAAAAATACCTCTGGACTCTCCTCTAATTCTTCAACAAATTCTTTCAAAGTCAATAAAGTTTTCAGCTCCTCAATCTCCTCAGATTTACTCTCTCCCTGCTGTCTCTTCTTTGGAACTAAAATAATCTTAATGCCTTCAAACATAAAACTGTAGCTATTGGTTCGACCGTCATGCTGCACTGCTCGATCATACTGCCACGGTCTTCCCAAAAGCAAATGACAAACATCCATTTCAACTACATCACACCAAATCTCGTCTTTATATTTCTTCCCAATAGAAAATGAAACTCGAACTCGCCTGTCCACCTTCACCTCTCCTCCTTTTCTCAGCCACGCTAACTTGTAAGGATTTGGATGTTTTTCCATTTTCAACTTCAACTTTCTCACAGCTTCAGTAGAAATAATATTGTCACAACTTCCTGCGTCAATCACAAATTTACAAACTTTCTCCAATATAGTGCATGTCGACTGAAAGATGTTACTCCTCAACCAACTGGCCTCATCCTCTTGCTTCGGTGTTAAACAAGACCTCCTCATCATTAGATTACATTCTTCATCTCCGGACGCGATATCCTGTTCATCTTCCTCCACTGGACTAGATTCACCTTCACCAACATCCTCACCTTCAACTTCAGTAATCATCATTCTCTTCTTTGGTTTTGGACATTCGTTACTTTTATGACCTACTTCCTGGCAATTATAACATTTAAAACTGTGGTTGGCCTTTGCTTTCGCAGCCTCATTCACAACTGGTTTACTGACAACTTTAGAAACATTGGAACTCCCACTGGCACCCTTCACTTGATTGTTGGAATTTGTAAACACACCACCTCCTCGTCTTCCCTGCTTCTCCCAAGCTATCGCCTTCTGGTGTGCTTCCGCCACAGATCTCGGATCAAACATATTAACCATATCCTGGATCTGCATTCGCAAACCTCCAACAAACCTAGCAGTCAACTGCTCCTCTGTCTCCATAATGTCATTTCGAGCAATCAGTTGATAAAACTCGTCAGCATAATCATTAACAGTCTTCGTTCCTTGCCTCAAGTTCTGCAACCTCTGATACATGAGTGATTGATAATTGTACGGTAAAAATGTAGCTTTCATCAATTTCTTCATTTTTTCCCAATCAACAATCTTCGACTTCCCCATTTGTTCTCGTGTAAGTTTGGTTTGCTGCCACTACGCAATTGCTCTCCCTCTCAACCTAGTAGCAACCAACTTCACTCGACGGTCTTTCGGAACCTCCTTGAAATCAAAGATCTCCTCAACATTAGACAACCAGTCCAAAAATTCTTATGCAACCATTCCACCTTTAAATTCAGGAATCTCCATCTTCATTCCCGATTCCCATCGACGATCATCCTTTACATCTCGATACTGACGTCGTGTTTGATCTCTATCTCGGTAACGAGCACTTCCCCTATCACCATCAAACTCCTCATCCAAATTTGAAGTATATCGATGTCGATCACGACCACCAACCTCTCTGCCACCACCACTTCTTCGGTCTTCATTCCTATCCCGATTGTCAACACTTCTACGATCATGATCTTCTCTTATCTTCCGATCTGAATGTGGTGAAACTCTACTTCTCCCATGGCTCGATTCAGGTGAAACTCTTCTTCTACTTTGATTCATTTCAATCATCATTCTCTCTAATCGACCAATTCCTTCATTCAACTTCTCAGTGAAGCTCTCGTTGATTCGTTGTTCCATTTCATCAGCCTCTTCTCTTCCATACAAAGCATTGATATTTCGATGACGTTGAGCTCGTCTCGGAGGCATGATTGAACTTCAAACAGACTCAAAAATAATTTCAAACACTTTCCGAACTTTGATGCAAAGTAAGATGGATCGAAACTCCCAACTTGTTGCAACTTCACGATGAACACGATGAACATCAAACTTCTCGACAAGGGGAAATCCGTTCTCCAAACTTCAAATTCTCGAAAACTAAGTCTCCAAATGATGCAAACTCCTTGCAATCTAGCTCTGATACCAAACTGACGCAGTGTAGGAAGCGAATTCGATGATGTAAATCGAATCCGTCCAGGATCTCACACGATTAGCGGAAATAATCGATGATTCGACGAAGAATCGATGGATTTAAGAATACCGAAAGGCCCAAATCCGTTGATCACGAAGATACCGGATTTTAGCAATTTTCGACACATTGATCGCGCACGATTCCGTGAAGAAAGATCTACAATTCTTTGAGCGTTGATCAAGCGCACTTGATTCCGCGAATTGGCTTCAACGCTCGTTGATTCGAGCGCACTCGAATGCCGAAGTGGAGGTAGGAGTTAACACTCGACTACCAATTTAAAAATGGAGGCACAAAGCACAAACCAAATTTTATTCAAATTTCAACCACCTTTACAAATGTCACGGCTCGATATTTATAGGCTTAAAACACAACACAACACTTTACAAAGCAAACAACATAAGAAAATACAAGCAACGGCTTAAAACAAACTCGGCAACGACCTATTGGAATGATATTCTGGAGCTTCGCGACTTAAGAAATGCGGCATTCATCAGCGACCTAACTACAGCTTCGCGACTTAAGAAATTTCATTCGCGATTTAATAAAGCTTGGGAGCGACTTAACTGGAACTTCGCGACCTACTGGAATGTCGTTCTCGACATAAGAGAAGTTCGCGACTCAATCTTGCTTGTGCCGAATGATGGCTCGCGATCGGGAGTGAAATGTCGTTCGCGATTCAAAAGAAGCACGGCATGACCTAGATTGGAGCGAAGAAGTTCACGACTTAGGGCTGGAGATTGCATAGGTCGTTCGCGACTTATGGATCGCGACCTAGAATTTGCCGCGATTTGGATTGGATCGAAGATGTTCGCGGAGTAGTACGAAGGTCGTTCATGACCTACGGTGCTCGTGATGAAGGGCAGATCGCGACCTAGGGTTTGGGCGTTCTGGGGCTCTTTGCCTTCTCGACTTGGGGCGGCGCGACTCAAGGTGGAGCGGCGATTTTGAATTGAGGTAAGCGCTTCATCATAATCCAAAAAAGGAAGGCAAATTTAGTGAACATAATTTTTTTGGACTTTTCGATGATAAGTTGTTTAATTCTGAGGGGGAAGATTTACATCACCATTTTGATACTGAAATCAATAATTTTAAAGAAGTTTTGAATGATAAAATTGAATTTCAATTTGGTGATAATAAACTTAAATTTCAATCAATTATTCTATCAACCCTGAAAATTATCGAAACAAAACAACTCGTATGATTTTTAATAAAACGACGTTTGTTTCTTCAAATCAATATGCAATTTTGAAATCTTTTAAGATTTGGTTTTTCGAGCTTAAGCTGTATCTCGTATGCTTGATGAGACAAATGAATCGGTCTTTGGAAGACCGTTACATTTACTTGTAGACGATATATTTTTTTGATCTCGTTTAAATATTGTTTATTTTTATGTAAATATAGGTCATCCTTTTATTTTTCTCCTTCCACTTGGGTTGACTGTGGGGACAAAGTCAAAATCAAGTGTGGGGGGAGACTCATCTTCTTTTTGATTTTTATGATTAATTTTTCATCCTTCTTCCAAAAATAAAAAAAATTACAAATTTTTGTTTTTAAAGCATTTGATTTATTTTAAAGAAACACTATAGGATAAATATATATATTGGTTTATTAAATTGAAATTTTTGAAAATTTATTTTCCTTAACAAAAATAAAAATAAAGTTTGATTACAAATAACAATGGTTTAACTAGTATATAGGAAGATTCATACGTGTTAATTATGAAATACGTCCTCATTGAAAATCTTTATTTTAAAAAGTGGTCAATTTAAAGTAAAGATATAACATTTTTTTCTTCTAAGTTAAATGGTACTGAGATGATTTTGCAAAACTCTCTCCTCAAAAAAAAAATTGTATATATGTATATTTTTTAATAAACACCTAGAGTCATATGTTCACACTCGTGTGTTCACTCGCTATGCTCTGTACCCTTCTCACATAGGTCTAAACGGCAGTGCACGATCAGTATGTTTGGCCTCAGTTTATCTGTGTTCGTATATGTATGTAAAAATTCTTTTTAATAACGCCTACAGTCGATAAGTGTTCACACTGTATGTTCACTCGTCACGTTCTGTATTTCCCTTACATCAGCCTGCAAGGCAATGCATGGGTAATATATGTGGCTTCAGTTTACCTGAGTTAGGCACATGTAAATATTGTTAATATCAATAAAATTTTCAAATAAGAGAGAGTAAGCAATTGAAATCCAAGTACCAACTTAACTTGTTTGATTTGACTTGTTATTGGAAAGAAATGAAAATACCACTTTGATAAACTTCGATAATCAACTAAGGATCCATTTCATAGTTACACTATATTATCGACCGAAACGAGTCAAACTATAGCCCATTTGATGCGATAACTTCGTTTTTATTGGTAATTTGACTAGTAAATAACTTAAATTTCAAGATAATGACCAAAACCTATATTTAACTTATTTGTGTCAATTTAAAAGCAAATCTTTCATTGTAAATATTTTCAAAAATCGCACTCATCCCTTTGTAAATAAATCTTGCATTGTAGTGTGGCCACCAAATAATTATTAGCATGTCTTAATCCCCCACTTAAATGTACATGTAGCTTTAATTTCCATTAGCATAAGTATTAGCTCCTAAGTGCACATGAAGGTATGTGGGTAGGTAGGGTACTCCATGATCCATGAAATGAATTATTTCCATCTCCATTCCTTTGTATTCACTCTTGTGAATGCATATATATTCATAAATCCACTTGTATTTGAATTTAAATTCCTACAAAATAACATAGAAATTTTCAATTAAATTTTAGAAAATTAATATACACACAAAAATGACCATTTTGCCCTTTGATGAAGATGAATATGTGACAATTTAAAAATAATTTGAATTTTGGTTTAAACAAGTTTAAACACCCAATATGATCATTTATTTAATTTAAATAGATTTAATATGGTAGTAAAAAAATGCACATTTACGTGCACATCAGTCCTTAACTTACTTCTCCGAGGGTCAACTGATCCTAATGGTTTTGCGGGATCACCAATAACTTATCCTTCTTCTTTGTGTATTCCTTCATGTATGTAACATCATTTAAGTCTTACCTATGACTAAGCCCTACATACTGGAACTTTGGACTAAATTAGCTAGAGGCTATAGCTAATGTATACGACGCGACCTTATACCAGTCCCATCTGGTATTCAAATATCTGAGTCATTTACTTAGGGTTAACTACCCTTAATATTTTCTTTGAAAAAATTTCTTTCAAATTGATTTAATCTTTTAAATCATACTTAAACAAGGAAAACATACTTTTTTTACTCAAATCTCTTTGCCATGATATATGCTTTACATAAAACATTGTTGATGAAACCTTCAAAACCCTTGTTTAAAATCTTTAAACAATCACTTTCGAAATCATTGAAAGTACCCCTTTCGAAACAAGTTAACTCCTTCACCTTGAAACACTAAGCTGAAAGGCCAAAGCATATCTTTCGAAACCTTTTACAAAAGATGTATCAAAACCATTGAAAGTGTCCTTTTGAAAGCCTTATATAACCTTAGACATCCTCTTTTAAAACACTTCAAAATTGCCTTTCAAAAACATTGGAAAACTCCAATTTAAATACTAAGAGTAAACCTTTTGAAATCATTAGGGAACTTCCCTTTCGAAAGCTTCATCATATAACTTTCGAAAGCATTAAAGTCCTTTACTTAAAACAAACCTTTTAGAAGCATTGGGTTTAGGTAAAAGTTTCTAGTTTCGAAACCATTTAAAACCATTCTTTTTGAAACCTTTAGGTTTAACTTTCAAAATATCAAAGGGTCTTAAAAGAACTAAGACGAAAGCATTTCTTTTGAAAGCATTTTCCTAAATAAAAGAAAGTGAATGGTGTCGAAACCAACCCCTTCGAAAGCATGGAGAAGCGTCTTTAAGGTTTAAAACAAAAGGACCCTTTCGAAGGCATAGCTACAATAGGTAAAAAGCGGCAGCAGGGGTTTTGACCTCTTCGAAAGCTTGTTCTTTAAAACAAAGGCGGGAAGCTCTTTCGAAAGCTCTTTTTTTTAAAACATTTGACCAAGTCGAAAGATGGTTCCTTTGAATGCCTCATTTATAACCAAAATGGTTCTAAGTTTACCAAAGCTACTTCAACCCATTCGAAAGCCTATTTCAACTCCATACCTTTCACCTAACTCCAATCCACTACGTATCAAGGCCGCTACCATGTGTATTGGTTTCGACTTAGATGGAGGTGGCAGTATGAGGTCGAAAGGTGGCTATAACTGGCGAAGCAGTAAATCTTTGTAAAACTGAATTTTAACTTTTTAAAGAAATTTCTTTCCAACTAACTTGCCTTGTGTGTCAACATATAATTGGTTGCCAATACTTTTTCAAAATCTTTTCTAAAAGTGCTGCCAAATTTCAACAATTAACAAATTAAAACATTTACAAATAGCCACTTCTCATTTTATAGACATATAAAACATTTAATCCCATACCTTAAATAATTTTATATCTTTAATAAAACACTTAGGAAAATTCTCCAAAAATTCTTATAAATCACTTTTAGTATGTTCTAACATATTTAAATTTCTGACCCAAAGCTTACTTATAATAGTGATAATTAATTTAAATCCAATTTAACCATTTCCTTCACTGGAAAATTCATAATAGATCCACATTAATTTAGAAAATTATGAAACTTGAAACCCATCTCTCTTCTGACCTCATATCAAAGTTGCAAGGCATTTGGATGTTAGTTGATAGGTTTTTCAAATTAATACTTATCATAAAATCTATATGAAACAATAAAATTCATCAACAAGCATATATGTCTATTTAACATTCAAAACATGGCATAATACTATACAAAACATATTCGATATGTTCTAAAGCCGAAAATAAGAAATATGAGATGTAATCTATTATTCACCTTAGCTTGTTGTTAAGGAGTTTGAGATTTGCTCTTGAATAAATTTGATTAAGCTTCTTCCTTTGATTCTTGCTCAACTTCCCCTTGCTTTTTCCTAATGGTTTCCAGCCAAGCTTGGTTTAGTTTTTTTTAATGAATGTTTGTAAGTGAGAAATGGAACGAAGGTTTAGGGTATAAGAATACAACATGCTCCTATTTTTTTGGCAAAGCCAGTGGGGTTGAATAACCTCTACCATTTATTTATATTGATAAGCATAACTTACAATATAAATGAGATACAAAGATAGTAAGGAAGGTGATACGGAATTAAAGAAAAAAGAAAAATAGGAGGAAAATAAAGACACGGCATATAAGCCAGGACCACTTTGCAAAAGTATCCGCATCAAAGGTGTAGGAAGACAAGGATAACATAGAGAGAATATTTCCGCAGATCTGAAAATATATCTGCATTCGATTCTTGCACTTATGAGTGAATATTCTTTGATTTCTTTCCTTCCAAATTTCTACGATCGCTACTTAAGTAATATTAAGAGCTCAAATGTTAATGATTGCTTCCATCTTGTTGCTTTATATATGTTCATCCATTCAAGCATACTGTTTCTCTATGGAGACCCATATCCACCTCTTAAATTTATTTTAACCATAAGAATTGAGTGAAGGAGCATATAAAGAATAAATGATGTATATCTTCAACTACAGATGAACAAAATAAACACGAAGTCGAAACTGATATTCCTTTCACTGCCAAATTACCCAGAGTGTGCAGAGCATTTCTAAGCACCTTCCATAGCATAAAGTTTAGCTTTTCATCTGCATTCGTGATCTAGATTCTTTTATACCATGGGAAGAAGTTCAGATACATCTCTCCCGCAATAGCAGAGTAGACAATATGTGTTGAATGGTCTTTGAGGTCATCTGACCATATATATTCTTCATTTTGGCTATAGATATATGGTTTATCATTAAATAAAATTCATAATGCATTTATTGTGGAATTACTAGAATGAGGCAGAGAGATTTTTCCATTGGATATATAGGATATAGCTTTTTCATTTAAGGATATTCCAGTTTGTGTTATATTATCATAAGAGAGCATTCTTTGGAGAATCATGCCTTTCTTTATCCAAGGAGTTGTCCAAGACATACTAGAAGAGGAAAGAAGAAGTTTTGTATACGGAAGCAAAGTATCTGGTGTGTTTATCATTGTTTACCATACCCAACTCAGAGCTTGTTTAGAGGAAGCAAGCCATATATCGTCATCTTTTAAGTTGTTTCTTATGCTCTATTGAACCCACATCGAATTGGATCTTGAAACAAGATTATGAAAGTGCTTAGAGAAAGTAGCAATGTTCCAATTCTTCATATTTTTTATGCCCTACCATCCTTTTATTTTGGAATTTCTAATTTTCTAAAAGCTACAGGAGACAGTTTTGTTGTATGTATAGATCCAGACCACAAGAATTTTATAATAGTAGATCATGTCATGGCTATAAGCTTTATTGGCAGTAAAAATGTTCTGCTCCAATATACTGTCATAGAAAGTATGACAACATTAATTATTACAAGCCTCCCAGGTTGAGATATTAAACGATTTTCCCATTTATTGAAAACAACTATTATCTTTTCATACAGAGGAACACATTGTGTTATTGTTGTTCTCTTAGTTGCTAGAGGTAGTCCTAGGTAAGCCATGTCAGTTTCAAGAGGAAGCATTTCTGTGATGTTCAAGCAATCAGATACTTGATTACAAGGCAAGCAAGCTATTAAAATATGAGATTTTTGTGAGTTAGTTTGGAGACCAGAAAACTTGTAAAAGGAGGAAAGGGTTTCACAATTGTTTGAAGGGACTTAGCACTAGGTTTGCAGAATATTAACAAGTCATCAACAAACGCTAATGTCATCACCATGGGCTTTCAACATTTAGGATGGAGATCAAAGTTTTCAGAACAACTTGCTTCTCAATACCTAATGTAAATGTTTCCATGATTATTATGAATAAGTAAGCAGATATGGGATCTCCTTGCCTCAAACCATTATTTTCTTTGAAATACCCAACAGTATGAGCACTGAACATAAGAGTATATTTCACAATCGAGATACATTAATATATCCAATTGCTGAAAGTAGTAGGAAAATTCATCATATGTAGTATGGACATGAAGGCGGTCAAGTTGACCGTTTCAAAGGCCTTTTTAATGTCTATCTTAAGCATAGCTCTAGGGGATATATATGGAGAGGAGTAACCATTCAATAATTCATGAGTCAAAAGGACGTTGTCTATGATGCTTTTGTTTAGGAGGTATGCCGCTTGGTTAGGGAGATAATTGTTTGAAGGAAATGTTTAAGTCTAGAGGCCAAGATCCATGATATGGACTTATAGATGACATTGTAGCAAGCTATTGGTCTCAATTGAGAGACATCAGCAGGATCATATGTCTTAGGAACTAGTGCAAGGTTAGTAGAATTAATTAAGGAAAGCATTTTGCTTTTGTTGAAGAAATTGTGGACAACTTTATATACATCTAAGGAAATAATGGACCAGCAACGTGTGTAGAAGGTAATAGAGAAACCTTTAGGGCCAGGAGAAGCTGATTTCCACACTGTAATATAGAATTCTTAATGTCTTCATCAGAGATCGGATGAATCAGGGAAGATTGCATAGCTAATGAGTTAGAAAATGAGAAGTTTCTCGTTTTCGTTACAGAGACTTTATCCTTTAAAATAATATATTTGGGCCATGGGCCATAATGCAGCCCAATATCAAACTGTTGTATATAAAAGCATATCAGAGATATTGTATTAGTTCAGTTTATCAATACAATCAATTTTCACTTTCTCTGTTGAATTGCTCTCAGCAAATAATCAATTCAATTCACAATATTCAAACATTGTCAAAAGCTTTATATGGTATCACAGCTATAAAATGCCTTGCGGCAACATCATCAGTTCTCAATAATTCGAAGCATACACTAGGAGCCTAACGGCAAAGATCTATCAGCATAAGATCATCAGAGAATCCTTCATCAGAGTAGAAATCATCATTTGAAGGCATTAACCCATCAGGTGATATCTCATCATTCAGGTTGTTTCTTAAAATTTTTGCAATACTTTGTTAAGAAAACAGGTACCATACCAAGAAATCTTTAAGATTTCTGATTGCAACAAGTTCTCTTATCAAAGTCAAGCAAATTTATAGCAAGAAAATTCAAAAAGACAGAAATCCAATTCAAGAAAGCAGTCAAGAAACACAAAGAAAGCAATTGTCGTGCCAAGACTTATCAAAGAAATCTCATCATCTAAAGTCTTGGCTGCATCTAACCTCATATTGTTTCTAGTAGAATTTTCTTGAATCAGCAATCTTCTTGAATTTCCTTTCTCCTCTGTCAACAAGAAATCTTTAATCATGGCCGAAGGAGACAATGCTTCAGCAACTTCAGACAACACCCACAACCCACAGCAGTTTACTGATGCAACAGAAAGACTAATCAAAACCGTTATCAGTCCACAAAGCCAGTTAATCACTGTGCATCTAGAGGAAGACAATTATCTCTTATGGAAACTGCAAGTTGAGACAGCAATGCAAGGATATGGGCTAGAAGGCTTCATTCTTGGTTCTATTCCCATTCCTCCAAGATACATCACTGATTCACAAAATAAGATGATCAGCAATAAAGAATACACAAAATACTACAGACAAGATAGATTGATAAGTTCATGGCTTCTATCATCTATTGACACAAAATTGCTATCACAAGTTATAGGATGTAAGTCATCAAATGATATTTGGATTACTGTTGAAAGGATATTCAACACTCAGTCTGCTGCAAAAATTATGCATTATAAAAGACAATTGCAGAATATTACAAAAGGAAATCTGCAAATGAGGGATTATCTGTCACAAGTTAATAATATCTGCAATATGTTAGAAGCAGCAGGACACAAAGTGTCTGAAACAGAGCAAGTTTTAAGTATCTTGAATGGACTTAGTGATGAATATGAAGCAGTTGTTGCTGTTGTATCATCACAACCAAGTTTGCCACCTGTACAGTATGTTCATGCTACACTTCTTGCACATGAAGCAAGAATAGATCACAAAAAATCTCAAGAAACAGATCTATCTATCAATTATACTTTTAACTCAAGAAACAAAGGGCAAAATCAAAACAAACAAGGTCAAACTTATCAAAGAGGAGGCAATTCTAACAGATTCAGAGGCAGAGGCAGATACAACAACAACAATAGGCTCAAGTGTCAGATTTGCGAGAAAATTGGTCATACTGCTGTGAAGTGTTACTTTAGTTTTAATGCCAATTATGTACCAAATCAGAATAATCAAGGAAATGTAAAGTCTGATGCAAACATGGCTCAAGTTCAATCAAACACTAACAGTAATGGTGAAGTCAATCAAAGTACTGTAGCAACAACAGAACATATACATGATGAAAGCTGGTATCCTGACTCAGGGGCAACCAATCATATAACAAATAATCTAGACAACTTGAATCTTGGCAATAAGGAATATAGAGGTAAACAGTCTATATGCATGGGGAATGGTGAGCTAGTTAATATTACTCACACTGGAAGAACCAATATTAATGGCAAAAGACAATTATATTTAAACAACTTATTAAGAGTCCCCAAAATAAAGAAAAATCTCTTAAGTGTGTCACAATTTGCAAGAGACAATAATGTATACTTTGAATTTTATCCAGATTACTGTTTTGTTAAAGATATACTGACTAATGAAAATCAGGGTGATGCAGTCAGAGGACTGTACAGACTCAATCTTAAAAAACAGTTGCAAATCTGAAAGAAATCAGAGATGTTGTAATATAGGTGAAATGGATCAGTATAAAGAAAATAGAAGTGTGTTTGATTTGTGGCACTACAAACTTGGCCACCCAAACACAAATGTTGTGAAACAAGTACTTGAGAAAAATAAAATTGTGTTTGATGATATTACTTTACCTTATGTTTGTACTTACTGTCAAATGGGTAAAAGTCATAAGCTGCCTTTCAATGACTCACTGACCAAGTATTCAAAACCTTTAGAATTGGTAGCAACTGACTTATGGGGACCTGCCCCAATCTTTTCTGATTATGGCTATAGATATTACATATCTTTCATTGATGCATATTCAAGATATACATGGATTTATTTTTTAAAAGCTAAATCAGAAGTATATAATGTTGTAGTATACTTTATTTTGCTAGCTGAAAAACAAACTGGCAATCAACTTAAAATCATTCAATCAGATGGTGGTAGTGAGTACAAACCTCTCAGAAATTACTTTGCTGAGAAAGGAATTGTACATAGAACCACATGTCCTTATACATCTGAACAAAATGGTCTAATAGAGAGAAAGCATAGACATATAGTTGAAACAGGGCTAACACTGCTTGCTCAAGCATCATTACCATTGAAATTCTGGCCTGATTCCTTTAATACTGCTGTATATTTGATCAATAGACTTCCCACAAAAGTTATTAAAGGAATTAGTCCAATAGAAAAACTTTTAGGTGTTAAGCCTGACTATCAAAGTTTAAAGACTTTTGGATGTCTATGTTTTCCTCACACAAGACCATACAATAATAATAAATTATATTTCAGGGCAAAACCATGCACTTTCATAGGATATGCAGCAAATCAGAAAGGATACAAATGCTTAGATGAAAATGGCAAGATCATAATTAGCAGACATGTTGTGTTCAATGAACATGTTTTTCCCTTCAGAAGTACAAGCATTAAAACAACTCAAAAGATACAGAATCCAAAGAATTCTGTGCAAAGTATACCTGTCTACAAGCATAATCCTTATCCTGTGGTGATTGAAAGGACTGCTGAGGGTGATGATTCACAACTCACAATACCAGATCAGCCAGGTCACGAATCATCAAACTCACCCAGCTATCTCAGTCAAATTCCTGCAAATTCAAAACATCAAACAGATTCAGTTGATGAAAGAGAACCTGAAAGCATACAAGTGCAAGCAAATAATGACAACAATCAAAGGAGTCCAGATGCATCACCACAGAACAAGACTGGCCATCCAGTGATTACAAGGTCAAAAAGTGGAATCTTTAAACCCAAAGTTTACACAGCAACATCAAATTTAGAGGAGCCAGAAACATTTAAGCAAGCTGCAAAGGACAATAACTGGAAGACAGCTATGGATGAAGAGTATAATGCCTTGATAAGGAATAACACATGGGAACTTGTACATCCACCAGACAACAAACATATAGTAGGATGCAGGTGGACATACAGGTTAAAAAAGAATTCTGATGGAACAGTGTCAAGATATAAAGCAAGACTGGTAGCAAAAGGCTACACACAACAATATGGATCTGATTTCAATGAAACATTTTCTCCTGTGGTCAAACCAGCCACTATAAGAATTATCTTAAGTATTGCCCTATTTAATCAATGGAACATCAGACAATATGATGTTAATAATGCATTCTTAAATGGTACTCTACAGGAGGAAATATACATGGAGCAACCACAAGGATACAAAGAAAATACAAGACTTGTGTGCAAACTAAAAAAGGCTATATATGACCTTAAACAGGCACCAAGAGTCTGGTTTGACAAATTGAAAGTCACATTAACTCATCTTGGCTTTCAATCTACAAAATCAGATAACTCCTTATTTATTAAAAACAACAATAAGACAAGTGTGTACATTTTAATATATGTTGATGATCTTGTCATTACAGGAAATGATGAGAATGAAATCAAATGTCTTGCTCAATATTTAGACAAGAAATTCTTCATCAAAGATTTGGGTTCTCTGAACTATTTTTTAGGCATTGAAGTCAAGAGGAAATCAAAGTCAGAAATTATCCTCAGTCAGAAAAGATATATTCTAGAGCTATTAAAAAGGAAAAAAATGGACAATGCCAAGCCTCAACCTACTCCAATGATAAGCCATCTGTATTTATCCAAAAACAGGGGGGAATACATAACAAACACTAAACAATACAGAAGTGTTGTTGGTGCTTTACAATATTTAACTATTATAAGACCAGATATATCTTTCAGTGTTAACAAAGTGTGTCAATTCATGCAGGAACCAAGGGATGATCACTGGAAAGCTGTTAAAAGAATACTGAGATACATAAAGGGAACTGCAGATTATGGACTATCAATGAAAAAAGGCAACCATCTAAACATAACTGGATATACAGATGCAGAATGGGGAACTAATCCAGATGATCGTAGATCTACTACAGGATACTGTATTTACATAGGAGACAACCCAGTGTCATGGTGCTCTAAGAAACAGTCAGTAATATCAAGATCCAGCACAGATGCCGAATATAGAAGTGTTGCAAGCGCAACTGCAGAGATCATGTGGATACAGTCATTACTACATGAACTAAACATCAAAACGCAAAACAAACCAACATTATGGTGTGACAATCAAAGCACGGTATGCATGTCAGCAAATCCAATACTTCATTCAAGGACAAAACACATAGAAATAGATCTGTATTTTGTCAGAGAACAGATACAGAAAGGAAATTTGCTAGTGAATCACATACCATCGGCTTACCAGAGGGCAGATACGCTTACCAAAGCATTATCAAGGCAAAACTTTGTCAGATTCAGAGAAGATTTGAAGGTCACTCTCATCAACTCAACTGATTCAAACGAAACTGCAGAGTTGCATCAACAAAACTCAAAAGCTTCAGCTCAAACAACAGCAAATTTGCCATCTGAATCGCCTCCGAAAAGGAACTGATGTACTCAGATCATCAATTCGACTTGAATCTTCTCAAAGGAACATACTACAATGATGGAATAACTCAGATCTGTGCAATTTGACTACAGATCTGATCTGAAAATACCTAATTTGATGAATCGGAACTAAGAGGAGACGCCATGGCTAACCCTAATGTTGGTTTGAGGGGGCGAGTTAGAAAATGAGAAGTTTCTCGTTTTCGTTACTGAGACTTTATTCTTTAAAACAATATATTTGGGCCATGGGCCATAATGCAGCCCAATATCAAACTGTTGTATATAAAAGCATATCAGAGATATTGTATTAGTTCAGTTTATCAATACAATCAATTTTCACTTTCTCTGTTGAATTGCTCTCAGCAAATAATCAATTCAATTCATAATATTCAAACATTATCAAAAGCTTTATATAATGGATGTTTGGGAATTTGAAGGTTGTTAAGGAAAGAGCTATTTGAAGGGGAGGGAAGACCTCCAAGAAGAGATGTGTAATAGTTGAAAAAAGCAGCATCTATCAGAGGAAGGGAAGAATGAGTAACTCCTTACATATCAGTAATCTGATGTATAATTGACTTAGCTTGTCTGATTTTTAAGGAAGCATGGAAGAGATTGGAATTCATATCTCCATAAGTTGACTAGTTTTGTTTGTATTTCTGCAAGACCATTCTGGCTTCTATATTCAAGGCTTGTTCATGCTGAGTGATGAGATCGGTTTCTTTTTCATATAAGAGTGAATCTGAGCTGGAACTAAGTATCATCTGTTTGAACTGTTCAAGTTGAGATATTATATCAGTAGACAGTTTTTTACCTTCTCCATAAATGCTTCTAGCCCATGATTATATGCTGCTTTTGTGTTCTTCAATTTCTTTTGCAAGATGAGCATAGAATTTCCCAAAGTTGATATTTTCAAAGCATCATTGACTACCTACATTAAACTGATATTTTGAGTCCATTCATCGTATGGATCGAGAAGGAGGGTTTCTTTTTGTTAGAATTATGATTGTTTGTGGATTTGGAGATTTTTGAGAAGGAAGAATTGTTTGAAGAAGGATTGGAAACTATGACAGTGGTATAATAATGTATAGAGGGCAAAGGGTGATTGGGTTTAGAAGTAATAGGACAATCTGAAGGGGTGAAGATACAATTGTTTCCTATTTTCATCATTTCAATGGGATGGGATAAGTTGAGGTTGGTATCTGTTGATACAGTGTGCACATTCAAGGGATATGCATAATGCTGGATTGAGAACTGCAGGAGAAGGCAACAAGGGAGGAAAATTAGAAGTGGAAGCATGTAACTGAGAATGTGGATGTATGTAGACTACAACTGGAGCAGATTTAGTATGGTTAGATGATAGAGAGGAGTAAGAAGAACATGCCCGCTGTTAATCATCAGGGGATGTTTTGTGTGCATTGTTTTTAATTATGTGAATAGAGAAGATATTATCTTTTGCATGCATGGATTCGGTATCTGGTTGCTTTTCTTTATTTTGTTGAATTGGAGCATTAGCATTAATGCTCAGTGCTGCATAATTAACCATTTATGTGTTGTGCACATTTTATACAGCGGTATTACTTCTTTTTGCACATTCTTTTATCTTAATTCCCTCTGTTGCATTCATTTCTTTTCCACTAGCAATAACATCCATTCCTTCATAATCTTTTTCTATAACATCACACATGTTTTCATCATCCACGTTTATTTCTTCTTCCTCTATCGGTTCAAGGACAGCGTATTTATTTCTCATGTGCATATCCTTCACATTCAAATTCTCATTCACAGTTCGTTTTGCAATCTATCTATAATCTATTGTTTTTTCCTTCCCAATTTTTTTCTTTTCAGTATGTACATTATTAATACTTACTTCTTTTGAGTGGACATCAGCCAGACTTATACTTTTCTTTGCATTTTCCTTTCTTTTTCCTATAGCTGCATTTTTCCAAACCCTATTTTGTACCATATTAGTATATGGTCTGATAAGTTGTGTCTTAACTGCAACATCAATCTTCACACTTTGCATCTCATTTTTCTCAGCATCATTAGCTACCAGTTTGTCTGGATTAGGCAAAAACTGGCAATTCAAGGGTTTATGTCCAAATACATTGCAATACGTGCATGTATCTGGTTTCCAGAGATAATTTATATTTATAAACTGTGTTGTTCCATCTGTATTCAGGAAAGGGAAGGAAGAAACAAGTTCTTAGTTGGGAAATATTTCAATAATGCACTTTGCATGTTGTATATGTTGAAGTGATTCAATAGCTTCATCTAAACATATAAGTTTTCCCAACCTATTAGCTAACCAATTTATATCCAAAGGAGACCAAAGATAAATGGCTATGTTCGAGAGTTGCACCCAGATTGGAACTGATCGAATCGAACAACAAACATTGCTGGTTGTTGGATCCCATTATTTAATTATGATTAGCTTGTTCTTCATTACTTTGGGATCGCTTCTTATTATCTTAGTAGAAAAAGAAAGATGAATCCATCTGACTTAACTAAGTGTATGACAATGGCTTATCAAGGAAGAAACCAACCACATTGTCTTTCCAAATTTCTTCACCAGCAGCAATTACAGAAGATGGTGGCACCATAGCATCACCGTTAAATGTTAGATCCAATTGAACAGGAATGTACTTTCCTACGTTTCGAGGAATATTCTTCGAAAGGGAAGTCCTTGTTCAGAAGAATTAGAAGGAGCAGTGGAATTTGGGGAGCTAGAAGGAAGGCAAGGAGATGAGGGAGATTGGGAGGATTGGATTAGAGATGAAAGGACAGGCACAGAAAGAAGAATAGGTGTAGCTAAGACTGGGTCTGGAGGACAAGAGGGAGGAGGTGGAGGAGGATTAGTTAAAGGTGGGTTGGTGGATGAGGAAGGAAGAGAGTATGAGTTCAGAGTGGATAGGGCGGGAATAAATCGAGCAGTTGCCACTAAAAAAATTGAAATGTAATAAATTATACAAATCTCAATCCCATAACCATTTACATTAATTTATCTAATTAAATGTCTTAAATAGTGTTAGTCAAAATTAGGGTCATTACATTATCTACATTGGAGACGTATGACGAAAAGACTGATCCAACAGTTCATTTAATGAGGTACATCTGGAACATGCAAGTGCTAGGTGCATTTGAAGAGGTCAGGGGACGTTGTTTCCCTTTATATTTGACAAATTTGGCGGCGTTATGGTCTAAACAGCTGGAGAACAGTTCCATCATCACATGGATCGAGTTAGTGAATAGATTTGTGAAACAGTTCCGAGTCCATATTTCATGACCCAAAAATGCAATCACACTATCAAGTATGAAGTAGAGGACCGAGAGACCCTCAGGAGTTTTTTGTTAGGTTTCAATGTGGCGGAGGTCGCGGTAGATAAGTCAGATCCATCAATGGTTTTAATGGCGGTGGTTTTAGGAATAGCCAATAAGTCGGATTTCAATGTTGATTCGGAATGGGGTCCTCCGATGGATCTCATAGAATTTTATCATGAGGCCAAGAGATACCTGCATCAGGAGGATGCTAAGGTAGATTAGGATGAAATTAATGCGATGGATGGCGAAGGACTGTGTGGAGAAGGATCCAGCAAAGGAAAAGGAAAATGAAAGATGGATGACGACAAAGGAGGAAACTAAAATTCTCTTATAAAATAGATTTAAATCAAACCTCAAAGTGGATATATCTAGATACCAAGGGACAAATCCCCTATCGGAAGACAACGAAGAGAGAGCTCACGGAATATGAGAGGATGTCCGGAAAATATTGCTTATTCCATAAGTTGGATGGGCATAACACAAATGATTGCAAATAATTGTGCGATCTAACCGAAGAATAGGTCAAAAACAACCAATTACAGTAATACGTGAGAACTCGAACTGTGTTGGTGGAATAAGAGCAGCCATCAACCATAATGAATGGAAACTGCCTTGGATCAAGGACGATAATAGTAATCTCTTGATCATGATGGCAGGGAATCATGTTTAGTCCTCATACCCTATCTTTACTTTCAATAAACAATGCAACATTATAGTCAATCCACTTACTCATGTACGGGATCTTTATTGGTCCTTATGGACGCTCTACGCTGGATGCTAGGTTGTAGCGCTTGGTGAGGCAATTATCGTGATGTTAGACTTTATCTTCTTTAATGTTTGAATTCGATTCCATTATATGAATCATTGATTATTGAAATCCACTTGAATGTGATGACTGATATAGATAGCTTTAAAATCCTGTCCAAAGAGAGGGGACAAAAGTGCAGGGTGTAAGTCCCCATGCCGGAGAGCGAGCAGATGGATTTGAGCGATATTGATCAGTTTAAGCTCCGTCCAGAGAGACAGAACATGAGTGCAAGAAGTAAGTCCTCTCATTGGAAAGTGAGCAGATGGGCTTGCTTGTCGTTAAGTCTTCTCATCAAAGAGTGAGCGGATCGGGCTCGGCAAGGGTCTGGAGAGACCATGGATCTGATTAATGTTTCAAAGAGACTATGAATTTGATTAACTGTCCTGAGAGACCATGGATTTAATTATCAGTCCTAAATGACCACAAATTCAGTTAACAATTCAGAGAGATCGTAGATTTAACTATCGGCTATGAACGGTCATAGATTTGACTAATTATTCGGAGAGATCGAGACTTCAACATACGGCTACTAGCTCCCGGATGGACAAGGATGATTCTGATTTACGGTATAATGAATGAAATAAAAATTCTGAGAGAATACTGAATGATTCTTTGTGACGACACCCAAGCAAGGACTTGAGTCCTTACCTATCATGGACTGGAATGAATTTTGGTTTACAGGTGAATTCAAAAGAACTGGATGATTCACAATAGCTTGATCGGCCGATAACCAGAAGATTCAATTACTAATATTCCATCGACGTCAACATTTGTTCTTGAGAAAAACACATCTTCAATTCCCAAGGCATGCTTTAGAGGGCAAGTGTTATCCCACCTTTTGACCAAGCAGTGTATAGACAAACTGGACGAGTCAAACTATCAAGACAGGAAGCCCAAAATGATTGCCATGAGAGTCCAAAACTCAAGTAAAATTAAGATCACAAAGCAAATATAAGTCCATTCCAAAAAAAGAGGAACCAAAATTTAACAAGTGTTGGATTAGTATCGATCTAACTCATGGATCGGGACAAATCCACGATATTTCGCCCAAATGACCTCCAACTTTCTATACTCCAAAACCATGCTACCTACAACCTATTTCTAACCTTCTATGATCGTTCACATGCATTAATGATCGATCTCCTTGGACTCTAGAAATCAAAAACTCCATTCTTCCTTAGATCCATCAATTGGACTTAGAAACAAGCTAATAATGATGCAAACAAATTTGTAATCAAGAAGCTAACCACATTCGAGCCAGTACAAAGCATTCAAAACAACCCATATGGCTATCTTACGTATCGGTACAGATCCAAGATGATGGATCGGTACCGATCCACAAATATTGATGCGGTGGCCACCATTTTCGCTGGAGAAATGGTCTGGGGCATGGAGAGCGAGGTGGAGATCATGGGGTCAAGTATTCGGGCAACCTCAACTATAAATAGAAGCGTATGGGCTCATTTTTGGGGATCTTCTTGCTCATCTACAACTTTTCTATAATTTTCTTGTAATCACTCATGGATTTATACTGATCCATAATAACAGAAGTGTAAACATTACTGTAAATCATCAACAAAATTAAGTGGACTTAGGCAACTATTAGCCGAACCATTATAAAACGATATCTGTTCTTTTCTTGCTCTTTTCAATTTACTTCTCTTCTCTTTTTATTCTCTACTATATTCATTTGTGTGTTTTTGCCAATTTTTGTTAAAAAAATTAATCACTTTAACCATGATTAATTACTTCAATTATCATTATTTAAAATGATTAATTAACTTTAAACATGATTAATTACTTCTAACATCATTATTTGGAATGATTAAATAACATTGATCGTCGTTGTTGGGATGATTAATCAACTTTGAAATACCATTATTAAAATGATCAATAACCTTAAAACATCATTATTAAAATGATAATTAACTTTAAAAGATCATTATTAAAATGATTAATCAACCTTAAAACATCATTATTAAAGTGATTAATTAATTTTAAAAAATCATTAATAAAATGAATAATTAATTTTAAAACATAATTATTAAAATGATTAATCAACCTTCAATCATCCTTATTCAAGTGATTGATTAATTTATAACATCATCAATACAATGATTAATTAATTTTAAAACATCATTATTAAAACGATTAAATACATCATTATTTAAATAATTAATTAACCTTAATCATCATTATTTAAAATGATCAGTTCATTCTAAATATCATTACTAAAATGATTAATTAACTTTAAACATATCATATTTAAATAATTAATTAACTTTGTAAAAACTCAAGCACAAGATCAAACAAAAAGATTTTCCAAAGAGATAATATTCTAAAAATACCGATATAACGATAGTCGCTATATAAACACTTTCATAAACAGTTTCATATGTCATTTATTCATTCAAGCATCTCATACATAAGCATAAACATATATACAAAGGCAAATAACATTCATATAACATGGAGAGAGCATCATTTGTAATTATTTACTTAAATTTCTCGATTAATCCCAAGTCATTATCATCTTACCAAAGATGTCATCCGCTTAAAGCGGGAACCAAGCCAGTAACCATTACTTTTCCACATATACATAACAAGCAACTAACAACCATTATTATTATCTATAACAAAATTTAAAACTTTAGGTTTAAAGATCAGATATCTCACCAAAAAGCAACCGAATCAAGCCAAGCTACCACCATACCTTGTACTAACACCCAAACTTTGTTTTTCTTTGTAAAAGTTTGAATTTTTGGAGCCTAGAGGGGCTAGATGGATTTGGCCAGGGGTAATATAGGCTCGGCGATGTATGATGAGGGGTGGTATTGGGTCTTGTTGTGAAGTATATAAGATGTAGAGAGGAAATGAAGTGTTTTAACTAAGTTTTAAGGGATTTGAAATGGAAAAGTAGGTTTTTAAAACTTGATATTTTATGGAAGCCATGGAAGAGCTTGGAAAGAAGAAGTGAAAGTTTTGGAAATAATAAAATGAAATGAAAATGGGAAATAAAAATAGAGAATTATTTTTATATAAAATAAGATAGGAAAATTACCCGTTTGCCCTTAGTTCATTTACCCTCCTTAATCAAGTGCCGCATCACCACCTCCCTTCACCCATTTCACATGCCACCTTCCCCTCTCTAAATCATCCCATCATTTCACACTTTTTGTATGTACTTTGATGTGTCACATTATGTCACATTTCCTTTTCCACTTTCTTTTATTTAAAATTTTAAAAGAAAAGTCAACATTATTTTCTTAAGTAAATATTTTTAAACTTATTAACTCAAATAATTTTCTATGTCAAATATTCTTTAGGGTACACAACATATTCTGACAACTATTAGATGATGAAAGGTCGAAAATCCCAAAAAAAAAATTCGATTTTTTTACCAAACTCCTTGTATTTTTAAACCAAAATTTAAAATAATTTTACCATCATTAGTTTTTACTAAAAAGTGGTTTATTTGAGTTATAAAATCCATTATTTAAAGATTTAAATATTCAAGTTTTAAAGTGATTAAACTACGGGTCGTTACTTCTTCCCTCCTAATGAAAATTCGGTCCCCGAAATTAATCATACACAACAAAAAGTATCGAAAGACACCTAAGTGATAGAATTCAATAAACATATACAAAGAAAGTGCCTCTACCACAACCTGGTGAGTACACTAAAATGATACAACAAACTACAAACAACTACGACAACAACTCGAGATAAGAATCCCTAATATAGTCCTCGGTTTCTCAAGTACTATCTCTATTATCTCTACTCCATTGAACCTTTATAAGATTCACATCCATTGTCCTCAATCCCTTTTAATCTCGCACGATGATACGAATTACGCACCTAAGAATAGTTAGGTTAGGCTAAACTTTCAAATCCATTTGTTGTGCTGGTTCTACTATCGTCGAAGGGTCGTGTACATATTTACGTAGATGAGATACATGAAATACATTGTGCACATATGATAGTCTATCTAGTAACTTCATTCTATATGCAAGTCCACCAATCTAGTCCAATATGGGAAAAAGGTAAATATATTGAGGGGCTAGCTTCCTTGATAACCCAAACCTCACAACGCTTCTAAATGGAGAGAACTTCACAAACACCGAATCCCCTACTAAGAACTCTATAACAACCCAAAATTTAAGCTATAATAATTAATGAATTTATTAATTAAATAATAAAATAAGTTTGTGAAATTATTAAAATTAAGCCACGGGAGTCGCGCCATTATGTCTATGGTAATATTATGGTCAATTTCCAAATATAGTTTGTCAAAATCCAAGTTAATATGAAGAAGAAATGAAGAAAAAAATAGGTCAGGTCGACCTTAGGGTCAATTCCTAATGTGCATAGGTCGACCTTCCACATATATAGGTCGACCGTCACTTATTCCAGGTCGACCGCCCTTATATTTGGACATTGTTTCGTTCAGATTCAAACGTGATGTAGTTTTCCAATTTTCTTCAATCATGTGCGTCTGTGCTTCCATCCGACAGTTCTCGGTGAGCCTATGATGAGGTTGCACCAGATTTAATCTTCAAATTCAATGGTCCGAGATCCCTAAACTACACTATAAATAAAACCTTAGGCCTAGCTATTTTTCTTATTCATATTTTCTCCTATTTGGGTTCATTGCCAGAGGCTGGACCCTAAATAGAAAAAATTTCTAAGGAGGAAATCTTTTTAACAAAAATATTCTAGGCTCTAGAAGTGGATCAAGGAAGGCCAAGGAATAGAGCTAAGGATGGCAGGTGAGTGTTTTGTAATCATTTTAGATTTTTAAGTAATTTAAAATAATAAGGTTCTCAATAGTTGTAGTTTTCTGCAATTTTGAGATAATTTTATATAAGTTATGTACATCTAGTTTTTAAAGTTCTTTTCAGTCTATTTTATTCTATTATTCAGCTATTTTATTTAGTTATTTGCAGCTATTTACTGTTATTTGCATTTGTTTTACGTTAGAATTCAGCCTGTAAATTTTAGTTTCTTTTTATTCCTTTTTATGTAAATAAAATATAAGAATATTAAGAAAGAGAATAATTCTCAAAATGGATTAAATTAGAAAACACTAAATTTACATAAATTAGATGTAAAATAAGAAAGACTGTAATAAAAAGAAGATAGACTAAAATAGGTAAGTTTGAGAAATTTGCAAGCATTAGTATAACAAGTGGTTTTAACTAAAAAGATAGACCAAAAGAGTAACAATTATAACGTAGGTTATAATTAAGCAGAAAGAACAATAATGGCTTATTTTTTACAATTAAGTTAATAAGGGAATATAGCAGAAAAAACAGTAAACGCTTATTTTAAAACTTACAATTAAGTTAATATGCAAATATAGCAGAGACAACAGAAGGCTTACTTTAAGACTTAGATTATGTTAATAAGTAAATACAGAACAGAAATAATAGAAGAGACTTATTTTAAAAACTTACACTAAGTTAATAAGTAAGAATAGAAATATGGCCCATACCAACAACATTCCCTTTCATACTAGAACTGACGGTCTCATAACAGATTAGGTAAGCTGGGCAGGACCCTTTCAGACTAGGACTGATGGTCTCACAATAGCTAGGTGAGGCTGGGACATGCTAACTAGAGTAAATAAGTTGTCAATAGACAAAAGCTCATATTGAGGGATTTGGGCAAGGGGAGCAACTAGATTTTGTTTGTTAGGACTCATACCAACAGCATTCCCTTTCAAACTAGTACCGATGGTCTCACAAATCACTTAGGTGAGGCTGGGCAGGACCCTTTTAGGTTAGGACTGATGGTCTACGATAGATTAGGTGAGGTTGGGCATGCTTATGCTGACAGATTGAGTAAGAGGTCACAAGAGGGGGATGATAGCGAGTGTGTACCAATGGTGATTGAGCGTGCGACATCGATTAGGGTTGCAATTCGCTACTGCGTTCCAAACGCTAAACATGTGTCTTTTACTTTGGGACCCACGGGATGGGACTAGCTCACAGTGGCACAACAGAAATAGAAGGCCAATCAATGGGTAGAATCAGGATTCGGCCTAATTAAAATAGGATTAGGATTTCAACCTAATCACAACAATCTAAGACAAATGCAAACAATCACAATCAAAGCAAACAGTCAAACAGAATCAAAAATATATTTTATCCCAATTTTATTTTTCCTCTATTTCCTTTTTTACTAGAACTGTTGCTAAGTCTATTATCTTTATCTTGCTTAGAAATGCTAGTAATTACTTTCACTCACCAGACTTATAGTATGACCCACTCCTCTATTTCCACTTTCACCCCCATAGGCCGGCAGAGACAAGGATAGTTGATTCAGATTTCTTGGAGATACATTCCCGGAGTTCTTCGTGTATTCTTCTTTTCAGTTTTCTTTCATTTGGTTTTTGATGTACTGGTACTTATGAGAGGGTTGATTATTTTATTGTACTCTGATTTTATGAGACTGAGATGTATTTTTCATAAAACATGTGTATTTGGTATTTGAGAGGTGTTTTTCAGACTTATTTATGAAGTTTTTATTTTGAATAATGAGTTACCATTTAAATGTTTCCGCTGTTTATATTTATTTATCTTGTGAATCTTTGTCTCTGTTTTTGTTTAGCTATACGTATAACGCATCATATCTTTTAGTGTGCCCTTTTTGGGTATACTAATGGGTATGGGGTGTTTCACTTGATATTGGAGCCTAAGGTTACAAGATTCCAAAAAACTTGTTTTAAAAAGTGAAGCATTTTTCAAAGGTAACATATTCTAAAAGTATTTTTCAGAAAGAAACTCTTAGAAATAGTTTTCAGGAATAAAAGAGTTTTTATAAAAATCCCTCCAAAGTCCAGTTCAACCTTCTTTTGATCCTTTCGAGCCTAAATTTTCTTTTCATTGCATAGTTTGGCTGACTTGTTCCGTAGAGCTACGGTACCAGAGGTGCAAGGGCAATCGCCCAATACATCACCAGTAGGTGGAGATCCCATCAATCTACCTGCAACAGCCGATTTCTCTGGGCTATGCAAGGACTTCATTAGTCCAGGAGGCAAGATGTTTTCCGGCACAGAGGATTTCATGGAGGCACAAGCTTGGTTAAGGAATGCGAATCAAATACTTAGGCTACTAGGATTGGAGGTCCGACAAAGAGTTCAGCTTGCATCTAGGCAGCTGAAGGGAGAGGTTAAAGAGGTCCCTAAATCAAAAAACTCTAAGAAGTAGTGGTGGAAGAATAAGAAGTATTAGGACAAGAGGAAAGAAGGCGGACCTTAAAAGCGGACCAGGAAAGGCGGGAAATGCCATAGTTGCGGATTGGTTGGACATTTCGCAAAGGACTGTAAGAAGGGCTCGATAAAGGGGAGGTGTTATAATTGTGGGCAGCCTGGACACCTTAGTAGAGCTTGTCCTCAGAGGACGAGGTACAGAGAAAGCGCACCTGAAGCGTAAGTACAGGCTTTGGATGTAGCATCTTCTTGTAATGGACCGGGTCGAGGTAGGAAAGCCTCTATAGAAGGCTTGAACTCTATTTTAGATTTTCCTATTCTGACTCTTTTTGACTCTGGAGCATCGCATTCTTTCATTTCTGTTTCCTTGGTTAATTGTTTGCACTTAGATATTTCTCTAGTAGTAGACCCTATAGTTGTTTCAAACCCCATAGGAGGATTGGTACATTTATCCATAATTTGTAGTGGTTTGAAATTTTTTATACTAGGCGTAGAGTTTGATTGTGACGCCAATGTACTGGGATTTTCAAGATATGGAATGATTTTGGGGATGGATTGACTATCCACTTATGGAGCGATATTGGACTGCGAGGAAAGAGTCATCATATTAGAGACATTTAATGATAGGACTCTCATGGTTTCTTGCAACCCACAGGGGTCAGTCATGTTGAGCTTCCCTTATTCCCTTGATTCATCTCTAGGAGAGTTAGATTCTGTTCTAGTCATTAGAGATTTCCCAGACATCTTTGAGAAGGTTAAGGGACTACCCCCTAAGAGAGAGATCGACTTTAGGATATATCTGAATGACAATGCTAAGCCAGTGGCATTGCCCGTGAGACATATGGCTCTTAGGGAGAGGAAGGAGTTAAGTAAGAAGATTGGTGAACTATTGAAGAAAGGCTTCATCAGGCATAGCATACCTGAGTTGGGAGCGCCAGTCATCTTTGCTACAAAGACGGATGGTTCCCTTCAACTTTGCGTAGACTATAGAGAATTGAATAAGCTCACGAAGAAGAACCGCTACACACTTCCTAGGATAGATGATCTTTTCGATCTGTTGTTGGCTCTTCGGTATTTTCTCAACTTGATTTAGCCATTGTATTCCATCAGCTTAGGGTTGCAAGCGATAGCATCGATAAAACAACATTTAGGACACCCGATGGATTCTTTGAATGGTTGGTTAAGCCATTTGGACTAATTAATGCCCTAGCCTATTTTGTAGATTTGATGAGCCGTGTTTTTTGAGATGTCCTAACTAAGTTCGTGGTAGTATTTATGGACGAAATTTTGGTGTTTTCCAAAAGTATGGAAGAGCATGTTATTTATCTTGAGGAGGTTCCTTATACACTTTGTGTTCAACAGTTGATGGAAAAATTCTCGATGTGTCACTTTTGGCATAAAGAGGTGCATTTCTTGGGGCATGTAGTCTTAAGAGAGGATATAGTTGTTAGTCCCGCTAAGGTAGTAGCTGTACAAGATTGGAAGGCCCCCAAGAACGCTACTGAAGTTGGAAGCTTCCTAGGTTTGGTCGGCTATTGTAGGAAGTTTATCAAAGATGTCGCTAAGATTTCAGCACTGCTTACTCGCCTTACGAAGAAGAATGCGACATTCGTGTGGGACGTAGATTGTGAGGATTCCTTGACGATGCTAAAGAGGACCCTTACTAGTGCACCATTGTTAGTTTTACTCAATGGAGCTAAGCCTTTTTTAGTATACACTGATGCATGTGGGACTGGTCTTGGAGCAGTATTGATGCAAGAAGGGAGGGTGGTATGTTATGGAAGTAGACGGTTGAGAACTCATGAGAAGAACAACCCTACCCATGATTTGAAGTTAGCTGCTATTGTTTTCGCACTCAAGTCTTGAAGACATTAATTTTTAGGAGAGAGGTTCGAGCTTTTCACCGACCAAAAATCATTGAAGTACCTATTCTCATAAAAAGATTTAAACCTGAGGCAGCAGCGTTGGATGGAGTTTTTGGCATCATATGACTTTGAGATAGCCTATACACCTGGCAAGGGAAACGTAGTTGTGGATGCGTTAAGTAGGAAGAGAGCAACCCTTAGTCCAATGTTTGTGGAGTGTAAAAGCCTAGAGTTTATTTCCACCTTTGATTTTAAATTCTCTATGGACATTACCCCTAGATTATTGGTAGCATTTGAGGTTAATCCTACCCTCATAGATTAGATTGGCTCGAGGCAGCGAGAGGATTCAGAGCTTATGGATATTCTAGAGAGGATTAGCAGAGGAGAGGTCTCTAGTCATCTCCAACGCTATTCCATTGATAGTAGAGGGTGGCTAAGGAGAGATGGAAGACTTTGTGTCCACTGCACTGGTGATTTGACGAGAGCAGTTCTATAAGAAGCATGTCGTTCTTGAATGACCATTCATTCGGGTGGTGATAAGATGTATATGGGCATGAAAAGAGTGTTTTATTGGAGCGGCATGAAGAAGGATGTAGCAGATTTGTAGCTAAGTGTCTTGTATGCTAAAGGGTTAAGGCAGAGCAGTAGAAGCCTGGCGGATTTCTTCAACCATTTGGTGTACCCAAATGGAATTGGGATAGTGTTTCGATGGACTTCATGGATGGTTTACCCCGATCTAGGAAGGGGAATACCAGTATTTGGATGAATGTAGATCATTTGACTAAGAGCGCCCACTTCATTCCGGTCAAGAGTAAGAGGACAGCACCTTATTTGGCATCCTTATATGTTCGTGAGATAGTCCGACTTCGTGGAGTTCCCTCTAGCATAGTGAGCTATAGAGACCCTACCTTTACTAGCGAGTTTTGAAGAAGCTTATAAGAGGCTTTAGGAACACAGCTTAGATTGAGTACGGTCTATCACGCTCAGATGGACGGCCAAAAAGAGAGAGTTAATAGAGTTCTTGAGGATTTTTTGAGGATGTGCATTCTTGATTTTGGAGGAACTTGGGAGGGGCATCTTCCTTTAGTGGAATTCACTTATAATAATAGATTTCAAGCTAGCTTTGGGATGGCACCTTTAGAAGCTCTTTATGGAAGACCGTGCAAGTCGCCTTCGTGTTGGTTGGAATCTGCAAAGAGATAGCTACTTAGTCACGACATGATGAGGGAGACTTCGAAAAAGATTGATTTGATTCGAAGAAGAATGAAGATGACCCAAGATAGAGAGAAATCTTATGCAGATAAGTGGAGAAGGGATATTGAGTTTGAGGTAGGAGACTTGGTTTTTATTAAGGTATCTCTGCTAAGAAAGGTAGTAAAATTTGGAACAACCGAGAAACTTGCACCCAGATTCGTAGGACCGTTCCCTATTGTGGAAAAGGTAGGGAAGATGACATATGGATAAAGCTACCAGAGAGGCTCGTGGGAGTTCATGATTTTTTCATGTTTCGCACTTGAGGAAGTGCTTACATGACTCAGCAGAGGTAGTGGAACCTAGCCAACTTGTAGAAGTTGAAGTGGAGAGAGAAGCATCAGTTTGTCGCATTCCTACCAAGATCGTTGGGCATGATATCAAGAAGCTTTAGAATAAGGGAGTACCTTTGGTTAAGGTGTAGTAGGGAGATAACATTGAAGATGCTACGTAGGAGGCTAAAGAGAAAATATGTACCTCTTATCCTTATCTTTTCGATAGTATGTCTTGAATTTCCTATTCCCATATTTTGTTTGGAACAGATTCTTTCCTTTAGTGTCCTTTGGGAGGGTATATCTTAGGATTTGACCTATGGATGGTAGGACTGAATGTAAACATGTTACTAGAACATGTTACGTATGATGGACGCTAGTGGTTGCAAGTGTTTGCTAGTGGATGCTAACGGATGCATATATACACACTAGGCACTATTATCTTATAGGGATCGGCCTAACTAGGTCACTAAAGCATATGCATTTGGATATGTGCACATTTTTATTTTTATTTTATTTCCATGGTTGCAATAAATGGATGATTAGCATATGATGTTGCATTTGGATGATGATTATAGCACGCATATATAACCATCATTATCATTAGGAAATTTGCGTTCATTTGGATACATGGCATGAACATGATTGCTTAAAAGGAGGTCGACTGAATCAGTTGACTTCCTAATGTTTTGCATTAGTTGGAGACATAACACTACACTATTACATATATCATAAATTGCATTAGAAAGCTTAAGGACAATGGATGGTGTTTGAATACATGGCTGTAGAAATTGGATGAAAAAATTTATTTCATTCTTCTATCCTTGCAGATTTCGAGGACGAAATTCTTTAAGGATGGAAGAATGTAACAACCCAAAATTTGAGCTATAAGAATTAATTAACGAATTAATTAAATAATAAAATAATTTTTTGAAATTATTAAAACTGAGCCACGGGAGTTGCACCATTGTGTTCATGGTAATTTTTTGGTCAATTTCCATATATAGTTTGTCAAAATCCGAGTTAATATGAAGAAGATATGAATTAAACAAGAAATGAAGAAAGAAAAAAGAAAAGAAATATAGGTCAGCTCGACCTTAGGGTTGACCCCTAATGTGCATAGGTCGACCTATAGTTCGACCTTCCATATATATAGGTTGACCCTCACTTATTCTAGGTCGACTGCCCTTGTATTTGGATGTTGTTTCATCCATATTCAAGCCTGACGTGTTTTTCCAACTTTCCTCAATCCGGTGCATCCGTGCTTCCATCTGACGGTTCCCAGTGAGTTTATGACGTGATTGCATCAGAATTAATCTTCAAATCCAATGGTCTGAGATCCTTAAACTACACTGTAAATAAGGCCCTAGGCCTAGCTATTTTTTTCTTTCAGATTTTCTCCTATTTGGGTTCATTGCCAAAGGCTGGACCCTAAATAGAAATTTTTTTTAAGGAGGAAATCTTTTCGATAAAAATATTCTACGCTCTAGAAGTGTATCAAGGAAGACCAAGGAATAGAGCTAAGGACCACAGGTGAGTGTTTTGTAATTATTTTAGATTTTTAAGTAATTTAAAATAATAGGGTTCTCGATAGTTGGGGTTTTTTGCAATTTTGAGACAATTTCTATATAAATTATTTACAGCTAGTTTTTAAAGTTCTTTTCAGCCTATTTTATTTACTGTTATTTACTTTTATTTGCATTTTTTTAACGTTAGAATTCAGCCTGTAAATTTTAGTTTCCTTTTATTCTTTTTTACACGAATAAAATATGAGAATATTAAAAAAGAGAATAATTCACAAATATGGATTAAAATAGAAAACACTAAATTTATAGAAATTAGATGTAAAATAAGAAAGTCTATAATAAAAAGTAGATAGACTAAAATAGGCAAATTTAAGACATTTGCAAGCATTAGTATAACAAGTGGTTGTAACTAAAAAGATAGAACAAAAGAGCAACAATTATAACGTAGGTTATAATTAAGCAGAAAAGGCTTATATTTATAATTAAGTTAATAAGAAAATATAGCAGAGATAATGGTAAAGGCTTATTTTAAAACTTATAATTAAGTTAATAAGAAAATATAGCAGTGACAACAAAAAGGCTTATTTTAAGACTTAGATTAAGTTAATAGACAAATATTAGAACAGAAATAAGAGAAGAGGATTATTTTAAAAACTTACACTAAGTTAATAAGCAAGAATAGAAATAGAGAATATACCAACAGCATTCCCTTTCAGACTAGGATTGATGGACTCACAACAGATTAGGTAAGGCTGGGCAGGACCCTTTCAGACTAGGACTGATGGTCTCACAATAGCTAGGTGAGGCCGGGACTGCTAACTAGGGTAAATAAGTGGATAATAGATAGAATCTCAAATTGGGGGATTTAGGCAAGGGGCGCTACTAGATTTTGTTTATTAGGACCCATACCAACATCATTCCCTCCAGACTAGTACTGATGGTCTCACAAAACACTTAGATAAGGCTGGGCAAGACCTTTTCAGGCTAGTACTGATGGTCTCACAACAGATTAGGTGAGGCTGGACACGCTTATGTTGACAGGGTGAGTAACAGGTCACAAGAGGGAGCGACAGTGAGTGTGTACCAACGGTGACCGAGCGTGCGGCATCGATTAGGGTTGTAATTCGCTACTGCGTTCCAAGCGCTAAAAAGGTATCTTTTACTGTGGGACCCACAGAATGGGACTAGCTCACAGTGGCACAGCAGAGATAGAAGACCGATCAACGGGTAGAATTAGGATTCAGCCTAATTAAAATAGGATTAGGATTTCAGCCTAATCATAGCAATCTAAGACAAGTGCAAACAATCACAATCAAAGAAAACAGTCAAAGAATCCAAAACAGTATTTTATCCCAGTTTTATCTTTCCTCTATTTCCTTTTTATACTAGAACTGTTGCTATGTCTATTATCTTTATCTTGCTTAGATATGCTAGTAATTACATTCACTCACTAGACTTATAGTTTGACCCATTCCTCTATTTCCCCTTCCTACCCATAGGCCAGCAAATGCAAGGATATTTGATTCAGATTTCTTGGAGAAACATTCCCGGAGTTCTTCGCGTATTCTTCTTCTTTTCAGTTTTCTTTTCATTTGGTTTTTGATGTATCGGTACTTATGAGAGGGATGATTATTTTATTTTACTCTGATTTTATGAGACTAAGATGTATTTTTCATAAAACATGTGTATTTGGTATTAGAGATATGTGGTGTTTTTCAGACTTATTTATGAAGTTTTTATTTTGAATAATGAGTTACTTGTTAAATGTTTCCGCTGTTTATATTTATTTGTCTTATGAATCTTAGTCTCTGTGATGCTTTAGCTATACCTATAACACACCATATCTTTTAGTGGCCCTTTTTGAGTATACTAAGGGGTGTGGGGTGTTTCAAACTCTAGATCTCTACACAGACCTGCCCCTTCGATCTGCATAATACTTTTGTCGACCCTGTGCTTCCTTCATCTTCCTTCTAATATCAGCTATTTTGTCACTGGATTCCAAGATCATGTTGGGCCCAAGAATAATTCTATTACCAAACTCAACGCAACATGAAGGAGATCGACATGGATGACCATAAAAAAGCTTTGAAAGGGGTCATGCCAATACTTGGTTAATAGATGTTGTTGTAAGTGAATTCGACTAAGGATAAATGATCTTCCCAAGAACCTCTAAACTGAGGATGCATGCTCGTAATAAATCTTCCAAGATCCAGTTCACTCTCTCTGTTTTCCCATCTATCTAGGGATGGTAAGATGTACTCAGACTCGGCTCGGTCCTTAAGGCAACTGCAGTCCCTCCTAGAACCTGCTAGTGAATATCGGGTCTCTGTCATTTATAATACTATAAGGAATGCCATGGAGCCTCACAATCTCCTTCGCATACAAATTTGCCAGACTTTAAGCAGTCCTAGTTAGCTAAACAGGAATGAAATGAGCACTCTTAGTCACTGATTGACTATGACCCAAATGCCTTCGTTCCTTCTTCTTGACCTAGGAAGTCCATCAATAAAGTCCATATAAATCTGCTCCCACTTTCACTTTGTGATCTCAAGTGGCTGGAGCAGCCTAGCTGACTTCTGCTGGTCACTCTTAATCTGTTGGCAGTTTGCACACTAACCCACAAAGAACGAAACATCTAGCTTCATTCCTTTCCACTAGAATACTCTCTTCATATCGTTGAATGTCTTGGTCGCTCCTGAATGGAAAGATAACTTTGAACGGTGGCATTCGGTTAACACTTCTCGCCCGAGCCCACTAACATTTGGAACACATATATGCCCATTCATTTTTTATACGACCCAAGGATCAATCTCAAAACCAGAAATAATAACTTCTAGAAAATCCTTCATAAGTCAAGCCAAAATAGGATCTTCTTCTTGACTAGCTATAATCCTCTCCATCAATATCATCTTAACTTCCAAGTTTGCAACCATTATCACATTTCCACTCAATGCATCTGGAACATCATTTGCTTTCCCAAAGGTATAAAGAATCTCCAGATCATAAGATATGAGAAATCCAACCATCTCTATTGCCTTAAATTCAGATCTTTCTGGGCAAAGAGATATATTAAAGGTTTGTGGTCTGTATATAACTTGTACTTTCACCCAAAAGATAATGCCTCGACATCTTAAGTGCGAAGACAATGGCCAAAAGCTCCAAATTGTGCGTAGCATAATTTTCACATATGGCTCCATATGTCAACTCGTATAGGCAATAATCTTCCCATCCTACATCATAACTGCTCCCAAACCGGCACTATAAGCATCGTAGACATGGTTAAACCTCCGCTCTCATCTGGAATAATCAAAACAAGAGCATTAGTAAACTTCTCCTTCAATTCATTGAATGCTGATCACACTTAGGGATCTACACGAACTTAACATCTTTCTTTGTTAACTTCATCAAATGAGAAGCAATCATTGAGGAACCTATGGTAAAAACCAACCAATCCTAAGAAACTTCTAACTTCCATCGCACTTCCGACCTTCTTTCAATCTTGAACTACAACAACTTTAGCTAGGTCAACTAATATGCCTTCTCCCAAAACAACATACCCCGTAATCCTAACTTTGGTTTTACAGAAATGGCACTTAGAAAACTTAGCCTTCAACACATGGCTTTATAAGCAATAAAGTATGACATGGAGATGATAACTGTGCTCCTCCTCCATCTTTGAATAAATAAGAATGTCACCAATAAAGACGAGAATAAATTTATTAAGAACATCTCGAGATACTCGATTTATTAAGTCCACAAGGTAAGTGGGTGCATTAATCAACCCAAACAGCATAACTAACCACTTGTAGAAACTATCTGGAGTCCTAAAAGCTATTAAGGGCACACTCTCCACTGCTACCCTTAATTGGTGGAAATCGGTGGCTAGATCTAATTGGAAAAATATTCAAGACCCGTGGAGTTGATCAAACATATCGTCAATCCTTAGTAAAGGGTATTTATTCTTGATAGTCCTTTTATTCAATTCTCGGTGGTCTACACATAACCTTAAAGAATCGTCTGCCTTTGTAACAAAGACAACAGGCGATCCTCAACTACAGGTACTACTATAATCTATCCCTTCTACAACAAGTTGAACGTCTGGTTTTCCAACTCTCTCTTCTCTTTCAGAGCCAACCTTCGAGGGGGTTGTATAATTGGTCTATTGCCTGGAATCAAATTAATGTAAAACTCCACTTCACGGTGGGGAGGTGATCTTGCACTTCATCAAAATCTCGAAAAAATCGGTATATCCCTAAGCTCCTCTTTACTACTTCAAGTGAATATAGAAAACTACTCATTAACTTGCTAGACTCTTCACAACAAATATCAATGTTTAATTCCTACCGCATTCTTTATCATGATCTTTCTCATACCATAATCCAAGATAGCCTTAAAGTTAGATAACTAATCCATTCCTAACAACACTCCAAAACCCAAGAATATGTAGATCAAAGAGAAAGAGACGATTTCAATAAGAAATAGGCACATTTTGATACCTAGTGTCAAGTTTTGTCAGACCCCTAATAGGGTTTGACATACAAAGAGGATTACTTAAAATGACATATTTTAGGTTTAGTTTGTTCATTGGATCATTCAAAATAAAACTATAGGAAGCACCTGTATCAATTAATACTCTTATAGCAATATTATAGTCGGATAAAGTACCTTGAAACCACCTACTTCCCCTTCCGTCCTAAAGAAGTGGATGGTATCTCCTCAATAGCAAAATCATGTCCTTGCGACCCCTTATTTGGAAAAGGGCACTCATTCTTCATGTGTACTTGCTTGTGACAATTATAGCGGGTGGTAGCTGGCAATTGGGTGCTAAGTGACCCATTTTGTTGCACTTGAAACAAGTAATATTAGCCAAGTCGAGTGGCTTCTTCGGTGCTGGAACCCCACCTCTGGGTTTCTTTCCTGCCCACTACTTCTTCCCCTTAAACTTGCACTTGAAATTTGACTTGCCTCCAACTGGTATCACTGATAAAGGCTTGGCACCAACTACTGGCACTACTCCCTTTTAGGCTCATTCCTTAATATCGAGAGCTTCAAACCTCAAGGCCATACTGATAAGGTTAGTGAACGAATCCATGAGATGATTATTCATTTCACGATGGAACTCGGGTCACAGCCCATTTACAAACATTTCATTCTTCTTGAGCGGTGTGTCTATCAATCCAAGTCCGAAATAGGACAAGGCATTAAACTTGTACTCATACCACGTCACCATCATATCACCTTGCTTTAAATCAAGAAAAACCCTAAACAACGAGTCCTTCTGGCTTTTGGGATAAACTATGCTTCAAAAACTTCTATAAAATGAGCCCAAGAAAATTCTTCCTCTAGAGTATTAGCTATTAATGAATCCCACCAATCCATCGCCCACTTTGAAGTTGTCGTTATGCCAACAACGGTTTATTTACATATTCCAACTTCAAATCTCCAAATATCCTTTCACAAGATCTAAGCCATTTCTGCATTCTAAGAATATCTTTATTTTCATAAAACGGTTTCCCGCCCAAAGTTGTAAAATCCTTACACAAAGCGGAAAAGTTCATATGTGGTTGAACTTGCACTGCCACTTCCTCTACTGGATCTATAACCAGCGTAGTAGCATTTCTAGATACCCTACCATTAGCCATGCTAGTTCCAAGTTCTCTTCTTCCTCCTCTTCTTATATCCATCTTCTATTACCTGAACAAATAATAGGTATCTTGAATACAAGAATAGGATTAAAAAGGTTCAAGGAAACAACACCAAAGAATCTAAAATGAGTCCTTAGAGAGGTTATTTTTATTATAAAAATTACAAATATGCTATCTCAAGAGTAACTCATCCTAAGGCATCACTTACCCTATCTCCAATGAGTTGCACCTCAATCAGGCTAAGGTATTCGCTCAACAAAAGCTCTGATAACAAGGGTGGAAATAAACAACAATATATGGGACCAGACCATCAAATGCAGTTAAGGTTTCTCCTCACAATAACAACATCGAACCATAAGTAATGGAAACAATATAGAATAAAACCCACATTTGAAAGAATGTGCCTAAACAAGACCAAATCCAAACTTAGAGAATGGACACAAATAATTAATCATCGAGGAGAGCTCCAAACAATTTTTGATGAAATTAAGAAAACAAATTTAATGGTTCGAATCAAAGGCAAGGAAAAGGAAATTTTCCAATAATAACTAGGAGATTTCACCCCTTATCAAAGTATACTTCTAGAAACATACTTGAAAACTACGATGGATCTCGAAAAACATGCAAGTTGGACCCCACCAACCTTACCGAGTATCTAAGTATTTCTCATCTGTATACATATATAATCGAATCAAATCTAGAGTAGATGTGAAGATACCCTAACGGGAGCAACCCCACATAGTTAGACATCCTCTCACGCTTTGGTTTTAGTTATTTTCGATGAAGAATATCAATGCTCAAATGAGTAAAAAACCGTTGACGGTATATAAAGAAGAAAGCTAAATAGATAGTCAATAAATCAACTATTGGGAATGCTTAAAATGATCGTATATGGAAAGTAAATCTCATATTCTTACCACTGCTCGTCGATTTCAAACTTGTACTATCCCTCGGTTAAAAATGAAGTCGGACAAGTGAAGGTAGTGTTACCTCTAGGCATTGCCTTGACAACAATTTTAACCTTCAAGATAGAAACTAGTTTCCATACCTCAATGTTTAGTGCTAAGAGTATGACTAAATTCTTTCTATATAAGCGATATCGTTTACGAAAATTAAAGTTCTTATCCTTTCCGTAACCGAGTCAACTTTTAACTTTCAAAACAAAACTTATGTTGGGATTTCATATTTTAAATATTAACTTTAAACAACATTATTAAAATTGATTAATTTATTTTAACCATGGTTACTTACTTCAATTATCATTATTTAAAATGATTAATTAACTTTAAACATGATTAATTACTTCTAACATTATTATTTGGAATGATTAAATAACTTTAATCATCATTATCAGGATGATTAATCAACCGTAAAACACCATTATTAAAATGATGATTAATCCATCTTAAAACATCATTATTAAAATGATTAATTAATTTTAAAACATCATTAATAAAATGATTGATTAATTTTAGAACATCATTATTGTTAAACTGAAATGTGGTTCAACGTTCGAGTTGTGTGTACAAGGAGGCATGTTCGAAGAAATTCCAATAACACCCCTTGTTTTATTGACGGAAATGTTCGGAGTATAGTACATAAATTCAAAAGTTAAAATAGGCAAGTCCAAAGTCAATAAGCAATATGCACAAGTCATGTCCTTTATTCTCTTATGAACATGTTACAAGATGCGCAAACATGTAATTTTCTAACCATTTAAGCCCTTATTTGCAAATTTTGAATATCCTCTTCTCCTTCATTGGCCTTTATGTCATTAGTTTGTTCTCGAGCTCTCAAAGAAGAGAACTTGGAGAAGATTCTAATTAGAAAAAGTGTCTAGAGTGAGAAAGAGGTTAAGGGCACATTTCCATGAGGGGGTTCATCTTTATTTATGGTGGTTGGAAGGAGGTAGGCTTGCTTCCATTGGTGATGAGGGACTTTGATTGCTATTTTGGAGATAGCTACAACATGAATGCTTTTGAAGCTTTATGAAAGAAAACACAATAAATCCTCTTGAATTTTCCCTTGGGAATGATTTTAATCCTCTTTCTTTACATGGCCTTTGACATTCCCACGACATTGATGCTGTGAAGTATCAATAACATGCAATATTCATGAAATGTAGCACCGATATCATGCCATTGCTATTCAATATTCCTACTAAAAAGGAAATATGAGATAAGATTTTGTACACTGCTGGTATGCAGCACCCTCCCTTTGCTATTAACGAAGTGCGACATTAATGGAATGCAACATCAATGAAGGGGTTATCGATGGAGTGCAACACTGATTAGGTGCGACATTGTATGTATGAGGCATTGACTAGATGCAGTAATGAATCCATACGGCATTGATAAGGTGCGTAACTGAATCCATTCGGCATTGATTAGATGCAGCATTGGATCTACGCGACATTGATTAGGTGCAACATTGAATATATGCGGCATTGATTAGGTGCGGCATTGATTATATGATGCTTTAAAGGAATGTGGCATTTCCTGAAAGGTGGCATTGAAAAGAAATGTAACAACCCTAATTTTCAGTAACATTATTTAGGATAATTAGTTAAATAAAATAAAATAATGTAATGGTTAGGGGATTGAGATTTGTGATTAATAGAAGGGTAGTTATGCCATTTAAATAAATGAACTAAGGGAAAATGAAATAGATTAAGTTATAGAAGTTAGATAGGGGCAAAATAGGAATAAAGTATATTCTTACACCCTAAACCCTTAAACCACGTTTCAATTTACACGTTCATTTTCACAATCTAGAACAAAATAAGAGGCCGACCATCATTAAAGAAGAAAAAGGGGAAGATAAGCTAAATCAAAAGGAAGAAGCTAATCAACTTAAATCAAGATCAAAATCTCAACTCCTTAATCACAAAGCTAAGGTGAACAATGACTTCATCTCATATTTTTGATTGTTTTCTTTTTTAGATTAAATCTGAATTATTTTGCAAGGTTTTGCCATGTTTTTTATTGTTAAAATGGATATATATGCATCTTGATGATTTATGATAATTCATATAGATTTTATGATATGTTTTAATGTGAAAACTCTATTAAATGACATCCAAATGTCTTGCGATTTTAGAATAAATCAAAAATGGTATTTTAGGGATGAGTTTCAATTTTCATAATTTTTTGAATTAATGTGAATTTAATATTAATTTTCTAGTGAAGAAAATAGTTATTTGGGTTTAAAATTAATTACGGCTACTATATATGTATGTTTTGGGTCAGAAATTAATATGTGCTAGAAAACATATTAAAAATGATTTATGGGAATTTTTATATATTTTTTCTAAGTGTTTTAATAAGTATATAAAATTATTTAAGGTATGAGATTTAAATGTTTTATATATTTATAAAAGGAGAAGGGGCATTTCGTAAATAAATTAATTTTTTATTTCTAAATTTTCGGCAGTATTTTCTGAAGTATTTTTAGAAAAGAAATTAGCAACGAATCATATTTAAACAAACTAGGCAGGTTAATTGAATAGATTTGCTTTAAAAAGTTAAAAATCAATTTATACATGCTTTTAACATGTTTCGCCACTTTCGGCACCAAGCTTTCGACCAAGTACTTCCGCCTCCATCACCATCGAAATCAATGCACCTAGTATCAAAGATTTGGTACGTAGCGAATTAGACTGAGGCGAAAGGTATGAAGTCGAAACAAGGGATTCTGAAGGGGTTGAAGCCTTACTTTGTTTTTAAATGAAAATGCACCTGCTTTGCTTTCGAAAGTAATGCTTTTGACTTAGTTAGCTTTCAACTGGATTAATTATTTTAAAAGAATGGTTTCAATAAGGGCTGCGCCTTTTGTTTTAAGTAAATGCTTTCGAAAGGGTCAAAACACCTAGCTGCCGCATCTTACCTTTCGAAGCAATGCTTTTGAAAGGGTTCTCTTATTTTAAAATCCAAGCCGGTTCTCCCATGTTTTTGAAGGGTTTGTTTCGACATCATGACTTCTTTTACTTAGGAAATTGCTTTCGAAAGAGTGCATTCGACTTAGCTGGTTTATGTCCCTTTGTTCTATTGAAAGATAAACCCAAAGGTTTCGAATGGAATGGTTTTAATTTGTTTCGAAAGGTTATTCCATATGTTTTACTTGAACCTAAATGCTTTAGAAAGGTTTGATTTTATGAAAAGGATTTAGTGCTTTCGAAAGGTTTAAAATAAAGGTTTCGAAAGGGTGGTTCTCCAATGGTTTCAAAATGTTTTAAATGGAAGGTTCCAATGTTTTCGAAAGGGCAGTGTTTATAATGTTTTGATAAAAGGATGTCTAAGGTTTTAAAGCTTTCGAAAGGAAGGTTTTTCAATGTTTCGAAAGGTTTATTAAGAATTGTTTCGAAAGGTATGTTTTGGCCTTTCGGCTTAAGGTTATAAAGCAAAGTAGTTACTTGGTTTCGAAAGGGGTACTTTCAATGGTTTCGAAAGAGGTACTTTCGATGATTTCGAAAGGGGTAATTCCAATGGTTTGAATGTTTTAATCAACAATTTTTTTTGTAAAGTATATATAACATGGCAAGGTGATTTGAGAAAAGCATAGATTATATTTTCCTTGTTTAAAGTATGATTTAAAGGTTTAAATCAATTTGAGGGAAAATGTTTTCAAGGAAAATTTTAAGGTAAGATTACCCTAAGTAAAATGACTCAGATGTTAGAATACCAAATGAGACTAGTATGAGGTCGCGCCTTATACTTTAGCTAGTAGCCCCTAGCTAACATAAGTCCAAAATTCCAATGTGTAGGGCTTTGTGACAGGTAAGACTAAAATGATGTTACACACAGAAAGGAATTTATAGAGAAGAGATAGGTTATTGGTGAGTCCGCAAAACCATTAGGCTCAGCTGACCTTGGAGTAGTAAGTTAGGGATAGACCGTCCAGAAGATGAGTATCTTACAGAAGTTAGATTATTTTTTATTTTTTCTGTTAGGCTTGAGTCAGCCAAATGTTAGTAGTTAGCCAAACAAAACAATAGTGTTTAGACAGCTAGTCCATTTGTTACCTGACTTGTATGCATACATGATATTGCTTTATTATTTTAACCCATTTTGGTTACAGGATTAAGATTTGCAAAAGATATGTTTTAAAAGGATATTAGTGAGGGGAAACCCGTTCCAATAAGTGGCGTCGTCTCACTTAATATCAAATAACCAAGATGTATAGTATTATTCATACCAGGCTTTATGTCTGGCTCGAAGTTTATGTTTTTCCCTTAAACTCTTGGGTGCTCAAAATTGATTTGAGTAGGCTAAGAGTCATAGATTTACAGGTTTTAGTAGCTTGACGAATAAAGCTTCCAAAGACGAGCAAGAGGATGATGGATATCTATTTAGGAGTTGTTTTGTTTGTTTTATCCCACTGTATTGTATTAAGTCAGTTATGAGTATCTAGTACTCTGATCAACCAAAGAGGCGTCTTCATATGGCGCTCTTGGCGTATTTATGTAATAATTATATTTGATCTGAACCTGAGAAACTTCTGTGATTATGTAACTTGGACATGAAATGTTGTTTTAAAATGCAATCAGAAATGTGTTTTAATCACTGACGATTTTATTTCATATTCAAGTGCTTTCGATATTATGAATACCATTAACATTACCGAATTTGGTCACCGGAAGTTCATACCATGGATGACTGCAGCATCTATAGTGCTTAGCTTCGGGCCTCCAGATAGGGGATTCTAAACTTGGTATTAGATCAAGGTTTATGAAAAACTTTAAACTAGAATAATTTTGAAAACATAATCCTAAGGAATTGGAGATAGATCGGGGTATGGGATAACACTATAGTAACGTACTTGTATTTTCTATATATAAGTACATTATATCTCTATTATGCTATCTCTCTTAGGCTATTCTTCCATATCTTGCGAAGGCTCGAATGTAGATATGGATGCTAGAAGTGGAAGAGTTAAATTTGAAGGAGAAGCATCACAACAAATGGAAATGCTAGACCAAATATGAGGAGGAACCAAGGTCAGGCACAAGCTGGAAATGTGGGTGCTGGAGTCCGGCAAATTGACATGGGGGCAATATATCAGTTCTTTGTCAACATGATGTAAGCGGGAGTTGCTGCTGGAGTAGTTGGAGGAGGAGCTCAGGAAGCTCTAGTAGTTAATAATTATGTTGTTTTGAGTAGGGATTATGCTCGGTTGGGAGGAAAGTCATTCATCGGAATTAAGGACACCATTAAAGTAGAGAACTGGTTACTGCACTGTGAGAGAATCTTTGCAGATTTGGTGCTCAATGATGAGCAAAAGAGAAGGCTTGCTTCTAGACAGCTTCAGGGAGCAGCGTTGTATGGTGGAATAATGTGACGATTAGAGTAAATGAAGAGACATTGACATGGTCTGAGTTTAAGTGGAGGTATGAGGAGAGGTTTATGTCTGAGATTGCGAAGTCGACTCTGCTCAGAAAGTTTGCTGAGTTGGAGCAGGGGAGATGACTGTGCTAGAGTATGCTACAAGGTTTAAGGAGTTGGCGAGGTATGGGTATGCTACTGTTGACACTGTGATTAAGAGAAATGAGAAGTTCATTAGGGGGTTGAAACCTGAATTGGCCAGGGCTACATTACATCATATTAGAGATCCTTGTGATGTAGTAGCAGAGATGGATTTAAGACATAAGGAGATGCCTGCTTTTCTATAGAGAAATAAGGCAAAGGAAGTCCAATTAGGGCAGAGTAAGAAAAGGAAGTTCTTCCATAAGAAAGGAGCTCATAAGGGAGGAGCTGCTACGAAAGGGAAGTCGGAGGTTTTCTGCTTTAAGTGTGATAGAAAGGGCATTTTTCTAATGAATGTCGCTCGAGTGATGGAAAGAAGGTGATCGGGAAGAGGAATATCAGGTGCTTTAACTACGATCAAATGGTACATTACAAGAACCAATGCAAGGAGCCTACTAAGGACGGAAAGGGTAAAGTGTATGCATTGAAGCCAGCTACCTCGAGGCCAACAGCAGAGGAAAAAGGGTAAGCTGTGTTGGGAGGTACGCTTCTGATTCACGGTATGTCAGTTAGCGTTCTGTTTGATACTGGTGCACCGCACTTTTGTATCTCATTATTTGTTATATAAGCATAACCTAGAACCCTCATATTTGGTTACTTCCTTAAGGGTTGCAAATCCAATATAAGGGTATGCGACACTTGGGATGAAGTGTGACCACTTAGAGTTTGATCTATTAGGTCACACCTTTGTTTTCAGTTAGCATGTGTTTGATTTCATAGGGTTTATTTTAGGTATGGATTGGTCAAGTAAGTATGATGCTAGTGTATTTTTCCATGATAGGAAAATATCGCTTAAACACCCAGACTATAGTGATCGTATTGTGTATACCATAGAAAGCCCTAACTGTGAGGTGAATGCTTTGTTGGGTGTTATGGAGGTAGAAGACAAGTTGAATCGAGTTTTCGTGTTTAAAGAATTCGCTGATGTTTTTGAACCTGTAGTAGGATTGCCACCGAGACGAGCTATTGAGTTTCAGATAGATTTAGTACCTGGAGTAGAACCAGTGAGTAGACCACCAAGCAGGATGACACCTACCGAGATGAGGGAGCTAAAGGTGCAGTTGGTGGATTTGGAAGGCAAAATTTTTATCAGGCCTAGCAGTTCACAAAAGGTGCAGCCGTAGTGTTTGCTAAGAAGCCGGACGGATCATTAAGGTTATGTATTGATTATCGTAAGTTGAATGAGAAGACGATAAAGAATCGATATCCGTTGCTTAGAATTGACGATTTCGATCAGTTTAGTGGAGGAAGGTATTTTCTCAGTTGGATTTAGCAACAGGTTTCCACCAGCTTAGAGTAGCAGAGCATAGTATTCCTTTAACGGCATTTAGAACTAGATACGGATCGCACGAATGGTTAGTAATGTCATTCGTACTAAGTAATGCACCGACATTCTTTGTAGATTTGATGAACCAAGTTTTCCGAGAGCATTTGGATATGTTTGTGTTGGTATTCATAGATGATATTTTGATATACTCTAAGGATGAAAAAGAGCATGAAATTTATCTTAGAGTGGTACTTGAGATACTGAGGCAGTATGAGCTGAAGGCGAAGTTTTCGAAGTTTCATTTCTAGAAGAGTGAAGTGAAGTTTCTTGGTCATGTAATCTTAGAGAAAGGATTGTCTATAGATCTGACTAAGATTGAAGTAGTGAATAATTAGAAGAGACCCAAGATAGTGATTGAGGTAAAGAGTTTTCTTGGATTAGCTAGATATTATTGGAGGTTCATAAAGGATTTTTCATGGATAGCAGCACCGATAACTAGGCTAACACGAAAGGAAGTGAAGTTTGTTTGGATCGATAAGCATGAGGAGACATTCCAGAAGCTGAAACACTTATTGATTAATGCACATGTGTTAGTTTTTCCAGAAGGGAATCATGATTTAGTGGTATATACAGATGCATGTGGAACTGGGTTAGGAACTGTGTTAATGCAGAGAGGTAAAGTGATTACCTACACTTCTCAACAGCTTAGACCGCATGAGGTTAGATATCCGACCCCCGATTTGGAATTAGCTGTGGTAATTTTTACATTGAAGGTGTGGATACATTATCTTTTGGGAGAAAGATTTGAGTTGTATATGGATCATAAGTCGCTGAAATATTTATTCCCTTAGAAGGAGTTGAATATGAGACAGCAGAGGTGATTAGAGTTTTTAACTACTTATGACTTTAGTATCGAGTATACACCAAGAAAGGGTAATAAGGTGACATATGCACTTAGCAGAAAAAATCAAAATGCAGTGTTGGCGATGATAGCCGAGTGGAAAGATTTGGATGCGTTGATGACATGTAGAATATAGTGGAGATCTGAAGTAAGATCAAGCAAGGAAACTATGGTGTTATCATGTTTAGAAGTTCGACCGATGATGATCGAAAGGATTTCTTCTAAACAGATGGAGGATCCATTATTAGTAGAACGGATTAAGAAGTTAAGGGATGGAACAGAGCGATGACTTGAAATATTTCAGTCTTGACCAAAATGGGTGGTTGAGAAAGAAAGAAAGATTGTGTGTTTTGAATGCGGGAGACATTAGGAAGGAAGTTTTGGAGGAATGCCATCGTTCAAAGTTCACTGTTCATTCGGGAGGAACTAAGATGTATCAGGATATAAAGAGGAGTTTCTTCTGGGAAGGAATGAAGAGGGATGTAGGCTAATGGGTAAAGCAGCGTCTGAACTGCCAACAGATAAAAGCCAAACATCAAAAACTAAGTGGGTTGCTTCAGCCATTAGATATTCTCATATGGAAGTGGGATTCTATTTCTATGGATTTTATAGACGGGTTGCCAAGATCTAATAGGGGAAATGGAAGTATATGGGTCATAGTGGACAGGTTGACCAAGAGTGCCCATTTCATTCCAGTTAAATCAACCAGGACAACACCTGTTTTAGTTAAGTTATTTAAGAATGTAGTTAGACTGCATGGGATTCCTAGTAGTATAGTAAGTGATATGGATTCCTTATTCACTAGCGAGTTCTGGAAGAGTCTATAGGAGATTTTAGGAACCAAGCTCAAGATGAGTACTACTTATAATCCACAGACTGATGGGCAGAAAGAAAGAGTTAACAAAGTCTTGGAAGATTTGTCACGAGCTAGTGGGTTATATTTTGGGGCATCATGGGAAGACCATCTACACTTAGTCTAATTTTCGTATAACAATAGTTATCAGGCTAGTATAGTGATGACATAGTTTGAAGCTTTGTATGGAAGGCCATGCAAATCTATCGTTTGTTGGTTAGAGACCGACGATAGGTTAGTTCTTAGTCCGGATTTAGTTAGAGAAGCTGCAGAGAAGATTGAGATGATTCGAGCTAGGATGAAGGAAGCTTAGTCTAGGCAGAAAAGTTATGCTGATAGAAGACGGAAAGACATAGAGTTTTCTGTTGGAGATCATGTTTTCGTCAAGGTATCACCGATGAAAGGTGTAATCAAATTTGGAAGGTCAGGGAAATTGGCACTGAGATTTGTTGGATCATTTCCTATTGCAGAGAGGATCAAGGAACTCGCATATAGAGTAGAGTTACCGAACAGTTTGGTAGGAGTCCACGATGTTTTTCATGTTTCTCATCTAAGGAAGTGTGTTCAAGATCCAGAGACAAATATAACATCGACTATATTAGAGGACTTAGTAGCAGAGCCAAATTTGACTATAGTAAGAAAGCCAATTCGTATAGTCGCAAGAGACGAGACGAGGCTAAGGAACAAGATAGTCAGATTAGTTAAAGTTCAGTGGAGTAACGATGAGAGAGATTGTACTTGGGAGACTGAAAGCAGGATTAGAGACGCTTATCCCGATCTATTTGATGGTATGCTTTACCTTTTTGATTGATTTGTTGAGTACCTTATCGTAATTTCAAGGACGAAATTCTTTTAAGGAGTAAAGTCTGTAATAATCCTAATTTTTAGCAACAATATTTAGGATATTTAAATAGTTAATTTAAATAAAATAATATAAGGGTTAGTGGATTGAGATTTGTGATTAATAGAAGGCTAGTCGTGCCATTTAAACAAATGAACTAAGGAAAAATGAAAAAGATTAAGTTAGGAAGTAAAATAAGGGGCAAAATAGGAATAAAGTATATTGTTATACCCTAAACCCTTAAACCACACTTCATTTTACACGTTCATTTTCACAATCTAAAACAAAACAAGAGGCCAATCACAATTAAAGAAGAAAAATGGGAAGATAAGATGAATCAAAAGGAAGAAGCTAATCAACTTAAATCAAGATCAAAATCCCAACTCCTTAATTATAAAGCTATGGTGAAATTGACTACATCTCATATTTTTGATTCTTTTTGGTTTTAGATTAAATTCGAATTATTTTGCAAGGTTTTTCCACGTTTTTATTGTTAAAATGGATATATATGTTTGTTGATGATTTACGTTAATTCATATAGATTTTATGACATGTTTTAATGTGAAAACCCTGTTAAATTACATCCAAATGTCTTGCTATTTTAGAGTAACATCAGAAATGATATTTTAGTGACGGGTTTCAATTTTCATAATTTTCTGAGTTAATGTGGATTTAATATTAATTTTCTAGTGAAGAAAATGGTTATTTGGGTTTAAAATTAATTACGGCTAATATATGTATGTTTTGAGTAGGAAATTAATAAATGTTAGGAAACATATTAAAAATGATTTATGCGAATTTTTATAGATTTTTTCTAAATGTATTAATAAGTATATAAAACTATTTAAGGTATGAGACTTAAATGTTTTATATATTTATAAAAGGAGAAGGGGCATTTTATTAATAATTTAATTTGTTATTTCTAAAATTTCGGCAGTATTTTTAGAAAAGAAATTAGCAAGCAATCATGTTTAGACAAATAAGGTAGGTTAGTTGAAAAGATTTTCTTTAAAAGGTTAAATATCAGTTTATACACGCTTTTTACATGTTTCGCCACTTTCGGCACCAAGCTTTCGACCAAGTACTTCTGCCTCCATCACCGTCGAAACCAATGCGCTTGGTATAAAAGATTTGGTACTCTGCGAATTAAACTGAGGTGAAAGGTATGAAATTGAAAGAAGGGGTTCTGGAGGGGTCGAAGCCTTACTTTGTTTTTATATGAAAATGCGTCTGCTTTGCTTTCGAAAGGAATGCTTTCAACTTAGTTAGCTTTCGACTGGGTTAATTGTTTTAAAAGAATGGTTTGGATAAGGGTCGCGCCTTTTGTCTTAAGTAAATGCTTTTGGAGGGGTCGAAACTCCTAGCTGCCGCTTCTTACCTTTCGAAGCAATTCTTTCGAAAGGGTTTTCTTGTTTTAAAATCCAAGCCGATTCTCCAATGCTTTCGAAGGGTTGGTTTCGACACGATCGCTTCTTTTACTTAGAAAATTGCTTTCGACTTAGTTTTTTTACGGCCCTTTGTTCTATTGAAAGTAAAACCTAAAGGTTTTTAATGGAATGGTTTTAAATGGTTTCGAAAGGTTATTCCACATGTTTTACTTGAATCTAAATGCTTTCGAAAGGTTTGATTTTATGAAAAGGATTCCGTGCTTCCGAAAGGTTTAAGATAAAGGTTTTGAAGGGGTGGTTCCCCAATTGTTTCAAAAGGTTTTAAATGGAAGGTTCCAATGTTTTCGAAAGGCAATGTTTATAATGTTTTGATAAAAGGATGTCTAAGTTTTTAAATCTTTCGAAAGGAAGATTTTTCGTTGTTTTCGAAAGGTTTATTAAGAATGGTTTCAAAAGGTATGTTTTGGCCTTTCGGCCTAACGTTATAAAGAAAAATAGTTACTTGGTTTCAAAAGGGGTACGGTCAATGGTTTTGAAAGGGGTAGTTTCGAAAGGGGTACTTTCAATGGTTTCGAAAGGAGTACTTTCAAAGATTAAAATGTTTTCATTAATAAAATTTTATGTGAAGTATATATTACGTGGCATGGTGATCTGGGTAAAGCATAAAGTATAATTTTCTTGTTTAGTATGATTTAAAGGTTTAAATCAATTTGAGGGAAAATATTTTCAAGGAAAATTTTAAGGGAAGATTGCCCTAAGTAAACTGACTCAGATATTAGAATACCAGATGAGACTGGTGTGGGGTCGTGCTAATACTTTAGCTAGTAGCCCCTAGCTAATATAAGTCCAAAATTTCAGTGTATAAGGCTTTGTCACGGGTAAGACTAAAATGATATTACACACAGAAAGGAACCTATAGAGAAGAGATAGGTAATTGGTGAGTCAGCAAAACCATTAGGATCAGTTGATCCCGGAAGAAGTAAGTTAGGGACAGACCGTCCGGAAGAGGAGTATCTAACAAAATTTAGACTATTTGTTTATTTTGCCTGGTAGGCCCGAGTCAGTCGGGTAGTTAGCCAAACAAAACTATAGTGTTCGGACAGATAGTCCATTTGTTACCTGGTTTGTATGCATACATGATATCGCTTAATTGTTTTAACCAGTTTTGGTTGCATGATTAAGATTCGCAAAAGATATGTTTTAAAAGGATATTAGTGAGGGGAAACCCGTTCCGCTAAGCAGCGTGATCTCACTTAATATCAAATAACCGAGATGTATAGTATTATTCATACCAGGCTTTATGTCTGACTTGAAGTTTATGTTTTTCCCCTTAAACTCACGGGTGCTCAAAATTATTTTGAGTTAAAAAGGTAGAGGATTTACATATTTTAGTAGGTTGACAAATAAAGCTTCCGAAGAAGAGCAGGTGGCTAATGGATAGCTATTTAGGAGTTGTTTTGTTTGTTTCATTCCGCTGTGTTGTATAAAGTCAGTTATGACTACCTAATGCTCTGGAAAATCAAAGATACATCTTCACATGTCGCTCTTGGCGTATTTATGTAATAATTATATTTGATCTGAACCTAGGAAACGTTTGGGATTATGTAACTTGGATATGAAATGTTGCTTTGAAATGTAATCAGAAAAGTGTTTTAATCTCTAATGATTTTATTCGTATTTAAGTGCTTCTGATATTGTGGATACCATTAACATTATCATATTTTCCACCAGAAGTTAATACTATGGATGACTGCATCATCTGTAGCGCTTAGTTTCGGGCCTCTAGATAAGGGATGTTACAAGAAAAGACATTGCAGTGAGGCTGCACTGAAGAGAAACGACATTGAAGTTAGGTAGCATTGAAGGGAGGCAGCGTTAATCTTTGCCTTAATGGAGTATAGTACATGTGATACTCCTTTTTCCTCCGGCAGCATAAGTGGCCTTATGCTTTCAACTTAACGTCCTTGTTTGTTACCAAATGCAATATTGTGTTTAGATTCGACATTGCTCCAACTTTAACTTGATATGCTTAGTCTTGTATCCTTTAGAAAATATGTCGATAATATTTGCTCCATTCCTTGTATAAAAAATGCCTTTTATACTTTAGTGTAAAACCAAGAATTTCCTTGATTTCTTACTCCTTTCCTAGATATTCTTTCCAGTACTGCTTTCCTATAAGACATAAAGTGAATCATAATTTTCATTATTAAATTTAAATTCATCTTTAACTTTAACTTTAAACAATCCTTCCTGGATGTGAGCAATCTATGAATAGTCATAGATTTCTCATATTTTAGTGTTAGTCAAGATTATGAATTCGCTAACTAATTTCTCAAATAGAAGCTCAGAAAGTTATCTAGTAATTTCGTAGGTGGAAGGATCATAAATTTCTCTGGTTATATCATGAATCAGAAATCTGGCTACGTACTTTTCTGTTGTTCAACATGTTAGAGGATCTGGTACTGATGTCGATATCAGTAATGACAGGGGGGACTTATGCCCTTTCGAGTAGTCTAGACTCTTTGTCTATCTCCTGTTATTCTTTTTGTTTATGTGCTAAGTGGTCTACCCACTATAAAATCAGATTTTATTCGTTTAGTGCATGTATAGAACACCTGTTCCTTATTTATATTCATAGTGGCATGGCCCACTATAAAGTCGGCTAGCTTTGCTAAAAAATATCATGAATCAAAAAGTCCATGTAAGAATATAAATTTCCTGATTCATAAAACTAGAAAACCCTTTGACCATAGGAATAATGTTTCAACTAGAAGCCTAAAAAATTATCGTCTGGTAATAATAGAATCTTTTAGATAAATGGCCTAAAAACCTTTTGGTAATAATAGAAGACCATGAAATCCATCTTGCAATAATAACAGAAGATCAGAAAATTCATCTGATAATAATAATAGAAGACTACAAAACCCATCTGGCAATAATAGAAGGCTAAAAACCATTTGGCAATAATAATTCCTGAATAATAGAAGAAGGCAAAAAAATCCATCTGGAAATAATAGAAGGCCAGAAAACCATCTGGTAATAATGATAGAAGATCGGAAAATCCATCTGATAATAATAATAGAAGACCAGAAATCCCATCTGGCAATAATAGAGACCAGGAAACCATCTGACAATAATAATTTCCGAATAATAAAGAAGACTAGAAAATCCATTTGGCAATAATAAAAGACCAGAAAACCATCTTGCAATAATAATTTCTGAATAATAGAAGAAGACTAGAAAATCCATCTGCCAATAATGCTTTCTTTCGCAGAGAAATCTTGCTTTCTTTACTTTGAAGCACAATAGCTCATATTTTATAGATCTTCCTCTAGAAAATTACTTGATTCCTATTTTGGAGCATAAATGGCTCATTTTTTGATCGAGTTTTGCCTCTTTTCAGGTTTTGGACATCTTAGTCCCTTTTCTTTGTGCCTCTCTTTAGGCTTTGAATGTCGTAGTCCCTTTCCTTTTCACCTCTCTTTGGGCCTTGGACGTCTTAGTCCCTTTTCTTTGCGCCTTCCTTTGGGCTCTAGATGTCTTATTCCCTTTTCTTCATCACCGTGTTAGGTGATGATTCCACTTGGATCGAACCCCTTGTCACCGTCTTAGATGATGATTTAGGTCTATTTTCTTGGGCATTTGGCTAACTATTTTAAGCAGAACAAAAGACTTACCCGACCTCCCTTTAAGAGGATCTTTAGTAAGGCCTTAGAGATGGTACTGATGGCTTGTTCGATGCTTTGGTCTAGCCATCTTAAACGGGACAAACGGCTTGCTCTTCAAAGGCTTTTTCACCCCTTACTATCATCTTAGGTAGTGGTTTAGACTTTTCCTTTTACTTTAGGAGAGTCCTACTCCTCAACTATGTAGATTTACTTATTTTAACTTCTTTATTCATCCATTGTTGGGAAATATGACTGTAAATGTTCAACATTCCATGTTCTTGCTATTAAGTTGCCATCAGTTTGGCATAGTCTATAAGTCCCTGATGGGAATATTTTTTGTATGACTATAGGTCCTTCCCAATTTTACCCGAACGATCCATCTTCTAGATTGTTAATATTTTCCATAACCTTTCAGAGTAATAAATCTCCTTTCTAAAATGAACTTTCTCTCTTTTTGGAGTAATAGTATTTCAATGTCCTTTGTCGATATTCGAAAGCTTGTTCAGCTGCCTCATTCTTCGGTTCATTCATTAAATTCGGGAGTTTTTCTTTTATTCCTTAACCTTCTGATGGGATTCAACCTCAACTTTGATTAGAAGCATTATTCCTCATGCATATGAAATTCATCTTGTTGTGGCTTGATATGCCTAAAGTGTGACTGGTAGTTATTCCATTCAATTTTTTTTTCATAAAGTATGTAGTAAGAGTAGGAGAGCATTCCTTTGTATATGTAATTCTATAGCGAATCCACACTTCTAGGGGTAAGTTTCCTTTTCGATACACTTCATGTTCAAATACAGTTTTTGTTTCATTGGTAATCAAAGACCAGCTTCCTATAATTGATATTCTCGATCTTGTTGATGAAAATCCCTTAATTGTTCAGGATATTTTGCATTGATCTCATGCTGAATCCGTACTAATATTGGAATCATAAATGCTTTTAGAATTCGATATAAGGAAAAAGGAACTTGGATAAAGGAGGATTTCGATGAACTTTGTTAATCTCAACGAATGTAAGCCAAAGTGTCATTTGGTTGAGTAAAGGCTTAAGTTATTTGGCTAAGTATGTTCATGTCGATAACGAAGTTATTAGCATAGACATGTTGAAGTTGTGCGATCCCAGAGTCAATCTATGTAGAACAATTTCCAAGTAGAAATCGAGATTACGAGTGTTTTGGAATTCGAAGTAAGTTATGATTAAAAATCACAAGTGCTTTGGAGCTCGAAACAAGCCATTATCCGAGGTATTATTGCTTTGTAATCTTATTATCCTATTTTCGAATGTTCTTCGTAGATCTAGTCTGAATCCTGTAGTTTGAGAATTAAATATTGGATAATGATTTTGTCCTGAGTTGTAGATTTAGATTTCTTCTTTATTTTATCTCGATGTAGTGATTGTCTTGCTAACGATTCATTATCTTTTGCTTTTCTCCATTACCTTTTGCTTTTCTTTAACTTGCTAATCCATATAAATAGCCTTCCTTGAATCTTTCCTTATTTGAAACAAGGGCAACTTCTTTAGACATTTTCTCTTTTTTCACCAGTGAAGTGATTATGAAGTGGTTCAATAATGGCCTTGGAACTTTTCTTTCTCAATAAATATTGGTTTGACGTATCCGTTCCTTTTTATTACTCATGATTATAATTCTTGATGAATACCTTTCCATATTTCCAAAAGCTACTTAGGGTACACTGGTAGCCTGAATTTATAAATTCTATTTGAGTGGCTTGTAGTTCCAAACTTGGATCTCGTACCCAATTAGGTTACCTTGGTAAGCAGTCATTCTTTTTTTGGTTAAAATAAGTAATTTGCAAAATCTAAAAAAAGATTTTATCAAAATATCATTTGCTTTAAACTTCTATATATTATTCGATGAGACACTTTTGTCCTGCGAATTTTCTTAAGATAGTGAGTTGTTTGATGGTATAAAAATTTATGAAAATAAGACGGAATATTTTATCCTGTATAATCAGGTTGGATAGTGGGTTTCAAAATTTGTGAAATTTTTATAAAGTGCCTTTTCAATAAATTGGATAACCATAAAAATAAACTTTTCGAAAACTAATACAGTAGAATGGGCTAGCGACACTTTCGATCCAAGAACTCAAATCAGTTGTTATATTGGAAGTGATGAACATGGCTATAGGAGTTATCTTTCTAACACAAATAATCCATAGATAATCCATTGTTCCATATAAGAAAACTTGAATTCTCATTTTTGTATGCAAATCCCGATCATAAAGAATCTTTTTAAACTCCGTTCTCCTGTTATAGGAAATCTGAAATTCATTTGGTAATGGAAATTCCTAAAAATCCATAGCTTTTGAGATATTTATTCATGGTAGATTTGTCTTTATTTCATTCTAATATGACATAATTTTCAAATTTTGATGACATATAAATTTCCAAAATCATTAACTTCGTCGTCCTTTATCTTCAAAATTTATGAATTTTCGAAATCATTCTTTGAAGCCATCGTTCTTTTTGAAAACTCAACATGTTTGAAATCTTTATATATTATATCCTTAAAACCTATACTTATTTAGAATTTGATATATAGAGCCAGAATTTATTAAAACTATAATATCCTTTGAAATTAATTTTTGCAAAATCATATATTTTTTCAAAAAAATCATCATGCTTTCCGAAACTATACATACTTATATTTGAAACGATATATACATTCCAAAGCTATATACACCCTTATATATTCAAAACCTGGTGATATGTATATGAAATTGTGCATTCAATTGAACTCATAGATTCGAAATCAATATATATAAAACTTTATACCGCTAAAGTCACACTTAAAATTTTATACTATTAAAGCCTTTCATACATATTTTCAAAACTTTTACACCTTACAGAAGCCTGATATATTCCAAACCTTTATGTACGAAATTGGTATGCTTAATCACTCTTGAAAACTGATGTATATTAAAAACATGTATATTTAGGACTTAGATATACGTGTCCAACCTGATGATATATACTTACAAAACTTGTTATATTTTCAAAGTCTATACATTTGGAACTCATGCACATTTTCAAAGATGATTTGTGCGAAACCATGCAAATGTTTCTGAAACTAATTGTTCTTTAAAGACTTAAATATTCAAAACTTTATATTTATGTTTAAAGCCACACATTTCAAAGTCTTCAACTGGTTAAAACTTGCTGCCTTATAATTTTCAAAATTTATACATATCCATAGCCAGGGCCGGCTCGATAGTAGATGATGCCCTAGACAAATAATTATTTTGTTTTTCATTTTTTGTCGCCCCACTTTAAAAAATAATAATACTTTTATATGCACAAAATCAAACGCAAATATAATTATAAAATTTGATGCCCATTACAAAATATTGTGAAATTAAATTATTAGTTTGCATGCCAAAAAATCTAAATGTCAGCATGGTATCATGCCAAAATACAAGTTAACAAAAATAATTTCTTCTTGCATTCTTTAAAATAAACTCCTCTATAATCTCCGCATAGTTAAGTTTATTCAAGTACTCATTTTCAGTTGAAATAATAGCTAATTCACTTAATCTCTCTTGCGGCATAGTGCTTCGAAGATATGTTTTTATCAATTTCAATTTTGAGAAACTTCTTTTTGCATTAACAACCGTGATTGGAATAGTCAATAAAATTCGATAAGCAACCCAAACTTTTAGAAATCCACTTACATCCCTATATGACCTCAAGAAATTTAGAATATCAATTGATTTAGCAACTTTCGATGATAGAATTCCTTTTATTTGTCGAAGCTCAAAGAGTAATTCTTTACCACACATATATTGCTCTTCATCATGTTCCAAAAAAAATTCTAATTAATCAACTCAATTTGTAACAATGTACACAGTTGTGATTAATTTAGATCAATTTTATTTTAACACAAACACATTTGACTAATTTATCAATGCAAGAACTCAATTTTTTGATTAATTCATAATAAGAATTATGACAACATAAATTATTTGATTCATTCAACAAACTAACCGATATCAAATCAACGAAGATAAAACCAATATCGATTATTTGATCCATTATTCATTCCACAAATTATCTAATTCCTTTAACAAATTAACCAATGATATAAAACCAAACTAACCAATATCAAAACCAAAATAAAACTCACATTTTCATCTGCAGTTGTAGTTGTAGGCAGCCCCTCCCTTTTCAGCCGTCAACACTACAAACCCAATTAATCAAAACTGCAAAATTCTTACCCTCACAAAATAAAAATACAGGCAACAACCCCTTCCCTACAAATCGCAACCAAAACATCAAAATTAAAACTGAAATTATCATAATTAGATCTAAGGCAACTTAGGCAAGTAAGAAAATCCAATAAATTGATGGAAGAGACTAGAAAGGAAGAGGAGGAGCCACACCTGTTGTGGAGCTCACGGCCGTATGATGTCATTTGTTAGATGTGCGTGCCTGCTGGTGGCTGGTGGGCCGTGGCAGGATGTGCGACGTCTTGGACGGCAATGTCAGTCGAGCAGAACAATGGAGAGGAGGGAAGCACGACGTATTTTCAGTAGCAGAAGGAATAATTTTGTTGCCTCCATGCGATTTGCTGCCCTAGACATTTGTCTTGCCTGCCTTGGGCTTGGGTCGGGCCTGTCCATAGCTGTATGTGTTTTTGTACATGTATACACCAATGCTTATATTTCCATGAGCTTGATACATCCAACATTGTAAATATATTCCAAATCCTGAGATTACATATATACGGAGCCTTGTACACTTGAAACCAAATATATAAAACACATATATTCGAAACTAAATATACATATACATACACAAGAATGCTGATGCATTTGGAACTTGCGCATATATATGAATCTACATATTGTTGAATATGCGCCTTGCGCTTATATGATTTTTGTTTGATGATAATAAACATATATACATTTATTTAAATGTATTTGGTAATGTACTATTTTGTTTTTCATAGATTAAATAAATATTTGTTGAATAAAATAAATTACACAGAATTTGAATTCAAACAGATATTTTATTCAAACAAATATTTATTACAATTTTGAATAGTACAATTTCAAGCTCTCACTATAAATATACAACTTTGATTACAATACATCACAATTTTACATTTACAGTTAACCTCACTACATATCACTCACACTCATATTTATCTTCAACTGCATTCTAGTTTGAATCCAGCATCTGAGCAATCTGCAAAAATATTCACTAACGTAGTAAAATTGAAAATAAAATATTTTTGCAATATAAAATAAAAGATGAATTTTGAAAATAATATTTGCCTCAGTTATTTGGGTTGTTCGTCATCATTTAAATTTGAATTCATCATACACGAACAACTTGTGACATACACAGTGTATCCTTGTATATGCCACAAGGCCGTGCACACCGATATATACACTTGATAATGCTACAGAGACAGGTAAGCACAGGTCAAACCCAAATGAAAAGCCGGGTTCAACTCACGTGCAATACATTGAAAATCACGACACGAGCACAAGGTCAAACCCGAGTTTTTAAAACTGGATTCAACACAAGGCTACAAAAAGAATGCAAAGCTTAGACAAATTCCAAATGCATCAGTGCATGAAGACTGAAACAACATGCAAATGCATCAAAACAATGTAGAAGTTATTCCAACAAAATGACAGTACAAACAAGTACACATTGGAAGTACAAGATAATAGCAGCAATGTACATGCACCAGTGATAAAAGTTACAAGAACACAAGGCATAGCAACTGCATAGGACTGCAACAACCAAATGGATGGAAGCAAAGACCAGAAGAACAACAACTCAACAGAACATGGACTGCAACAATCAAGTAAATGTAGAGAACAAGCTACATGAAGCAATGTCGAGCTTAGTACAACACAGTGTACATAAATACTGCAACTACACAGACCAACAATGGAACAGCAGTTCATATGAACAAGTGTACAAAAGCAATAAACAAGTCTAAGTTCGAATGCAATGAAGACGCAAACAATTTCAAGTTGAACAAATCAAAGCCGTGAGATGCAGTCAAGTCAAGAAGCCGTGTTCATACATAAAGTCAAAGCAGTGGTCATCACAAAGAAATCAAAGTTTCGTTTTGACCAAACATATCGCAATTTCAAAATCAAAGCCGTGACCATCAAGTAACGAAGAATATTCGATTACGAACAAGTCAGTGAAATCTCAAGCATCAATACAAGATCGAACGGCCAAAGACAAATTCAAATGAACTCATACGAACACAAAAATAGGATTTCGAATCCTATATAAACCCAATCGTCATCGGCTAAACTGGTATTCGAGTTCGAGCTTAACAAAGAAAAAATCATCCAACTCGAATCACGATCAAGTTCAAGCAAGCCAAAACCAGCAAAAGCAAAAGCAAAAATTAACATACCAATTATAATTCGAACTTGATCGAATTGAAGTAGCCGATAGAAATTCAAAGAGACAAACGATCGACGAACGCAAGGAACTGGACACTGGAGATCTCGATCGAAGCCACTGGAGTCGGCGACTTCAATTATAGCACAAGCCCTAATTCAGACGAGAAAAGGGACGAACGAAACAAAGCCACCATTATCTCACAAAGGAAAGCAGGCCGGTGAAATAAAAAAAAGGGAGATGATATGTTTGGACCGACCTTGTTATTTTTAGAGGCTTTAGTTTAATTTTTTTAATTAGGGTTATTGTGTCTTTTAACCGTTGTTTAATTGTTTTTTGTTTTTACTTTACGAATCAAAACTTTGTAAATCACCACCTAAGGTTTAGGTAGTGTCAGATTGTCTAGTTAGAATTAGTTCAGTGAGCAGGGTGTGCAAGTTTGCAAAACTCTATAGGCGGGAGCAGTGTTTGCGAGTAAGCGAAACTCTATAGGCGGGAGCAGGGTGTGCGAGTCTAGTAGAGTATTTGTGAGCGGGAGTAAAAGGGTCTGCGAGTCTAGTAGAGTGTTTGTAAGCGGGATACTGTTTAATTCTAATAGAAATCTGGGAATGCAGCAGTAGGCAGGGGTTGCCGAAGCTGGATAAATTTTGTGTGTGATTTACTTTTCAGCATATTTATTTCTGCAGTTTGTTTCTGTGTTTATATCGAGAAAATTTGCTATAACCCTATTCACCCCCCTCTAGGGTTAATCTAGATCCTACAAGTGGTACAGAGCCCGGTATTTTTCTTTAACTCTAGAGTCATGAATTCATCAAATAATGCTTTTTCTGAGGGGCAATCTATTGCTAGGACACCCATGTTTAACGGGAATGATTATGCTTATTGGAAAGTTAGGATGGGTATATATCTTAGTTCTGTTGATTATGATGTTTGGAATATTATTGAAACTGGTTATAAACCTCCCACTATAACTGTTGGTGGTACTGAGATTCCTAAACCTAAGGATAGGTGGGATGCTAACGATAAGAAATTAAAAACTAGAAATGCCAAAGCAATGAACGCTTTGATCTGTGCTCTTGATAAAAATGAATTTAATAGAATTTCTCATTGTACAACAGCACAGGAAATTTGGCACACTTTGGAGGTGACACACGAAGGAACTTCTCAAGTCAAGGAGTCTCGTCTAGCCCTATTAAGCAATGAATACGAAAACTTTGTGATTGACAAAGGCGAGAGCATAAAAGACATGTTTGGACGCTTTTCAACCTTGGTATACAACGCTAGAGCGCTTGGGAAAGTCTTCATTGAGGTAGAGCTTGTGCGGAAGATACTACGAGTCTTACCGATGAACTTTGAGGCAAAAGTCACGGCAATACAAGAATCGAAAGATCTGAGTAAACTAAGCATGGAGGAGTTGATTAGTAACTTGATGACATATGAGCTTGAGCTAAAAGCAAAAGAAGAACGCAACAACTCCGAACCAAAGAAGAAGACGATTGCCTTAAAGAGTAAAGAAGAAAGCGATGAAGATGAAGAAGATCCAATTGAAGAGCTTGCAATGGCTGTCAATAATCTTAGAAGATGGTCGAGATTCAAGCCACGCAAGAAGAAAACAAAGGGTAATAGATCAAAAGACTCTGACAATTCCGATAATGAATCAACATGCTTTAACTGCAAGAAGCCCGGACACTTCATACAAAAATTCCCACTTCTCAAAAACTACAAAGGAAAGAAAAAGAAAAAGAAGGCTTTTGCAGCGACTTGGGATGATGAAGAAGGAGAGGAAGTTTCGGATAGCAGCTCAGAGGAGGCTAACTTGTGTCTAGTGAGGCAGGTGAGTATTCCTATAGAGATCTTGTTTTTATGTGCTTAGATCTTACTAAAACAATTGATAGTCTTGAATCAAAAATTGAAAAACTAAAATCTGAAAAGAGGAAACTCGCTAATGAAAATTCTAGGTTAGAAACTGAACTTGAAAATATTAAAAACTTAGACTGTAAAAAATGTAAAACTTTAGATTCAGAATTATCAAAACTTAGGAATAACTTTGAGAATCTTGAAAAAGAAAACTTGAATCTTAAGGAAACCATCGACACTAGGAAAAAGGATTTTATAAATCGATGCACCTCACTTGTAACTGAAAACACAACATTAAAAACCAAAGTCCAAAATCTTGAGAAATCTCTGAATAACTTTTCAAAGGGAGAAAAATCTTTCAAAATGTTATTAGGAAATCAAATTTTTGCAAACAACAGAAAAGGACTAGGTTTTGGAAAATCACAAGATGATGATAATGCAAAAAGTAAAAGTGTCTTTGCTCGATCTGAAATAATTGGACATCATGTTGAAAATCATAGTCATAGGAACAAGAACACAAAATTTAATCAAGTCAATTTGATGTGCACAATTTGTAGAAAATTTGGACACAATCAAAATAATTGTTGGTATAGACCCAAACACGTGAAAACTATACCAATTTGGGTTCCAAAAGGCACAAATATAAAATCTTTGAAAGTCAAACAAATTTGGGTGCCAAAAGGAACATATATAAATAGTTTTGGGTCTCCACAAACATATTTTTCATGTTCTTCCACTAACAACCATGGACCTATAAAAACAAATAGGTCACAAAAATCTTTCATCGTGTAGGTGTGGTGGCAGGTTAAGGAACAACAACAGTGTTCTCTGGATTTTGGCTGTTCCAGAAACACAACGGGCGACAAAGCAAAGTTCCTTAACCTAGCATAAAGGTGACAGAATCACAATGGGCAACCATGAAAAATTATCGTAAAGGTAAAACAGGTGAATGTATATTAAATGTGATAATCTGCACCATATTCTGAATTAAATCAGCCAAAATTGTGATAATTATGTGATGATGATTTTTATTTTGACTTGCTCAATATAGTTGGCCAATTACACTTATGTCAAAAACACTATTCTTTGATTTACTTCATATATATTAGTTTGGATTAAAAATAGTGTTTTGTTGGATGATAATATTTTTGGTTATTTTTGGCTAACTCTATATTCACGGTTTTCTGATTATTTACATGGCTTCAATCCAAATTCAAGAGAAGGTCATTTGAAATGCTGTTAAAAATTAAATTTGAGTTTCTTATGCACATTTTCGTGGTCTTGGTTTATCAAATTTAGTTAGTGATATTTTGGAGTGAAAAAAAAATTCAGATGCAGATGACACTGGTAATATAGTTGATAGAAAAATTATTAGTGTAACGTGATTAATTTTTGAAACATTCATTTGCTGCATCGTTTTTCAAAGAAAATATCTGCATATATTTCACTTGAAATAATTTTTCATAATAGCAGATTTTTTTTTCCATATAACCCCTTCGAGAAAATCATTTTTGACCATGTTTTCATATTAGTCGTGTTTATTTGATTTTAAATAACAAATTTTGACTAATCTAACTCTCTAATGATGATCGAAAAGATCAATAGTGATTGAAAAAGTGATGAGTGTCGATATTTGTCATACATTACTCAAGACAATATATTTAGAAAAATTTCTTTAGAATTTCTTAACAAGAGTTATAAAAACTTTTTGTTGGGTAAAAATTCCATGATCATTTCTATTTCTATCATCTTTCTATCGACCATCACTCATCCGAATCATATATAGTATGTAAATTTGTGGTAGTTTACAAAGGAAATTATTCGTTCTTCAATTTATTATTATAAAGGAAATTATCTGTGCTTCAATTTATTATATTCTTCAATGAAAATAAATATTCAAAGTATTCACTCTCATTTAAAAGTCCTCACGGTTATGCATGGGTGAATTACTTGGATTTTTGATTATGTGCTTCCATGCTCATTTAAAAGTCCTCACGGTTATGCATGTATGGAACGCATATCAAAATTTATTGATTTAATAGACAAGTTGATTCTAATCCCATTTAAAAGTCCTCACGGTTATGCGTGGTTAGAAGATACTTGATTTCATTTTTAAATAAAAATTGTGAATACTACTAAGCTCATTTAAAAGTCCTAACGATTATGCATGGTTAGTAGATATTCAAATTTCCCGAAATAAATATACCACAAATAGTCAGAACTGTATGATTTTTTTGAAGATTTTATCCCCATCACTTCTGAAAGTGAAATATGCGCCTGACAAGGTTAATTATGATTTTTGTTTGAGTTTTATTGAAATTTGATATTTATATTCAATTGAGTTAAATGTTTGGTTCATGTCTGTCACTTCATCTCTATTTTTATAACACTGCTATTCTTTTGCTGATAACAAAAGGGGGAGAGAAAAGTTAAGATTTTGTCAAATAATTTTCCATTTACATCTAGGCTCATTTATATATTTTTATTTGTATGCATATATGTAGGGAGAATATTGTGTAGAGAGGGAGCATTTAAATAGGGGGAGCAAATTGAACGATCAAATACATTTAATACATTCAAAATCTTAAATATATGTTTGTTATCATCAAAAGGGGGAGATTGTTGAATATGCGCCTTGCGCTTATATGATTTTTGTTTGATGATAATAAACATATATACATTTATTTAAATGTATTTGGTAATGTACTATTTTGTTTTTCATAGATTAAATAAATATTTGTTGAATAAAATAAATTACACAGAATTTGAATTCAAACAGATATTTTATTCAAACAAATATTTATTACAATTTTGAATTGTACAATTTCAAGCTCTCACTATAAATATACAACTTTGATTACAATACATCACAATTTTACATTTACAGTTAACCTCACTACATATCACTCACACTCATATTTATCTTCAACTGCATTCTAGTTTGAATCCAGCATCTGAGCAATCTGCAAAAATATTCACTAACGCAGTAAAATTGAAAATAAAATATTTTTGCAATATAAAATAAAAGATGAATTTTGAAAATAATATTTGCCTCAGTTATTTGGGTTGTTCGTTATCATTTAAATTTGAATTCATCATACACGAACAACTTGTGACATACACAGTGTATCACTGTATATGCCACAAGGCCGTGCACACCGATATATACACTTGATAATGCTACAGAGACAGGTGAGCACAGGTCAAACCCAAATGAAAAGCCGGGTTCAACTCACGTGCAATACATTGAAAATCACGACACGAGCACAAGGTCAAACCCGAGTTTTTAAAACTGGATTCAACACAAGGCTACAAAAAGAATGCAAAGCTTAGACAAATTCCAAATGCATCAGTGCATGAAGACTGAAACAACATGCAAATGCATCAAAACAATGTAGAAGTTATTCCAACAAAATGACAGTACAAACAAGTACACATTGGAAGTACAAGATAATAGCAGCAATGTACATGCACCAGTGATAAAAGTTACAAGAACACAAGGCATAGCAACTGCATAGGACTGCAACAACCAAATGGATGGAAGCAAAGACCAGAAGAACAACAACTCAACAGAACATGAACTGCAACAATGAAGTAAATGTAGAGAACAAGCTACATGAAGCAATGTCGAGCTCAGTACAACACAGTGTACATAAATACTGCAACTACACAGACCAACAATGGAACAGCAGTTCATATGAACAAGTGTACAAAAGCAATAAACAAGTCTAAGTTCGAATGCAATGCAGACGCAAACAATTTCAAGTTGAACAAATCAAAGCCGTGAGATGCAGTCAAGTCAAGAAGCCGTGTTCATACATAAAGTCAAAGCCTTGGTCATCACAAAGAAATCAAAGTTTCGTTTTGACCAAATATATCGCAATTTCAAAATCAAAGCCGTGACCATCAAGTAACGAAGAATATTCGATTACGAACAAGTCAGTGAAATCTCAAGCATCAATACAAGATCGAACGGCCAAAGACAAATTCAAATGAACTCATACGAACACAAAAATAGGATTTCGAATCCTATATAAACCCAATCGTCATTGGCTAAATTGGTATTCGAGTTCGAGCTTAACAAAGAAAAAATCATCCAACTCGAATCACGATCAAGTTCAAGCAAGCCAAAACCAGTAAAAGCAAAAGCAAAAATTAACATACCAATTATAATTCGAACTTGATCAAATTGAAGTAGCCGATAGAAATTCAAAGAGACAAACGATCGACGAACGCAAGGAACTGGACACTGGAGATCTCGATCGAAGCCACTGGAGTCCGCGACTTCAGTTATAGCACTAGCCCTAATTCAGACGAGAAAAGGGACGAACGAAACAAAGCCACCATTATCTCACAAAGGAAAGCAGGCCGGTGAAAAAAAAAAAGGGGGAGATGATATGTTTGGGCCGGCCTTGTTATTTTTAGAGGCTTTGTTTAACTTTTTTAATTAGGGTTATTGTGTCTTTTAACTGTTGTTTAATTGTTTTTTGTTTTTACTTTACGAATCAAAACTTTGTAAATCACCACCTTGGGTTTAGGTAGTGTCAGATTATCTAGTTAGAATTAGTTCAGTGAGCAGGGTGTGCGAGTTTGCAAAATTCTATAGGCGGGAGCAGTGTTTGCGAGTAAGCGAAACTCTACAGGCGGGAGCAGGGTGTGCGAGTCTAGTAGAGTGTTTGTGAGCGGGAGCAAAAGGGTCTGCGAGTCTAGTAGAGTGTTTGTAAGCGGGATACTGTTTAATTCTAATAGAAATCTGGGAATGCAGCAGTAGGCAGGGGTTGCCGAAGCTGGGTAAATTTTGTGTGTGATTTACTTTTCAGCATATTTATTTCTGCAGTTTGTTTCTGTGTTTATATCGAGAAAATTTACTATAACCCTATTCACCCCCCCCTCTAGGGTTAATCTAGATCCTACACATATATTAGAAACCTTACATATTTTTGGTTCGAAACTCATATATAAGCTTAGTGCTTTATTCATTCAAGATCATGAGACATTGTCTATATTTAAAACTAATATATATGAAACTATATAAATCTAATAGTAAAATCCTCAAAGCCTTTATATGCCTGAAGGTTGATATATGCAAAACCTAATATTCATAAAATTTTCTTTATATATATTCAAAAGAGGGAATTAGGGAAAATGACAAACTTTGAAGAAGAAAAAATTAACCTAAAGGACACTATGTTCCATTTTTAGGCTGAAGGACAAATGCTAGTTATAATTAGCATTATATTCAATTTTTACACTATTCAAAATGCTAGTTATATCTAGCATTATATTCAGTTTTACATTATACAAAATGCTAGTTATAACTAGCATTGTCCTTCAACCTAAAAAACAAATTTGTTGTCCTTCGACCTAATGTTTTTTATAAGTTTGTCCTTGTGCTTATTTTTCTGTATTTGTATTCAAAACTGACATGTATTCGAAATTTTACATTTTCAAAACTATATACATGTAAAACTTTGTAGTCGTATTAAACACCAAAATTTTAGTAGTATATATATTCAAGATCTTTGTATTTGAAACCAAGTACATATTTAAAGCTATACATTCATGAAACTACATTAATCTGAAAACTATGCACATTCCTAATCTGATATGTGAAGCCAGCATATACTCAAGCCATACCCACTCAAAATTTGTATACCTTCAGAAACCTGATCTACAGATATTAAGTTTTCATATGCTCAGAGACTAGAAATTCATATACGTATTCAAACTGCACATATCTATATATATTTAAAAATAAACTTGGTATAGGAAACCGCAAATGCTTGAACCATATACATGTAAAACTGTACGTATTCAAAACTTATTGATATGCATGTGTGTGTATATGTATGTATGTATGTATGTATGTGTGTATGTATATATGTATATATGTATATATGTATATATATGTATATATGTATATGTGTATGTGTTTGTGTGTATTCAAATTTTGTTTATCCAAAGCGTAGATCTACATCAGAAACCCAAATACATATATCAAGAAGCTAATATATCTTTGAAACCTTTATGTATTCAAAGACCGATATAGATGAAACTAATATATGTGTGTGTGTATGTATATATGTGTATGTATATATGTATATAAACTAATATATATGTGTGTGTATGTATATATGTGTATATATATATGTATATATATATGTGTGTATATATATATATATGTGTGTGTGTCCAAATGTAAATTTAGTGCCTTATACTTTCAGATCATGAATCATCGTTCATATTTGAAATTTGAAGACGTATATCTTGGATCTTGCATTTGTTCAAAGCTTACATATTATAAAATCTGATATATACAAAATTGGCAAAGATTTAATATGCTTAAAACTGTTATATATTTGAAACCACTTAAACACTTAAAACCAAATATGTATGAACCTCCACATGTTCAAAACCTGACACTTGTATGTATTCGAGATTTAATTCTTTTAAAACTTGCCAAATGTATTTAAAGCCTTATGCTTTTGAAACCGAGGTAAATACAAATTTGACATATATATAAACAAAACTCAACATACTTGAAACTGCGTGTTTATGAAGCTCATGCATACATCTAAAATTTATTACTTTCCAAAATCAGCATCCATTTGAAAATTCATATATACTTTGAAAGTTAATCATGCAACTTTGAACCTTAATGTTTATTCGAAACTTGTATGTAAACCACATGTATAAAATTCAAAAGCCTGTATACGGTATATCTTCTTAACCAGTGATATATGAAACCATATACTTTATGGAACTTATACATTTCAAAATCCATATATGCTCAAAAATAATGTATATGAAACTGGTGTGTGTCCAAAAATCTATGCACGATGTTATACGTATAAAGAATTTCATGAAATTTTGTTTTTATGAAATCTGGTACGTATATATAAATCATACATTCATTATCCAAAAACTAAAACTCATGAAATTTAATGAAGCCTAATGATTTATGAGATCATATTTTCTTTGAAACTCCTCATTCACTTTTCTGAAGTTAAATAGCTTAAAATATTTTATTTTCGAAGTCGATAAATAACTTTTTATTTTGGAAATCAAATCCTTTGAAATCAATCCCTTTTTCTTTTTTTAAATCTGATCCGTATATTTTTGAAACATCATTTACGAAACATTCAAAAACTCGACAATTATTCAGATCTGTAAAAAAAAAAAAATTTGAAGCGAAGCCATTAACCTCGGGAAGAAGCCCTAAGCTTGGAGTTCTCTATTTTGGTGTGGACCCCGGTTATCTATGACATGAATTAAAATCCAAATCTGAATTTAGACGTGGAGTTTGAACCATTCAAAAACTCGACAATTTTTCAGATCTGTAAAAAAAAAAAAAATTGAAGTGAAGCCATTAACCTCGGAAAGAAGCCCTAAGCTTGGAGTTCTCTATTTTGGTGTGGACCCCGGTTATCTATGACATGAATTAAAATCCAAATCTGAATTTAGACGTGGAGTTTGAACCATTCAAAAACTCGACAATTTTTCAGATCTGTAAAAAAAAAAAAAATTGAAGTGAAGCCATTAACCTCGGAAAGAAGCCCTAAGCTTGGAGTTCTCTATTTTGGTGTGGACCCCGGTTATCTATGACATGAATTAAAATCCAAATCTGAATTTAGACGTGGAGTTTGAACCATTCAAAAACTCGACAATTTTTCAGATCTGTAAAAAAAAAAAAAATTGAAGTGAAGCCATTAACCTCGGAAAGAAGCCCTAAGCTTGGAGTTCTCTATTTTGGTGTGGACCCCGGTTATCTATGACATGAATTAAAATCCAAATCTGAATTTAGACGTGGAGTTTGAACCATTTGAAGTCATTGTTTTGGAAGCAAAATCAATTTTTCTTTGATCTGGAATCACCTACTTGCGACATTGATTGCCATGCAACATTAACTTCCTTGAGGCATTAGATACTTGCGACATCGATTATCTAGCATCATCAGATTATTCTACGGCATCAATTTCCTATGCCATCACTTAATTGCGGCATAGAACATCTCCCTGGCATTATTAACCCAGTGGTATCATTGACCCTTATGGAATTGATTACTCACGACATTGCTCTCTTGTGATATTGATTACTCAATGGCATTGCCTATTTATGGCATTAAATACTCGGCAGTATTAATCAACCTACGGCATCGAATACTCAGCAGTATTCATTAGCTTACAGCATTAGATACCCATCGGTATTGATTAGCTTACGACATTGTAAGGATGAAATCAACAACATTCGTTTACCTTCCGACCTATGCTGTTTGCTGCTCTAACCTGCAAATATTAGTAATAATTGGTTTCCAGATTCCAAATCAAATTTGAATTTTTTTCAAAATATGAAGTTCGAATCTCCTTAGAGGCAGTCATTTCGAACATATGGAGGTTCAAGCCCTCCTACTAGCATCAAAATGTTAAACCGAAATTTGGTTCAATGTTCGAGTTGTGTGTACAAGGAGCCAAGTTCAAATTTTTTTCGATAATACCCTTTATATTATGATCAATCATGAAATTATTCGAAATATAGTTCATAAGTTCAAAAGATAAAACAGACATGTCCAAAGTCGGTAGACAATATGTTCAAGTCGTGTCCTTTATTCTCTTATGAACATGTTATAAGATGTGCAAATATGCAATTTTCTAATTGTTCAAGCCTTTATTTGCAAATGATGAATATCCTCTTCTCCCTTATTGTCCTTATGTCATTAGTTTATCCTCGATCTCCCAATGAAGAGAACTTAGAGAAGATCCTAATCGGAAAAAGTGACAAGAATGAAAAAAAGGTTAAGCGTCTTTTTTCATAAAGGGTGCGCATCTTTATTTATAATGGTTGGAAGGATGTAAGTTTGCTTCCATTGACAATGAGAGACTTTGATTGTTATTTTGGTGATGAGTACAACATGAATGCTTTTGAAGCTTTGTGAAAGAAAAACAAAATAAATTCTCTTGAATTTGCTCTTGCAAATGATTTTAATCCTCTTTCTTTACATGGCCTTTGACATTACCACTGCATTGATGTTGTGCAGTATAGATAACATGCAAAATTAATGAAATGCGGCATCGATATCATGTTGTTGCTATTTAATATTCCTATTGAATAGGCGATATGCGATAAGCCATTGTATACCGCCGATATGCGGCACCCTCACATTGCTACTAATGAAGTGTGAAATTAATGGAGTGCAACATCAAGGACGGGCGGTATCGATGGAGTGTGGCATTGATTAGGTGCGGTATTAAATCCATGCGGGATTGATTAGGTGCAGCATTGAATCCATGCGGCATTGATTAGGTGCGTCATTGAATCTTTGTGGCTTTGATAAGGTGTAGCATTGAATCCATGTGGCATTGATTAGATTTGGCATTGAATTTATGTGACATTGTTTAGGTGTGACATTAAAGGAATGCTGCATTGATTAAAAGGTGGTATTAAAGAGAAACGACACTGAAGCGAGGTGGTATTGAAGAGAAACGACATTGAAGTGAGGTGGCATTAAAGGGAGGCGACATCAACCTTTGCCTTAATAGACTATAGTACATGCGATACTTTTTTTTCCTCCGGTGGCATGAGAGGTTTAATGCTTGCAACTTAACGTCCTTGTTTGCTACCAAACGCGATATTGTCTTTAGATTCAATATTGTTCTAACTTCAACTCGATATGCGCTTGTTTAGAAAATATGCGGATAACAATTATTAAAATGATTAATCAACCTTAAAACATCATTATTAAAGTGGTTAACTAAATTTTGAAATCATTAATAAAATGATTAATTAATTTTAAAACATCATCATTAAAATGATTAATCAATTTTAAACACATCATTATTTAAATAATTAATCAACCTTAATCATCATTATTTAAAATGATTAATTTATTTTAAATATCATTACTAAAATGATTAATTAACTTTATACACATTATTTAAATAATTAATTAACTTTGTAAAAAAACCCAAGCACAAGGTCAAACAGAAAGATTTTACAAAGAGATGATATTCTCAAAGTGTCAATAAGATGATAGTCATAATACACACTTCTATAAACACTTTCATATGTCATGTATTCATCCAGGCATCTCATGCATAAGCATAAATCTATACACAAAGGAAAATAACATTCATATAACATGAAGAAAGCGTTATTTGTAATTATTTACTTAAACTTTTTGACTAATCTCAAGTCATTATCTAATTACTAACGATGTCATCCACTTAAAGCAGAAACCAAGCCAACAACCATTAGTTTTTAACACATACACAACAAGAAACTAACAACCATTATTATTATTATCTATAACAAAATTTAAAACTTTAGGGTTTAAAGATGAAATTTACTCACAAAAAGCAATCGAATCAAGTTGAACTACCACCGCACTTTGTACTAACACCCGAACTTTTTTTTTCTTTGTAAAAGTTTGAATTGGTCAAGCTTAAAGGGGCTAGATGGGTTTGGCCATAGGAAATATGGGCTCGGCCATGTAAGGTTTGGGGTGGTATTGGGTCTTGCTGTGGAGTATATGAGATGTAGAGAGGAAAAAAATTATTTTAACTAAGTTTCGTGGTTTTAAAGTGGAAAAGGTGAATTTTTTTAAACTTGAAATTTTATGGAAGCCATGGAAGAGCTTGAAAGAAGAAGTGAAGTTTTCAATCTGAGAATATGAAATGAAAATGAGAAATAAAAAAAGAGAATTTTTTTTAATATGAAATGAGATAGGAAAATTACCCTTTTGGCCTTAGGTCATCTACCCTCCATAATCAAGTGTCACATCACCACCTCCCTTCACCTATTCCACACGCCACCTTCCCCTCTCCAACTCACCCCCATCATTTCACACCTTTTTGTATGTACTTTGATATGTCACATTATGTGACATTTCCTCTTTCCTTTTTTTATTCAAAATTTTAAAAGAAAAATCAACATTACTTTATTTACTTAAGTAAATATTTTTAAACTTATTAACTCAAATCATTTTCTATGTTATTTATATAAGTGTATGTATATATATTCTCAAAGGTACATAACATATTCTGATAACTTTTAAATGATGAAAGGTCGAGAATTTGAAATCGATTTTCGGTCACATTTTCGATTTTTCTCCAAACTACTCATTTTGTAAAGTAAATTTTAAAATGATTTTACCATCATTTGTTATTAGTTAAAAGAGGTTTATTTGAGTTATAAAATCCATTATTTAAATATTTAAAAATATATTGAATATTCAAATTTTAAAATGATTAAATTATGGGCGTTACACTGCGATTCTCATTATTTTGAGTTGTCATGCTAGAGTTAGTCCCACAATCATGGACATGTTAAGCTACATTGTTGGTCATCGAGAACCCCAATATCATGGCATAATGTAAGCCGTGTCAATTGGGAGTAATCACAACGTAGCCCGCTCTGGCACCATGTTCGTTTGATGCCCCATCCACATGCAGTTGAAATTTTGGTTTAAGTTTCTTCTCCATTTCCAATGGTTCTTCGATGAATCTCATACATTTAATAACAAAGTCTGCTAAGGCTTGTCCTCTAATTGATGTCTTGGGTAAATACCCAATGTCACACCGACTTAACTCCATTCTCTATTTTACCAATCTTCCAGATACTTCCGGTTTACTAAGGACCTATCTTAACGGATAATTGGTCAAAACCTTTATCGAATGTGCTTGAAAGTATGATCCTAGCTTTCTGGCCATCAACAATGGACAATATGCTAGTTTTTCTATAACTGCTACGCAGTTTTAGCATCTTGCAACCTTTTAACTTGTGTAATAAACAAGGAATTGAATGTCGTTTTCCTCTCTCATCATGACTGAGCTGATCGCACGTTCTGAGACGACCATATACAAGAATAAATGTTCTTCCACGCTGCTTGAATGTTTTTGGCATTATGATCTTTTAATTCCTGAAAAGCATTTTGGCATTATTCTATTTATTCGAAGGTTTTTTTCCTAATTACATCAAAGAAAGGAATGTACTTTTTCGTTGCCTTGGATATAAATCGGTTGTGGGTTGTAAATCAATTGTTTAGTCTCATTACACCCTTGCATGTCTTTTGAGGTACCGTATCCCGAATGTCCTTTATTTAGTTGGGATTTGCCTCGATTTCTCTTGAACTTACAATGTATCCTAAAAACTTACTAGACTGAATTACGAAAGAGCATTTTTGTGGGTTCGACTTTATCTTGTACGTTCTTAATATGTCAAACATTTATCCTAAATCTTCCATATGTCCATTTTCCTCTTTGGATTTACCAACATGTCATGTACATAAACTTCCATGTTTCTTTCAGTTCGGTCTTTGAACATTTTATTCACAAGTCATTGATATGTGGCTCCTATGATCTTCAACCCAAATGGCCTTTCCTTGTAGCAATACATCCCTTAGTCTATTACACAACTAATATGCACGTCATCAGGATTAAACATTAGAATTTGGTTGTATCTTGAATAAGCATCCATAAAATATAGCAATTTATGACCACTAGTTGCATCGACTAATTGATCGATTCTAGGAAGTGGATAATAATCCTTTGGACATGCCTTATTTAGGTCTATGTAATTATAGCGTGTTCTCCATTTTCCATTTGACTTTTTAATTAATAATGGATTTGCCAACTACTTTAGATAAAAGAATTCTCTAATGAATCCATTCTCCAATAACATATTTACCTCCTCCTTTAGTGTCGTAGTTCAAATTTTGTCAAATAGCCTCTTCTTTTGTCTTAGAGGAACAAATTTTGAATCAATGTTAAGTGTATGACACATTACAGCTGGGTCGATTCCCTTCATGTCGGCGTAAGTCCATGCAAATCCATCTGTGTTCGATTGAAAAAAAATCAATCTCCCTCTTGTTTGTTTACTTACTCCTATACCTATATTGACAATCTTGGTGGTATCTTGAGAGTTTAGCTTTATTTCCTCTAGGTCCTATGAAGATTGTGGATTCTCCCGTTTGTCCCCAGAATCCATGTTTGACTCTTGTTCTTTGGAAATTTCACTCTTGTCTTGAATAACTTAGTTTAAATCTTCTTGTTTTCTCTTCCTCATTATGAATTTGAACTCCTTATTGGTAGCTCGATTTTTCTTTGAAGTGGCGACTTTTTGCCTTGGATATCAGTTCATATGGATTGATAGGTCAGGGATCTTTATTTTGGTTATAGTTATTTAACTTAAGTTCATAACAAGATTCCTCTAATTTATTATATTGCTCAAGAGTTGTGAAATACATTTTACGTGAGCTAAATTTCTTGCCGTGAATGGTTCTCCATTTGGATTTACAAAATTTTTTAACCAATAGATGCTTTGGTGAGACAAAGGCATTAGTTCGTCCAACACTGGTCTTCTGAAGAATGCATTATAGTATGAAGGTTAGTCCATAATCACGAATAGGGTTTTAAATGTCCTTATGCATGGCGGAGTTCCAATTTGAAGGAATGGCTTGATTTGGCTGACCATAGTTGTATTATTGAACCCAAAGATTGGCTCTAGGCTAAGCTTAAGCTTTTCCTCTGGAATCCCCATCTATTCAAAAGCGCTCTTAAAAATGACGATTACCACACTACAATTGTCTACCATGATCTTAAATACAAGCGAAATCCCAATTTGATCTGTTATCGTAAGGGGATTATTATGAGTGCTACTCCTCTTTACTTTTTTTTTGGAATTTTTACCAAGTCCGACATGGGAATGGAGCCCTTGAATGACTTCAAGGGTGGTAGTCACTTATCGAGTACATGCCCGTTTTGGCTTCCATCACATAGCTACTCCTTGTGATGATTATGGGACCCGGAGTCAAGCATATATGGCTATATGAAGGCATGATTGGATGGAATTGATAGATATGCGACGTAGAATACTCAAATTATGGGTTTGGCTCCTTGGATGGAATTGGTCGGTATAGTGTGGAGAGGGATCGACATGCGTCATAAAGGATGTATCAGCTATGGAAGAGGGATCAACATACAACAAAACATTAGAACATCTATGCAGAAAACAATCAATATTTCGAGATCTATGAGTCAAATCCTTATGAAATTTGGAGAGCAAGGTGCATGGACCCTAGGGAACCTACCCTTGGGATCACATGTCGATAGCATAGAATGCAAGGGATCGACATACACCCTTGTAGAGGGTTCGGCTGCAAGCAGTGCACAAGTGATATCAAGTCAAAGATCAAGCAATAACTCGTGTTCTAGTGGTCCAAATGACATGAAAATTGGAGGCCAAACATATTTTAGCATGGAGAAGTTACCAAAGGGATCGCTGCCCAAATATCGACCAATGAAGGGATCAGTATCGATCCTTCCTTATTGGGAATTGGGCCTAGTGATCCCTGTAGTGGGCCCATGTGGATTAGAAGGTCATTCAACTGAAGTTTCAGAGAGATTGGTGGTTGTCTTCACCTAAAAGTACTGGCCTAGCGGGCCATTTGGAGGATTTTTATGCTGCTTGTTCCTCTAGACTTTACTATAATCAAGTGTTTGCTATTACTTACTGCTATAATCATATTTATAAAAGACCAAAAAAGGGTAATCTTCAAAGTGGACGTAGGCATATAATGTCGAACCACGATAAATCTGTGTATCTCTGATTATTGCTTTTATCTGTTATTAGCTTAATCATTTCCTCAGTTTAATTTAATTTTTCTTCACTTACTTCTCTACGTAAATCTATTCTTCGTTGTTTGTGACCAATTTAGTTGCAAACATTCTGGTGCTTTCATTGAGAAGATTGATTCTCAGCTTGCTAAGATCCCTTTGTTGCTACTGGATTGTATAAATTTCCTGAAAAAGATCTACAGTTATCTTTAAAAAGCTACTAATACTACTTATATTTGTAGAAATCTAAGCAAGACAATTAATAATGGTGAGACATACTAGATCTACTTCTCAAAACGTGGAAGGAAATGAGAATACTAGCATTCGGCAAGGAGGCCCAAGTAAGTAACCAAAAAATGTGAATGCTGATCCAGTTGAAGTTCAGAATCCCACTAATTTTATTACAAGAACTGAATTTCATAATTTAATGATAAAGCTGATGAAGAGCCACTGACAAATAAATTAAAAAATTCAGACTAATATCAACTTGATGAACCAAATCAATCAGTAGCAGCAAGGGAAAGCTATGAGGGACCCTACTCCTTACTCGGCATCGGATAGTTCTAGCTCATCAGATGAGTGTCACATGCATAGGTGTCATAAAACAGACGAATATTATGTGGAAATTTTGGGGTTTCAACTAGTAGACCATCGTTGTCTGCCAGGATTGATCGGTGCAGACACCTCCATAGGGATCGGTACTGATCCCTCCACCATAAGGGGAATTCATTCATGCTTTATGGCAATCAAGATGGAGTTGCTACGGTTGGTTTAGATGCTGAAGTTTAATTGAATATTAACCAAGCTCTTCCTTGGAACGATAATGAAGTGAATTTACAAGATACACATCGAGAAGATGGTGAACCAAGAAGGCGTGACGCCTGCAAACATCGACCGGACCATTCTTGTTAGGTTGAGCACGACCACCGCTTGGTACCAACCATCCGAATGCCAAACTTATCGGCTATGGTCAGAGAGTTAGTGAGAGAGAGCCAAGGCTTAACCTATGATGAGTAGGGAATCTCAAGAATTCATGCCCCATTCACTGATAACTATTACATGCATGGTATCCAAGGAAGTTCAACATGTTGTCGATGCCTGCCTACGAGAGAAAAACCGACCCTAAGCAGCACATCATGAGATATGAATGACTGATGGATTCCACGTGAGCAGATGATGTAACCAAGTGTATGTTTTCCCATAACTCTTTCTAGAATAACGACGTTGTGGTTCACGAGACTACCTACACGATCAATTTCTAGATTCGATGATTTGGTAAACAAGTTTGTGGGGCAGTTCTAGATGCACGCAACTCGTCCCAAAGATGTGATGTCCTTTTCTAGCATGATTCAGGTTTCAGGAGAGTCGTTGAAAGATTATTTGAAGAGATATCATATAGCCGTTACAGAGGTCAGTAATCCGAATGATTATGCAATACTCATGGCCGTGATGAGAGGGATTGATCCAGAGTCTAAGTTTGTCGATTGGTTAGCAGGTAAGCCACCCGCAATGTTGGAGCGTTTTTACGAAAAAGCGGCTTGGTATTTGAGAAAGGAGGAATGTAAGACCTCCAAGAAAAATATTGTTGCGGGACCAAGTGGAGAAGGAGTGTAGAGTAACATTGCAATAAAACAATTTGATGACAGTTCTGGAAAAGTCCAAGCGAATGTCTAGAATAAGTCAAATCAGCAAAAGGGAGGTGGAGATTGGAACCGTGAACAATAGAGGGATTCTAAATGAGGGAAGCTTAGGACTTTGATGTATAATACTTACATGCCATTGAATATGTCCTTAGAGAATATCATTTGTCTACCTGCAATACCATGCAGTATTGAAAGTCGCATCCAAAGGAATCAATAGAGAAGTAGAAATAGACAGGGAAATATTGTTGGTTTCACGAGTGCTATAGGCACAATACAAATGAATGCAGGAATCTCTAGGATGTTATAGAAAAGCTGATCCGAGAAGGAAATTTAAAGAGTTTATGAAAGCCTCAAAGGATGGTGGGCATGTGACATTTGACCCTAACCGAGGAAAAGCGCCATGTAGGGCTGAGGAGCCTGTGCGGACTGGTGGAAGATTGGTGATAAATACGATAGTCAAGGGACCGCACCCAACAGATAAGAGTTGGCAAGAGATGGAGCGCTATGCTAGCGTGATTAGGCATGTGGATATTGAATGTTGTTCGAATACGGAAGATTGACAATTAGCACCTGAGCCTTGCTCGGGCGCCACAACTGGTTCTATAGATATATAGATCCGAGAGAATATGAAGAATAGCCCAAAGCGACCAAGGTTGCATCGGCTGAGCTGACAATTGATGAGTCCTAAAGATTGGGTCACAACTTAGCCCCCCGATGATGAAAGAACTTGCTGGTTTTCTCCGAACGAATCTAGACATGTTCGCTTGGACTCAATTTGACATGTATGGAATCTCACCTGCTATTGCGGGCCATGCATTGAATATCGACTCGAGGCATGTCCCGGTGAAACAGACAAGACGCGGCATGGATCTGGCGAGATCTGCTGCTCTTAAACAGGAGGTGGATAGACTTAAAGGTAATAGGTTTATCCACAACGCCATCTACCCTAAATAAGTATCTTGTAGAATATACTAGTGAATGATTTTTGTTTGATGATAATAAACATATATATATATATATATATTCGTTTACTTGTATTTGTTATTGTACTATTTTATTTTTCCACATAATTAAATAAATATTTGTTGAATAAAATAAATAACTCGGACTTCATATTTATGTCCTTCCAAGCATCGTCTCGTGAAGCCAGGTGGACATCGAACATGGAAGTACTCATCCTTGAATAGAGAGAGTTTATTCCAAGCGCCTGTTAAGAGTTGGCAGTTAGGTGAAGGTTCAAGAAAAATATAGGAAGGCCTTCCTAACCGCCGTTTAAAGTTGTAGATGAATCTTATGTCCTCCGAAGTTGGTGGACAAAATAGAACGCTCATAAATAGTAGAAATGTTCCACATAGGAAGTCGTAAATGTTTGGATGGAGTTAAGTGGGAGCTATTCCAAGATATCTCAACATCTCTCGAATAAATGACTTAAAGGGCGGTATGCATCCAGCCCAACACATAAATTTGTTACATGCCGTGTACCCCTCCGGGTGCAAGTGAGGCATGTCGTTTAATGAAGGAACCAAGACGTCAACAAATCGAATTCCATGTATAGAACACAGCCAACGAAGGGCAGCCTCACCATATCGGGAGGCTTGATAATCTATTAGGTTATCTAGAAGAATGGCACCTTCTACTGTATCGGTAGTAGGACTTATATCCTCCGTCGGGAGGACCAGAACATCTGAGAAAAGGTCGACCGACGGGCCGAAAACTTCCATCTCTTTCTGCTTGATGACTAGGAGAAAGCCTAACGGATATAGTCGCAGAACTTGATTTTGCTTCAGGATCGATATGCTACGTGGCCGGTTTGGAAGACTTAGCAGCTAAACGCTCTGAGCATCTGGAGTCCATATTAGCTATACTCAATAGATAATCGAGGTTAGAAAAGTTTACCTGTTCCCCCATGCTGAGTTGAGCTAGTGTAGTGTAGTGTATAATAAATAAAAATAGTTTAAGATCAGTAAAAACAAAGTAAAATGACAAGACTTTCGATTCCGACCAGCTTGACGTTCATCGCTGACCATCTCAACTGGTAGAGAGATTGATTGGTTGTAAATGTTTTGGGATCGACTATCGGCATGCAAAAGTGTAAAGTTTTGTCATTCAAGTTCATATGCAAGTTTTTAGTATATGTTGAAAGTTCCATGGATTTAATCATTCGATCTCAAGTTTATTAATAGGTATGAAAGTTTTATAGTTCGTCATCATCATATATCCAAGTCCGCTAAGGTGAATTATTAATGTTTGTCCAAACAAATAAGATTGGATTAGATTGCAATTTTAAAAGGTTCCTTGTGCTGATCCCTATTCTTATGTCGAACCCTATGTTCATGCTGATCCCTACGTTCATGCCGACCACTATATTTAGACGATCCTTATGGATATGCTGATCCCATTCCCAAAGCTTCACGACTAATCCTTCTCTTCGACCTAATCCCACCAATCCCTCTTTCACAACAAATGCTTCCGAACCCAAGACGTAATTATCCCTTTCACTTCATCCTCAGCACATCTAGCCTCTACGCTGAGGGTCAGCATAAAACGAAACATCCAATAGCGATCTCTCCTCCACTCCCTTTTCTTCTTCCTCCATCACCATTCCGCCATGCCCTAATCCTTCCCACGCCTCATCTTCCCCAAATAACTTATGCCCTCAGTCATTCACTTCATCACGTATCAAACTATCATCAACAAAGTAGAATCCATTGCCTCATCTTAAAGTTGAAAGCAAAAAAGGAAGCTTACCTAAATTTATTGAAGGTGAACTGTAAAAAGGGAAAAGTATTAGGCTACAATTTGATTGAAAGATGGAACAATGGTCTAAAATTAAGTAAGAAGGTGGATTAATTGGTTATAACGATGGTTGAGTGGAGGGGAAAGGGTCGGCTTCTCTTTTAATAAAAAAATTGGAGAGAGTTCGGTTGTGAGAAAATAGGAGGGTGGCTAGAGAATGAAGCAAGTAAAGGAAAAGGGAAGTAGGAGTGCTACTTTATATATGTGGACTAAGGGATCAGCCCAAGTGTTGGCATTTGAAGACAAAGAGGGATCGGCAAGAGGTATGTTGATCCTTGTAGTGGTGAGAATTGGAAAGGAGGGATCGACATAGTGCATGCCGACCCCTACAAATGTTTCTAAAAAAAGGAGTGAGAGGGATCAGCTAAGCATACGCCGATCCCTGTATAAAAAAATTAAATGAATAAAAAATGGTATTCAGGCTTCGACTATGAAGATGTACGTACAAAATGTTGGGAAGTTGGTAATGACCAATGAACATGCAAGCACGTCCAGGAGCCCATAACAAAAAACATGTATATGAAGTGCACGTGTATGACCTAAAAGTTCAACTTTTGAAATCGACATATTTTGAAGTCAAACCCAAAACTTTCGTCTTCGAGGCTGGACCAGATAGCAAAAGCTTATTAATCTTGCAGAATCGTGTGTGTATATATATATATATATATCAATTAACGAATATAGCATTGGATTTATATTATTGGAAATCGACCAAGCGTCATGGTAATCAATGAGGAATTCCACACCTTGAAAAACGATTCGATAAAGGAATATCAACTGTTCACAAAGCTAGATGGATCTCATTCTTAGCGATTCAAAGCACGTCATGTTAATCACAAGACGTACTTTGGGAGTTGACCCAACCGGCCATTAACATATAATTTTCAAGCTTTTTGTTTGTTCTTAATAAAAAAGAAAATGAGGAAGAAGAAACATCCGAAAAAATTGCCACTTTTTTGGGATACATGTCTATTTATAAAGAAATCCAACATTTTGATTTGTGCCACATGTCACATGATGTAGAGGAGTGATGGAGAACTGGTTATGTTCATGGAGTCTTGTGTTTGAATCACGATGTCCTAAATTATCTTGTTTCACAAAGACTTAATCACTCTGCCTTTTGACCCACGATGGGCTTGAGGATATTTCATGATAGCCTTGTAACCTATTTTATTTGGCTTTTTAAAGAATATGTCATGATTGCTTTGAGGGATTTTTCTCGGTAGCTATTCTAATGGCTTCTCTCATATGATCTCTCAAATACTCAAGATGGCTCTAATACTTCATTTCACGATGGCTCTAATGAATGTCCCATGATGGCTTTGATGAATGGCCCATGATGGCTCTAATGTATACTACAAGTGGCTCTAATGAATACCCCATGATGGCTCTGATGAATGATTCACAATGACTTTAATGAATTGTCTCACGATGACTCTCATAATTTTCATGAAGACTCTAATAATTTCTCAACGAAGGCTTTGGTGTATTACTTGACGATAGCTCTCAATGCTTAACAATGGCTCTAAACACCTCACGATGACTTTTGGCTCTTTGTACCATGATAGCTTTATGAATTCCTTACGATGGCTTTAAGTACTTCATGTCATAACAATTTTATAGGATTCATCACAATGGCTTCAATGCTTCATTTTATGATAACTCAATAGCTTTGTCAATTATCTCATGATGACCACCAAAATGTTGGCATAACTTTTCTATGCAATAGCTTTACATTTCTTCTCCTTTGATAGCTATATCTCTAATTATGATGATTGATAGGGTTGCCTCTAGATATCCTTTGCTCGTGTCCTACGATAGCTTTATGCATATCCAACGAGAGTTTCCATTTCATTAATCCATGATGGATATCCTTTAGGAATACTTGGGGTATAACACTACTATTATTTCTTTTCTACTTTCTTCTACTGCAAAAATAGAATGAAACAAATCTGAAGTTAAAAATAGAAGCTAGCACTCTCCGATTGTGGATAAGGTGGATGTGCTTGTTTCTTCCGGGGTTGAACCATGCCAATCTGGTTGAAGATGTCAACATCTCTGTTGTTATAAAACTTTAGAGAGAGACCTTTGGAGGATGTATCTTGCTTTTTGAGTCAACAATAAGTAGTTAAAAAGACTGTGAAGAGTGCTTTTAAAAAATATCGCTATAAAAAATTCCTTAGCTCTTGTTAAATAACTGATGCACTTGGAGACAAGCCTCAGTAAAAAAAATTATGACTACGGAACACTAAAATAAGTTTGATCGATGAATGTATTTCACTATAATAACTTTAGGCCTAGATGGAGAGTAGAATTTTGCTGATGATGGTGCTTTCTTGAAGTCCCCATCGTTAAGGCAAAAAGATTATACTCAAAGTACCAAGATTTAAACCTTAGTGGGAATACCTAAGTTCATCTTAAGGCATTAGAAGATTGTAATGATCTGCCTTTTCGACCATCGAAAATCAACACTGAATACATCCATGGCATTCAAATGCTGAACATCCAATCGCCAAAAAGGCATATTATTAGGGTAAAATAAAAAGAAAAGAACAAAGAATAGGGAAATCAAAACCTCACAGGTGAATCTACAACATGAAATATAACAAAGATAATAAGAACTGTTACTCCAAAATATACAGTAGACCACAGTAAAAAACAAACCCTATCAGCTGGGCAGTTATAAAATTCCGACCTTACAATTACCGATAGGTATACAATATAATATGGTGGAAAATAAAACACCATGATAGGTAAACATCCATCTCTTCGTTAATAACTCCACATCACCAAAGCTAACCTAGGAAAAACTTGGTCTGACCCGAGCATCATAATAGAATAACACCCATGTCAGTCTGGAAAACCAGCGTGAGTAAACTCACGCAATATGATGAACATATAAAAATTCTATGGGACCATGCCACAAATGGGAATGAGTTTTTACCCCATAAGAACAACATCCATAAATGAAGAAATGTGAAACAAATTAGAACAACAATCTAATCGTGAAAGAATGGAAATAAATAATAGAAACAATCTAAATAAAACGGGTGGGTACTAGTAAGAACAAATCTCATACTTAAAGAGTATGCATAAATAATATCGAATTCCAAACTTGAAAGAATGGACATAAATAATTAAACATAGAGAGGAGCACAAGGCAACTACCAATGCAGTTAAGGAAACAATTCAAAGATTTGAATTAACAACAAGGAAAAAAAAGAAGTTTATCCAACAATGGAAAGGAGGGTGCGCCCCTTTACCGAAAGTATATCTCCAGAAATATATTTGAGAGGGTCATATACTTTGTGACACCTCTCGGGCACTTCCAAACCAGACTCCGCCAACCTTACGAAGAATCCGAGCACTTCACATCTTAATACGCAAACCGAATCCAATCTAGAGTTGATATAAAAATACCCTAATGGGAGCAACCCCACATAGCTTGGCTTTCACTCGCTCTTAGGGTATAGTCATTTCTGACAGAGGATAATAAAGATCAAATGAGCAACATATTGTCTTAGAGTGATGAAATACAAAGAGAAAGCAGAATCAAAGTCGATAGTCGATAAATCTACTATCGGGGATGATAAGATGATTATTTTCACTTGCGCTTGATTTTCACATTACAACCATTTAAAGATACTTTAAAATACTCTTTAAAATATTCTTTAAAAAGGAAAATTATACTTTCTAAGCGTATTAAACTGAGGTAAAAAAATGTCAAAACATTGTTTATTATAAACCCAAAACAATTTACGCTTAGCTTTGTTTGGAATAATTCTTTTAAAAGATCTTCTTGTTTACAAACTATTATTTATAAGTTTTAAAACAATATTTATTATCTCAAAATATAATAAATAAATTAAATTACTTTTACAAATCAAAACAAATGTTAATCATCCCGATGGATAATTTGTAACATCCATTTATAACTTTAAAACCACATTAATTTGCCCAAAGAAAATAAATCAAATATAGTTTCCTTTTTATAAATTTAAACCAACATTAATTATCCTAAAAGATAATTAATCAAGTTTATAATGTCTTTTGGCACTATAGGCCTCAATCCAATTAAAAGAAAACAAAACTCAAATGGCTTCCCATATCTGCAGCATAAAATCATCAAACAATTCCAATTTCTAAATCCGCTACGTACGTTTGTGCGTTTGATTTATATATTTGTAAGTAATTTACTATCTCGTTGCAAATGTAGGTGCGCAAAAAGTCAAGTAGAAATCTCTTGCTTCCATGTTTATATAATCCAAAAGAGTCACACTGATAAAAGAGAAATATACTAGTTATCTTTATCATAAACTCAGAAAACATAATGTAACAATCATATGAAATAAAGTAATAAGATGCAAATGATAATAATGAAGCAACCCTACATACAAAAACTAGCATGATATAAATTTACAAACATCTCTAGTATGAAATAAAGCTATAAACAACCAAAAAGCAACATATCAACCATATGCAATAAAATACAGAGAATACTCTATGATAAATACTAAGCATTCAATATTTTCAAAAGATATATTTAGAACTAAATGCTTGGGTTTTCTATTCAAAATTTATCAAATTCCTTCCGAAAAATAAATATATCAAACCAAAATTAATTATGACAAGGAAAGGGCTCTCCTTAGCAAAGCATGGTATAACTCAAGAATCAAACAACATAGAGCATCCGATGGTATTCTGATTCCTCCAAAAACAACTAAAGTAAAAAAGTATACCTTGCGAGTCTCCCCAATCAAAAAACCCACAATTGCCCAAATTTAGTCATAACAAAAACAGTTGAAAAAATCACTTCAAAAATATTCTTTTCAACATTCTGAAATAATAACACTTCATCAATATATTTTTTCAAAAGCACCGGGAGTTAAATCCTAATAAGCAACAATTCAAGTACTTTTGTTTGTAAATTCAAACTTTATAAAATATGGTATACAAATCACACAACCAATCAAATCAAATCAAGTCAAATTCCATATAGGAATAAACTAATGCCATCAATCAATCAAAATCCATAAGGGAAAAATCTATCACTTAGCATTATCTAAAATGTCAAATGACTAACAACCAGATGTAGAATTTCGCTTAAGTTCACAAATTTTCTTAAGTCACATACTGAGTATACAATTGTACTTAAGTCCATATGATATATATAAATCATCCATATAATATATTTGATCAGATCACTTGCTTGAATACATAGACTTCTACTTTCGAACTAACACTGCTCACTCGATCTCGCTTCCAATCTCCTTGCATAGTTATATAACATGATAGAAAAATTTAATATATATCGAGGATCTGAATCAAGTGTTTGCTGATAAGAATCAAGCGAGAAATCCTTTTTTGGACTAGTGTGAATCACTCGAATTTATGTATTCGAATCCTAGATCAAGAACCATGCGAATAGAATGATCTACGCATAACTTACATACTTAATTCGATTGGTTTCTTAATTATACCAACTCTTATTAGTCACTTACATTTTCCATTTTGTATTTTATTCAACACTCAAATTATTTTATGAATTACTTCATAAATTTGACCCAAGTTAATAAATATTTTACGAGGATAATTCTTTATAAAGCAACAAATAAAAGTTTACTCTATTTTTTATTTACTTGCATAAAGGAGTATATACAAAACACAAATTTTGTTTTATTTGCTTTTATTTTTCCCAAAATTTAATTGGAAGTCTAAGCAAAATATGGACCATTAAAACTGAATCAACCGTTCGACCTCTTTACCTTAGAGTGCTCTAAGGACAAATGTTCATGGATCGGCTTAATATCACTGAATAATTTGCACAACTTATATGATTAACAAAATCCATGGTTATAATTAAATAAATTTACCAAAATCTTTCTATCTAATTTAGCCCACTTAAAACTTTAGTTAGATTATTTCTTTTCTATCCAAGAGTTTTAAAATTTTCATTGACCAAATTATTATTAAAAATAACTTTTATTTTCAACTTGTTTCCTTTAAGGAAATGTGAGACTAATTACCCAGTTTTTTTTATATGAAATAACTTCAAACAATTTATTTACCAAACCTCACTTTAGTTTCATACAGATTTGAACTCATTTCGATCGCACGATGGTAAAGAGAATAATTTACTAATTGCCCCACAACGATCACTTAAGCCAACATCCAATTGTCGCTTAGAAGATTATTCTGATTGTCACAAAACTAATCAAGATGTTTTCCTTGAGTTACCTTAAATAAAAGGCATTCCATTTAAAATTTCTCTTCCATTATTTATAATTTAGAAATACTTCAAGTAATACTACTATTATATTTTTTCAAAAACTTTTTGAAATTATTTCAAACAACTCCGGATTTTAAAATCAAAAATCCTTTTTAAAACATATTTTATAAATCAAATCTATATAAAATTACCTTTATAAAAAATCATTTTATATTATAATATTTTTCCTTTATTATAATAAAATTTTCTCAAATATTTATTCTCCAAGTATCTTATTTTATCATTTGGACTATTTTAAACAACCTTTATTAAAAGATTACTTTAACTTAGCATTTACTCTAAACACCTTATAGTCAAATTGTGAAACTTAATTCACAAGAGGTTCGTTTCAGTGTACGTACAATTATCAAAAAAATTATGCTTATTAACTAGTTGACATGGATTAACAACCAACAAACATCAGTCAATATCCTAAACTATCTTAGCATGAAAAATCAAACAATAATGATAACAAAGAAGTATTATCATTAACAAAAAAACGCTATAATTAATTATATAAGTTTGAAATTTATTCCTTTATATATTAAAATAAAGGTAAAATATTTCACTTACCAAAATTTTAAAAATCAATATCGTGCATGTTTGTCTTGTTCAAGTGTTTAGAAATCCCTATCGATAACGTGGCATCCCACGTCTCGACCAGAATTCATAAATAACTCAACGGACTAATTAATACAGTGCATTTTTATAACAATAACAAATACACCATCATATATATACTACACTCAACTCATTCTAGGGGTGTGTACCGACCCGTATTTTTAGCTATTTTAAATTATTAAATTTAATGTAATTATTAAATAAAATGGATAAATAATAAAATCTTGAGTTCTAAGCTGGATAATATAATTTCCGAGCTTTTTAAAAATCTATTTACAAGAACTAAGGTAAATAAAATCCTTGAATTGAATTTAAAAGTGTTTTACTCGATTTTTAAAATAACTCGTTTAAATTAACCAGTGAAAATAGCCTTCCGGGGCACAGTCTTGGATTTTGACAAACCTAGTTCCATTGGATCCGTAATAGTGTATTATTATCATATTTCAAATTTCGTAGTGTTTAGAGTTACCATTTGGTCGTATGGAATGGAAAAACGTGGAATTTAATATCGAAAATTTAATACAATAATTAGGTTAAAAAGCTATCTACGACATACGATCGAATTGGAACTCAAGACATATTCCATTGTGTTTGAAATAGGGATCAAAAATTATAAATGCCAGGCGGTACGCTTGGTTTGGAGTTCGTCCAAAAATTCACGTAAATAGTCGAAAAAATTTAAAATAATAGATTACACACACATATATATATACACGCATGCACTCAACCCTAAACCTTAATAATAAGCAGCCACCGCCAATTTATTTGCAATGGTCGAAAATGGCTAGCCTTTCCCTCAAATTTTCTCCAAATCCGTAAGCTTTCATGATGAACTTCCAACTAAGTAATCATAGAGGGGACGAGATCTTTAAGATCAATGGAGATGATCAGAATCAAAGCAGTGGATTGTCGTGGATCCAAGCTCGAACGACATGCGCGTTTTGCCATTTTTTGGTGGCTATAGGCGATCGAGCATGACATTTCTTGGGTCGAAGGTGGAGGGAGGCAGCAGCGTTCGAACGGTAGCCCTTGATCGTGTTCTAGGCCATTATGGTGGTGCGATTTTCCAAGAAGGCTAAGGGATTGTTGCGTGCGTTCGATATTGGCATTCGCATGAGGGAAGAAGGAGATTGGAGCGTGCAGCCTTGATTTCTGAAGCTAGATCGTGTGGCCTATTATAAATTAGGTTAAAAAAATAAAAGGAAAATGTAAATTTATTATATTATAAATTATATATTCTTATGAATTAGATATATTTCACATACAAGGTCAAAATTGGACGAAATAAGAGGCGATGGAATCGTTGCGATGAGCACTACATTATGGAGTTGATTTCGAGATGATTGGAGCTAGCTTAAATTTTAGGTTATATCGAACGTCCTTCGATTTGATTTAAAATTGAAAACTCAAGGTGAGTGTTTTTAGCGCTCATGATGTACTATAATATTTTTATGTTCGTTAAAATTGAATCGTGAAGTTATCTAATTTTATTGATTGTCATTTGGAAATGAAATTGTCATATGGATTGATTGCTGGTATTAAAATTGACAGTAATTTTGAAATTGGAAATTAATTGCCAGCAAATTACCTGATATTGATAGCTATGAAATTTTTATGAATTATTGTTTGATTTGGATGTTTATTGTAATGGATGCTACTGATTGATGTTTTGGATGATTTGGACGTTTATTTATTTTGATATATCCTGCTATCATCTTCTATATTATTTACAGTATATGAAATGGTAAATTGAGTTATTTCGAATAAATTAAGAAGTATGTTGAAATGATATATATCTATGACATTTATTTTGAATTGAAATAATATATATCCAGCACTGAAATCAAACTAAAATAAACAATCCACTTGGGTATAGGATAAAAAATTACACACGGACAACGGATTGGTTAAATTAAATGATTTCATAAATTTTGATTCGAAATTATTTAAATGATTTGATTTTAAGGAATAAAAATCGAATTTATGGAAATCAAATTATTTTCGAACTTGAGCTCCAAAGGTGATATTTAAAGTTAATAACAGGAATGTTTAAATAATCGAAGTTGAATTTTTTTTAATTGAAATATGATTTGAATTTCAAAAATTGTTTTGTTTTAAAAGATTGGACTTTTATTTGAACCTTGTATATTTATAAGTAAAAGTGATGTAAAATGTTATTTCAATATTAAGCTTGGAATTGAATTATATTTGAGGATTTGGATTTTAAATTGGATATTGAGGGTAATTTTGATTTAAGTGTTTTGAATCGATATTTTGAAAATCAAACTCGGAATTGATATAAATCGAAATGGTTTAAATTTGGAATTGAAATTATTTTGGAATTGAAATTATTTTGGAATTGAAATTATTTTGGAATTGAAATTAATCTAGAATTGTAATTTATTTGTAATTGGAATTGAAATTAATTTGGTATTGAAGTAAAATTCGACTTGAAATCGGAATTGAATCGATCAAATTGAAATGGAAATTGGAATTGATTTGAATTGAGAAATTTGGAATTGAATCAGTTTGACTTTAAAACTATTTTCAAAATAAATTATTTTATAAACTGTTGAAAAATCCATCTTCTAAATAATCAAATTATTTTGATTTTCCAAACTATTTTACTATGTAAATCATTTCAAGTACTTAAACTATTTTATATTAAACTATTTTAACCATTTAAACAATTTTTAACTATTTTAAACTTTCAACTATTTTAAAACTATTAAAACTATTTTCTAGAAATTCAAACTGGTCAGATGGGTGGAATGTTTATATTTAATCAATGATTTAAATAAGAATTGGGTTAAAATGAAGTTATAACCTAAATTGAAATTCAAATTAATTTTAGAAGTGAAATCGAGATATTAAGGCGAAAATGATTTTGAAATGAAATGGTATATTTTGAGTAAATATGATGATTTTGAAACTAATTGGGTTTTAAAGCGAATATGATATTTTGATATTAAGTACGATTTGTTTTCGAAATATAAAAGTACCAACCGATGGGTAAAACGACGTTTGGTTGTTAAAGAGACTAGAGCCGCTTATTAGCATACTCTCTGTCAATATTGAAACCACTTTAACAATTGTGTACGCGAAGGAGATTCTAGAACAAAGGGTTGGATTTGGCATCATTTGTTGGATTTGAAGAAAGAGAACGATGATGGGTTGGCCTGACACTTGTGTCAATTTGAAATGACTAAAATATGAGCTGTATCGGTCAATGAGGCAAGCTACCTCTAGCGGACACGCTTCTTCGTATTTCTATCATTTACATTGTGATTGATTGGTGTGCACCCTCTGATTTTGGGAGTGTTGGATGTGGCGGACCGTTAGGGGTTACCATCAGCCGGGAAGGGTAAGCTTGTAGTATCCTACCTTGGGCATTGCCTCCCGTGCCTTGTCATACTTTAATCCCCATACGAGATCCTTACGATTTTGGTTTAGTGTTGTCATATCATGGCGCATCCCCGACTACCGATGTGCTACTGGTGGTGTCAAATGGAAACTTTATGTCAGTTCTTAGAAACACATTATGGGGGATTAATGTAAAGCCTTAACGCTTAGAAAAAATATTTATTTTATTGATTAGACATTATATATGTAGCATATTCAACTATGTATAAATATTTTGACGGATCCTTAAGAAATGGAAAATCCCGTAACATCTCTTGAGTTATTGCACGCACGTTATACACTGGATAAGAGATTTGAAACCCCGTAAACATCTCTGATGCAATGGCACTCATGTTATATGCGATATCGATTTGACTCACATAAGAATATTTTAGTCTCGACTCGAGTGTTTTGACTTTTCATTGTGCTCGGGTCAGTTCTGATTTTTTTGACGTATTGAAGATTTATTTTGAAGGACGAAGACGAAGATTTGGTAAATTATTACTATTGGTATTCCTGCATCATGTTGTTTGCAGCATTATTTATTTATCCCTGTTGTATATATAACTCTGATAAATGTTGTATAGATTATAATCAAATGTATAGTATAAACAACTTCATGAACTGTTGTTTAATTATTATATTTTATCATTCCATTGTGAGATTTTGTGTTAGATTTCTTCTTCTTTTCTTAAGTTTCTTAATTAACCTCATTGATTATCTATATTTCGGATTGTTTAAGTTAGACATGTATGGATTATTTTCAATTTAAACCTTCCGAAATGTGGGTCGTCACATTTGGTATCAGAGCCAGGTTCAGCGATAACCTTAGCTTTGTGGGGTTTGACTCATTAGAGATAGGGTAGTAATACCGTATAATTAGTTGTTTGAGTGTATACATATATGAGAGAGCGTACTTGTTAGTGTTATAAAATGTTTTATATTGTGTTTACATATCCTTTGAGTTGTTTATGAATTCTGGTCCATGCGTAGGATGCTATGTTATCGATGGGGTTTCTAAACACTTAAACGAGGCAAGTTGACATAATATTGTTTTAAAAAAGGGCATACGAAATAATTTTACCTAAATTAACATTATATATATGTAATGTTAATTATTAATGAATGTTAGTCAATATGCGATGTTAATATTTAGTTATCATCTATTATTGGTTGAATTAAAATAAAACGAACATATTGTGAATTTTATTTCACGAAGCGTTCGATAATTAATTGGATTGAAATATAATTATAATAAGAATTGTTATAATGACAAAGTTGTAAATAAATGAATGTTGGCAAATAGGTAATAAAATATTTATAAGAAGGATCTAAAAATCGGGAATTTTAGAGTTTAAAATCCTTTTGTTTTCAAAATTTGTTTTCATAGCCTTCAAAATTAATATTAATATTATTTGAAAGAGTTTTGAGTAGAAAAATATTTTAAAAAGATTTTTGGAAGAAATAAAAGCATTGAACTTACTTTGGTCGTTGGGAAATAATTCTAGGGATGGCTGCAGCATTGCTAGTATTCATTTTCGTCTTTTGAGTGAGAATTGCTAGCAAAGGAATTCATTTTCGGTTAAAACAAGTTTTGACTATGAAAAATATTCTAAGTATGAATTGATAAATATATGAAAATAGTTTTGCACTTATAATTGAAAACAGTATAGATAAAGTTAAGTTATAACTTATAGATTAGAAGGAAAGAAAAATTAAAATTTAAAACTGTTGAATTTGATTAAGCAATAAAAGGAATTTGAATTTGAGAAATGAAATAAAAGAATTAACTTAAGAAATTTTAATTAAATGGAATTAGTGAAATGAAGTAAGTTAAATATAATTTAACTCATGAAAGCTTAAATAAGAAAAAATGAATTGTATTTGAAATAAATTAAATAAAGTGAGCAATGGATTAAAATGAAATAGAAGTTTACCTTAATATTAAATAAATTCAATTGGATATTGAATGAAACTAGATAAATTAGTAAAGTGAATTGATTCCACTTTGGCCATAAATGAATAAATGGAATGAATACAACTTGAATTATAAAATAAAATGTGATTTGAATTGCGAAAGAAAGTGAATAAAAATAAACGAGTGTAAGTAAAAATTAATATGAGCAATTGAATTTAATTTAAATTGGATGTAAATAAATTAAATGCAAATAGAATGAGTTTCAATAAAATTGAATGGTAACTAATTGAATATGAAATGAGTTAATAGAATAAATTATAAATTGAAGTTAACTTAAGAGAAGTTGAATGAATTGATTGTGATAAAAAGAAAATTATTGATATGAATGTAGTTATAAAATAAAGTTTACTTAAGTAAAATTATTATTATGAATTTAAATTTATGAAATGAACTAATGAAGTGAACCGAAGAATTGATATGAACTAAAGTTATGAAAAATAAACACGAGTTGTGTTTCATAAAACGATTGTAATAGACTTGAATAGTTACGAATGGTTTACAAATAAATTTATACGAATTTGTTAAGAAAAAGGTGAAATAATGGAAATTTCAATAAATTGAATGTAATTGAAATAGAAATGAATAAATATGAAGTAAACCGATTAAATGTCAATAAAAATTGAATTTAAATGAAGAATGAAGTGTATAAATTAAATATTGACACTGGAAATGTAAGTGGTGATGGTTTACGAATAAATTGGATAATTATTAATTGTTGAACGGTTTCTTTTATTATAAACCATCGTTATAACTGTTTTTGATTGTATATAATTGTAATATGTTGCATATTTGTGTCTGTTTTATGATTTGGATTCAGAATGCATATTTTATAGTTACTTAAACTCATACATGTTCTATATCTTATATAAATGACTAATATCCTAGTACATATGAAGACCGTTGGGATGTATACATGGGTTTTAATATGCTTTTTCATGCTTAATTCGAGTGAACTCGTTCAGATTAATAATAATAATAATAATAATAATAATAAGGTACACATCTCGGCTTACATACTACGCTTTTATATTTTTCTCTACGTGATGCCTTATCATTGAGATGAGATGTATATTTGATATATATTATATTGTAAAAAAAATTCGATCGAGCTATGCAAAGGAGATTCTAGCAAAATTTTCCATAAATCCGAGTGTTAGAAATTTTTTGAAGTTTTAAAATTTTTATAAATTGTTTTGATAACTAAGTTGTAAATTCTGTAAGCCGATCGGAGTGGCGTAGTAGAAGCGTAGTAATAGTTTTGCAAATAAGATTTCTATGTTTTGTAAGTTAATTATTTTAAGAAAATATATCAAGAGTTAAATTCTTTACTTAATGCCTTTCCGAGGACGAAAAGTTTTGAGTGGGGAAGAATGTAACGACACATATTTTTAGCTATTTTAAATTATTAAATTTAATGTAATTATTAAATAAAAATAGTTAAATAATATAATCTTGGGTTCTAAGCTAGATAAAATAATTTCAAATCTTATTTAAATTCTATTTACAAGAATGAACATAAAAAAAATACTTAAATTGGATTTAAAAGTGTTTTAATCAATTTTTAAAATAACTCGTTTAAATTAACTAGTGAAAATAGCCTTTCGGGATACAGTCTTGGATTTTGACGAAACTAGTTCCATTGGATCCATAATAGTGTATTATTATCGAATGTCAAATTTCGTAGCATTTGGAGTTACCGTTTGGTCGTACGGAATGGAAAATCGTGGAATTTAATGTTGAAAATTTAATATAAAATTGGGTTCAAAAAGCTATCTTCCACATACGATCGAACTGGGACTCTAGACATATTCCATTATATTCGGAATAGGAGTAAAATATCATAAATGCCAGGTGGCGTGCCTCTTTTGGAGTTCGTCCAAAAATTCGCGTGAATAGTCGAAATAATATTAAAATAATATATTACACGTGTATATATATATGTATGTATGTATGTATGTTTGTGTGTATATATATATATATATATATATATATATATGCATGCACTCAACCTTAAACCCTAACAATAAGCAACCGTCCCTAGTTTATTTCCAATGGCCAAAAATGGCTAGCCTTTCCCTCGACATTTCTCCAAATCCAAAAGCTTTCGTGATGAACTTCCAACTAAGTAATCGTAGAGGGCAATGAGATCTTTAAGATCAATGGAGATAATTAGAATCAAAGCAATAGATCTTCATGGATCAAAGCTTAAACGACATGCGTGTTATGCCATTTTCTGGTGGCTGTAGGCGATCGAGCATGACATGGCAAGGGCCGAAGGTGGAGGGTGGTCGCAGCGTTCGAACGGTGGTCCTTGATCATGTTCTAGGCAACCGTGGTGGCGCGATTTTACAAGAAGGCGGAGATGATGGTTGCGTGCATTCGATACTGGCATTCGCGTGAGGGGAGAAGGAGATTGGAGTGCATGGCCTTGATTCCTGAAGTTATATCGGGAGGCTCGGAATAAATTAGGTTAAAAACTAAAAGGAAAAATGTAAATTTATTATGTTATAAATTATAAATTCTTATGAATTGTATATCTTTCACATTCGAGGTCAAAATTGAACGAGACAAGAGGCGACGAAATTGTGGTGACGAGCATTACATTATGAAATTGATTTGGAGATGATTGGATCTAGCTTAAATTTTAGGTTAAATTGAACGTCGTTCGATTTGATTTAAAATTGAAAACTCAAGGTGAGTTTTTTTAACGCTCACGACATACTATAATATTTTTATGTTCATTAAAATTGAATCGTGAAGTTATCAATTTTATTGACTGTTATTTAAAAATGAAATTGTCTTATGGATTGACTTTAGGTATTAAAATTGACAGTTAAATTTGAAATTGGAATTTAATTGCCAGTAAATTACCTGATATTGGTAACTATGAAATTGTTGTGAATTATTGGCTGATTTGGATTTTGATTATGATGGATGCTATTGATTGATGTTTTAAATGATTTGGATGTTTTATTATTTTGATATATCATACTATCATCATATATATTATTTACATTATATGAAACTGCAAATCGAATTATTTCGAATAAATTAAGAAATAGGTTGAAATGATATATACCTATGACATTTGTTTTGGATTGAAATGATATAATCCATTCCCGAAATTAAATTGAAATAAATGATCCACTTTTCCATAGGATAGAAAATTATATACGAATACCGGATTGGTTGACTTAATGATTTGATTTCAAGGAATAAAAATCGAATTTATGGAAATCGAATTATTTTCGAACTTGAGCTCGAAAGGTGAAATTTAAAGTTGATAACTGGATTGTTTAAATAATTAAAGATGGATTTTTTTAAATCGAAGTATGATTTGTATTTCAAAAATTATTTTGTTTTAAAGGATTGGACTTTTATTCGAACCTTGCATATCACTAAGTAAAAATGACGTAAATTGATATTTCAAAATTAAGCTCAGAATTGAATTATATTTGAGGATTTGGATATTAAATTGGATATTGGAGGTAAATTTGATTTAAGTGTTTTGAATCGATAATTTGAAAATTGAACTTAGAATTGATATAAATCGAAATGGTTTAAATTTTGAATTGAAATTATTTTGGAATTGAAATTGAAATTAATCTGGAATTGTTGTTGAAATTTATTTGTAACTGGATTTGAAATTTATTTGGAATCAAAGTAAAATTCGACTTGAAATCGAAATTGAATCAATTTAATCGAAATGGAAAAGGGTATTGATTTGAATTGGAAAATTTAGAATTGAATCGGTTTGACTTTGAAATTATTTTCAAAATAAATTATTTTAAAAACTTGTTAAAAATCTTTCTTCTAGATATTCAAGTTATTTTGATTTTCCAAACTATTTTACTATATAAACTATTTTATATTACAACCATTTAAACCATTTTCAAATATTTTGACCATTTTAAACATTTAAACTATTTTCAACTATTTTAACTATTTAACTGTTTTAAAACTATTTAAACTATTTTCTAAAAATTCAAACTGGTCAAAAGGGTGGAATGTTTATATTTAAATCTTGGATTTAAATATGGATTGTGTTAAAATGAAGTTATAGCCTAAATTAAAATTTAAAACAATTTTGGACGCGAAATCAGGATTTCAAGGCGAACAAGATTTTAAGTGAAATGATATATTTTGAGTAAATCTGATGATTTCGAAATGGATTTGATTTTGAAGTGAATATGATATTTTGATATCAAGTACGATTTGTTTTTGAAATATAAAAGTACCAACCAATGTGCAAAACGGCGCTTGGTTGTTAAAGAGACCATGGCCTCTTATTGGCATACTCTTTGTCAATATTGAAACCACTTTAACAACTGTGTACGTGAAGGAGATTCAAGAACAAAGTGGTTGGATTTGGCATCGTTTGTTGGATTTGAAGAAAGAGAACGATGATGGATTGGCCTGACACTTGTGTCAATTTGAAATGAGTAAAATAGGAGTTCATAACGGTCAATGAGGCTAACTACCTCTAGCGGACACACTTCTTCGTATTTCCATCATTTATATTGTGATTGATTGATGCGCACCCTCTAATTTTGGAAGTGTTGGACGTGGCGGGCCATTAGGGGTTACCACCAGCCGGAAATGGTAAGCTGTTAGTATCCTACCTTAGGCATTGCCTCCCGTGTCTTGTCATACTTTTATCCTCATACGAGACCCCTACGATTTTGCTTTAGTGTTATCATATTACAGCGCATCACAAACTACCGACGTGCTACTGGTGGTGTCAAATGCAAACTGTATGTCAGTGCTTAAAAACGCGTTAAGGGGGACTAATGTAAAGCCTTAACGCTAAGAAAAATATTTATTTTATTGATTAGACATTATATATGTTGCGTATTCTACTACATACAAATATTTTGACGGATCCTTAAAAGATGGAGAATCCCATAACATCTCTTGAGTTATTGCACGAACGTTTGGATAGGAGATGTGAAACCACGTACATCTTTGATGCCAAGGCACTCACGTTATATGCGATATCGATTTAACTTACATAAGAATATTTTAGTCCTGACTCGAATGTTTTGTCATTTCATTACGCTCGGGTCAGTCCTGAGTTTTTCAGCGTTTTGAAGATTTATTCTGAAGGACGAAGACGAAGATTTGGCATATTATTGCTGTTGGTATTCAATTGCTGAACACCAATCGCTAGAAGGCATATTGTGAGGGTAAAATAAAAAGAAAAGAAAAGAGTATAGGGAAATCAGAATTTCATAGCAGAGTCGATAATATATGATATAACAAGGATAATAAAAAATGTTACTCCAATATACAGAGTACATCAGAGTAAAAAAGCAAACCTTATCAGCTGGGTAGTTATAAAATTATGACCTTACAATTGCCGATAGGTATATAATATAATGCAGCAGAAAATAAAACATTACGATAGGTAAACATCCAGCTCTTCTCTAATGACTCCACATTATCAAAGCCAACATGGGAAAAACTCGGTCTGACCCAAGCATTATAATAGAATAATATCTGCGTCAGTCTGGAAAACTAGGATGAGTAAACTCTAGTAATATGATGAACATTTAAAAATTCTATGAGACCACGCCGCTAACATAGAATGGGTTTTTAACCCTATAAGAACAACATCTATAAATGAAGAAATGGAAAACAAATTAGAACAATAGTCCAATAATGAAAGAATGGAAATAAACAATAGAAACAATCTAAATAAAAAGGGTGGGTACTAGTATGAACAAATCCCATACTGACGCAGCGGATTAACAAAAACTTGATATGTCGATGAAAGTAGCAATCGATGGATTGATGAATACCAAAATGCCCAAATTCGTTGATCCAAAGATACCGAATTCTAGCTATCTCTAGCACGTTGATCGCGCACGATACCGTGAAAGAAGATCTTCAATTCTTCAAGCGTTGATCAAACGCACTTGATTCCGCGAATCGGCTTCAACAATCGTTGATTCGAGCGCACTCGAATAACCGAAAGTGGAGATAGGAGATTACACTCAACTACCAATTTAAGATGAAAGCACACAGCAATCAACAAGAAATTTTATTCAAAAATCAACCACCTCAAAATGTACAACACACTCCCTATTTATAGCTTTTCACAACCGGTCCTTAAGTCGTACACGACTCATCCCCCACGACTCACGACTCACGACTCACGACTTAAGGCTCTCGACTTAGCAACAACACCATACCCAAATTACAACACAACACATATAAGTCGGCAGCGACTCAACAGCTTCTCACACGACATTACAATTATGCGACCAAAAAACGAGACGACTCATGGCTCATATTACAATACGACACATACATGTATCTCAACAGAACAAAGTACACGACATACAACTTAAACAAACCCCGACTTAACACTTTTCAGCATAACGACTTAACGACTCATGAATCAAGCGACTCATCCTGTAGGCATCACCACCCAAGGTCCAGCGACCTAAATCTGAGCGACTTATCTCCAACGACTTATCACCAGGCGCTTTAACTCTGAGCGACCCACTCCTCCGTGACTCATTATCCTTCACTCTGTTAAGTCGCGAACGACTTAAGGCCTCTTCATTAGCACTTGTAGTTATAGGTCGTAGACGACCTAAAGATTCAGATTTCGAATGACTTATTGTTTTGTTAGGTCGTAACTCTTCTTCTCCTAGCCTGTTAGGTCGTGACAAACCTAACCCTTCTCCCTTCGGTCGTATGCGACTCATGCCTTTGCCTTCGGATCTGTTAAGTCGTGAACGACTTAAACTCCCACTATGTCGTGAACGACTCATGCCGTTAACTTGCAATTCTTCAACCCTGGTTAGAGCTGCATCATCCTCCCCTGGTTGAGAAAAATTCGTCCTCGAATTTGTGAGTTCTTCTACATCAGATTGTTCATCTCCATAATATGGCACAAGATGTTTAACATTGAACACGTCAGAAGTGTACACATCCTCCGGCAGCTTCAACTTATAAGCATTTTCATTAATTCGTTTCACAACTTCGACATGACCAATTTTTCTGGCTTTCAACTTGTTATAAGCGCCCACTGGAAAACGTTCCTTCGTTAACACAGTATACACCAAATCACCTTCGTTAAATTCAACATTTCGTCGCTTCAAATTTGCAGTTCGCTTATACTTCTCATTTGCTTTCTCCAATCGTTCCTGAACGATTCTATGACATTCAGTTAATTCATCAACAAAATCAACAGCCCGTTTAACCGTCCCCTTCGGTTGTGGCACTACCGTTAGGTCCAACGGTCCCCTTGGTAAATTTGAATATACAATTTGAAATGGACTGAGTCCCGTACTACGATTCACTGCATGATTATGAGCAAACTCTGCCTGGCATAACTTCATGTCCCAACTCTTCAGATTATCCTGCACAAGACATCGCAACAAATTTCCCAATGATCTGTTAACAACTTCTGTCTGCCCATCAGTTTGCGGATGATAAGCACTACTAAATTTCAGCTTTGTTCCCACCATCTTCCACAAACTAAGCCAAAAATGACTCAAAAATCTGGTATCCCTGTCTGAAACAATAGACTCCGGCAACCCATGTAAACGATAGATTTCCTTGAAAAATAACTGAGCAACACGAACAGCATCCGCCATCTTCTTACAAGCAATAAAATGCGCCATTTTCGAAAACCTGTCCACCACAACAAATATAGAATCATTTCCCCTTTGAGTTCTCGGCAAACCCAAAACGAAATCCATGCTGATATCAACCCATGGTTTAGTCGGCACAGGTGACGGCCTATACAATCCTGCATTTGTCGCTGTTCCCTTCGAAACCTGACATATATGACATCTCTCCACAAACCTTTCAACCTCTCTCCTCATTGACAGCCAAAAGTAAGATTGAGAAATCAAATGCAATGTACGATCACGGCCCACATGTCCTTCCTCGTGCAACTCTTTGATAATCTTCAATCTCAAACTGCTCTCTGGAATACATAATCGATTTCCTTTAAACAAGAATCCATCAACCATCATAAATTCATCAGTGTCCCCATCCTTAACTTTCTCAACAAACTTTACAAAGTAAGGATCCTCTTCAAACAATTCTGGCAATAATTCGAATCCCGTCACTTCAACCTTCAATGTTGTCAACAAATGACTTCTCCTACTCAAAGCATCGGCCACACGATTCGTCACCCCAGATTTGTGCTTAACAACAAAAGTAAATTGTCGTAAATATGCAATCCACGATGCATGTCTCGTTGAAATCTTATCCTGCCCCTGTAAATGCTTCAAAGCTTCATGATCAGTGTAAAGAACAAATTCTTTCTGAAATAGATAATGCCTCCAATGTTTAACAGCTTGCACAACAGCGTAAAACTCAACATCATATGTACTATATCTCATCTTTGCCCCTGATAACTTCTCACTGAAATATGCAATAGGTCTTCCACTCTGACTCAACACTCCTCCAATCCCAACCTTTGATGCATCCGTATGTAGCTCAAACAACAACTGAAAATCTGGTAATACAAGAATTGGTGTTGCCGTCAAAAGTTCTTTGATTCGTTCAAAGGCAACCCCTGCTTCCTTCGACCAAGAAAACTGCTTCCCTTTCATACAATCAGTAACCGGTGCCATCACGCTACTGAAGTGTGGAATGAACCTTCGGTAGAATGATGCCAATCCATGAAAACTTCTAACTTCAGTGATAGTTCTCGGCTGTGGCCAATTTCTAATAGCTTCAACTTTACTCGGGTCCACCTGTATACCTTCCTCAGATACAACATATCCCAAGAATAAAACACTTCGAGTCATGAACACACATTTCTTCGTAGCTGCATAAAATTGTTCCTCACGAAGAATAATTAACACCTTTCTTAAATGTTGAACATGCTTCTTCGTACTCCTGCTATATATCAGAATATCATCGAAATAAACCACTACGAACTTCCCAATGAATGGTCTAAAGATTTGATTCATCACCCGCATGAATGTACTAGGTGCATTTGATAAACCAAATGGCATAACCAACCATTCGTATAACCCCTCTCTCGTCTTGAAGGCTGTCTTCCATTCGTCTCCCTGTCTAATTCGAATCTGATGATAACCACTCTTCAAATCAATCTTCGAAAAGATAGTAGCCCCACTCAACTGATCTAGCAAGTCATCCAACCTTGGCATAGGAAACCTGTAACGAACAGTAATCTTGTTCAAAGCTCTACTATCGGTACACATTCTCCATGTTCCATCCTTCTTTGGCACCAACAATGCTGGTACTGCACAAGGACTCAAGCTTTCCTGAACACGTCCCTGTTCTAACAACTCTTCCACTTGCCTTCGTAAGTCCTCATGTTCCTTCGGACTCATTCGATAATGTGGTCGATGTGGTAGAACTGCTCCCGGAACAAGATCAATTTGATGTTGAATGTCTCTCAGTGGAGGTAACTCCTTAGGCAACTCTTCTGGAAATACATCTTCAAATTCTTTCAAAACTGGCTTCGCTTCTTCTGGGATTTCAACCTCTTCACTACACTCTCGCCCAATCAACAAAAAGACTTCAGGCTCATCTTCAACTTCCTTAACAAACTCCTTCAAAGATAGAAAATTTTTCAGTTCTTCGATCTCCTCTAGCTTGCTTTCCTTCTATTGCTGCTTCTTGGGAACTAAAGTGATCTTAGTACCTTCAAACATGAAACTATAGCTATTAGCACGGCCATCATGTTGCACTGCTCTATCAAATTGTCATGGTCTGCCCAACAACAGATGACACACATCCATGTCTACAACATCACACCAAATTTCATCTTTGTACTTCTTTCCAATAGAAAAATTCACACAAGCTCTTCGACGCACCTTCACTTCACCACCCTTCCTCAACCATGCTAACTTGTACGGTTTAGGATGCTTCTCAGTTTTCAAGTTCAACTTCCTTACTGCTTTTGTAGAGATAATACTGTCACAGCTTCCAGCATCAATAACGAACTTGCAAACCTTTCCCAGAATAGTACATGTAGACTGAAAAATATTGCTCCTCAACCAACTAGAATCTTCCTCTTGCTTTGGTGTAAGACAAGATCTCCTCATCATAAGGTTACAACCCTCATCTCCGGACAATAAGTCTTCCTCCTCAACTGGTAATGAATTAGAACATTCAGCTTCTACTTCCTCATCTTCATCTTCCGCAACCATCACTCGCTTCTTAGGCTTTGGACACTCATTGCTTTTATGACCCAACTCCTGACAATTGTAACATTTGAAACCACGCTAACCTTTGCCTTCTCACCCTCCTTCACTACTGGCTTACTGACAGGTTTAGGAACATTAGAACTCCCACTAGCACCCTTCACTTGATTATTGGAATTAGTAAACACTCCACCTCCACGCCTTCCTTGCTTCTCCCAAGCCAACGCTTTCTGATGTGCTTCTGCAACAGATCTTGGATCAAACATATTAACCATATCCTGGATTTGCATTCGCAACCCTCCAACAAATCTAGCAGTTAGCTGTTCTTCCGTCTCCATAATATCATTTCTGGCAATGAGTTGGTAAAATTCATCTGCATAATCATTAACTGACTTCGTCCCTTGCCTCAGATTCTGCAACCTCTGGTACATGAGTGATTGATAGTTGTAAGGTAAAAATGTAGCTCTCATCAACTTCTTTATCTTATCCCAAGATTCAATCTTTGACTTTCCCATTCTCTCCCTTGTAAGTTTAGTTTGCTGCCACCATGCCAAAGCTCTCCCCCTCAACTTAGTAGCAACCAACTTCACTCTTCTATGCTCAGGAACCTCCTTGAAATCAAAGATCTCTTCAACATTTGACACCCAATCAAGAAATTCTTCAGCTACCATTCCACCCTTGAACTCTGGAATTTCCGTCTTTATACCCGATTCCCATCGACGATCATCTTCAACATTTCGATAAGAATTTCGAACTTGGTCTCAATCTCGATAATGAATGCTAGCTCTATCACCCTCTTCATCAAAATCAAAAGTATGCCTACATCGATCTCGACCATTATCATCCCTTCGTTCATGCATGCTTCTTCGACTATGTCTCTCTTCATCTCTATACGCCTCATTGTCAAATTCACGTTGGCTTCTTCTATCTTCATGTCCATAGTCATGATGATCTCTCCGTGATGAAATTGATGTTTCTCTTCTATCTCTAAAAGAATGCGGTGACACCCTCCTCGCTTCCGTAACCGATGGCGAAACTCGGTTTCCTCCATGGTTCGAGTTTGGTGATCTCCTCCTTTGAGTTTGATTCAAATCATTCATCAACTTTTCTAACTTTCCAATGCCTTCATCAAATTTCTCATTAATACGTTGTTCCATAAGCTCGGCTTCTTCTCTTCTATACAACGCTTCAACATTTTGATGACGGTTAGCTCTCCTTGGCGGCATGATTGGAAACTCTTCACAAACACTTCAAAACTTCTCAAATACTTCAACAAATCGAACACAAAACTTCAACACAAGACCAACAAGTCACGGCCTCAACCTTGACTCGGCAATAGCTCTACACGGCTTAACTCCTTAACTCGGCAACAACTTAACTCGGCCTCCACTTCAACATAATGTACTTCAACACAAACTATGCTCGGCCTTCAAACACTTCACGGCTTAACTTGGCTCGGCTCAAGGTCTCCAAGCAACTTCAAATTCAAACACTTCTCCAACACTTTGATCCAAAATGGAATGGATCGAAAGTCTCCCTCTTGTTGCAACTTCAAGATGAACACAACGAACAACTTCAAACTTCAAATACTTGGCTCCAAGAATCAACTTAGCTATGATTGGCTAAGTATGGCTCTGATACCAAAACTGACGCAGCGGATTAACAAAAACTTGATATGTCGATGAAAGTAGCAATCGATGGATTGATGAATACCAAAATGCCCAAATTCGTTGATCCGAAGATACCGAATTCTAGCTATCTCTAACACGTTGATCGCGCACGATACCGCGAAAGAAGATCTTCAATTCTTCAAGCGTTGATCAAGCGCACTTGATTCCACGAATCGGCTTCAACAATCGTTGATTCGAGCGCACTCGAATAACCGAAAGTGGAGATAGGAGATTACACTCAACTACCAATTTAAGATGAAAGCACACAACAATCAACAAGAAATTTTATTCAAAAATCAACCACCTCAAAATGTACAACACACTCCCTATTTATAGCTTTTCACAACCGGTCCTTAAGTCGTACACGACTCATCCCCCACGACTCACGACTCACGACTCACGACTTAAGGCTCTCGACTTAGCAACAACACCATACCCAAATTACAACACAACACATATAAGTCGGCAGCGACTCAACAACTTCTCACACGGCATTACAATTATGCGACCAAAAAACGAGACGACTCACGACTCATATTACAATACGACACATACATGTATCTCAACAGAACAAAGTACACGACATACAACTTAAACAGACCCCGACTTAACACTTTTCAGCATAACGACTTAACGACTCATGAATCAAGCGACTCATCTTGTAGGCATCACCACCCAAGGTCCAGCGACCTAAATCTGAGCGACTTATCTCCAACGACTTATCACCAGGCGCTTTAACTCCGAGCGACCCACTCCTCCATGACTCGTTATCCTTCACTCTGTTAAGTCGCGAACGACTTAAGGCCTCTTCATTAGCACTTGTAGTTATAGGTTGTAGACGACCTAAAGATTCAGATTTCGAACGACTTATTGTTTTGTTAGGTCATAACTCTTCTTCTCCTAGCCTGTTAGGTCGTGACCAACCTAACCCTTCTCCCTTCGGTCGTATGCGACTCATGCCTTTGCTTTCGGATCTGTTAAGTCGTGAACGACTTAAACTCCCACTATGTCGTGAACGACTCATGCCGTTAACTCGCAATTCTTCGACCCTGGTCTGAGCTGCATCACATACTTAGTGAATAGGCATAAACAATGTCGAATTCCAGACTTGAAAGAATGGACATACATAATTAAACATAGAGAGGTGCACAAGGAATTTCTCAATGCAATTAAGGAAACAATTCAAAGATTTAAATTAACAACAAGGAAAAAAAAGAAGTTTTTCCAACAATGACTAGGAGGGTGCATCCCCCTTACCAAAAAATATACCTTTAAAAATATACTTGAGAGGGTCATATACTCTATGACACCTCTCGGACATGTCCAAGTCGGACCCCACCAATCTTACCAAGAATCCGAGCATTTCACATCTTAATGCACAAACTGAATCCAATTTAGAGTTGATGTGAAAATACCCTAATGAGAGCAACCCCATATAGCTTGGCTTTCACTCTTTTTGAGTTTAGTCATTTCCGACAAAGGATAACAAATCTCAAATGAGAAATACATCATCTTAGAGTGACGAAATATAAAGAAGAAAGCAGAATCAAAGTCGATAGTCAATAAATCAACTATTGGGGATGATAAGATGGTTGTTTTCACTTGCGCTTGATTTTCATATTACAAAACTTTTAAAGACACTTTAAAAGCACTCTTAAGATATTCTTTTAAAAACGCAAATTATATTTCCTAAGTGTATTAAAACCGTGGTAAAAACAAATCTCATAACATTATTTATTATAATCCCAAAACAATTTACACTTGGCATTATTTGGAACAATTCTATTTAAAGATCTTATTTATGAACTATTATTTATAAATTTTGAAAAAATAATTATTATCTCAAAAGATAATAAATAAATTAAACTACTTTTACAAAACAAAACAAATGTTAATCATCCCAAAGGATAATTTATAACATTCATTTATAACTTTAAAATCATATTAATTTTCCCAAATAAAATAAGGGGGAATTAATTTAAAGGACAAAGATTTGTATATTTTTTGCCTTAAGGACATGACCTCAATACTTTTACCACAAGGACAAACATCTTCTAAAAATTATTCATATGGACAAACATTTTTCAAAATTATTCATAAGGACAACAAAACTGCTACCGAGCTAAAACTGATACCTAAAAAGTGCTACCGATAACTACAAACTGGTACCTAAAAACTGATATCAATAAATAAAAACTGATACCTACAGAAAGTTATCCTTCAGGATAAAATACCGAAGTTCTGTCCTTGAGGCTAAAGTGCATTGAAATTTTGTCCTTGACGATAATTTCATGATAAAATAAATCGAATTTAAAATCCCTTTTACAAATTCAAGCCAATAGTAATTATCCCAAAAGATAATTAATCAAATTTATAATCACTTTTAATAAATCGATGAAATATCTTTATTAAAAGTTAATTACCTCAAAAACACTTTTATTTAATCAGTAAATTAGCTTTTAAACCTTATTAAATCAGTTCATTAACTTTAATACACTAAATTAGTTAATTAACTTTAAAACATTTTTATTAAATCGATTACCTAATTTTTAAAGCACCGTTAATTAAAAATATTAACTAAATTCAAATGTCATTAATTAAAATGGTAAATTAGATCAAACATTGTTAATTAAAATGATTAATTAAATTTTAAAATTCATTAATTAAAATAATTAATTAAACTCTGATATCATTATTTAAAATGATTAATTACTTTCAAACATCATTAATTAAAAGTACTTATTAAACCCAAATATCATTAATTAAAATGATTAATTCATTTAAATATCGTTAATCAAAATGATTAATTAAAACTAAACTTCTTTAGTTAAAATGATTTATTAACTTAAAACATCATTACTTAAAAGGATTATTTAAATTGAAATATCATTAATCAAAATGATTAATTAAATCCAAATATCATTAGTTAAGATGATTTGACATATTTTTAACATCAGTACTAAAATGATTAACTAATTTAAATATCATTAACCAAAATGATTGATGAATTCGAATATTTATTTTGTGAAAATAAAAGCTCAAGACAACACATACGAAGGGTTTAGTAGGTGATATTCAATAATTGATGTTATAGCGAATATTGCTATAAGGTCACTTTAACAATTTAAATAGAATATCATGATTAATTTCAACTAAACATCAATATAGGTAGCATGAAGAAATAAATAATTATTATTGGCGAGAAACCCCTTTCAAGACTCTCTAAAAATATTCCCTGCAAAACAGTGGTTAAAGACAATATATATTTCTTATGGGTTCGTAGCAATTAAGTTAATATGTCATCCATTTTTCAAAATAGGATTTTCAACCAAACAATCAATCAAACAACAATAATAATATCTAAACTATCAACCAAGCGCTCAATAATAAATTTATAACATCACAGATATTATATAGCTAATTTAATGGTGAGTAACTAATAGAAATTCCAGTTATCTCCAAAGCATTGCAATTTGAGCTAAAATCGAACGACGTTCGATTTTAGCCCAAAATTTCGATTTCGACCAAACTAATTCCATTACATAGCTAATGATCCCATGAGTGCAACGCAACTGACTGCGTTTGATTTGGACCCCGTATGAGGAAGTTAGGCATTTTATAATTTTTCAAAATTAATGAAATGCTTAAATACGCTAATCACTTAATTTACAAACCATTCAGCCCCAAACTCATCTTCCCCAACACAAACTAACCCCTACACATGCAAATGTCACTAACCATTCCAAGCCCATACACGCATACAAGAACATCACCCCTTGGTCACCATTCGATAATTCGCCATTGTCGTTGAACTCCCCTTATCGATTTTGATTACATGGACCAGCAACCTCCACTTCGACCACTCCAAACGAAATGCGACCCACACCCCACTTCGTCCGTACGATGGACGAAAACCACCCTAGAGGTCCAGATCTCACCAACTCTACCCTCTTCTCGCCTTCGCTAGAGAAACTCAACGCTGACCTCAATTCCACATAACTCCTCCCCTTGCTCCACCTAACATCATCGTTCTGTCCAAGATGGGTATCACCACGTGTATCTTGCTCTCATGAATCCAATAAAATAAGTTTCATGATTTATTGTTAAGTATTTGAATTGATTTTGAATTTCAAAGATTAGGACATGATTTCGTTTACTGGGGTTAGTTCTTAAATAAGGAGGAGGGAAATGTTTTATAAACCAAGAGGGAAATGAATATTATAAAATGAAAATAAGGTACAAGTTATTTTGCCTAGACTTATAACCAAATAAAATAATGAAAAAAATAAAACTTAATTATTATGTTTCTCCAAAACAATGATTTCCTAGCGAGGGACAGACAATGCAAGAAACATGTTTATGTGCTTGTATGTAATTGTTTGTTTTTTTAATAAGAAGTTTTGGGTTATCCGTTGCATAATACCCTGATCGCTTACGAGCCATGAATGACAGAAATAAAAATATGACCGCGTACAACAATTTGACACGATCATAAAACAACAATAAAATAGATAGATTATATTATTTCGGGAAGTTTTAAAAATATCGTCCATGCTACAAAATGCGTTAAAAGGAAATTTAATTATTTTTAAAATTAAAAATTATGGAAAAATCGTATAAATTGAATTAAAAATTCGTCACCGAAAATCAAGATATTACAATTTGATTTTCTTATTATTTATTATTCTAACCATTTATTATTATAAATAAATTTGCAAAAAAATTCACGTTATCGTTTATTAATTAAAAGGAGTTAAATAAGGCTATTAAACCAATTTAATTAACATTTAATTCCTAATTCAAATAGTAAATAATCATTATATTTGAATATAAAAGAGTTTATATTTTAAAACAATTATTTAAATGACCACTATATTTGAATTCAAGTTATTATTTTCCAAAAACCATTTATTTAAATATTTAAAATTAATTAAATAGTAATAATCTAACGACTAAAATTCTGGGTTGTTACAAAGATGATGATGACAAACTCTCCATTGGTGGAGAGAGGAAAATGAAAATTTTACTTCATTACTTCGCTAACTTGGTGAAAAGGATGTAAGAAGCATCATAGGGCCAACGATGCAAACCAAAACACGAAAGGTCTAGCCATTTATAGGGAATATCAAGAGAGCTACTTTGCCTTTAGGATTTGGCAAAAATACATATGATGAGTCAAATCACTCTGAAATCTATTTAAAATGCCATAAGATGCAATTAGAAGCCATCGGGGATCAGATGAAGGAAAATATATCTTTTCTCCTACAAGCTTCTCAGGCTCTACTATAAAGTTTTTCCAACATAACCTGGAAAGATATATTTGTTCTTACGAGCAACTTACATCTAACTTTTTAACTCAATTCTTTGCTTAAAGAGAGATTTACATGGGGACTAGTATTTTGTTAAAGTTAGACAAACAAGGAATGAATCCCTTTTAGACTACTGCAAAAGATTTAATGGTTTAGATGAAAATGTAAATGGAGAGGATGATAACTCCAAACTGGTCGCTATTTTCTAAGGCTTGTCGAAAAATAGAACATTTTGGAACAATACCATTTTAGTGGAAAAGTTTACAAGAATTTTTTATAGAGCTTGGAATTTATCCAGCTTGATGATTCTATAAGAACTACAATAAAGAGAAGTGGATTTACAACGAAGGAAGATGAGGTTTGATGGAAAAAAGCCAAAGTAGGAGTTTCAGTCAATCATCTGTATCCCTCGAACCCATTCATATTCATAAATTTATACCTTTAACGCAAGATAAGAGTGATTCCCTGAGTTTCTCACATGAATCAACTATAGGCTGACGAGGGAGGCCTCTATTATTTGTTATAAGATAAACTCCCATAGATAATGATTATTGTTTAAATTTGAAAATGGTTATAAATGAAATTATAAAACAAAGGAAACTTCTGGAGTTTATTAGGCTACCCCTTCTACTGCTCAGGCCATGAATTCTGTTGAGGGAAATTCAATGAAAACACTAGTAGTAGCTCAATGTTGATTAGGAATGTGTTACCTCCCCTACATAACTTCATTGATATCATGTCCATGCAACCACATGTAGAAGGGACTAGAAATTAAAGTTGGAACTGATATATTGAACTGGTAGAGAGCATGGGAAATTTGTATTTTCTACTAAGGGAATTGGGAAACAATTGTAGACTGCGCCAATTAATTCTTTTACTACTTTGATATGAGTTGGTGACTCATTCTCACAAGGACCCTTTATAATAACCACTTATATTGGCTTCTGTGATGTAGCAAAAATCATTGCTGACACTAGTGCGGTGGGAAATATTTTGATCAAAAAAACCTTTAACAAAATGTAGCTTCCATAAATTGTTTTTTAGCTGAGCCCGATCTTAGGTCAAAATTTGGTTCAACCCAATAAATGATACTTAAATAAGATATGTTACTTGGTCAAGCATGTTTGTATTGAGATTATATAAAGTCGTTATCCAAATAGGCATTTGTATAAGTCCTTATTCACAAAGTCACAAATTCAGTTTGACTTAATGGGCATAAAAGCCCTAATCTTAAGCTTCTTTGTCATGCAAAAGGTAAAATGAAAAATGAGGAAGAAGAACGGTTCAGAATTCGCCCCTTTCTAGTAGGGAGTACATGCCTATTTATTTAGAATCTAAGCCTTTAGATTCATGACACATGTCACTTGTAATAATGAATGGTCATGATTTGCTGACCCGTTAAAGATGACATTTGGCACAATCCTTTTTTAACTTCTCCATAATGATGTGACATAGTTAATCCAATCATGGAATTCCACATGGCCAGTTGGTGTGGCTATTTCAGGTGTATTCTTCAGTATGTGATAACTCTAGTTGTCAAACATGCAATAGCTCCTTTAGTCTTCATTATGCAATAAATTTCGGCTATCAACATGTGACAGCTATGTAAACCTCAACACACTATAGCTCTATGATCTTTATCATGCAATGGCTATGCAAACTTAAACATGCGATGCCTTTATATTACCATCATCTTGTAATAGCCTATGTCATTATCATGTGATAGCTTCCATGAATCATCAACACACGATGGCTTCCTCCTTTATCAACTTACAATAGCTCTTCGTTATGCCATATTATTCATAATGGTTATATTTTATCAGCATATGATAAATTAGCCTTCAACTTAGGACAGCTATATAATATCAACTTGCAACAGCTTTTATGCTACAATATCCTTTAACATGCAATGGCTTTCAACTTGCAATAGCTTTGCTATTACCTTTCCATACAATAGCTTTATCTCAATTGACCTTTGATAGCTTCATGGTGTCATTTTGCAATAACCTTGACCATATTAACTTTCAACAGTTTAGCTGCTTCAACCTGCGATGGCTCATTGCTATCAACTTGTGATGGCTCTAGCATTATCAACTTTCAATGGCTTCACACTTTGTTTTTCCTTGAAAATTTAGGGTGTAACACTTACCCCTCCAAGAAGTTTACTTATGCTTTAGCTTTAGTAAACTTCTGCTCTTGCTTTACTTCTTCTCTTCTCAAGTTGTCATTTTATGATCGTTGTGCTTTTCATCATTGATTACTTGCTCTTTAAGATTTTTGTTAACTTTTGGTATTGAAAACTTGAGAGGTAACATAATTTTTCTATAAATTATTTTAGGAGTTTATTTTGCAATACTTTAAATATATTAATATTTGCAATAATCACTTTATTGAAAATGTTCCTTTTGGTGAAATATATAAGGTTCTTATAACTTAAATTGGAAATCATTTGATTTAAAAATCGAATATTTATCTGTTAAAGAATCATTTTTCAAAAATTGGTTTTTGAAAATACAAAAATCATTTTGAAGCCTTTTGAAAACGGTTCTTATGAAAAATAATTGATTTTATTGTAAGGCGATGATTTTTCCATGGTTATGTGGGAGAATTCTTTACTCTTGCTTGCCCATTAATTAAGAGCTTTGGACGGCTTTTGGATGATTCTTTTGTTATATGCACTCTTCCTCTTGGATGATTACTCATATTAACTTAGCTTCTCATTAAACTAGGAGTTTGGCTGATCATTCTTCCTAGAATTATTACCTATTAGGCCTTTATTGGATTGGCGTAGGCCTAATTGACCATCACTTTTTGGTTGGATGCTGGGACAAAAAGCTTTATTGACTATCTCCCTTAGATGGGTGCTTTAGCCAGGCACCAAGCGAGATCAATGGCTTTATTGAACATCACCCTTAGATGGGTACTCTAGTCAGACCCTGAGGTGGCACCGAAGGTTTAAATGATCATCTTCTTTTGATGGGTTCTTTGGTCGGAACCTAAGGCGGGATCAAAGTCTTAGTTGACCACCACCTTCGGATGTGTGCTTCGGTCGATCTAGATGGTAGGAACAAAGACTTTTTGCACATCTCTGTAACAACCAGCACTTCCTAACACGCCAGTTCAAGTCAAAAGCAACATTTGAACTCATGTCGTGCCAAGAAGTGTGAATTATGAGGTTAAATAACTTACATGATACAGAGACAAATATAAATTTAGAACATTCTAGACTTTCAGATCTCATAGCGGATGGAAATAAAAGTAAGTATTGAAATAATCTAAGTCAAATCTATAAGATTAATGGTAGTTTTAATTCAAGTTATTTTTTATTTATTAAAATCAAAAAAATACGTTACAAAAATTTAGATATATAGGGTTAGATGCAGTTTTAATTCATCTCCTTCTTATTTATCAATTCAAATATTGTACCAATCATTTCCTCGGGTTTCCCAAATCATTTCAAGCCATAAATTTAGAAGAAATAGACATATTCAAGAGTAGAAATTATGTCTATATTGATAAGAAGGTATATAATTGAAAATTAATTTCTTATTGTCACTATACACATTACGTGGATCAAATCCACTCACATTGTTTGTATAAACCTTTCTCTTAACTTGAATCTACTGCTTTCCCTACTTGTTGATTCATAGCTTTCTCCTCCTTTTATTCTAGTCTGATTTCTTCTTTTATTCTATTTTTATTTGTGAATTTTTGAAGATATTTCGTTTTGTTTTTGAGAAATATTTAAGAAAGAGAGAAAATACATATGTGCAAAGTGGCAGCTATGGTTTGATGTGAGTAGGAATGAGGGTTAGGTGTCAATTTATAGTTGAAATCTAGAGTTTGCTGAGTTGGCCTGAAATCCATATTTACGAAAAAGTCACTGTTGATATTTTTCGCTTCTTTTGACCAATTTTATTAAATTTGACGAGTTATACATATGTTTCTCAATTATAAACGACATTCTGAACGCAATGGAATAAGTCTTGTGGCCTAATTTCAACGTTTATAAAATATTATGTTTTACCCTTTAATGAAATTTTTTTCCTTTATTAGTATTTCAATTTATTTATTAAAATTTTCCGAGATGTTACATTATTTCCCTTGTAAATAGATTTCATCCCCAAAATATCCAAGGACGGAAAAAATTGCAACTTGTCTATAAGAAAACCAATATTTATAGCCACCTACTCAGCTGTTATCCACTTGCAACCATTGTCCTTGGTTCAATTTCTAATGAAACATACATATAATGTAACGATCTCGAATTTCAATTTATTTTAAATTGATAATTAAATTTATTTTTGATTTAAAATTGTGAAATTAATTGGTGATTATATAAAATATCGGTTAAATTATGAATTTTTGAAAAATGCATTTAAATTTAATTTGAATTGGGATTTAAAAATATTGTAAAGTAAAATAAAATACAAACAAATGTACTACAATAATAATAAATTTATATTGACATACAACAAGACAACCAAAAATGCACATAAGTAAGAAAATAAGTAAACAAGATAATTAAACAAGCAACCAAATATAAATATAAGTATGTTCAGACAAAGGCAAAAGAGAATACATAAGACAAGTATGCAACATAAGCTAAACTAATACAAAATAACAATCAAAACAAAGCACATAAGCAAACAAAGTACACAACAAATAAATGCAAGATCCCCTTTAATACATTAGTCACCACCATATCATCTCTCAGCCGAGCTAGTGGAAGTATAGGCAAATATAATAAGTATGTAAAAGTAAAGCAAGAAACAAAAGAACATATAAACAAGTACAAACAGGAAAACATAAAGGACCAGGGCATTAAATGCCATATTCTCTTGCATGCAAAAGAAGATACTATCAGCCGAGACAAAGTGAGTGATAAGGCAAACAGTGTAAAATATAACCTAAAAGCATAAGGACCAAAGCAATAAATGCATCAGCCACCATATGAAGAAACATATCTCTGTTTTGTACAAAATATTATCACTATTTTGAATATAAAATATGTGCTCTGTACAGATCCTATTTTATATCCCTGTTTTCTTCTTCCTTTCTATAATCTTCATATCAGTTCGTCCATAAACCAAAGAAACTATAAAACTTAAACAATTCATTCCACTAGAGAAAAAAAGGGCTTTGTAAACCTGTAAAAAAGTAATGCAAATAAAATACAAGTTCAAGCTTCAGTTCAAAGCCTAGGAAGCAAACCAAAAATAATAGTAGCCAAAAACAAAAGGAAATTTAAAGTCTTCAAACCTGGAGATGAAGATCTGCAGTTTTTAAACCAATGAGCTCTGTTCTTCTCCTGACAAGGTGAGTAACTTCATTTTGAAATGAATTTTAAGAGCAGTTTAAAATCTTGGTTTCATCTTGTTCTTGTGAATATATCTGGGTGTTATCTGAATGCTTGAATTAAAATTTGGATGTATGCTTGGAATTGAGTATATTTAAATACTGGGTAGTTTAAAATATAAACTCTGTGTGTTTATTACAGAGTGTATATCTATTCAGAACCCCATATGATTTTCATTTGATCATCTCTAAGTTTAAGTTTTCAACTAAACCAAATTATTAAACTTATATCAAGATTTTAAAAGCTAATTTAAACCATGATGTGTAAAATATACGCTGAAACTTTGGTTTACAGGCAAGGAGGTAGAAAAGTGATAAAATCAATTGTCATAAATTATAAATTCAAGATTATATATTGAATTCCTACAAACAAGTCAGGATTTTTAAGACTAAAATCACATTTTTTAGTTAAGCATTGAATGAGCGAATTTTGGTTCTGAACGAAATATGAATTTGGCTTTCCCTGATGATCGTGGCAACTGGAGGGGCCGAGCTTTCTTCTGGTGATGGAGGTGCCATCGGAGGGTCGGGGAAAAATGGGTTCAGGTGGTCCGATTGGTCGTGGTGGCGGCGACGTGGGGTTTTATTTTTTTTAACCTAGTTTTGACCACACGAGAAATTTGCGCACCGCTGTCTCGTGAAAGCACCGAGCTGCATGCGGGTTTGGGGAATGGTAGAGGGGAGATAGTCGAGTTCGTGGCCGGAGTTTAACGGCGAATGGTGGTCGGTGGTCGGAGAACTTGGCGTTGCCAGGTATGGGTGTGGAGGAAGACGCGGTTTCCAGGTTTGGGTTTTTTGCTCATTTTTTTGAATTCGAAAAAAAAGAAGGGTGATGGCAACCTGGAAGTGGTGTGAGGAAGATGGCCGACTTGTTCGACTTTGCAATGAAGATCGGAGGCGATCATCGGTGTTGTACACGTGCATGTGCACGAATCTGATGGTGTTGTGTTACCGAAATGTTTTGTTTGCCTGGGAAGGAGAAGTATTGGTCGCACGATTTACCCGTGTAGCTCGAGTTGTTGTTCGAAGCGTTGCTTCAAATCGACTCAAAGAAAAGAAGAGAAAATAAAGGGATCGGGTTACTTTGTGTTACAGGCTTCAACCTGGAACTGTTTGTTCTGGGAATGTTAAGAATCAAATTTAAATTTAAGCAGAATGGGTTTTAAACTGAGTTTAAATCAAAATGCAAATAAATTCAAGTTCAAATTAAAATCTAGTTTGAAAACAAATAAAGTTTCAAATCTAATTTATTTCAAAAATTTAAAGACAAATTAAATGTAGGAGGAGGGGGAAATTTGAATTCAAAATAGAATTGAATTGTAGATGGGGAATTCAACAAGTTAAAAATTGAAAGTATAAACCTGGAATCAATTCCCAAATCAGATTTCCAAAATTTTGAATTTAATTAAGTTTTAAAACTTAATTGTTTAAAAATAAGTTTAAGCGTGTTAAATCTAAAGAGGAAAGTCGATTTAAATTATATTGTAAATGGGAAAAGAAAATCAAATCATAAATATAAATGAGTTTACCATAATTAATGAAGATTTATGATTTATAATTTAAAGTTAAAATGATTATATAAGTAAATTTTCTTCAGAAAAGGGTAATTAAAGAAATTTAATAGTTAAGAAAATCATTAACTAAGATTATTTGAATAAATAATCAATATGATTAATTTTAAATAAATTAGATTAATTAATTTAATAATAATCATTTGTGGAATTGTGAAGTGTAATTACTTAATGACATTGATTAAAGAATTAATTAATAAATATAATTAAGTGAGTTAATTGGATTAGTTCAGATTTAGCACTTAAGTTAATTAATTCAGAATAATCACCTGAATATTTTAGAAAATATAATTACTTAGAAAAGTAATTAATTGATAATTACCGGATGTAACTAATTTAAATGATAATCAGATAATTGGATTTATCCTACCTACGGATGTTTGGATTATACTGGATGATAAATTGTTTGATATCCCTGATATTGATGCTTTATGATTATCCTGATTTGTGTTGTGATCTGTGATGTAATTTATTATCTGTGATATATATATATATATATATATATATATCTGCGAATCTATGTATGAAAGATAAGTGTTATAGTTTATATCGCTTATCGAATATATTGTCGTATTTGATCTGTGATGATTGAATGGTTGTGCACTATTGTATTAAACCCCTGGACCACACTTATACACACACCAATATGGATTTCACGAGGAAATCGGTTAAGTCGTAGATTTTTGAAATAGTTTTGAATTTGAATTTTTAAATTCAAATGTTTTGGTAATGGAATCAGAATAAATGTGAAAAGCTTTTGAAATGGAATTTCAAGTTAAAATTCATTTTTAATTAAGTTTTGAAATTTAAACAATATGATTTAAATTTGAATTCAAAATTAGGAATTGAATTCTATGATTTGAAATTAGGAATTAAAGATGTTAAGTTAGTTTGAAACCATATTTAAAGTATTGTTTTTGGGAATTTGAATTAAGTCAAAGTTTGTAACTTGCATAAATGAAATCGGGATTTTCCAAAATAAAACTGTTGTCTCTAAAAGATAAAAAGTTTTCGTTTGAAGTTTTATTTAAGGGATTTCAAGTTTAAAATAAAATAGTTTTCCAAGTTATAAACAAATATTTGGAAATGAATTTTGAAAATGAATATTTGGGAACAATTTGAAAACTATAAGACAAATCTTTGAATTTAAAGATTTGATGAATTAAGCTTTTTGAAACGAAATTGTTTTGAAATCCGAGAATGAATATTTATGAAAGTAGGTGAACATTATGAAATAAATCTTTTGTTTAAAATATTTAAAATGGTAATTGGATTAAACCATTTGAAAAGAAAGTTTTGAATTATTAAGTTGTGACTTAATTGAAATCCTATATCCATATGTTTTAAATATTTCGCTCACTATTCGGTTTAGCCGGGAAAGGACCTTTGTGTCAAGTAACCCATTCCGAATATGTGATTCGTCGTTATGGATAGCATTTGAAGACCGGTGTTGAAGACCGGGTATTTGCGAGAGCGATAGGATGACCTGTCGATTGTCTCTGCACTGGGTAGCTCCCGGTATAGAGATTCCCTAAGTGATGGGAAATTCGATCGGGATTGTGAATACCCGGATTGCAAGGACTTCTTTGGAAGTGCCTTCGGTTCTGTTCGAGCCCGGAACAGACTTGTATGGATTGTGTGTCTGACATTACATTTTGAGATATAAAGTAGATTTCTTTCAAATACATTTCTGTTGGTGGCGGAGAATTTATTCTTTTAGCTTAACACCCTTCTCTGAGACATACGAGCTCAGTGGTTATGTAGTTGAAGGTTATAAGTGATATATTCCCAATTTGGTAATGTGACATGCTAAGTGTTGCTGTGAAATGATCATTGTTTGATCATTTGTGATATGATCATTTGTTTGATCATTTATCTTTGTGATCATTACTTTGATCATTTGTTGACCCAAAGCATGGCTTTGTACCAAAGCGTGGCTTTGTGGACGTGACTTCGTCGAACCTCACACCCCGGAATGGTCAAAACAGGAAAGATGCGGCAAGGTTATTAGGGGGTAGCGCCCCTTTAGGGTATGTACATCTCCTTCTGGATAAAAGTGGTATCATGGTATGGAGCTCAGATACTTACTTATGTGGACATCACAAACCTATATATATCTTGTTTTGTGATTTGATGTTGGGGCCCTGGTTAAAGGTTGTTACAACCGGGAGGTGGCATATTCGTGTCAGTAGTTACCCAGTTAGGGGTAACCCGGCCTTGTGTTGGCAGAGATCCGATTAGGTTCTCGGGGACGTCCTTCCAGAGGCGTTCTCATGTGGCAATGGGAAGTTCCTTGGCCTGACCATTTGTTGGAAATCCAAAGAAACAATACGATCCTTGTACGGTTTTAGTTGTATTACCTGCTATGGAATGTGGCGGTAACCTGCTATTGAACATAGTAGCTATAGTAGGCATAAGTGCGGAATGCCTATGCTGGCTAAGATTTATATTCTACTTTCGAAATTGTTTTCTACACCGTGCACTTATAATAATAATATCAAAGAAATTTTCTGTGTATTAAGCATGTTTGACTATCATAAGAAGAAATCTCCTCCAAGTCTGCGTTTGCATTGTGTGTGTGGTGGGAGGTCTTATGGTAGTTTCATTTTCAAAAAGCATTGCGAATTTATTTTAAAATTCTCTTGTTGATTGTTTTAAAAGATAAACTGTTTTTGTTGCTCACACCAGTCCCATGACTGATTCGAAGTTTATTGTTCCTTTCCTAAACTCTGGATGCTCATCATTTTCCACACGAGCAGTCTAGAGTTGGGTTTTTCAGATAATTAGATATAGTGGATTATCTGGAGTTAGTTCAGTCCTTGGTTCGCACCAGTCTTGCCTAGATTGGTGCATTGTTATGGGGAGTTCGAGCTATTGCTGGATTGGTTCTTGGAGATGGAGATTATCCGCTGATGTTGTTATCTATTTTGCTTTCCACTGCTATTCTATTGTATCATTACTCTGATGTATATTGATATTCATTGTAACATTCTGTTTTATCAGATATTGTATATCAATATATTATTCTTTTATTCCGCTATGATATTTACTTAATTGTGTTATAAGCTTCGGCGAATCGGATTTGAACGATCGAATCTACGACATTCGAGTACGAATGAAGTATGGATGTCGATTTTCGAGCGGGCAAAACCCGTTTCGTTACATTTGGTATCAGAGCTAAGGTTGAACTTTAGCTCAGGAGTATAACACATTAAGTAGCTCATTAGAGATAGGGAGAAGTATCCCTAGAATGAGCATATCCCTAAGATATCCGTTTGAATGCCTCAGTAAATTCTCTTACTATCCACTGATAGTGAGTATGAGTGCAAGAAGAGAATGAGATAGGGGACAGGGAATTACGACTATAAATGGTCAATTTCTTGCAGCAGTGGAAACAATCTTATCTCTATCAACCTCTTTTTTTCAGCGTCTCTTCTCAATTCTTTGATAGATCCTGGTAGATCCAGGAAGGAAATTCGATATATTAATATGGGACATAAATTCCAATTTAGCCAGAATTGTTTGTTTGGATGAATTGGTTGCTTTGGTTGTTATGGTTGATAGGTATACTTTAGTTTTAAACTAAAAACTTTGAAATTGTATCCATATATCTGTCTATTTTTGGGTCCCAATATATTCTACGAATGATTAGTTATCCCTTCGAACTGACCAATGCTCATGCATATGTCGTAGATTTGATGACCCGAATATCCTATATTGTATGAGTTTGTGCTCATATCATTGATGTTCTGATTTGGAAAGCCAAATGCAGAATAGATATCTAGTTTGACACGAAGAACTGTTCTTCTATCTTTCGTCTATCTTCGTTATCTCTCTCTGGCGAATTTCGGGGACGAAATTCATTTTAAGGGAGGAAGTCTGTAACGATCTCGAATTTCAATTTATTTTAAATTGATAATTAAATTTATTTTTGATTTAAAATTGTGAAATTAATTGGTGATTATATAAAATATCAGTTAAATTATGAATTTTTGAAAAATGCATTTAAATTTAATTTGAATTGGGATTTAAAAATATTGTAAAGTAAAATAAAATACAAACAAATGTACTACAATAATAATAAATTTATATTGACATACAACAAGACAACCAAAAATACACATAAGTAAGAAAATAAGTAAACAAGATAATTAAACAAGCAACCAAATATAAATATAAGTATGTTCAGACAAAGGCAAAAGAGAACACATAAGACAAGTATGCAACATAAGCTAAACTAATACAAAATAACAATCAAAACAAAGCATATAAGCAAACAAATTACACAACAAATAAATGCAAGATCCCCTTTAATACATTAGTCACCACCATATCATCTCTCAGCCGAGCTAGTGGAAGTATAGGCAAATATAATAAGTATGTAAAAGCAAAGCAAGAAACAAAAGAACATATAAACAAGTACAAACAAGAAAACATAAAGGACCAGGGCATTAAATGCCATATTCTCTTGCATGCAAAAGAAGATACTATCAGCCGAGACGAAGTGAGTGATAAGGCAAACACAGTGTAAAATATAACCTAAAAGCATAAGGACCAAAGCAATAAATGCATCAGCCACCATATGAAGAAACATATCTCTGTTTTGTACAAAATATTATCACTATTTTGAATATAAAATATGTGCTCTGTACAGATCCTATTTTATATCCCTGTCTTCTTCTTCCTTTCTATAATCTTCATATCAGTTCGTCCATAAACCAGAGAAACTATAAAACTTAAACAATTCATTCCACTAGAGAAAAAAAGGGCTTTGTAAACCTGTAAAAAAGTAATGCAAATAAAATACAAGTTCAAGCTTCAGTTCAAAGCCTAGGAAGCAAACCAAAAATAATAGTAATCAAAAACAAAAGGAAATTTAAAGTCTTCAAACCTGGAGATGAAGATCTGCAGTTTTTAAACCAGTGAGCTCTGTTCTTCTCCTGACAAGGTGAGTAACTTCATTTTGAAATGAATTTTAAGAGCAGTTTAAAATCTTGGTTTCATCTTGTTCTTGTGAATATATCTGGGTGTTATCTGAATGCTAGAATTAAAATTTGGATGTATGTTTGGAATTGAGTATATTTAAATACTGGGTAGTTTAAAATATAAACTCTGTGTGTTTATTACAGAGTGTATATCTGTTCAGAACCCCATATGATTTTCATTTGATCATCTCTAAGTTTAAGTTTTCAACTAAACCAAATTATTAAACTTATATCAAGATTTTAAAAGCTAATTTAAACCATGATTTGTAAAATATACACTGAAACTTTGGTTTACAGGCAAGGAGGTAGAAAAGTGATAAAATCAATTGTCATAAATTATAAATTCAAGATTATATATTGAATTCCTACAAACAAGTCAGGATTTTTAAGACTAAAATCACATTTTTTAGTTAACATTGAATGAGCGAATTTTGGTTTTGAACGAAATATGAAATTGGGTTTCCCTGATGATCGTGGCAACTGGAGGGGTCGAGCTTTCTTCTGGTGATGGAGGTGCCATCGGTGGGTCGGGGAAAAATGGGGTCAGGTGGTCCAGTTGGTCGTGGTGGCGGCGGCGTGGGGTTTTATTTTTTTAACCTGGTTTTAATCACACGAGAAATTTGCACACCGCTGTCTCGTGAAAGCACCGAGCTGCACGCGGGTTTGGGGAATGGTAGAGGGGAGATAGTCGAGTTCGTAGCCGGAGTTCAGCGGCGAATGGTGGTCGGTGGTTGCAGAACTTGGCGTTGCCAGGTATGGATGTGGAGGAAGACGCGGTTTCCAGGTTTGGATTTTTTGCTCATTTTTTTGAATTCGAAAAAAAAGAAGGGTGATGGCAACCTGGAAGTGGTGTGAGGAAGATGGCCGACTTGTTCGACTTTGCAACGAATATCGGAGGCGATCATCGGTGTTGTACACGTGCATGTGCACGAATCTGATGGTGTTGTGTTACCGAAATGTTTTGTTTGCCTGGGAAGGAGAAGTATTGGTCACACGATTTACCCGTGTAGCTCGAGTTGTTGTTCGAAGCGTTGCTTCAAATCGACTCGAAGAAAAGAAGAGAAAATAAAAGGATCGGGTTACTTTGTGTTACAGGCTTCAACCTGGAACTGTTTGTTTTGGGAATGTTAAGAATCAAATTTAAATTTATGCAGAATGTGTTTTAAACTGAGTTTAAATCATTATGCAAATAAATTCAAGTTCAAATTAAAATCTAGTTTGAAAACAAATAAAGTTTCAAATCTAATTTATTTCAAAAATTTAAAGACAAATTAAATGTAGGAGGATGGGGAAATTTGAATTCAAAATAGAATTGAATTGTAGATATGAAATTCAACAAGTTAAAAATTGAAAGTATAAACCTGGAATCAATTCCCAAATCAGATTTCCAAAATTTTGAATTTAATTAAGTTTTAAAACTTAATTGTTTAAAAATAAGTTTAAGCGTGTTAAATCTAAAGAGGAAAGTCGATTTAAATTATATTGTAAATAGGAAAAGAAAATCAAATCATAAATATAAATGAGTTTACCGTAATTAATGAAGATTTATGATTTATAATTTAAAGTTAAAATGATTATGTAAGTAAATTTTCTTCAGAAAAGGGTAATTAAAGAAACTTAATAGTTAAGAAAATCATTAACTAAGATTATTTGAATAAAAAATCAATATGATTAATTTTAAATAAATTAGATTAATTAATTTAATAATAATCATTTGTGGAATTGTGAAGTGTAATTACTTAATGACATTGATTAAAGAATTAATTAATAAATATAATTAAGTGAGTTAATTGGATTAGTTCAGATTTATCACTTAAGTTAATTAATTCAGAATAATCACCTGAATATTTTAGAAAATATAATTACTTAGAAAAGTAATTAATTGATAATTACCGGATGTAACTAATTTAAATGATAATCAGATAATTGGATTTATCCTACCTACGGATGTTTGGATTATACTGGATGATAAATTGTTTGATATCCCTGATATGGATGCTTTATGATTATCCTGATTTGTGTTGTGATCTGTGATGTAATTTATTATCTGTGATATATATATATATATATATATATATATCTCTGCGAATCTGCGTATGAAAGATAAGTGTTATAGTTTATATCGCTTATCGAATATATTGTCGTATTTGATCTGTGATGATTGAATGGTTGTGCACTATTGTGTTAAACCCCTGGACCACACTTATACACACACCAATATGGATTTCACGAGGAAATCGGTTAAGTCGCAGATTTTTGAAATAGTTTTGAATTTGAATTTTTAAATTCAAATGTTTTGGTAATTGAATCAGAATAAATGTGAAAAGCTTTTGAAATGGAATTTCAAGTTAAAATTCATTTTTAATTAAGTTTTGAAATTTAAACAATATGATTTAAATTTGAATTCAAAATTAGGAATTGAATTCTATGATTTGAAATTAGGAATTAAATGTGTTAAGTTAGTTTGAAACCATATTTAAAGTATTGTTTTTGGGAATTTGAATTAAGTCAAAGTTTGTAACTTGCATAAATGAAATCGGGATTTTCCAAAATAAAACTGTTGTCTCTAAAAGATAAAAAGTTTTCGTTTGAAGTTTTATTTAAGGGATTTCAAGTTTAAAATAAAATAGTTTTCCAAGTTATAAACAAATATTTGGAAATGAATTTTGAAAATGTATATTTGGGAACAATTTGAAAACTATAAGACAAATCTTTGAATTTAAAGATATGATGAATTAAGCTTTTTGAAACGAAATTGTTTTGAAATCCGAGAATGAATATTTATGAAAGTAGGTGAACATTATGAAATAAATCTTTTGTTTAAAAGATTTAAAATGGTAATTGGATTAAACCATTTGAAAAGAAAGTTTTGAATTATTAAGTTGTGACTTAATTGAAATCCTATATCCGTATGTTTTAAATATTTCGCTCACTATTCGGTTTAGCCGGGAAAGGACCTTTGTGTCAAGTAACCCATTCTGAATATGTGATTTGTCGTTATGGATAGCATTCGAAGACCGGTGTTGAAGACCGGGTATTTGCGAGAGCGATAGGATGACCTATCGATTGTCTCTGCACTGGGTAGCTCCCGGATAGAGATTCCCTAAGTGATGAGAAATCCGATCGGGATTGTGAATACCCGGATTGCAAGGACTTCTTTGGAAGTGCCTTCGGTTCTGTTCGAGCCCGGAACAGACTTGTATGGATTGTGTATCTGACATTACATTTTGAGATATAAAGTAGATTTCTTTCAAATTCATTTCTGTTGGTGGCGGAGAATTTATTCTTTTAGCTTAACACCCTTCTCTGAGACGTACGAGCTCAGAGGTTATGTAGTTGAAGGTTATCAGCGATATATTCCCAATTTGGTAATGTGACATGCTAAGTGTTGCTGTGAAATGATCATTGTTTGATCATTTGTGATATGATCATTTGTTTGATCCTTTATCTTTGTGATCATTACTTTGATCATTTGTTGACCTAAAGCATGGCTTTGTACCAAAGGGTGGCTTTGTGGACGTGACTTCGTCGAACCTCACACCCCTGAATGGTCAAAACAGGAAAGATGCGGCAAGGTTATTAGGGGGTAGCGCCCCTTTAGGGTATGTACATCTCCTTCTGGATAGAAGTGGTATCATGGTATGGAGCCCAGATACTTACTTATGTAGAAATCACAAACCTATATATATCTTGTTTTGTGATTTGATGTTGGGGCCCCGGTTAAAGGTTGTTACAACCGGGAGGTGGCATACTCGTGTCAGTAGTTACCCAGTTAGGGGTAACCCGGCCTTGTGTTGGCAGAGATCCGGTTAGGTTCTCGGAGACGTACTTCCAGAGGCGTTCTCATGTGGCAATGGGAAGTTCCTTGGCCTGACCATTTGTTGGAAATCCAAAGAAACAATACGATCCTTGTACGGTTTTAGTTGTATTACCTGCTATGGAATGTGGCGGTAACCTGCTATTGAACATAGTAGCTATAGTAGGCATAAGTGCGGAATGCCTATGCTGGCTAAGATTTATATTCTACTTTCGAAATTGTTTTCTACACCGTGCACTTATAATAATAATATCAAAGAAATTTTCTGCGTGTTAAGCATGTTTGACTATCATAAGAAGAAATCTCCTCCAAGTCTGCGTTTGCATTGTGTGTGTGGTGGGAGGTCTTATGGTAGTTTCATTTTCAAAAAGCATTGCGAATTTATTTTAAAATTCTCTTGTTGATTGTTTTAAAAGATAAACTGTTTTTGTTACTCACACCAGTCCCATGACTGATCCGGAGTTTATTGTTCCTTTCCTAAACTCTGGATGCTCATCATTTTCCACACGAGCAGTCTAGAGTTGGGTTTTTCAGATAATTAGATATAGTGGATTATCTGGAGTTAGTTCAGTCCTTGGTTCGCACCAGTCTTGCCTAGCTTGGTGCATTGTTATGGGGAGTTCGAGCTATTGCTGGATTGGTTCTTGGAGATGGAGATTATCCGCTGCTATTGTTATCTATTTTGCTTTCCACTGCTATTCTATTGTATCATTACTCTGATGTATATTGATATTCATTGTAACATTCTGTTGTATCAGATATTGTATATCAATGTATTATTCTTTTATTCCGCTATGATGTTTACTTAATTGTGTTATAAGCTCTGGCGAATCGGATTTGAACGATCGAATCTACGGCATTCGAGTACGAATGAAGTATGGATGTCGATTTTCGAGCGGGCAAAACCCGTTTCGTTACATTTAAATATGAAATTCATATGAACATATGAGTAATGTAAAATTAGGCGGTCTCCTAAACTAGTCAACCTCCTGGATTCAGGTGCTTATGCCTTGTATCCAAAATGTATGCGATATTCTATATTCTTGCAATCCTACATGGATGCATAACTATTCAATACATATGCAAAAAAGCAACAACCATGTGCATAAAACTCATAGCTAAAATGAATAAGGTGGTGTGTGTCATTAGCTAACTTGAATTTATTAATCCATAAGTGTGATGCTAACTAATAAAATTCATCCATAAGCAGCCATCATCCAAAATTTGTCCTAGTGACACATTTACAACCATACCTAGCAACTAACCATTCCTACATATAGGATATTCTAAGCTAAATGTCATATGCCAAAATAATTATAATATTCAAATGAAAACGTTTTAAGAAATTGTTCTAGATAGGTAGCTTGGATCTTCTCCTCGGGCTTCACGCACCCTTAGCTGGATCGTCTCCCCACTGGGCCCTAACTAGTTTAATGAATTAGTTGTAGTGTCGCTTTGACTGATACTAAGTAATGCGAGTATGTGCATTGCAAACAAGTGACTCTTTCTCCACTTCAACCTCCTCTAACTAACTCGGTTTGACTATAGTAGATAAATCATGTAAAGACTTTCCTAAGTGTGATACATGGAAGACATAGTGAACAATCACCAACTTTTCAAGAAGTTACACTCTATAAGCTAACCTCCTACTCCCTCTAGAATCAGAAAAGGCCCTACAAACTTGGTACTAACTTTCCTGACTACCAACCTCATAACATGTCTAAGCGGCAAGACATTCATAAATACGATGTCGTCCACTATGAATTCCAACTTCGTGCATCTCCTGTCAGCTAGCGTAAGATTTCTACCTATCCTGGAATGTCTTCATCCTCCTACGGATCAAGTTTACTTTCTCTGATGTCTCCTTTATTATATCTAGTCCAAGTATGATCCTATCTGTAGTTCCCACCAACAAGATGGTGATCTATAAGACCTCCTATATAATGCCTCAAACAGTGCCATTTCAATAGTTTCCTAATAGCTATTATTATAAGCAAACTCTATCAACGGCAAGTGACCCTCCTAAGAACCTCCAAAGTCTAAGACCCACATTCATAGCAAGTTCTCTAATACTCGATTCACCCTCATAGTCTACCTGTCCATCTGTGAACGATAAGTGGTACTAAAATCAATTCAGTGCCCAAGGCCTCCTAAAGACTCCCCCGATATTCACTTGTGAAAAACGGATCTAGGTTGCTGACAAAGTGAGAAGGAAATCCATATAACTGAACTATCCCTCCCACATATAAATTTTCCAAAGATGTAGCTATCCTCGAAGTCCTAATGGGAATAAAATGAGTGCATTTGGTTAGTCGACCGACTATGACCCAAATAATCTCATTCCCCTTTCTATTCTTTGGTTTCCCATCACAAAAGTCCATAGAGACATTCTCATATTTCCACTAAGGGATATCCAACGGTTGTAACAATCCACCAAGCTTCTTCTGCTCTGCCTTTACCTTCTAATAAGTAACACACTTAGAAACATACTTTGCTATATGTCTCTTTATACCGAGCTAATAAAAGGCTCTTTATGTCACGATATATTTTGTTACCACCAGAATAAATAGTCATTCTAGAACGACGAGTCTCTACTAGTACCATATCAATCAACTCCATAAAAAGAGGAATGCAAACCTACCATCTCTCTGCAACCACCCATTCAAATCTATGGAATAGCAGTCCAAATGCCATGAATACTCTTCCTTATACAATTTCTCAAAAATATCCATCAACTCTTTGTCTTTCTTCTAACTAGAACCAATACAGTCCATAATTGAAGGCTGAACATCTAAAATTGCCAACAATCCTGGAGTAATTCCAAAGAAGGTTGAAAATCAAATGTAGAGATGAACTCCAAGTGCTTCCGGTCCAACAACATAGAACTCAAGATTGCATGGTTTCTGCTCAAGGCATTGACTACAACATTTCCCTTTCTCGGAGTACGTGAGATATTGAATTCATACGACGCCATGAACTCTATTCACCTCTGCTTCTCAAATTCATATTTTTTGGCAGAATTAATACTTTAGAGACTTATGATCCATGAATAGCACAAATCACTCGCCTAAAAGATAATGCATTCATGATTTGAGAGCAAAGACAATAGCTGCTAACTTAAGATCATGGGTTGGATAGTTTATCTCATGAACTTTCAATTGCCGAATAACATAATAGACAATTCTACCCTGCTACATCAACACAGCACCCAATCCTTTTACATGAGCATTTGTATATACTATGAACACTTTCAAACCATCCGAGAGTACTAAAATGGTTGCACTAGTCAACAACTCCTTCACCTTAATAAATTCATCCTCATATTCTACGTCCTACGAGAAAACTAAACTAGTCTTGGAAAGGCATGTCAATGGTGCAGAAATCTTTGCAAAGTCCTCAATGAACTTTTATAGTAACCTTCCAAACCAAGAAAGCTTCTCACCTTCATACCATTCTTTGGTATGTGCCAATCCTATATTGCAGCAATCTTAATAGGATCGACCGCTAGTCCATGCTAAGTAGCAACATGTCCAAAAAAGCGAACCTCCTTGCGCCAAAATTGACGTTTGGAAGATTTTGCCTTTATCTTATGCCCTTAAAGAGTATTGTGCACTTCTCCTAAATGCCACTTGTGTTCTTCCTTACTTTTCAAATAGACAAGTTTGTCATTAACAAACACCACCATGAACTTATCTAGTGATTCTCTAAAGACTCTACTCATGAGGTCGAAAAAATGCTGGGTCATTGGTTAGTCCAAATAGCATAACTATCCACTTATAAAGTCCTTTGGATGTACGAAAAGAAGTTTTCTAAACACCATCCTTGGCTACATGCAATAGGTGAATCCCGGTAGCCAAGTTAAGCTGAGAGAATACTTTTGCTTTGACTAACTGATCAAAGAGATTGTCTATACGAGGCAATGTGTGATATCCCAAAATTTCAAGGAATTTAAAATGTGATAATCTCTTAATTAATTATTTAAAATTTGTAATTTTGTTAATTTCAAACAATAATAAATATAATGTGATGTTTTTAAATATAGTTATAAATAGATTTTTAAATGGAATAATAATTTACAAATTTAAATTGTGTTATTTTATAAATAGATTTTAAATAGACTTATTATTTTCAAATTTATTAAGTGTTGTTTAAATATATATATATGTGTATTTAAGTTATTTTTAAATAAAATAATTATTTACAAATTTAATAATGTGTTTTTTAAAATTGATATCTATATTTATTTGAATTGATTTTAAATTGGATTTTAAATTCAGTTTGAATTTGGATTTAAATTTTGAATTTAAAAGATATATATCTTAAAAATATTTTGGATATAAAATATGGATAAAGTTTTTATTTAAAATAAGATTGTTTTATATTATTCTTTAAAGAAAATTTATTTATAGAAATTTGGAAAAGTATTTATTTAATAGTAAATAAATAAAAAAGTTTCATATTTACATTTATAAATGTATTAAGTATATCATATATAATTTTATTTAAAATATGATTGGTTTTTATTTTATTTTATTTTAAAAAGTTTTATTTATTCAAAATTATAAAAGCATTTATTTATTTACAAAGGTATTTACTAATTAGGAAAATTAATTTAAAAGCTTTTAAAATCCTTTTAAAAATAAATATGAAAAAAATAATGACAAGTGTTAAGTTATAAACCCCTTAAAATAACATGTTTTAGCATATTAATAATGGTAGAGACAAGTGTCACTAGGTTTTATTTTCTTTTATTTGAAATTAATTCTAATAAGCTCTATATTAACTTTCACCTTCCTTCTTCAATTCTTTTTCTATTTCATTTCTAAAACTCAAGAAAATTCCTCAAACCAGAAAATAACCTGAAACCATTGTCCAAATTCAAACCTTGAAATTCATTCCTCTAAAACAAATGCAAACCAAAGAAATGTCATGAAACCTATAATTCATCTCCTCTAAAACAGAAAATTCACAAGGTCAAAACCCTGTAAAACACTTTGTCTTTAACTTGTAAACACTTTCCAAAAATCAAAACCTTGTGACCAAAACTTTGTAATCATTTTTCAAAAATCCTGTAACTTCTAAAATATCAGCTTGCAACTTTCCTTTCAAAAGTTCAAGCAAAGTTCAAATTTTAAAATGCAACCTGCAACCAATTTTCAAAGCCTGGAACATCTTTAGATTTGTAACCTAAAGCAAGTTAATCAAACCTGTAAACCAGGATTAGTTTCAAGTGCAATCTAAGGCTAGAAAGTCAAAGCAAGTTTCCAGTTTTCAAGCATTTCTTCAACATTTCCAGTTTTCAAAGTCGTTTGCAAGTTCTCAGCCTTTTCAAATGTGAGCAAACAAATTTGTTTTAAAAAGCTTTAAATATGTTTGAACGCTGATGCCTGTAGAAAATTTGAATTTAAATAAGTGATAATGGTTTGCATGTAAGATTTAATAATATATGTATATATGTATGTGGGAATCTCTGTGTGCATGTCTGTATTCAAGGTTGTGTTTTGTTCTTAAGTTACTAGGTGTAAATAACGTCCAAAATGATCAATTGTTTAATCTCTGATCAGTTTTATGTTATAACGTTTGAACAAAATTTGTTGAAAACAACAAGATTTAGATTTTAAAAATATTTAAAATAAGAACTTAAGCTAGTATAACCAGAATTTATTTATTACAGTGAAAATTTAATTTTATCAAAAGTTCAAATTGAATAGATTGAAGATTCATGTATATAATCGGAATCATCTTTACAAACTAGGATTTTTAAAACAAAAATCATGATTTTAAGCATGGTGTATTGTGAGAAATCATAGGTTAAGTAGAAATTGGATTTTAGCCTTTTTCTGATGATCGACCAACTTTTGGTGGTCGAAGTTTTTGTCGAGGCTAGCATGACAATGGGGGGGGTCGGCAAATTTTCTGGAGAAGTTCCAGATCTACGTGGCATCGGTGGTGGACGAGAATGGGTTTTAACCCTAGTTTTGATGAGGTCGGAATTTGTGGTCTGTGCAGCACCTCTAGTTGATTGAGTGTCGAGTAACTCAGGGGAAATGAAGGCGTGGAGGGTCGGCAAGCTATAGCTAGAGTTGTAGCAGTATTCGTGATCGGAATCGAGGGTTCGGAGGGTTTTCCTGATGATGGTTTTGGGTCTCAGTTCATCTGGGATGCTCGATTTTGAATTGAGGCTTAAGATGATGTTTAGATGATTGAAGTTGCTCGTAGGGATGTTCGGTGACTTGACGATGGTGTCGTCGATGGTCGAAGGAGGCTTCGCCGCCGGTGCATGTGCACAATGGAGGTTCTGGTGTCAGTGGTTTTGAGTTGTAGGTTTTGTTGTGGTTTGCTTGAAGAAGAGACCGTGTTGTTGAGTAGGTGACCCAAGTGGAAACTCGAGTAGCTCTGGGTTTGGAAACCTGTTAACAGTTTTTGATTGTCATAGTTTTTTAAATTTAGATTTAAATTAAAATTTTCAAAATTTAAGAAAAGAAATGGATCTTAAAGTGGCTCGAGTGATACTCGGGTCCAAAATATAGCAGACTGATTTAAAAGAAATTTTCAAAAGTTTTAAAAAGTTTAATAAAATAAGTTTTAAATTTAAATAAAGAATGTTTTAAACTTTTGAAATGAATCTTGTTTTTGAACACTATTCTTTATAAAAATAAATGTTTACTTTAACATTTTATCAAGAAGTTTGAATTTTGATTAATTTAAAATTGTGTTAAATAAAGTTAAAGTTATTTTTAAACTTAAGTAAAAATGGAATTTTATAGACAAGTTTTAAAATATAAATTAAATTTAGTTTAAACCATCTTTTGATAAATGTTTATGTTTATGGAAGTTGTGTCTTGTTAACTTTAATTTATCAAGAAATGATTATTTTATTTTAAAACTTAATTACTAATTTAATTAAGTATAGTTAATTATTAAGATAAAATGTTTTTAACGATAATTAAGTCATTATTTAAGATAATGTTTTATCTTAAGGTTAATTAAGTTTCTTAATATCTTGATATTAATTAAATTAATTAAGGAAAGTTGATATGATTAATTAATTTGATTAATAATGATTAAGGATTAATTAAGGAATTAATTAAGAATAATTAATTGATTTAATTAATTAATTTATTTAAAATTAATAATTAAGGGTTATAAGTTAATTAATTAGAGGTTAATCAATTTATAATTAAGAATTATTAATTAGATAATTAGAGATTATTAATTAATGATTAAAGATTAATTAATTAAGTAGTTAAGGTTAGTTAATTGGTAATTAAAAAGGTACTCATTTGTAATTAAGTTTTATTAATTAATAACTAGGTTTTATTAATTAATAATAATTAAGAAATTATTTATCTATAATTAAAGATAATTAAGGATTAATTAACTGTTATTTAGGGTTAATTAATTGTATTTAAGAATTAATTAACTAATTAATTAAGGATAGATTAATTTATTATTAAGTTGTATTAATTGATAATTAAAGTTTATTAATTAATAATCATGGATTAATTAATCTGTAATTAAAGATTAATTAATTTATCTAAATGGGTAATTAAGGAATGAATTACCCAATTGTAATTAATCAAATGAATGTGATTAATTAATTGGTTGATTATTAAAGATAATCTTGATGATTGATTAAGTATGAATACTTATTGAGATTAAATAGTGTAATTACTTAGTGAAGTAATTAATGTATAATTACTGGATATAATACTTATTTATCTATAATTAAAGGATAATTACTTAGATAAGTGATTAAGGATTAATTACTTGGTGTAATTAATTAAAGGATTTATATAATTAATTAAGAAGTAATTAATTAAGGTAAGTAATTACAGGATGGTAATTACTGTTTATGATTAATTAAGGTTGTTTAATGGAAGTGATTAATTGAAGTAATTAGTGTAATTAATTAAGGTTCATTGTAATTAATTATAGTTAATTAATTAATGGAAGTAATTAATTAATGATCATTAATTAATGTAATTAATGAGATAAATTAAGGGTTAATAATTGTAAATGGTTAAGAATAATTAATTTATGTAATTAATTAAAGGCTAATTACTTAATGTAATTAGTAAATGATTAATCAAGGGTGATTAATTAAGATGAATACTTAGGGGATAATCAATTAATTAATTTGTAATTAATTAATGGTTAGTGATTTTACTTTTGATGATATGATAGAGATAAATTCAGAGCTAGTTGACACTCCAAAAAAAACTTAAAAGAAAACATAAGGGGACTCGTGAACTTCAGAAAAAAGCAGAATTCGAAAGAGATATGCTCAAAGATGAGAAGAAAATACTAGAGGAAGTACTTGAAAAATTACAGGAATCATTCTCTAATATTATTTCTCAACACACTCTTTTGAGTCAAGAAATTGAAACTCAAAAAGAAAAGAATGACGCTCTTGTTTCTAAAAATCATGAATTAAAGACAAAAGTAAAATTGATAGAATTAAATAATACTACTCTCAAAACAAAGTTAGATAACATCACCCAAAATATTTCAAATTTTAATAAAGGAAGAGAAACCCTATCTAAGATTATTGATAGTTCTCAATCAGTTTCAAATAAGAAAGGGTTAGGGTATGTTAACAAAACAAAAGCTCTACCGAAAAAAAAAATTAGGAGAAATATTAAACCTAATGTAAAACAGTCAAAAATGAATACTTACCCGAAAAACATAAAAGTTTGGGTTCCTAAACAAATAATGTTTTGATTAGGAAGAAATATTTAAACACCTTCTTAGAAACTGTTCATAAAAGTAAAGATTACATTTTCAAATGGGATACTGAACCCTCTTGGGTTTGATTTCCTAAGATTTAACTCTTAGGACCCTATTAAAAAGGGTACCAATGTTATCTTATATTTTTTATAGGCCCCACTCAAGAAAAGAGGAAAATGGATACTCGATAGTGGCTCAAAACATATGACAGGAGACAAAGATATGCTATCAAACATTACTTATTCAGATGGAGGCTCCTTCACATTTGGAGACAACTCTAAAGGCTATATCATTGGCAAAGGAGATGTGAGCAACAACTGCATTTCAAATTTACCTCTTATTTCAAATGTTTTGCTTGTCAAAAAATTAAAACATAATTTACTTAGTATCAGCCAATTGTGTGACAAAGGATTCAAAATCACTTTTTCTGAAAACAAATGTAGTTTTTTTGATCAAAATCAAAGTCTTATTTTTGAAGGAAATAGAGACGGAAATATCTATGTTCTAATATGAAAATAAATCATAATTCAGATATGGGTTTAATAGCCAAAGAAAATGATCCTTGGTTATGGCATAAATGATTCTGTCACATTAACTTTAAAGCTATAAACAAGCTTTCTAAAAATGATTTAGTAAAAGGTCTGCCAAAAATGAATTTTAAAATAGATCATATTTGTGATGCATGTCAGTTAGGAAAACTAACCAAGTCGTCTTTTAATCTAAAAAGGTTATTTCAACTGTTCATATGGATCTATTTGGACCAACACAAGTACAATCCATTAATCACAATAGATACATGTTTGTAATTGTTCATGATTTTTCTAGATATACTTGGACTATTTTTATGAAAAATAAAAGTGATACCTTTGATAATTTCAAAACTTTTGTCAAAAGAATTCAAAATTTTAAAGGTTTGAAAATTAAAAACATAAGAAGTGATCATGGAGGTGAATTCGAAAACGAAGCCTTTGAACATTTTTGTAAGAAAAAGGGAATATTCCATAATTTTTCGTTTCCTAGGACTTCACAACAAAATGGAGTTGTAGAACGTAAAAATAGAACCTTACAAGAATGTGCTAGGACTTTGTTAAATGTAAGTACGTTACCAAAACATTTTTGGGCTGAAGCGTTTGCAACAGCTTGTTATGTTTTAAATCGTGTTTCTATTCGACCACTAACTAAGAATACTCCTTATGAACTTCTTAATGGACGAAAACCAAATATTTCTTATTTTAAAGTTTTTGGTTCAAAATGTTTTATTTTAAATACTAAAGATCAGCTTGGCAAATTGATCCAAAATCCGATGAAAGAATCTTTTTAGGATATTTAGATCGAAGCAAAGCTTATCGAATTTATAATAAAAGAACAAATATCATCAAAGAAACACTTCATGTATCCTTCGATGAAAATTTTAAACAAATCCCAAGTATAAGAGATGATGAAGAATTCCCTGATAATATCACAAACATAGAAATTTCAAATTTTGAAAATAGTGAAAACATGGCTAACAATAACAATGAAATAAGATCTCCACCTAGATTATTAAGGGATCATCCTTCTGATAATGTCATTGGAGAACTTAATTCATCTCTTAGAACAAGAAGTCAATTAAATCAAATGGGTCATGTAGCTTTCCTCTCTAATATTGAACCTAGAAATATTAAAGAAGCATCTACCGATGAAAATTGGTTAATCCCTATGCAAGAAGAGCTAAACCAATTCGAAAGAAATGACGTTTGGGATTTAGTTCCACGGCCTAGTGATCAATCAGTTATTGGTACAGAATGAGTCTTCAAAAATAAAGCAGATGAATAAGGAAATATTACCAGAAATAAAGCTCGATTAGTTGCTCAAGGATATAATCAAGAAGAAGGAATTGACTATGAAGAAACGTTTGCTCCAGTCGCTAGACTAGAAGCAATACGAATCTTATTAGCATATGCATGTTTTCATAACTTTAAATTATATCAAATGGATGTTAAAAGTGTTTTCTTAAATGGTTTTATAAAAGAAAAAGAACAACCTCCCTTATTCATATACGAACAATTTCCTGACCATGTCTATAAACTTAAAAAACCTTATACGGTTTAAAACAAGCACCTCGTGCTTGGTACGATCGTCTTAAAAGATATTTAATGGATTCTGGTTTCAAAATTGGTAAGGTTGATCAAACTCTTTTTATTAAAAGAAACAAGCAAGATATTTTAATTATTCAAATTTATGTTGATGATATTATTTTTGGATCTACAAATGAAAAATTATGTCAATATTTTTCTAATATAATGACCAGAGAATTTGAAATGTCACATATGGGTGAGTAAAATTATTTTCTTGGCTTACAAATAAAACAATTAGAAAATAGTATTTTTATAAATCAAGAAAAATATTGTAACAATCTAATTAAACGCTTTGGTATGGAAACTACTTCTACCAAACCAACTCCTATGAGTACAACCATATATCTTGATAAAGATGAAAGTGGTAAAAGTATTGACCAAAAATTATATCGAAGTATGATTGGATCGTTACTATATTTAACAGCTTGTAGACCTCACATAATAATGAGTGTTTGCTTGTATGCACGATTTCAAGCAGATCCCAAAGAATCACATTTACGAGCAGTGAAACGCATACTACGGTATCTTTATAAAATCAAGGACTTTGGACTATTATATCCAAAGGAATATCCTTTTGAATTAGTGTAACACAGTGACGCTGATTTTGGAGGAAGCCGGACAGATAGAAAAAGTACAAGTGGGACGTGTCACTTCATTGGACGATCTCTTGTATCTTGGTTTAGTAAGAAACAAAATTGTGTTTCATTATCGACATGTGAAGCAGAGTATATTTCTGCAGCTTTGGCATGTGCTCAAGTTATCTATATGCAACAAACATTACAAGATTTTGGTTTTAATTTAAGTACTTCAACTATTTATTGTGATAATTCTAGTGCTATAAATTTATCTAAAAATCCTGTAAAACATTCACGAACAAAACATATTGACATTCGTCATCATTTCACTACAAGAAAACTAATTTTTTGTAGCGCCCAAAAACCGCCACTAAGTATTTTTAGTGGCGTTTCGATAATCGTTACGAAAAAACATGCCACTAAAAATCCTCGAGTATTAGTTGCACTTTTTAAACGCTACCAATTTTTTTTTGATAGCGTTTTTATAACGCCATAGAATTCTTTTTTTGTAGCGCCTATTTGCCGCCACCGAAAAGATTTTCTCCTCCATGATACTTTTTTATGGCGTTATCTAAATTTTTGTAGCGCCTGTTTAACGTCACCGAAAGGGTTTTCTCCTCCACGTTACCTTTTCATGGCGTTATATACATTTTTTGTAGCGCTTAATAAACGCCAGCATAAGTGTGCTTGAGTTTTTAATCACTATTTTGTAGCGCTTAATAAACGCCAGCATAAGTGTACTTGAGTTTTTAATCACTCTTTTGTAGCGACATTTTAACGCTACCAAAATAAATAATATCCAATAGCGTTTGTTTCCCTCCACCTGTTACTCCAGATTTACCATTGATCTAGCAAGCAATTATATAATAACAGAATACGCAAGCACATACACTTTTGAACACAATATATTAAACAACTACAAAATACGTATACACATTGAAGATCCACAAGATACATAGACATTCATACATCCACATACATAGGTGTCGACAAAAAGCTACCCGTACACATACACAACCAAACTACCATAAGTGTTATAACCAAACTACCATAAGTGCCATAACCGTACATATACATCTGAAATAAACGTCTGAAATAACCAAAGTACCGAGCAAAACCTGAACCACCATAAAAACCTGAACTACCTGTCATTGCTGATGTCTTCAAAACCTGAACTACCTGTAAACAAAGAACAGAACAAAAGAGTGAGAAAACAAAACCTAAACTTAAAACTGCATCACTAACGTTCCACCACAATCCATACATAACTCCTCACCATCAATTATATTAAAGTAATATCTGAATAAATATACAGACATATGTATTTTAAAAATATAAATTACTAAAACTTGCATAGATAAATAGGGATGTACCTACGCATAAAAGAAATGAAATCAATTCTACAAAATGGACAAGATATGATATAGTAAGAGTATTGTAACAGTGTAACGGTCAATTAAACAAGTCTAAAACACCAAAAGGCACAACAATACACCCCATGCACGTGAGATACACAACAACAAAACTGAAACTCAAATATATGAAGACAACACACAAACACACACAACATCCATTCAATATAAACACAACAGTTCTTACAATACATAACACTATATATATAGACACACAAACACAAATGCACTCACGCATAAACATATAGCATTTGAATGCACACACACAACACAATGCAAAACACACATTGCTTAATCATGGTTACATGGCCTTAAATGATAGTTAACTGCTTAAGACAAGGTTTATATATATAAAAAAATTAATTAGTGAATAATATGGCACATCCAACACTTCTAGTTATAACTAGGAATTTACTTGCTATAAGTTTCTCACTACTTTATGCTAATGTACCGTAATAAAATTATTCGTGCTAGATACTGTGTTAAAATTATCATCTGTTTACTCAGTAGTATGATATTGAGTAAACAGATGATAATTTTAACACAATCACACTCACACACACACAGTTGGGTAAGCACACATCCTCATAAACACACTAGCGCATATATACAAAATCGCGCACGCACCTACAGGTTACACATATACAAATTAATCAACACAGACGCTCATATGTACACACAAAAAAACAGATCGTACGTAAGAACACATATACTCCAGGCAACACACACCTATATGCACACCAATACAAAACACTAAAACACACACACACACTCTTTTCATGCACATAGAAATTCAAGGCAGTAGCAACACATATACCTAGCAGGCTAGCATGCACACACTCTCAAACACCATAGTACTTGGGAAAACACAAAACAAAAGCAGCTTGCCATAAGTTTGTGAGTGGTAACACTCACCTGTAAATCACGTTCCACTCTGTCTCCTTCCACTGTTTTTCTTATCTTAGATTACGCATGCGACACAGGGCCCAAAACCTAGTAATGCGATAGAGGACTTGTGCCAGACAAGCCTAAGAGTGTCTTAATGAACATGCTCGAATATCAGAATTTATAATAATTTCTTGGATTTTATTTTTAATTTAGAAAATGACAATAATAGGTTTTAATTAATTCCAGAAGAAGAATGAGTGAATCCTGTTAAAGTGAATATGCGTGAGATATTTTATATGATAGAGAAAGTTCTTAAGTAGATATGATATTGCATCACTAACATTCTACCACAATCCATACATAACTCCTCACCAATCACAATCATTCAATCACAATTCGAATATAACACCCCTACTTATGTACTTTTATCAGTTTACCAAAAATCTATCTGCACTTTAGCTGCTAGCATTCCTAATGTATATATAAAAAAAAATTATATACCTTTCATTTTGACCTAATAATGATTTTTTCCATTGGCCAAGCTATGGGAACGCCAATGCAATCATCCATGCACGTTAGACCCGATGTTAGTCTCCATATCTCTGCATCTGGAACTATCACCGGTTCAATCCAAACTTTTACAGCATTACGTGCCAGTGGACGACAATGGATCGTCGTTATCGGATCAGTTGATGCAATACTTCCTTCCGCCACTACGTCTGCTCCACCCAAATCGATCAACTGGCATTTGGCATCCTTTTGCATGGTTGCAATTGGCTGAAAGAAAAGAGATTATTATGCACAATGTATACATGCACATTAAATGAACTTTCATACACAGTTAACTTCTTCAAATTTGAAAATTAATACTTACATTTTGCGATTTATTCATGACCATATGTGCGGATTTCATGGGAGAATTCACAACATTTTCAGTATCATCACGACTCTCATCTAGTTTTTCTTGATCAGCTTCTACTTTTGATCTTGGCCATGTTATTTTCATACCAACTGCATCTCCAATGCACGACATATCAGATGTGGGTCGCCACAAATAAGCATCTTTATTTACTACTTTGTCCACCCAAATCACAACAGCAGACGGACCGAGTGGAATACCATTAACAGTATATTTTGGATCAGTGGCATGGATTCTTCCTTCGGCAATTACAGCTTCACCCTCAGTCCAACCGTAAATCTTGCAAGTGTCTTCGATGATGCTGGTACTCTAAAAATGAGAAGTGAAATTCAAGACTTTAGTATGCTATACAAAAACAACGAATATGTGTTAAATTTTTATTCAGATGGGGGGTGTGTTCGCTGCATTTTAGACATCAATAAGCTCGCAGCATATTACACTAATATACTTAACGTGAAAAAAATTACCGTACTGGCTGCACTACAGTTCAACCGTGTTCGCAGCGGGACCTTGATGCAAACTGATGGCCAAGCAACTACCTTATTCTTAGCATCTGCTAAGACTGCCATTTCAGGTGTAGGCCTCCATAAATAAGTATCTGCTTTATCCGCTGAATCTATAACAACGCTCCCGGCATATGGTCCCAGACGAATGCCATTGACAACGTCATCTGGGTCCATGGACAACAGCCTCCCATGGGCAACAACTCCAGAGGTTCCATCCCAATTCAACAGCAAACATACTTCGTCGTCGCTCTACAATTAATCAACCGAAAATTAAATCAATTACTGGATTAAAAAATTAAATATAAATTTCATTTATTGAGTAATATAAATATTATTTTTACCGAATCAGGTGAGTTCTTTCTCGAACTTTCTTTACCCTGCAGCGAAGCACGAATATAAATTAATATTTTACGAATATAAATTAATTTCCAAAAATTTACCTTCTGGTCCATCAGAGTCTGTATCATTCCCTTCAATTCTGCTATTTCTTCTCGACACCGAGACACTTGTTTATCTTTGGACTGGGCCAAAGCTAGCTTGGTTAAAGTGCAACCCCTACCCAATGCCCTTAACCGTCCCGGTTTATCTTGTCCCAGTACATGTACAAGAGCATCTTTTCCAATATCAGTCTGTGACGAGCCGGATTGGGATAGGCTACCATATTTTTTGATCTCCTCCTATATAAATAAATACACATAGATAATGTACAATGGTAAAAATATCATAGTTTCAAAAAAAAATATACCAATAAAATTAAAAACAATTTTACAATAGTATTCCTAGCTTCCATGTTCACTGGTTCACCAGTTTTTTTAATGTGAGATCTAATCCACACATCAGCTCTACTTATGGACGATGGATCTACACTTTCTTTTTTCTAAAAATAGAATAACATTAAATTAATAAACTGACAGGTATAAAATAATGTTAAATAATGCTATAGTTAATTAACTTACCATGTCTTCGGTCTTTCTAGCCATTCCCCTATGACCGGTTGTATGCGGAATTTGTGTGTACCTAAGGGCTGAATATTTCTCACTTTTTTACTGAAAATGTTGAAAGATGCTAGAATTTAACAACCAAAATCATAAAAAAAGAACTATCTAATATTTATAATGCAGGGTAAATATATATGGTGAGGATTGCAATTTATTTGAAAATCAATTCATCATGGTCATATACTTATTTGGTATTATTAATACTGGATAACACAGTGACATATACAGCATTCCATATCTACTACTAATATTTATAGATTGAACTAACTTGCAAAGTGTTTTTTCTACTTCATTTAAAATGTTCCTGTGCTTGTCATAACGCATATGTATTTTGTACTATCATAGGTTCCTACAGCTAATACCTAAACAGGAACCCTCAGCATCCACCAACACTTGGACTTCACTTCTAAAGAAATTTATCGGTTGCTAACTATGTAGATGGATTTGCAGAAACATGCCAGACGAGTTCAGTAGGAATGATTTACCTTAAACTCCGGACTTGTTTTCGCCTTCACAAACTTCCTCCAATCGGTTATGCTTTTTATGTTCGTAGGTTTCATTTTAAGTATTTCCTCATCGTTCTCCGCTGTTTGCAAATTTCGAACCAATTTGCTTTCTGACGATCTCCAAAGTACTCCCATTTGTTGAAATATAGCTTTTCTTTGCCATTCCACTTCCAATTTAAATCTAATCTGCAACAATACATCAAAACATGATATTAGTAAAATTTATTTAATTTAAATACGACAGATTTAATTAAATCTGAAAGGTTTTTTGAAGTTATTAGAGGGCAATTTCAATTTATAATTGGCAAGAACTATTTTTCAATTTATCCATAAGTTATTAGATGGCAATTTCAATTTATAATTGGCAAGACCATGCAATATTAGAAGTCATTTTCAAAACATATTAGAGTCAGAATGTTAAATAATAGATGCCTGCTTCATACCAGAACTGACTGCCACAAAACTTCTTTTAAGTCATCACTAATATTCCTCCAATCATCAATGGTGTATGGAACCTGCTCCCGCACAAGCGGTCCAAGAAAAGAGGATAAATATACCGACCCTTGCCCTACTGGTATACCTAGATCATTGAACTCAACTTCAATTCGATCCTGACTGCATGACGGGAGTCTTTTTGCTTTTGCTGGACCTCTACCGCCTCTTTTCCGAGATGTACTTCCGATTTCAGCTTCACTTTGTTTCCCAATTTCCAGCTCGGCATCAGCAGTTTGTTCAGGACGGGTTTCATTTTCTGAGCGGAGTCCTTCATTTGGGTCAGAGGGGATATCATCTAGTGGTTGTTCGTCTTCTTCATTGTGAACAGTGGCGTGCTTCTTAGCATTGTCTGGTTGTTCTTCTATTTCATTTATACTAGCTGGAACTTTAAGTTTTTGCTTTGACTGTTTGTTCTTACCTTTGACTGCTTGTTCTTCAGCCTTTCTCTGCAAGCGGGTACGTACAGATGTTGTAGACATATGTTTCTGCAAGTGACAGAAAGCACAGTATAAACCAATAAGCACATGTAAACAATAAGCAGCGATAAATATTAACAAACAACACTTAAATATCATCAACATGTAGCTGAAAAGAGATGTGGCAGTTTGCAAACCAAACAAGCAGGCCTAAAAGCCTTGAGATGATGAACAGATTTGTAATTTTATGAGAAAATGTACATGTAATGCAAACAGAATTGATAAGAACACTACTCATTATCAAGCAATATATGCAAACAGAATTGATAAGAACATATAATGCTTTGTCTCTGGAAGTATACAAAGATCAAAACACAAAGAACAAAAATTGACTGGTACATGCATTTGCAATGGATTAGAAAATTAAATGGTACAATCACTAAAGAAAATCAATACAAGTTCAATGAAATTTCCAAATAGCCCGGATTTAATATATAAGTCCAACCATCACTAAAGCAAATGAACAACTATGCTCAAGTAGAACATATAATCTACTCAATTATGCCCTCGCAATCCTCTCTAACACAGCAAACATCTTCATCATCCGCTTCAGTTATTTCATCTTCCACCACTTGAATATCTTCCTTGATGCAATCGTGCTCCTCTATATCATTAAAACTTCTTGATGGTGCTTTCATTACAACGTACCAATTAGAAACATCGTTCTCTCTTGAATAAAATACTTGTTTTGCTTGAGATGCAAGTATGTATGGGTCTCGTGAAAATGATGCTTGATGTAAATTAACAAGAGTGAACCCATCATCATCAACTTTTACTCCATTTCCTTTATACGTCCAACGACACTTGAAAACTGGAATATAAAACAAATGATAATCTAATAAAATTATATCTGTCAATATTCCATAATAAGTGACCACATCAACCACTTGGGACATATCTTTAGCACTTGCTCTACACATAGTAGTTGCATCAAAAGTCACCCCACAATTCTGAGTTTCTCTCCCTAAATCTTTTACATGAAAACGTTGCTCGTTGATGATATATCCTTTGAAAGACATGGCATCATCCTTCGGACCATAAGCAATCCATTTTAACATGTCATTATGATCCTTGGAGGTAATAGGTATCTACAACAAATTTCATTTAGCATGTAAATTTATATAGTAATATTGATAGTTGAATGAGAATATATTTGAAATCTAACTAACCTTCCTTTTAATCCAATCGACAAAACTTTTTGTATGTGTTTCCCAAAGTAAGGTCGCATTTTTTGTCATGCATTGGTCTGAATTTTCTAATTCCTCCAAATGCAAACTAGTATCGAACAGTTGATTATATGTTATATATATCATTGCGAACACATCAAAATATTTAAAACAATATAACATAAACTTACTCTATAAACGGTTCCACCACGGCCATATTCATTAACACAGCTAAATGAGCACTTTCTTTCTCATTAACTGGAAATTTAATTGTCTTCGATACTGAAATTGGACGTCCCTCTAATATTCTACTACTTTCATAATCTTCATTTCGAGCTCCTTTCTCCTCTATATGTCCTGATTTCTTCAAAAATTCATTGAAAAACAACATGCATTCTGTTGCAAGATACGATTCTGCAATACATCCCTCTGGTCGTGCGTAGTTTCTGACATAATCTTTGAGTGTCTTCATATATCTTTCGAATGGGTACATCCATCGAAAATGAATAGGTCTACACATTTGTGCTTCTTTTCCAAGATGAATGGATAAGTGTATCATTATATCAAAGAAAGATGGTGGAAAAAAAATTTCAAGCTCACATAAAACGTCAATAATCTCAACATTGATTTATTCTACCTTCTCTCTATCAAAAACACGTTGACATAATTTGTTGAAAAAAGTACATAAGCGAATTATCGCTTTTCTTGCCTTCTTTTCCATGAACCCTCTCGATGCTACTGGCGGTAAATGTTGCATTAATACATGGTAATCATGTGACTTCAATCCACTAATTTTGCAATCCGACAACGAAATCCGATTTTTTAAATTTGAACAGTAGCCATCCGGTCCTTTGAAATCATACAGTCTTTTGCAAAATATTTTTCTCTCCGATTTTGACAACATATATGGAGCCGGTGGAAGATATGTTTTATTCCCACGAGGTTGTGTATGAAGCTCACTTCGAATTCCCCAATCCTCTAAATCCTTTCTACAGTTGGTTTTCCATGCAACATTGTGTCCAATAGGCTTTCACCAATGTTCTTCTCCACATGCATCACATCTAAATTGTGACGTAATGGAAGTTCCTATGAAAACCAAAACAATAATGCATTATTGGGTTTTTCTTGTATTAAAACAATGAAAAATAAATAAATTAACCACCAACCTCCCAATAAGGCAAATCAAAGAAAATTGATCGTTTTTTCCACCTTGATAGCTCTACTTCTGTAGAACTGTTAGTATCATCATATTCATCTTCTTTATCATAGACATGCTTTCTCTTCTTACTTTTCTCCTCTATTCCTTTTCCAAAATCGTTTGGATAATCCTTCAATAATGCATAGATGTTTCTCCCAGAAAGCATTTTAGGAGCACCATCTGTCTCTACGGTATTATCAAACAATGCCTTTTGTTTCCTCCGTGAATCTGAAGGAGGTTGAAATCTTCTATGACCCATGTAGGCGAACTTCGACTATGTTTCAACCAACGAGAATGGGTATTGACACCACATAATGGGCAAGCGTTTTGCCCTTTCACACGACATCCAACAAGATTTCCATAAGCCGGAAAATCATTAATCATCCATAACAAAATTGCATTCAGTTTAAATAAAGTTTTACTAAATGCATCATAAGCAGTAACTCCATTAGACCACAAGTGATGCAAGTCTTCCACCAAAGGAGCCAAATATACATCAATATCATTCCCAGGTTGCTTCGGGCCTGGAATAAGTAAAGTTAACATAGTATATTCTTTCTTCATACACAACATAGGCGAGAGATTGTATGTCACAAGCATTACCGGCCAGCAACTATATTTCAAACTCAACATGGAAAATGGATTGAAGCCATCTGTAGCAAGACCAAGCCTAAGATTGCATGGATCAGATGAAAAGGATTTATACTTTTCATCCACCATTTTCCATGTCATAGAATGCAAGGGATGACGCATTTTTCCATCGTTACTTTTATTATTAAAATGCCATCTTAATTCTTCAGCCATCTTTTGAGATCTATACATTCGTCTAAACCTCGGAATAATTGGGAAATATCTCAATACTTTAACTGGAACTCCTTGTATAACCTCTTCAATATCTTGATTTTTCTTCCATCTCGAGGAACCACATTTTGGACAACTTTCTAAATTTTTGTATTCTTTTCTGAAAAGGCAACAATCATTCTCACAAGCATGTATCTTTTCAAAACCCATGTCGAATGCTTTAAGAAATTTTTTGACTTCATATAAGGTTTTGGGAAGCACGTTATCTTCGGCAGAAATAGATGTTGCACAGCTAAAAGCTTATCAAAACCACTATCGGACAAGCCAGTCTCGCATTTAAGATTATACAAGACGGTGATGGCAGATAATTTTGTGTGATCTGTGCAACCATGATATAATGGAGTTTCTGCATCTTCCAAGTTCTTTACTAACTCATCCTCTTTTCTTCGACAATCAACATCGTCTTTATCATCATCAAAAAAAAATCTTGATTCAAAAAATCTTCACCTTCATAGTGAATCATCTTGAATAGTTCATATACGTCAAACATATTTGTTTTATTCTCTAAATTTATCTCTTCACCATGGTTAAACCATACACCGTCAATGTATTTAGGATCCATTCCTTTTATAATGAAATGTTCAACGATGATTTGGTCATCATGACAACTAAGATTCCGACAATCCTTGCAAGGGCATAAATTTTTTTCTACACTTCTTACATTCCTCTTTGCAGCATGCATGAAATTCATTGCTCCTTCTCGGTATTCTATACTAGTTCTATGAAAAAAGTAAAAAAAAGTGAGCTTTAGCATTAGATTATATGTTCTAATTCTCAAAATACATATTAAGTTAATCATGGTTTTATCACCTGTTTAAAAAAACCCAGCCTTTTTCCATTATCGACATTTGAAGGCAAATAAGTTTCCAATCTTTAATGTATAAATTGGTTATCTGTTGTAATCAAAAAAATAACTAGACGTTGAAGTACAAATACTTGTAGCACTACTGCATATAACCATGGTGGTTTAGTAGACAAAGGCAAAGAATACTTTTCCAAAAATATAAATTTTACACTTATATTTTGCATTTAACCTCAGATTTACATGTATTTATAATTAATCCATGCATAACACCACACTCTTACCCACACATAACTGACCAAGTCACAACCCTCCAAACTATTGCATAACAGTTACAGCTATCTGCCCCTCCTTTATCAATCCATCCACAAACGCTCCACTTCAACAAACAACATTCCAGTCACTCCACTTCAACAAAACTTTTGCAAATCTCTACACTTCACCATTACACACAGACCACTGACCAAACTTCCTCCCACCTATCACCAACAAACGCCGGTGCATTTCCGCTGCCACACATTGCTGCAACTTTCAAAAAATGCAGCAACCTCTCATCACCATACTACTCAATCCTCCTATTTTACCACTTCTCACAACATTGTTTAATTCAACCACTTCCATAAATATACTTCAACACTGCAATCACTCCCCCACTCCACTGTTAAACAATTCATTCACTCCTCACAACAACACAGTTTCATACCAGCCTATAACAATACCCACTTTCATCTCATACACACCACATTCATTCATATCACCAAAGACAATATCCACTTGCCTACATTCCTGTAGCCTGCTTCAATAACCATTCTACAACCTACTAACTACTGCACTGATACAACCAACTGCACCATATTCACACACTACAACAGTGACCACTCCAACTACAAACCCCAAGCAACCACAGACCATCCTCCTTCCCATTTCTCCAACCTGCAACCTGTTCGAAACCGCACTTCATACTACAACTCAACAAAACATCAACAACCCAGCCTCCGCAGCAAACTACCAGAGACTCACGCAACATTCATCAACTTGCCCTCTGACATTCTACCACTCCTTGCGAACACATACTCACATCCTTCCCCCAGCCTCGCCCCCTCTTACCAAACCAACCGTCAACTTCACCGCCTCCTCTTCACTACTCACATCCACACAAATGACATATTTCCAGTGCCTGCCACTCCACAAAAGACTATTTATGCTCCAACATTTACCACTCTCAACCATCCAGCCAGCCAATACCCAATCGTAAACAAAACCGCGACCTCCATCAATGCTACTTGAACCCACCAAATTCCCGAAACACGCAACCTCAACCTCCTCTCAGCAAGCAACCATTGATTCACTGAACCACTTCAACAGAACATTCATATACTCAAAGAAATCAAAGCAGATATCCTAACAGATCATTGCAATTAGGGTTAAATCAACCATTTCAGTAATAGTTTAGGAAAAATACGAAAATAAGATGCATTCAAATTCATATAAAAGCCAAATAGAATCACAAAGTCGATTTAACAGATTCATACCTAAATATACCTAATCGATTTAAAAGATTCATACCTAATTATACCTAGATCTGCTGGCTGACGCGACTCGATGTTGAGTAAGGGGGAAACGACGGAGTTGACGATGATACTTGAGTGCGATGAAAATTTAACACGATTAAAAGGGGAAATTTTTTTTCTGAAGAAGAAAGCAAATTAGGGTTGAGAATTTTGTTAAGTACGAGAGTAAAATGATAGGTTACGTTTATTTAGTTCGCGCGAACTCTTTTTTTAGAAACGGGAAACATGAATTATTTTTTGCCACGTTAATATTATTTGGTAATATATTTTTTGTTGCATTTACAATAAAATATAAATTTTACAAAGGCAAAGAATACTTTTCCAAAAATATAAATTTTACACTTATATTTTGCATTTAACCTTAGATTTACATGTATTTATAATTAATCCATGCATAACACCACACTCCTACCCAAACATAACTGACCAAGTCACAACCTTCCAAACTGCTGCATAACAGTTACAGCTATCTGCCCCTCCTTTTTCAATCCATCCACAAACGCTCCACTTCAACAAACAACATTCCAGTCACTCCACTTCAACAAAACTTTTGCAAATCTCTGCACTTCACCATTACACACAGACTACTGACCAAACTTCCTCCCACCTATCACCAACAAACGCCGGTGCATTTCCGCTGCCACACATTGCTGCAGCTTTCAAAAAACGCAGCAACCTCTCATCACCATACTACTCAATCCTCCTATTTTACCACTTCTCACAACATTGTTTAATTCAACCACTTCTATAAATATACTTCAACACTGCAATCACTCCCCCACTCCACTGTTAAACAATTCATTCACTCCTCACAACAACACAGTTTCATACCAGCCTATAACAATACCCACTTTCATCTCATACACACCACATTCATTCATATCACCAAAGACAATATCCACTTGCCTACATTCCTGTAGCCTGCTTCAATAACCATTCTACAACCTACTGACTACTGCACTGATACAACCAACTGCACCATATTCACACACTACAACAGTGACCACTCCAACTACAAACCCCAAGCAACCACAGACCATCCTCCTTCCCATTTCTCCAACCTGCAACTTGTTCGCAACCTCACTTCATACTACAACTCAACAAAACATCAACAACCCAGCCTCCGCAGCAAACTACCAGAGACTCACGCAACATTCATCAACTTGCCCTCTGACATTCTACCACTCCTTATGAACACATACTCACATCCTTCCCCCAGCCTCGCCCCCTCTTACCAAACCAACCGTCAACTTCACCGCCTCCTCTTCACTACCTCACATCCACACAACTGACATATTTCCAGTGCCTTCCACTCCACAAAAGACTATTTATGCTCCAACATTTATCACTCTCAACCATCCAGCCAGCCAATACCCAATCGCAAACAAAACCGCGACTTCCATCAATGCTACTTGAACCCACCAAATTCCCGAAACACGCAACCTCAACCTCCTCTCAGCAAGCAACCATTGATTCACTGAACCACTTCAACAGAACATTCATATACTCAAAGAAATCAAAGCAGATATCCCAACAGATCATTGCAATTAGGGTTAAATCAACCATTTCAGTAATAGTTTAGGAAAAAATACGAAAATAAGATGCATTCAAATTCATATAAAAGCCAAATAGAATCACAAAGTTGATTTAACATATTCATACCTAAATATACCTAATTGATTTAAAAGATTCATACCTAATTATACCTAGATCTGCTGGCTGCCGCGACTCGATGTTGAGTAAGGGGGAAACGACGGAGTTGACGATGATACTTGAGTGCAATGAAAATTTAACACGATTAAAAGGGGAAATTTTTTTTCTGAAGAAGAAAGCAAATTAGGGACGAGAATTTTGTTAAGTACGAGAGTAAAATGATAGGTTACGTTTATTTAGTTCGCGCGAACTGTTTTTTTAGAAGCGGGAAACGTGAATTATTTTTTGCCACGTTTATATTATTTGGTAATCTATTTTTTGTTGCATTTACAATAAAACGCCACCGATTTTTGCAACTATAAATGGTTTTTCTTGTAGTGTTTTCTTCGTGATAATGTTGAAAAAGATTTAATAAATCTAGAATTTGTTTCCTCTGACAAACAATTGGCAGATAAATCTACAAAACCACTAAATGAAAAAACTTTCATCAATTTAAGATGAGAACTCGGAATCATCTCTTTTAAATATTTATAAGTTTGAATTTAAAAAAAATGTATTTTATTTTAAATTCATAGCTTCTTTCAAAAGAAAATAAAAAAAATGTCGTCTAGCACTCGAACTCAAGACCTCATATTCAGTAGTCCTTTACACTACCACTTCACTATCTATTGTTTTCTGAAATATGAGGTTGTTATTGAATTCTTATGTACCTTCCATTCTCTCCTCTTTTTCCTATGGCCATTGTTCTTTTAACCATACATTATCCTCTCTAATTTTAACTAGCTTGTACCTATATATTACCTGCATTTCTTAATTCTTTTCACCAAGAATTTATTCAACTTTCTTTTAAACTTTTCAAAAATTACAGTTCAATTATGTCATCTCGATATAACTCTAAGTCATCTGAGCTATCTTACACCTCTCCTTCTCGAAATCGGAAAATCTACCAACTCCTACTCCAATATATGAACCGGTTTCGATTGTTCCACCCTCAACTCATACTGGATATACTCCACCACCGAACGGTCTCTCTTTTTTGGATCACCATACACAAAAGAGAAAATCGATGATATTCATCACTATTAGAAAGAAACATTAGACTTACAACGTGAATTATATTATGAGCAAAAAGTTAATGCCAAACGGCTTAGCTTTTTGGAACAAGTAGCGTTAAAGTTCTGTGGTTCTTCATCAAAAGATACTGTTCATCAACCGTCTACAGCTCGTTTTTCAAGTCGTCGCAATCTTTGGGAATCATCACCATAATGTCCACCAACAACTCCAAATTCTTGGGAACGTAGTAACAGATGGCCTCCACTTCGACCATTTGTAGAGAACACCAAAGTTGAAGAAGAATTTTATCATACTCCATCCACTTCTTCAAAATCTATTTAATCACCTCTTATTGTTTATGTAATATGTTAATTTGATTCTGTGAAAATTTCAAGTGGAACCAGACACCAATTGTACAAAGAAATGAATAAACCAGTCAAAGCAACTAGACTCCAACCAAGCAATACAATAGCAGTTAAAGGCACCAAGTTGGTCAACCAAAATCAATAAGCAAATGCATGTTCAAAGGCAACCCGAACCAGGCTTCAAAAATGCTAATCAATCATACAACCAGTCCAGTCAAACAGTAAGTAAACATATGCACAGGGGTTCGAAGCAAATGCAAGGCCAACAAGACATGGTTAGGGGTACAACCAGACCACAATAATGCATTGGAGCATGTATCAGCTCAACAAGAAATCAACTTGAAGCCAAACATGTTCAACAGTTCAAATGGGTCAACATGAATGCAAATATGAAACATAGGAATGGACATATGCAAGTTTAACTTCAACATGTATAAAATGGTGCACCAAACAGTGACAAGTATATACATATGCAACATGGAGGCTTCACATTATAACTCAAGCAAACAGTGAATAGAGAAATGAAATGACAATGAAGCAGTTCAACATGGATGAACTCGAAGCATTTGGACAAAAGTGCACTAGCCTCAACCAAAATTATACGAACGAAATATAGGGTTTTGATCCCTTTAAATGCCCAGTATCATCATCGACAAATGATCATCGAGTTCGAATTCAAGCAAATCAACAGAGCAAGTAAAGTAAATAATCACGTATCGATTTTATTCCATTCGAGGACGTTGTAGCAGTCGAAGAAAATCGAAGAACAAGGTAATAATCAAATTGAGGAACGAAAGCATCAAAGCAATAGATTCAAATTACTATTTCAAGCGGTGGCTCTAATTTCATCAAAACCCTAATTTGTGAAGAGCAATAAAAGCAACGACCAGAGTATACGAACAGAAAAGAAAAAGGAGACAGTTCTCTGTTGTTATATTTGGGTCGGTCTTCATTTTTATATTGGGCTTTAGTTATAAATAATAGGGTTTTGATTTAGTTTATTTTTATTTGTAAACTTTCAATTTTAAAATTGCGTAAATTTCTAGCTGTGTAACTAGGTACAAACTACAGAGCATAGTTTGAGAATTCGCAACTCAGTGGCGTAGTTGTAGCGACCTGCATTTTTGGGTGGTTTAATCGATGATAAACCACACACGTCAGACTCAAACCATTCTAAATGGCAGATTGTTATGGGGTAAATAAGAAAAAGCAGAGAAAGAAAGAAACAAATAATCTCACAATGGAATGACAAAATATAATAATCAAATAAACAGTTCATAAAGCTTTTTTACAAATAACATTTTATTACACTTTTACAATGCAGAATCAGAGTTACATACAACAGAAATGAATAACAATGCAGCGGAATAACATGATGCAGCGGTGTGGATATAATAAATAGTAATAGTACTAAATCTTTGTCTTCGTCCTCCAGAACAGCAGTCTTCGATACACTGAAAAGCTCAGACTGACCCGAGCAAAATGAAAAGACAAAACACTCGAGTCAGAACTAAAAGATCTTATATAAGTTAAATCAACAATAAATAAATATGTGTAACGACATCAGAGATGTTTACGGGTTTTGAAATCTCCTATCCAGTGTCTAGCATGAGTGCAATAACTTAAGAGATGTTCGGGATTACCATCTCTTAAGGATCCGTTAAACTATCTACATACATAGTATAATACACTATTACAATAGTGCCTACAATAAAGTAACGTATTAAAATAGCGTTAAGGCATTACCCATATCCCCCTTAACATATTTTATACATTTCCATAGTCTATACAGTATCGTAAGCTCCTCCATAAAGTTTACTCAGAGGGCACTCCATAGGTATGGTACAAACCAAACTCGTAGAAGGTAACATAGGGCATGCGAACACGACACTCGAGGCAATGCCAGAGTAGATATACCAATTGCGGATCTAGGCTAGTGGTAACGCATAGCAGCTACCACCTCTACCTCGGAACACATTCCCATAATCAAAATCAAGGGGTGGCCACCAAATCATCATGAAGTCATAATATGGTATCGAAGAAATGTGTTTGATCGGCGGAATGACCTCATGTGGCCCGACATGGCTCCTGTTTTAGTCACATCTAAGCTGACTCATAGGAGTCAGGGTCACGTAAATATCTCATACAGAATCGTTCGTCAAACCATCCTATTCATTTCTGGAATCTCCACCACGTACATAGTTGTTAAAGTGGCTTTCGGAATTGGCAGAGAGTATGACAATATCCGATCCCGGTCTCTTTAACAACCAAACACTTATTTCACACCGAATGGTTCTTTTATATTTTCAAAACTAATTTATAATTTATATCAAAATATCATATTCTCAAAACCATGTCATTTTTGAAATTATATCACATTTACTTTTGAAATTATATCACATTTGAAATCGTATCACTTTCGAATTCATATTTCCAAAAATAGATTAAATCCTCTTTTAAATCATCATATTCCTCATATATGTCATTTAAATCGCTACTTATATTATAAATTCATTTAATCGTATTCTACTTAAAAATCAAGGATTTGAATATAAAACTTCCGCTTTAGAAAACCTGAAATTCAAAAAATAGTTTAGATAGTTTAAAATAGTTTTAAAAATAGTTTTAAAAATAGTTTAAGATAGTTAAAATAGATTAAAATAGATTAATATAGTTTAAAATAGATTAATATAGTTTAAAATAGATTAAAATGGATTAATACAAGTTAACTAGATTAATATAATTTTAAAATAGATTAAAATAATTTAAAATAGATCAAATAGATTTAAAATAGATTAAAATGGATTAAAATACTTTAAATAGATTTAACATAGATAAAAAAACTTTAGAATTTCGATTTGAACCAATTTTCAATTCCAACCTTCAAACTTGGATTTTCAAAGTAGTTCAATTTATATAAATCAATTTCCTTCAAAATATCATTTAATCCAATTCAAGATTTAAGGGTTTTAAATCGTTTAATTTAACCAATCCGGTATCCGTATATAATTTTCTACCCTATGGTCAAGTGATACGGATATTTATCATTTCAATCTGCAAAATTTAAATTTACTAACATAAGGTAATTTAGTAGTTATGGGTGGGTCAAAACATTCACCTTATGAATTTCCCTTTTCTAATTGGATTTGGTCTGCTGCTACTTCCTCCTTTTGATTTGTTTCCTTACTATCTTAATCTTCTGTTTTTTATAGAAAGTTTTGGAAGAGACAGAGAAGTTTGTATAGATCTGGATTTGAAGAAAAGGAATTGAAAAAAGAAGAATGTTTGGAAAAGAAGAAGAAAATTTAATTAAGATGAAGAATTGAATTAGAAAAGGAAGCTTTGAAAAAGAAGAAGATTTGAAGAATAAGAATAAGAAAAGGAAAGCTTTGAAAGAAAAAGAGAAGAAGGAGATTTGAGGAAGAAAAAAAATAAAGCAGGAGAAAATGAAGAGAGCGAGCGAGAGAGAGAGAGAAATGAGAAGGAAGTTTGTTTGGAGGAATGAAGCTACAGAAGTTGAGATTTGAAAGATGAAATGAGGCTACCGGGATGAAGATGGAAACAAATGAAAAGCTAAAAAAGTATATGTAAACAAACTAATAATTGAAATAAAGTAAGAATATGAACATCCTTAAAATGGTAGTGTTGAAAGAGGTATAGTAAAGGAATAAATATATGAATAAAGATAAAAATAAATCTTCCGTTCTTTAATATGAAGCTTCCGAAGAAAGAGTTGCTAATGAAAGAAAACTACAAGAACTAATAACGCATGAACAAAAGAAACTTCAAAAACGGAGAATAGTAAATGCTAATTAGATGGCATGAAAATTAATTTATATGTTCACATTAAAAACGGAAAAAGAAAAAGGAAAAAAACTTCAGGTAAAGCACTTGAAAGGAGAAAACAAACAAATGAGAAATAAATGAAAAGAATGAGACAATTATTAATTAATAAGAAATGAATAAGTAGTCTAATAATTAAATAGATGCTCAAATGAAACCTACATGGAGAACTTGAAAATGAAAAGAAAGAGAATGTGGATGTGATAATAAATGCAAAGTAAATTAAGGGACCACTTATATACTATAAACATACCTTTGCGATCAAAATTTCAAAACTTACTCCTATTAATTCACTTCAACAAACCCACATGTACACATATTTGTCATTTAATTCTTTATTAAAACATTCGTTTTACGTTAATATATGTGCACACTCCATTAGCGCAATCAATCAATTAATCTATTCATTTATTTATGTTACTCAAACCAATTTTATTAATTAATGAATATATATCTATCTATGCATTATAAAATCATTTACTTTACTTTTTTTAATTACTTAACGATCACGTTAATGCAACAAATTTACACGTTTTAACCATATATGAAATGGAAAAATAAATATATGTGAACATATGTAATTAATGTACAATTGTTAATTAAATGTAATTTTAATTGATTCCACAACATTTGCACAACCGTGAACCCTCTGATATATTTAGAAATTTGGATATTAATGTGTGTGTGCGTGTGTGTGCGTGTGTGTGAATCATCCTAAAATTCAATTTTTTTCTTCGAAAATCATACTTACTCAAAACGAAAGTTTTATTTTTATACATCTCAAAACATGCAATTATCTTAATTAAAATGTTCATTCCACATTGACACAAAATGCAAGTTTCAATATTAACTCATTCATTACAATTTCATTTATGTTTCCTTTTAATTAAAACATTTCAATTAATCTAATTCCAATTCATTTCATTACTAATTTCAACAAATTTTAATTATAAACACCGTTTCTTTTCATTTATACCATTTCAAGCATGTTTTATAAAATTTCATATACAACAAAATTTATACACTATTTACAAAGTAAATGTTTTTATCTTTTGAAAATCAACTTCTCCAAGATGCATTTCAAATAACAAATTATGTTATTCTTTCATTAAAACATTCACTCCATCCTTTATTCAAATTGAACATTTGTTATTTCGGTTGGAAGAAAACATACAATTTATTCTTTTCAAGTCAAAGCTTAAATTTTATTAAAATCTTTATCTTAATTTAATTTAAAATGTAAGTTCTTATGTTGAACTTATTAATTACAATGCACTTGTCTTTTCTTTTCAATTAAAGGATTCCAACAACTATTATTGCAGTTTGTATTCAATATTAAATTTCAAACGAATTCTCATTATACCACAACTATTGACTGTTCATTTCATATTCCAACATTTATTTCTTAAATTCTATTCTTATATTAACATCTATTATTACAATCAATCATTACCCTATTGGCATAGTTAACATTGGTTTATATTTTATTACATTAATGTTCTCCAATTTCATCTTAATTTACGTTAACATAATGTTTAGTTACATTTAGTCGCAGTTTATTCCAAATTAAATTCAACAGATTGATTAAATAGGTAACATATAACAATTATCACATTTTCTTACTTTAATCACACTTGTAAGTTTATTATCTTCAAATAAATGTTATAACTACTTACACCATCTTGATTTTTTCCAATTACAATGAATTACGTATTATTTCACCAATTAATTCATTTAATTTATTCCCTTATTTACCATTTATAACTACTTAAATATCAATGGATTAATTAACCATTGATACAATATGCCAATTCAAATACATTTCCAAGTTTATTATTAACTTATAAGACAAATAACTTCACATTGATTTTATCTTCTTATTTATAATTTCTAACCAATGTAAATTTACAATTTATTACAATTATTTGAGATTTCATTCAATTAGTCAATTATTATATTAAATTTACATTACTAAACCCTATTTTTTATTTACAACCTATAATCAGTTTTAACTTTACAATCATTTCAATTAATTGGACATACATTAAAGTAGTTATCAATGGTCTTGAATTAAAAATTTTAACATTACATTCTAGTTATTTCTTACCAATAAACCATAAATTTTAATTTCTTTCAATATTAAATTACAAAATCTTATTGAATTCAACATTTCAATTATCAAAAATTACGGGTCATTACATTGGTTGTGGCAGGGTTTTGAGCTTAGAGTTAGGTTAATCGAGTTAGCGGGTATCATGTGTTTATGTGTTTTGTAAGCGATTGATTACTTAATTTCTAGTAGAAACCTTGGTGGCAACAAGCAGGCAAGTTTTGCCGAAGCTGGGTAAATCTGTGTGTGATCTCTACTGCATTACTTTCTGTTATTATTTTTATTTTTGCATTAATTGTTAGTAACACCCTATTCATCCCCCCCAAGGTTGAAAACGATACTACAAGTGGTACAGAGCTCGGAACAAAAAACCATTTTCTATTTAAAAATATGACTTTTTTATGGATTCTTTTAATAATGTTTTTGCTGAAGTTCAGTTCATAGCTAGACCAGCCATGTTCAATAGTGAATATACATATTGGAAAACTAGAATGAATTTTTTTTTGAAAACCATAGATGCAAGGAATATAGTTGAAATGGGATATAGCTCACTAACAGTAATGGTAGGCTAAAGCTATGATTCTATTATTTGTTCATTAGATCAAATTGAATTTAATAGTGTCTCATATTGTTTTACTACGCAGGAAATCTGGTACACACTTGAAGTGACTCATGGAGGAAACTCCCAAGTTAAAGAATCTTGCCGTGCTTACTAGCAAGTACGAGAACTTTACAATGGCAAAGTATAAAAGTGTCAAAGAAATGTATAGACGACTTTATAATTTTGTATACAAGTCAAAATCCCTAGAAAGACCATACTGAGAACTGGAAATAGTCCGAAAAATCCTCAGAATTCTTCCACGAAATTTCAAAGCAAAAGTGACTGTCATTCATGAATCAAAGGATCTGAAACAAGTCAAAATTAAAGAACTCACCGGAAACCTCACCATTTATGAGCTAGAAATCAAATTCAAGGAAGAACGTGAAGAAGGAGATACACGAAAGAGATCAGTAGATCTCACAGGAACTATGGAAAGTGAAGATGATGATGATGAAGAAGGAGCAGCTGAACTGGCACTGATAATAAAGAGATTCACAAGGTGGAACTGCAAATATGGAAATCCTGCACTAAATCAACAATTGAAGAGCAGAATCGTCAAAGTTATAGACAACCTAGAAGAGCAGGAGATCATTTGTGACAAGTGCAATAAACCTGGTTATATCAAGCCAAATTATCCTCAAAATCGATTCAGCAAAGGAAAGAAACTGAAAAGGAGAAATTTTGCAGCAACGTGGGATAAAAGTGAAGAAGATGATGAAAGCGCTAGCAGTGAGAGTGAAAAATAAAATCTATGTCTTCGAGGAGAAACAAATGACAGCGATGGTGACGTGCCAAGTGAGATATCAAAACTTACTCACTCCCAGTTACCTATATATTTCATGGAATAAATGGTTCTTTTGAAAGACTTAAGAAGAAGTATGCTAAAATTGAATCACAAAAGGAAAGTTTGATAGAACTAAACTTGCAGCTTGATCAAATGGTTCAAAACTATAGAAGTAAGTGCCTTAAGTGTAATAATTGTTCATCATTTGAAGAGGAAATAAAAACATCAGAAATTAAAATTAAATCGTTTGAAAATGAAATTCTAATTTTGAAAGAAAGTGAAAATACTAGGAGAGAAAATTCTATTAAAAATGCAAATTGTTATTGAATGAAAATGAATCTCTCAAGTCACAAGTCGAATAATTGTCTACAACTTTAGAAAAATTCTCCAAAGGAGAAAGAGCACTAAATATGCTATTAAGGAAATAAACTTTTAATAGTGTTAGACAAGGACTTGGGTATACTCAATCTGAAAGAGTTAGAAGTGAAATTAATCATGTAAAACGCCAAGTGCACGATTTGTAGAAAAATTGGACATAATCAAAACAATTGCTGGTTTAGACCCAAACACACGAATACCATACCAATTTGGGTTCCTAAAGGCACGAATGTAAAATCCCTTAAAGTCAAACAAATCTAGGTGCTAAAAGGAACAAACATAGATTGTTTTGGTTCTACACAAAGTTGTTTTTCAAAATCTTTTGTCACTAACAATCATGGACCTATAAGAACAAATAGGTCACAAAGCACTTTCCTCGTGTAGGTGTGTTGGCAGGCTAAGGAACAGTAAGAGTGGTACATGGATTCTGGCTATTCTAAGCGCAGGATGGACGAAAAATCAAAGTTCCTTAGCCTAGAGAAGTACAAAGGTGGCAAAGTCAAAATGGGTAACAATGATAAATGTAAAATTATCGGTAAAGATAAAGTAGGTAATGGCACATTTACCTTAAACAATGTATTATATGTTGAAAATATGCACCATAATCTGATTTCAATCAACCATTTTTGTGATAAGGGAATGAATGTTATTTTTGATTCTGATTTGTGCAAAATTGTTGACCAATCATCAAAAGAAACATTATTTTCAAGTAAGAGGAAAGGTATCTATTGCACACCCCATGGTTTGGTCTATGGTATCCAACTAATGATAACTTTGAGTTAAAACGGTATTCAGATGTCGACTATGCTGGTATTCTAGTTGATAAAAAAAGTGCGAGTGGATTGTGTTTTTTGTTGGGACAATTGTTAATTGCACGGTCATGTCGAAAAACATCATTTCATTAGAGATCATATTTCCAAAGAAAATATCTGCATAAATTTCATTTCAACTGATTCTTAATTAGCAGAAATTTTTATTAAACCCCTTCCAGAAAATAGTTTTTGTTGACTTCGTCTCAGTTTAGGCATTTTAGAAATGTGGTTTTTTAATTTTAAATGCCTATGTTAATGAATCTAACTCTCTAATGATTATTGAAAAGATAAATAGTGATCGGAAAAAGATGATGAGTGTTGATCTTGATCATACATTGTGACTTGAGACAGTATATTTAGTAAATTTCTTTAAAAATTTAAAAAAAAATTATAATAACTTTTGTTGGTAAAAATTCCATGACCATCTGTACTTCTATTATATTTCTAACGATTATCACTCATCATAATCCAATGTAGTACGTCAAAATATGATATTTAAACAGGAAATTATTCATTTATTTAATTAGCAATAAAGACATCTAGAAGCACTCGCTCTCATTTAAAAGTTCTCACGGTTAATCATGGGTAAACTACTTGGAATCTTTAATTATGTGCTTTCATGCTCATTTAAAAGTCCTCACGGTTATCCACGTACGAAACACATATCAAAATTGGTTAAAATAGACGAGTTGATTCTAACCCCATTTAAAAGTCCTCATGGTTATGCATGCTTAGAAGATGCTTGGTATTCATTTTTTTAATTAAAAAAGGAAGGAATACTACTAATCTCATTTAGAAGTACTAACGGTTATGCATGGTTAGTAAGTATTCAAATTCCTGTCATAAATATACCACAAATGGACACGATTATATGATATTTTATGCCGACATCACCTTATCACTCTAAAATGGAATATGCACCTAACAGAGTATTTATGATTTTTGTTTGATTTTTTATTGAAATTTAATATTTATACTCGATTAGGTATAAATGTTGTATTAATGTCTATCATTTTCTCACTATTTTCTAGCACTATTACACTTTTGCTGATAACAAAAGGGGGGAGAGAAGTTAAGATTTTGGCAAATAAGTTCGAATTTTTTATTTGCATCCATATAGATTCATTGCATTTTTTATTTTTTTTTTATTTGCATATCTTTTATTATTTTCATGCATATATGAAGGGGGAGCTTTGTTATAGGGGCAACATTCAACGAGGGGGAGGTAATAAAATTCATCAAGACCAAATACATTTAATAGAGTCAAAATCTTAATATATGTTTGTTATCATCAAAAGGGGGAGATTGTAGAATATACTAGTGAATGATTTTTGTTTAATGATAATAAACACACACACACACACATATATATATATATATATTCTTTTAAATGTATTTGTTATTGTACTAGTTTATTTTTCCACATAATTAAATAAATGTTTGTTGAATAAAATAAATAACTCGGAATTCATATTTAAACAAATATTTTATTCAAACAAATATTTTATTATAAATTCAAATAGTACAAATTTAAGCTCTCACTATAAAGTTTCAATTACAACATAATTTTCAAATATACAATTTTTCGTACATATTTCACCTCACTACATAATTCACTCAACACTCTTATTTTATCGTCAACTCTGTTCCAGCCTGTATTCCGCATCTAAAATATCTGCAAAATAAACATTGATGCAGTAAAATTGAAAAAGAAAATATTTTGCAGTGTACAATAAAGTGTATTTTGAAAATATTATTTTCCTTAGTTTTTTGGGTTGTTCGTCATCATTCTTTCAATTCATCTTACACGAACAACTTGTGACATGCACAGTGTATTAATGTACATGCCACAAGGTCGTGCAAACCGATATACACTTGCTTGTTAAAATTGCAGGGACAAGTGAGCACAAGTTCAAACCCAAGCCTAGGCTGGATTCAACTCAAGTGCAACAAATACAAACCAACATACAACATGCATTCTGGCACAAGAATGAAGTGAACACAAAATCAAACAGCGGTGAACTCAATGGACCATAAACACACATGAAGACTTCAAGTGGAACCAAACACCAATGGTATATAGAAATGAATAAACCAGTTAAAGCAACTAGACTCCAACCAAGCAATACACCAACAGTCAAAGGCACCATGTTTATCGACCAAAATCAACGAGCAAATGCAGGTTCAACGGCAACCCGAACCAGACAACAAAAATGCAAATCAATCATACAACCAGTCTAGTCAAGTCAAACAGCAAGTATGCACATGCATAAGGGCTCGAAGCAAATGCAAGGCCAATAAGACAGGGTCAGGGTGCAACCTGACCACAATAATGCATAGGAGCATGTTTAGTTCAACCAGAAATCAACATGAAACCAGACATGTTCAGATAGTTCAAATAGGTTAACATGAATGCAAAACATGAAACAAAGGAATGGACATATGCAAGTTCAACATTAACATGTACAAAGTGGCGCACCAAACAGTGACAAGTACATACATATGCAACATGGAGACATCACATTAAAACTCAAGCAAAAAGTGAATAGAGAAACGAAATGATAGAGAAGTAGTTTAACATGGATGAAATCGAAGCAACTGGACAAAAGTGCACCAGCTTCAACCAAAAGTACCCAGGTCAGTTCAACAAAGAAACAATCCAAACCAAATACCAAAAAGCACCAGAAATGTACACAAAATATTCAACTCGAAGCAATGCACCAAATCAATGTTTATGCAACTATGTATGTACAAAGGAAATGAATACAAGAATGAACACAATGGTCAAAACCAGGCCAGTCACAAATGCATCAAGCTACATTCAGGCATGAACACAGTGCAATATGAAGACCAACAGACCAGTGCATAAGCAGTTGTGGACACAAGGAATGCAAAACAAACTAGTTACAACAATAAGCCTCAACATGTACAAGTTTATATGCAGTGACATATATATATACATAAATATGCATATACACGTATGTATGTATACAAGTATATAAGCATATAAAAATGAAGAAAATCAAAGCTGTGGATCATGAACTAGTCAAGGAATAGAAAAAATTGCAGTGAAGTCAATCAGAGGTCATAGTGAATAAAGAACAAGTTGTTGGCAGTAAAAAGAGGAAACAGTTCAAATATATTTAAACATATCAGAAATACAATCGATGGATAATCAATTCAACACTTCTCAAATTCAAGTCGTAGGAGAAAAGGTCGGAATAGATCCATTCAAATTTGAATTCATCTGAGTTATCTTCAATCAATGGAACAAGTCAGCGAATAACAAGACCATACGATCGAAAATCAATGCAGGTGATAAAATCATGACATATTCAAACCAAAATTATACAAATGAAATATAGGGTTTCGATTCCTAGCCCAGTATCATCATCGGCAAATGATCATCAAGTTCGAATTCAAGCAAATCAACAGAGCATACAAAGTAAATAATCACATACCGATTTTATTCTATTCGAACTCGACTTTATAGCAGCTGCAACAAATCGAAGAATAAAGCAGTAATCAAATGGCGGAACAAAAGCATCAAAGCAATCGATTCGAATTACTATTTCTAGCGGCGGCTCCAAGTTCATCACAACCCTAATTTGTGAAGAGTAACAAAAGGAACGGCCAGAGTGTATGGACTGAAAAGAAAAGGAAGATAGTTCTCTTTTATTATATTTGAGCCGGTCTTCATTCTTATATTAGGATTTAGTTATAAAATAATAGGTTTCTGTTTTAGTTTATTTTTATTCGTAAACTTTCTATTTTAAAATTGGTAAATTTCTAGTTGTGTAACTAGGTACAAACTACGTGGCTAGTTTGAGAATTTGCAACTCAATGGATGATTTGTGGCAGGGTTCTAAGCTTAGAGTTAGATTATCGAGTTAGTGGGTATCGCGAGTTTACATGTTTTGTAAGAAACTGATTGCTTAATTTCTAGTAGAAAACTTAGGGGAAACACGTATGAAGGTTTTTGCCGAAGCTGGGTAATTCTATATGTGATCTCTACTGCATTACTTTTTATTATTATTTTTATTTCCGCATTGATTTTCAGTATCACCCTATTCACCCCCCTCTATGGTGTAAATGATCCTACATATCTAATCTTGTACTTGTGAAAAAAGCGAATGGGAAATGAGAACATGCATTGATTATTCAAATTTGAACTAGGCGTGTCCAAAAGATAGTTTTCTCCTTTCGAAGATCGACCAGCTCATGGATTCAACCGCAGGACAGGAATTGCTATCTTTCATGGATGCATACCTAGGATATAACCAAATTCTGATGCATATTCCTGATCAGGAGCACACCAGCTTCATTACCGATGTTGGATTGTACTTTTATGTAGTAATGCCATTTGGATTAAAGAATGCAGAAGCTACTTATCAGTGCTTAGTCAACATGATACTTAAAGTCAGATTGGAAAAACAATGAACGTGTGTGTGGATACTATGATTATGGAGTCACGACAATTAATCCTTTAAAGTGTTCTTTTGGTATTGCATCAAGGAAATTTTGGGCTTTATTGTTAATGCCCGTGGAATATAAGCAAATCTCGAGAAGATTTAGGCTATCCCTGATCTCCAAGTGCCAAGGACTATCAAACAAGTGCAGAGTATGAATGGGAAAGTTGCTGCCTTAAGCCGATTTATCTCCAGAGCTACCGACAAATTCATTCCTTTCTTTGATTTGATTAGGAAAGGGAAAAGAAACTTCGAATGGATGCAGGATCGTAAAGACGCATTTGAAGCTTTGGTGAATCATTTAGAGAGACCCCCCGTCTTGTCAAAGCTGGTGGATCGTGAAGATTTGTACATTTATTTGGCTATATCGGCACATGCTATAAGTGCTGCATTGCTTCGTGAGGAGAATCAAATCTAGAGGCCAATGTATTACCTTAGCAAATAAATAACGAGGGATGAAAGGAATTATCCAAAAATTAAGAAACTGGCATACCGCTTGTTGATTGCATCATGAATGCTTTGTTCATACTTCTATGCACTCCCGATCAATGTTTACACCGACCAGTCGTTACGACAGGTCCAATAATGACTTAAGACGTTAAGAAGGTTACTTAAGTGGAATATCGAGATCAATCAATTCAATATTACTTATCTCCCTCAGAGGGCTATCTAGAGTCAGGAACATATGGTGGAAATTGTATACTGATGGAGCGTCTAATGATCATTGTTTTAGAGTTGGAATTGTGCTTGTAACTCTTGAGGATCGGTCAAACTATTATGCTTTGAAGCTTGATTTCCCAACAACAAACAACAAAGTTGAGTATGTAACTCTGATTACTGGACCTAAACTCGATAGAGAACTCGGAATAAAATCTCTTGAAATCTTTTGCGATTCCTATTTGGTAGTGTACCAAGTTAGGGGAGATTATCAGGCCAAGGGACAATGGCTTGCCCCATACCTTACCCAAGTCCAAGAGTTGTTGGTAGAATTTAAGTACTATGACATTTTGCATATTCCATAGGATCGAAACCGAGAGACTGATTCATTAGCAAAGTTTGCCAGCACGGGTGATGTATAACATATGGGCTTCATTCCGGTCGAAGTATTAAATGCCCTAAGTGTAAACACGATAGAAATCAATCAGACACTGGAACCGGAGCTTGAGAGGGAGTAGTGGATGACTCCAACCAAAGACTATTTGCTATAGGGAATTCTTCCTGAACGAAGGAATGAAAAACGAGAAATCCTTTGCAAAGCTTCACGGTATATCATGTAAGAAAGAATTATGTACAGGAAAGGTTTTTCTGTTCCCCTACTCCGGTGTATCGCTTATTATAAGATAAAACATGTCATAAAAGGCGTTCATGAAGGGAAATGAGGCAACCACACAAAGGGGCAAACTCTAGCAAATAAATTACTCCATTACGGGTATTATTAGCCAAATGTCAATCAAGATGCCGCTGACTATGTAAGATGATGCGATAAGTGCCAGATGTATGTAAAAGTTCCAAGAGCTCCGTTGATGAAAATCACACAAATGGTCAGCCTATGGCTGTTTGTTATGGGGGTATAGACATTATCGGTTCTTTACAAATCTCTAAAGGTGGCACATAATAGGCTATCGTCGCAGTTGATTACTTCACCAAATAGGTCGAAGTAGAGCCTTTATCCATGATCACAACCAAGAAAGTAATCAATTTTATTGTCCTAAACATCATATGTCGTTTCGGTCTTTCGCGAACTATTGTAACAGGTAATGGGACTCAGTTCGGCAGTGTTGAATTCAAAGACTTCAGTCGGAGGTATCATATTGAAAGAGATTTGTAGCGGTCGCTCACCTTTAGGAAAATGGACAGGTAAAGTCTATTCTGAAGAAGCGATTGGAGAAGGCTTGAGACAGGTTAGTGGATAAATTCCCTACATCACTTTGGACTTACGGGACCACCCACAAGTCCACGACTGGCCATACTCCATTCGCTCTTGCTTACGATTCTGAAGCTGTCATTCTTGTTGAGCTCAAAGTTCCTTCTCAACGAGTGACTTACTACAATCCCAAAACGAATAAAGATCTCCTTTTGTAATCTCTTGATTTGATAAATGAGAGGCGCGAGGAAGCCAATCTGAGGGCAGTTGTGCATCGATATCGAGTCACCCGATATTACAGCATTAAAGTCCAACCTAGAACCTTTGAAATCGATGATCTCGTCCTGAAACAAGTTTATCCTACCCCATCATACATGAATCCAATTTGGGAAGGACCATATTCATTAAATAGAGGCTTAGGGAGGGAACTTTCAAGCTAGCGACTGTCGATGACATCACACTTCCAAGGTCGTGGAATAGCAAGCATTTATGATGCTATTGCACTTATTTTATTTCCTTTTCATTTTAGTTGTATTTGCTTTCAAAATATGCTTTATCATTTGATTTTCCAGAGGTGTAATATAATAATTTATTTTCTTCATTTCCATTTAGCTATTCAGACTTCCTTTATATTTATGTTTGCTGCAGCATTATGTATTAGTTACATGACAAAATGGATTGATGCCGATATGTATGAACAGGCTCCCAAAGTTTGGAATTAATCAATCACGCTAATTCCTAATGGGAGTAAACACGATGAGCTTGATCCACTTGTGCATTTGATAACTCCCATTCATGATCCAATAGAAGGGATACACAACAAGGAATAAAAGTGGCTCGACCATTTGATGATCAAATAAATCCTGCCAAACTGCATAACTGAAGTGAAATGAGAGCGACCGTGACACAACCGATTGTTTGCCAGATCGAACCCTAGACCCTGGAGGGCCTATCAATCAATTAAAGAGAGTATAATTCGACTTCTCTCCAAAGTAAATCTAAGTCCCCAGAGTGCGGACCAGAGTATAAACATAAGTCGGGGGTGAATCGACTACCCTTAAAATAATTAAGTCCCCAAAGTGCGGACCGTAGTATAAAAATAAGTCGAGGGTGAATCGAACACCCACTAAATAACTCTAAGTCCCCAAAGTGCAGATTGGAGTATAACTGAATCGACAACCAACGAAATAACTCTAAGTCCTCAAAGTGCAGACCGGAGTATAAATATAAGTCGGGTGTGATTCGACCACCCACGAAATAACTCTAAGTCCCCAGAGTGCGTACGAGAGTATAAATGTAAGTTGGGTGTGAATCGACCACCTATGAAATAACTCTAAGTCCATAGAGTGTTGACCATAGTATAAACGTAAATCGAGTGTGAATCGACCACCCTCTAAATAACTCTAAATCCCCAGAGTGCGGACTAGAGTATAAATACAAATTGGGTGTGACTCGACCACTCATCAACTAACTCTTATCCCCAGAGTGTGGATATGAGAATAAACAGATAGTTGAATGAGTTTGACCATTCACTATTCCATGAACTCCGACCCGAGACCGGCATGAGGAGTATAAATTCGCTAAGGATGGAGTTCGACCATCCAACGTCTAATCCTGCTAATCTATAATTGGGAGAAGAAGCATATTTACTCAAAAACGGCTGAATTCGACGGCATAACATTAAGGCTCGAGCCTAGCATTTGATATGACTCAAGACCACAACCGCATGGAGGCCTTGGGATAGAGCTAGTGTATTGTTACCAAAAATAATGAACAACGAATTACAAGTACATTGAATAGAAAGTAATAGTTCAACTACTAGTCTAGCAATTCACACAAAAGCTCAATAAAAAAAAAAAAACTTTTTGTCACATGATAGGTTTTAATATTGTGGTACAAGTTATTTCAAAAAACCGGGAATTATACCCAAACAATCACAACTAATAAAAGAAACGACGAACAAATATTTTTGCAAACTATATACATAATGAGCCGAAGTAATCGCTATTTCTTCGACCTCCTCTCCTTTTTGGATTTTTCAAGAGTGGTGCCACTTAAGCCCTGATGCTTCTCTTCCTAGATCCTTTACCACCTTTTGTAGGAGAGCTTACAAAAATAGAAGGGAGTCCATTGGGAATCGACCCGCCTGGTGGAATAACTTGAAGTGGCACAAGGTTTGGATCATCGATGTCCACCACGACGGGATCATCTTTAGCCTTTTTCATCAAAAACTCCTCCTTCTCGATACGCTCTTTAAAGCAAATCTTATCAGTGTGTTAAAGCCACTGGTAATCACAACACTATTGAATCCATCCACTGGTAGTGGATCTTCAACCTTATCACCGTCAAAAGTTCCAATTACTTGAGCATCGGGTCCCAGTAAATTAGCGGCCGTTAGAATTTTTGCTAGTTTCTCTTGTTGCTCTACAACAACATCGCTTTTAGGAGTTTGACCGCGGACCAAAGGACCTGCAAATTTTTTAAAACAAGGAGATAAGCCTAAAACCATTAGGCGTGAAATATAAAATATCTCATAAATTAGAGAGTTAAGTAGAATACCCGTATCCGATTGGCTCTTAGTGGTAGCCGGTGTGCCTTTTTCCAAAATATGGTACAACACTTTGGATTGATAAATGGGATTATCTGTATCATGGCCTAAGTACTGCTTTGGGTCAAAGGAAATCGATGCTCCAGCCGCTTGGCAAAAGAGGGACCCTTTGGATCGACCTTCGAGGATCAGGTAATACATTCTCCTTCGTCAGAAGGTGCAGAACCATTAAAGTATCGGAGTCTCATGGTAGCTAGATCTTGGGATTCGTTTCCATGGAGGATCCCTTGCACTAGTTTTTCATCAGATTCAGCTCTGCTCAAATCCCTCTTTTTCATCTCAATGATGGGCTTCCAGGCTTTAACAAGCGATTCGAGATAACCTTCGCCAAGAAAACTCAAGTCACAGTGGATGAGGACTCTGGAGTTATATTCGATGATCAACGGATCAAACAGTCCTTAATTTCATTCCAATCGGACTCTTTAGCATCTTATACTTGGGTTTCAATTTCTCCCATCATCTTCTTGCGGCCTTCCTCTTGAGTCTCCTCTTTAAGAGCTTCTATCTTGGCGAACTACACATCGAGTTTAATTTTCAGGCTCTTAGCTTCAACATCCTCTTCGCATGCAATTCTTCTAGGCCTCAATTTTATCTTCCTTTTCTTTCTTGAGAAGCTCCTCAAGTTCCTTGACATAGCGAGCTAAGACATCATTTTCCTTTCACAAAAAATATTTTCCCAGAGTGAGTGCCCCGCTGCGATTAAAAGCAGCATCGAGTTCATTTTTATGGGAAATTTCTAAACGTCATAGCGGCTCTAATGTTCCCTTGGCACTTTTCTCCGCCTCGGAAGTTTTGTTGTCAATTCCCGACAGTTCGTCATCTTGGTGTTTGATTATGTCTTTATATCATGCATTGCTTCTAGCTTGAGATGATCTATTTCATATTGTCGCTCAATTGACACTTCAGAGATTTTTTCCACTAAGTGTTGAAACGATTCATGCTGCATGAACACATCATTCACACACACGAGAGAACTTGCCTTGTCATGCCCTGGGATCATATATACAGTGGGAAGGAATTTAAGCCCACCGAAATAGATTTTAGGAAAAGTGGCCTTAAGCTCAGCCAATTTCTCCACTGTAGAAGTGTCAGTAGTAGCGGCTGGCAAGGATGGATCAGAAGCAGCAATTGGGTGCTTTCTTGATCTACGGTTGCGAGACTACTTAGAGCTTGAAGAAGCCAAGTGTTGCTCATCTGATGCGACAATTTGAGAGCCACAGAAGGGAGTTTGGCCTCTGCTATAAGCAGGAAAATTAGGCTGATTTTCCTAGCAAGATGTCTGAGATTAGGACTTGCGCTTGGAAGAGGAGGATTCCCTTGAATGATAGCTTTTTTCCTATCCATCTTCTTTTTCCCTGCGCCTACCAGACTTTGAGTCGCGACTAGATCGATGGTATGTTGAAGAACGTCTTAAGCGATCGAAGGCCTAGGACTGAGTCATTGTACCTGCAAAGACCAAATGAGAACGTGTGAGCAACTATCGTGCAAAGTATTAATGAAGAGTGTGCAGTGAAGTGCACGTGGTTGTGAGTGTCTTAGTGTTCCCCCATGAAAATCCTGTGGTTATAGCCTTGCTTATGGGTGTTCTCTCTACTTTATCGGTAGGATGAATGCCTTCACCGCTCCTAGTAGGAGAATTGAGCTCTTTGATGTTGATATTTGGAAAGTCGTACGTCATGATATCGTTGGGAATTTAGAGATTCGAAAATCCCTTCAGTGAACTTTCCAAGAGTTGGGAAGATGATTCTTCTTCAATAGGAGTGATGACGAATTCTGGATCTGTGGCATTTTTTTCTATGGATTTTATATGACAGCCTTTTCTTTCTCTTGGTTGGTGTTTGAGATTGCATGCCTTGTGGCAGTTCAGCCATAGGCGCCTTGCAAAAGCCAGCATCAGGGTCACCAGGTTTATTATCTTGGGAATCCCTAATCTCCTCTTCTTCAATGTCATCCTGAGTCCCGTTGGCTGGGTCATGACAGGATCGATGGCATCCATTTATACTCTGTAACATTTTCAACAGTGATGCATTTTCAGGGAGCCTAATGCTTCGACCCTCTTCCAACGGTCTGAATAAAGATAGTAACTCACTGGTAACAAGAAGTTTGTTGTCCCTATCTTCGACATGGGTAACGCAAATTGCTACAACCGCTTTTGAAAAACTAACGCCCTCAAGACGTAGGAGAACAACTGTAAGAATCTCAAATGTTAATAGGTTCAAATATGTGGCTTGGATTAACGGACTTAAGAATGAAATGAAAGTAACACTTATGTCCTTCCAAGCATCGCCTCGTGAAGCCAGGTGGACATCGAACATGGAACCACTCATCCTTGAACAGAGAGAGTTTATTCCAAGCGCCTATTAAGACTTGGCAGTTAGGTGAATGTTCAAGAAAAATATAGGAAGGCTTCCTAACCGCCGTTTAAAGTTGTAGATAAATCTTATGTCCTTCGAAGTTGGTGGATGGAATAGAATGCTAGTAAATAGCAGAAATGTTCCACATAGGAAGTCGTAAATGTTTGGATGGAGTTAAGTGGGAGCTATTCCAAGATATCTCAACATCACTCGAATAAATGACTTAAAGGGCGGTACGCATCTGGCGCAACACATAAATTTGTTACATGCCATGTACCCCTCCGGGTGCAAGTGAGGCATGTCGTTTAATGAAGGAACCAAGACGTCAACAAATCGAATTCCATGTATAGAACACAGCCGACGATGGGCAACCTCACCAAATCAGGAGGCTTGATAATCTATTAGGTTATCTAGAAGAATGGCACCTTCTACTGTATCGGGAGTAGGACTTATATCCTCCGTCGGGAGGACCAGAACATCTGAGAAAAGGTCGACCGACGGGCCGAAAACTTCCATCTCTTTCTGCTTGATGACTAGGAGAAAGCCTAACTGATATAGTCGTAGAACTTGGTTTTGCTTCAGGATTGATGTGCTACGTGGCCAGTTTGGAAGACTAAGCAGTTAAACGCTCTGAGCATCTGGAGTCCATATTAGCTATACTCAATAGATAATCGAGGTTAGAAAAGTTTGCATATTCCCCCATGCTGAGTTGAGCTAGTGTAGTGTAGTGTATAATAGATATAAATAGTTTAAGATCAGTAAAAACAAAGTAAAATGACGAGACTTTCGATTCTGACCAGAGTGACGTTCATCGCTGACCATGTCAACTGGCAGAGAGATTGATTGGATGTTAAAGTTTTAGGATCGACTATCGGCATACAAAAGTGTAAAGTTTTGTCGTTCAAGTTCATATGCATGTTTTTACTATGTTGAATGTTCCATGGATTTGATCATTCAATCTCAAGTTTATTAATAGGTATGCAAGTTTTATAGTCCGTCATCATCATATATCCAAGTTTGATAAGGTGAATTATTAACGATTGTCCAAACAAATAAGATTGGATTAGATTGCAAGTTTAAAAGGTTCCTTATGTCGATCCCCATTCTTATGTCGAACCCTACGTTCATGCTGATCCCTACGTTCATGCCGACCACTATATTTATACGATCCTTATGGATATGCTGATCCCATTCCCAAAGCCTCACGACCAATCCTTCTCTTCGACCTAATCCCACCAATCCCTCTTTCACAACAAGTGCTTCCGAACCCAAGACGTAATGATCCCTTTCACTTCATCCTCAGCACATCTAGCCTCTACGCTGAGGGATCGGCATAGAACGAAACATCCAACACCGATCTCTCCTCCGCTCCCTTTTCTTCTTCCTCCATCACCATTCTTCCATGCCCTAATCCTTCCTACGCCTCATCTTCCCCAAACAACTTATGCCCTTAGTCATTCACTTCATCACGTATCAAGCTATCATCAACAAAGTAGAATCCATTGCCTCGTCTTAAAGTTGAAAGAAAAAAAGGAAGCTTACCTAAATTTATCGAAGGTGAACTGTAAAAAGGGAAAAGTATTAGGCTACGATTTGATTGAAAGATGGAACAATGGTCTTAAATTAAGTAAGAAGGTGGATTAATTGGTTATAGTGATGGTTGAGTGGAAGGGAAAGGGTCGGCTTCTCTTTTAATAAAAAAATTGGAGAGAGTTCGGTTGTGAGAAAATAGGAGGGTGGTTAGAGAATGAAGCAAGTAAAGGTAAAGGGAAGTAGGAGTGCTACTTTATATACGTGGGCTAGGGGATCAGCCCAAGTGTTGGCATTTGAAGAGAAAGAGGGATCGGCAAGAGGTATGTTGATCCTTGTAGTGGTGAGAATTGGAAAGGAGGGATCGATATAATGCATGCCGACCCCTACAAATGTTTCTAAAAAAAGGAGTGAGAGGGATCGGCTAAGCATATGCCAATCCCTGTATAAAAAATTAAATGAATAAAAAATGGTATCCAGGCTTCGGCTATAAAGATGTACATACAAAATGCTGGGAAGTTGGTAATGACCAGTGAACATGCAAGCACGTCCAGGAGCCAACAACAAAAAACATGTATATGAAGTGCATGTGTATGACCTAAAGGTTCAACTTTTGAAATCGACAGAAATTGAAGTCAAACCTAAAACTTTCGACTTCGAGGCTGGACCAGATAGCGAAAGCTTATTAATCTTGCAGAATCGTATTTATACATATCAATTGACGAATATAACATTGGATATATATTATTGGAAATCGACCAAGCGTCATGGTAATCGATGAGGAATTCGACACCTTGAAAAATGATTCGATAAAGGAATAGCAACTGTTCAGAAAGCTAGATGGATCTCATTCTTAGCGATTCAAAGCACGTCATGTTAATCACAAGACGTACTTTGGGAGTTAGCCCAATCAGCCATTAACATATAATTTTCAAGCTTTTTGTTTATTCTTAATAAAAAAGAAAATAAGGAAGAAGAAACATCAGAAAAAATTGCCACTTTTTAGGGATACATGTCTATTTATAATGAAATCCAACATTCATATTTGTGCCACATGTCACATGATGTAGAGGAGCGATGGAGAACTGGTTATGTTCATGGAGTCTTGTGTTTGAATCACGATGCCCTAAATTATCTTGTTTCACAAAGACTTAATCACTCTGCCTTTTAACTCACGATGGCCTAGAGGATATTTCATGATAGCCTTGTAACCTATTTTATTTGGCTTTTTAAAGAATATGTCATGACGACTTTGAGGGATTCTTCCCGATAGCTATTCTAATGGCTTCTCTCATATGATCTCTCAAATACTCAAGATGGCTCTAATACTTCATTTCACGATGACTCTAATGAATGTCCCATGATGGCTTTGACGAATGGGCCATGATGGCTCTAATGTATACTACATATGGCTCTAATGAATATCCCATGATGGCTTTGATGAACGATTCACAATGACTCTAATGAATTGTCTCACGATGACTCTCATAATTTTCACGATGACTCTAATAATTGCTCAATGAAGGCTTTTGTTTATTACTTGATGATAGCTCTCAATGCTTAACATCACAATGGCTCTATGAGAACACCTCACGATGACTTTTGGCTCTTTGTACCATGATAGCTTTATGAATTCCTTACGACGGCTTTAAGTACTTCATGTCATAACAGTTTTATAGGATTCATCACGATGGCTTCAATGCTTCATTTTATGATAACTCAATAGCTTTGTCAATTATCTCATGATGACCACCAAAATGTTAGCATAACTTTTCTATGCAATAGCTTTACATTTCTTCTCCTTTGATAGCTATATCTCTATTTATGATGATTGATAGAGTTGCCTCTCGATATCCTTTGCTTGTGTCCTACGATAGCTTTATGCATATCCAATGAGAGTTTCCATTTCATTTATCCACGATGGATATCCTTGAGGAATTCTTGGGGTATAAGAGTACTGTTATTTCTCTCCTACTTTAATCTACTGCAAAAATAGAATGAAACAAATCTGAAGTTGAAAATGGAAGTTAGCACTCTCCGATTGTGGATAAGGGGGATGTGCTTCTTTCTTCCGGGGTTGAACCATGCCAATCTGGTTGAAGATGTCAACATCTATGTTGTTATAAAACTTTAGAGAGAGACCTTTGGAGGATGTATCTCGCTTTTTTGAGGAGTCAACAATAAGTAGTTAAAAAAACTGTGAAGATTGCTTTTAAAATATTATCGCTATAAAAAATTCCTTAGCTCCTATTAAATAACTGATGCGCTTGGAGACAAGCCTCAGTAAAAAAAATTATGGTTACGGAACACAAAAATAAGTTTGATTGATGAATGTATTTCACTATAATAAGTTTAGACCTAGATGGAGAGTAGAATTTTGCTGATGATGGTGCTTTCTTGAAGTCCCCGACATTAAGGAAACAAGATCATACTCAAAGTACCAAGATTTGAACCTTAGTGGGAATACCTAAGTTCATCTTAAGGCATTAGAAGATTGTAATGATCTGCCTTTTCAACCATCGAAAGTCAACACTGAATACATCCATGGTATTCAAATGCTGAACATCCAATCGCCAAAAAGGCATATTATTAGGGTAAAATAAAAAGAAAAGAACAAAGAATAGGGAAATCAAAACCTCACATCTGAATCTACAACATAAAATATAACAAAGATAATAAAAACTGTTACTCCAAAATATAGAGTAGACCACAGTAAAAAACAAACTCTATCAGCTGGGCAGTTATAAAATTCCGACCTTACAATTGCCGATAGGTATACAATATAATATGGTGGAAAATAAAAACACCATGAAAGGTAAACATCCATCTCTTCGCTATTAAATCCACTTCACCAAAGCTAACCTAGGAAAAACTTGGTCTGACCCAAGCATCATAATAGAATAACACCCACGTCAGTCTGGAAAACCAGCGTGAGTAAACTCACGCAATGTGATGAACATATAAAAATTCGATGGGACCATCCATAAACGGGAATAGGTTTTTACCCCACAACAACAACATCCATAAATGAAGAAATGTGAAACAAATTAGAATAACAATCTAATCGTGAAAGAATGGAAATAAATAATAGAAACAATCTGTAACATCCCGCCTTTTCGCACACTTTAAACCGACACACGTGCCAATTCAAAGCATACGCAAGGGCAGATTGTTATGGGGTAAATAAGAAAAATAGAGAAGAAATAAAACGAAAAAAAGAATCTCACAGCGGAAGGATAAAATATAATAACAAATATACAGATCATAAACAGTTTACAAAAGCTTGATTCTTCTTTTACATTAAATATCAGAGTTACACATACCAATATAAGCAATGCAGCGGAATAGAAAGAGTGTGGTGTAATACTATATATAAAATAATACTGATTCTTCGTCTTCGTCCTCCAAAGCTAAAATCTGCTATCCTGAAACGCTCGGACTGACCCGAGCGAATTTGAAAAGACAAAAACACTCGAGTCAGACTAGAATATCTTATGTGAGTTAAATAAAACAGAAATAAATATGGGTGCAATAACTCAAGAGATGTTCGGGATTTACATCTCCTAAGGATCCGTTAAACTATTTACTATGTAGTATATTGCGCTATTATAATAGTGTCTATTTGTAAAATAAACTTACTTTTAAATAGCGTTAAGGCTTTACATTTTCCACCTTAACACGTAAAATGCCAATAGTCTATACAGTACCGTAATACCTCCTGATCGGGAGGCTACCAGAGGATACTCCATAGGTACGACACAAATAGAAACTCGTAGTAAAGGCTCGATATGGTAGGTGACACGGCACAACTAGGCAATGCCAGGGTAGATATACCAATTGCTATCCAGGCTGGTGGAAACGCGTAGCCGCAGTTACCGCCCACCTCGGACTAACTCCCCAAAATCAAAATATAGAAGTGGCCACTGAATCAATCCAAGTCAAAGTATAATATCGAAGAGGAGCGTCCGATCAGAGGAATGACCTCATTGGCCTGAGAATCGCTCCTGTTTTAGCCACCTTATGCCAACTCACGGGAGTTGGGTCCACGTATTTACCTTACAGGAAACGTCGCCACCACCTACTTCATTCTGGAAACTCCACCGCGTACACGGTTAGTCAAAGTGGTTTTCGGTATCGACAGAGAGTATGTCCATATCCGATCCCGGTCTCTTTGCCAACCCATCGTTATTATAACACCGCAGTTATTATTTAAAAATAGTTTATACTTTAAAACCAGAATATAATCCATTTCAAACCATAATATTACGATATCATTTCTTCTTTAAAACACAAACCATTTATTTTCATATTATTTTATAAAAGCCCAAATCAATGATATCGTTTCCCAAATAAAATTTTCCTTTCCAAAAATTATGTCACTTTTTATTATTTAATATCCCATGTAACCAATATTTTGTTTGTAACTTTCAACATAATTCTTCGAAAATCCATAGTATTTTAAAACCATTATTTTCAAAACTAAATGGTTTGGATATTCAACGGTATGCGAATTAAAAAGGTTTAACTTTACTGTTGTTTTATAAAGAATAAATTACATGGCTTTCCAAATATTTCTTGTTTTAAAGTTAAACCAAAATCCAAAATATTACTTCAAGTTCCAAAACCATTTCAATTTTATATATATTTATATCCATTTTTGAGCATTAATATTTCAACTAAAGTTGGATTTTTTATCCTTTCGAAATCAATATTCTATTAATTAATCTTGACCATTCACATAAAATCCATAATTAATAAGACTTCAATTTCTAGTAAAATATATATATATATTTCCAAATTCAATTTTTACTAGAATATTCATTTCAAAATATTTTGGGAAAAATCCAATTATAAATATCTTATCTTTAAAATTTCCAACTTAATATTTAAATATAGGATATAAATCATCAAACTCCATTTTCTTAATTTTCTTCCATTTTTAATAAAGAAATTTATTCACCTTTTTATTTCAAAATTTCAACTTCATATGCATATAAATATGGAAGAAAACATTTATTCAGTATAAAAATTTAAGATTTTTATAAACCGTATTCCATCCAAACCATAGAAATCACATTAAAAATAGTTATATATATACCGCGGTGCCTGTATATAATTTTCTATCCTATGGTCAAGTGATACGGATATTTATCATTTCAATCCGCAATTTAAAAAAAAATAAAACTTTGCGGTTTTATCATTTCAAACCACAATCCCGAATGAAATGTAAAATGTATGCTAACTTGCAGTTTAATGATATCAAATAAAACATCCATTCAATAACACATCCATCATCCAATCACAAACATCAAGCAATATCAATCAACAACAATATATGTTTGGTAATATACAACAGGTAATAATTGGCAGTTTTATTTCAAATTATATTTATCAACTATTAATCTAACAATTTATATTCAGTGATAATTGACATAACTGTTAACTAGCAGTTCATATGCAAACAATAATTTCTAACAGCCAATTAACACGCAATAAAACAATTAAATTAACAGTCAAATTCAATAAAATGCAATTCTACAGATATGAATGAAATAACATGCCAAAAGCTCATAAATAAATTTCTATTCATTTCTAAAATTTATTTAACAAACATAAAAGCTTCTAGTAGTTGTGAGTGGGTTAAAACACTCACCTTTTGAATTTAAATCGAATTTAAACCCGATTTAAACCCAAAAATTCGCCCGTCTCAGAATTCGTCCAAACCAGCGTCATCGAGTCCGGAATTAAATTACGATCCTAACAAAAAAAATCGCGCGTAAATCGGATATCGTATGCAAAAGTTATAGCGAAAATTGCGAGTTGAAAAATCAAAATTAAATTAAACAAAATGGTACACATTTACATACTTGCCACCTCATCAAGCAATCACGCAGAGACCTTCCAGAACAACGCACAGACGCGCAACAGAGAACACGAACCCATACTTCATCAACCCAAATCGAAAATTCCTGCCAATCCAACCGTTGAAACTCGAAACAAACCACATAGATGCGATCCCCTCGGTTCCCTCTCCAAAACCCAGAAACCGTTTTCCGATCCGACGAAGTTTTGCGCGACGATGATGAACGATTTTGGGGCTGTTTGAATTTATTCTGGATGAACGACAGCTCCAATTGAAAAACGAATTTCACCAGTATATTACGCGTATCGAATACTTCAACATATATTTTTTCTGGAATTTTCTGAAATTTTTGAGTTTTGACTTTTGATTTTGAACTGTGGATGGATCTGGAATTGGATCTGAGATGTATACATTTGGGGAAGAGAAAAGAGTGAAGAAATGAACGTACAGCAAATGAAAAAGAAAGGAGCTAGGGTTTATAGATGTATATTTATAGATAGGCTAGAGGTAGGGTAGCTAGACTGGATACGCGAACGTGCGTGACAAACCATGGTCCAAAAAGCCCGCTATGCCTCCGGAGCCAAATTTGTGAAAACTATATATCCAAATAGGTGTTTTAAAATATTCTGAACGCGATGGAAAAAGTTTCGCGACCTAATTTGATCGTATGAAGAAGTTATGCAAAAAAAACAAAAATTTCAAATTGATTTCAAAATGCGTAAATTTCAAGGCGTTTCGAGTCCGTACGATCAAACGACAAGTCCGATCGCTACGAAAATTGAAACATTCTTATAATTCAACTTTACGGATCCGATGAAACTGGTTTCGTCGAAATCCGAGTCCGTGACAAAAATGGCTATTTTTAATATTTATTAAATAAATTAAATAAATCATAAAAACAAACTTTATTTTTCAACTTCTATTATTAGCCAAATCTTATTACTTATATAATTCAATCAATTCCAATTGATTTAGCAGCTTGGATGTGAATTAAAATCTATAAACATATCAATTTGCAGTGTTAACATCTGCACTTTCTTATTATTTGGAATTTATAAATTTTATTCTCAGAACCCAATTATTTAATCTTATACCTTTATATTCTCATCTTAAACTAATTAAATAAATAACTTGATTTCCATTCCAGCTCATATGGTTTGCAATTCCTTTTTACCATAAATTAAATTCCAAACTATAAATAAACTTTATCTCCATTTATTCGCCTTAATTTATTTAAGGCAATCCTAAATTAATATCTATTGCAATGATTCCAAATATCATTCCCTCATTTTCTTAACTATTATTAATTCCAATCTTAATGAATTCAATATTATAGGTTTGATAAATCTATTAAATTCACTCAATTGTTTACAAATTCCATTTTTATATTCAATAACGTAATATTTTACGTTTAATTCCATTCTATTTGTAGTAAATACCATTTGTTGCATCTAATACTCAAATTATAAATATAAATCTTGCTTTCAAAAGCTATATCAACAATGGTCCAATTTAAAATAGAATTAGCTTTAACTTTATTTTATGGAATTTACTATTGCAATCAATCCAAATTACCACAAATTACATCTAAATAAATAAAGCTTGATTTCTATATTAACTTCTTTGGTTTCAATCAACCTTTTATTGTGAATATGTATTTCAAGGTAAAATTGAAATCTCTATATCCCTTTGATTTCAATATTTCATCCAATACCTACATATTCTAGCTAAATTTCAACTAACATATAAATTAGCTATTCCAACTTCCATTAATTTCGATTATCATACTATAGAAATTTAATTCCATTAACCACATAAATAAAAGTTGATCCCCATCTATTTACATTATATCACGTTTGCATAAATTTATTCAATGGTCACTTTTAATTAGAAACTATACAATTTCCAATCCAAATGTAAATCTTCCACTTTTGAATTCTTATATTAAATGGAATTTATTCTAGGTAATATTTTTACTAATATTTACTGATTCAACATTTATATGCTTCTTAAAATCAACTCCAACCAAATGTGACAATTTACATTTCATTTCTATGCAATATATACTCATTTTTATTCCATTCATTTGGTTACCGCGTTGAAATCTATTTATTACTAATACTAACGTTATTGTCATCAATTATAATTGGATTCCAAATTTTTATTCAATACTGTGAAAAATAACTTTCATATAAATCAAATCATTTTTATACCTAATTCAAATTGGATTATATTCCAATTCCTATAACTAGGTCTTAAGTCACCATTTACATATTTAACGTTTATTTAAATCTCCGTTTATAAATTTTAGAGTTTCTACTAAATTGAATTATACAACTTATGAACTTTAACAAATTTAGTCCACCTAATAAATTTTCTAATGTTTATATATTTGCAGTCCAATTCAGCTATCATTTCATTAATACCTTTTAAATCAACTAATTTTAACTAATAACTACCCACCAATTTACGTTAATCCAATCTATGCCACATAAATATTTAATTGTTAACATTAAATTATAATCACCATATCAATTCCTATATTTACTCAAATAAAAATCTTAAGACTTATATTTCCTTCTAAATTAGATTAGCAATTCTATTAAATTCAATTCATTAAATATTATTAATTTAACGGGTCGTTACAATCTCCCCCACTCAAAACTTTTCGTCCCCGAAAAGGAAAGAAGGGAGGAGGAAGAATAACAGTGCATTTTACTTCAAATATTAACTTATATTTTACTGGATTAATTTCCTTAAATGAAATACACTGGTTTTATAATTATTATATCCTTTAATACTTGAATTATTAAAGTTGGAAAAATATTTCAACAGAATTCTAAGTCCAAAATTTACGGAAAATTTTGGCAGAGTCTCCTTTGTACGGAGGGACTCTGGAGAAAATATAATATCCAAATATACAATTATATTGCATATATATCCAAAATAAAATATCCCACACGGGAAAAATATATAAAATAGCGCTTTAAACGTAATCCGAAAACGTACCTATTTGTCGGGCAATATACGCTTATTATTTTGGAACCAAAAGCAGTACCAGTTGCTTCCAACACCTGTATTCACTTATAAAATCTAAAAGGTTAAATATTTATTTTACAGTGAATGTTTAGGTGGATTTAATCATTCATATCCAATCAAATGCAACAACCATAGATTTTAGCAACCAGCACACACCACAACAAACAATCATTAAATCAAACAAACAATTAATTGTTCGGCTCAAATTCTGAAGTTGTACGAATGAAGAATAACTATCAAGTGCATCCGTTGCTCAACAGTCTTAGATGGAACAAAGATAGATTATTTGTTCATCCAACAACTCCACCATTCCTTACCCAACAAACATACATCAAACCATTCAAACCAACACCAAAATAGCTGATTATACATTCATTTCATAATTCAGTGTTTTGATTTTCTTCCCTTTATTTATGGAGGAATTCCTTTATTTCTTACACTTTTTATTTTCCAATTATCACCAAATTCATTATATTTGCATTTCCTTTTTTATTACTTAAGTTTATAAAATAAATTCTCATTAATAACAACAATTATTTGAATATCCTTATTTTATGGTTCAACAAACATATATTCATTTTATAACTACAACTTCAACTTGCCCTTAAATTCTAGATCTGCTAATATTCATTCTTATAAGTGGAAGTTTTTTTTTTTTCCATTATCTATGGATTGCAGTCATTTAAATTCTTCCTATTTTCTATTATATTAGAATAGGGAAGATTAAAACATACTTAAGTTAATAATCATACAATCAATTCTTATTTTGAATCTTATTTTATATACTTAGGTTCATATCATCTACTAATAATTCTTAACTTTATTTTCAGCAAAATTTCAATTATAACTTAAGTTTATACCATTGAATTCTTATTATAACAGTAATTTATTGAATACTTCATTTTTCCTAAATTCCTACTTGTAAAATATTCAATTCCAGTTTCTCATTTAACACTTCAACTTTTATATTTGGGTAAGTTATTTATGTTAAGGAAATTGCAATTGAACTTATACAAGTTGAATCTCCATTCTTTAATTAAATTTAATGTTAATCCATATTACTCTTTGTCTCATATGTATTCAAATTCCCCTTATACTTTTGCAATTATTCTCTTATTTAAATTAGAGGTTTCTATTCATTTATTGCTTAACTTTTATTTCACTAACAAAATTTTAATCAATTAATTAATGGAAATTTAAGAATTAAATACCGGGTCAAATTTCAAAATTACTTTAAAATAATAGATAATATAATTTCTTACAACTCTTATATCTCCAATTATCTTTAAACAATTAAAATTTCAAATAAATTCAAAACAAATCTGTAGTAGTATTTACTACGGTGGCCTTTCCCCTTCGAAACTCGAAAATGAAAGTCGATGATGCGGCCGTCATCACCGAATTTATTTTCCAGCGACAGAGAGGAAAGTACAGAATTTAAATTTTTCCAAAATCTTCGTTTAAAACAATTCTTCAAAATTATACCATATGTGTATAAGAAATTACTTATAAACCAAACCAATAAATTTCACAAATTCTTTGAAAGCAGATTTGGAAAAATCCCGGACTTAAATTCTAAAATCTCCAAATTTGATTTATTATAATTTCAACTTAGCTTCAAATTTTTATAAATAATTTATTTCCTAACACCCAATCTATAGCAATCAAATATATATATATATATATATATATATCTTTATAAAACATTTTATATATAGAAAATATAATAGGCAAAATTATTTCATTCACCTATATTAAAAACAAATATTATGTCGGTCTGTCCTATTAAGTGTTTAGAAATCCCTATTGATGACATAGCGTCCCATGCATCAACCAGAATTTATAAATACAGAGCGGAACAGATTAACACAATATCAAAATCTTTTATAAATACTAACAAGTACGCTCTCTCATATATATCACTCAGCGACTCCCATAGGATATTACTACCCTATTAACAAAGAGTCAAACCCCACAAAGCCAAGGTTTATCGCTAAACCAAAGCTCTGATACCAGCTGTAACATCCCGCCTTTTCGCACACTTTAAACCGACACACGTGCCAATTCAAAGCATACGCAAGGGCGGATTGTTATGGGGTAAATAAGAAAAATAGAGAAGAAATAAAACGAAAAAAAGAATCTCACAGCGGAAGGATAAAATATAATAACAAATATACAGATCATAAACAGTTTACAAAAGCTTGATTCTTCTTTTACATTAAATATCAGAGTTACACATACCAATATAAGCAATGCAGCGGAATAGAAAGAGTGTGGTGTAATACTATATATAAAATAATACTGATTCTTCGTCTTCGTCCTCCAAAGCTAAAATCTGCTATCCTGAAACGCTCGGACTGACCCGAGCGAATTTGAAAAGACAAAAACACTCGAGTCAGACTAGAATATCTTATGTGAGTTAAATAAAACAGAAATAAATATGGGTGCAATAACTCAAGAGATGTTCGGGATTTACATCTCCTAAGGATCCGTTAAACTATTTACTATGTAGTATATTGCGCTATTATAATAGTGTCTATTTGTAAAATAAACTTACTTTTAAATAGCGTTAAGGCTTTACATTTTCCACCTTAACACGTAAAATGCCAATAGTCTATACAGTACCGTAATACCTCCTGATCGGGAGGCTACCAGAGGATACTCCATAGGTACGACACAAATAGAAACTCGTAGTAAAGGCTCGATATGGTAGGTGACACGGCACAACTAGGCAATGCCAGGGTAGATATACCAATTGCTATCCAGGCTGGTGGAAACGCGTAGCCGCAGTTACCGCCCACCTCGGACTAACTCCCCAAAATCAAAATATAGAAGTGGCCACTGAATCAATCCAAGTCAAAGTATAATATCGAAGAGGAGCGTCCGATCAGAGGAATGACCTCATTGGCCTGAGAATCGCTCCTGTTTTAGCCACCTTATGCCAACTCACGGGAGTTGGGTCCACGTATTTACCTTACAGGAAACGTCGCCACCACCTACTTCATTCTGGAAACTCCACCGCGTACACGGTTAGTCAAAGTGGTTTTCGGTATCGACAGAGAGTATGTCCATATCCGATCCCGGTCTCTTTGCCAACCCATCGTTATTATAACACCGCGGTTATTATTTAAAAATAGTTTATACTTTAAAACCAGAATATAATCCATTTCAAACCATAATATTACGATATCATTTCTTCTTTAAAACACAAACCATTTATTTTCATATTATTTTATAAAAGCCCAAATCAATGATATCGTTTCCCAAATAAAATTTTCCTTTCCAAAAATTATGTCACTTTTTATTATTTAATATCCCATGTAACCAATATTTTGTTTGTAACTTTCAACATAATTCTTCGAAAATCCATAGTATTTTAAAACCATTATTTTCAAAACTAAATGGTTTGGATATTCAACGGTATGCGAATTAAAAAGGTTTAACTTTACTGTTGTTTTATAAAGAATAAATTACATGGCTTTCCAAATATTTCTTGTTTTAAAGTTAAACCAAAATCCAAAATATTACTTCAAGTTCCAAAACCATTTCAATTTTATATATATTTATATCCATTTTTGAGCATTAATATTTCAACTAAAGTTGGATTTTTTATCCTTTCGAAATCAATATTCTATTAATTAATCTTGACCATTCACATAAAATCCATAATTAATAAGACTTCAATTTCTAGTAAAATATATATATATATTTCCAAATTCAATTTTTACTAGAATATTCATTTCAAAATATTTTGGGAAAAATCCAATTATAAATATCATATCTTTAAAATTTCCAACTTAATATTTAAATATAGGATATAAATCATCAAACTCCATTTTCTTAATTTTCTTCCATTTTTAATAAAGAAATTTATTCACCTTTTTATTTCAAAATTTCAACTTCATATGCATATAAATATGGAAGAAAACATTTATTCAGTATAAAAATTTAAGATTTTTATAAACCGTATTCCATCCAAACCATAGAAATCACATTAAAAATAGTTATATATATACCGCGGTGCCTGTATATAATTTTCTATCCTATGGTCAAGTGATACGGATATTTATCATTTCAATCCGCAATTTAAAAAAAAATAAAACTTTGCGGTTTTATCATTTCAAACCACAATCCCGAATGAAATGTAAAATGTATGCTAACTTGCAGTTTAATGATATCAAATAAAACATCCATTCAATAACACATCCATCATCCAATCACAAACATCAAGCAATATCAATCAACAACAATATATGTTTGGTAATATACAACAGGTAATAATTGGCAGTTTTATTTCAAATTATATTTATCAACTATTAATCTAACAATTTATATTCAGTGATAATTGACATAACTGTTAACTAGCAGTTCATATGCAAACAATAATTTCTAACAGCCAATTAACACGCAATAAAACAATTAAATTAACAGTCAAATTCAATAAAATGCAATTCTACAGATATGAATGAAATAACATGCCAAAAGCTCATAAATAAATTTCTATTCATTTCTAAAATTTATTTAACAAACATAAAAGCTTCTAGTAGTTGTGAGTGGGTTAAAACACTCACCTTTTGAATTTAAATCGAATTTAAACCCGATTTAAACCCAAAAATTCGCCCGTCTCAGAATTCGTCCAAACCAGCGTCATCGAGTCCGGAATTAAATTACGATCCTAACAAAAAAAATCGCGCGTAAATCGGATATCGTATGCAAAAGTTATAGTGAAAATTGCGAGTTGAAAAATCAAAATTAAATTAAACAAAATGGTACACATTTACATACTTGCCACCTCATCAAGCAATCATGCAGAGACCTTCCAGAACAACGCACAGACGCGCAACAGAGAACACGAACCCATACTTCATCAACCCAAATCGAAAATTCCTGCCAATCCAACCGTTGAAACTCGAAACAAACCACATAGATGCGATCCCCTCGGTTCCCTCTCCAAAACCCAGAAACCGTTTTCCGATCCGACGAAGTTTTGCGCGACGATGATGAACGATTTTGGGGCTGTTTGAATTTATTCTGGATGAACGACAGCTCCAATTGAAAAACGAATTTCACCAGTATATTACGCGTATCGAATACTTCAACATATATTTTTTCTGGAATTTTCTGAAATTTTTGAGTTTTGACTTTTGATTTTGAACTGTGGATGGATCTGGAATTGGATCTGAGATGTATACATTTGGGGAAGAGAAAAGAGTGAAGAAATGAACGTACAGCAAATGAAAAAGAAAGGAGCTAGGGTTTATAGATGTATATTTATAGATAGGCTAGAGGTAGGGTAGCTAGACTGGATACGCGAACGTGCGTGACAAACCATGGTCCAAAAAGCCCGCTATGCCTCCGGAGCCAAATTTGTGAAAACTATATATCCAAATAGGTGTTTTAAAATATTCTGAACGCGATGGAAAAAGTTTCGCGACCTAATTTGATCGTATGAAGAAGTTATGCAAAAAAAACAAAAATTTCAAATTGATTTCAAAATGCGTAAATTTCAAGGCGTTTCGAGTCCGTACGATCAAACGACAAGTCCGATCGCTACGAAAATTGAAACATTATTATAATTCAACGTTACGGATCCGATGAAACTGGTTTCGTCGAAATCCGAGTCCGTGACAAAAATGGCTATTTTTAATATTTATTAAATAAATTAAATAAATCATAAAAACAAACTTTATTTTTCAACTTCTATTATTAGCCAAATCTTATTACTTATATAATTCAATCAATTCCAATTGATTTAGCAGCTTGGATGTGAATTAAAATCTATAAACATATCAATTTGCAGTGTTAACATCTGCACTTTCTTATTATTTGGAATTTATAAATTTTATTCTCAGAACCCAATTATTTAATCTTATACCTTTATATTCTCATCTTAAACTAATTAAATAAATAACTTGATTTCCATTCCAGCTCATATGGTTTGCAATTCCTTTTTACCATAAATTAAATTCCAAACTATAAATAAACTTTATCTCCATTTATTCGCCTTAATTTATTTAAGGCAATCCTAAATTAATATCTATTGCAATGATTCCAAATATCATTCCCTCATTTTCTTAACTATTATTAATTCCAATCTTAATGAATTCAATATTATAGGTTTGATAAATCTATTAAATTCACTCAATTGTTTACAAATTCCATTTTTATATTCAATAACGTAATATTTTACGTTTAATTCCATTCTATTTGTAGTAAATACCATTTGTTGCATCTAATACTCAAATTATAAATATAAATCTTGCTTTCAAAAGCTATATCAACAATGGTCCAATTTAAAATAGAATTAGCTTTAACTTTATTTTATGGAATTTACTATTGCAATCAATCCAAATTACCACAAATTACATCTAAATAAATAAAGCTTGATTTCTATATTAACTTCTTTGGTTTCAATCAACCTTTTATTGTGAATATGTATTTCAAGGTAAAATTGAAATCTCTATATCCCTTTGATTTCAATATTTCATCCAATACCTACATATTCTAGCTAAATTTCAACTAACATATAAATTAGCTATTCCAACTTCCATTAATTTCGATTATCATACTATAGAAATTTAATTCCATTAACCACATAAATAAAAGTTGATCCCCATCTATTTACATTATATCACGTTTGCATAAATTTATTCAATGGTCACTTTTAATTAGAAACTATACAATTTCCAATCCAAATGTAAATCTTCCACTTTTGAATTCTTATATTAAATGGAATTTATTCTAGGTAATATTTTTACTAATATTTACTGATTCAACATTTATATGCTTCTTAAAATCAACTCCAACCAAATGTGACAATTTACATTTCATTTCTATGCAATATATACTCATTTTTATTCCATTCATTTGGTTACCGCGTTGAAATCTATTTATTACTAATACTAACGTTATTGTCATCAATTATAATTGGATTCCAAATTTTTATTCAATACTGTGAAAAATAACTTTCATATAAATCAAATCATTTTTATACCTAATTCAAATTGGATTATATTCCAATTCCTATAACTAGGTCTTAAGTCACCATTTACATATTTAACGTTTATTTAAATCTCCGTTTATAAATTTTAGAGTTTCTACTAAATTGAATTATACAACTTATGAACTTTAACAAATTTAGTCCACCTAATAAATTTTCTAATGTTTATATATTTGCAGTCCAATTCAGCTATCATTTCATTAATACCTTTTAAATCAACTAATTTTAACTAATAACTACCCACCAATTTACGTTAATCCAATCTATGCCACATAAATATTTAATTGTTAACATTAAATTATAATCACCATATCAATTCCTATATTTACTCAAATAAAAATCTTAAGACTTATATTTCCTTCTAAATTAGATTAGCAATTCTATTAAATTCAATTCATTAAATATTATTAATTTAACGGGTCGTTACACAATCCAAATAAAACGGGTGGGTACTAGTAAGAACAAATCTCATACTTAAAGAGTATGCATAAATAATATCGAATTCCAGACTTGAAAGAACGGACATAAATAATTAAACATAGAGAGGAGCACAAGGGAGCTATCAATGCCATTAAGGAAACAATTCAAAGATTTGAATTAACAAGGAAAAAAAGAAGTTTTTCCAACAACGGCAAGGAGGGTGCGCCCCTTTACCAAAAGTATATCTAAAGAAATATATTGAGAGGGTCATATACTCTGTGACACCTCTCGGGCACTTCCAAACCAGACCCCGCCAACCTTACGAAGAATCCGAGCACTTCACATCTTAATACGCAAACCGAATCCAATATAGTGTTGATATAAAAATACCCTAATGGGAGCAACCACACATAGCTTGGCTTTCACTCGCTCTTAGGGTATAGTCATTTCTAACAGAGGATAATAAATCTCAAATGAGCAACATATTGTCTTAGAGTGATGAAATAAAAAGAGAAAGCAGAATCAAAGTCGATAGTCGATAAATCTACTATCGGGGAATGATAAGATGATTATTTTCACTTGCGCTTGATTTTCACATTACAACCATTTAAAGATATTTTAAAATACTCTTTAAAATATTCTTTTAAAAAGGCAAATTATACTTTCTAAGCGTATTAAACCAAGGTAAAAAAAAACGTAAAAACATTGTTTATTATAAACCCAAAACAATTTACACTTAGCTTTATTTGGAATAATTCTTTTAAAAGATCTTCTTGTTTACAAACTTCTATTTACAAGTTTTAAAACAATATTTATTATCTCAAAAGATAATAAATAAATTAAATTACTTTTACAAATCAAAACAAATGTTAATCATCCCGATGGATGATTTGTAACATCCATTTATAACTTTAAAACCACATTAATTTTCCAAAGAAAATAAATCAAATTTAGTATCCTTTTTATAAATTTAAACCAACATTAATTATCCTAAAAGATAATTAATCAAGTTTATAATGTCTTTTAATAAATCGATCAATATCTTTGTTAAAGAGTTAATTGCCTCAAAAACAACTTTATTTAATTAGTAAATTAACTTTTGAACCTTACTAAATCAGTGTATTAACTTTAATACACTAAATTATTGAATTAACTTTAAAACAATTTTATTAAATCAATTATTTAACTTTTAAAACACCATTAATTAAAAAGATTAACTAAATTCAAATATCATTAATTAAAATGGTAAATTAGATTTAAACATCGTTAATTAAAATGATTAAATAAATTTAAAACATCATTAATTAAAATAGTTAATAAAACTCAGATATCATTATTTAAAATGATTAATTACATTTAAATGTCATTAATTAAAAATACTTACTATACCCAAAAATGATTAATATTTAAATATCATTAATCAAAACGATTAATTAAATCTAAACGTCATTAGCTAAAATGATTTATTAACTTAAAACATCATTACTTAAAATGATTAATTAAATTCAAATATCATTGATCAAAATGATTAATTTAATCCAAATATCATTAGTTAAAAGAATTTGATAAATTTTAAACATCATTAACTAAAATGATTAATTAATTTAAATATCATTAATCAAAATGATTGATGAATTTAAATATCTTTTTTGTGAAAATACAATTTCAAGCCAATACACATGACGTTATAGCAAAAATTGCTATAAAGACAGTCTAACAATTTAAATTGAATATCACGATTAATTTCAAATAAACATCAATATATACAACACAAAGAAATAAATAATTATTATTGACGAGAAACCCCTTTCCGATCTCTCTTCGAATGTTCCCTATAAAACAATGTTATGGACAATATATATAATCTTATGGTTTACGGTAATTAAGTTAATATGTCATCCATTTTCCAAAACAAAATTTTCAACCAAACAACCAATCAAACAACAACAACAGTATCTACATTATCAACCAAGCTTGCAATAATAAATTTATAGCATCATAAATATTATATAGCTAATTTAAAGGTAAGTAAACTCACATAAATTCTAGTTATTTCCAAAAGCGTTCCAGTTTGAACTTCGATTTTAGTCCAAAATTCCATTAGTCTTGATTTTGACCAAACCAATTCCATTGCGTAGCTAATGATCCCGCAAATACAACGCAAATGAACACGTTCGATTCGAACCTCGTGTGAGCAAGTTATGCATTTTATAAGTTTTCAAAATTAATTAAATAATTAAATACATTAATCGCTTAATTAACAAATCATTTACCCTTAAAATCAACTTTCCCAACATAAACTAAATACTACACACAAATGTCGCTGGCCATTCCAAGCTCGTACACGCACATGAGAACACCATTCCCCGACCACCGTTCGATAATCAGCCATCGATGTTGAACTCCCCTTACCGATCTTGACTACATGGACTCCGCAACCTTCACTTCGGTCATCAAAAATGAAATGCGACCCACACTCCACTTCATCCGTGCAATGGATGGAAACCACCCTAGAGGTCCAGACCTCACCAAACTCCACCTATGCTCGCCTTCGCCAGAGGAACCCAATGCTAACCAATTCCACACAACTCCTCCCCTTGCTCCGCCTAACACTAAGAAAGGTCGGGCCACCCAAAACATCATCATTCTGTCCAAGATGGGTATCACCACGTGTATCTTGCTCTCACGAATCCAATAAAATAAGTTTCATGATTTATTGTTAAGTATTTGAATTGATTTTGAATTTTGAAGATTAGGACATGATTTCGCTTGCTGGTGTTAGCACATAAAGAAGGAGGAGTGAAATGTTTCATAAAGCAAGAGGGAAAATGAAGATTATAAAAATGAAAAGAAGGTATAAGTGATTTTACCTAGATTTATAACTAAATAAAATAATAGAAAATATAAAACATAATTATTATATTTCTCCAAAACAAATATTTCCTAGAGGGAGAGAGATTAATGCAAGAAACATGTTTGTGTGCTTGTATATTCTTATGTCTGTTTTTTATAAGAAGTTTTGGATCACTCTACTGTACAATATTCCTTTCGTTTACGAACTATGAATGACATAAATAAAAATACGATCATATACAACAATATGATACGATCACAAACAACAATACAATTGACAGGTTGTATTATTCCGAGAAGAAAAATACCGGTACATGCCACATAATGCTTTAAATAGGAATTTAATTATTTTTAAAATTAAAAATTATGGAAAAATCCTATAAATTAAATTAAAAACACGTCACCAAAAATCAAGTCATTATATTACAATTTGATTTTCTTGTTATTTATTATTCAACCCATTTATTACTATAAATAAATTTGCAAAAAAATTCACCATTATCATTTATTAATTAAAAGGAGTTAAATAAGGCTATTGAACCCATTTAATTCCCAATTCAAATATAAAATAATCACCATATTTGAATATAAATAGTTTATATTTTAAAATCAATTATTTAAATGAGCACTATACTAGAATTTAAGTTATTAAATTCCAAAATCCAATTATTTAAATATTAAAAATCCAACGACCAAAATTCTGGTTTGTTACGTTCTCCTTCCTTAATAGAATTTCATCCTTGAAATTCCTAAGGAGGAAAATGTCATTAAACCCTTAAGATTTTAAAAAACCTATTAAGCATTTTAAGTCCCTAATTTTTAGAAAATTTCAACAGCACCTCGTTTGCGCGGCTCAATCGGAAAAACTATAAATTGCCACTATGGGCCTCAATCCAAATAAAAGAAAACAATAGTCAAATGGCCTCCCATATCTGTGGCATAAAATCATCAAACAATTCCAATTTCTAAATCTGCTACGTACGTTTTTGCGTTTGATTTATATATTTGTAAGCAATTTTGTAACGCCCCACCCCGAGACCCACCTTAGTAAAGAGAATTAACGAGTAATTCTGTCTACTAAAGTGGAGAAAAGGGTTGGTTAAGGGCGACCATCTATAGCTTTGTCTTAAACATCTACTGAATACGTCGATAAATGCAATATAATTTTTCTTTTCTATCTCAATGGATCGACATACATAGTAAATGTTGAATCCGAAACTATAGGTGGTTGACGGATCTATCAGAACAAAATACAATAACTAAATGTAAAGCACATCAAAGAACAGTAATCGACATCATATATATACATATACACTGATACATGTTTAGTACAATACAATATGAATACAATAAAGGTGGTACTCGACCACACCATATACATCAAATCAAATGTAAAAACATCAGAGTATGCAGAGGAAATAAACTACTCAAGCGAAAGAAGAGATGATATCCAACACCAACTTCAAGCTAAGTCCAATAGATGATACCTGAAACAACTCGGTCTGACCCGAGTATAAATACACGGGTCAGTCTAGCTACACAAATCAGTCAATATCGATAATATGAAGCAGAATGGATATAGTGATACTTCTTCTCGAATGAGGAGAAGGATTAGATAACTCATAGCTCAATAATTAAGTAACAAACGCTACCTAAGTGACAAAATACCTCGAAAGAGGTAACTAAACTCAATACTAAATAAAACACAAGTGCCTCATATCATTAGCGATAACCCATAATGAACTCAAATCAACTCATGTAAAACTCAAGCAAAACTCAAATAGTTCGATGAACCATTACTCCAAAAGGGAGAAAACTCATCTCAATCACAAATAGAAGTCATGAAAGCAACACAAGACAACTCCATAAGAATGTGAGATCTCAAACTCATAAGTAGGCCAAGACGGCTAAATCTCACACATACATCTCAATCATAAAAACTCATGGAACTCGATGCGAATTCAAACTCAATAAAGAATTCGATGCATGTTCAAAACTCAGAAAATCTTAACATTAATTCGCCAAAACGGCGAATTCAAAACTCAAAAAATCCGGATTGGCCATATCCCTGAATACAGTGCCGAAGCAATGCTGCACGTGCTAAACTCAGACGGCCGAAGCCTTAGACAAGGTCGCTGACACCTTCCAAAGCAGTTCATCCTCATGACAAGATCGCTGACACCTTTCCAAAGCAGTTCGTCCTCATGACAAGGTCGCTGACACCTTTCCAAAGCAGTTCGTCCTCATGACAAGGTCGCTGACACCTTTCCAAGCCATTTTGTCATCCCTAACAAGGTCGCTAACACCTCCAAAGCAGTTCGTCCTCATGACAAGGTCGCTGACACCTCTTCAAGCCGTTTTGTCAGCCCTAACAAGGTCGCTAACACCTCCCAAAGCAGTTCTGTTAGGTAAACATCGTAAATGTGTCACAAACTCACGGATAGGAACCCGAAAAGTGTTAACGTGTCCCATACCACACATTCACACTTTCCCGTTTACTAGCCGTTAGTTGATGCTACACTAAAAACATCATAAAACTCAGAAAATTATATCTCGCATAGTCTCATTGGCGAGTGATAAAGAGATACCATACTTGTCTCATCTCATCTCATCGACAAGTATTAAATAGCATCATAACTTGTCTCATCTCATCGACAAGTGAAAAACATCATAATGGTTTCTCATAAACCATAAATCTCAAAATATGAAATCATAAACTCAAGACTTGCCTTATGTCATTGGCAAGTAAATAAAACAACATGATGGTTCTCATCGATCAAACTCCTACATAGGAAATCTCAAACCATAATATTTGCCAAATATTGGTCATCTTAAATAATTCCAATAAAATAGGAATTATAAAACTCAAAATACGCCATAAAATGGCAAAACATCTCAGAATTATTAAACTCAAATAGCTTCGATCGTACAAGTCCGGAATTAACCGAAATAGTAAACGCACATGTCACATACCATATGTTTTACTAAATCGTTTAATTCTCTTTCTTATATGTTCGAATAGTACAAAAGTGTATGTTTTATATTTAAAATAGTTTATTAGAGAAAACAAGCTTTTAAAACTTTTTCCCGAAAAGATTAATAAAACCGATATTTGAAATTCTTTTATTATAGGGAATAAATGGTTTTTTTATTAGAAAAATAATTTTAAAATACTATATCATAATAATTTGAAATTTCAATTTATTTCATAAATTATTCAAATTTTTTTTAGTGAAAACAGTACTCGAAAACAATGAAAAACAAGAAAGATAACTCCAGACCGATAACTTGAGTTCAATACGAATTCAATTCGAATTTAATTAAAAATCAATCCGAATTCTATTTGAATTTGAATTTTAAAATTTTGAAATATATCTAGCCTATAGATAGGCATCATAGCTCTCCAAAATCTCAAAAACATCATCAAAACCGGAAGAGAATAAGAGTAAAAATGAGCTAATACAATTCTAAGGTCGATGTTAGTTGTTGTTGTCATCTTGTTCTCAAGACAGCAGCTTATAACCATAATTTCAACCAAGAAAACTTCAAAATTATAGAAAACACAATGAACAAATCTTGTATTATATAATTTAAGCTTTCCGAAACATTTAAAATTATCAAACTCGGATAAGAAACGAAGAAGTTATGGCCAATTTTGTTTCAGCCTTAAGCACAGAGCAAATATTGCTTTTGCTCTCGGTACAACAGTAGAAAAATTAGATTTTGACATAGAAAATCTCTAAATTACAGAAAATATAATGCATGAAAGTTGTAGAATATGATTTTTTCTTTCCTAAACATCTAAAATTATGAAAATCGGATCAAAAACGAAGAAGTTATGGCCAATTTTGTTTCAGCCTTAAGCACAGAGCAAATATTGTTTTTGCTCTCGGGACAACAGTAGAAAAATTGGATTTTCACATAGCAAACCTCTAAATTACAGAAAACACAATACATGAAAGTTGTTCCTTATAAATATATCTTCCAAATGGAAAAAGTCTCACTCAATTCCGATTTGTCATTCAAAAGTTATGGTAATTTTAAGATCAAGTTTCAACAAAAAAAAAATTTGCACAGAGCAGAGCTGCGTACATCAGTTTCAAACTAAATTTCGACCCTATAGATCATAGAATTAGCAGAAACTTACAACATGAAAGTTGTTCCTTTCTGTATTAGCTTTCTAAGAAAAAGAAGCATACATAATTTGGGTTTATGGCTTAAAAGTTATGGTCATTTTACTGTCAGATATCAACTCAGGTAATTTCAAATGGTTGTGCTATAACATCAGTTTCAAACTTAATTTAGACCCTTTTAAACATAGAATTTCGAAAATTGATTCAAATAGAACTTATAGATTATTTAAATATCTTTCTATCACAAAAAGAATGAATGAATTCGGATCATACTACACTGAGATATTGCTGTTTTACTGCAGCAATGTTCATAAAACAATAATTCAGCAACCACTTTGCAAATTTCAACAATTCAATCAAATTACTCAAATCATTCAACTATTTATCGATATATATATATATCACTCAATTCAAAGAATTAATACTTTATAGAGATAGATATGTGAGTTTGCAACTCACCTTAGAAATTTGAAGAGCAAACCCCATGGAAATTTGAAGAAAGATGGAAGCTTGCCATTGATTTTAGCTTCTAGAATATGAAAAAGAGGTTTATAGAGACATGCAAGTACAAAAACTCAATTACAAACATTAACTCACAAAAAATCAGAAATAGATGAGAGGAATTTGAGTTTTGGCTTTGATTACCTGAAGTAAATTGGCTTTGAATTGATTATTACAGCAAATGATTGACTAAAGTTGGGGATTTTGGCTTTTGTTTTCAAAGAGGAAATGGGTTTATCTTCCTTTTTCTTAGTTTACAGGAAGAAGGAAAAATACAGTATGTTATAGAAATGAGAAGGAGATGTTTCTTCTTTTTTGGTTATGAAATTTAATGGGCTTAGACCCAACAACTAAATTAATTTAGCCTCTAAATGAAATTAACACACCAAAATCACTTATACACTAATATATTTCAAGTTAAAACAATTATATGTAAATATTTTCACTTCTACAAAATCACACAACATATTTTATGTTCTAAAATTTATTTTACAACAAAATAAAAGATATTTTTGAATTAAAAATTATTTTCATTAATAAAAATTCTTATTTTAATTAAATAAACAATTTACACAAATATCTACACAAAAACCATTTTCAACTCCAAAAATTACACAAAAATAATTTTCTTGTATAATAAAAGGCAACAAACCATTTTAACATTATTCTTACTTCCAAATTTTTTTTTCTCCAATAAATTACCAAATTAATATATTCATTTTCCACCATTTATTACCAACATTATCATATTAACTCCATTTATTCTTTCCAAATTCATTGTTTGTTCAAATTAAACAATTTTTAAGTCTCCATTTTATTTTTATTTCTCCATTATTAAATTATAACCACTGTTATAATTAAATTTTCAAGTAATCACCAAAACCAAGATTATTACAGACTCTCCCCCTTATAAAAATTGCGTCCTCGCAATTCCTAGAGACGAACTAGAAACAACACGATTTAATTTCATCAAGCAAAGAGAAAAATAGACATGCTCGAAACTCAAACCATTCATACTCTCAGCATAGAATGGTAGAGAGAAATAAGGAAAAACTCTCATGGTTAATCCAATGGTCCATCATATGCTAATATAGTGATTAGCAAACCATCTAATTTTCCAAGCTACTTGAAAGAATTTCAAAGATATCCCATCTTCGGATCAATACTCAATAAAAAGCTCAACAAATAATATATCAAATAAGATAGATTTCTTAAAACTCTATGAATAGGGTCGGGATCAAACTCATTCAAACCCAAACTCTAAGCAACAAAAATGATCATCAACACAATTTTCCGCATAATAATATGGAAAGAACATCTTCACAACAAGGATAGACTCGATAGACAAGATAGATAAATCACACAAAATGGCTTCTCACAAGGCCACCAAAATCGAACGACCACGAAAATGCACGTCGTTGATAATAGCTCAAAGATAGAATATACTCAAGAACAAGAATATACATTCAAATTACCTTTTAATCCAAGATATTTATAATTTTAAATCTCAACATCTTTTAAATTTTTAAATCTCAATTTTCAACATTTGAAAATTTCTCAAGCTCTTTACTATATTACTTAGTAAGTAATTTAAAACTCAAAGTTAAAATTCAAATTTCTTCTCTTACTTCAAAATTAATTTCCAAAGAAATTTGTAAATCAATAATAATATTCCTCAAAATAAATTAAGGGTTTAAATTCCCTTTACTCTTCTCTTAAAACATCCAATGTACATAATATAGATTCTAAAATCTCAAAATATACTCTCAATAAAGTATAGCTCAAGAATATTCTCACCTATTCTCATCTTTTTAATTTAAAATAAATAAATGGCATTGCCTCGCCATTGAGTCTTTAATAAATAAATATACCTATTGGCTGCATAGTTGACCGAACGATCAAAACTGCCTCGCCACTCTATTACTCATTTCTAAAATCGATGGCTGCAATTACCATTCAAAAATAAATTTTATATTTAATCTCAAAATATGATTTTCAAAATCTCAATCCTTAAAACACAAATCATCGTGTCTGATTGCCACACCATAGCATTTAGGAGATTCCTATAGATAATGTTGATCAAGCGTATCGACCAGAACTCTTAACTACTCGATGGATAACCCAACACTCTCAAATTATTACTATGAAAGAATACTACTCGTATAAGTATATTCTCAAAACATTCTTTGATTTTTAAAATATCTCAAAACTCCAATTTCTCTTTTTAAAACTCATGTATATAGCTTCAGAAACTCAAACCAAAGAACATTGAGAGAGTGCATGGAGATATTCCTAGAGTACGCGATTCACAAAATCAACAGAAGGAGATGAAGTGTTCGTCAACTCCTACATGAGGACGAGCCACTCTCGGAAATCATCAAGACCAAAGATAAGTAAGATATTCTCCTTGAAGGAAAAGAAGCATACAAACCACAAATCATTACTTCAAACAAAGTAATGCTGCAAAGGATAACACCGATTGAATATTCGAAAAGGATAACTTAAAGAAACTGAATGACAAACTCAGTCGAACTCGAATAATCTAGAAACTCACCTCATTCCTTAGTGGATATCCTCGTGGAAGGATAATTGAAGAGCTAAGAGCCAGGAATAAGGTTACCTCAACATTCGATTGCCTGATTGGATGTCAAATCCAAACGGACTTGCAAAAATAAACAAAGTCACCTTGATTGGAATTCGAGATGTATCATCAACATCTCGATACTCAAGAGTGATTACAGAAACATCGAAATCATCATTAACATTCCAGAGTGATAGAAATAATGAACCAATCAAATTAGGATGCCTAAATAAATAAAGGATCCTATAACAACCAAAAGGATCGGACTTAACATCAAATAAGTCAATCTATCTCAAATCAAATACATCTCAATATAGTGAGTAATAAACAAATACTCACTAAAGCAGCAACAAATAGAAAACTCGAAATGCTCACAACAAGCCAATAGTTGTGGACCCCTTAATAGGATTCACAACTCCTAAGGGAATGCAACAAGAATGCTTTAAGGAAATCAATCAGCTCCATCGATACGAACTCACTCGCATCGACAAAAATAAGAATACAATAATCCTAAATAAAATTATTTACGATAATATGACATCAAACTCTATTATGGAATACTACGGAATACAATATACATATTCCTAGACATATTCCATCTCAACATATCCTAATACACGAAAAAGAATCAAAGCACGATTCGAAAACAAGCTCGAATAAAGGACAATGATTCACTCGTATTGTACTTCGACGTATCGTGATATACTTACTGTTCTATGTTTATTCTACTTTGTTCTGACCACAGCTCTGATACCAAACTGTAACGCCCCACCCCGAGACCCACCTTAGTAAAGAGAATTAATGAGTAATTCTGTCTACTAAAGTGGAGAATAGGGTTGTTTAAGGGCGACCATCTATAACTTTGTCTTAAACATCTACTGAATACGTCGATAAATGCAATATAATTTTTCTTTTCTATCTCAATGGATCGACATACACAGTAAATGTTTAATCCAAAACTATAGGTGGTTGACGGATCTATCAGAACAAAATACAATAACTAAATGTAATGCACACCACAGAACAGTAATCGACATCATATATATACATATACATTGATACATGTTTAGTACAATACAATATGAATACAATAAAGGTGGTACTCGACCACACCATATACATCAAATCAAATGTAAAAACATCAGAGTATGCAGAGGAAATAAACTACTCAAGCGAAAGAAGAGATGATATCCAACACCAACTTCAAGCTAAGTCCAATAGATGATACCTGAAACAACTCGGTATGAGCCGAGTACAAATACACGGGTCAGTCTAGCTACACAAATCAGTCAATATCGATAATATGAAGCAGAATGGATATAGTGATACTTCTTCTCGAATGAGGAGAAGGATTAGATAACTCATAGCTCAATAATTAAGTAACAAACGCTAACTAAGTGACAAAATACCTCGAAAGAGGTAACTAAACTCAATACTCAATAAAACACAAGTGCCTCATATCATTAGCGATAACCTATAATGAACTCAAATCAACTCATGTAAAACACAAGAAAAACTCAAATGGTTCGATGAACCATTACTCCAAAAGGGAGAAAACTCATCTCAATCACAAATAGAAGTCATGAAAGCAACACAAGACAACTCCATAAGAATGTGAGATCTCAAACTCATAAGTAGGCCAAGACGGCTAAATCTCACACATACATCTCAATCATAAAAACTCATGGAACTCGATGCGAATTCAAACTCAATAAAGAATTCGATGCATGTTCAAAAATCAGAAAATCTTAACATTAATGCGCCAAAACGACGAATTCAAAACTCAAAAAACCTAGATTGGCCATATCCCTGAATACAGTGCCGAAGCAAAGTTGCACATGCTAAACTCAGATGGCCGAAGCCTTAAACAAGATCGCTGACACCTTCCAAAGCAGTTCATCATCATGACAAGGTCGCTGACACCTTTCCAAAGCAGTTCTTCCTCATGACAAGGTCGCTGATACCTTTCCAAACCATTTTGTCATCCCCAACAAGGTCGCTAACACCTCCAAAGCAGTTCGTCCTCATGACAAGGTCGATGACACCTCTTCAAGCCGTTTTGTCATCCCTAACAAGGTCGCTAACACCTCCCAAAGCAGTTCTGTTAGGTAAACATCGTGAATGTGTCACAAACTCACGGATAGGAACCAGAAAAGTGTTAACGTGTGTCCCATACCACACATTCGCACTTTGCGGTTTAATAACCGTTAGTTGATGCCACACTAAAAACATCGTAAAACTCAGAAAATTATATCTCGCCTAGTCTCATTGGCGAGTGATAAAGAGATACCATACTTGTCTCATCTCATCGACAAGTATTAAATGGCATCATAACTTGTCTCATCTCATCGACAAGTGAAAAACATCATAATGGTTTCTCATAAACCATAAATCTCAAAATATGAAATCATAAACTCAAGACTTGCCTTATGTCATTGGCAAGTAAATAAAACATCGTGATGGTTCTCATCGATCAAACTCCTACATAAGAAATCTCAAACCATAATACTTGCCAAATATTGGCCATCTTAAATAATTCCAATAAAATAGGAATTATAAAACTCAAAATACGCCATAAAATGACAAAACATTTCAGAATTATCAAACTCAAATAGCTTCGATCGTACAAGTCCGGAATTAACCGAAATAGTAAACACACATGTCACATACCACGTGTTTTACTAAATCGTTTAATTCTCTTTCTTATACGTTCGAATAGTATAAAAGTGTATGTTTTATATTTAAAATAGTTTACTAGAGAAAACAACCTTTTAAAACTTTTTCTCGAAAAGATTAATAAAACCCATATTTGAAATTCTTTTTTTATAGGGAATAAATAGGTTTTTTTTTACTAGAAAAATAATTTTAAAATACTATATCATAATAATTTGAAATGTCAATTTATTTCATAAATTACTTCAAAAATTGTTTAGTGAAAACAGTACTCGAAAACAATGAAAAACAAGAAAGATAACTCAAGACCGATAACTTGAGTTCAATACGAATTCAATTCGAATTTAATTAAAAATCAATCCGAATTCTATTTAAATTTGAATTTTAAAATTTTCAAATATAGCTAGCCTATAGATAGGCATCACAGCTCTCAAAAATCTCAAAAACATCATCAAAATCGGAGAAGAATAAGAGTAAAAATGAGCTAATACAATTCTAAGGTCAATGTTAGTTGTTGTTGTCATCTTGTTCTCAGGACAGCAACTTATAACCATAATTTCAACCAAGAAAACTTCAAAATTCTAGAAAACACAATGAACAAATCTCATAGTACATAATTTAAGCTTTCCAAAACATCTAAAATTATCAAAATCGGATAAGAAACGAAGAAGTTATGGCCAATTTTGTTTCAATCTTAAGCACAGAGCAAATATTGCTTTTGCTCTCGGGACAACAGTAGAAAAAGTAGATTTTGACATAGCAAACTTCTAAACTACAGAAAATATAATACATGAAAGTTGTATAATATGATTTGTGCTTTCCGAAACATCTAAAATTATGAAAATGGGATCAAAACCGAAGAAGTTATGGCCAATTTTGTTTCAGCCTTAAGCACAGAGCAAATATTGCTTTTGCTCTCGGGACAACAGTAGAAAAGTTGGATTTTGACATAGCAAACCTCTAAATTACAGAAAACAATACATGAAAGTTGTTCCTTATAAATATATCTTCCAACTGGAGAAAGTGCCACTCAATTCCAATTTGTCATTCAAAAGTTATGGTAATTTTAAGATCAGGTTTCAACAAAAAAAATTGCACAGAGCAGAGCTGCGTACATCAGTTTCAAACCAAATTTCGACCCCATAGATCATAGAATTAGCAGAAACTTACAACATGAAAGTTGTTCCTTTATGTCTTAGCTTTCCAAAAAAAAGAAGTACACATAATTTGGGTTTATGGTTTAAACATTATGGCCATTTTACTGTCATATATCAACTCTGGAAATTTCAAATGGTTGTGCTAAAACATCAGTTTCAAACTTAATTTCGACCCTTTTAACCATAGAATTTCGAAAAATGATTCAAATAGAACTTATAGCTTATTTAAATATCTTTCTATCACAAAAAGAATGAATGAATTCGGATCATTCTACACTGAGATATTGTTGTTTTACTGCAGCAATGTTCATAAAATAATAATTCAGCAACCACTTTGCAAATTTCAACAATTCAATCAAATTACTCAAATCATTCAACTGTTTATCGATATATATCACTCAATTCAAAGAATTAATACATTATAGAGACAGATATGTGAGTTTGCAACTCACCTTAGAAATTTGATGAGCAAACCCCATGGAAATTTGAAGAAAGATGGAAGCTTGCCATTGATTTTAGCTTCTAGAATATGAAAAGGACGTTTTGTAGAGACATGCAAGTACAAAAACTCAATTACAAACATTAACTCACAAAAAATCAGAAATAGATGAGAGGAATTTGAGTTTTCGCTTTGATTACCTGATGTAAATTGGCTTTGAATTGATTATTACAGCAAATGATCGACTAAAGTTGGGGATTTTGGCTTTTGTTTTCAAAGAGGAAATGGGTTTATCTTCCTTTTTCTTAGTTTACAGGAAGAAGGAAAAATACAGTACGTTATAGAAATGAGAAGGAGATGTTTCTTCTTTTTTGGTTATGAAATTTAATGGGCTTAGACCCAACAACTAAATTAATTTAGCCTCTAAATGAAATTAACACACCAAAATCACTTATACACTAATATATTTCAAGTTGAAACAATTATATGTAAATATTTTCACTTCTATAAAATCACACAACATATTTTATGTTCTAAAATTTATTTTACAACAAAATAAAAGATATTTTTGAATTAATAGTGGTCCAGTGGTTAAGACATAGTGGAGTTGCTACATATGGTTGTAGTGGCACCGGTTCGAATCCCAACGGCCACAATAATGAGACATAGTGCACGGCCACTTATAAAACCGGCTAACCGAAGGCCAGGGCAAACATAGTTTCCTTGGCCCCAAAGTTTTTTGTCAAGTTCTAGTGGTCCAGTGGTTAAGATATAGTGGAGTTGCTATATATGGTTGTAGTGGCACCGGTTCGAATCCCAGCGGCCACAATAATGAGACATAGTGCACGGCCACTTATAAAACCGGTTAACTAAAGGCCAGGGCAAACATAGTTTCATTGGCCCCAAAGATTTTTGTCCGCAAGCATAGCTCAGCCGGTTGAGGACTACCTTGCAACTATGGAACAAAGTTCCTGCAGGTTGCGGATTCAAGTCCCGCAGTTGAGATATGTTTCCCTTAAGGCCTTGAGCGGTCTATCCTCAACAAAGCAGAAAATGGTAGAGGATTAATGCTTTTGGCTGGGCTGGCTAAAAAGGGGGCTCAGTGTGGCGGATAGCTGTATCCCCTAGCTCTATTCTCCGGAGAAGGGTTTTTAAAAAAAATAAACAAAAATTCTTATTTAATTAAATAAACAATTTACACAAATATCTACACAAAAACCATTTTCAACTCCAAAAATTACACAAAAATAATTTTCTTGTATAATAAAAGGCAACAAACCATTTTAACATTATTCTTACTTCCAAAAATTATTATTATTTTCAATAAATTACCAAATTAATATATTCATTTTCCACCATTTATTACCAACATTATCATATTAACTCCATTTATTCTTTCCAAATTTATTGTTTGTTCAAAATAAATAATTTTTAAGTCTCCAATTTATTTTTATTTCTCCATTATTAAATTATAGCCACTGTTATAATTAAATTTTCAGGTAATCACCAAAACCAAGGTTGTTACAAATTTACATCTCGATGCAAATATAGGTGCGCAAAAAGTCAAGTAGAAATCCCTTGCTTCTATGTATTTATATTATCCAAAGAGTCACACTGATAAAAGAGAAATATACAAGTTATCTTTATCATAAACTCAGAAAACATAATGTAATAATCATATGAAATAAAGTAATAAGATGCAAATGATAATAATGAAGCTACCCTACATGCAAAAACTACCATGATATAAATTTACAAACATCTCTAATATGAAATAATGCTATAAACAACCAAAAAGCAACATATCAACCATATGCAATAAATTACAGAGAACACTCTATGATAAATACTAGGCATTCAATATTTTCAAAAGATATATTTAGAACTAAATGCCCGGGTTTTCTATTCAAAACTTATCAAATTCCTTCCGAAAAAGAAATATATCAAAATCAAAATTAATTATGACAAGGAAAGGGCTCTCCCTAGCGAAGCATGGTATAACTCAAGAATCAAACAACATAGAGCATCCGATGGTATTCTGATTCCTCCAAAAACAACTAAAGTAAATAAGTATACCTGGCGAGTCTCCCTAATCGAAAAACCCACAATTGCCCAAATGTAGTCATAATAAAAACAGTTGAAAAATCACTTCAAAAATACTCTTTTCAACATTCCGCAAAATAATACTTCATCAATATTTTTTTTTCAAAAGCACAGGGAGTTAAATCCTAATAAACAACAATTCAAATACTTTTGTTTGTAAATTCAAACTTTATAAAATATGGTATACAAATCACACAACCAATCAAATCAAATTCCATATACGAATAAACTAACGCCATCAATCAATCAAATTCCACAAGGGAAAAATCTATCACTTAACATTATTTAAAATGTCAAATGACTAACAACCAGATGTATAATTTTGCTTAAGTTCACAAAATTTCTTAAGTCACATACTAAGTATACAATTGTATTTAAGTCCATATGATATATTTATATATAAATCATCCATACAATATATTTGATCTGATCACTTGCTTGAATACATAGACTTCTACTTTCGAACTAACATTACTCACTCGATCTCTCTTCCAATCTCCTTGCATAGTTATATAATATGATAGAAAAATTTAGTATATATCGAGAATCTGAATCAAGTGTTCGCTGATAAGAATCAAGTGAGAAATCCTTTTTTGGACTAGTGTGAATCACTCGAATTTATGTATTCGAATCCTAGATCAAGAACCATGCGAATAGAATGATCTACGTATAACTTACATACTTAATTCAATTGGTTTCTTAATTATACCAACTCTTATTAATCACTTACATTTTCCATTTTGTATTTTATTCAACACTAAAATTATTTTATGAATTACTTCATAAATTTGACCCAAGTTAATAAATATTTTACAAGGACAATTCTTTATAAAGCAACAAATAAAAGTTTACTCTATTTTTTATTTACTTGCATAAAGGAGTGTACACAAAACATAAATTTTGTTTTATTTGCTTTTATTTTTCCCAAAATTTAATTGGAAGTCTAAGCAAAATATGGACCATTAAAACTGAATCAACCCTTCGACCTCTTTACCTTAGAGTGCTCTAAGGACAAATGTTCATGGATCGGCTTATTATCACTGAATAATTTGCACAACTTATATGATTAACAAAATCTATGGTTATAATTAAATAAATTTACCAAAATCTTTCTATCTAATTTAGCCCACTTAAAACTTGAGTTAGATTATTTCTTTTCTATCCAAGAGTTTTAAAATTTTCATTTACCAAATTATTATTCAAAATAACTTTAATTTTAAACTTGTTTCCTTTAAGGAAACTTGAGACTACCCAGTTTTTTTATATGAAATAACTTCAAACAATTTATTTACCAAATCTCACTTTAGTTTCATACGGATTTGAACTCATTTCGATCACACAATGGTAAAGAGAATAATTTACTAATTGCCCCAAAACGATCACTTAAGCCAACATCCAGCCGTCACTTAGAAGATTATTCTGATTATCATAAAACTAATCGAGATGTTTTCCTTGAGTTACCCTAAATAAAAGGCATTCCATTTAAAATTTCTCTTCCATTATATATAATTTAGAAATACTTCAAGTAATACTACTATTATATTTTTTCAAAAACCTTTTGAAATTATTTCAAACAACTCCGGATTTTAAAATCAAAAATCCTTTTTAAAACATATTTTATAAATCAAATCTATAAAAAATTACCTTTATAAAAAAATCATTTTATATTATCATATTTTTCCTTTATTATAATAAAATTTTCTCAAATATTTATTCTCCAAGAGGTTCGTTTTGACTTAACATTTACTCCAAACACCTTATAGTCAAATTGTGAAACTTAATTCACAAGAGGTTCGTTTTAGTGTAGTTACAATTATCAAAAAAATGTATGCTTATAAACTAGTTGAGCATGGATTAACAACCAACAAACAGTTGTCAATATCCTAAACTATCTTAGCATAAAAAATCAAACAATAATGATAATAAAGAAGTATTATCATTAACAAAAAAATGCTATAAATAATTATATAAGTTTGAAAATTATTCCTTTATATATTAAAATAAAGGTAAAATATTTCACTTACCAAAATTCTAAAAATCAATATCGTGTCCATTTGTCTTGTTCAAGTGTTTAGAAATCCCTATCGATAACGTGGCATCCCACGTCTCGACCAGAATTCATAAATAACTCAACGGACCAATTAATACAGTGCGTTTTTATAACAATAACAACTACATCCTCATATATATACTACACTCAACTCATTCTAGGGGTGTGTAACGACCCGTATTTTTATTTATTTTAAATTATTAAATTTAATGCAATTATTAAATAAAAATGGATAAATAATAGAATCTTGAGTTCTAAGCTAGATAAAAATAATTTCCAAGCTTATTTAAAATCTATTTACAAGAATGATGATAAATAAAATCCTTGAATTGAATTTAAAAGTGTTTTACTCGATTTTTAAAATAACTCGTTTAAATTAACCAAAGAAAATAACCTTCTGGGGCACAGTCTTGGATTTTGACAAACCTAGTTCCGTTGGATCCGTAACAGTGTATTATTATAATATTTCAAACTTCGTAGTGTTTAGAGTTACCATTTGGTCGTACAGAATGGAAAAGTGTGGAATTTAATATCGAAAATTTAATACAATAATTAGGTTGAAAAAGCTATCTACGACATACGATCGAACTGGAACTCAAGACATATTCCATTGTGTTTGGAATAGGGATCAAAAATTATAAACGCCAGGCGGCACACTTGGTTTGGAGTTCGTCCAAAAATACACGTAAATAGTCGAAAAAATATTGAAATAATAGATTACACGTATATATATGCACGCGTGCACTCAACCCTAAACCTTAATAATAAGCAGTCGCCGCCAATTTATTTGCAATGGCCGAAAATGGCCAGCCTTTCCCTCAAATTTTCTCCAAATCCGTAAGCTTTCGTGATGAACTTCCAACTAAGTAATCATAGAGGGGACGAGATCTTTAAGATCAATGGAGATGATCAGAATCAAAGCAGTGGATTGTCATGGATCCAAGCTCAAACGGAATGCGCGTTTCGCCATTTTTTGGTGGCTATAGGCGATCGAGCATGACATTGCTTAGGTCGAAGGTGGAGGGAGGCAACAGCGTTCGAACGGTAGTCCTTGATCGTGTTCTAGGCAATTATGGTGGTGCGATTTTCCAAGAAGGCTATGGGATTATTGCGTGCGTTCGATATTGGCATTTGCATGAGAGAAGAAGGAGATTGGAGCGTGCAGCCTTGATTTCTGAAGCCAGATCGTGCGGCCTAGAATAAATTAGGTTAAAAAATAAAAGGAAAATGTAAATTTATCATATTATAAATTATATATTCTTATGAATTAGATATCTTTCACATACAAGGTCATAATTGGACGAAACAAGTGGCGATGAGCACTACAGTATGGAATTGATTTGGAGATGATTGGAGCTAGCTTAAATTTTAGGTTATATCGAACGTCCTTCGATTTGATTTAAAATTGAAAACTCAAGGTGAGTGTTTTTAGCGCTCACGATGTACTATAATATTTTTATGTTCGTTAAAATTGAATCGTGAGTTATCTAATTTTATTGATTGTCATTTGGAAATGAAATTGTCATATGGATTGATTGTTGGTATTAAAATTGAAAATAAATTTGAAATTGGAATTTAATTGCCAGTAAATTACCTGATATTGATAACTATGAAATTTTTATGAATTATTGTTTAATTTGGATGTTGATTGTAATGGATGTTATTGATTGATGTTTGGGATGATTTGGACGTTTATTTATTTTGATATATCCTGCTATCATCTTCTATATTATTTACAGTATATGAAATGGTAAATTGAGTTATTTCGAATAAATTAAGAAGTAGGTTGAAATGATATATATCTATGACATTTATTTTGGATTGAAATAATATATATCCAGCACTGAAATCAAACTAAAATAAACAATCCACTTGGCTATAGGATAAAAAATTACACACGGACAACAGATTGGTTAAATTAAATTATTTCTGAAATTTTGATTTGAAATTATTTAAATGGTTTGATTTTAAGGAATAAAAATCAATTTATGAAAATCAAATTATTTTCGAACTTGAGCTCGAAAGGTGAGATTTAAAGTTAATAACAGGAATGTTTAAATAATTGAAGTTGAATTTTTTTTTTAAATCGAAATATGATTTGAATTTCAAAAAAAAATTTGTTTTAAAAGATTGGACTTTTATTTGAACCTTGTATATATATATAAGTAAAAGTGATGTAAAATATTATTTTAAAATTAAGCTTGGAATTGAATCATATTTGAGGATTTGGATTTTAAATTGGATATTGAGGGTAATTTTGATTTAAGTGTTTTGAAACGATATTTTGAAAATCGAACTCGGAATTGATATAAATCGAAATGGTTTAAATTTGGAATTGAAATTATTTTGGAATTGAAATTGAATTAATCTGGAATTGTAATTGAAATTTATTTGAAATTGGAATTGAAACTAATTTGGTATTGAAGTAAAATTCGACTTGAAATCGGAATTGAATCGATCAAGTTGAAATGGAAATTGGATTTGATTTGAATTGGAAAATTTGGAATTGAATCGGTTTGACTTTAAAACTATTTTCAAAACAAAATATTTTATAAACTGTTTAAAAATCTATCTTCTAAATAATCAAATTATTTTGATTTTCCAAACTATTTTACTATGTAAATCATTTTAAATACTTAAACTATTTTCTATTAAACTATTTTAACCATTTGAACCATTTTTAACTATTTTAAACTTTTAACTATTTTGAAACGATTAAAACTATTTTCTAAAATTCAAACTGGTCAAAAGGGTGGAATGTTTATATTTAATCTTGGATTTAAATACGAATTGAGTTAAAATAAAGTTATAACCAACATTGAAATTCAAATCAATTTTAGAAGCGAAATCGGGATATTAAGGCGAAAATGATTTTGAAATGAAATGGTATATTTTGAGTAAATATGATGATTTCGAAACTAATTTGATTTTTAAGCAAATATGATATTTTGATATTAAGTACGATTTGTTTTCGAAATATAAAAGTACCAGCCGACGGGTAAAACGACGTTTGGTTGTTAAAGAGACTAGAGCCTCTTATTGGCATACTCTTTGTCAATATTGAAACCACTTTAACAACTGTATACGCGAAGGAGATTCCAGAACGAAGTAGTTGGATTTGGCGTCATTTGTTGTATTTGAAGAAAGAGAACGATAATGGATTGGCCTGACACTTGTGTCAATTTTAAATGACTAAAATTGGAGCTATATCGGTCAATGAGGCTAGCTACCTCTAGCGGACACGCTTCTTCGTATTTCCATCATTTACATTGTGATTGATTGGTGCGCACCCTCTGGATTTGGGAGTGTTGGATGTGGCGGACCGTTAGGGGTTACCATCAGCCGTGAAGGGTAAACTTGTAGTATCCTACCTTGGGCATTGCCTCCCGTGCTTTGTCATACTTTAGCCCCCATACGAGATCCCTACGATTTTGGTTTAGTGTTGTCATATCATGGCGCATCCCTGACTACCGACGTGCTACTGGTGGTGTCAAATGAAAACTTGTGTTAGTTCTTAAAAACACATTATGGGGGATTAATGTAAAGCCATGACGCTTAGAAAAAATATTTATTTTATTGGTTAGACATTATATATGTAGCATATTCTACTACGTATAAATATTTTGACAGATCCTTAAGAGATGGAAAATCGTGTAACATCTCTTAAGTTATTGCACGCACGTTATACACTGGATAGGAGATTTGAAACCCCGTAAACATCTCTGACGCAATGACACTCATGTTATATGCGATACTGATTTGACTCGCATAAGAATATTTTAGTCTTGACTTGAGTGTTTTGTCTTTTCATTGTGCTCGGGTCAGTTCTGAGTTTTTCGACCTATTGAAGATTTATTTTGAAGGACGAAGACGAAGATTTGGTATATTATTACTATTGGTATTCCTGCATCATGTTGTCTGCTGCATTATTTATTTATCCCTGATGTATATATAACTCTGATAAATGTTGTATAGATTATAATCAAATGTATAGTATAAACAACTTCATGAACTGTTTATTTGATTATTATATTTTATCATTTCGTTGTGAGATTCTGTGTTTGATTTCTTCTTCTTTTCTTAAGTTTCTTAATTAACCCCATTGATTATCTATATTTCAAATTGTTTAAGTTGGACATGTATGGATTATTTTCAAATTAAACCTTCCGAAATGTGGGTCATCACAGTCGGTATCAGAGCCAGGTTAAGGGATAACCTTAGCTCTGTGGGGTTTGACTCATTAGAGATACGGTAGTAATACCCTAGAATTAGTTGTTTGAGTGTATACTATATGAGAAAGCATACTTGTTAGTGTTATAAAATGTTTTATATTGTGTTTACTTATCCTTTGAGTTGTTTATGAATTCTGTTCCATGCGTAGGATGCTATGTTATCGATGGGGATTTCTAAACACTTAAACGAGGCAAGTCGAAATAATATTGTTTTAAAAAAGGGCAAATGAAATAATTTTACCTAAATTATATTTTATACATATAATGTTAATTGTTAATGAATGTTAGTCAATAGGCGATGTTAATATTTAGTTATCATCTATTATTGGTTGAATTAAAATAAAACGAACATTTTGTGAATTTTATTTCACGAAGCGTTCAATAATTAATTGGATTGAAATATAATTATAATAAGAATTTTCATAATGACAAAGTTGTAAATAAATGAATGTTGGCAAATAGGTAATAAAATTTGTATAAGAAGGATCTGAAAATCGAGAATTTTAGAGTCTAAAATCCTTTTGTTTTCGAAATTTGTTTTCATAGCCTTCAAAATTAATATTAATATTATTTGAAAGAGTTTGGACTTAAAAAATATTTTGAAAATTTTTTTGGAAGAAATAAAAGCATTGAACTTACTTTGGTCGCTGGGAAATAATTTTAGGGATGACTGCAGCATTGCTTGTATTCATTTTCAAGTTTTTGAGTGAGAATTGCTAGCAAAGGAAATTCATTTTTAGTTAAAACAAGTTTTGACTGTGAAAAATATTCTATGTATGAATTGATAAATATATGAAAATAGTTTTGCACTTATAATTGAAAACAGTATAGATAAAATTAAGTTATAACTTATAGATTAGAAGGAAAGAAAAACTAAAATTTGAAACTGTTGAATTTGATTAAGCAATAAAAGGAATTTGATTTTGAGAAATGAAATAAAAGAATTAACTTAATTTTTTTTAATTAAATGGAATTAGTGAAATGAAGATAAAATATAGTTTAACTCATGAAAGCTTAAATAAGAAAAAATGAATTGTATTTGAAATAAAATAAATAAAATGAGCAATGGATTAAAATGAAATGAAGTTTACCTTAATATTAAATAAATTGAATTGGATATTGAATGAAACTAGACAAATTAGTAAAGTGAATTGATTCCACTTAGGCTATAAATGAATTGATGGAATGAATACAACTTGAATTATAAAATAAAATGCAATTTGAATTGCGAAAGAAAGTGAATAAAATTGAATGGTAACTAATTGAATATGAAATAAGTAAATAGAATAAATTATAAATTGAAGTTAACTTAAGAGAAGTTGAATGAATTGATTGTGGTAAAAAGAAAATTATTGATATGATTGTAGTTATAAAATAAAGTTTACTTAAGTAAAATTATTATTATAAACGTAAATTTATGAAACGAACTAACGAAGTAAACCGAAGAATTAATATGAACTAAAGTTATGAAAAATAAACATGAGTTGTGTTTCATAAAACGATTGAAATAGACTTGAATGGTTAAGAATGGTTTACAAATAAATTTATATGAAATTGTTAAGAAAAAGGTGAAATAATGGAAATTTGAATAAATTGAATGTAATTGAAATAGATATAAATAAATATGGAGAAAACCGATTTAATGTCAATAAAAATTGAATTTAAATGAAAAATGAAGTGTATAAATTAAATATTGACACTGGAAACGTAAGTGGTGATGGTTTATGAATAAATTGGATAACTATTAATTGTTGAACGGTTTCTTTTATTATAAACTATCGTTATAACTGTTTTTGATAGTATATGATTGTAGTATGTTGCATATTTGTGCCTGTTTTATGATTTGGATTCAGAATGCATATTTTATAGTTACTTAAACTCATACATGTTCTATATCTTATATAAATGACTAATATTCTAAATTGAGTTGAGATAGGGGCATATGAAGATCGTTGGGACGTATACGTGGTTTTAATATGCTTTTGCATTCTTAATACGAGAGAACTCGTTCATATTAATAATAATAATAAGGTACACATCTCGGTTTACATACTACGCTTTTATATTTTTCTCTACGTGATGCCTTATCATTGAGATGAGATATATATTTGATATATATTTAGGTTATATATTATATTGTAAAAAATTTCGATCGAGCTATGCAAAGGAGATTCTGGCGAAAATTTCCATAAATCCATGGGTTAGAAATTTTTTGAAGTTTTAAAATTTTTATAAATTGTTTTGATAACTAAATTGTAAATTCTGTAAGCCGATCGGAGTGGCGTAGTAGAAGCGTAGTAATAGTTTTGCAAATAAGATTTTAGTGTTTTGTAAGTTAATTAGTTTGAGAAAATATATCAAGTTTTAAATTTTTTACTAAACGCCTTTTCGAGGACGAAAAGTTTTGAGTGGAGGAGAATGTAACGACACATATTTTTAGTTATTTTAAATTATTAAATTTAATGTAATTATTAAATAAAATTAGTTAAATAATATAATCTTGGGTTCTAAGCTAGATAAAAATAATTTCAAATCTTATTTAAATTCTATTTACAAGAATGAACGTAAATAAAATCCTTGAATTGGATTTAAAAGAGTTTTAATCGATTTTTAAAATAACTCGTTTAAATTAACTAGTGAAAATAGCCTTTCGGGGCACAGTCTTGGATTTTGACGAAACCAGTTCTATTGGATCCATAATAGTGTATTATTATCGGATGTTAAATTTCGTAGCGTTTGGAATTACCGTTTGGTCATACGGAATGGAAACTCGTGGAATTTAATGTCGAAAATTTAATATAATAATTGGGTTCAAAAATCTATCTTCCACATACGATCAAATTGGGACTCTAGACATATTCCATTATGTTCGGAATAGGAGTAAAATATTATAAACGCCATGTGGTATGCCTCGTTTGGAGTTCGTCCAAAAATTCGCGTGAATAGTCGAAATAATACTAAAATAATAGATTACACGTATACATACATACATACATACATACATACATACATACATACATACATACATATATATATACATATATATATATATATATATATATATGCATGCACTCAACCCTAAACCCTAATAACAAGCGACCGTCGCCAGTTTATTTCCAATGGCCAAAAATGGATAGCCTTTCCCTCGATATTTCTCCAAATCCATAAGCTTTCGTGATGAACTTCCAACTAAGTAATCGTAGAGGGCAATGAGATCTTTAAGATCAACTTAGATAATTAGAATCAAAGCAATGGATCGTCATGGATCAAAGCTCAAACGGCATGCGTTTTACCATTTTCTGGTGGCTGTAGGCGATCGAGCATGACATGGCATGGGCTGAAGGTGGAGGGGGTTCGCAACGTTCGAACGGTGGTCCTTGATCATGTTCTAGGAAACCATGGTGGCGCGATTTTAAAAGAAGGCGGAGATGATGGTTGCGTGCATTCGATACTGGCATTCACATGAGGGAAGAAGGAGATTGGAGTGCGTGGCCTTGATTCCTGAAGTTATATCGTGTGGCCCAGAATAAATTAGGTTAAAAAATAAAAGGAAAAATGTAAATTTGTTATATTATAAATTATAAATTCTTATGAATTGCATATCTTTCACATACGAGGTCAAAATTGAACGAGACAAGAGGCGACGAAATCGTGGCGACGAGCATTACATTATGAAATTGATTTGGAGATGATTGGAGCTAGCTTAAATTTTAGGTTAAATTGAACGTCGTTCGATTTGATTTAAAATTGAAAACTCAAGGTGAGTTTTTTTAACGCTCACGACATACTATAATATTTTTATGTTCATTAAAATTGAATCCTGAAGATATCAATTTTTATTGACTGTTATTTAAAAATGAAATTGTCTTATGGATTGACTTTAGGTATTAAAAATGACAGTTAAATTTGAAATTGGAATTTAATTATCAGTAAATTACCTGATATTGGTAAGTATGAAATTGTTGTGAATTATTGGTTGATTAGGATTTTGATTGTGATGGATGCTATTGATTGATGTTTTAAATGATTGATATATCCTACTATCATCATGTATATTATTTACAGTATATGAAACTGCAAATCGAATTATTTTGAATAAATTAAGAAATAGGTTGAAATGATATATACTTATGACATTTGTTTTGGATTGAAATGATATAATCCATTCCCAAAATTAAATTGAAATATATGATCCACTTTTCCATAGGTTAGAAAATTATATACGAACACCGGATTGGTTAAATTAAATGATTCGATTTTAAGGAATAAAAATCGAATTTATGGAAATCGAATTATTTTCGAACTTGAGATTGAAAGGTGAAATTTAAATTGATAACAGGGTTGTTAAATTGTTAAAGATGGATTTTTTTTAAATCGAAATATGATTTGAATTTCAAAATTTGTTTTGTTTTAAAGGATTGGACTTTTATTTGAACCTTGCATATCGCTAAGTAAAAGTGATGTAAATTGATATTTCAAATTAAGTTCAGAATTGAATTTTATTTGAGGATTTGGATATTAAATTGGATATTGGAGGTAAGTTTGATTCAAGTGTTTTGAATCGATAATTTGAAAATTGAACTCAGAATTGATATAAATCGAAATGGTTTAAATTTTAAATTGAAATTATTTTGAAATTAAAATTGAAATTAACCTGGAATTGTAGTTCAAATTTATTTGTAACTGGATTTGAAATTAATTTGGAATCAAAGTAAAATTCGACTTGAAATCGAAATCGAATCGATTTAATCGAAATGGAAATGGGTATTGATTTGAATTGGAAAATTTGGAATTGAATCGGTTTGACTTTGAAACTATTTTCAAAATAAATTATTTTAAAAACTGGTTAAAAATCTATCTTCTAGATATTCAAATTATTTTGATTTTTCAAACTATTTTACTATATAAACTATTTTATATTATAATTATTTAAACTATTTTTAAATATTTTAACCATTTAAACTATTTTTAACTATTTTAACTATTTAACTGTTTTAAAACTATTTAAACTATTTTCTAAAAATTCAAACTGGTCAAAAGGGTGGAATGTTTATATTTAAATCTTGGATTTAAATATGAATTGGGTTAAAATGAAGTTATAGCCTAAATTAAAATTTAAAACAATTTTGGACGCGAAATCAGGATTTTAAGGCGAACAAGATTTTGAAATGAAATGGTATATTTTGAGTAAATATGATGATTTCGAAATGGATTTGATTTTGAAGTGAATATGATATTTTGATATCAAGTATGATTTGTTTTCGAAATATAAAAGTACCAACCGATGTGCAAAAAGGCCTTTGTTTGTTAAAGAGACCGGGGCCTCTTATTGACATACTCTTTGTCAATATTGAAACCACTTTAACAACTGTCTACGGGAAGGAGATTCAAGAACAAAGTGGTTGGATTTGGCATCGTTTGCTGGATTTGAAGAAAGGGAACGATGATGGATTGGGCTGACACTTGTGTCAATTTGAAATGAGTAAAATAGGAGCCATAATGGTCAATGAGGCTAACTACCTCTAGCGGACACACTTCTTCGTGTTTCCATCATTTATATTGTGATTGATTGGTGCGCATCCTCTAATTTTGGGAGTGTTGGACGTGGCGGGCCGTTAGGAGTTACCATCAGCCGGAAATGGTAAACTGGTAGTATCCTATCTTGGGCATTGCCTCCCGTTCCTTGTCATACTTTTATCCTCATACGAGACCCCTACAATCGGTTTAGTGTTGTCATATTACGGCGCATCACTGACTACCGACGTGCTACTGATGGTGTCAAATGCAAACTGTATGTCTGTACTTAAAAACGCATTAAGGGGGATTAATGTAAAGCCTTAACGCTAAGAAAAATATTTATTTTATTGATTAGACATTATATATGTGGCGTATTCTATTACATACAAATATTTTGACGGATCCTTAAGAGATGAAAAATCCCATAACATCTCTTGAGTTATAGCACGCACGTTTGGATAGGAGATGTGAAACCACGTACATCTTTGACGCCATGGCACTAACGTTATATGCGATATTGATTTGACTCACATAAGAATATTCTAGTCCTGACTCGAGTGTTTTGTCGCTTCATTACGCTCGAGTCAGTCCTGAGTTTTTCAGCGTTTTGAAGATTTATTCTGAAGGACGAAGACGAAGATTTGGCATATTATTATTATTGGTATTCCTGCATCATGTTGTCTACTGCATTATTTATTTATCCCTGATGTATATATAACTCTAATAAATGTTGTATAGATTATGATCAAATGTATAGTATAAACAAATTCATAAATTGTTTATTTTATTATTATATTTTATCACTCTGATGCGAGATTCTATATTTGATTTCTTCTTCTTTTCTTATTTTTCTTAATTAACCCTATTGGTAATCTGTATTCTGGATTTTTTAAGTTGGACACGTATGGATTATTGTCAATTTAAACCTTCCGAAATGTGGGTCGACACAGGGTGTCACTTACTATATCTCTAATGAGTAATACCCTACCAAACCTAAGGCTCTCGCTTATCCTTCAGCTCTGATACCAATTTGTAACGATCCGCCTTTTCGACCATCGAAATCGACACCAAATACACCACATATTCAATTGCTAAACATCCAATCGCTAGAAGGCAGATTGTGAGGGAAAAATAGAAAGAAAAGAAAAGAGTATAGGGAAATCATAATTTCATAGCAGAGTCGATAATATATGATATAACAAGGATAATAAAAAATGTTACTCCAAAATACAGAGTACATCAGAGTAAAAAAGCAAACCTTATCAGCTGGGTAGTTATAAAATTATGACCTTACAATTGCCGATAAGTATACAATATAATACAGCAGAAAATAAAACATTACGATAGGTAAACATCCAGCTCTTCTCTAATGACTCCACATTATCAAACCCAACCTGGGAAAAACTCGGTCTGACCCAAGCATTATAATAGAATAATATCTGCGTCGGTTTGGAAAACTAGGATGGGTAAACTCAAGTAATATGATGAACATATAAAAATTGTATGAGACCACGCCGCTAACATAGAATGGGTTTTTAACCCTACAAGAACAACATCTATAAATGAAGAAATGGAAAACAAATTAGAACAATAGTCCAATAATGAAAGAATGGAAATGAACAATAGAAACAATCCAAATAAAAAGGGTGGGTACTAGTATGAACAAATCCCATACTTAGTGAATGGGCATAAACAATGTCGAATTCCAGACTTGAAAGAATGGACATAAATAATTAAACATAGAGAGGTGCATAAGGAATTTCTCAATGCAAATAAGGAAACAACTCAAATATTTAAATTAACAACAAGGAAAAAAAGAAGTTTTTCCAACAATGACTAAGAGGGTGCGTCCCCCTTACCGAAAGTATACCTTTAAAAATATACTTGAGAGGGTCATATACTCTATGACACCTCTCGGACACGTTCAAGTCGGAACCCACCAATCTTACCGAGAATCCGAGCATTTCACATCTTAATGCACAAACTGAATTCAATCTAGAGTTGATGTGAAAATACCCTAATGGGAGCAACCCTATATAGCTTGGCTTTCACTCTCTTTGGGTTTAGTCATTTCCGACAAAGTAAACAAAGCTCAAATGAGAAAGACATCATCTTAGAGTGACGAAATATAAAGAAGAAAGCAGAATCAAATTCGATAGTCAATAAATCAACTATTGGGGATGATAAGATGGTTGTTTTCACTTGTGCTTGATTTTCATATTACAAAACTTTTAAAGACACTTTAAAAACACTCTTAAGATATTCTTTTAAAAATGCAAATTATATTTTCTAAGTGTATTAAAACCGTGGTCAAAACAAATCTCATAACATTATTTATTATAATCCCAAAATAATTTACACTTGGCTTTATTTGGAACAATTCTATTTAAAGATCTTGTTTATAAACTATTATTTATAAATTTTGAAAAAATAATTATTATCTCGAAAGATAATAAATAAATTAAACTACTTTTACAAAACAAAACAAATGTTAATCATCCCGAAGGATAATTTATAACATCCATTTATAACTTTAATATCATATTAATTTTCCCAAATAAAATAAATCGAATTTAAAATCCCTTTTACAAATTCAAGCCAACAATAATTATCCCAAAAGATAATTAATCAAATTTATAATCGCTTTTTATAAATCGATCAAATATCTTTATTAAAAGTTAATTACCTCAAAAACACTTTTATTTAATTAGTAAATTAACTTTTAAACCTTATTAAATCAGTTCATTAACTTTAATACACTAAATTAGTTAATTAACTTTAAAACATTTTTATTAAGTCGATTACCTAATTTTTAAAGCACCGTTAATTAAAAATATTAACTAAATTCAAATGTCATTAATTAAAATGATAAAATTAGATTCAAACATTGTTAATAAAAATGATTAATTAAATTTAAAAATTCATTAATTAAAATAATTAATTAAACTTGGATATCATTATTTAAAATGATTAATTACTTTCAAACATCATAAATTAAAAGTACTTATTAAACCCAAATATAATTAATTAAAATGATTAATTCATTTAAATATCATTAATAAAAATGATTAATTAAAACTAAACTTCTTTAGTTAAAATGATTTATTAACTTAAAACATCATTACTTAAAATGATTATTTAAATTGAAATATCATTAATCAAAATGATTAATTAAATCCAAATATCATTAGTTAAAACGATTTGATATATTTTTAACTTCAGTACTAAAATGATTAATTAATTTAAATATCATTAACCAAAATGATTGATGAATTCGAATATTTATTTTGTGAAAATAAAAGCTCAAGACAACACATACGAAGGGTTTAGTAGATGATATTCAATAACTGATGTTATAGCGAATATTGTTAAAGGTCACTTTAACAATTCAAATAGAATATCATGATTAATTTCAACTAAACGTCAATATAAGTAGCACGAAGAAATAAATATTTATTACTGGCGAGAAACTCCCTTCAAGACTCTTTAAAAATATTCCCTACAAAACAGTGGTTAGAGATAATATATATTTCTTATGGGTTCGTAGCAATTAAGTTAATATGTCATCCATTTTTCAAAATAGGATTTTCAACCAAACAATCAATCAAACAACAATAATAATATCTAAACTATCAACCAAGCACTCAATAACAAATTAATAGCATCACAGATATTATATAGCTAATTTAACGGTGATAAACTAATAGAAATTCCAGTTACTTCCAAAGCATTGCAGTTTGAACTTTTAGCCCAAAATTTTGACTTCGACCAAACTAATTCCATCACATAGCTAATGATCCCGCGAGTGCAACGCAACTGACTGCGTTTGATTTGGACCTCGTTTGAGGAAGTTAGGCATTTTATAATTTTTTCAAAATTAATGAAATGATTAAATACGCTAATCGCTTAATTTACAAACCATTCAGCCCCAAACTCATCTTCCCCAACACAAACTAATTCCGACACATGCAAATGTCACTAATCATTCCAAGCCCGTACACGCATACAAGAACATCATCCCTTGGTCACCATTCGATAATCCGCCATCGCCGTTGAACTCCCCTTATCGATTTTGATTACATGGGCCCAGCAACCTCTACGTCGGCCACTCCAAACGAAATGCGACCCACACTCCACTTCGTCCGTACGATGGACGAAAACCGCCCTGGAGGTCCAGATCTCACCAACTCCACCCTCTTCTTGCCTTCGCCAGAGGAACTCAACGCTGACCTCAATTCCACATAACTCCTCTCCTTGCTCCACCTAACATCATCGTTCTGTCCAAGATGGGTATCACTAAGTGTATCTTGCTCTCATGAATCCAATAAAATAAGTTTCATGATTATTGTTAAGTATTTGAATTGATTTTGAATTTCAAAGATTAGGACATGATTTCGCTTACTGGTGTTAGTTCATAAAGAAGGAGGAGGGAAATGTTTTATAAACCAAGAGGGAAATGAATATTATAAAATGAAAAGAAGGTACAAGTTATTTTGCCTAGACTTATAACCAAATAAAATAATGAAAAATAAAACTTAATTATTATGTTTCTCCAAAACAAAGATTTCCTAGCGAGGGACAGACAATGCAAGAAACATGTTTATGTGCTTGTATGTACTTATGTTTGTTTTTTAATAAGAAGTTTTGGGTTATCCGTTGCATAATACCCTGACCGCTTACGAGTCATGAATGACAGAAATAAAAATACGATCGCATACAACAATGTGACACGATCACAAAACAACAATAAAATAGATAGATTATATTATTTCGGGAAGTTTTAAAAATATCGTCCATTCTCAAAATGCTTTAAAAGGGAATTTAATTATTTTTAAAATTAAAAATTATGGAAAAATCCTATAAATTGAATTAAAAATTCATCACCGAAAATCAAGTCGTTATATTATAATTTGATTTCATATTATTTATTATTCGAACCATTTTTTATTTTAAATAAATGTGCAAAAAAATTCACGTTATCGTTTATTAATTGAAAGTAGTTAAATAAGGCTATTAAAACCATTAAATTAACATTTAATTCCTAATTCAAATAGTAAATAATCATTATATTTGAATATAAAAGAGTTTATATTTTAAAACCAATTATTTAAATGACCACTATATTTGAATTCAAGTTATTATTTTCCAAAAACCAATTATTTAAATATTTAAAATTAAATAAATAGTAATAATCCAACGACTAAAATCCTGGGCTGTTACAAAGATGATGATGACAAACTCTCCATTGATGGAGAGAGGAAAATGAAAATTTTACTTCATAACTTCGCTAACTTGGTGAAAAGGATGTAAGAAGCATCATAGGGCCAACGATGCAAACCAAAACACGAAAGGTCTAGCCATTTATAGGGAATATCAAGAGAGCCACTTTGCCTTTAGGATTTGGCAAAAATACATATGAAGAGTCAAATCACTCTGAAATCTTTTTAAAATGCCATAAAATGCAATTGGAAGCCATCGGGGATTAGATGAAGGAAAATATATCTTTTCTCCTACAAGCTTCTCAGGCTCTACTCTAAAGTTTTTCCAACATAACCTGGAAAGATATATTTGTTCTTACGAGCAACTTACATCTAACTTTTTAACTCAATTCTTTGCTTAAAGAGAGATTTACATAGGGACTAGTATTTTGTTAAAGTTAAATAAACAAGGAATGAATCCCTTTTAGACTACTGCAAAAGATTTAATGGTTTAGATGAAAATGTAAATGGAGAGGATGATAATACCAAACTGGTCGCTATTTTCTAAGGCTTGTGGAAAAATAGAACATTTTGGAACAATACCATTTTAGTGGAAAAGTTTACAAGAATTTTTTATAGAGCTTGGAATTTATCCAGCTTGATGATTCGATGAGAACTACAATAAAGAGAAGTGGACTTACAACGAAGGAAGATGAGGTTTGATGGAAAAAAGCCAAAGTAGGAGTTTCAGTCAATCATCTGTATCCCTCAAACCCATTCATATTCACAAATTTATATCTTTAACGCAAGATAATTAGTGATTCCCTGAGTTTCTCACATGAATCAACTATAGGCTAATGAGGGAGGCCTCTATTATTTGTTACAAGATAAACTCCCATTGATAATGATTATTGTTGAAATTTGAAAATGGTTATAAATAAAATTATAAAAGAAATGAAACTTCTGGAGTTTATTAGGCTACCCCTTCTACTGCTCAGGCCATGAATTCTATTGAGGGAAATTCAATGAAAACACTAGTAGTAGCTCAATGTCGATTAAGAATGTGTTACCTCCCCTACATAAATTCATTGATATCATGTCCATGTAACCACATGTAGAAGGGACTAGAAATTAAAGTTGGAACTGATATACTGAACAGATAGAGAGCATGGGAAATTTGTATTTTCTACTAAGGAAATTGGGAAACAATTGTAGGTTGCACCAATGAATTATTTTACTACTTTGATATGACTTGGTGACTCATCCTCAAAAGGACCCTTTATAATAACCACTTATATTCGCTTCTGTGATGTAGCAAAAATCATTGCTGACGCTAGTGCGGTGGGAAATATTTTGAACAAAAAAACCTTTAACAAAATGTAGCTTCCATAAATTGTTTTTTAGCTAAGCCCGATCTTAAGTCAGAATTTTGTTCAACCCAATAAATGATACTCAAATAAGATATGTTACTTGGTCAAGCATGCTTGTATTGAGATTATATGAAGTCGTTATGCAAATAGGCATTTGTATAAGTCCTTATTCACAAAGTCACAAATTCAGTTTGACCTAACGGGCATAAAAGTAATAATCTTAAGCTTCTTTGTCATGCAAAAGGTAAAATGAAAAATGAGGGAGAAGAACGGTTCAGAATTCGTCCCTTTCTAGTAGGGAGTACATGCCTATTTATTTAGAATCTAAGCCTTTAGATTCATGACACATGTCACTTGTAATAATTAATGCTCATGATTTGCTGACCCGTTAAAGATGACATTTGGCACACTCCTTCTTTAACTTCTCCATAACGATATGACATAGTTAATCCAACCGTGGAATGCCACATGGCCAGTTGGTGTGGCGACTTTAGGTGTATTCTTCAGTATGTGATAGCTCTAGTTGTCGAACATGCGATAGCTCCCTTAGTCTTCATATGCAATAAATTTCAGCTATCAACATGTGACAGCTATGTAAACCTCAACACATGATAGCTCTATGATCTTTATCAAGCGATGGCTATGTAAACTTAAACATGTGATGGCTTTATATTACCATCATCTTGCAATAGCCTATGTCATTATCATGTGATAGCTTCCATGAATCATCAACACGCGATGGCTTCCTCCTTTATCAACTTACGACAGCTCTTCATTATGCCATATTATTCATAATGGTTATATTTTATCAGCAGATGATAAACTAGCCTTCAACTTAGGATAACTATATAATATCAACTTGCAACAGCTTTTATCCTACAATATCCTTTAACATGCAATGGCTTTCAGCTTGCAATAGCTTTGCTATTACCTTACCATACAATAGCTTTATCTCAATCGACCTTTGATAGCTTTGTGGTGTCATTTTGCGATAACCTTGACCATATTAACTTTCAACAGTTTAGCTACTTTAACCTGCGATGGCTCATTGCTATCAACTTGTGATGGCTCTAGCATTGTCAACTTTCAATGGCTTCACACTTTATTTTTCCTTGAAAATTTAGGGTGTAACACTTACCCCACCAAGAAGTTTACTTATGTTTTAGCTTAAGCAAACTTCTGCTCTTACTTTACTTCTTCTCTTTTCAAGTTGTCGTTTTCTGATCATCATGCTTTTCATCATTGATTGCTTGTTCTTCAAGATTTTTGTTAACTTTTGGTATTGAAAACTTGAGAGGTAACATAATTTTTCTATAAATTATTTTAGGAGTTTCTTTTTGCAATACTTAAATTTATTAATATTTGCAATAATCACTTTATTGATAATGTTCCTTTTGGTGAAATATGTAAGGTTCTCATAACTTAAACTGGAAATCATTTGATTTAAAAATCGAATATTTATCCGTTAAAGAATCATTTTTCAAAAATTGTTTTTTGAAAATACAAAAATCATTTTAAAGCTTTTAGAAAATGGTTCTTATCAAAAATAATTGATTTTATTGTAAGGCGATAATTTTTCCATGGTTATGTGGGAGAATTCTTTACACTTGCTTGCCCATTAATTAAGAGCTTTGGACGGCTTTTGGATGATTCTTTTGTTATCTGCACTCTTCCTCTTGGATGATAACTCGTATTAACTTAGCTGCTCATTAAACTAGGAGTTTGCCTGATCATTCTTCCTTGAATTATTACCTGTTAGGCCTTTATTGGATTGATGTAGGCCTAATTGACCATCACTCTTTCGTTGGATGTTGGGACAAAAGGCTTTATTGACTATCTCCCTTAGATGGGTGCTTTAGCCAGGCACAGAGCGAGATCAATGGCTTTATTGAACATCACCCTTAGATGGGTACTCTAGTCAGACCCTATGGTAGCACCAAAGGTTTAAATGATCATCTTATTTTGATGGGTTCTTTGGCCGGAACCTAAGGCGGGACCAAAGTTTTAGTTGACCACCACCTTTTGGATGTGTGCTTCAGTCGATCTAGGTGGTGGGAACAAAGACTTTTTGCACATCTCTGTAACAACCAGCACTTCCTAACACACCAATTCAAGTCCAAAGCAATGTTCGAACTCATGTCGTGCCAAGAAGTGTGAATTATGAGGTTAAATAACTTACATGATACAGAGACAAATATAAATTTAGAACATTCTAGACTTTGAGATCTCATAGCGGATGGAAATAAAAAGTAAGTATTGAAATAGTCTAAGTCAGATCTATAAGATTAATGGTAGTTTTATTTCAAGTTATTTCTTATTTATTAAAACCCAAAAAATACATTATAAAATTTTAGATATATAGGGTTAGATGCAGTTTTAATTCATTTCCTTCTTATTTATCAATTCAAAGATTATACCTATCATTTCATCGGGTTTCCCAAATCATTTCAAGCCATAAATTTAGAAGAAATAGACAGATTCAAGAGTTGAAATTATGTCTATATTGCTAAGAAGGTATATGATTGAAAATTAATTGCTTATTGTCATTATACACATTACGTAGATAGAATCCACTCACATTGTATAAACCTTTCTCTTAACTTGAATCTACTGCTCTCCCTAGTTGTTGATTCATAGCTTTCTCCTTCTTTTATTCTAGTCTGATTTCTTCTTTTGTTCTATTTTTATTTTTATTTGTGAATTTTTGAAGATATGTCATTTTGATTTTGAGAAATATTTGAGAAAGAGAGAAAATAATATGTGCAAAGTGGCAGCTAGGGTTTGAAGTGAGTAGGAATGAGGGTTGGGTGTCAATTTATAGTTTAAATCTAGAGTTTGCTGAGTTGGCCTGGAATCCATATTTACGAAAAAGTCATTGTTGATATTTTTCGCTTCTTTTGACCAATTTTATTAAATTTGACGAGTTATACATATGTTACTTCATTATATTCTGAATGCAATGGAGTAAGTCCCGTGGCCTAATTTCAACGTTTATAAAATTTTATGTTTTTACCCTTTAATGAATTTTTTCCTTCATTAGTATTTCAATTTATTTACTAAATTTTTTTGAGATGTTACATTATTTCCCTTGTAAATAGATTTCATCCCCAAAATATCCAAGGACGGAAAAAATTGCAACTTGTCTATAAGAAAACCAATATTTATAATCACCTACTCAACTGTTATCCATTTGCAACCATTGTCCTTGGTTTCAATTTCTAATGAAACATACATATAAATATGAAATGCTTATGAACATATGGGTAATGTAAATTAGGCGGTCTCCTAAACTAGTCAACCTCCTGGATTCAGGTGCTTATGCCTTGTATCCAAAATGTACGCGATATTCTATATTCTTGCGATCCTACATGGATGCATAACTATTCAATACATATGCAAAAATGCAACAACCATGTGCATAAAACTCATAGCTAAAATGAATAAGGTCGTGTGTGTCATTAGCTAACTTGAATTTATTAATCCATAAGTGTGATGCTAACTAATAAAATTCATCCATAAGCAGCCATCATCCAAATTTTGTCCCAGTGACACATTTACAACCGTGCCTAGCAACTAAGCATTCCTACATATGGGATATTCTAAGCTAAATGTTATATGCCAAAATAATTATAATATTCAAATGAAAACGTTTTAAGAAATTGTTCTAGATAGGTAGCTTGGATCTTCTCCTCGGGTTTCACGCACCCTTAGCTGGATCGTCTCCCCACTGGAACCTAACCAATTTAATGAATTTGCTGCAGTGTCGCTTTGACTGATACTCAGTAATGCGAGTATGTGCATTGCAAGCAAGTGACTCTTTCTCCACTTCAACCTCCTCTAACTAACTCGGTTTGACTATAGTAGATAAATCATGTAAAGACTTTCCTAAGTGTGATACGTGGGAAACATAGTGAACCCTCACCAACTTTTCAAGAAGTTACACTCTATAAGCTAACCTCCCTACTCTCTCTAGAATCAGAAAAGGCCCTACAAACCGTGGTGCTAACTTTCCTGACTACCAACCTCATAACATGTCTAAGAGGCAAGACATTCATAAATACCATGTCATCCACTGTGAATTCCAACTTCGTGCATCTCCTGTCAGCTAGCGTAAGATTTCTACCTATCCTGGAATGTCTTCATCCTCCTACGGATCAAGTTTACTTTCTCTGATGTCTCCTTTATTATATCCAGTCCAAGTATGATCCTATCTGTAGTTCCCACCAACAAGACGGTGACCTATAAGACCTCCTATATAATGCCTCAAATAGTGCCATTTCAATAGTTTCCTAATAGCTATTATTATAAGCAAACTCTATCAACAGCAAGTGACCCTCCTAAGAACCTCCAAAGTCCAAGACCCATATTCATAGCAAGTTCTCTAATACTCGATTCACCCTCATAGTCTACCTGTCCATCTACGAACGATAAGTGGTACTCAAATCAATTCAGTGCCCAAGGCCTCCTAAAGACTCCCCGACATTCACTAGTGAAAAAGGGATCTAGGTTGTTGACAAAGTGAGAAGGAAATCCATATAACTGAACTATCTCTCCCACATATAAATTTTCCAAAGATGTAGCTATCCTCGAACTCCTAATGGGAATAAAATGAGTGCATTTGGTTAGTCGACCGACTATGACCCAAATAATCTCATTCCCCTTTCTACTCTTTGGTTTCCCATCAAAAAAGTCCATAGAGACATTGTCATATTTCCACTAAGGGATATCCAACGGTTGTAACAATCCACCAAGCTTCTTCTACTCTGCCTTTACCCTCTAATAAGTAACACACTTAGAAACATACTTTGCTACATATCTCTTTATACCGAGCTAATAAAAGGCTCTTTATATCATGATATATTTTGTTACCACCGGAATAAATAGTCATTCTAGAACGACGAGTCCCTACTAGTACTATATCAATCAACTCCATAAAAAGAGGAATGCAAAACCTACCATCTCTCTGCAACCACACATTCAAATCTATGGAATAGCAGTCCAAATGCCATGAATGCTCTTCCTTATTCAATTTCTCAAAAATATCCATTAACTCTTTGTCTTGCTTCTAACTAGAACCAATACGGTCCATAAGTGAAGGCTGAACATCTAAAATTGCCAAAAATCCTGGAGTAATTCCAAAGAAGGTTGAAAACCAAATGTAGAGATGAACTCTAAGTGCTTCCGGTCCAAAAACATAGAACTCAAGATTGCATGGTTTCTGCTTAAGGCATTGACTACAACATTTCACTTTCTCGGAGTATATGAGATATTGAATTCATACGACGCCATGAACTCTATTTACCTCTGCTTCTCAATTTCATATCTTTTTGGTAGAATTAATACTTTAGAGATTTATGATCCATGAATAGCACAAATCGCTCACCTAAAAGATAATGCATTAATGATTTGAGAGAAAACAATAGCTGCTAACTTAAGATCATGGGTTGGATAGTTTCTCTCGTGAACTTTCAATTGCCGAATAGCCTAATAGACAATTCTACCCTGCTACATCAACACGGCACCCCATCCTTTTACATGAGCATTTGTATATACTATGAACACTTTCGAACCACCCGAGAGTACTAAAATGGGTGCACTAGTCAATAACTCATTCACCTTAATAAAATCATCCTCGTATTCTACGTCCCACGAGAAAACTAAACTCGTCTTGGAAAGGCATGTCAATGGTGCAGAAATCTTTGCAAAGTCCTCAATGAACTTTTATAGTAACTTTCCAAACCAAGAAAGCTTCTCACCTTCATACCATTCTTTGGTATGTGCCAATCCTATATTGCAGCAACCTTAATAGGATCGACCGCTAGTCCATGCTAAGAAGCAACATGTCCAAAAAAGCGAACCTCCTTGCGCCAAAATTGATCTTTGGAAAATTTTGCCTTTATCTTATGCCTTAAAGAGTATTGTGCACTTCTCCTAAATGCCACTTGTGTTCTTCCTTACTTTTAAAATAGACAAGTTTGTCATTAACAAACACCACCATGAGCTTATCTAGTGATTCTCTAAAGACTCTACTCATGAGGTCGAAAAAATGCTGGGTCATTGGTTAATCCAAATAGCATAACTATCCACTTATAAAGTCCTCTGGATGTACGAAAAGAAGTTTTCTAAACACCATCCTTGGTTACATGTAATAGGTGAATCTCGGTAGCCAAGTTAAGCTGAGAGAATACTTTTGCTTTGACTAACTGATCAAAGAGAATGTCTATACGACGCAATGTGTGATATCCCGAAATTTCAAGGAATTTAAAATGTGATAATCTCTTAATTAATTATTTAAAATTTGTAAATTTGTTAATTTCAAACAATAATAAATATAATGTGATGTTTTTAAATATAGTTATAAATAGATTTTTAAATGGAATAATAATTTACAAATTTAAATTGTGTTATTTTATAAATAGATTTTAAATAGACTTATTATTTTCAAATTTAATAAGTGTTGTTTAAATATATATATATATGTGTGTGTGTGTGTGTGTGTGTGTGTATTTAAATTATTTTTAAATAAAATAATTATTTACAAATTTAATAATGTGTTTTTTAAAATTGATATCTATATTTATTTGAATTGATTTTAAATTGGATTTTAAATTGAATTTGAATTTGAATTTGGATTTAAATTTTGAATTTAAAAGATATATATCTTAAAAATATTTTGGATATAAAATATGGATAAATTTTTTTATTTAGAATAAGATTGTTTTATATTATTTTCTTTAAAGAAAATTTATTTATAGAAATTTGGAAATGTATTTATTTAATAGTAAATAAAAACAAAAAGTTTTATATTTACATTTATAAATGGATTAAGTATACCATATATGATTTTATTTAAAATATGATTGGTTTTTATTTTATTTTATTTTAAAAAGTTTTATTTATTTAAAATTATAAAAGCATTTATTTATTTACAAACGTATTTATTAATTAGGAAAATTAATTTAAAAGCTTTTAAAATCCTTTTAAAAATAAATAAATAAAATAATGGTAAGTGTTAAGTTATAAACCCCTTAAAATAACATGTGTTAGCATATTAATAATGGTAGAGACAAGTGTCACTATATTGTTTTATTTTCTTTTATTTTAAATTAATTCTAATAAACTCTATATTAACTTTCACCTTCCTTCTTCAATTCTTTTTCTATTTCATTTCTAAAACTCAAGAAAAATCCTCGAACCAGAAAATAACCTGAAACCATTTTCCAAACTCAAGTCTAAATTCAAACCTTGAAATTCATTCCTCTAAAACAAATGCAAACCAAAGAAATGTCATGAAACCTGTAATTCATCTCCTCTAAAACAAGAAATTCACAAGATCAAAACCCTGTAAAACACTTTGTCTTTAACCTGTAAACACTTTTCAGAAATCAAAACCTTGTGACCAAAACTCTGTAATCATTTTTCAAAAAGCCTGTAACTTCTAAAATATCAGCTTGCAACTTTTCTTTCAAAAGTTCAAGCAAAGTTCAAATTTTAAAATGCAACCTGTAACCAATTTTCAAAGCCTGGAACATCTTCAGATTTGCAACCTGAAGCAAGTTAATCAAATCTGTAAACCAGGATTAGTTTCAAGTGCATTCTATGGCTAGAAAATCAAAGCAAGTTTCCAGTTTTCAAGTATTTCTTCAACATTTCCAATTTTCAAATTCGTTTGCAAGTTCTCAACCTTTTCAAAGGCGAGTAAACAAATTTGTTTTAAAAAGCTTTAAATATGTTTGAACTCTGATGCCTGTAGAAAATTTGAATTTAAATAAGTGATAATGGTTTTCATGTAGGATTTAATAATATATGTATATATGTATGTGGGAATCTCTGTGTGCATGTTTGTATTCAAGGTTGTGTTCTGTTCTTAAGTTACTAGGTGTAAATAACATCCAAAACGATAAATTGTTTAATCTCTGATCAGTTTTATGTTATAATGTTTGAACAAAATTTGTTCAAAGCAACAAGGTTTAAATTTTAAAAATATTTAAAATAAGAACTTAAGCTAGTATAATCAGAATTCATTTATTACAGTGAATTTAATTTTATCAAAAGTTCAAATTGAATAGATTGAAGATTCATGTATATAATCTGAATCATCTTTACAAACTAGGATTTTTAAAACAAAAATCATGATTTTGAGTATGGTGTAGAGAAATCATAGGTTGAGCAGAAATTGGATTTTAGCCTTTTTCTGATGATCGGCCAACTTTGGTGGTCGAAGTTTTTGTCGAGGCTAGCATGACAATGGGGGAGGCCGGCAAATTTTATAGAGAAGTTCCAGATCTACGTGGCATCGGTGGTGGACGAGAATGGGTTTTAACCCTAGTTTTGACGAGGTCGGAATTTATGGTCTGTGCAGCGCATCTAGTTGACCGAGTGTCGTGTAACTCAGGGAAATGAAGGTGTGGAGGGTCGGCAAGCCATAGCTAGAGTTGTAGCAATATTCGTGATGGGAATTGAGGGTTTAGAGGGTTTTCCTGATGATGGTTTTGGGTCTCAGTTCATCTGGGATGCTCGATTTTGAATTGAGGCTTGAGATGATGTTTGGATGATCGAAGTTGCTCGTAGGGATGTTCGGTGACTTGACGATGGTGTCATCGATGGTCAAAGGAGGCTTCGGTGCTGGTGCATGTGCACAATGGAGGTTCTGGTGTCAGTGGTTTTGAGTTATGGGTTTTGCTGTGGTTTGCTCGAAGAAGAGACCGTGTTGTTGAGTAGGTGACCCGAGTGGAAACTCGAGTAGCTCTGGGTTTGGAAACCTGTTAACGGCTTTTGATTGTTACAGTTTTTAAATTTAGATTCAAATTAAAATTTTGAAAATTTAAGAAAAGAAATGGAATTTGAAGTGGCTCGAGTGAAACTCAGGTCCAGACTGAAGTAGATTGATTTAAAAGAAATTTTCAAAAGTTTTAATAAGTTTAATAAAATAAGTTTTAAATTTAAATAAAGAAAGTTTTAAACTTTTGAAATGAATCTTGTTTTTGAACACTATTCTTTGTAAAAATAAATGTTTTCTTTAACCTTTTATCAAGAAGTTTGAAATTTGTTTGATTTAAAATTTTGTTAAATAAAGTTAAAGTTGTTTTTAACTTAAGTAAAAAATGGAATTTTAAAGACAAGTTTTAAAATCTAAATTAAATTTAGTTCAACCATCTTTTGATAAATGTTTAAGTTTATGGAAGTTGTGTTTTGTTAACTTTAGTTTATCAAGAAATGATTATTTTATTTTAAAACTTAATTATTGATTTAATTAAGTGTAGTTAATTATCAAGATAAAATGTTTTTAATGATAATTAAGTCATTAATTAAGATAATGTTTTATCTTAAGTTTAATTAAGTTTCTTAATATCTTGATATTGATTAAATTAATTAAGGAAAGTAGATATGATTAACTAATTTGATTAATAATGATTAAGGATTAATTAAGGAAATAATTAAGAATAATTAATTAATTTAATTAATTTATTTAAAATTAATAATTAAGGGCTATAAGTTAATTAATTAGCGGTTAATTAATTTATAATTAAGAATTATTAATTAGATAATTAGAGATTATTAATTAATGAGTAAAGATTGATTAATTAAGTAATTAAGGCTAGTTAATTAGTAATTAAAAAGGTACTTAATTTACAATTAAGTTTTATCAATTAATAATTAGGTTTTATTAATTAATAACAATTAAGAAATTATTAATCTATAATTAAGGATTAATTAACTGTTATTTAGGGTTAATTAATTGTAATTAAGAATTGATTAACTGATTAATCAAGGATTAATTAATTTATAATTAAGTTGTATTCATTGATAATTAAAGTTTATTAATTAATAATTATGGATTAATTAATCTGTAATTAAAGATTAATTAATTTATTTAAAGGGGTAACTAAGGAATGAATTACCCAATTGTAATTAATCAAATGAATGTGATTAATTAATTGGTTGATTACTTAAAGATAATCTTGATGATTGATTAAGTATGAATACTTAATGAGATTAAATAGTGTAATTACTTAGTGAAGTAATAAATGTATAATTACTGGATGTAATTAATTAAAGTGAAATTACTTAACGGGAAGTAATTAAAGGATAATTACTTAGTATAAGTAATTAAGGATTAATTACTTGGTGTAATTAATTAAAGGACGTTAGCACCAAAATTGATCACTAACACCCTTAAAAAGATTGTGTAGAGAGATTAATGAAGAAAGTAAATTAAAATAGAGAACAATATATAAATTTAAATGCAGAGGACAAGAACACCAAATTTATAGTGGTTCGACGTACCTGCCTACGTCCACTGTGAAGTTGATTTCTATTGATTTCCTTGATAGTTGATTACAGATACAATCCATTTCTAATTACTTGAATGCAAGTGCAAAGTAAAAGATTGAGTATTGAATGAGTGTTGAATGCAGCAGAGTTTCCCCAGCGTTCCCAAAAATCGATCCCTTTTCACTGTGCCCCTACCCCTCTATTTATAGATGAAGGTGGGTTGGACTTCCTTGGTGGGCCTGGTAGCTGTACGCCTTAGCCCAAATGGAGTAGGCTCTGTGTGCCAACCCGAACGGCAAAATGCCGAACCAACATCTTCGTGTCGAATGATGCGATGGGTTGAGTAATGCCGAACCATCATCTTCGTGTCGAACGATGCGATGTGTTGAGTGAGGGGTACAGGCCGAACGAGGATCGATGCCGAATGAGGGTGAGGCCGAGCAAGGCTGGAATGCTAAGTAGTCCAGGAATTCCGAGCGAAGCATGGATGCCGAGCGTTTTGAATGTCGGGCACCCTGAATGCCGAGCGTTATCAATGCCGAACGCTCTCCAGATGTCGGGCGTTATCCAATGTCGAATGCCCACTAGACGCCGAGTGCTCTTCCATGCCGAATGAACTTGTCTGCCGAACACTTCCCCATGTCAAACGCTTCTAAGTGCCGAGCGCTCCTTTCTGTCGTGCGTCCCTTTATGCCGAGCGCTCCTAAATGTCGGGCGCTCCTTTCTGCAGAGCGTCCCTTTATGTCGAGTGCTCCTAAATGCCAAGTACTTCCTGGATGCCGACCGTGATGATGTGCCGAACAATCCAATTGAGCCGAGTACCAAGTTGTCTGGTTAAAATCTCCAGGAAACACTTGCCCCCTAAAGTGTATCGCGTGACCGAACGTGGTGCACTTTGAATTACGTGTCCCCTGGGCTCCTCTTCGATCCTTGATTTATTTCTCTTGGAGGTTGTTTTCCCATGATTATCAGATGTGGTAGTGTGTGCCGAGCGTAACGCGAATGCCAAACAATACAACTGAGGCCGGACGCTCCACGTGTGCCGAGCGACTTTTATGCCGAAGCCGAACGATGCGACTTTGACCGGTTCCACCGGCCATAGCCTCTCCGACTTCTTCTTCTTCCCTGTAAAGGCCAGCATTTTCCCCCTTCTTCTCTTTTCACTTTTATTTGACTCCGCTATCTCGTACTTGCTAACCTCGCCCGTTAACGGATACGAAAGACTTAACTGATCCTTCCCAAGCCTCGATCTTCCAACTAGGTGCTGACTCTTCTATCTAAATCCTTTCCGTGATTAAACAGTTTCAATAAGAGGCTTGAGTTCGTAAATTAGAACCGTAGCCGAGAGGGAATCGAAACTCGATTAGGATATTTTTAGGGTAAACGATGTGGAGGAAAGGAAGGAAGAATTGGCCAGGGATGAACACGCGAGGTAGTTGTTGGGTGATGTATTGTGGTTCTGCATGGTTTCTTTGTGCCGAACGAGATTGGAGGAGGAGAAGAAAATGAAACCGTAGTTAAGGGAGGATTGCCGAGCGTTAGGGCTCGGCGTAGTCTGGTTCGGCGTGTCTCGCCACATGCCAAACAGTGGGTTGGGAGGTTTGGGAGGAAGCATGAGTTAGATGGGATGCCGAGTGTTGTTTCGGCCGAATAGAATCTTGGTCGAACGATAATTTGCCGAGGGCTACCTAGGTCGAATGTTAATTAGGCCGAACAAAAGTTTGACCGAACAATATTCAGGCCGAACGGTAGCTGGTCCGAACGAAAGTTTGGCCTGTCGATACTTAGGCCGAACAACTTTTAGGCCGTGCCATTATGAATGGTGAACCATCCCTTAGCTTTGGCCGAATAATACACAAGCCGAACAATTATAAATGCCAAACCATTTTCTACAGGCTGAACACTTATGGATGTCGAACCATCATTTGCCTTGCCTAATCATATAGCAAAACAAGGGCAGAGACTCTAGCATACTATCATATTGAACTAATCCGGACTGATAACTTAAATTGACATGAACAGACAAAATCTTTTAACTCGTAGTGCCATTGCCCAATTCTAAAATTGAAAGCATCGCAAGGCTGGTTTTCGGAGACGGTCAGCAATGACGGTCTTCGAAGGCGACAGTCCCATGCTCGACTTTATATCATTAATTCTGTGACTCATAATCTCTTAGCACTTAAAAACGAATGATCGCACTAGTTCACACACCACACGGGGGGGATTCTTGTGTTGTTAATTCTGATGTCGATTGTTTTTCGAGTATAGTTCAATTAGGTACTCTACATGATTCAATATTTATTGAAAATGTCTAAGAGATCTAGCTCCGCCACGATTTCTGATAGACCGGGACCGTCCATACGACAAGAAGTCGCGGACGTTTCAAACCCGTCAACCTGCCCTGCACATAACTTAGCCCCGACGCTTTGGAGGTAGCGATTCTTTTGGATAATCCTATTGATTCACTGGCTTCGAAGGTCAATGAAGTTGCGCTCCGGCGAATATGCTTCATCCATGGGATCCCTTTTGACGATGTGTTGGTTCCCTCGAGGCACGATCGTCCACACTTGCCCCCAGTTGGATACACGGCGTGTAATAAATTCATGTGCTGGGTTGGTAGCATGACACCGTTCAGCTTATTTCTTCGGGATGTGCTGCAATATATTGACATTGCCCCATTGCAATTGCACCCGAACGGCCATGCATTTATCTACGGTACCTACATCCTCTTTATGACCGTGCACTCTAGGCCTCCAACTCCTAGCGATATCAGATATATTTATATGGTCAAGAAGCAGGGAGATGGTCCCTCTTACATGTTTCTCGAGCCCTATCGCAAATGCCAGATTTTAATCGGGGCATGGAGCAAGTTTTCCCTACACAAACAGGAATGGTTCTATGTGCATTGCCCTCCTGGTTTTGCGAGGAGATGGGTTGAAGGACGTAAGTCTTCTTCTTGAAATGATACTCATGTTTGGTCGCTGCTATGCCTTTTATTAGTCTTGTTTCATCTTCTCGGGTATCAATCCACGTCCTGACGGCCGCGAATATTCTGAGGCCGTTGATGCTATTAGAGCTCTTTCTGTCGAAGAACGAGACATCCAAACTCTCATTTCAAATGAGTCACTATCGAGGTTTGGACTGTTAGCAGAAGGTCGGCGGGTAAGCCTCCTTGAGGGCGTCTCCATAACCAAGCCCGCATCCTGTAAAGGGAAAAAATTACCTGAGTCGTCATCACGTCACACCCCCGGTGCACAGGAAGAGGGGGAAATTCAAGGAAACGAAACACCCAAAGCACAAGGTGAGAACTTGGGTCCCACTCAGGATCCGATAGTTGAAGTACACGATATCGACACGTCATCTTTCCATTCAAAGAGGAAAAAGGGATTGACGTAGAAGATTAGGAAGGAGAAGGTTGGCGAAACTTCAAATGTTACACTTATTCCGACGGAGAAAGAGGCATCTCCACAGCATGTAGAAAGTTCTCTAAAGGGCCTATCGAACCTCTCCATTCCCGGTGACCTGCTTAATTATGACTTTGACGATCCGGAGGCATTTAAGCTTCATTCTCCTATCAAAGGCGATGCAGGCATTCTAACCCAAAGTCAGGGAGAGAAAACTCCTATTAGCAAAGCAACTAGTCGGCCGGAGGGAAATACAAGGACACACACGAACACTTGCACTTCAATTGCACTTAGATTTTTGTCGTCACACTATTCTTTGCTAATTCGCTGTTATTTGAATTTTATACAGGTGACATGGGGAGCTCACATGGATTCGATCATCTTCGTGGTTCGTCTATTTTTTATCAGTCCAGACGTGACTCGGGTTCCGGGAGATGTCGAGATAGTGACGGTGACGGCGATAAAGACCATCATTCCCGGGACTCGTCATCTCGGAGGAAAACTTACTATCAGCTAAAATATCACCAGGATACCTCCTCTCACCTGGAGCAAAGTAAAGACACGGGAGGCCATAAGAGGTCGCAATCTGATGCTCCTCAGGACCAACACTCTGATTCCTTTTCCACCCGGCAGTCCCGAGATTCTCACAAGAGAGGCGAACTTTCAAAGTCGTCTCCTCCCGCTTCTGCAACAGACCCGACAGTATCGGAGAGGCTGGCCGAGCTTAAAGATAAATTTTTGAAAATCTGCTTCGACGGCCTAAAATTCCTCCCGACGATTCATCCTATCATCGGTCATGTCAAACAGAGCGTCATCGCCTGTACCAACGATGTCTGTGTTCAACATGATGCGTTTGTTCACTTGGCCGAAAAACTTTCCGAAGTCTCCATGGAGCGCCAACATGAAATCGATCGCCTGAAGCTTGAGGCTATCCACGACAAAGACATCATTAAGGCTCAAGACGAAGAAATCGCAACTTACAAGTTTGAACTTGACGTCGCCCACTGAAGCGCCAAGGATACCGCGCAGGCCGTCACTCGTCTAGAAGCAACTCACAAGAAAGAACTCGACGAGGCGGTTCAACGTTGTGGGGCTTTAGCTCTAGAGAAGGACTCGGTTCAAAAGGAGAGGGACACATTCAGTGTCCACATCAAGGAACTTGAGGAGCAGCTCCGCAGAGAGAAGGAAGAAAAAATGGCAGCCTAAGAGGAGTCACAACGATACTGTGATGAGATCGTTGCCACTCGACTCTTGAAAGAAAAACTTCAGGGCGAGCTTTCTAGAGTTGAGGCATTAAAGAGTGAGGCCCGTGAAGAGGGAAAGAGGATAGCGTCCATCGATATCGACTCGCGTCTTGAGGCGGCTAGAGAAGAAGGCAGGGAGGAGGTCAAAAATATATTTGACCTGCTAATTGCTGAGTTCAACGCCCGCGTCCTCATGCATCGAGACTTGACTTTCTTAGGCGAGGTTTGTCTTGAATCTTTGGCCGAGGCATGGGAGGCCTTGATAGAAATCAGGAAGGCCGAGCACGACACCGAAGAGATTGATGAGGGGGCCTTGATAAAAGAATTCCTCAAAGGAAAAGAGCCTTCGGACTTGTCTGCAGCTAAAACTATATATGGAAAAGGCTCCCCCTCAAAGAAAGGGAAAGAAGTTATTACTGGTCCGCCCGGGGTCGTGCCTCTAGCTCATGTACCTACTCGATCGGCCGATACTCGATCCAATTGAGCAGCATATCGGTTATAATCCGAAGGACCCCGGCCTTGGCGTCCATATTCTGTCTCCCATTCCAGAGGATGAGACCCCATTGACGGTTGAGAGCCTGCTGGAACCTGGTAGATAGCTCTTCACTTTAAGATTTCAAATATCGTCTTTCTTTATGAAGGACTATTGTATTCTAATGCTTGTTTTTCATGCTTTCGCGCAGTTCGTTCTGATCCCGGGCCCACTTCGAGGAGCAATGTCGCTAAGGAGGTGGAGGAAAAGATAGGTGAGGCCAGTCAGGCAGGAGAAGCTCCCGGGCCAGATGCGCAGGTGATTGGGGTGCTAGATGAAGACAAATCTGATACTTCTTCTCCCATCGAGGGGAGCTATGAAGTAGAGATCACAAGTGCCTCCGAACACACATCTGAGCTGAGTATGAAGGAGCGGCTCGAGAAGAAGAAGAGAGAGACGGCCGAGATCAAGGTCGAGGCTCGAGTTGTGGACCCAGACGATCCCTTGCACAAGCCATTGAAGGTCATTCTTCCTGGCAGGTCCAAGCCCGTGGATGTTCCCCGTACTTCTTCAGCTGCTACCCTTCCATCAAAGAAGAGTACCAAGGGTAAACGCACAGGGAACGAGCCATCCGAGAAGGCCACGGAAGTGAGGAAGTCGAAGAAGCACAAAAAGTGACCATTACTCTTGTTCAACGAGAGTTAGTTTAATTTATGTAATTATTTTCATCTACTTCCGTAGTTTTTGTAAATAGATTGTCTACTCCGAACTTTGTAGTAAAAGGTTCGTCTGAATAAAGTTTAGTTCCTTTTTTCTGTCTTTCAAAAGGCTCTTGTCGTTCAATTTTTGTATGATTGTGATTTAAATCCATGCTGTCGTAAATAACATGGACCTCATGGTTCACCTTCTTATAGCTCGGATAATCTTCGAGAGTTGTCCATTTTTCCTCCACGCTTCAAGCACTTAGAATATTTTTTAGTTCGCACATCGGGGACTTAAAGTACTCCAGTCCAAACTCTGGGGACTTGAGATTTGAGTCGTTTATACTCGAGTCCGTGCTTTCGAAACTTAGAGTACTCCGATCCGCACTCTGGGGACTTAGAGATTTTGAGTCGTTTATACTCGACTCCGCGCGCCGGGGACTTAGATTACTCTAGGCTGCACTCTGGGGACTTGGAGATTTTGAATCGTTTATCCTCGAGTCCGCACTCCGGGGACTTAGAGTACTCTAGTCCGCACTCCGGGGACTTGGAGATTTTGAATCGTTTATCCTCGAGTCCGCACTCCGGGGACTTAGAGTACTCTAGTCCGCACTCCGGGGACTTGGAGATTTTGAATCGTTTATACTCGAGTCCGCACTTCGGGGACTTAGAGTACTCCAGTCCGCACTCCGGGGACTTGGAGACTTTGAATCATTTATACTCGAATCCGCACTCCGGGGACTTAGAGTACTCCAGTCCGCACTCTGCGGACTTGGAGATTTTGAATCGTTTATACTCGAGTCCACACTCCGGGGACTTAGAGTACTCCGGCCCGCACTCTGGGGACTTGGATATTTTGAATCGTTCATTCTAGATTCCGCACTCCGGGGACTTGGAGATTTTGAATCGTTTTTACTCGAGTCCGCACTCCGAGGACATAGAGTACTCCAGTCCGCACTCCGAGGACTTAGAGATTTTGAATCGTTTATACTCGAGTCCGTACTCCGGGGACTTAGAGTACTCCAGTTCGCACTCCGGAGAATTGGAGATTTTGAATCGTTTATACTCGAGTCCGCACTCCGGGGACTTAGAGTACTCCAGTTCGCACTCCGAGGACTTGAAGATTTTGAATTGTTTATACTCGAGTCCGCACTCCGGGGACTTTGAGTACTCCAGTCCGCACTCCGGGGACTTGGAGATTTTGAATTGTTTATCGTCGAATCCGCACTCCGGGGACTTAGAGTACTCCAGTTCGCACTCCGAGGACTTGGAGATTTTGAATCGTTTATACTCGAGTCCGCACTCCGGGGACTTAGAGTACTCCAGTCCGCATTCCGATGACTTGGAGATTTTGAATCATTTATACTCGAGTCCACACTCCGGGAACTTGGAGATTTTGAATCGTTTATACTCGAGTCCGCACTCCGGAGACTTCGAGTACTACAGTCCGCACTCCGGGGACTTAGAGATTTTGAATCGTTTATACGTGTTCGTACGTCAGCTAGAATAATACAGTTTCGTTTTCCTGTCACATGATTATCATACGCAGAAACATTAGTCACTTATGGAAAAATGGCTTCAAGTCTTTATTAATGAGAGTAAGCTGAATTGTCTTACTACATGCCAAGAACTAGAAATAAAAGCATATTGGAAATAAGTGCAACTAATACATGAAAGAAATAGACTAAGTATAATAATGCCACAAGTGCTCGTTGTTCCATGCTCGGGAGAGTGTCACACCATCGAGGTCGCTAGCTTGAAAGTTCCTTCTCCAAGCTTCCGTTATATGACGTATGGACCTTCCTATGCGGGATTCATATGAGACGGGATTGGAAAAACTCGTTTCAAAACGAGGTCTCCGACACTAAAAATTCTTGGTCGGACCTTTTCATTATAATATTTTGCGACTCTATGTCTGTATGCGGCCGTTGTCAAGTTGGCTTCTTCGCGTTTTTCGTCAATGAAGTCCAGTGATTCCAATAAAAGATTCGGGTTCGACTCGGGATCGTAATGAGTTACCCGATGTGATGGAACTTCAAGTTCTACGTGTATGACGGCTTCCACGCCATATGCCAATGCGAATGGAGTGTGGCTGGTCGCGGTCTTGTGGGTGGTCCTGTAGGCCCAAAGCGCCGTTGGAAGTTCATCCACCCACTTGCCTCTAGCCTTTTCCAGACGCTTTTTCAATATGGACTTGATTATCTTGTTTACCGCTTCCACTTGTCCGTTGGCCTTCGGGTGAGAAACCGCTGCAAAATTCTTCTCAATGCTGTATTTCTGACAAAAATCTTTGAACTCCTTGCTCTCGAATTGAGTTCCATTATCTGTAATGATGGTACGTGGAAGGCCAAAACGGCATATGATATTTCGTACGACGAAATTAATAACCTTCTTGGTGCTTATTGTGGCCAGAGGCTCTGCTTCTGCCCATTTGGTGAAGTAGTCGACCGCAACTATTGCATATTTCGCTCCACCTTTGGATATGGGTAAGGAGCCAAGTAGGTCAATCCCCCACATTGCAAATGGCCAGGGACTAACCATCTGCATGAGCTTCGTCGGTAGGGCTCTCGGGATTTTTGCATATATCTGGCATTTGTCACATCTTCTCACACAGTCTGCGGCATCCCGATTCACAGTTGGCCAGTAGTATCCATAACGGAGGACTTTCTTCGCTAATGTCCGCCCTCTAATATGGTCACCGCACTCTCCTTCATGGACTTCCTTCTAGACTTGTTTTATCTCATCATGGGCAATGCATCGGAATAATGGGGTTGAGAATCCCCTTCGATACATTATTTCGTCCTGCATTACATAGCGAGAAGCCTTACGAAGGACTTGTCGTCTTTCGCTCCTTTCTTTGGGTAAGATCTCGAATAGCAGGTACTGCTTGATTGGGGTCATCCACGATTCCTTCTCGATTTCTGTTTCTAACACGAAATCTACCTCGATCATATCTATACTCGGAGCATGGAGGGTCTCAACAGGAAATAATCCCACCTGTTGCGCATTACCAACGCTTGCGAATTTTTCCAATGAATCGGCTGCTCTGTTTTGCTCGCGTGGGACATGTGAAATATCATAATACTCAAGATTCGCTAGCAGCTCTTGAACCCGGGCCAAATATGGGGCAAGTCTCTGCCCCCTTGCGTGGTAGTCTCCTCGGGCTTGGTGCACCGCCAGCTGAGAGTCGCTAAAGATGTCAACTGATTTTACTCCCAGTTCTTTGATAAGTTTTAAGCCGGCAATCAACGCTTCATATTCGGCTTCGTTATTCGTTGCTGTGAATTCAAGCTTCAAAGCGTAGCAAACTGATCGGTTCTCAGAAGTTACTAGAACTATGCCAACCCCCGAACAACGGTCGTTAGATTCCCCATCGGTATACATCTTCCATCGAACGGGAGGTATGACATTGTGATCGTTTGATTCGTCTGTCATAGTGAATTCAGCAATGAAGTTAGCTAGTGCCCATCCTTGTATTGCCCATCATGGCAGGTAGGTAATGTCGAACTGATTTAGCTCAATATTTCATTTTAACATCCTTCCGGAAGTTTCCGGTCGTTGGAGTATCTGTCGCAAAGGTTGATCAGTATAAACACTGATTGAGTGTGCCTGAAAATACGGGCGAAGCTTGCGTGATGCAATCACCAAGCAATAGGCTAGTTTTTCAACCTTTGGATAATTTCTTTCTACCCCTGTCAAGCGTTTACTTACATAGTAAACTGGCTTCTGAACCTGGTCTTCCTCGCGAACCAGGGCTGTGCTGATAGCGTGCTGGGATACTGCCAAGTATACGTACAACATTTCGTGGTCTATTGGTTTCGATAGTACCGGGGGACTTTCTAAGTGTCTTACAAGAGCTCTGAATGCTTCCTCACAGTCGAATGTCCATTCAAAATTCCTCTTTCCTTTCTTATGACATCGAAGAAAAAAATACACTTGTCTGTGGCCCTGGTTATGAATCGGCTCAGTGCGGCCACCTTTCCGTTCAAGCTTTGCACCTGCTTTATGGTTCTAGACACTTGTATATCACGGATGGCTTGAATCTTCTCCAGGTTAGCCACGATTCCTCATGCATTTACAATGAAACCCAAAAACTTTCCCGTCGCTACGCCGAATGAACACTTCAAAGGATTGATCTTCATTCCATATTGTCTGAGTATGTCAAACATCTCCGCTAAGTCTCGGATGTGGTCGTTTGACTGCCGCGACTTCATGAGCATGTCATCCACATAAACTTCCATTGTTCTACCAATCTGGTCTTTGAACATCTGATTCACCAGACGCTGATAAGTTGCTCCCGCGTTTGTCAATCCAAAGGGCATCACTACATAGCAATACAACCCAATGTTTGTGACAAAACTGGTGTGTTCTTGGTCTGGGAGGTGCATCGAGATTTGGTTATATCCGGAGTACGCATCCATAAATGATAGTAATTCGTGTCCGGTGGTAGAGTCGACGAGCTGGTCGATCCTAGGCAACGGGAAACTATCCTTCGGGCATGCTTTGTTTAAATCAGAATAATCAACACAAGTTCTCCACTTTCCATTCGCTTTCTTTACCAGCACCGGGTTAGACACCCATTCAGGATAGAGGGTGTCGCAGACGAATCCATTGGCTTTGAGTTTGTCCACCTCCTTTTTGAGAGCTGCTGACCTCTCCAGGTCCATACCTCTCCTTTTCTGTTTTACGGGAACGTACTTTGGGTCTATGTTTAACATATGACTCACAACTGTTGGAGAAATTCCGCACATATCAAAGTGAGTCCAAGCGAAAACATCAAGATTCGCTAGGAGGAAGTCAGTGAGGTTCTCGGCCACCACGGGGTCGAGTTGTGATCCAATTTTAAGAATTCGTGACGGGTCATCCCGGTTGACTGGGATGTCAATTGTTAGTTCAGCCGGTACAGCATTGGTTTCCCTGGGTCCCCCATCATCGTCTCTCGAATCTATGTCTCTGTAGATTCGAGAACGTTGCCCGAGCCAGGGCTTGGACGCTACTTGTCAATTATCAGAATTTTGGATGCAGACGAAGCTGTCCGTAACTTTTCCTTCCTCTCTACGCCCAGCCTCTCTCTGCTCAGCCACATAGCATGTGCGTCCGGCCGCCTGATCGCCGTGTACCACTCCAACACCACTGTCTATGGGAAATTTCAATGTCAGACACCAAGGGGCCAATGCTGCCCTAAATTCTGCCAAGGCTGGACGTCCTAGAAATACGCTATATGGTGAGTCAACATCCAACACTATGAATGGTAGGATTCGCACCCTCCTATGCTCGCCTTGCCCCAGTTCAACTGGTAACTCCACATATCCCACTGCATTCGTTGCCGCGCCGTTAAAGCCATGGATTCTGGCATTGGATGGTTTCAAATCCTTAGCCTCCAGTTTCATTTGGTCATATGCCTTCTTGAAGATGATGTTAACGGATCTTCCGTAATCAGTTAGAATCATCTTCGCAAACGCCGGCCCGATTGTCGCAGATATGACCATCAGGTCGATGGTAGGGGCCTCCACCTTATTTGCATTTCAGATCCTGAATACAATATCATCCTCCATCGTGCGCTGCTGCTTTGCAGGAGTCCCATCCTCCACATTCGAACAGCACTCATACTCCGCATGTCTTAAAGAGTTAGCAAATTGCTCCATCTCCTGCCAATTATTATCTGCAGGATGAGGTTCGCCCGTAATCGTGTTGATAACCAATCCACCCACAGTTCGAGCAGGTTGTTCTGGTTGGCGTGGAGCTGGCCCACGTTCGGGGTCCAATGTCTCCTGTCTTCCGTCTTGTGGGTCTTTGACGAACTCCTGTAGCTTCTTCTATCTAATCAACTTTTCAATAGCGTCATGGAGGTGCATATACTCCTCTGTGTTGTGCCCATAAGACTCGTGAAAGCGGCAGTACTTCCCAGTCTGCTTCTGTTCCTCCGTTGATTCCTTTGGGCGTGGTTTCCTATACTGGAAAGTGTTGCAAGTTGACAAGTAGATGTTCTCAAGTGATGCGTTGAGCGGGGTGTACTCAACGTAGGTCGGGACCCATGACTTCCATTTCCCCGTCTCTCTCTTCTTTTCGGGATTTCCACCTCCGGATCCTTTAGACTGCCCAGGTTTGTTTTGGACGTTGACTTGGGCTTTTCCCGAATTATCGCTGGTTTTCTTCATGACGACGGTACTTTTCTCAGTCTCCTGTACAGGCCCTGGTGCCTTGTCTCATCTTATCCATCGAGCTTCTTCCCTTCTTATGAACTGATGAGCTTTCGAATAAAAACGCTCCAGCGTGGCCAGGAGCTTTTCCGCCAACCAATCTCCAAACTCAGAGTCTGGATCCACTCCACGCATTACCGCCATCAAAATTGCATGGTCGTTTGGATTGCTCACCTCGGTAGTAGCAACATGAAATCTCTGCAAGTATGCTTTCAATGACTCTCCTGTGGCCTGGATTACACTTGATAAGGACATCACATCCTTTGGACGAGTGGTGTGTATCCTGAATTGCTCTATGAATTTCATTGCCAATTTGTCAAAGCTGGATATAGACCGTGGGGGAAGTCGAGTAAACCACATGGTGGCAATTCCGTAGGGTGATTGGGAAGCACCTACACTTGGTTGCATCATTAGCTCTTGTAGAATTCATAATCCATCCATACCTCATCACATGCTGCCTAGGATCAGTCTTCCCTTCGTAGGCTGGGATAGTCGGCATATTGAACTTCTTGGGGTACTCAGCCTGCAGGATACCATCCATAAAGGGAGTATGGCTTCTGGTCATTCCCCAATCTTCATTGGTCAAGCCTTGGTTCTCTCTCATCAACTGCTTGACCATAGCTGTCAAGTCCGGAGTTTGTATGGAGGATGTAAGGTTGGTTTCCGTTCCACGGGACCGTGCGGGTTGATGTCCCGCCTGATTTGGGTCTTAGAGATTCGGGTGTCTGGTCACTTCATGGGCTTGATTCCCAACGCCTGCTTGTGCACCTTCATCCTTACAGTGTCTACGCCTAGGAGGTTCGTCAGCTGACGTTGAACTATCAGATTCAAAATAAGAGGCAGGGTTACCTCCAGCATTCTGGCGCTGTTGCTGAGCGAGCTGAGTCATGAGGTTAGTGTTGGCTTGAATCTGCTCAGCAAGTTGCCTTCTACTTTCCTCGAGTTCCCTTATCAAGTCATTGAACTCTGTTCGAAAAACGACTTTCGCTTTGTTTTGGGTGGAGGGCCCTGCACCTCTTGTTGCTTGCTGGTTTCTAGGTCCAACTTGTTGTACGCTAGCAGTTTCATGGACAACTGCGTTATGCGAGGCCGATCTGGTACGTGGTCTTCCCATGGTAGAGTTTTTGGTTATAACTCTGAATAGAATCAACAGACGCCTTGTCAATGATCTTGGATCTCCTCTAGGGGATTTATGCAATCCAGTAGCTACAAAGCAGATCCTTACAGCCTGAGAATACAATTTTCAGTGAAAGCACCAAAATTGGTCACTAACACCCTTAGAAAGATTGTGTAGAGAGATTAATGAAGAAAAGTAAATTAAGATAGAGAACAATATATAAATTTAAATGTAGAGGACAAGAACACCAAATTTATAGTGGTACGGCATAACTGCTACGTCCACCGTGAAGTTGATTTCTATTGATTTCCTTGATAGTTGATTACAGATACAATCCGTTTCTAATTACTTGAATGCAAATGCAAAGTAAAATATTGAGTCTTGAATGAGTGTTGAATGCACCAGAGTTTCCCCAGCATTCCCAAAAACCGATCTCTTTTCACTGTGCCCCTACCCCTCTATTTATAGACGAAGGTGGGTTGGACTTCCCTGGTGGGCCTGCTAGCTGTACGCCTTGGCCCAAATGGAGTAGGCTCTGTGTGCCGACCCGAACGACAAAATGCCGAACCAACATCTTCGTGCCGAACGATGCGATGGGTTGAGTAATGCCGAACCATTATCTTCGTGTCGAACGATGCGATGTGTTGAGTGAGGGGTGCAGGCCGAACGAGGATCGATGCCGAACGAGGGTGAGGCCGAGCGAGGCTGGAATGCTAAATAGTCCAGGAATGCCGAGTGAAGCATGGATGTCGAGCGTTCTGAATGCCATACACCCTGAATGCCGAGCGTTATCAATGTTGAACGCTCTCCAGATGTTGGGCGTTATCCAATGCTGAACGCCCACTAGATGCCGAGTGCTCTGCCATGCCGAACGAACTTGTTTGTCGAACACTTCCCCATGTCGAACGCTTCTAAGTGCCGAGCGCTCCTTTCTGCCGAGCGTCCCTTTATGCCCAGCGCTCCTAAATGTCATGCGCTCCTTTATGCCGAGCGTCCCTTTATGCCTAGCGCTCCTAAATGCCGAGTACTTCCTGAATGCCGACCGTGACGATGTGCCGAACAATCCAATTGACCCGAGTACCAAGTTGCCTTGTTAAAATCTCCAGGAAACAAAGGATTTATATAATTAATTAAGAAGTAATTAATTAAGGCAAGTAATTACAGGATGGTAATTACTGTTTATGATTAATTAAGGTTGCTTAATGGAAGTGATTAATTGAAGTAATTAATTAGTGTAATTAATGAGATAAATTAAGTGTTAATAACTGTAAATGGTTAAGAATAATTAATTTATGTAATTAATTAAAGGCTAATTACTTAATGTAATTAGTAAATGATTAATCAAGGGTGATTAATTAAGATGAATACTTAGAGGATAATCAATTAATAGATTTGTAATTAATTAATGGTTATGTAAGCAAGATTTATTGTGGTGAAAGTAATTAATTTAATTTATTTTAAATTAATTAGAGATGAAGTAATTAATTTAATTCGTTTCAAATTAATTATAAATGGTGGATTAATAGATCATTGCTTATAGATGGCTGATTGATATTGAATGCCTTGATTGTTTGATATCTCTGATGAGATATATGTGATATGTGATATGAGATGATTTGGTTAAATTGTGATGATATGGATAATCTATTTGTGGATATGTGAATTATCTATCTGTGTGAATATAGATAATGATTTGAATTGAATTGTTTTAACTTTAAAACAACTTGGACCTAAAAGATGGCGTTTTGGATTTCGATGAGACCGAGATCGGGTTTCCATATTTGGATATCCGAAAACCACATCGATCCAAATTAACGATAGGTCGTGAATCTCAAGTAAAGATGAAGATTCAGAGTGCAAGGGTTATTGTTGATAACTCTGAGGGTGATTCCAAAATGAGTGTAATGAGATAATGCCTTCGGTCTCATTCAAACCTGGAAAGAACTCGCATGGATTGAATGCTTTCAGCACATCGTCAGGTGGACGATGAGCATTCTAAGATAGATGTGTTCTATATAGGTAATCGTAGCATCAAGCCTCATCAACCGGGAATGGCTAAAACAGGGGAGGTGCAGCAAGGAATTCAACAAACAATTCACCGAATTTACTTTTAGCACTCTTGAATTCTCATCTATTCTCAAACTTTCAAATTGCACTCAAATTACTTACATACTTTGATCTTTGATCACTTTATCTTCCACATTTCTCAAAGCACATCACTATATGTCATTAAGGAGAAGATTATAGGAAGATTGTACTCAATTGACTTATCAGTGTTATTTAAGAACACGCTACAGTCAAATACCTTTGTTATTTGTATTGAACTCCTATTTGGTTGCTTAGGCGTGTGCAGTCTTGTTCGGTTGCTCAGACAGTGTAAACCTGTTCCTCCAGGTTAAGTGAGGGTTGTTGTAGTTGAAATTCCAGAAGGAGTCTGGGACTGGACGTAGAACGGAAAGTTCGAACCAATATAAAAATTCCTAGTGTGCTTGTTTTATTTACTTTTCTATTATCATCTGTTTTCGCATTTAGATTTAATTATATTCCATATTACAAGATCCTAAGTAATAGCTAGCCTCATTAGTTACTTTCATTTGGTATCAGAGCAAGACATCTTATAACTGTCACACAGTTATCTGATATCTTGCTAATATGGAAAACAACACCAGCACTACCACTAGCACTATCACTAACACTAGTTTTATTGAAGGTCAATCCACTGCACGATCTTGATTTTTCAATGGTTTGAACTATAATTATTGTTCTACTCATGTGAGAATCTATATGCAATCAAATAGTTTTGAATCATGGAATATCACACAGAATGAATTCAATCTTCCTACTGGAGAATACTCCATATGGTCAAACACACAAAAATTAGATGTTACTGCCAATGCTAAAGTTATGAACATGTTATTTTATGCACTAGATAGAAATGAATTTAATCGTGTTAGCATGTGTCAAACTGCTTACGAAACATGGAGAATGCTTAAAATCACTCATAAAGGAACTAACAAAGTCAAACAAAGAAAAATCTCCATGCTCAAAAATGAGTTTCAAAACTTTAGAATGAAACAAGATGAGTCCATCAATGATATGTACTCTAGATTTCAAGATATCTATCATTCACTATTAGGATTAGGAGAAAAGTACACTGACTTTGATATTGTGTCAAAAATTCTAAACTCTTTAACGGATGAATGGGAAAGAAAAGTCTTGGCTATTTAAGAAGCTAATGACCTCTCTACCATAAAACCTGAAGATTTAATGGAAAATCTAATGTCCTATGAAGTGAATTTGTAAGCAAAACGAGTACAAGCACAAGACAAAAAGAACACAGCTTTCCATGCTGAAGAAGAAAAAGATGAAGATTCAGATGAAGAAGATCTAGCATTTATTGCCAAAAGTTTCAAAAAGTTCTTGAAATTCCAAAAAAAAACAGAAAACAATGGAAAATGAAACTTTCAAAACAAACCATCATTCTTCAGTTCTTGAATGCTTTAATTGTCATAAGAAAGGTCATATGCAAAAAGAATTCCAGAACTAAAGAAAAAATACTTCAATAAGGGCAGAAAAGATAAGAAAAAGAAAGCATTCTCTGTTACATGGGATGATTCAAATACCTCTTCATAAGATAGCAGCAGTGACAGTGAAAACGAGCAAGCTAATGTTTGCTCTATGGCAAACGAGAACGAGGTTAGTGATTTTACTTTTGATGATATGATAGAGATAAATTCAAAGCTAGTTGACACTCTAAAAAAACTTAAAAGAAAACATAAGGAGACTCGTGAACTTCAGAACAAAGCAGAATTTGAAAGAGATATGCTCAAAGATGAGGAGAAAATACTAAAGGTAGAACTTGAAAAATTACAAGAATCATTCTCTAATATTAATTCTCAACTCACTCTTTTGAGTCAAGAAATTGAAACTCAAAAAGAAAAGAATGATGCTCTTGTTTCTAAAAATCATGAATTAAATACAAAAGTAAAATTGATAGAATTAAATAATACTACTCTCAAAACAAAGTTAGATAACATCACTCAAAATGTTTCAAATTTTAATAAAGGAAGAGAAACCCTATTTAAGATTATTGATAGTTCTCAATCAGTTTCAAATAAGAAAGGGTTAGGATATGTTAACAAAACAAAAGCTCTACCTAAAAAGAAAATTAGGAGAATATTAAACCTAATGTAAAACAGTCAAAAATGAATAATTACCCGAAAAACATAAAGGTTTAGGTTCCTAAAACAAATATGTTTTGATTAGGAAGAAATATTTAAACACCTTCTTAGAAACTGTTCATAAAAATAAAGATTACATTTTCAAATGGGATACTGAACCCTTTTGGGTTTGGTTTTCTAAGATTTAACTCTTAGGACCCTATTAAAAAGGGTATCAATGTTATCTTATATTTTTTGTAGGTCCCACTCAAGAAAAGAGGAAAATGGATACTCGACAGTGGTTGCTCAAAACATATGACAGGAGACAAAGTTATGCTATCAAATATTACTTATTCAGATGGAGGCTCCGTCACATTTGGAGACAACTCCAAAGGCTATATCATCGGCAAAGGAGATGTGAGCAACAACGGTATTTCAAATTTACCTCTTATTTCAAATGTTTTGCTTGTCAAAAATTTAAAACATAATTTACTTAGTATTAGCCAATTGTATGACAAATGATTCAAAATCACTTTTCTGAAAACAAATGTAGTATTTTTGATCAAAATCAAAGTCTTATTTTTGAAGGAAATAGAGACAGAAATATCTATGTTCTGAATATGAAAATAAATCATAATTCAGATATGTGTTTAATAGCCAAAGAAAATGATCCTTGGTTATGGCACAAACGATTCTGTCACATTAACTTTAAAGCTATAAACAAGCTTTCTAAAAATGATTTAGTAAAAGCTCTACCAAAAATGAATTTTAAAATAGATCATATTTGTGATGCATGTTGGTTAGGAAAATTAACAAAGTCATCTTTTAATTCATCTTTTAAATCTAAAAAGGTTATTTCAACTTTACAACCACTTGAATTACTACATATGGATTTATTTGGACCAACACAAGTACAATCCAGTAATCACAATAGATATGTGTTTGTAATTGTTGATGATTTTTCTAGATATACTTGGACTATTTTTTAAGAAAAATAAAAGTGATACCTTTGATAGTTTCAAAAATTTTGTCAAAAGAATTCAAAATTTTAAAGGTTTGAAAATTAAAAACATAAGAAGTGATCATGGAGGTGAATTCGAAAACAAAGCCTTTGAACATTTTTGTAAGAAAAAGGGAATATTCCATAATTTTTCGTTTCCTAGGACTCCACAACAAAATGGAGTTGTAGAACGTAAAAATAGAACCTTACAAGAATGTGCAAGGACTTTGTTAAATGGAAGTACGTTACCAAAACATTTCTGGGCTGAAGCGGTTGCAATAGCTTGTTATGTTTTAAATCGTGTTTTTATTCGCCCATTAACTAAGAATACTCCTTATGAACTTCTTGATGGACGAAAACCAAATATTTCTTATTTTAAAGTTTTCGGTTCAAAATGTTTTATTTTAAACACTAAAGATCAGCTTGGCAAATTTGATCCAAAATCCAATGAAGGAATCTTTTTAGGATATTCAGATCGAAGCAAAGCTTATCGAATTTATAATAAAAGAACAAATATCATCGAAGAAACACTTCATGTATCCTTCGATGAAAATTTTAAACAAATCCCAAGTATAAGAGATGATAAAGAATTCCCCGATAATATCACAAACATAGAAATTTCAAATTTTGAAAATAGTGAAACATGGCTAACAATAACAATGAAACAAGATCTCCACCTAGATTATTAAGGGATCATCCTTCTGATAATGTCATTGGAGAACTTAATTCATCTGTTAGAACAAGAAGTCAATTAAATCAAATGGGTCATGTAGCTTTCCTCTCTAATATTGAACCTAAAAATATTAAAGAAGCATCTACCGATGAAAATTGGTTAATCGCTATGCAAGAAGAGCTAAACCAATTCGAAAGAAATGACGTTTGGGATTTAGTTCCACGGCCTAGTGATCAATCAGTTATTGGTACAAAATGGGTCTTCAAAAATAAAGCAGATGAACAAGGAAATATTACTAGAAATAAAGCTTGATTAGTTGCTCAAGGATATAATCAAGAAGAAGGAATTGACTATGAAGAAACGTTTGCTCCAGTCGCTAGACTATAAGCAATACGAATCTTATTAGCATATGCATGTTTTCATAACTTTAAATTATATCAAATGGATGTTAAAAGTGCTTTCTTAAATGGTTTTATAAAAGAAAAAGTTTATGTTGAACAACCTCCCTTATTCATACACGAACAATTTCCTGACAATGTCTATAAACTTAAAAAACCTTATACGGTTTGAAACAAGCACCCCGTGCTTGGTACGATCGTCTTAAAAGATATTTAATAGATTCTGGTTTCGAAATTGGTAAGGTTGATCAAACTCTTTTTATTAAAAGAAACAAGCAAGATATTTTAATTATTCAAATTTATGATGATGATATTATTTTTGGATCTACAAATGAAAAGTTATGTCAAGATCTTTTTAATATAATTACCAGAGAATTTGAAATGTCACATATGGATGAGTTAAATTATTTTCTTGCCTTACAAATAGAACAATTAGAAAATGGTATTTTTATAAATCAAGAAAAATATTGTAACAACCTAATTAAACGCTTTGGTATGGAAAACACTTCTACCAAAACAACTCCTATAAGTATAACCATACATCTTGATAAAGATGAAAGTGGTAAAAGTATTGACCAAAAATTATATCGAAGTATGATTGGATCGTTACTATATTTAACAGCTAGTAGACTTGACATAATGATGAGTGTTTGCTTGTGTGCACAATTTCAAGCAAATCCCAAAGAATCACATTTACGAGCAATGAAACGCATACTCTTAATAAAACCAAGGACTTTGGACTATTCTATCCAAAGGAAATATACTTTTGAATTAGTGTCATATAGTGACGCTGATTTTGGAGGAAGTCGGACAGATGGAAAAAGTACAAGTGGGACGTGTCACTTCATTGGACGATCTCTTGTATCTTGGTTTAGTAAGAAAGAAAATTGTATTTCATTATCGACATGTGAAGTAGAGTATATTTCTGCAGCTTTGGCATGTGCTCAAGTTATCTATATGCAACAAACATTACAAGATTTTGGTTTTAATTTAAGTACTTCAACTATTTATTGTGATAATTCTAGTGCTATAAATTTATCTAAAAATCCTGTAAATCATTCACGAACAAAAAATATTGACATTCGTCATCATTTTCTTCGTGATAATGTTGAAAAAGATTTAATAAATCTATAATTTGTGTCCTCTGACAAACAATTGGCAGATATCTTTACAAAACCACTAAATGAAAATACTTTCATCAATTTAAGATGAGAACTCGGAATCGTCTCTTTTAAATATTTATAAGTTTGAATTTTAAAAAAAATGTATTTTATTTTAAATTCATAGCTTCTTTCAAAAGAAAATAAAAAAAATGCCATCTAGCACTCGAACTCAAGACCTCATACTCGGTAGTCCTCTACACTACCACTTCACTATCTATTGCTTTCTGAAATATGAGGTTGTTATTGAATTCTTATGTACCTTCCATTCTCTCCTCTTTTTCCTATGGCCATTATTCTTTTAACCATACATTATCCTCTCTAATTTTAACTAGCTTGTACCTATATATTACCTGCATTTCTTAATTCTTTTCACCAAGAATTTATTCAACTTTCTTTTAAACTTTTCAAAAATTACTGTTCAATTATGCCATCTCGATATAACTCTGAGTCATCTGAGCTATCTTACACCTCTCCTTCTCGGAATCGGAAAATCTACCAACTCCTACTCCAATATATGAACCGGTTTCGATTGTTCCACCCTCAACTCATACTGGATATACTCCACCAGATAAAAGAACAAGACGGTCTCTCTTTTTTGGATCACCATCCACAAAAGAGAAAATCGATGATATTCATCACTATCAGAAAGAAACATTAGACTTACAATGTGAATTATATTACGAGCAAAAAGTTAATGCCAAACGGCTTAGCTTTTTGGAACAAGTAGCGTTAAAGTTCTGTGGTTCTTCATCAAAAGATATTGTTCATCAACCGTCTACAGCTTGTTCTCCAAGTCATCGCAATCCTTGGGAACCATCACCACAATGTCCACCAACAACTCCAAATTATTGGGATTGTGGTAACAGATGGTCTCCACTTCGACCATTTGTAGAGAACACTAAAGTTGAAGAAGAATCTTATCATACTCCATCCTCTTCTTTAAAATCTATTAAATCATCTCTTGTTGTTTATATAATATGTTAATTTGATTCCGTGTATTCTAAAATCTGTAATATTTAAAAATTATTCAATAATATGTATTGTTTTTATTCTCAAAGAAGACTATATATGCCTTTATACAAAATTCAAATGTCTGAATTAGTATAAACAGACGTCTGAATCTTCATAATAGAAATTTTTTTATCCAGATTCACTCGTCTGAATAAAAAATAACAGACGTCTGAATTAGATCATTTTTGAACTAATTCCTTGCAAGTTGCAATTCAACTCAATTCAGACATCTGAATCGAATGATTCAGACGGCTGGATTTCTTCTGAGCATATTTTTACACTATTCTTATTTATTTTTATTACCTTTTTGCCCCCTGCCTTTTCACCCTCTATATAATGCCGTTTTCACTTCATTCCTTCTTACTTCAGAACCCTAGCCCACATTTTTATCTTCCTCAAAGCTTTTAACCTTCCGTCAAGTCTCCAATGGCACCAAGATCAAAGAGAACTAGAGAATCAACTTTCGGACCATCCGAAGACAAAATCCGGCAATGGCTATGGAACGATGTTGCTATCTCTCGATTTAATTCTATGAAGAACTCCAACATCTTCGAAGGAGCATTCATGAAATTTCTGGATTTTACAGCATATCATATTAGAGAGTTAGCGGAGCAATTTCACTTCGATAGCTTTATTGGGTATACTCCTAACAATGTTAAGATTAATCATCTTATGATTAAAAAATTTCTTGCAAACTTAAATTTGGATCATTAAAATCCTCAAAACCGTCAAGATTGTGTTTGGTCATTAGTTTGTGGCGTAAGAATATTCTTTCCTTTACAAAGACTAGGTCATATTTTAAATTGCCATTATCAAGGAATTGATATTAATGAAATTGAAGTTGATATGGAACATCGGGATGAAGTTTCACATTAATTTTTGTCTGATCAACTTTTATATTTGGGCAATTTAAAATCTACCTTCTTAAGGCCACAAGCTAAGCTAATTCACCGTGCACTTATTCGTTCTCTCCAACCAAGGATGGGAAGTTATGAAAAAGTGTATAAAGAAAATTTTCAAGCGCTTTATTCTATCTACTCTAATCAACAAGTAAATTGGGGGGAAATTATTTTGGATGAATTCCAAGATATCACAATCCGAAGGAAGTATAAAACCATTCATTATGGTGCCTATATTATGCGCATTCTCCTAAATATCGATGTACCAATGTTTGACTCTGATTTTACAAGTATTAGTGAGTTAGGTGCTAAAACTTTACGATTGATGGGTCTTCCTATACGGCCTCCTTCTCAACAAATTATTTCCTTCCACCAATGGTCACAAAATGTTCAACAAGGTGTTCCTCAACCTCGAGACATTAGTATTGCTTCTTCTTCTCATACTCAATATGAAGAAGAAGAGGAGGACGATGACACCATCTAAGAAATTGGCTCGGATACTTCTTCAAGACAAGCCATCATCACTCTCTCCCGAAATCAATCAAAGATTCATCAGGACATAAAGGTACTTGAGAAGAAGACGGAAAGAAAATTCAACTCTATCAAAGGCTTTCTCAATAAAATATGGGATCAAATTTCTTGTTCCGGTTCTTCATCCACTCAAGCTTACAATCTGTCTCCATTTGAATTGTCTTCCTCAAGCTCAAGTTCAAATCAGAATGATTCATCTCTTTCAAGCCAATTTTAATTATCTTGGTCTATTTTTATATTATTTTCTTATGTTTTTATTGTTTAGTTGTATGAGAAAATTCTAAAACATTATCTCTTTATGTATTATTATCTACTACTTTGTTTTCTTTAATGAAATGAATTATCTATTATCGTTCATGTTCTTTCTTTTTGCCGATGACAAAGGGGGAGAAATTTAAATTGTGCATATTGACAGGGGGAGTAACAATACTTTACTAGTATATTAATTTTATATAGTTGAAAAAATTTAAATTGTGCATATTGATAGGGGGAGTAACAATACTTTACTAGTGTATTAATTTTATATAGTTGTCGTCATCAAAAAGGGGAAGAATGTTAGAATCTCGATTTTGATTATAACAACCTATATAAAATGTTATGTGTATACTAACCATATTTGCTGGAGATTTATTATAGATTCATCTACAGATGTTTAAAGCTGTATATTGTGCACAACCTATATAAAATGTTATGTGTATACTAACCATATTTGCAGAAGATTTATTGTAAATTCATCTATAGATGTTTAAAGTTGTATATTATGTGTCTAGAGTCTATACTTTACTTAGAAATTTTGTTAAAATCTCTCCTTAAACGATATATATATATAAATATATATACACACATGCACACACATGCTCATACATGCACAAAAGAACAAACTCAGACATCTGAAACCATTCATTCAGACGTTTGAGTGCTGAAATATGAATATTGTTTTCACAATATTCAGACGTCTGAACGAAAATATTCAGACGTCTGAATAAGGCCAAAAATAGCCTATATTCTTGTTGTTTGCGTTTCAATCTAATTCAGAAGTGAGAAATTTTTAATTCAGACGTTTGAATATTTCCAACTACTATATTCTTGAAAAGTCACTTCTCTTCACCAAGAAAAACATTTTTTAAAATCAACAGTTGCATCCATTCTTTTCAATATAACTTTTCATTTAAAGATGCAACTCTTTATATACTATAAATAGATTACAGAATTCAACAAAGAATTCACCGAATTTACTTTTAGCACTTTTGAATTCTCATCTATTCTCAAACTTTCAAATTGCACTCAAATTACTTACATACTTTGATCTTTGATCACTTTACCTTCCACATTTCTCAAAGCACATCACTATATATCATTAAGGAGAAGATTATAGGAAGATTGTACTCAATTGACTTGTCGGTGTTGTTTAAGAACACACTACAGTCAGATACCTTTGTTATTTGTATTGAATTCCTATTCGGTTGCTTAGGCGGGTGAAGTCCTGTTCGGTTGCTCAGGCAGTGTAAACCTGTTCCTCCAGGTTAAGTGAGGGTTGTTGTAGTTGAAATTCCAGAAGGAGACTGGGACTGGACGTAGAACGGGAAGTTCGAACCAGTATAAAAATTTCTGGTGTGCTTGTTTTATTTACTTTGCTATTATCATCTGTTTCCGCATTTAGATTTAATTATATTCCATATTACACGATCCTAAGTAATAGCTAGCCTTATTAGTTACTTTCACTAAGTGGGTAGCACCCAAGTAGGATAAGTTTACCTCTATCTAGAGTCCTTTTTTATTCGGCTGTATGGGCGGTTTCTAGCTACAACCGCGGGGTTATCTTATTATGGACTGTCCAGTAAGGGATGTTTCTGGCTTTGTGTTGCAGGGGATTGAGAGTAATCCTCGGTACGGTGATCTAGGCCCCGTACTGTGACGGGCGGTACCCTAGTTGCCCTGCCATTGATGGAAACCAATTCTTCCTACGCGCCCTTACGGTTTTGATTGCATTACCCACTTTGTGGCTAGTAGCTGGAATTTAACAAATATAACAATTTCGGTTATTTCTTATTTATTTGAAAACCCTAGACCCTATTACAATATCACTGGATTTCCTATCAAATGTTTTGGTTAGCGTAAGGTAAAAACTTACCCATGTTTATGTGTGGGGAGGCTTACATCATACCTTTTTTTCCAAAGGTTTTTAAAGTTAAACAACTTTAACCGTTTACTCACACCAGGCCCATGTTTGATCCGGAGTTTATTTTATTTTTCTTAAACTCTTGAATACTCAAATTTTTATGAGTAGCCAAGGGATTCTGGTTTGCTTTGATGAATTCTAGAGGAGCAATGGAGCAGGACGCTTCAGCGTTTGTAGATATATAGGTGGTTCCACTGTGTTTATCTCTGTATTATTATCTATGTTGTACATTGAGTTGTATGATAGACAGGATTTATAACTGTCTAACGTATTGTAATATGAAGCTGTGTAACTTTGATAGATATTGTATACTATGTAATACTTATGTGATTGATATAATTTATACATTCCGCTGTTGAGATTCTGATGTTGTTTCTTCTTTTTCTCTATCTTTTCTTTTCTCTATCCCTTTCTTTCTTAATAATGATGCGTCTTTCTAGGGAGAGAAAGGCGGGTCGTTACAGTTGGTATCAGAGCGTAGGTTGAGTGAACACCTAGGCTCTGGAGTAGTGTCTTTCTTGAGAGAGCGTATTTGTACTTTTTATATAACTATATATATATTCTACCTATTTGTTGGATTACCTGTTCGGGTTTTCCAATGTGACTTCTAAAGGTAGATGGGGTAGTGGTGTGTGTAGCACGACTACCAATGAAAGAAGTCCGAGTGTTGAGTTTGGAAGTGTATCTGTTGAGACTATGACCCAATACCGCCTCGAGTGGCTTTGCAGCATGATGTAAGGATTTCACCAATCTCTGAAGGAAACCTGTTAAGATTCGAAGTCCATCATTGAAGTGTAAGTTAATCGCGCTCGTGTGAGCAGATTTTCGAGAGTTTGGATCTGTCGGGTGAGCAGAAGCGTGTGATGGTATTTTGGTAACTTCAAGAAGGAGCAACTGCATGGTGAGGCGTAGTGACTATGGATGTTTTCGAAGATGTTTCTTTGGATCAAGATTAAGGAAGTGTGTCTGCATCAGCGATGAGACTGAGTTTGTGTTTGGTTTAGGGCTCGAGTTTCCTGGGGAGATGTCTGCCCATCTCAAGGCTCTGTGTGGGATTGGTTGATCAGGTTTTGAGGATCAAGAAGTTTTGGATAAGGAGTCTTTGGCATCTGTGGCAGCAGTGCAGCTCGGAAGTGTTTTGTGTGCCAGTAGGAAGATCTTTTGGCATAGAATTTTCCTAGAGGTGGAATTCAGAAGCCGTAGAGTGGACCCATTTCTTCGATTGGTTAGTCAAGCACTAAGTTGTTCTGATTTGCAAAGAGAGGACAATATCTGTGGATATTGAATTGGATAGGATCGCAAAAGTGACTTGCGATAGTTTGAGTGTTCTCTTGTGTTAGAGTTGTCAGAGATTTTTCCGGATGTCTCCAGGGAAGTCAGAAGTTTGTCCGCATCGGAGATTGAGTTCCATATCGACTTGGTTCAGCTAGGTAGAAGGATGTCCCCTAGAGAGAGGTTTTTGGTGAGGTAGCTCAGGATTGCGTGGAACTTCTGAGTTTCTCTTTATGGATTTGTTGAACCATACTGGAATGTGTCGGAGTAGTCTGTGCTCGTGTTCATCGAACGACATTCTCATCTGCTCCATATCAGAGTTGTGCAGCGGAAGCAAGGTGGCAGCTATTCTAGAATGGATGCAACCAGAAGTTGCAGTGCTTGGATTGAGGATTTCTATAGGAAATTTTTCAGGATTTGAGGCCAAATTGGCAAGTGCGTCTGTTTTGTCTTTTCCAGATAGGAGAAGTAAGTTGAAGTCTACTAATGATTGTGGAGTAGAGTTTGAGTTCTTGATTTGGGTATATCTTGAGAGGATCATTTTGCTGGGTTGATTTTGGTCCAGTTTGTTTCGAGAGGCATCAGCGAAGGTTGAGCTGATCAGGAAAGATGTAGGCAGTCCAGAATCGTCAGAAGAGTTTTGAGGTTAAGAAGACGGAGGAATTTGGAATTCGAAGTTGGAGACTTGTTTTTGTTGAGGTTTTCTCCTGTCAAAGGAGCAATAAGATTGAGTAAGACTAGGAAGTTAGCTCCGAAGTATATTTGATTCTTTTGAGTTTTGGAAAGAAATAAGTGTTTGGCCTATAAGGGTTGAATTGCCAGTTTGGAAGACTGGGATACAATGTATTTCACATATCTCTGAGGGAGTACATGTATGATTCATCTCTGGTTGTGGAACCAGTAGTTCAGAAGGATTTGGTAGTTGAGTCAATCTTGTCTGTGATCAGGTATCTTGTGTAGATTGTAGATCTAGATAAGTAAGAGCTCTGTAGCTTAGTAGTGTAGCTAGTTTAGATACAGTAGAGCGAGTATTCCAGTATCTGTACCTGTGAAACTCGGGATAATTTTAGGTAGCTTATCCGGATCTGTGTCCGGATATCTAATGTTGTTTGTTGAATTGATTGTTTGGATGAAATTGTTTAATTAGTTGATAGTGTATGATTTATATGTATGCTTGGATTGTTGAAATAAAATTAAATAAAAACTTTGGATTATCTTTTGTTTTAAATTTCGAGGACGAAATTCTTTTAAGGGGAGAGGAATGTGATATCCCGGAATTTCAAGGAATTTAAAATGTGATAATCTCTTAATTAATTATTTAAAATTTGTAAATTTGTAAATTTCAAAAATAATAAATATAATGCGATGTTTTTAAATATAGTTATAAATAGATTTTTAAATGGAATAATAATTTACAAATTTAAATTGTGTTATTTTATAAATAGATTTTAAATAGACTTATTTCAAATTTAATAAGTGTTGTTTAAATATATATGTGTGTGTATTTAAGTTATTTTTAAATAAAATAACTATTGACAAATTTAATAATGTGTTTGTTTAAAATTGATATCTATATATATTTGAATTGATTTTAAATAGGACTTTAAATTGAATTTTAATTTTAATTTGGATTTCAATTTTGAATTTAAAAGATATATATCTTAAAAATATTTTGGATATAAAATATGGATAAAGTTTTTATTTAAAATAAGATTGTTTTATATTATTTTCTTTAAAGAAAATTTATTTATAGAAATTTGGAAAAGTATTTATTTAATAGTAAATAAATACAAAATGTTTTATATTTACATTTATAAACGGATTAAGTATACTATACATGATTTTATTTAAAATATGATTGGTTTTTATTTTATTTTCTTTTAAAAAGTTTTATTTATTTAAAATTATAAAAGAATTTATTTATTTACAAAGGTATTTATTAATTAGGAAAATTAATTTAAAAGATTTTAAAATCCTTTTAAAAATAAAAATATAAAAAATAATAATAATAAGTGTTAAGTTATAAACCCCTTAAAATAACATGTGTAAGAATATTAATAATGGTAGAGACAAGTGTCACTAGATTTATTTTCTGTTATTTTAAATTAATTCTAATAAACTCTATATTAACTTTCACCTTCCTTCTTCAATTCTTTTTCTATTTCATTTCTAAAACTCAAGAAAATGCCTCAAACCAGAAAATAACCTGAAACCATTTTCCAAGCTCAAGTCCAAATTCAAACCCTGAAATTCATTCCTCTAAAACAAATGCAAACCAGAGAAAGTCATGAAACCTGTAATTCGTCTCCTCTAAAACAGAAAATTCACAAGATCAAAACCCTGCAAAACACTTTGTCTTTAACCTATAAACACTTTCCAGAAATCAAAACCTTGTGACCAAAACTATGTAATCATTTTTCAAAAAGCCCGTAACTTCTAAAATATCAGCCTGCAACTTTTCTTTCAAAAGTTCAAGCAAAGTTCAAATTTTAAAATGCAACCTGTAACCAATTTTCAAAGCCTGGAACATCTTCAGATTTGCTACCTAAAGCAATTTAATCAAACCTGTAAACCAGGATTAGTTTCAAGTGCAATCTGAGGGTAGAAAATCAAAGCAAGTTTCCAGTTTTCAAGCATTTCTTCAACATTTCCAGTTTTCAAAGTCATTTGCAAGTTCTCAGCCTTTTCAAAGGTGAGTAAACAAATTTGTTTTAAAAAGCTGTAAATATGTTTGAACTCTGATGCCCGTAGAAAATTTGAATTTAAATAAGTGATAATGGTTTGCATGTAGAATTTAATAATATATGTATATATGTATGTGGGAATCTCTGTGTGCGTATCTGTATTCAAGGCTGTGTTCTGTTCTTAAGTTACTAGGTGTAAATAAAATCCAAAATGATCAATTGTTTAATCTCTGATCAGTTTTATGTTATAATGTTTGAACAAAATTTGTTCAAAACAACAAGATTTAAATTTTAAAAATATTTAAAACAAGAACTTAAGCCAGTGTAATCAGAATTTATTTATTACGGTGAAAATTTGATTTTATCAAAAGTTCAAATTGAATAGAGTGAAGATTCATGTATATTATCTGAATCATCTTTACAAACTAGGATTTTTAAAACAAAAATCATGATTTTAAGTATGGTGTATCGTGAGAAATCATAGGTTGAACAGAAATTGGATTTTAGCCGTTTTCTTATGATCGACCAACTTTTGGTTGTCGAAGTTTTTGTCAAGGCTAGCATGACAATGGGGAGGTCGGCAAATTTTCTGGAGAAGTTCCAGATCTACGTAGCGTTGTTGGTGGACGAGAATGGGTTTTAACCCTAGTTTTTACGAGGTCGGAATTTCTGGTCTGTGCAGCGCCTCTAGTTGATCGAGTATCGCGTAACCCAGGGAAATGAAATCGTGGAGGGTCGGCAAGCCATAGCCGGAGTTTTAGCAGTATTCGTGACCAGAATCATGGGTTCGGAGGGTTTTCCTGATGATGGTTTTGGGTCTCAGTTCATCTGGGATGCTCGATTTTGAATCGAGGCTTGAGATGATATTTGGATGATCGAAGTTGCTCCTAGGAATGTTCGGTGACTTGACGATGGTGTCGTCGATGGTCGGAGGAGGCTCCGACGCAGGTGCATGTGCACAGTGGAGGTTCTGATGTCAGTGGTTTTGAGTTGTGGGTTTTGCTGTGGTTTGCTCGAAGAAGAGATCGTGTTGTTGAGTAGGTGACTTGAGTGGAAACTCGAGTACGTCTGGGTTTGGAAACCTGTTAACAGTTTTTGATTGTTACAGGTTTTTAAATTTAGATTTGAATTAAAATTTTGAAAATTTAAGAAAAGAAATGGAATTTGAAGTGGCTCGAATGATACTCAGGTCCAAACTGAAGCAGACTGATTTAAAAGAAATTTTTAAAAGTTTTAAAAAGTTTAATAAAACAAGTTTTAAATTTAAATAAAGAAAGTTTTAAACTTTTGAAATGAATCTTGTTTTTGAACACTATTCTTTATAAAAATAAATGTTTTCTTTAACATTTTATCAAGAAGTTTGAAATTTGTTTAATTTTAAATTTTGTTAAATAAAATTAAAGTTATTTTTAAACTTAAGTAAAAATGGAATTTTAAAGACAAGTTTTAAAATATAAATTAAATTTCTTTTTTTAGAAACCAGGGAAACCTGTTCCATCACCGTCGACATTGCGACTCCTGAATAGTAAACCTTAGGGAACACAGCTAGCCCGCCACAACCGTGTCCCCAGGTAGACCAGCCCTTTCGGTAGGTTTGAAGCAGTTGCCAGGAATCGAACTCCTCACCTCATACGAGGGAGGCCGTTGCTCTTGCCAACTGCGCCAAGTGCGCGGACGCAAATCTAAATTAAATTTAGTTTAAACCATCTTTTGATAAATGTTTAAGGTTATGGAAGTTGTGTTTTGTTAACTTTAATTTATCAAGAAATGATTATTTTATTTTAAAACTTAATTATTGATTTAATTAAGTATAGTTAATTATTAAGATAAAATGTTTTTAATGATAATTAAGTCATTAATTAAGATAATGTTTTATCTTAAGGTTGATTAAGTTTCTTAATATCTTGACATTAATTAAATTAATTAATGAAATTAGATATGATTAATTAATTTAATTAATAATGATTAAGGATTAATTAAGGAATTAATTACGAGTAATTAATTGATTTAATTAATTTATTTAAAATTAATTATTAAGGGTTATAAGTTAACTAATTAGAGGTTAATTAATTTGTAATTAAGAATTATTGATTAGATAATTAGAGATTATTAATTAATGATTAAAGATTAATTAATTAAGTAATTAATGTTAATTAATTGGTAATTAAAAAGGTACTTAATTTGCAATTAAGTTTATTAATTAATATTTAGGTTTTATTAATTAATAATAATTAAGAAATTATTAATCTATAATTAAAGATAATTAGGGATTAATTAACTGTTATTTAGGGTTAATTAATTGTAATTAAGAATTGATTGACTGATTAATTAAGGATTAATTAATTTGTTACTAATTTTTATTAATTGATAATTAAAGTTTATTAATTAATAATTATGGATTAATTAATCTATAATTAAAGATTAATTAATTTATTTAAAGGGGTAATTAAGGAATGAATTACCCAACTGTAATTAATCAGATGAATGTGATTAATTAATTGGTTGATTAACTAAAGATAACCTTGATGATTGATTAAGTATGAATATTTAATGAGATTAAATAGTGTAATTACTTAGTGAAGTAATTAATGTATAATTACTGGGTGTAATTAATTAAAGCGAAATTACTTAACGGGAAGTAATTAAAGGATAATTACTTAGTAGAAGTAATTGAGGATTAATTACTTGATGTAATTAATTAAAGGATTTATATAATTAATTAAGAAGTAATTAATTAAGGTAAGTAATTACAGGATGGTAATTACTGTTTATGATTAATTAAGGTTGTTTAATGGAAGTGATTAATTGAAGTTTAATTAATTAATGTAATTAACTAAGGTTCAATGTAATTAATTATAGTTAATTAATTAATGGAAGTAATTAATTAAGGATCATTAATTAATGTAATTAATGAGAGTAATTAAGGGTTAAGTACTGTAAATGGTTAAGAATAATTAATTTGTGTAATTAATTAAAGGCTGATTACTTAATGTAATTACTAAATAATTAATCAAGGGTGATTAATTAAGATGAATACTTAGAGGATAATCAATTAATTCATTTGTAATTAATTACTGGTTGTGTAGGCAAGATTTATCATGATGAAAGTAATTAATTTATTTTATTTTAAATTAATTAGAGATGAAGTAATTAATTTAATTCATTTTAAATTAATTATAAATGGTGGATTAATAAATCATTGCTTATGGATGGCTGATTGATATTGAATGCCTTGATTGTTTGATATCTCTGATGAGATATATGTGATATGAGATGATTTGGTTAAATTGTGATGATATGGATTATCTATTTGTGGATATGTGAATTATCTATCTGTGTGAATATAGATAATGATTTGAATTGAATTGTTTTAACTTTAAAACAACTTGGACCTAAAAATGTCGTTTTGGATTTCGACATGACCGGGATCGGGTTTCCAAATTTGGATATCTGAAAACCACATCGATCTAAATTAACGGTAGGCCGTGAATCTCAAGTAAAGATGAAGATTCAGAGTGCAAGGGTTATTGTCGTTAACTCTGAGGGTGATTCCAAAATGAGTGTAATGAGATAATGCCTTCGGTTTCGTTCGAACCCGAAACGAACTTGTATGGATCGAATGCTTTCAGCACATCGTCGGGTGGACGATGAGAATTCTAAGATAGATGTGTTCTATAAATATAATCGTAGCCTCAAGCCTCATCAATCGGGAATGGCTAAAACAGGGGAGGTGCAGTAAGGCTAAGTGGATAGCACCCAAGTAGGATAAAATTTACCCATGTCTAGAGTCCATTTTTATTCGGCTGTGTGGGCGGTTGCTAGCTACAACCGTGGGGTTATCTTATTCGAGACTATCCAGTAAGGGATGTTCCGGCTTTGTGTTGCAGGGGATTAGGAGTAATCCTCGGTACGGTGATCTAGGCCCCATACTGCGACGGGCGGTACCCCAATAGCCCTGCCATTGATGGAAACCCATTCTTTTTACGCGCCCTTACGATTTTGATTATATTACCCACTTTGTGGCTAGTAGCTGGAATTTAACGAATATAACAATTTCGGCTATTTCTTATTTATTTGAAAACCCTAGACCCTATTATAATATCACTGGATTTCCTATCAAATGTTTTGGTTAGTGTAAGGTAAAAACTTACCCATGTTTATGTGTGGGGAGTCATACGTGATACCTTTTGTTTCCAAAGGTTTTTAAAGTTGAACAACTTTAACCGTTTACTCACACCAGACCTATGTCTGACCCGGAGTTTATTCTGTTTTTATTAAACTCTTGGGTACTCAAATTTTTACGAGTAGCCAAGGGATTCAGGTTTGCTTTGACGAATTCTGGAGGAGCAATGGAGCATGAGGTTTCGGTGTTTGTAGATATATAGGTGGTTCCGCTATGTTGATCTCTGTATTATTGTCTATGTTGTATATTGAGTTGTATGATAGACAAGATTTATAACTGTCTAACGTATTGTAATATGAAGCTATGTAACTCTGAAAGATATTGTATACTATGTAATACTTATGTGATTAATATAATTTATTCATTCCGCTATTGACATTCTGATGTTGTTTCTTCTTTTTCTCTATCTTTTCTCTTCTCTATCCCTTTCTTAAAAATGATGCGTCTTTCTGGGGAGAGAAAGGTGGCTCGTTACACAGTAGATAATGATTATTCTATGTTAGGTTAGCTCATGATAATTGACGTAAAGCCTTAAGTAGCTATCTGCTTAGTAGCAAAGAAAACTGGTGCTCCCTAGTCTGAAATTTTCTTTGAATAAAGCCTTTCCCTAACAACTTGTTAACTTGCTTATTCAGCTCTTGTCTTTAATTAAGAGTTATATGCCTAAGGGGTAGGGCAGCAGGTCCAGCATTCTCTACAAGATAAATTCAAATTTTGACCTTCCAATGAGGTGGAAGACTAGAAATCTCGGGAAAGACATTTGGGTAGTGATGAACTACTGGCACTGAAACTAACTCATCATGTGAAAAAATCTAGGGAATATAGGTGCCTCAGCATAACTAAGCTCTTGGGATCACAGTAAACCTCTAGGCTACGTCCTTTGCAAGTATTTAAACAAACCACCTTCCTATCAGAATCCAAAATTTCTCCAGGCATAGCCATCCAATCCATTTCTGAAATCAAACCAAACCCAGAAAATCCTAAAAAGAAAGCATCACAATCAAATTTGACACCAAGAATATATAAATTTAAACCCTTACAAATCATAGAAAAATAAGTTGATCCTCCAATTAGGTCTGATACTACTACATGGTCTATAACTATATTAGTCTCAAACTGTTATTCATCTACTAATGTACTCGAAATAAATGTTTATGATGCTCCGATATCGTGTAAAGTGTGAATAGACAAATCAGAAAGAGTTAACACACAATCGATGACTACTTTCTTCCCCTTCTTCATAGTTGGAGCCACTCAAGCTAAGAATAACATCTAGTGCATATGTTGGAACCACCTGGCTAGATGTCTTAGACAAGGTCGAACACTGCCTCTTCAAGTGACCAAACTATTTGACCTTTGCGGGATTCATCTGGTAGTTCTTAGAAAAATGCCCTCTGAAACCCCACTTCCTACGATTAAGCACTTTTTTCTTTATCTTTCCTTGAGCTGTCATCCCACCTTTGCATTGATTTTGCTGAACAGGCATCCCTTCTATCTTGTGTTCCTTCTTCCCTATGGAATCTTGCAATGCCATCTCGACCAATCTCTCAAAAGTGGCTCCAATAGGTACATGAATCAAAGCAATCCCTCTCAGAGACGTATATAGTTCCTTAGTAACTTTGTCGCAATCCCTCTCAGAGACGTATATAGTTCCTTAGTAACTTTGTCGCCTTCTTTGTTGGTGTGTTGATAAGATCTAAGCCATAATTTGCCAACTGATTAAATTCATTAACATACTCCTTAACACTCCACACTCCTTGTTCCAAATGAATAAACTTCTCTAGCTCCACTCCCTATTCAACCATAGAAGTAAACTTAGTCTTAAAATGATTCTTAAAATTAGTCCAAGCAATAACAATCTCATTTGTCTTAGCAACAATAATTGTAACAATCCTCTCTAGAATAGGCCTAATTTTCGATCTAATAAAAACCCATCGAACAATAGTTCTATTCTAGAGCAGGCTGTTGGTTGGAAAAGTCTATCAAATCAATATATAGAGCTATCTATCTATGCTCTTAGAATTTCATAGCGGAAGGGATCAAATATAAGAATAAAGTAAGTACCCGTTTCAAAATTTCTAAATCTCTGAAATATAATTACTCCAAATATCCACAAGGTCTCAAAGTAGACATTAACAAGTCTATAATATGGATACATCACAATAAACCATATACATAAATAAATAGCTATACTGCCAAAAGTATTCACCGCCTCCTTCATGCTTCATCATTAGCACTGTTCCCGTAACCTGATAGTTGTAATGAGAAGGGAGTTAGAACAACAATGTCTAGTGAATGAAAATCTCATGTCTTACATTAATAGTATTTGGACAGTATTATTTAGATTAGTATTATATCTTATGCATTTTCCTAAATTTGCCTTTCTGGGTATACCTCTAGTTGTAAGCCAAAGCCCTCCTTATGAAGCTCTATAGCGTATCTTTAACCGTAAGCCAATGGCTCATTCCAGTGTAACTTCATAACCATAAAGTGGGTGTAACACAACTATGGAATATATATTAGGTCCAGCGATCCATCTTGGTCAATTATATCCTAACGATGCGAGAGAAAGTACCTACTTCACTTAAGACCTTTTTAGTGGGAAATAGGCAGGGCAGCCTTCGAACATTTAATACCTAGACCCTAGGCAGATCCCCATCATCGAATACTTGACCCAAGGCGAACCCTTTTCAGATACTTCCAACCCGATATCGTAAGAAATCCTATATGGCTTTTTAATACTTCTTAAATGAGGAAGAGGCAAACCCTCAAATAACCATTTAATACCTCAAACCTGAAGCGGACCCCTTCTATAGATTTCCACTACCGCACTTAAAAGATAATCCTAACATTTAATACTTCTTGAGTGGCCAATAGGTAGACCCTACAATAGTCGTTTAATACCTCCAACCCCGAAGTAGACCCATCCAAGGATATCCTTCCTATGATCCATAATCCAAACCATGATGCCTCACATTAGTTCGACTATGTATAGGTGTTGGTTGCTTGATTAGTTGGGCAAGCTTACCATATAGAATTAGGACCAACCTCACGTCGAGTATGGGTACTTATTATAAGCGATTTCTCACATTAGTTCCAAAGACACACATTTGGTATCCAAATTAGCTAGGCAGACTTCTTTGTACTTTTAGCTTACCTCGCTTCTCTATAACTTGGTCATATTTCCTCTCTCCAATCTTACAAAATTATACTAACATATATGTATAATATATATACATAATATACCTCAGCTGCATTTACGTACTAAGGCCATACAAGGAAAACTCCTTATTTTGCATTTTAATTATAGATTAGTTTCCATAATTAAAATATATATATAAACACACACACACACACACACACACACACACATATATATATGTATGTATGTATGTATGTATGTATGTATGTATGTATGTATGTATGTATGTATGTATGTATTGTGCTTACTTTTTTTGTATAGTTTATTAGTAGATTTAGATAAGCATACTGATTTGAATGGTTCCATTGGATTTGGAAGACTATAGAGTTTTTGTTTTTATGTTGTAATTTATTTCGTAATTTTAGTTTGGACCATAGTTCATTAGGTTGGGGGTTTTATTTTATTTTTAATTTTTGTTGTATTAGGGAGCATCGCTACCTATTAGATATGTTGACAACTCCATATTTTAGTGCAGAATAAAATACATGAGTGCTCTCCTCGAATGATTGAGGATCACTCATTTTTCTGAAAAAAAAGTTTCCACAATTATCCTTAACTTTAGTTTTATATTGTTTGTTGTTATTTGTCAACCTATCTATTTCATATGTTACAACTTATACATCTTTATTATATTTGTATCTAACGTTAATTTTTCGCTAAATATTTCTTATTAAATATTCGAAAAAAATTCCTATACTAAGATTTTTGCTTTCTATTTGGGTTGTTAAGATAAGTTAAATGTCATCATTTCCATATTCATACAAGTCCCTAATCCAATATCAAAGTTTACATAATAGCTAATATCATAATTTAAATTAGCTAAACAAAACAGACATGCATATAAAAAATGGAAACAAAACATCCAACTTATTTTGCATTAACATAGTAGAATAAATGTCTCTATTTCAAGGAAGTGAAACTTGACAATTTAAGTCCTTTATATTCTATTTGACTATTAAATGGATGAGGATGAAATAAAAAGTATTCATGTTTATTTTCATTACAGTTCTTTCTAGAATCTTCATCATCACAAAGTCAAATATGGAAATGGAACTTGACTAAAACATAAATTATCCATATTACAAATAATAATGGATTAAATTCTATATATTAACATAAAACAAATAAGATTTCAACCAATTCTAGAATTACCATTTTTTAGGGGAATTTTAGGGTTTTAGATTTAAGGTTTTCACGTACAAAATTCCCTAAGGCATAAAACAAATCCAAATATTAACTGCACAAACTACTAAAAAGGGAAAGACTAAGATTTCCACTCACAGGTAGCTTTTCTTGAATTCCTTCGGGTTTGATTCCACCTCTTTGCCTATTTCTTCCTCTAATTATCTTTTCCCTTTAATCTAATTAATTTCTTCACTAAAGCTTAATTTTTTTATTCTTGAATCCAAAAAGTTTATTGGAGAGGAAGAAAACTGGAAGAATCTCATTAGCATTTTATTTTTCTTGTGAATACAACTGAGGGGTTGGCCTCTTATTTATAATGGTTAGAAATTTTAAAACCGTCGGATCGAGAATCTTTTAATAAATTAAATCTGGACCATTTTGGCCTAGGAAAACCCTAACCGCCAGTTGACAACCGGTCGACTGGCCCAATAAAAGCGGTCGACCAGTCCTTTTGACCGCGGTGTTATTATGTTAACGTATTATAAATTTATATTTATTAAATGTTTTGTATCTTAACATTAATTGTTTTTAAATGTTAGTTCTTAATGTTAAATTTTGAAATATTTATTTCGAATTATTTTCGATTCAAAATTTTCAAAACGTCATAACTTTTACCTTTGAACTTCGATCGCAAAACTTTATATATAAAAGTCGCTCGGAAAATTCCCCGAACCCATAGTCCAAGTTTTGTGGCTAAATTATAATGTTTGCATAAATTTCAGTTTTATCCTTATTATTAATTACAAGTACGAAGTCACGTCCGATGGACGTGAGTGAGGTGTACTGGTGTAAAGTCGGGTTGGGGAGAAGAGAACTATGTGGAATGTGTACCGTGGAAAAAATATTACTATGTGAATTCACTTTATTGTGCAGTTTGCATATTGTGTTAAAAAAAATTGGGAAATTGATGTGGGACCCCACTTCAATTAGCACGTATGTTTATCCCACGTTTATCCAGCATGATACTGGTCATTATTTTACCCGTATACAGTTGTAATAAATTGTACTCATGGAATAGAGGTGTGGCTGTGTATGTTTGAAAGTTGAAGCACGTACATGTTTGAGGCAATATGACATTCAAACTTGGTGGTAAATGAACACAGAATGAAGTCGAGCTGCAGGAAACCTTTTGAAATTCGGAACCCAAATATTAAGTAACTAAAAGTAGCTGAAAGTTGGTGATATATAAGTCATTAGTTTGAAAGTCAGATAGTAATATGGAATCATATTCATGTTTATTTAGAAGCGACAATTACTAACTGATGCATATTTTTACTTCATATGCATGCGTGGTGTTAAAAACAGTTTTTATGTCCGATGTATAGTTCTCTGTCATGTACAGTTTTAAAAGTATGTGGCAGTCAACGCTACCGCTGTAATATACGTTATGCAAGACTGGGTGCAGCTTAAGAATTGTATCACGTTGATGTCAATAGTTCAATTTCGCTTCTCCGCCGTTGTTGCAATTTTCAGTTCTATTTTCCGAATGCTGATCGAAAAGTTGAGAAAGGTGAATGAGTTTGTATGTTCTATATGAAAACGTAGGTCACAGGTTCAGGTTGGAAGCTTTCATTTTGCATACAGATGGGTCGAATACAAATAGGAGTAAATAAAATAATGCATTTTTATTTGAACGATGTGCTTGAACCTTGGGTTTTTAATTTGGTCAACCACTGCTCATATGAATAGGTCTAAGTGCGCCGAAAGTTAGTCATTCATGGCACTTGTCCCAATCAGTTCATGACCGTTGAACAACACAGTAGCGGATGAGTATAGTCTGCGCATATTATCCATATGTGTACGTCCAGTGTACAGTAACAGGTGGACGTAAATGGAGTACAATGCACATGCAGGGACGGTATGTACGTAATTATTGTTGTTAGCGTAAGGAGAGGGAATGATATGAAAAGGGGATGTAATTCCACAGTGTGCAGGTAAAGGAGCGCGGAAAGGTAGGTGTGTAAATTTGCAGAACATGGAACATATAAGTGGTAAGCAAATCATAAATTTCAGCTAGGAGTGATAAAATTACAATGCTTATATGTAAAAAAAAATACATAATGTTGCATTAGCGAACAAACGTACAAAAGAAGATGAGAAATGGGGAGAAAAAACGTAAAAAAGGTGCGCGTAGTCCGAGCTCTAGCGTAAATGGTCAGCTAGAAAATGATCAGCATTCTTATCACACTATTCAATAAATTTTTGAAATCCGTATCGGTGCGCAAACATAGTTTTTTCATTTTTAAATTTTACATCATCAAAATTTCTGCTGCAGTTTTAATTTGCAGACTCAGAAGTTGTTAGAAAAAAAAGTGTATAAGGTACTCGATAAATTTTTAAAATCAAATATGTACGCGGAAGCTTATAATTGGAACGAACATTTTCGATGTACACAGGAGTCTATGGACTGAGGGTGAAGTAAAACTGCAGGAAAGGCAGACCCAATAACGGGGCAGGAAAAGAGTTATAGGAAAAGCAAAATGGAAAAGAGTAATACATGCAGGTTGTAGGTGGTAGCTGCAATTCAGATGTAAGCACCTATTGCGCACGCCGTTGCCATTTACGGTTAGCCAGCTGAACTTGTCATGCATTGTTGGACATTCGTTGCTGCCATCGGGCTCGTTGTGTCAACCGACGTTGTTCGTGTTGCTCAGCATCCATCTGTTTTACAGTCAGAGGTGAAAAAAAATGCAACTGAATAAGCGATGAATAAACACGGTAATTAGGGAAGGTAAAGTGGCTGTAATGGAAAAAATTAGTGTTGTGAAATAGTGGATAAAAAATAAGGAATGACATTGTCATTGTAACCGGGGGGAAATGAACTTTGAAACGGTGATGTAAGAAAGGAAGAAGGGGGTGGAATAACTAGTTGCAGCAAGGTTGTAGAGGTGTGAAGATAGGAAGGAGGAAGCGGAGCTTAAGTAAAGTGGATATTTGTGTATGTAGTCAGGGAAGGGAAATAAATAAGGGGATATTTCAGAGTTTAAACGGTAAATAAAAACAGAACTATTCAACCGGGACTAAGTTAACAGGTATTAACTGCTTTATTTTGTAATATGTGGGCTGAATAGATTGTGCAATGGGATATTTGAAAAGAAGGAAAAATAATCGATTTTCAAAGTAAGTAAACAGAAACTCATACACAGTGGAATATAGTGAACAAAATATATTTGAACTATGCAAGTTGAAATCTAATAATTTAATCCAGTGGCAGGAAAATCGCAGACATAGACAGTGAAGTGAGTTTGCAGTATACTGCGTATAGTATATTATGCAAATGATAAGTAGGTAAGTTTGTAAAAGAGAATACATGTTCAAAAGCAAGCACCGTCCACTATGACAAAAGGCTGTGTGGCTGGCACATCTTCACCAATTGAATTGCCTGCATCGCACCGCCAACAGAAAAAGCTGTTGACCTGAGCCTGCAAATGAGTTCGTCAAACAACATCCTATTATCCATCAGGAACACACATTTGGTAAAGTAAGAATAATAATTTGTACATAGCAGAACCTAGTGAACCAAGCGTATGAAATACCGACTGTGAATTACATTGTATGTATCCTAGTGCAGAAATCGTTAATAAGGAAGCTGTAATATACATCCGAAGGCACAGTCCATGATTAACATGTATCAGCTAAAAGATCATAACAGGGGAAAACAATAATTCAAACAAAGCATCCAGTAAAATCAAGCAGCATGTCACATAACAGTTCTCAGAAAAGTCTAAGTAGCAAAGAACAACCAAGTGAAGATAAAGTTACCTAGGAAATTACAATCAGTAGGAACTTAGATATGATGAGCTATAGTAGGAGAAGAAATCGCTGAAGTCTCATGTTTGAATTGCAGCAGAAAGTTCATCTGCAATTATCAAACTGGCCGATATGAATTCATTATGTGCAAAATCTACAGACTTCACACTATACATAGCTACATCCAGTTGTATCACCATTTATGAAAAATGATTGTTGAAATAAAAAATATACATAGGACGATTAGTTACAAATAAGATAGAAGGATTACCTTGGGAGAAAAGGACATGTGCCTGGTACAGCAAGACCAATTGAGGTAGCTCTACCGCGCCGCCGACAAAGAAGGCCATAGAGTTGAGCATGCAAATGAATTCGGGAAACAGCAGCCTATTATCCACCAAGAACACACAGTTGTTAAACTAAGCATAATAATTCGTACGTTTTAGAACGTAGTGAACCAAGCGTAGTAAAGCGTAGTAAATACTGAAGGAAAAAAATATAATTGTTGTATCGCGCACTAAAACTAATAGAGGCAGACTGCAGTGTATATGTCACAGCATAGAGAACGTTAAATAGGGATGTTTTAAACAGAGCCCATTATGTAAATAAATAAGCATAATAAATCAAACAGATTAGTCTATGGTGAACCGAGCATAGTAAATGTGGACAGAACAAAATATATTTCCATTACCGCAATCGAACTGTAGTAAGCCGCATCAAGCTTGACAGCAGGCTGTGTGGATGGCAAAGCAGCACAAACTGAGGTAGCTCCAACGAGCCAGCGGCAGAGAATACAACTGAGATGACCTTATGAAGGACTTCGGCAAACAACAGGCTGTTACACAAATCGATAAGTCGGTACGGTACAAAAAGAGAATACGTAGTGAAAAGTAAGCAACATCAAGTGGAGGAGAAGTCCCTATGCCTTGTAGATCATTAGCAGCTGACGTAGATCCACCGTGGCTGTGAGAAAGTCATTTATTGTGGCGAGCCTGAAGCTGACGTTGACAAATAGAAGCCTATTTTAGAAAACGAAAAACATGTAAGGTTAAAAAAAAGAGTTGATAGTGAAAAACAAGCAAAATCAACGGTAAAGGAGGCCGACAAAGATCACCTTTAAGCGAAGCCTGCAGCGAAGATCACAAAACAAAAACGTAATATACAATACCTATTCAAAAGGTCGCACGGCTGGCACATCATCACAAATGGACCAACCTCCACCCCGCCGCCGGCAAACAAAGGCTTTGAGCAGAGCATGCAACTGAATTCGTCAACCACAACGGAAATGAAATGAAATCGGACTCCATATATGGACGAAGCGGAAAATGGAAACACAGATAACGGAGGTAAAATAGTAGGTTGGTTGGTGGTCGATTTGAACGTGGAATTGAGAAATTGGGGAGGAAAGCAACAGTGGGAGGAAGAAGAAAGGGCGCCTGAAATCGACGGTTGCAGAGGGATTGGAAGAAGGTGTAGGTTGGGAAAGGCAGGTGAGGCAGGGAAGGGAGATGGGAAGGAGGTTAGGAGAAAACATGGGAAGAAGAAAGTGGGGGAAGCTGAAACGGGGAGAGGTCTTGAACAACGGGCGAAAGAAGTGGGGGAGTAAAACGTGAGTTTATAATTGACTGATATGCCTTCTTCAATGTGGGTTGGGAAGTTACTTCATAGGGACTGATTGGAAAGTCCAAAAAAGCTTCACCAAAGTGGAGAATTTGTATTATTAGTCAAGATTAGTTTCTCATTAATTTTTACGTGGTATTACATTCTCCACCCTTAAAAATAATTTCGACCCCTTAATTCCGAAGGAAAAGATAGCATGACGCACACTCTACAACCTTGTTATCTATACGACCATCTACTCAACTAATAATGCAATCTGATTATTCATGCAACATACTATATGTGAGCTTAACCCTCATGATACATCTTAGTCCCTCCGAGATGAATCGTAAACTTGGATCGATGGCATTCTCCCAGAACTTCTTTCCTTAAGTCCGCAACATTCGGAACACATAATCATCCCTTCTTTTTCAACCATCCTCTCTAGTCAAGACTAAGATCCTTTAGTTCATCGATCTGAGTTCCAACCTCAAGCCTTCTGATCTCTACGGCTAATAATTAATCTTCCTTTTGCTTTGAAGTGATTCTCTCGATCAACACTAGTCGAACTTCTAAACAGGACAACATAGTAGTACTCTGACTAGAACTATGTCGATCTTAACTTCATACTATAAGTGGTCAAAGCTTTCAAATCTTTCCGCTCTTCCAACATAGCTAACATCACATTCTGATGTCTTCTGCTAAGATCATCTGCCACCTTATTTCCTTTCCCAAGAGTATACTCTGTACCAAAATCATAAGCGGCCAAAACTCCGCCCACCTCTGTTGTCTCATATTCAACTCCTTCTGAGAGAATAAGTACCTTAAAGGCTTATGATCTGTGTATAGCTCAAATCTCTCCCCTAAGAGATAATACATCCAAATCTTCAATGTGAAGATCACCGCAGCCTACTCCAAATCACGAGTAGGATATCTTACTTCATGCGGTCTAAGCTGTCGTGAAGCGTAGGCAATCACTTTAGCCTTTTGCACCAACACAGCTCCCAATCCAGTTCATATGCATCGGTATACACCGCCAACCCTTGGTTTCCATCTGAAACTACTAACACATGTGCACTGATCAACAAATACTTTAACTTAAGGAATGTTTCCTTGCATTCGTCGGACCAAACAAACTTTACCTCGTTTCCGTTAGCTTAGTCAAAGGTGCTGCTATCCTTGAGAAATCCTTAATGAATCTCCTGTAATAGCCAGCATTTCCAAGAAAACTTCTAATCTCAGTCGTCGCCTTTAGTCTCTTCCAATTATTAACATCTTCAATCTTATCTGGATTGACTAACAACCCCTTCTCTGAAACCACGTGACCAAGAAACTTAACCTCTTTTTCCCAAAAATGACACTTGGAAAACTTCGCTTCTAGCTGATGCTGCCTTAGTGTCTCAAGCACAACTCTAAGATAATCTACATGCTCCTTTTCATCTTTAGAGTATCCTAAAATGTTATCTATAAAAACCAACATGAACCTATCCAAATACTCTCGGAAGAATCGGTTCATCAAATCTACAAAGAAAGCAGGTGCATTCGTTGACCCGATTGGCATTACTAACCACTTATACGAATCATACCTAGTCCAAAATCCTATTAAAGGAGTATTGTCCTCTACCACTCTTAACTGATAGAAACCTATCGCCAAATCCAAGTGGGAAAATACTCTGGCTCCATGCAACTGAGCAAACAGATCAACAATTCTTGGCAAAGGATACTTATTGTTAATCGTCCTCTCGTTTAACTTACGATAGTCGATACACGTCCTTAACGACCTATCTTGTTTCTTACGAATATCGCGACCGCTCTCCAAGGTGAACTGCTTGGTCTAATAAAATTCTTTCCTTCTAGATCCACTAGCTGCACCTTCAAAACCATATATTGTGTTCCTGCATCCACAATGGTTAAAACAATTCAAAACAATATGATGATATAGAAAACAAGTAAATCAGTTCAGGATTACCCATCCCCATTCATTTTGACTATCTATCTTGGCTTACTAATAACCTGTTTAATGTTTATGGACTCTCTGTCCAGTTTCATAGTTTTTATGGGATCACTAAGAACCTATTGGCCCATGCCAATATCTTTACTATTTCATGGGTTTTCCCTGAACCTATTGGAAACTCCAATATCATTTCTCTTATCCTAGTTTTTATGGCTTGACTATGAACCTAATGACTTCTGTCAATATCTTAATCCGGATATAGTTTTCATGGGCTAACTACAAACCTATTGGCCCTTACTAGTATTAATTCATAATTTTCATGGGCTAACTATGAACCTATCATCCTGACATCTTCATTAGACATAGTTTTCATGGGTTTACTATGAACCTATTGGCCTCTGCCAATATCTTTTCCTATACATAGTTTTCATAGGCTCACTGTAAACCTATTGGCCCTTACCAATACCTTTACCTAGTTTAATTTATATCCACTACTGGTCAACCTAGCTGGTTATTCTACCCTTCCCCAACTTACCGTTATGGGTTCAATATAATGTGAATATATATATATATATATATATATATATATTTGAAGAAGCAAACATAATAACATAACAATACCACTCCTGTGGGTTTAATATCCTTGAAATTATTTTAATATGAAACATGGTTAATCCCCTTTAACATAATATTTAATCAAGGAAAACTTCTTCTTAAAACCATTTCAAAACACCTTTACTTAGCCATGGGCTTTTCCTTTAAAATGAGATTGGGTTATTTGTCCTATAAAAAACTAAGGCTTTCGAAACCTTTAAAACTTTTCTTTCGACCTCACTGGATAACCTCCTTCGAAAGCATATAAATCCCTTTTCAAAACATTAGGCCTCTCTGCCTTTCGAAACACTTTAAAGCCACTCTTTCGAAACCTTTCGATATAATAAAGTATTATTTATTAACTCTTAGAAGCATAGCTTCAAAACCATTGAAAGTACCCCTTTCGACACCTTTGGAAGTATCCTTTCCAAAACCATTAGGTTTATATTTAAATATATCATTTGGGTCGAAGTGAATACAAATGAAAATATCTCTTTCGAAACCATTCTTAATCATATAAAAGTATTGAGAAAAATTTGATGGCGTCGGCACCATCCTTTCGAACGCTTCAATTCATTTAAGCAAAACACTGAAGGATAACATCGAAATCCCCTTTCGAAATCATTGCCTTCGAAACCCTTGGACCCTTTCTAAAGCATTGAAGTGGCTTAGAACATCTTTAAAAAAAATACCCTTCTAAAGCATTGATGACCTCAATATACTCGAAAGGGAGAAGAACGACAACAGTGCTTCGACTAGGTCGGAACCCCTACTTTCGAAAGCATTATTTTACAAATAAAGGAACTCATTCAAAAGCTCTTACTTTTAAAACATAAAATGGAAACCCCTTCGAAAGCTATTAGAAAATCCCTTTGGAAAGCATATGTTTCCACTCCTTAGAAAGCTTTAATAAAACAAAGGCATGCGCTTAACTTTTTAAAACAAACAAAGGTATCGACCACATCGAAAGCAATGCTTTTGGCATCATGTCTTCCGCCTTTTCCCCAATCCACTACATACCATCTAAGTGATACCTTGTGTATTGGTTTCAACCTAGGTTGGTTTCGACTGAGTCGAAGCGGAAGCTATGAGTCAAAAGGTACTTCTTATAGTGGCAAAACCTACTTTTTTGAGTAAAAACTGATTAATGCCAAATAAAGAAAATTCTATCTAACCTGCCCACGTGTAAACATGTGATTGGTTGTCTCAACTTTTCAAATTATTTACCAAAATAACTAGATTAATTTAGCAAATATGCCCTTCCAAACAATAAAGCAATTAGGCCCTTCCTCTAAAATAATTTAATTTCCATAGCAAATCACTTGGGGAAAATCCTCAAAAATCACAGAAATTCACTTTAATCATGTTCTCTAACATACGAAAATTCCAGACACCTGAAATAATCAAAATTAAATTCAAACCCAATTTTATCATATTTTCCTTTGAAAATTCATAATAATCTTTCCATAGCTTGGAAAATTATCAAAATTAAAATCCAACTCCAAAATCATGTTTTACCTAACATAATAAATTTCCTTGGCATTCAAAGATCATTTACAATTGGTTTTGCCCTAAAACCACATAAATCCTCAACAATCTTGTTTAAATCAAACAAATTATAATTCAAGCATATCGTCATCCAAATCATCATAATAATGAATTATATCTTAAACCCGAAAACATGTGATCATAAAATAAAATAGAGATGGTATAAATTATTATTCGCCTTGATTAGGATAAGGAGATTGGATTGAGATTGAGATTTATTCCCCTTGCTTTAATCCCTTGGAATGATTTGAATTTCTCTTCTTTTCTTCCTTATCAATGGCCGACGCCACTTTTATGTTCACATTTTACGCTTTTGTGAAAATGAGAAATAAACGTGAATGAATGGAAAGCCATGTATATATAAGGGTTATGGAATTAAGATGCAGCTAATTCCCAATATACCCTTGTGTTAACTAATAGCCTATAAGCCATTCTCAAGCCCATTTAATTTATTAATTAAGCGTGGCCTTCTTATCATTTATTCAAATCTCAATCCCCTTATCAATCAAATTATTTACATTATTATATTTAATTTATCTAATTCAATCTTCTGACAAATATTATCAAAAATTAAGGGTGTTACAGAATTCTACTACGAAGCTATAAGGTATTAGCGTCAAAAAGATGCTGAAGCCGAGGATGAAGATGTGGATGCTGAAATAAATGCTGTGGAGGCAAAGGATTATTCAGAGCTAGAATTGGAAAAGAAAAAGGGAAAAGGAAAATCAATGATAACTTCGGGTAACCGAAACGACAAAGAAAGGAGTCGAGATTCTCTTCATACACTGACCTAACTGAAACCACCGAAAGGATACACTTAGATACTAGGGGCAGAACCTTTACCGAAGGCCACTTAGGAAGGAGCCTACTAATCGAGAGAAAAGATCTGAAAAGTTCTGCATCTTCTATGAGCTGAATGGGCATAAAACAAATGAGTATCAACACCTTCGTGGTCTTATAGAGGAACTGGTTCAAAACAACCAGCTGCCACAGTATGTGAGGAACAAAACTATGGTAGAATTGCAGGAACAATCACCATCCACGGCAAATGCATCGAGAAACGACCAAGGATTTGTGCCATGACAAATTATCCCATAATCGGAGTAGATGGGAGTCGGATCCGGCTCCCATGCTTTGCCTTTCCATTTCTTTTTATGTACTTTTCTTTTGGTATTTAGACAATAATAACATCACGCCATTTACATGTGTACGGGATCCCGAATGGTCCTTAGGCACTCTTTGAGTCGGATGCTTAAGATGACTATTTAGGACAATAATAACCTCGGACTGCTTACATGTATACGAGACCTAGATTGGTCTCTAGGCACGCTATAAGTCAGATCTTCGAGGTGAACATTAGGATTTTTGCTTATTTTGATTCTTACTTGATTGATTTCTGCTTGTTTTTTTATTTGAATTTTGAAAAAGTCACTTTGATTGTGATGAATAACACCGATCGCCTTAGAGTCCCGACACGAGACCGGAGTGCAAGGTGCAAGTCCCCTTTCCAGAAAAGCGAGTGGATGGACTTGTATGATATTTATCGCCTTAGAGGCCCGACAAGGGACCGTAGTGCAAGGTGCAAGCCATTTTGAATGGACTTGTACGATATTGATCATCTTAGAGTCCCAACGAGCGTGAGATGAGACCTGAGTGCAAGAAGTAAGTCCCCTCACTGGAGAGTGAGCAGATTGGCCTATGTAACAACCTCTTTTAACTTAACAAACAAATGATCTTGAGAGATTACCCCTCTTAGCTTAAACAAATAACTAAATATTAAACGATCCAGAGAGATTGAACTAATTTGAATTAATGAGGATTTGAATGCCTTATAGATAGAATAAAACTGATAAATCTAGGATGAACACAGGATGATTTCGATATTTGATGTGATTTTGATATGCGATGTTGTGTGATTTTGAAATATAATATAATTTTGATATATGATGTTATAACTTTGAATGAGAGTTGGAATGATAATAATGTAAATCCCGAATGGACATGGATAGTTAGAGATGTGTGATGTAATAACTCTGGATAAAATCGGAATAATTGTGATGTATAGATTACACTTAGGCAGAGTCTAGAGTCTTAGGCTGTAACAGGTTTGGAACAACTTGTGATTGGTAAGAGAATCCGAAGGAACTGGACAATTCACCAAGGCTGAAGTAGCTGGAAAGCTAAAATATCGAAGACCGAAGACTGAAACTTGTTCTTAAGAAAATCTCAACTTTCGTTCAAAGGCATACTTTGGGGGGCAAATGTTTACTCGCTTTTTAACCAAAGCAGCTAACTTAAAATAGACCTAAAGAACTCATACAGAGTAGGATTGACTTGAAATTTTGGGAGAAAACTTAGAAGACATAGAGGAAGATACTAACCGAAAATGGGCTTGATTGGATAAGGCTAGATGGATCGCTAGTGAACTATGTAGAGTTGGCTCCACCACCTGAAATTTTTAGGGTAGGTTCCAAACACCCTTTAGAGTAACCTGTAAAGCTTCGTCTGATTTCTTTAAGTTTTAAGTGAGTTATGGATGATTCTTCTGGACCAGATGACTTTTGAAGACTGATGATCAAATAAACTCCAAATGAATTGATATTTGGAAAAAGAGTTTAAGTAGATTAAAAGAAAGTAACCTAAAAGGGTAGACTCAAAAATAATTTAAGGGCATGGATCGCTAGTGATCCATCACCTATGGATCGCTAGCGATCCATCATGTTAGCTCGGGTCGCCTTGAGTTTCTTTGGACTTCTTCCTAACATTGAGTAAAGGCTTCTGATAAGTTAGCCTTGGCCCAACTGGTCTTATACCCTTATAAATGCAATCCTACCTGCAACACAAAGACGATCTTCCTGACTGACTGTTGGAACTCTACAGAGATTATTTTTTACACTCATCTCACACAACAGTCATTTAGGAGTTCACTGTGATTCTCCAGTAATAACTCTCGCACTTGTGATTTATTCTAATCCCATCAACTTGTAACATAATTCAACTTGTAATAGCAGTCAGTCGATAGTAAAGCTTAAAAAGTGGATGTGGGCTTCATTAACAACCGAACTCCTATAAAAATCTTCTTGTCTCTTTATTATTTTTGCTCTTTTATATTTATTTTCTAAATTATGCTTTGTAAGAACGAGACTGGTGCTTTCACACACAATGTAGGATGTTGATCCATTTTTTGGGTTAGCGGTTAGTTTTTCATGGTTAGGTTTTTCTTCCAACCCGTATTATTTATAGAGATTTTTTGTTGATTTCTGTAGATTCTAAAATGTTATATAAAGTAACCTTCATGCTAAAATTAGTATTCCAAGGGTTTGATAGTTAGAAGTTGAGGTAAGGTTCAAAACAAATATATTTTTTAGGTTTAAGTTTAAGTGTGTGTGAACTATGTAACAATGACTATATTTGAATGCACTTGTTTAAAAATTGATTGTCAAAATAGGCGGTATTACAAATTACTTATAAAACTAAACTACAATAAAACTGAACTGCAATAAGAATCGCTAACAAATAGGATGTATTTAGCGCTAATGGTATTATTTTGACATAGTCAAGTGATGATGATAGTCCTTGCTTCTAGTTTGAAATTTTGTACTTCCACTGTAACTTAAATACATCACTACACCATAAACTAATTTTTGGATTATGTGAAAGAATAAAGACAATAAGTAGGATACATCTATAAACACCATAGTTAACTTTAGTCATTTCTATTTATATGAATGCTAGAATCTGTGACAACTTTGATATATAAGCACTACAATAAAAAGGTAAAATCGACCAATTTTAGAGACATTAAACATTTTTATCCTTAAGGAAGATCTTATTAGAAACAAACTAATTTGTCTCAAGTCCTTTTGAAAGAACTAAAACCTCAATATCTAGCATACTCCACTAAATTTCATTACCTCACCAGTACCACTTATTAATTACTCTACCCTATCTTGACTGCTTCAAGAAAACAAAATACCAAATCTCTTATGTTGAAAAGGAAATATCAAGGTAGTGTTTGGTTTATTATCTTTAGTTTTGGGTTTTCATCCATATAAAAATGCATATAACGCATGTACATTGTGGAAAACGACCAATTTCAAAAACAAAGTTAACATATAAAATAGAAAACAACTTTCTCTTATTTTTCATGTTTTGGGAAATAACATGAGTACATGAAACAATCTATTCTTTCATCGTCCCTCTATCCCCTTCGTCCTTCCATCCGTCTTTCTTTCATCCCCTCCGTCGTCCCTCCATTCTTCTCATATTTGACATACATATTGAAAACTAAAAATATAAAATTTATTTTTAAACCAAACACTGCCTAAGCTTTTAGACCCAACGTAGAGGAAATTATACATCGGGTCAAGTTGATCGAGAGAATAGTGGTTTGTTTCCTAGTCTAATATTAAATCAATTTTAATTTTTACACGTTGTTTTGCTATATGTTTAATGAAATTGATTCGAGTAACATGTTAAATAATTTTATTTGATTCATAGTTGCCGGCTATTTTGCTATAATTTGCTCATGTTCTTTATTTATGATTCTAATTTCGCATTTTTAGTTCATAGTGATGTTGATAAAAACCAATTGAGTGATATTTTGTTAAAGACATCATCTTTTCAAAACAAATATGGAACTAATTCGACGATTACAAATGTGGATGTGTATTTTGGTTTTTTGATATGGATATATCACCATCTGACTCTATTTGCATCTTTGTTGACATAAACACATGTTTACTTTACGAAAGAATGAAAAAAATCTAACAAAATATTTAGCACCAAGTTCAATAAAGCGTCAATATGATCACGCTTGCGTAAATTGGAACGGTTTTGTTTTTCTGACGTCTAGTTTACATAACATTGCAATGGAATTATAGCTAAAAGAATGATGTTGTAGTTGATGAGCTAATATAATAGTCTTAAGGTTCATTTGTCATTTGGTGTGTGAAATTAGAATCCAATTTAAGTTTAGGGCTACCACCCTCTAAGAGCTTTATGTCATCACTTTTTCAATTTTTGTACTATCATTATCTATTTCCATGTTTATTTCCTTTGATTTTATACGCATTGCAACACCCATTGTAGTACATATATCATTCGGCCTAAGATAATTTGAAAAATTAGGGTGCATGATTTTTGTAAATCTCGGAGGAACATCCGGATTAATAAGATTAGCCATCACACTTTTCAAGGAAGTGTTTATTGGTGTGGTTTTTAGCAATCTCGACACTTTATCAGTTGGATTATAAGGAATATCCACACAATCGATCAAGAGTGGAGAGTTCAAGTGTTCCAAAAATCCAAGTGGCAAAATACTAGAGCAACAGGAGGAATATTAGTAAGAACTATATCGGCAAGCTTCTCATAGGAGCCATATGCTTCCATTAACAGACTTATTCTGAAAAACCAATTTAGGTACGTTTGTCCATGTATTTTCTCTTTTATTCCAGTGTGGTTTTTTGACAAGTTTCAATTTGTATACATCTGTATGTGCATTCTCTCTTTCGTTATTGTCAACAAATTGTGTTTCAGGTTGAATTAGATAGATCACATATAGTCATTATTATTGAACCACCTTTTAAGCATTTAGCATTTGCTTTCTCAGTGTCGGAGTTGGCCTTTAGTTTAAGAAAATGTATTGTGCCCCAAAAATATGGTTCATAATAGTTAAAGGATGTAAATGAAGAAGATAATACAAAGTCTTGTATTGTATTGTATCATAATCATGCAGATACGGGTAACAAAGCCCAAAGGCCCATATCTTATATAATATACAAATGGCTGTATAAATATAGTCCAACACTTTATTCAATACTTCAATTTCATTCAATACAAATCATCTCTATTTCTTCATATTACTTTTTCATCAAATCATAATATATTATTAGAGCCATACAAGGCTTAACAGCATCAAACATAATTCACTGATCGAAAAGAAGAAAGAAGAGAATATTGATTATCATCAGATTGTTTATAATAATCTGATAATCAAAACCCATCAGAGTTTAATCTCATCATTTCGGTTTTTACCAAGAATTCACCAAAGTTCGGTGCCCTGTCTGGAAACACAGTATTCCGACTGCAACTCAAACTTTGGCAAACCCAGAGATTCAAAGAAGAAGAAAAATCAAGGCCGAAATCAAGAAATCGGTCTAATTTTTTCAAGAAAAGTAAGTGCCATGCCAGAAACTTATCAAAGCAGGCTCATTATCCAAGTTTAGCTACAACAAACCTGATTCTTGATCGTTAAAGAGGTTCTTGCATTTGCTTATCCCCTAATCTTCATGAATCAGTCAGTTTCTTGCTAATCATTATGACGGGAGATAACAACAACACTGCAACATATGAAAGTTCATCAAATACACAACAGCTTGACACTGCAACTGAGATCAAAACTATGATCATCCCACAAAGCCATTTGATAACTGTTCATCTTGAAGATGACAATTATTTGCTATGGAAGCTTCAAATTGAAACTGCACTTCAAGGTTACAGCCTTGAAGGGTTCATTCTTGGCACCATCTCTATCCCTCCAAAGTTTATAACTAATCAAGAAAATAAATTGATTAGAAATGAGAATACACAAAATATCATAGAAAATACAGGCTTATTAGTTCATGATTATTATCATCTGTTTGTACTAACTTGTTATCACAGGTTCTTGGCTGCAAAACATCTAGTGAAATATGGGGTATAGTTGAAAGGATATTCAACACACAGTCAGCTGCAAAGGTAATGCACTACAAAAGAATGTTGCAAAATATCAAGAAAGACAACTTACCCATGAAAGATTATCTATCAAAGATCAAAGTAACATATGATATGTTAAAAGAAGCAGACCAGAAAGTGTCAAACACAGAACAAGTTTTAACCATTCTAAATGGTCTTGGCGAGGTATATGAATCAGTGGTGGCAGTGATCACATCAAAGAAAACATGCCATCCTTAGAGTACATACATTCAACTCTCCTTGCTCATGAAGGAAGAATTGATCACTAAAAGCCATTAGATTCATATATGTGGATCAACTATGCAGCCAACTACAAAGGCAAAAGTCAAGGCAACAACATAATTTATTAAACATATCAAAGAGGTGGTTACAACAACACAGCAAGAGGCAGAGGCAGAGGGAATAATAGCAACAGACCAAAGTGTCAAATATGTGGGAAAATTGGCCATGCTGCAGTCAAATCCTACTTTAGATTCAATGCAAATTACACAGTAAGTCAAAATCAAAACAGTCAAAGAAGAGCAAATCCAAATGTTAACATAGCACAAGTTGACTCAAAAAATCAATTAGATGCATCAAGAAACTATCAACAAAATTCAGGTATAAAGACAGAAGATGTAGCAGATGAAAGCTGGTATCCTGATTCAGGGGCCACCAATCACATCACAAATAATTTGGATAATCTGAATTTGGGACCAAAGGAGTACAGAGATAAAGTGTCCATACATATGGGAAATGGTAAGAGTATTGAAATCACAAACACTGGATACACTTGGATAAAAGGTCAAAGACTATTGTATCTCAACAATTAGTTGAGAGTACCACAAATAAAGAAAAATCTCATAAGTCTGTCACAATTTGCTAGTGATAACAATGTTTACTTTGAATTCTATCCTAACTATTGTTTAGTTAAAGATATACCTACTAAAGATATTCTGTTGCAGGGTAATGTTGATAAAGGATTATACAAATCTAATCTTGCTAACTCAAGAAAATCTAGAAGTTATGAAAAATCCTGTAATATGTCCACTGTTACTGATGAGAAAAATAGTGTATTTGATGCTTGGCATAGCAAGTTAAGACATCCCAATGTCAATGTTGTAAAGCAGGTTTTAATGAACAATAAAATTTCTTTTGAAAATATAACTCTACCATATGTTTGTACATACTGTCAGATGAGAAAAAGTCACAGGTTATCATTTACTGAGTCACAAAAAAAGTATGAGAAACCACTTGAATTGGTTGCTACTGACCTTTGAGGTCCAGCACCAATCAATTCAAACTATGGTTTTAACAACTATATATCATTTTTTGATGCACACACATGGACATACTTTCTCAAAACCAAATCAGAAACTTATAAGGCAGTAGTACATTTTATGGCATAAGCCGAAAGACGGAGAATTCTTCCTCAGCTGATCCAGCGAGATTCTCTTTCGAGGGGCATTAGTCAATCAATGAAATTAATAATCTTGCAAACTGATGGTGGTATAAAATTTAAACCACTCGATGGTTTATTTCAAAAGAGAGGAACCATTCATAGAGTAACATGTCCATATACTTCTGAGCAAAATGGTCTAGTTGAATGGAAACACAGGCACATTATAAAGTGTGAACTTACTTTATTATCTCAAGGGTCTCTACCTATGAAGTTTTGGCCAGATGCCTTTAGTACTGCACTCTACTTAATGAATAGGCGACCAACAAAAGTTTTAAAAAATAAGTGTCCTTTAGAGACATTGTTCAATATAAAATAGATTATCATAGATCAAGAATATTTGGATGTCCGTGTTTTCCATATCTAAGACCTTACAATGCATACAAATTAAATTTTAGATCAACTGCATATACCTTTTTGGGCTACGCAAGCAACCAAAAAGGTTACAAATGCTTGGATAGTAATGGAAAAATGTTTATAAGCAGACATGTTGTCTTTAACGAAAGTGTTTTTCCATTCTCTAGCACAGGTTTAAAGACAACGCAGAAAGTATACAATCCAAAGATTTCAATACCAAATATACCTTTATATCAAATTGAAGACAGCAAGGAATGGATTGATGAAGTCTCAAATCACTCTGATCCACAATACACCGTGCTCAATAAACCAGGTCATGAACAAGCAAAGCAATCTAATCAACTCAACCACACTCCTGCATGCAGTCAGTCACACAGAACAAGTGAAGAAGGAGAATATGTCCATCAAGATGTACAACAAGACAATACATGTGAACAAGCATGTATATCACAACCTATTGAGAGTGGACATCCTATGGTTACTAGGTCAAAAAGTGGAATATTAAAACCAAAAATAAACACTGCAACAATCACATCAGAGGAACCAAGTAACTTTGACCAAGCAGTAAGCAATAAAAACTGGAGAAAGGCAATGGATGAAGAGTATGATGCACTTATGAAAAAACATAAGATGGAGATTGGTTCATCTATCAGAAAACAAAAATGTTGTGGGATGCAAGTGGACTTTCATATTAAACAAAACCCCAGATGGAACCATTGTTAGATACAAAGCCAAGCGAGTGGCCAAGGGATGTACACAATAACAGGGGTTTGATTTTGATCAAACATTTTCACTGGTTGTTAAACAAACCACAATTAGAGTAGTGCTTACTATAGCATTGCACAAAAAATGGAAAACCAGACACTAGGTGTGAACAATGCTTTCTGAATGGGGACTTAAAAGAAGAAGTCTACATGGAGCAGCCCCAAGGATATAGAAAGAATAAAGAGCTAGTTTGCAAATTAAATAAGATCATTTATGGTCTTAAACAGGCTCCCAGAGTCCGATTTAACAAATTAAAATCCACATTAACAAATTTAGGATTTGAACCTGCTAAATCAGACAATTCTCATTTTATAAGAATCAACAGTGCTTCAATTCTATATATACTAATATATGTTGATGATCTAATTATTGCAAGAAGTGATGAGTAGGAAATAAGCAACATTATTCAGTTTTTAGATCAACAGTTCTCAATAAAAGATCTTGGAGCACTAAGCTGCTTTCTAGGCATAGAGATTACAAGAGTATCTGAATCAGAAATGTTTTTATGTCAAAGAAAGTACATCATGGAAATTCTACTTAAAGAAAAAATGAAAGGAGAGAATCCATTGCCAACACCAATGATGACAAACCATCAGCTATCAAAACACAAAGGAGAACCCATATTTAACAACAAACAATATAGAAGTATTGTTGATGCTTTACAATATGCAACTATTACAATACCAGAAATATCATACAGTGTTAACAAGATGTGTCAATTTATGCAGGATCCAAAAGATGAACACTGGAAAGTAGTGAAGAGAATTCTCAGATATCTAAAAGGAACAATCAACTGTGGTCTAAAGCTTAAAGCATGCAAACAACTAAATATAATTGGCTATGCAGATGCAGATTGGGCTACAGATCCAGATGACAGAAGGTCAACTACAGTTTACTGTATATATATTGGAAACAATCCAGTCTCATGGTGTTCCATAAACAAGCAACAAACAATGTCTAGATCAAGCACAAAGGCAGAATATAGAAGCATAGCATGTGCGACAACAGAAGTCATATAGATATAATCATTGTTAAGTAAACTGAAAGTGAATAAGAATGTAATACCAGTGATATGGAATGACAATTTAAGTGTTATTTCATTATCAGTCAATCAAGTTCTACATTTCAGGACAATACATATGGAAATAGAATTGTACTTTGTTCGAGAGCTAGTAATGAAGGAAAAACTGCAAGTAAATCACGTACCTTCAACTTACCAAACTACAGACATTTTCAGAAAATCATTGTCTACAAAGAACTTTACCAGATTAAGAACCAAACTCAGAGTTGGTGAAAAGCAAGAAACATGAACCTGATTAAGCATAGATCTGCCACAAAAGTGATAGATCTACACTGACAAGCCTTCTGCATGTCCAAGTTGCTGCAGATCTGTGCTTGAAGAATCATCCTCTCAAAAATGAACACAAGTTTGACTTGAAAACATCCATAGGTCCAAATCAGATGCAGATTCACTCATCCACAGCAAATCAAGCACAAATTTGTTCAAGTCACAACAGATCTGTACTCGAAGTGTTATTACTCTCAAATCGAGCACTTATCTAGCTCTAAATAGCAGATCTGAACATATACGAAGAGGATCTGAGCTTTTCCTCATGAAATCATATATCTTTCTCAATGTCTCTCATTCTCGCTCAGATCTCAATGATTGTGAAGAAATAAGTAAAATTTGGCTGTCAAGCAACCATCTTTCTCTTGAATCAGTCTAATTTTTGTAGAAAAAAAGAGATCAGACAAGATTGAAGTAGAGCTGCCATTGAAGACAAACCCTAGATGATTTTGAGGGGGTGGGAGTTAAAGGATGCAAATGAATGAGAAAATACAAAGTCTTGTATTGTATTGTACCATAATAATGCAGATACGAGTAATAAAGCCCGAAGACCCATATCTCATATAATGTACAAATGGCTGTATAAATACAATCCAACTCTGTATTCAATACTTCAATTTCATTCAATACAAATCGTCTCTGTTTCTTCAAATTACTTTTTCATCAAATCATAAAAATAATTCATTCCTATACATGTACATTGAATCATTTATAAGCATGTATTGTTAAATAACATATGTATATTAAGCAGTAAATTCTTTTACAGTACCATATTGCACACGACTTAGTAGCTTTCTTGGGTAAAAAGCATGAACAGAGTATATAATACAATAAAAGAAATAGTAAATTGTTATTTATGTATGTATTTATGTGTGTATGTATATTAATTATATTTCATGATTCCAATTTTATTAGGAATCACTGCTTTTATTAACTCTAGTGTATAACATGCACAAACCATGCACATGTTCATGTTTCATGTAGTGAAATCTAAAGATAATCTGAATTTTAGGGCCGAGATAGATCTTTTTATTTATTTATATGTATTGAAATTCGACTCCACTCATGACAAAAAGTGTTGGTGAATTGTTACATGTGTTAGTATAGAATGGTTTGGTATTATGTGTGTACCATAGGCCAAGTATCTTATTCACTAGCTATATTTTCCATGTACATTTTCTCCCATCAGTGGCATGCTATAAAATATTATTACATCGTAAATTCCATGTCATCTTCTAAAGTGAAATCTTTTATGGATAATGGAGAGCTTTAAAGAAAAACACTCATATTTCAGCTAGACTAATGTGGGAAAGGTGGTTAAGGAAATAAGTATCAAAATATTACACTGAAATTGGTTTTAAAGCAGCACAACATCATTCAAACTAAGACGATATCGAAGATTGCTAATATACCAATTTCAATGTGGTTAACTAATTTTTGCACACAAGCAGATAGTAGTAACTAAATGAAAACGACAGTACAACCAGATACCTCCAAACAGTATCAACAAAACAAATAGAAAAGTTTGGCTTAGATAATGATTAATAAGCTTCCTTAGAGAATTGGCAGTCATATTTTTCGATTAAAAAAATGAGTAATTGGGCACTCTTCATTATTTCTTTCAGAGCATTGTTTATAAGCATATATGTATCAACCTATCATTTATAAATTTACCAACAACAATGAGGTATAAACATGGATTATAAAACTGTAGCATAACTATCTCATGAGACTTCTATTTATCAAAGAGGTCGTAGATTAATCAAGGGAAGTTGATATGTAAACTGCTCTTATTCCATCAGAAGAAGAAAATAACAGAAGAGGAGATACAACCAAATTCATAAGAGAGCTTAAGGATGAATGAAAATGGATTATTTACATAGCAATGCCTATGGTAGAAGTGACCATATGAACTTATTTGGTTCAAGTGGTGTCAAGCATGATGGTTGGTCACCTCAGAGAGCTTGCACTTTCAACTTCTATTATTTCTACTTCGCTCACTGGATCTATGTCAGGTTTTCTAGTTTCAAGCATCTATCTCTAATATGTTATCTTGGAAAAATTACTTGTAACATGATTTCCTTTTCTAACCTTTAGTCCAGATTTGTTTTTAACTGCATTTGTATTCACTGTTTTAAGCCTATAATTGTTTTTATTTGCATGTGTATAACCCAAGATGCCCTTGATTTTGGCATATTTGTACCCCCAAATTCTTTTTTTTTCTTTCAGCGAATGACAGTATGATACGTTTGTTTTGCATCGACAAAATCTAGTATTGCAATTTTCTTTTGTTGTCAGTTTTATTTCACTCTATTATACTGATATTGCAGTAGTGTACTGATATTGCAGGGCTTTCATATGGACAAATTATATTTCATACAACAGGTTCCTTGGTAATATGGCTTGGTAATGCTAACGAATTATTTTTTGAAATCTAGGGTTTCCTATCAAGCCATGGGGGAAAATCAATTCCCTCACCAAATTTCTTCAAATTTCTCTTACTCCTCTTCTCAAATCAGACCACCTGAGGCTTCTCACGTCAGAAAGCCATCAAGAGTTATCAACATTGATGAAGATGGTTTTAAATTGGTCCAATCCAAATAGAAAAAAAAAGAAAGAGGCCAAGAAATCATAGGAGTTGCTATCGGCTTTCAACAGAGACAACAGAAAAGGCTGTGATGATCAGAATATGAGCACCCATACTGCAAAAAAAGATCAAGTGTTGCCGGCACAGAAAAAACCGATAGCCATCTCACCGAACAAAGAACAAGCCGTAAATCCTGGGTTGATATTGTTGTTGATCAGCCTCAAGAACCCAATGATGAAGATTGCAATCTAGAGCATATGCTCCAATTAAGATTAACAATAAGAAGTATGGAATGGTAAAGGAAGAGGTATGAAAAAGGGCAACTGAATCATGAAATAATTCTGTTCTAGTGTATGTAGTGGGTACCAAACCATACTACATGTTTTTTAAATCATATATTCAAAGAGTTTCGAATTCGATTGGTGAATTTGAAATTTTACTAGAGAGAATGGATTCTTTCTAGTAAAATTCAAAGATTCTTATGATTTTTCTTCAGTTGTGAAAAATGGACCTTATTTTTACGATGGCAAACTCATCATAGTGAGAAAGTGGTCTGATTCTTTGAAAATGGACAGAGACTTGTTAACGTCTATGCCGATTTGGGTAAGACTACCCTGTGTTAATCTAAAATTATGGGACAGAGAAGCCTTCAGTGTCATGGCCAGTATTATAGGAAAACCCAACAAAATAGACGCAGATACTACCTTAAAGACGAGATTGAATTACGCTCGTTTTCTTGTGGAAGTTACTGTGACTGATGAACTTCCAGAGGAGATCAATATCACTCTCTATAATGGTGAAAACATCATACAAAAAGTGGAATACAAATGGGTTCCACCGAAATGTAATATATGTAAATGTTTTGTTCACACTAGAGAGTTGTGCAACCCAAAGCAGATGTGGATACCCAAAACTAGTAATCAAAAAAGAGATAATCCTCAAGAAGATAGCTCAGTTGAAATTCAAGAGCCAAATCTCAATAAAGAATTAACAAACTTGTCAAGAAGACAGAAAGACAATGATCGAATCAATCAAGAATGTATCATTTTCGATCAAGAAAATAATATTAAGGCGCTCATCGATCAAGAAGATCAGATCACAGCTATGGAAGTTCATAAGTTTAAAGACTCTGATAAAAGTTCAATTATTCTGAATCAGCACAATACAGTGGAGGGTAGTATTAATAAGAAGGCCTTTAGCTCTGAAACCCCTCCTATCTCAAAGCCATGTTTAATTACAGAGAATGTTGGTATAAAAATATACAAAATCTTGCATCAAGATAATAGTCAGACTGGGAACAGTCGAATGCAAGAGGAGTCTCCTTCGGATTTTGCTGCAGAAGTTGAGCATAGGGTAGGCATCAACTCAACATTGCCATGCAAGAAGGTCTCTCCTCCTAAGAAGGCTGCAATAGAAGAGCCTAATGACTCGGCATTGCCTCGCACAGTTAATTTTGATATTTCTCTGATTAAGGTCCCTGAATCAGAACAAAAGGAAGAAAATGAATTAGTTATGGCTGAAGATGCTAACCAGTTTGATATATCTAATCTACACATTCCAAAACCAAAAGCCACTGGTAAGATAAAGGGAAATAAAGAGAAGAAAGTTTTCAAACAAAAATACATTTCAATCAATCCAGAATGGGATGATATGTTTACAAGACTAAAAGCTAAGAGTGTAGATAATAAGAGGAGAGTAAGGGTACTACAGTGTCAGGTACCATTTAAATTTCCCTTTATTTTTATGTATATATATGTCTATATTTGCTTGGAATGTCAGGGGTATGAATTCCCCTTCTAAACAGTTTGATAATTTCTATATGATAAACACTTATAAACCTACTATAATGCTCTCTTAGAAAATAAATTGAATGATGAAAATTATGAGAATTTTTGTCTTAAGCTGTCTAATAACTAGAAATCTGTAAATAATAATGAGTGTAACTGTAAAGGTAGAATTATACTTATATGGGATTCTAATATTTGGACAAATTTAAAAATTAATAAAGATAAGCAATTTATAGATTGTCAATTTAAAAATACAGGTGGATTTCTTATTAAAATTACTAGTGTTTATGGTAGTAATTTGGAAAGTGAAAGAAATGATTTGTGGTGTAAATTAAAAAAATTTAATCTAAAATATAAATTACCTTGGATTATTCTGGGTGATTTTAACACTGTTTTTCATGTGTTTGAAAAAATTGGAAGTAATAAAATTCTTCAAAGTAAGATTGAAAGGTTAAATAATTTCCTGTTGGACACTGGTTTTATAGAACCAATTATTAGTGGAAATAAGTATACATGGAAATCTGGATTAGCTAAGAATGTCCATTGTAAGCTGGATAGAATTTTAATTAATAAAGAATTTTCTAACATATTCCCAAATTTTGTTTGCTCCACATTGGAACAAAATTCAAGTGATCATACACCTCTAATTGTTAAACTTTTTTCCACTGGTAACTCAAACAAGAAAGTTCCTCCTTTCAGATTTAAAAACAGTTGGGTATTAGAAGAGAATTGTAATTCTTTGATGGATAATAGCCTTAATTTTTCTTGTAATGGTACTAAACAATGTCAATTTAGTATGCTTCTGAAAAACTATAAAACATAATATTAAAAACTGGGATAAAAATAATTATTTGAATAATAATAATATAACTAATTTAAGAAAGGAAGGAAAATGTTTACAAAATCTTGTAGATGAAAACCCAAAAGATATTGATATAGCTAGTAACTTTTTCAAGAATCAGGATAGGTTATCTACTGAATTATATAAAAATGCAGCTAATGCTAGACAAAAGGCAAAGGTAGACTGTACAAATTTTTTATGCAAAAATGAATAGCAGAAAGCATATAAATAATATTAGGAACATTATTGATAACAGAGGTAATATTTTCAATGATTATAGAAAAGTTACTAAAGAAGCTATTGAGTACTATGAAAATTTATACTTTTCTGAGAATATAAAAAAGAATTTCCTCATATTATATGCAAGAATATTTTGAAAGATAAAGCTGCTGATATTTTACTTGCTCCTGTGTCATTAGAGGAAATAAAATATATTATTTTTAATGCTGGTGATAATAAAAGTCCTGGCCCTGATGGGTTTAATGCTAAGTTTTACAAAAATCAATGGGACAATTTAAAGAATCAAATTTGTGAAGTCGTAAATGAATTTTTGAGTAAAGGCAACATTTTGAAAAGTATCAATCATACTTTTATAACTCTAATATCTAAGAAGAAAAACCCCACTAATATTAGTGATTATAGACCCATATCTTATTGTAATTTCATTTATAAAATCATATCTACCGTGCTAAGTAATAGAATAAAATTATTTCTGCCTTTTCTAATTTTTGAAAACTAGAGTGCTTTTGTACCTGGCAGATTAATATCTGAAAATTCTATACTAGCACATGAGATGGTGAGAAAATTTAATACCAAAAATGGTGATAATGTATGTCTCAAAATAGATTTACAGAAAGCTTATGATAAAGTGAATAGACATTTTATTTGTCATATAATGAGATGTATGAGGTTTCCTATTAAATTCTGTGACTTGATTATGGAATGTATTAATACACCAACCTTTTCCACTCTTATTCAAGGTAAACCAGAAGGTTTCATAAGCAACAATAGGGGTATTAGACAAGGTGACCCACTGCCACCCTATCTTTTCACAATAGTTATGGAATATTTTTCTATATTAATGAAAATAGAAACTATTAAGGGGAGTATTAACCCTATAAATAGAGTTCAACCTTACATAAGTCATCTCATTTATGCTGATGATCTTATGGTGTTTGTAAAGGCTAATAAAGTAAATGCAGTATCAATTAAAAATGTTTTTGACAGGCTGAACAATAATGCAGGGTTACAACTTAACATAGATAAAAGCAAAGCTTATTTTAGTAAATATAGCAGATACAAAAATGACTTTTTAAATGTGTTAAATATTACCGAGGGCAATCTTCCTGTAAAATACTTAGGGCTTCCTTTGTCTGTAAATCATCAAAGACTTAGATTGTTCTATTTTATTGGATAAAATACAAGAAAGAATGGAAACTTGGTCTTGTAAACTTCTCTCCATTGCAGGAAGATTAAAGTTAATCACAACAGTGATCTATGCTATTATTCTCTACTGGTTACAAACTTTTCACATTCCTGTAGTTTCTATTAAAAAAATTGAAAAAAGATGTGCTGATTTTTTATGGAGGGGTAAATACCATAAACTTAGTTAGGATAAAGTTTGCAAACCAAAAAAATGAAGGAGGGCTTGGTATCAGAAATATGAATGACCTTAGTTTTTTTTTTTTTGAATTACCTAGAGAACCAAGCTTCGCTTGTAAACTCTAGGGAAGTATGTGCCTGCCAAACAAATACTTCGGGTACTTGTTACAGGGTTGTCAGTTTCGGGGCTCGAACTCGTGACCTTCGATCACGAAGTCCAGACCATCAACCAACTGCGCCAACCTTGTTGGCGAATGACCTTAGTTTTACATGTCATTAAAAATTATTTTGCAGATTTTTAAGTGCAGACTCTTTATGGCTAGACAAATGAAAGATAAGTATCTGAAAAAGGGTAATTTTTGGAACTTAGTTCCAAATAATAATCAGTCTAACACTTGGAAGCAAATTTTGAAGTGTAGAGAAATTGGTAAGTCTCTTTTAGAGAGAAATTTAAGCTAGGTGAAGAAACAAACCTATGGTTTGACCCTTGGTACAAAAATGACTCCTTTGTTAATAAAATAGGCTGGAGTAATTTAGTAATTTTTGGTGACCCTAATACAACAGTATCCTCTATTATTAGAAATAATCAATGGCAACCTCATCTTCATCCCATTACTAATCCTCATAAAGAGGACATGTGTAAAATTCATATTGATTTAAGTGCAGATAGTTATTACTGGACTTGGAAAGCAAGCAATAAAGGGAAGTTTTCTTTTAAATATACTTAGAATATTATCAGAAATAAAGAAAGCACGCTTGATTGGTATGATTGCATTTGGAACAAGGTAAACGGTCCCAAAATGGCATTCTGCACTTTTTTGCATTAAACAATAGGTTGCCAACTTGGGACAAAATTAACAAATGGTTCAATAACTCTAGTTCACTATGTTCCCTATGCAATCTAGAAAATGAGACTTCTCATCATTTGTTTTTTGAATGCAGTTATTCATATTTCATATGGAATCATATACAAGCCAAACTGGGTATTCAAAATAATGGTCAAATGTATCTTAAGCAAGCCATCCATCATTTAAATCTCAAATTAAAGCAAAATCTATGGAAAGAGATTTAGCTCACACACTAATTACTACGGCTGTCTATCATATATGGAGGGAAAGAAATGCACGCTCTCATAATAAAACAACTAGCAGTAAAGAGCAGAAATTGCTGATAATTGAAACAGACAGTAATATTCTTCTACATAAATCGAAGAAAAAAGTGAAAGATCAAACCAAATTTGCAAAATTAGCTGAAGATTGGAATACCGAAGCAGGAAGTAAGCATCTGGAGCTATTCTTAGCCTACCCGAATAACTTACAGATAAGCAATCACTCATCGAAAGTATATACTTCTAATGGTGTTTCTAAAAGAGCTCATATGGGTTTCCAGAGCAGCGACTTAACAAATCGCAGAAGTTCTAACCACAAATCAGTCCATTTTTTCAATAATCGTATATCGAGAGGTTATACTGCTGAAAAGACCTCAAATCGAGATCGTGCTACTTCTCAAAGGAAGAAATCAACAGATCTGAATTGTATTGACAACAGATCTGCTGATTTCTCTGGATTTAACCATACTCAGAGGAATATCATCGCTGATGAAGAGCTGGATGGTATGAAGGGAGAGTTTAATGAGGGGCTGTCGTATTGGGAGAGAGGAGAGGCATGTTGAGTGAAGAAGGGAGGAGAAGAAAACTGATTTTTAGCGAGCCGCCATTGTTTTCTCTGATAGTAGTAGCAGTGGAAGAATGTGAAATGAAGAGAGGATTGTGTTTAGGGTTTAAGTGTTGTTGATTTCGGGTTTTTACCCGTTTCATTATGTTATGGGCCGGGTCCCTATTTACCTTGTATTCAAAATAATAATAATTATATTTCATATGATAACCAATATTGCAGTCTATCATGTCATTGTTTATATTGAAAATGAAACAATATATATTATAATTATTGTACAGTTGCTTTATAATAATTGTTGTTTTTAAGACTTATTTGAGATCTTAGTTATTGTCTGTGTTGTTAGTCTAGAGACCCAATTGTCTGTAATGAGACTCCAACTCAAAGACTAATTGAAACCAAAATTTACGTCTTTGATATTTTTGTGACCTAAGTTTATCTTCTCTAATATTTTTTTAGAACAGGTTTTAAAGATAATTTTTTTTTTTTCAAGTTGGTCTCAACCACAAATTATAGAAAAAATCTTTTGATTAGGTATCAAATAAAAGAGTCGCTATTAACCTTTATTTTTGTAGTGAATATTGACCCAGAGGGTGCATATATTTTCTTTCGAGATTTGATCGCTTAAAATGAAAATACGACTTGTGACAAGGATTCAATTCGAATATTCATTGAATATATTTCTTCTAATGGTGTATTTGTTATGCAACCTATGTTGTTTAGTATCATTTATATTTAGTAACTAATGGTGCAAATAATATGCTTTTCTTCAATATGTCGTTAGATTATACTTATATTATTAAATTGTTTTTCTCCAAAATACATGGATTCTTATAATATAAGACTGATAAACATTATATTGCTATTCCGCCTTACTATATCCAGTCCGACTATTTGTTACAATTTATAAGTAAATGATAAATGAAACTATCATTTTCATTTATGTGGAATTAATGATAAATGAATTTATCATTTTCATGTATAACTTAAAAAGACAAATGCATTTATTAGTTTTCTGTAAATTGTCATCGAAACTAATTATTCAGAAGTACCGCCATTATAAGGTGAGTTTCTTGTTGTATTTCCATGCCAACATGTAGACTTGTTTAAAAAGAATTGTTATTTCTGAATATTTTCACTTGTTTTGTATCTTACATCCTCATTATTTGAAAAGTTCTACCTCGGTTAAAATTCAAACATCATCTTGACAGCAACAATTAGATACTAAAAATTGCGACCAAAAATTTATTTTGATGTGATATAAAAAATAGTTCATTGGCAAACAGTTTCACGCTAAATAAGCAAAGTTAATAAAATAAAATACATTGTTATATGTCATTTGAGACAAACCCGTATAGAAACACATCTATATGTTTTACTTCATTACGAACAACTTATAAATATGATATAACCAAAATCTCCTGCTTTCAAATATATAAATATATGCTTTCAGCCTTACTAAACTTATTCTACATGTTGATTAGTAGTCATTGAAAGACCTTTTATTCCTATACAAACATTGCCTAATCCTCGGTTATAATAATCAAAATTTACGAATTTCACAATATCAATACAAAAATAGACTTAGAAAGATCCAAAACGTTAGATCAATTAAAACTGCCACAGCATGAGTATTGATATGGATGACGTCAATTACTTCCACGTTGGGAGTACCATTGATATCATAAAGCACTAGCTAGCTTGGTAACAAGAGGTTTGAGCACACAAATACCTGCACTGTGATTGCATATTCGCCACAGCCCAGAAACATTGCAGCAGTATGGATGCTCCTAAAGAAACTTAAAAGGAATGTTGAAATAGGTAGCACAAACCTCCAGGATTATGGAAGGCCCTTTGATCTTACCTTGTGCTCGAATGTGTGTCATGGTGGAAAGTTGCAAATGTAGGCAAGTTTTGAAGATTTACGGAGAGGAGATGATAATGGCGAGAGATTTGAGGAGTCGATTTAATGCAGTATGAATAGGAGAGAAGATCGCTAGGAGAGAATGGAAAGGAGAGTTGCAGCAAGAATTAGCAAGATTTGAGATGAGAAGACACGAGGAAGTTTTATGCAATAAAATATAAAATAAAACAAGTTTTTATCCATGCATGCCTTTCAGTTTTTTCAAACTATGTATTTATATATACAACGTATCACAACCTGACTCAAATGCAACCCCAACATGACTCACTAAACCCTAGTACATGCTCAAACCAAACTTACTTAACCAACCCAAATAACGTTAATTTGTATCATGTATAACCAACATGTGTGCATGTGTCCACCATGCACATACGGTTGCAGCTAACTATCCTACATCGCCCCCTGCATTCCACCATGTTATGTCAACCTCTGCACCAGATCATCTCCCTGCACCTTCAGATCATCTCTGATGAACTTCTCTGGTGATCTTCCCTGCCCAACAGTTAATATATGAAAATTCTTGTGTTTTCTGCCTTGTAACAATTCGCAATTGTTATAATTCCCTCCCCCTTCAAACATGGACCTTGGCACAAGGTCCAAGTTGGGAAATCTGCAAATTAATGGCCAATAATCTTTCTATGTAGCTTCTTCAACTGGTTTCCGCTTCCACTTGACTTAGGCCTGAACCACAGGCAGAGCCGATTCTGCAGTTCTGGTTGCCCTAGGCAACCAGTGGAAAAAAAAATAACTTTACATGTGAAAAGAAAATTGACTTCAACACCAATTATTCCCAGACTCGAACCTGCGCCGTTAATACCAATACTTTGGTTTCTCTACCAAATGAGCTAAAGATCATTATGAACTAATTATTTACTATCCTTCTTATTTTCTACATTTGCTTTTGGCATCACCAGCACTGGTTGACCTGTCGAGGAGGGTTGCCCTATGCGGCCGCCTAGACCGCCTAGCCCTAAAACAACCACAGCCTCAACTATTTCTAGGGATCATTCTATTATGACTTCAGGTCCATCTACTATCTCTTCTTCAAATGTAGGCACACTTTTCTGGATAATAAGTCATTGCCCTAGCCTTTTTTAAGCTGTGACTAGTGAAACACTGGATGGATTTTTTGCTTATGAAGGTAACTTCAATCTATATGCAACTTCCCCTATGTTTTCTAACACCTAATATGGTCCATAAAACTTTAGGGATAGCTTCCTCACTAAAATCTGTCTACAAGGTTGCAATTTAAGAGATAACCAATCTCCAATAAAATTGCCTTTTCAGTCCTCCTTATATTAGTAAATTTTTTCGTTCTTTCCTCAGTCAACTTCAAACTATCCCTCAAAATTTATAACACTGTATCTCTGGAACTCAAATCCTCCCCTACCTGTTGTACTTTTGCATCATTAGGGATGTTTTTCAATAGAATGGGATGATCAATGTCATATACTGCCTTGATTGGGGTTGCATTAGTGGAAGCCTTCCAGGTATTATTTATTATATGCCTAGTATACCAAAACATAGACTAATCAATAATAAACTTGTCTCATAAATTTACAAATCAGATTTCCACTACTTTGGAATTCTGTATTAGCTATTTGTACTAATAAGTATGTTGTAATTAATTATAACAATAAACTAACAACTATAGTAATAATAACTATAGCGATAAATCAAACGTTATACTATTTAAAGAAATAGTACAACGCAGAAACGAAAATGATATATATATATATATATATATATATATATATATATAACTAGAAATCTAACCGGTTGAAGAAGGAAATTTCGTCTGAGGCTTGTCGTAACAATTTTCTTAAGACTTTATTCAAAGTCTTCTAAGATACAACATACGTGATCTGCTCGAGATGTGATGTATGATCTTCTGTGTGATATGCGAAAGTGCCAAGGATCGTAGATATTAAAAAACGAAGAGGAAGAAGAGAAAATTCGGAATTAAAATTGAGTGAGTAAAGTGATCAGGTTTCCTTTTTATTTATAGCCGAATTCCCAATGGTTACATCCTTTGAGAAAAGTAATATCCCTTCATTTGCAACACCAAAAAGTGTTACTGTTCGCAACAGGCAATTTCTTTCATTTGCAAAGCCAAAATACTGTTGCTGTTTGCAATAGTTACGTCTCTTCGTTAATTTGCAGCGGTCAGAAACAGTTACGGTTTGCAACAGTCGCGTCCAATCCACTAGTCGCTTCTATTTGAATTTAAACAATAGTGGATCCGGACCCGCAGCCGACCCTGTCCGGTTCGGTCGGATGGCAGACGGCGGCGCACGTGTGTTAGTCCATGCTATATAGGTCCTCTCCCCCACACAAAATCACCCGACCCTAAGGGCCAATATAGGGATTGAGAATACACTATACAAACAAGAAAATGAACTTATTTTTAGCGATGTGGGATATATCTTATTCACTATTTTGAGAACTCTAATAATCCTCTACATGAATGACGATATATGTCTCCCCCACAAAAAGTGTAATATCACACAGTTCATATGCAAATAATGTAATATCGAGGATAAGTAGATATTTCACTTTGAACTTTCCATAGTTAAAATTTATCGGATATACTTGGCCAATCGGTGAATTATTTCATCTTGAACCGTCAGTCGTTATTGTATAACCCGACAATAAGCTATACAAAGCATTATTTCCCTTCACATCCAATCTCTTGGTCGTGTTCATTTTGCTCCTGAACAATTTTTGGTTCTGCGAGTGTTTTTAGAGAATAAAAACCTTTAATATTCTCATATAGCCGACCCAGCTCACACTAACATAGGTGATCATAACAATTAAGAGTATCCTACAATACACCTTACTTGTTATTTTCAAGATATGGTCATCATTAAAAACATAGTGTGAGCATACATTTATATTGTGCACCATAGGAATAGAGTAGGACTAAGTCCAAACAAATGCATTACGTCTTGAGTTATTCAGAACTGGTTTGCCTATTGATTCTAATCCATGGGATCTCCAGTCGGTAGGATAGGTTTCCGTATAAGATAACTCTTGTTAGTTTAGGCTTTTAACGCATTCCCCTCGATGCACGGTTAATTTTCTATTTTGATAAACCTTTAGTTAATGGATCCACTAGGTTATCATTTGTTCGCACATAATCTATGGAAATAGTTTCATTGGAGAGTAACTACCTAATTGTGTTATGGCATCGATGAATGTGTCGTGACTTTCCATTATACATAAAGTTTTGCACTCTGCTTAATGCTGCTTGGTTATCACAGTGCATGCGTATGGCCGGTAAAGGTTTAGGCCAAAACGGAATATCTTCTAAAAAGTGATGAAGCCATTCTGCTTCTTCACCTGCTTTATCTAAAGCGACGAACTCCGATTCCATTGGATCGAGCTATGCATGTTTGTTTAGTAGATTTCCATGACACTGTTGCCCCTGCTAAGGTAAATACATAACCACTCGTTGATTTTGATTCCTCTGAATCAGCAGTCCAGTTTGCATCACTATATCCTTCTAAGACGGTAGGATATTTTCCATAATGTAAGGAATAATATGTGGTATTTTTTAAATATCCAAACACTCTCATTAGTGCTTTCCAATGTTCCTTTCCTGCGTTGCTTGTATACCTGCTTAATCGACTTATTGTATAAGCTATATCTGGTCTTGTGCAATTCATGAGATACATGACACATCCTATTACACGAGAGTATTCCTGTTGCATTACACTCTTATTAGTGTTTTTATGCAGTACTTCTGATGGATTAAAAGGTGTTCTTACTCCTTTAATTCCAAAATTTTGAAATTTTTCAATCACTTTGTCTACATAGTGTGACTGAGATAATTCAATTCCATTAGGTGTTCTTATTATTTTGATTCCCAAAATAACGTCTGCAACTCCTAAGTCTTTCATATTGAAATTGCTAGTTAACATCTTCTCTATGATCTCTATTACCTGAGTATTTGGACCAAATATTAACATATCGTCTACATATAAACAAACCATCACATATGGTTGTCCAATTTGTTTATAATAAACACACTTATCACATTCATTTATACAAAAACCATTTCTCATCGTGACACTATCAAATTTTGCATGCCATTGTTTTGGAGCTTGTGTTAGTCCATATAATGATTTTACTAATATACAGACTTTGTTTTTATTTCCTTGGGAAACAAAACCTTCAGATTGCTCCATGTAGATTTCCTCATCGAGATCTCCATTTAAGAATGCTGTCTTTACATCCATTTGATGAATTTCTAGATTATAGATCGATGCAATTGCTATTAGCATTCTTATAGAGGTTATTCGTGTTACCGACGAATATGTATCAAAGAAGTCTACTCCTTTTTGATGATATCCTTTGGCTACTAATCTGTATTTATACTTGTCGACAAAGCCACTACTTTCATTTTCTTCTTGAAAATCCATTTACAGCCACTAGGTTTTATTCCAGGTGGAATATCAACAATTTCCCAAGTTTTGTTACTTAGAATTGAATCAATCTCACTTTGGATTGCTTCTTTCCAACATGAAGATTCAGAAGATGACATTGCTTCCTTGTATGTTTGAGGTTCGTGTTCTAACACATATGTGAAAAAGCTGAACCAAATGTCTTGGAAGTCTTAGCCTTTACTCTTCTTCTTGGTTCGACTTCCTCAATCTCATGATGAGTTTCATCTTCATGTGAATTGCTTGATTCTTCTCTTGTCCTTTTAGGGACATTATTCCCTTCATTCCTTTTGTGTGGAAACACATCTTCAAAGAACGAGAAATCTCTAGATTCCATGATAGTATTTACATGAATATCAGCTATATCAGACTTGAATACCAAAAATCTATAGGCACTACTATTTTGGGCTGGCCTTAGATAGTAACAATTTATTGTTTTTGGTCCAAGTTTGACTCTCTTGGGAGGCGGAACTGGAACTTTTGCCAAGAACCCCCACACTTTGACGTATTTAAAGCTTGGTTTGTATCCTTTCCAAATCTCATATGGAATTATTCTTATTTTATTATGAGGGACTTTGTTTAATATGTGAATAGACATATTTAAGGCTTCCCTCCACAAGTTCGTCAGTAGACCATAGGTTAAAAGCATGACATTAATCACGTCTTTTAACGTTCTGTTCTTCCTCTCAGCTACGCCGTTTTTTTATGGTGAATATAGAGCTGTTGTTTGATGAATTATACCATTTTCGGCACAGAACTGTCCAAATGGTGATTCATATTCTCCATCTTGATCAGATCTCAATATCTTGATCTTTTTATTTAACTGATTTTCTACCTCAACCTTGTACTTTATAAATGATGTAATTGCTTCATATTTACTATTCAAAAGATATACATAGCAATATCACGTAAAATCGTCAATAAATGTGATAAAGTACTTTTTCCCACTCTTGTAGGTAACGATTTAAAATCACATGTATGAACCAAACCTAGTGGTTCGGTGCTTCTATCAATAGATTGAAATGGTTTTTTAACCATTTTTGCTTCAACACATGTCTCACATTTGTAGTTCTTATCAACTTGGAATTTCGGAATTAATCCCAAGTTTGATAATATTTTCATTTTTCGAAAATTTTTGTGTCCCAATCTATTATGCCGCCATAGTAAAATTTTATGCTCAAGCAAGTAAGAAACTTCAATAGCACAATCGGAATACATAGTTTTATTGCCGATAACGGCTACATTTGCCTTAAATAGGCCATCACATAAATATCCCTTTCCGATATACATTTCAGCTTTGGACAGAACAATCTTGTCTGACTCGAACACCATTTTAAATCCTTTCTTCGATATTACTGCACCAGAGATGAGATTCTTGCGTATGTATAGAACGTGGAGCATGTCGTTCAATTTGATAGTTTTTCTGGAAGTAAACTTGAGGATTACAGTGCCACTTCCTTCGATCTTGGATACTTCATAACTACCCATATAGTGTTTTTCTTCATGATCGAATTTTTGGTATGTAGAAAACATGGATTTGTCAGAGCAGACATGACGAGTAGCGCTTGTGTCTCCCAGCCATTGGTTAGGATTCTGAACCAAATTGCATTTAGATACAACTGCCGAGAAGTTGGACTCGTCTACTTCCATGTTGTCTACTATATTTTCCTCTTTGTTGCATTGCTTTTTGTGTCTGCAATCTCTAGCGGCATGTCCAACCTTTCCACAAACCCAACACTCGCCATTAAACTTTTCGTTTCGTTTGTTGTTGTCTGGAGCTTTTCTTTTCTTCTGAAAGTTCTTCCTTTTGTTTTTTGTCTTTGACCCTTCAGCCACAAATGCCTCCTTGCTTGGTTTTGTAACTCCACGGTTATCGGCCTCAATTTTTAGTCGGACTATGAGATCTTTTAAAAAGATTTCCTTCTTCTTATACTTTAGATAGTTGGGGTAATCTCTCCATGACGGCGGTAGTTTTTCTATGATGGCTTCAACCAAAATGGATTCTCCAACCTTATGACCTTCCACTTCGAGTTCATGAATGATGATTTACAGTTCATGCAGTTGAGCAGTAACCGGTTTGGAATCAACCATCTTGTAGTACATGAATTTGTCTACAATGAATTTCTTAAGACTGATATGCTGGATCTTGTACTTCGTGAAAAGTGCATTACAGAGTGCTTTTGTTGTCTTTAGAGGCTGATATACTTTTTATAGCACCTTGTCGAGATAATTCGGAATATAGTTTCTGCATAGAAAATCAGAAAGCTTCCACATATCAATATCTGATTCCTTACTCGGTGCCGGAATCGGTTCCTCCTCCTCGGGATCCCGTTGCAGACCGAGTGTGGTGAGATAAAATAGCATTTGATTTTCCCATTTTATGAATTCATCGCCATCAACTTTGAACGGTTCAGGCATGTTGTGAGTCGTAGCCTTTGTTGATAGTTCAACTGTTGCCATCTCTATTTTAGCGAAAACAGAAAAGTTTTAAGATGTTATACGCTAGTATAGCAAAACAGATACCAATCAATAATAAACTTGTCTCATAAGTTACAAATCAGATTTTCACTACTTTGGAATTCTGTATTAGCTATTTGTAATGGTAAGTATGTTGTAATTAAGTACAACAATAAACTAACAAATATAGTAATAATAACTATAGAGATAAATCAAACGTTATACTTTTTAAAGAAATTGTACAACGCAGAAATGAAAATGATATATTATAAATCAACTAGAAATCTAACCGAGTTGAAGAAGGAAATTTCGTCCGAGCCTTGTCGTAACAATTTCCTTAAGACTTTATTCAAATTCTTCCGAGATATAACAGACGTGATCTCCTCGAGATTGTGATGTATATGATCTTCTGTGTGATATGCAAAAGCGCACGGATCGTAAATATTAAAAAACGAAGAGGAAGAAGAGAAAATTCAGAATTAAAATTGAGTGAGGAAAGCACTACAAGAACGAAACCTGTTAGCGACGGCTTTTAGTCGTCGCCGGCCGTCGCTAGTCGACGTTAAATGCCGTCGCTATTTACCTCGTCGTCCAATAGAATCGCGATGACTTTAGCGACGGCTCCATCACATAAATAGTGACGGCTCGCGACTGCAAATGTGCCACGTGGAAATTTTCCAACGTCTAATTGGCGTCGCTAGCCGTCACTAATCTGAACAAAATGGTCGTAGCCGTCGCTAATCTGAACAAAATGGCCGTCGCTAATCTGAACAAAATGGCCGTCGCCAGCCGTCGCTAATCTGAACAGCCACTATACACTATATACACTTCAAACAATAACCATCAAATACCATCATCACAGCCACTATACACTATATTCATCAACTATACCCATCATATATTCATCATATAACATCACTATATATTCAAACAATATAAAATCCAACAAAACCAAACAAAATCATATACAATCCCAACAACAATGCATATCATGTCAACCAATACAAGTCATCAAAATATGTACATAGTTTCCCAACCAAAATGTGTACATAGTTTTCCAACCACAACTACAAACTGTTAACCCAAATAAACCGTTAACATAACTACAAATCATCAAAATATATACAAAATATCCCGAAATATAAACCAACCAAAATGTGTATATACCAAACTGTAACATAAGCAAACAAGCATACCTACTCCTCACCATCGCTCCCATCCTCTCCAGGCATCCTCCCATGCTATTGCAAATAATCTGCAATCCGCTCATCCAGTCGTTGCTCGAAGAAACTCTTCCTCTAGTCATTTATTTCATCCACTATTTTCTTCAACTAAGCAATCTCCTCTTCTTGCTGGGACCTCCTGTATGCACTCTGCAATCTCATCGCCTGTAAAATAGTTCATAATTATTTATATATTAGTATATATATATGTAATATTATTAAAATTATTTAACTATTTATATGCATGTGTAAATTTATATACTAGTACATATCAAAATTTACCTCTAGATTTCCATAGCTATACCACACATTGGTCCTAGAAGGCGGGTCAATAATAGCATCCCAGATATTGTTCGCCTCCTCTAGCGTAAGCTTTTACCGACCATTGGACTGTGCTACCCGAGCCCGCTCAGCTTCGTACCTCTCATGCGATTACAAACAATTGTTTTACATGATAAAAACCGAATTTCAAGTTTTTGAAAATAAAATAAGACAAAATATTGTTATTAACAATAAATTGGTTTACTATTACGGATTGAGATTTGTCATCCGTCCACTCGTACGAAACATTGCCTTCTTCATCAGTCCTCTCCACGGCATGCGTCACCTTGAACAACTCGGCCATAGTGGGCTCGCGGTTGTATCTCGCGACCTGAAAATATATAAATATTATTGCTAATCTGATTATAAAATATTTTAATAAAATGTAAATACAGTTTATAAATTTAATTACCAGCTCTCTCTTATGCTCCTGGAAGGATTTGGAGCCACCACAGTGCAATGCAGGATTTTTATTCCTATTAGCCCGGTTCTGCGCAGATAATTCCTATAAATTAAGATAAATTATCACGTATATATCTTGCGAGATTTATATTAGATTTAAATAACAAAGCAAGCATATATTACTTACTTTTGCTGCCGGAGTGTCCCAAAGCCGAAGAAAATCAGTCCATACACCGTCATCCATCAAGTTCGGCTTTTGCCTGAATTCTTAGCTTGGACAATGTATCCCTGTAATTTTTCCTCATTCTTTGGTTCCAGTGATTTAAGAAAACGTCCATTTCGTCAGGATCAACACGGACTGCAGCCTATGCAAATTAAAATTATTTTATGTTATATAGATTATATTAATTTACAACTGAAATTCAAACTACTACTTACAAGTAAATCGGCCTGTATTGCGTTCTTGACATGAAGGGGGATGTCGTCCCAGCGAGGCCAACAACCATCCATCCGGCTCTGAAAAGCCTTCCTCGAAACCTGTAGAATATAATCTGATGGCTCCACCTCAAAGCCCCTGCAAAAGTTATGATATACATGTTTAGTGGATTTTAAAACTTATACTTTAAATAAAATTGATACTTACCCGGCACTTTGCGGAATAACTTCTGCCATCGGACATAAGTCCGGTGCAGTGCCACTACCACCGGCACCGGGAGATGGGGATGGCGTGCATGTCATACTTCATCTCCTGCCAGACATATCTACTATAAAAAAACAATATCATCACAGAATAATTATAGAAATGCACTATTACATAGCATGTTTCAATCACTTTCACAGAACAATTATAAAAATTTACTAGTACAAAACATGGATAAAAATTAACTAAATGATCATCACAGAACAATTACAGAAATTTACTATTACATAGCATGTTTCAATCACTGCCATATAACAATTATATCAATAACGATCAGTCTTCATCGTTTTCTGATTCAGACTCGGTCTCGTATTCTATCTCATTTTCTTCGGTACTTTCAAATGCATCAAATAAGACGTTCGATTCATTATTCAAAGGCCCTACATCAATATCATCAGTTATTATTATTTCTGTATTTGGTTCAAGATCGGCTTGATATGCTGCCTCATATGGAATATTATTTCCATCAAACGCAAACCTTGGTTTTGTTTTGAAAACAACAGACCAATTCGCTTTATCTCTTTTCAAAAATGGATATGGAGCAAAATAAACTTGTAACGCTTGCTTGGCTAATACAAAAGGATCGTACTTATAGTAGTGTGATGTATGCCTTATTTCAATAAGTTTATACTCTTTATGCATGTTGATTCCGGAACCAGGAACGTTACTGAACCAATTGCACTTAAATCAAAAAACCTTTTCTAAAGGTTCAACATAATTCGTCAACTCTAGAATCTATGTTAATACGCCGTAAAAATCTTTTTAATGCTCATCTGGATCATCACTGCCTTCCAACAAATCGTATATTTTTTTAGCTCTCGCAGTCGGTTCTTCTTCGACATTTTCGTCTTCATCGACAGCTTCAGTTGTAAGAAATATTGATCGTGCTGCATCATCCACCATATTTTCTATCGGATTCGTCATCATATTACCGTCCTCTAACACTTCAGTATTAGGTGTAGGTTCAACAAGTTCTCCATGACGATCTCAGAAATAATAATCAGGCACGAAACCATATTGATACAAATGTACTTCAGCTATATCTGGTTTCCAATGCTTCAAATGTTGGCACTTACTACGCGGGCAACGAATTTTTGTGTTGTTTCAGTTATTAGATTTAGCAAATCTAACAAATTCGTGCACGCCGTTGTAGAAATGTTGCTTTATTGATCCCTTCTTTCCAGTTCTGACTTCATACATCCAAGTACGATCGAGAAAATAATTGAACATTTTTCCTGATTTGAAAATGTATGTTAGACAATTTAAATCATTAATTTTCAACCATTCTCCATTGTAAACAGTTCATCGTTGCAGAAAATTCAAAATAAAAACTTCACTTTATTTTTTTATTTTTTGTATTTTGGTTTTCACTTCGGTGGTCATTCATCCTACTTCCCATTACAAACACAATAATGTAATTACATTTTATAAACCATTTCAGATTAAACGGTTCAACTAAATTTCGGCAGCACTTCCCTTTTGTTCCCTGTACCGTACACAAATGCGTGTACATAAGGAACGTAAAGGAAGTGCCATCGAAATTTTATAACCGTTTAAAACGAAATGATTTATAATATGTAATTACTTTATTGTGTTTGTAACTTGTCCAATACAAGGACAAATCCGACAAATATTGTATCAGATGAATATAAATGTCCGATCCCTTACAAAACGAACATTCATATAACGATCATATACAACACTTGTCAGACGGGGCCAAAGCCAATCTAAGGGATAATTTTTTTTAAATTTTATCAAATATTGTTGTTCTTTTCAAATTTTGACAATGTTTCAACTATTTGAATTTTATTTCATAAATTTGTGTATTTAAATTTTAATTCAACATTTAATTAACAATTTTAGTTCAATATTCATTTCTTTATTTTTTTACGACATAGATTTTAGCGGAATATTTGTCATTTTTTAATTTCTTTACAAAATCGATTTTAGTACAATATTAGTTGTTTTTAAAATCATTTCCTAATTTTTTTAAAAAAAATTAGATATTTGCAGAATTTTTAATGTTCTCATATTCATTTTTTAATTTTTTGTATAAACTTTATTTTTGTGCAATATATACAACCTTTTGTATTTTGGCCGTCGCTAGCCGTCGCTAGCCATTGCTAAAATTATTAAAATGGCCGTCGCTGGCCGTCGCTAAATCAACAAGATAAATAGAAGAATTATCAATGAAGATAATTATAAAACAACAAAATCTAATTATCAAATAGATAATTAGAAAACAATAAAAATCTAATTATTAAATAAAAAGTTGTCAATTTAAATTCACTTAACAACTTAAATTTGTAATTTATCAATTTCATAAACTATGAAATACTTTCATGTAAATTTATCAATAACCAAGTTAATCATTAATATACACTAATTTTTCACCTAACACAACTAACCATGTTAATCGCCAACACCAATTATCTACATCAACCATTTATTCAACTTCATGATAAACTAATTAATCTAATACCTAATTTAACTTCATGATAATAAACTAATTAATCTATCAAATCAACATACAACACTACTAATACCTAATTTAACAACACCACTAATACCTAATTTAATAATAAATCCTAATTTAACAACAAATCCTAATTTAATTGGGGTTTAAACTAAACCTAAAAAACATCAAATTTACATTCAAAATAGAGATTAGAAGCATACCCAGGTGAATTTGGGTGATTTGGAGGCGGCGGAAGGCGGGACGGCGGCTGCGGTGACAGGGGGCGGCGGATTGGGGGAAGGAGGGTTCAATTTTAGTGGGAAAGGAATGAAAGTTCTGCTCGCGGGAAGCAGCCTGTATATTTCGTATAGCGACGGCCGCATTTTTTATCCGTCGCCAGCCGTCGCAAAAGCCCATCGCTATACGAAACTGTTCTAGCAGTGAATTGATCAGATTTCCTCCTTATTTATAGCCGAATTCCCAATGGGTACACCCGTTGAGAAAAGTAGCATCTCTTCATTTGCAACGCCAAAAAGTGTTACTGTTCGCAACAGGCACTTCCTTTCATTTGCAACGCCAAAAAACTGCTGCTTTTTGCAACAGTCGCTTCTCTTCGTTTGCAATGGCCAGAAACTGTTGCGGTTTGCAACAGTCGCGTCTCTTCGTTTGCAACGGTCAGAAACTGTTGCGGTTTGCAACAGTCACGTCCAATCCACTAATCACTTCTATTAAAATTTATCGCTTCTGTGTAGCAAAAATATAACACTATCCAATCTTATTGGATCCACACCCACACTCGCACCCAACCCGGTTCGGTCGAACGGGCGGTGGCGTGTGTTAGTCCATGACCATATAGCCCCCCTCGTACAAAATTACCTGACCCTAAGAGCCAATATAGGGATTGAGAATACACTATATAAACAAGAAAATGGACTTATTTTTGGCAATGTGGGATATATCTCATTCACTATTTTGTGAACTCTAACATTATTATGCCTGAATTCTGCTAAGGTAAGCTATTTAGACCATTCTTGGGGTTTGTGACACACGAAACACCTCAAATATCCCGCTAGTATCTTATTTACCATTTCAGTTTGTCCATCTAAATAGGAGTGATAGGCAGAACTAAACTTGACTGTACATCCTTGCAGTCTAAACAATTCCTACCAAAATACACTTGTAAATAGAGTATCCCTAGCTATCACTCACTATGTACCTTAGCATTCCATGCAATATAAATACTCCACTAAAAAAGATATTGGCCACCTCCTTTGGTGTATTAAGGGTGAGATAAGGAAAAGAAGTGCGCATATTTGGTTAATCTATGCACCACCACAATATGACTGTGTACTTATAACTCGTAGGAGAGCAAATGATGAAGTCTATGGAGATATCAGTCCACATCTTCTTTGGTATTGGCAAGGCTTGCAGCAGGCCAAGGATGTTTATATTCTTGCTCTTATTCCTTTAGCATTCTTCACATTTCTTCACATATTGTTCCCTATCTCTTTTTTTTTGCTTCTTCCAATAAAATACTTTCCTGATCCTTCTAACTGCCCCTTTAACGCCTGAGAGGCCTAAAGGAGTAGAGTGGAATCCCTAGAATAAGGTAGTCACCAATTCTTTGTTTTTTGGTCTATAACAATCTTGTTCTTATGGAAAATTAAACCATCTACCACTTGATATTTATCCATTCCTCTTTTTCCTTCTTGAATCTCCTTGATTAGGTTTTGATAATAGGAAGATCAAGTTAGGGTTTCCTTAAGGCTTATCAACCAAGGACTTTACACCGTTGAAACTACCGTATTCTGATTTTTAGAACTTGCAGCATGCTCATAGTCTTCTCTTCTTGATAAGGAGTCTTCCATTGTATTTTCCCTCCCACTTTTATATTCCACCTTGTAATCAAAGCCATAGAGCTTGGCGAACCACTTCAGTTGAATCCTTGTATAAAATCTTCGTGATAAAAGGTGCCTTAAACTCTAGTGATCTGTCATTAGTATGAACTGTCTTCCCAACAAATACTAAGACTATTTTTTGGTGGCAAGTACCAAGCTAAGCAACTCATTCCCATAGGTTGACAATACTAAATTTCTACCATGCAAAGCCTTGCTTAAACATGCCATTGGCTTGCATTCTTGTAGTAACACGGCCAAAATTTCACCCCACTAGCATCACACTCTATCACAAAAACCGTGTTGAAACCAAACATAGAGAGAACATAAGGGTAACCAGGCACTACTTCAGGTTTTCAAAAGCTTCAATAGCGGCTTCACTCCATTTAAAAGAATCCTTCTTCAATAGTTCAGTAAGAGCTTTAGCTATGATTCCATAATTCCTTATAAATTGTAATACCCGGCGAGGCCTAAGAATCCCCTCAATGCCTTGATGGTTTTGGTAGCGGCCAGTCTCTGACTGCTTGTACCCTGCTATCATCCACTGCAATTCCTCAAATAGAGATAACTTGCCCCAATTATGCAACTAATTCTTTGGAAAAGTGATATTTGGATAGTTTGATGACTAGATAATGGTGTCGAAGGACATGCAAGGTAACCTTCGAATGCAACAAGTGCTCAGACCATGTCTGGCTATAAATTAAGATGTCATCAAAAACACCAAAACAAACTATCTTGGATAGGGTTTGAATATTTGATTCATTAATGCATGGAAGGTGGAGGTGCATTAGAGAATCCAAACAGCATGACCACAAATTCATAATACCCTTCATGTGCCTTGAATGCAGTTTAGTGAATATAACCCTCATTCATCTTAATTTGGTGATATCAAAATCTTAAGTTAAGTTTAGTAAAGTATATGGCTCCATGTAGCTCATCAAATAAATTTTCAACTAGGGGTATTGGAAATTTGTCTTTTATTATTTAGCTATCGAGACCTCTATAGTGAATGCATAATCTACTGGAGAAGAATAAGAGCTTGTACTGGGTCTTATGGTTCCAACTTCTAGCATTTCTTTGATAATCTTTTCTAACTCATTTTGATGTGAAAAAAATGTCTATAAGGCCTGAGGCATAATAACTTTGAATCTTTAACCAAAAGAATTTATGGTCACATAGTCTGGCAGGAGGTACGAAATTTTTAGTGGTTATGGCTTCAGGAAATTGCTGCGGTAGGGTTTGGATTTCTAGGGATGTGTCCTCATTATTAGAGGAAGGTTCTATCTTTGGAAGTCTCTGGCTGCATATAATAATTGAGAATTAGCAATGTTGGTTTTCCTCTTCAATTTTTTTGCCATCCATTAGCTTATATTCTTCATTAGTGATCCCTTACCACACGTAGGTATTAACTTAATAATGAAACTTGACTTGCAGCATGTCCAAGTTTAGGGTTACCTCCCCTAATTCTATCAACCATTGAGCCCATAATACAACAACCTGACATCGTTCCAATGGAAGCAACAACAAGTCCACCGGCATAGTGCATCCTTGACATTTCAATAAAGCCTGTCTACAAACCCCTAATCCCTACAATTAATCTCCATTGGCTATCATCACTTCATAGGTCTTATATTTTCAAAGCTTGGAGCTCAGCTCGCACACCGGCTCCAATTCTCCCTCTTTTCTCTTTCATATGGGACGCTAGAATTCCTCCTAAAGTGTCTGTTCATGTGGTGAACCCTTCATAAGGGGTTGCCAGTTGATGAGAACCTTCAGCGGATTGGCATTCCATATGTATCCCGGTGTAGGTGCTGCGGTAGCGGGGTGTCGGAATATTCGGATCATTTACTCTTCTCTGGTAACACTGCAAGAGCCTGTTGGAATTATTTCGGTAACCTTATTGGCATCCGAGGAAGATACGGTTCGCCTGGTGATTTACAAAGAACCTGGTGGAACGGAATCTCGGGTAAATCCTTGCACTCTGTCGTCTTTCGCTTGATTCCTTGTCTGATCTGCCGGCACCTTTGGTGCGCGCGAAATAAGGCTATTTTTGCTCCGATGGTTCCCTCTTCCATTATTCATCGGGTTAGAAATGATGTTTTTTTGGCTTTTCGTGGTAGACCTTTCAAGGGATCGGTTAGCTCCCGTTCTGGCCCCCTTGTGCCCCTGCTTTCCATTTCATGTTCTCAGTCTTCCACTAGAGCGGGAATTGGATGAAGACCGGTTGCGAGCCAGGTGGTTCTGGCTTTTCCTTTCCCGTTACCCCCCTTTTTTCTCTTATTTCATTGCTTTTGGTTTCAGGACCTGGATTTATAGGTTTGGCCGGGGCTGGCATTTTTCTCTTTTTCTGGATCTTGGGCGAAGGATTGCTCAGATCGCTCTTCTTATGATCTCTTTTTCGTTTGTCGTTCCTGGGGATCGACCGATTTTTGCTTTTCTCTCTGGATGGCGCCTTTTGCTGTTCCCGCTGTTATTGTGGTTTCCTGTTTTTTATTTTCTTATACTGTTAGTCCGAATTTTTTGGTTTTTTTCTGTTGGTTACCTGTCAGGCATGTTGATGGCTTTTGGGGATTACTAATAAAATTCTATTTTGTTTCAAAAAAAATAAAAATAATAATGAAGCTACAGGTTGATCTCGAGTCTATTTTGAATTGAATGGGTTTTCCTTTAAGAGTGCCTTTTAACCTAACTGTATGTAGGGTAGGGATACCACATAGAGCATGTAATGTAATAGCGAAAGCCTTTTTTAGATTATCAGATTCATGATTATTGATCTCTTCTTGTTCCATTTCTTCTGTTTCATCATGTACCCTTTCTTTATTCTCAGTTTCTTGGTCAGAAAGGTTCATCACTCCTCCAATTATATGGATTTATTTAGTCTTATATACATGCAATTGTGCCATTTTTCATTACGACCTTAACATAAAATTTTCCTCCTTTTGGCTATTATCTCCTAAGTGGTTAATCCCATATTTCTGGCAAGCACCTATTGGGTATTTTTCTTGATAGGGTTTTGGCATGTGGAGTTTCTTCATGGATTATTTTTAGCATAGGATGTGGAATTGGAAGGGTAGGTTAGGGTTTTATTATTTTTTCTTTGTACTATGGTATTTATTCTCAAATATTTTTGCTAATTTCACTGCCTCCTTGAAACTAATTGGTTCTAATCAAACCTGATCTCCTCTTTAAGTCCATCCATGAACTTATCAAACATATAATCAAAATGTAAATGATCAAGAAGTCCCTAAAGTTGCTCAAATTTGGTGAGGTAAGCTTACTATAGTAAGTTGTTTTAGGTTAACAAAGGTTCCACTCTGACAGTACAATGATATCTTCTTTAAAAATCTTCCACTGCATATATTTTTTAACATTTCTTTATAACCACTTAAACCATTTTTGTGCATCTTGATTGAGACAAAAGGAACAAATCTGTACCCATTCAATTTATGATGCTTGATGATATTTGAAAAGTTGATCCACTTGCTCAAGCCATTCCATAATTGTATTGTCTCCTAAATAGATAGGAAATTCAAGTTTAATGGTGGTATGTTTCAAGATCCTAGGTGTGTATAGTATGCTTGGAAAGGATCTGGAAGGTAGCAATAGGTTTTTATCCAGATTTGGATTGGCTTTAGAAGGTATTCTTGAATTATTATTTTCGAAAGAGAGCCACATAAGGTTGATTTCTTGATTAATGTGGGCGATATGTAGTGTGTTGTGAAGAGGAGGAATTATGGTTACTCTTTACTACCTGCAATACGGAGTTTAGGGTTTAAGAAAACTGATCATTCTTGTAATTTATCTCAGTTGGTTTATCTTCCCAACTTTGATATGATTCTTGATGGGAATTATGGAGTCTTGTTGTGCTTCTTACAATTGAATCAATATGGTGTGAGTTCTATCATTGATGAGCTCTTGCCTTTGCCACATATCTTTATCTTCAAAATCTGGCACTGATAATGTGTTGTCATCATGGTGGTCATTGTTTGGATTGGGAGGTGTATAAGGAGGGGATGTGGGTTCATCAGTTGGCTTTGATACCAATTTGGAAGGCCCTTTGATCTTACTTCATGCTCGAGTGTGTGTCATGTTGGAAAGTTGCAATTACATGCAACTCTTGAAGGTTTACATTGAGGAGAATGCAATGGTGAGAGAATTTAGGAGAGGATTTCATGCAATGTAAATAGGAGAAAAGATAGAAAGGAATGGTGAGGAGAGTTACCGCAAGAATTAGCAAGAATTGATATGAGAAGACATGAGAAAGTTTTACACAATAAAATTGAAAATGAAACAAGTTTTTATTCATGCACGCCTTTCGCTTCTTATAATTAACCTATGTATTTATATATACAGTGTATCACAACCTGACTAACATAACCCCAACATGACTCAATAAACCCTAGTACGAGCTCAAACCAAACTTACTTAACTTAACCCAAATAACATCAATTTGTATCCTTGTATAACTGTGTGCATGTGTGCACGTGTGCACTATGCACACACAATTTCAGCTAACTAGCCTGCACCTCCGCCTTCATTCCACCATGTTGTGTCAGCCACTGCTCCTTATCATCTCCCTGCACTTTCTGATCATCTCTGATGAAATTCTCCGATGATCTTTCCTACCCAGCAGTTAATATATAAAAATTCTTGTGTTTTCTACCTTGGAACAACCTATAGTTGTTACAGATAGGTTATCTGGAGAAAAGTCAACAGATAGTGGTCGCTATCTTCAATTTATGCTTGCATCAGACATCAGCGACGTTTGGCACGTAATCGGACTCTAACCCCTAAACCGACGAAAGAATAGTAGTTTTTGTGTCTGATTTTTTTTTTCTTTGGTGCGTGACAGGTAAATCGAATAAATTGATTTTTTTAGAGGTTAAGTAAAGCGAATACAAGTTTAGAGTTAGGGTTAGAAATGAAATTTTCAGAGAAGATGGCAAAAATTATGGAAGGGATAAAAGGCGCTTAGCATGAAATATTAGACGCAGAATGAAATATTAGTCAAAATTATATTTAATTTTGAAGAAAAATGTTAACTAGATAACCTAGTGATATCAATTTTTAATTTTTTTATAAGCTTTAGGTTTGATATCAATTGACAAAATAAACTAGCAGTTAATATCGACTAACAATTCACTTCGACCATTAATTGAGTCGACTTTGGGTGAATGTTGTTTACATTAGTTAAATTGGTAAAATATTATATTAGTTTGTGGAAGTATGGATCCTAAGGTTTACAGTAGAGGGGGGTGAATAGTGTTTAATAACTTTTATGAATCCTTTTGAGTTCTCTAAGATTATGGTTTGAACAATGCAAATTTTCAATCACAAATGCAAACAAAGATAGATATAAATACATCAAAAGTAAAAAACAAAGAGTTGGAGAGATCATACCAAGGTTTTTATACTTTTTCGGAGTTACCCTACATCCAGTCCCATACAATTTCTTGTACAGATTTCTTTTCAAATATTAAAGTCTATAAAACCTCGATTTCAAGGCTATGAGACAAGCCCTTTAGATTTTCCGAGCTCTAGGTACACTCACTGGATTCAGATGGGACACTAGCACACCCACTTGGATTCAAACAGGACAACAAGCACACCCACTTGATTTAAATAGGACACAAACACACTTACTTTGATTTTAGGAACACCAAGCCTACCCAAGAGTATTTGAGTATGATTTAATAGTGTTTACAAAATCAATTTCTTAACGTTGAATACAAATAATAGAATAGGCTCTTGAGTAGCACTTTGATCATGATTTAAGTGAGAGGGATGAGAGGGATTAGAGAGTATTCAATAGAGAATCAAATCAATAGAGTTTGAATTTGATTATAATTCAATTGGAGAAGATCTTGAGTAGATTTCTTCTAGAAATCTAGAAAGTGAAAGAGGATAGAAAATCTAAGAAAGTAGTTTTCCTATTTATAGAGAAACAACAGTCATGCCATCGTGAAGAGATACGACGAAAAGACACTTCCATTCAAAATTTGAACATTGAAAATCTCAAAGTATATGTCGACATATAGCTTCTATGTATGTCAACATATATTTGTTAATTTGAAAAAACACTTAATAAAAATTGTTTTGTAAATATTAAATTTTGTAAAATATTTTGATACTTTGTAATATTATTTAAGCATAGTTCAAACACATTTTAATCATAATAAAAATTAAGCAAACTTTATTAAATTATTTGGAAATATTTTAATATAAAGGATTTAAATGAATACTTTTGAAAACTAATATATAAAGTATAAGTGTTATATTTAAATCAACGTATTAATGATTGTCAAAAATATACTTTTGAACACTATAAACATTTAGAAAACATAAAACCAAAATCTATAATTAAATATAAAAATTAAAAGTACATATTAAAATATAAAATACTTAACTTAATAAATAATTTTGTAAATAAATAATTAAAAGGTTAGAAATCATTTAAAAGCTACTTTGGGAAGATTGTTTGAAAAATCATTTTAAAAACAAGGATTCTCAAAAATCATTTTGGAAAACCAAGATATTTGAAAATCATTAAAATCTAAGAATAGATTTTAAAAACCTTTTTAAAAAAATAAAGAGAGATCAAAGAAGTGCTATCAGGGCTTTAATAAAATAATCTATGACTCTATAACTTATCTTGATGTCTTGAATCTTCAAACTCATGAGTCTTCAATCTCCAACTCTGGAATCTCTATATCAGCCACTTGAGTCTACTCTTGATGTTGTACAGTCTTCTTAATCAACAACTGTCTAATATCCTACACTATATACTATATATAATTTGGTACAACATTAGTATCTATATTTTATATGATCTCATATGGTTGTTGTCATCAAAACCAACACCAAGGTATTAACAATCTCCTCTTTTTTATGATGACAACCATGTATATAAAATATGATGTAACTCCTCTTGAGCTATAAAACTCTCCCTTAATCTATGCTTGGATATTTAATTACTTCCCCTTTATCATCAATAAATTATAACCAATACTTCCCCCAATTACATGATATATAAAAGTGACATGTTGATAATTAAGAAAAACCAATTTTATTAATCAATCCAATCTAATACACATAAATATTCAAAATAATCTAAGTAATTACGATTCAATTCAATCATAAGTCAAACAAATCAATCAAAGCCAATTCTAACCCTAAAATGGTTCATACAAACCAATTCATACTTCTTATTTTAGTGTAATCTCTTAATATACAAACTTAAATCAAATCATTTATATATATATATATATATATATATATAACCAATCAACTTAATCTTCCCTGGGAACTTCTACCTAGTTTTCGAAACAGAAAATTGGATTTTCTTCGATGTCATCCCAATCAGTATTGTTTTTGTTAGTTGCACTACTTGGATTTTTGGTTGGTTTAGCTTTGATAAGGGAAGAAATCATCCATCGAATAGCGTCAAAATGATTTTCTTGTTCTATTATCATTTAAATTTGACTCAATTCCAAGTTTCTTTGATTTTTAAGTATAAAAGTAAGGATTTTCTTGAATGATTGAAGGGTTTGTTTAATATTCTTACACAATTTTTTGGTGTGGAGAAGTCATATTTGAAATGTTAAGTTCATAAGTGAAAGAGAGAAGAAAGAGAGTGGAAATAATGTTTTTTGGAGTAAATAGATACATATAAGGGTGAAAAATCATTTTGGAATAGTTGAATTGATGGTAGTTATTTTATTTCAAATTTAAAAAAAAATTGGTTCCTGCTTGTTATATTGACTTATAGGGTATTATATGTCGACATATATATATATATATATATATATATATATATATATAGAGTGAAAATCAACTTATTTGCTATATTTTTGTAATTAGCCTAAACTATTGCACTTCTATGACTTTTCAGAGACTAATAACAATGTATAATAACAAGAAACATGATTTCTTGATAACCATAGATGAGCACATGAAATTTAAAGATAAACATAGAAGACGCATGGAACTAAAGTAATTCAAAGTAAAAGCTAAAAAATCATAGGAAATATAACTAGGAAGAAGTAGATGAAGATGAGGATTTTCCACTAATCTTGCGAATAATCTTCCAAAGTACTCGTCCACTTTGTTGGAAAGAGAAGTGAGTGATTTCTTAAGCTTCTTTTGGTCATTAAGAAGCTTTTCTTGATTCTTGAGAATTTCCTTGGTGGATGAATGCATTGGCTTTTTGAAACTCTCCAAAAAATTGTCTTCCTCCTCCTCCACTTCCCTTTCTCCTCATTACTCTTCTTCCTTGGAAGCCAGTCTTTCTTCCTTCTCTATAATAGTTTCATAAGGGTTAAATATGGGCGAAATGTGCATGAGAGAGACGTTGGCCTTGTCGAAGAATTTTCGAGGAATGGTTTCCTCCCCTCTTAGATCAACACCAAAATATGTGAATATTCTATTAAGATACACACCATGAAAGAGTGTATTCTCGTGCCTTGAGATATTCTTAGTAAAGAAATCATCCAAAATGACTTATGCTCAATTTATGCTGTAATGACCTTAAATCGCAAAAAGTGCTTTGAAAACCTTTTAGTTGGGTTATTATAATTTCCAATTCTTGGATTTATGCTTTGGTGCAAAATGAGACTCATAATTATTGATTTATGATAGTAAAGGAAACATAAATCCACCTTTCAAAAATAAAAAGCTACAAGCCACCTAAAATCATGAAATTAGTTTTGTTGTGCTTGTTGTGAGGAGATCTTCATGTTGGTATGCATAGAATTGGTAGTTGTAGAGTTTTGAGGTGGCCAAATTTTAGCAAGAAAGACTAGGATTTGTTATTGGTGGAATCATGGGCAGTGTTAGGCATTTTAGAGGGTGCATCTAGACTTCTTGGTCAAAGAAGTGTTGGCGGTGATTAGATGAGAAGGTGCGGTTGCTCTTTGCAAGTAGCGATTTCAAGGTTGTCATATACAGGAGTGTGGGTCACGATGTTCATGAGTTGATCGAGCTCGCGGTTGTTGACGTGGATGTGTAGCACTCGTGAAGAGGAGCGCCTAGAAGGTCGTGGTTCATCTATTCGCTGGGTGTAGCTCCGGCAAGGGTGGTTGGATGCACGGTGAATGTTGGGTGTCACTGGATTGCGTACGTGTGAACGGTGTATCCTAATTGGAGAAGAAATAGATTTGAGGATAATTAGTTTTTACGTAATGTGATCAGTTAATAAATTATATTATATAAACTTGAAAAATTATAATTTGAATAACTCTTGTGACGAGGTCAGATTCAGATGTATTTAGTTATGTTGGACTTGTAGGAATGTTAGCTACGCACTGGAACTAATTTATTTAAATATGGAGTTAATTGAATTTTAGGCTAAAATTAGATGTTGTTTGACTTTACACCAAATATGAAACATGAAAACGTCAACTAGAATTTTAATGAGTTAACTCACCTTTAAATAAACTATATGATATCTATGTTGTTATAGATTGTTATTAAATGGTTGGAAGATAATTGATAGTTTTAATAATGTATAGATTAGTGAAAAAATCATGTTGATTTGATTTACTTACACGTAACCTAGTTAAATTAATTATACCTCATTTGGGACATCTATTTAGCATAATAAAACCCCATTCTGCTATAATAAAATTGAGCAGATTTTTCGAACATCTAGCAAACAAAATAAACCACCGTTCCATGCTGGCAAAGTAAAAATATTATTATTATTTGACTATTTTTTGGTTTCGAATTCCTGCTTGATAGCGGATGCTGTACATAACCATTTTATTGCAGGGGATAAAAAGGAGAAGCCGGGGTGTTGTCGTAGCAAATAGGTCACCATGGAACACATAAAAAAATAAACATACATATATATGATTTACAGGGGATTTTTGTTGAGTGACCCAAAATAATTTCTCATCATTATTTATTTACTGTTATCTGCACCTTATTTGTATTCTTTTTTTTCTTATATTTGTAATGACCCACCTTTTAGACCCATAAAAATCATCATTAATACATCTACGGTATTCACGTGTGAAATATTCAAGTGCCAGAAAGACATATTGATGGGTTTAAAGAAAATAGAAGAAAGAACAGAATCTCACATCGTGACTAGAAGGTTTATAATATACATAAGATCTTTAACAAATAAATCATCTTATATATACATACATAACACAAATAAAAGCACATTAACCTATGTCAGCCTGGACAGTTATAAAAACCTATCCTTATAATTTCTAATGAATACATACAGAAATAAAGATCAACGGAACAACGGAAAATATAAGATACGTTAATACGTCTTAGAGAATCCAGTTCGTCTCCTGAAAGCTCCAAGTATCCATTTAAATCTAGAAAATATGCTCGGTCTGACCCGAGCATTATAAAGGACAATGCCCGAGTCAGTTTGGTAAACCAACGTAAGAAACTCAAATCATAAGAAATTTATTTGTTATAATTTGTAAAATCCTTTAAAATCAAAAGTATCTTGAAACCATGCCACACATAAACATGGAAGAGTTTTTACCTTACGATGACCAAAATATTTATGTTAGAAAACCCAGTGATATTACAATAATGTCTAAGGGTGAAAAAAATAATATTCAAGTAGTTGTGATGCTTGTGAGTATACATCACACAATGCTAGGTATAAAATCAAAAACCGATAAAGCGCGTTCACCAATTGTGTAGGATTCCATAGAGGCGCCCTCAGTTCTTCGAGAAACTGTCCTCCTGCATAAGAAAGTTACATACATCCCAAGTGCTGTACCAAAGGAAAAAACATAGCTAGTCTTGCTAAGACCGAGTGCATCACTCCATGCATTCATAACAACTATAGGTAGTGTCTAGGCGGAGCCGACTGCACCCTATGGGTTTGCCAACCCTACTGGCTATGCCTAATGTCTCTGGTTTTAGTCATTACCATCGATTAGGCTATGTTCGGCACTCCAGCTCACGCACCGCCGTCAAAATAGATCATGGGATCCTACATGGATTACAATACCCCAACGGGTCTCAGAGTCAAACATGGATACCCATATCTCAACTCAGAACCACACATGGTTTCCAACATCTCAATGTATCATGAAACTCCTCCATAGAACCGTATATGGTTTTTGGAGTGGTACGGTATAAGTAATCTCTTACGAGTACATTCCCATGCTTACCAGGTGACCCAAAAACCAATCGTCGATTTTCCAGAATGCTTAATAACGGTTCTTTAAGAAATAATTAGATAATACATAATAGTGGGGATCGCCTCCTAACCATTTAAGTGGATGGATCTCCTCATATTTTGTCCTAGAAGAACAAAACAAGTTTATACGTGCGGTATAGCACCACCGATGGTAATTGTACTATGTAATTCCCATATTTCTCTTAGATATTTCTAGAGTTAAAATCCTTCGACATTAAGTAGGGAATATTTCTATACCACCAAAATTAAGAAGGATTACATATTTAGGCCAAGATTTGAGAGTCGGTTATTTAATTATCAAATAAACAAACATTCCAAACAAAGATTTTATTTCCCACAAAAACCATTAAGCCTTTTAAAATTATCAAAGATTTTATTTCCCACAAAAACCATTAAGCCTTTTAAAATTATCCTGTCATTAATATAAAACCACCTTTCAAATATTTATTAAAATATTCATATACCTATCTCATTCAAATAAGCATATTCACAAACCATTCCTTTCAAAACTTGGAAAACCATTTTTCACATACTTATAAAATAGTATAGGTATATTCAACAACAACTAGAGATATTTTTTATTTCAAAATCATATATAAATGATCAACCCAAATGTCGTTAAAATGGAGATATAAATAACTCAAACACTATTCATAAATCTCCTTTCGAAAATCATTTAAAGACCAAACTTTTTATTCCGATCCCAAAACCAACTTCTTTCCAACTTCTAAAATCCATTCCGAAATTTATTTCCTTTAGTAAATTCTTTTATATTAAATAAACCCTTTATATAAACCTTTTCTTTTGAAAATGATTTCTTTGTAAATGTGCAGTTCATTATTTCTAAACATCTTTTGTAAAACAATTCATTATTTAAAAATAACTTTAAACAAACAGTTAATTCTCTTTAACAATATTTATGAAATAACGAATTTGAACAATCATTAATAGTAAATTTAAAAGCAAATAATATTACAATAATAATCCGAGACCACTTAATATAGTGTAACAATGATAAAACAAAATTATTAAGATGTGATTTAATAACTTAAGCAATATTAGTATATTAATAAATTCACTTTTAAAACAATATTAAAATAATAATAAATTTACCTTTAAACAATATTAATATAATAATGATAATGATAAATAAACTTTAAAGCAATATTACTATAATAATAATCTTTTCACCATTATTACTGTAATAATAAATGTACTTTTAAAATATTAATAATATAACAAATAACCTTGAAATAAAATAATCAACTTTAAAAAATAAAATAACAAATTTTAAATAATTAACTTTAATTAATAATTTAACTTTAATATAATAATTAATTTTGAAATTGTAATTATCTTAAACAAATAAATATAAATAACTTTAAATAATATTAAAGTGTAAGATAACTTTGAGCCATATTTAGAATATGATTTAATAATTTTAAACAATTTTTATAATATAAATATAAGCTAACTTTAAAACACATTTAACAAAATAATTATTGTATAGAACACTTTACTAAAATAATAACTATATAAAGCATTTATAGCTGTTCAAAATTGAAGTTGATTTAAATCCATAGCTTTCTAAATTCGAAAAGAGGCTCAACAATCACCATATCAATTAAAATATGGTACGTAAACAAACTGCCATATTGCTCAATTTGACTTTCTATGTTAATTACTGGCATTTACATAATCAATATCTATGTAAACAAGTAACCATCACTAGTTAATATATTACTTATTCAAATTAGCATATCAATTAATAATATATAATTAGATGTCCAAAACATAAGATTGCAGAATGAGGATTTTTCCGCTAATTAAATGTCAAATTAATTTAATTAGCGGAACGGTGTTTTGTTCCGCTAAACAGTTGTCCAAATTACTCCATCCAATTTACTTTAACATTACGATGTTTATTTGGCCACATGGATAACACCCATTAAGTTTAATTAATTTAACTACTTAATTATCCAAATTCGACGTACTTATACTCAATCGATATTAATTTACCATTAAATTATACTATATCAAAACTAATAATAATTTATGTCAAAATGTTATGCTCATTGGTACAAACACAATGCAAAAATCTACGGGTAAATCGGATTAATATGTACGAGAAATGGCTTGTTAAAGTTTGCTAACTTTAATATATATACATATACATACATACATACATACATACATATATATATATCAATTAAATCATTAAAGTTTCTCTCACCAATGGATAACTCCCCATACCTCGCTTTATGAAAACCCACACCTCCCCAAAATAGTCAACTAAAACCCTAAAATAAGCAATTCTCCTCAATATAGACCACTAGCACGAAATCCACCATGATCAACGCCGCCGCCTCATCCTAAGGCTCATCCTCGACGCCTGCAATGCTCTCCTCAACAATCGGTTCGTCGAAAATTACTTTTTAACCTAAAATTAAACATACCTTCTTCCATGACAAACCAAGCCATAAAAAGTCATGAGACGACTGCTATAAATCATGAACTGTCAACTCAAACATCTCCAGAACCTTAAATATCCAATTTGCGATCATCGAAAACAATCATTTTCTTGGCCACATACTGTAATTTACAAAAATCTCTCAAATTACTTGACGAAAACCAATGATACAATTTTTAAAATATACTAGTGATCCAAACAAACATTTTTGGTGTTGGGACATTTTGATAAATGTGGATAATTTGAGGGAAATGATTTTTGGAGTAGAGGATATGGTTTATTTTCATCATTTTGAATGTTTACAGTAAGCGAGATAAATAAGATGCTAACAAATCGATGCTAGGAAGAACTAAATAAAGGAGAATGCTCTTCATGTGTGTGTGTGTGTGTGTGTGTATTGTTGCCTGCTTCAAAAACAAGGATACCAAGACTCAAGTCAAGGTCAAAAACAAGGGGGAAAATTGTACAAGGGAAACAATGGTAGATGTGGTGCAGGGGATTAAAGGAAGCATTGATAGTGTATTATGTGTACATATGGGTTATATTGGTATTGAAAAGATTTTGGGAACCCCACTGCATAGTACCGCGTCCGTGTACGAGCAGCGAACAACATGAAATTAAAGTACAATTGCGTATAATAATATGACACGATCACGAAATAAGAATAAAACACACTGGTTATCAAGTTCTGTTGAAATTGGAAAATGCCAATGTTTGTCGTAAAATACGTCAAATGAAAATTCAAATTATTTTTAGATTAAATTTTTTGGAAGATTCTATAAATTAGATTAAATATATATCATCGAAACTCGAACAATTACTTGAAACATAGATTTAATCATAAAAACACCAAATTAAATATTTAAAACTAATTAAATATTCGAAAAATCAAAGTGATAAAGTTTCGAGTCGTTACATTCTCCCCTTAAAAAGAATTTCTTCCTTGAAATTTTACCACGTGAACATCCAATATTATTCATAAGCCTGCATGATGTTCATAGATCATTCATGTACATAATTTGATTCGATCACTGCTCGAATATATTACTTCACTTCCAAACTAGTATCGCTCATCCAATTTTCTATGCGGACTTCGATCAGGCTTCTTAATTATAAACCTTCATTCTCCTTACATAGTAATAAACTATGATAAAAAAACTTTTGGTTCCTCTTTAAAAACCCTCACTAAGTATTTGCTGCCAAATTCAGGTGATAGATCCTTATTTGGAATGGTGCAAGTAATGTACTCGAATCTTGGATCGAAAATTACACGAGAAGGTAAAATAGTCTACGTACAACCTACGTACTTATGTTATTATTCCTCACCAATGTCAGTTTATTTGTGCCAAAATTATTTATGAAAACATTTCAAAAATATTCCAACTTGAGTTCAAACATTTTAGATGATACAACTTTATTTATGAAACCCTTTCACAAAATCACTTTATTAACTTATATAATACTCTCCTACATTATAAGAGTATATACAAAACATCAAATTTTAATTCTATTCACATTTAACTATTCCGATGTAGGCGCAAAATAACCGGGTCGACCAATATCTCCATTTTACTCATTCAGTCTGGTAAGTAGCTAAGAAGAGTGAGATGCTGGTATCCAAACACCATTGTAGAATCTACTTTTCTTTAGACACTCAGATGTAAAATGTTTGTTAGCTGGCCTAATAAACATCAAGTTATTTTTAACTTTCCAGATGTTAAAATTAGAGACACGGTTTAATAAAACAAAGTTTGTTAAACATTCTTAATAAATTTAAACTAATTAAAATTTCATTTATTAATCCACTCTTTTATAAAAACACTTTATTATTTTGAAAACTTAAGAGATAAATACCATGATTTTTATTTCAAAAACCTTTTGAAATCATACTATATATGTTTTAATCCATAACATATATGTATGTATGTATGTATGTATGTATGTATGTATGTATGTATGTATGTATGTATGTATGGCCCGAGTAACACCAAAATCAAAACTAAGGAACTGGGTACTGCCAAACAATATTATTATTCCCTTAGAAAGAAGAGTAATACTTAAGAGAAGTGTCTATGATCCGGACACATCTCCTACCCATTTTAGTTATTTTCAAGCCACTTGAACTAATTAATTTAAAAGCACTTAAATTTTCAAAATCCTCTTTTTGAAACAATACTTTATATATTTTCAAATAAATAGTTTGGATGTCAATTTCCAACTTGCTTTGGGGTCGTTCTTATTCAAACGTGTCTTGATTGTACAATGACAAACAAAATAATTTACTAAGTGCACTGCATCGTTTACCTAAACAACATCCGATCGTCACTTAGAAGATTATTCTAATCATCATAAAACAAATCGGGACTCCTTCCCCGAACCAAACCAAAGAAAACACAATTTTCTATATAAATTTATTTACAAAAGTATTTATACTTCAAAATATTTTAAGTAAACCCTTGCTACTATTTCCAAAAATATTTATACCTTAAAACCCTCCCAAGTAAAACTATTATTATTTCTTTTAAACCTTGAAAACCATTTCCTAAAAATACCAAAATTTAAATTCTCAAATTCCTTTTATTTATAAAACACATCTTTATAAATCAAATTTATAAAATCATCTTTATAAATTTATTTCCCAAATATTAATCCAAAATATTTAACTTTAATAAACAACTTTTTATAAAATCAAACTTTATAAAATCAAATTTTATATAAAATCTTTTCTAAAGTATTTATTTCAAAATATTCCAACTTTCTTTATTACACACCACTTATTAATACTCAATTCTACCCAACATTAAGATCGATCACCTTATATCAAATTATGAAACTTAATTCACAAGATGTTCGTTCTATGTTCCCAAGTTTCCTATCTATCCCAACTCAGGGTTCAAAAGGAAGATTCCAGACGGAGCAGCAAACAATAGTCAATGCTCAAACCTGGACGAGCATGAATAGTAAAATCCTAGACGATAATGATGTAATGTTATTATTTTCTAACAAATAAGCATGATAAAGAATAACCATATTAAAGTTTGGAAAAATTATTCTTTTATATATGTAAAATATATTCCTAGGTAAAATTATTTCATTTACCAATTTTAAAACAATATTTGTCGGTTGGCCTTATTCAAAAGTTTAGAAATCCCTATCGATAACGTCAGCCAAACACATTAACCAGAATTAATAATCCACTCAACAGATCAACAAACAATAAAAATTACTTTTATGAAAATAACAAATACATGCTCTTATATACACACACTCAACTTATTCTAGAATATTACTAATCCTATCACTAATGAGTTACTCATTCTAGGGCATTACAAACCATATTTATAATGAGTTTACCCCCACTAGGGCTTAGGTGTTCGCTCAACCAAAGCTCTGGCACTATGTGTAACGACCCTTTTTTTTTCAACCCATAAAAATCAACACTAATACGTCTATGGTATTCACGTGCCAAATATCCAAGTGCTAGAAAGACAGTTTGTTGGGGTTAAAGAAAATAAAAGATAGAATAGAATCTCACATCTGATGAGAAAATCTATAATGTACACAAGATCTTCACAAAAAGAAATCATCTTATATATACGTACACAACAGAAATCAGAGTACACTAACCTATGTCAGCCTGGATAGTTATAACAATATATCCTTACAATTGCTAATGAATACATATAGAAATCAAGTATAACAGAACATCATATTATATAAGATACATGATACGTATTGGAGAATCTAGCTCATCTCCTGAAAGCTCCAAAGTATCCAGCTAAATTTGGAAAATATGCTCGAGCCGACCCAAGCATTATAGAGAGCAACACCCGGGTCAGTTCGATAAAACCAGCGTGAGAAACTCAAATAACAAGGAATTTATTTATTATAACTTGTAAAATCTCATAAAATCAAAGGTATCTCATTACCACACAGCGTATAAACACGAACAGGTTTTTACCTTATGATGACCAATACATTTTCTATAAAAAATCCATTGATATTATAATAATGTCTAAGGGTCAAAGTAAATATGAATATAGAAAAAAATGCTTGCATATCACGTTTTAGCATAGTTGGGAAAAATTAAGTCTGTACAGTGCTTATTAGAGAATGGATTCCATACAGTGACTGGGCTGTTGGGTTACCGTCCGTCACGGTGCCATCCGTCACGGTGCATCTCTAGATATTATAAAACCGAAGACCTCTCCAAGATCCCCAGCCTCCATAAGGCCGGCCTACCACTTGACTAGTAGTACCGAACATGGTCACCCCAATGCTAATGGGCCCCAAAGAATACAAATGAGAGATAATATTGACTCTGGATTGGAATGATTATACCCTAATTAGGAGAGACCAACTTAGCCCTACCACATCTCTCTTGTTTTAGTCATTCCCGATTAATGGGGCTTGAGACTACTTTTTACCATTTATATGGCACTACCCACTTGGAATGTTAACACTGCCATCCAGGTAACAATGCAATGTCAGCATTCATCCATACAAGTTGTTCGGGTTATAAACAAACCAAAGGCACTACTTATGTTATGTCTACTTTGGGGAATCGCTCCCAAGGAAAATAGAAAATAGCCCTTGCACTTCAAAACTCCGTTTTTAATTCCATCATCTTCAAGATGTCTTCACTTTGAAAATCTTGAGTTTGATCGAAGTGGTTTTTGGATAACATATCTAATCCCATTCACGTTGAAACAATTTCAATAGTTTTCGGTAAACTCAACCCCGGTACTTTAGAAAATAAACAGACAAAGATAAGAGCAGAGATCACATCCTAACCATTAGTGGATGGATTTCCTTATCGTTTATCCTAAGAGAATGAAACGAGATTTATACGCACAGTATAACATCATCAGAGATGACTGTGCCATATAACTCACATGTTTCTCCTAGATATTTTCAACATTACATTTTAGGTCCAAATTCAATAGTAAGTTATTTAACTATCAAATAAACAAACAATCAAATCAAGGATTTATTTCAAATGGGAAAACCAATATTGGTTAAGCACATAAGTAACCACTAGCCTCTTTAATTAATTTTTTATTAATCAAATTCATCTTGTAAATATTTGTATCAAAATACTTTTACAAAGATATATTCACACTCTATGTTTTTAATACTTGGAAAATATCCATATAATTATCTAAACGATATATGTATATTCATATAATCAGGGAAGATTTTATCTTTTACACAATTTTAAACCATTTATAAACTCCTTTATACATTTCTAAAAATCATTTATAAGTCCCTAAAATCATTTACAAACTATTTATAAGTCTCTAAACCATTTATAAAATTTCTTTACTTGTAAAACAATCTTCCTTTAAGTCTTTAAACCAATTTATAAAGCTCCTCCTATAAAACCCAAGTCTGTTTATAAAACCTAATTTATAGGTCTCGAAAACATTTATAAATAATTTTTTTTTTGCTACAAACACTATTATATAATAATGATTATTAGAATAAACATTTTAAATAAATAAATATTATTAACTTCAAAACATCTTAGACTAATAAATAATAATTCAAAACATTATTGAATAAACAATAATAATCGATCTTTACCATTATTATAAATAGTAATAATTTATTTCCACAACATTATTAATAAATCATTATTTTTAATTTAATCATATTAATTATTTAAATAATTAACATTCCAAAATATTAAAATATTGATAATTAACTTCTAAAACAACATTAAATATAAATTAATAATCTTTAAAACAATATTAAATATAAATAATCTTAAGACAATATTAAATATAAATAAATATCTTAGAAAAGGCAAATAAAAAAGTTGGAGTAAAATAGAAGTTAAATCCTTTAAAACAAATATTTTTGAAACCAATTTCAGATTTAAAATCATTTTCTGTCTCAAAAACCAATTCGAACTCAAAGACGATTTATAGTATTTTAAATTACTAATTTGAGGCCAATAGCCACCCAATATTTAACCAATACTGATATTGATTTTCTATCACTAGTGGGTTAAGTTTTGAACATATAACAATTTCATAACCAATAGTTTCAACCAATCAGGTTTGATATTCAATGATTCATATAATAGAAATATTTTTGAAAATAACTCAATGGCAAGGAATCCCGTTGGATCCCTCCAATCTGTCCCCCGCACCACAACCTATATATTTCAATATATATATATATATATATATATATATATATATATATTATTCAACAGTGGTGAGGAATCATGTTAGATCCCTCCAATCCATCCCCTTGCATTACGTATAGTATATAAGCATACATTACGGGTCATCTGCTACTTAGTGGGTATATATAAAAGGTCATCCACCCCAAAGGAGGGAATAAATCCAAGCCAACCGATAAAATAATAAATCATCCAAATATCTAATCGAAAATTTTTACCAACTATATAACATGCTGATTTATCAGAAAGGTGAGTTTAACACACGGAAATCCCAGCTGTTGCTGAGGCGTTCTGCTTTAGAACTAAAATTGAACGACGTCCGATTTTAATCTAAATTTTAACTTGCTCAGAGTTCGACCAAACTAGTTCCATCGTAAAACTTAGATCTTCCTGAGTGCAATGCAAAAAATTTTGTCTCGATTAGACCTCGTTTGAGAGAGTTATTAAATTTAGAAGTTTACGAATTTTAATTTATAATTAAAATCCTAATTACATCATTAAATTTTAATTACCCTTCATTAAAAATAATTCATCTTTTCCTTCTTATTAATAACTCCAGATCAACCAAAAATACTCGACCTCTCTTTCTGCCGCCTTGTGCCACCATAATGCGCTACCAGGCTCCGCCGCACCATGACAGATCAAAGCCCCAACTGCGAGAAATGCGGATTACGGATCTTAAGGCTAAGATTAACACTAGAAGGGGGATGAATAGTGTTAATAAAGAATTACTAAATCTTTTTAATTTATATTAATTTAGACATAAAAGTATGCAATATACAGACACAAATATGTTCACGGAAACAATCACAAATGCAGAAATAAAATAAAAGCAGTAAAGGAAAGAACACACCAGATTTATACTGGTTCGGAGTTACCCTACATCCAATCCCGCAACATAAGTATGGATTTCCTTTCAACAGCAGTCGTACAATTACACCCTCGGTTTCAAGGCTACGAGGTACACCCTCCAGAATTTCGATCCTCTGGGTAGAGATACATGATTTCCAGGCCACAAGTTTACCCAATTGATTTACCAATGCTACAATTACACCTTTCCCTTTTGATTGATTTCCAAGGCTACAATCACACCTTTTCTTGCTTAATAGATTATAAAGAAGTCTATAACTCTGAATAGCACCGAGAATCTTGTAGAGATAGCGATAGAGAATCAAACTAGAAGTAATCGAGTATGATTCAATGTTGATTTCGGCAGAGTAATGATAAGAATATGTATTAAGAAATGAGGAAGAAGAAGAGGAGTGAAAACCAGAAAAAAGTCATTAAACGTTGAAACTGACCCCTATTTATAGAAAAACAACAGCCATGTCCATTCATGAAGAGTTATAGCGAATAGACACTTCTTTTGAAATTTGAATTTTTGAATCAAACTGTCACCATGTCGATATGGTACCATAGGCATGTCGACATCCCAAAGCATTTTATGATGTTTTGAATTTCTTTGAAAATAACATTTATCTTATATAAAAACTATTTTAAACTTTATAACTATACTCGACTATAGTTAAAATTCATAAATAAATATAAAGAATAATATATATATATATATAGATATAGATTTTAACTATAATTTTATATTTAAATCTAAGTATAAATATTTAAAAGTTAAATATATTATTTGAAAATATAGTTTAAAATCAGGAGTAATTTGACTTTGAAAATAAAGATGTTTTTTAGGCTAAAATTATTTAAAATCAGGATCGAGGGTTTTAAATCTTTTAAAAGGAAAGTTTTGAAAACATTTTGAAAACAAGATAATTTTGTAAAATATTTTGAATTAAAATTAGTGGATACAAAACAATGTCCCACTAGATTTTCGTAGGTTCCATCCTACTTAGGGTTCCATCCCTTTAACGGGCTCGAACTGGATTCCATTCCACGAATAAATTGGATTTTAAAATGCCAGTGCTTTTCTACGATTTTTAACAAAAATCCAATAATAATAAAAAATACTTATCCTTGAAATCTTGAACTCTTGATAGTCTCGATACTCATGAGTCTTCTATCTTGTTATTTTATCTTGATATCTTGAATCTCTATAATGTACAGTCTTCCTTCTTAGTACCTGCATGGTTAAATCCTGCATATGCATATATATCTAAACTTATAATGTTAGTATTTATATTTTATAATCTATTCTGAGGTTGTTGTCATCAAAACCATCATCTCACGGACTAACAATCTCCCCCATTTTGATGATGACAACCTTTGTTTATAAAATATTATTTCTATTCTAATAACTCCCCCTAAAATTAACGACTCCCCCTTAACCTATACCTAACTACCCTATTTTATATTTTTCCCCCTTTGTCATCAACAAAAACTTACTCCCCCTCATTCTTGGACTTCAGTGCCTGCATTGATAAACTATACAACGGAGTATATAGAGTAGGAAATAGTTATATTTCTATGCATGATAACTAATTAAAGATTATATACATTTCAATGTGTGTGTGTGTGTGTGTGTATATATATGTTTTATACACCAATCTTCAAATCAATAAGAAATCAACCCACACAAAGTATCAATTCAAACCAAACCAATTCAAACAAATCAAACAATGTAAAAAAATCAAACGTTATGTGGAACTTCCACCCATCCTTCTTCTCCAAAGATTGGGTATGCCTTAATAGCATCCCAATTATCATTGTCATTGGTGAGAGAGACAAGAGGATGTTCTTCGTTATCATCCTTATGCAGAGAGGAGATCATCCATCGTATCGCATCGAAGTGCATTTCTTGTTCCTTTATCATCTGCATTTGACTTAATTCTAAATGATGATGGTTTCGTAGAATAAATGAGAGAATATTCTTGAACGAATTAAGAGTTTCTTCAAGATTTTTGGATAAATTGTGAATAGGATTAGCCATAGTTGAATTTGTGAAAGAAATAGAGGATAAGAAATAAATTTCAGTGAAGAATTCTGGAAGAAACAGGTATATATAGGTGTAGAAATTCGTTTGAATTGAATAGACATGTGGTAGTTATTCAAATTTTAAATTCAAAATCAATTGCCATTTTTGACCAGTACATGTCGACATGGTCACATAGGGGATGTCGACATGGGTTAGTGAAATGTTATGACTAATTTGATTTTATGAATAATTGTATATATATATATATATATATATATATATATATATATATAAATTTATATAATATACTAACATTTATTCTAGAGATAAGATAAGGTAGATAACAGAAAGAAAATTTCATTTCATTGCATACTACGATAATACAATGATTAAGCACACAACAAACTACATGAACATTCAAAATAAAGAAAACTAAAACAAATACAACAAGATACGAAAAGATAAAACTAGTTAGAGGATGAAGATGATGAAGATAGTCCAAGTTTCTTGTTGACTTTTGAAAAGAACTTGTTCATCTTCGAAGATATATTATCCAACATTTTACTAAAGGGTCGTTTTAGAATCCGTTGATTCTCCACAATTATCTTTTGGTTTTTGAGAAAGGTTTTGTTGGATGGATTGGAAGGATATTCAATGCTTTCCAAAGACGTTTCACCTTCTTCTTCTTCTTCAATTTCCATTTCATTCCCTTCTTCTTCTTCTTCAACTTCATCTTCTTCCATTTCCTCATGAGCCAAACGCTCTTCCTTTTCGGTAAGTGTCTCATAAGGTTGAAAAACAAATGGAATTTTCATAAGCGAAATATTGGAATGATTGAAAACTTTTCTAGAAACAAATTCTTCGCCTTTGAAATCCACTCCAAAATAGTTAAAAATCCGAGTGAGATAAATTCCATGGTATAAAGCATTCTCACCGATTTCGAGATTTTTAGGACGAAGTTCATCCAAAATAACTTGCGCCCAATTTATGTCATAGTTTCCGAAAATAGCAAAAAGAGCTTTGAAAACATTTTAAGTAGGATTGTTAAAATTTCTCGATCTTAGGATCAAAGCATGTTGCAAAAGAAGATTAACAATTCTTGCTTCTGGTCGAAAATTTCTATTTTTAAAATCAAAATCATCATCTCTTTCGAAAAATTGATGAAATGTCTCACGATCATGTTCATCGATTTTAAAGTTAGAAAGATCCGTTCCCGAACTCTTGAAATTGAGAATGGTACTCAAAAGATCACAATTCAAAATAATTTGAGTGCCTTTGACACTACTCTAAATTTCATCTTCATTTCCAACATAAAATCCGCGATTTAAATTCGCATAGAAAATTTTGACAAGATTAGGATAGCAAACAAAATCATTTAGAGAAGCATCAATAAGACTAAGAATACCATTGTTTGCAAAAAGAGAATCAATTTCATAAGAAGAAAAATCTTGAAAAATAGCAAATTTTCCGGGATGGACTTTGGCATAGTTAGCATAATTGATGTATTCTTTAATTGCCTTCGGATCATTAAATAATTGCTCTTTGATTTTTCTGGAAATTCTCATGGTTAAGGGGTTGCTTGAAGAAGCCATTAGAGTAGAGAGTAGAGAGCTTGAAGTTATGAAGAGAGAGTTTGAATTTGAAAATGAAAGTGAAAAGATATGATAAAAGATAGTGAATAAATAGATTCTTAAAGGACATATCCTCTGGTCAAAAGGTATCTTTTCAGAGAATTGAATGAAGTGAAATGGTGGAGGAAAATTCAAACATTTGAATTCAAATTTTAAAATTCAAATTCAGGTGGCCATGTCGACATCATGGTAGGGACCATGTCGACATGTGCTTTTGAATTTTCATGAATTGAGTTTTTCTAAGATCTCTAATATATTATATTATTATTAATGTCTATTATATATTTTTGAAATATTATTATACTTATAATATATTTCAGCAATTATTACAAATAATAAAAATAATAATAAAAGTAATAAAAGTAATAAAAAATAGAAAATAAATTTTAAAAATCAAATAACACACCAATTCAAAAATCAATCAATCAAACAATCAAGCAACTAACCTTAAGCAAGCAATTTCAACAAATTGTATTGTAAACGTGTACCTTTTTTTGAGTCGGTTTCTCTGAATTCGTCGAAGTCGTGAACATCTGTGAAACACAAATTCGAATTATCCGTCTTCTGATCATCATCACTTGAGGACGAGTCAGAGTCATCTACAGCAGCAGTAAATGCATGCTTCTGTTTCTTTGCTGGTTCATTGTTCATAGGAGGATTCTGCCTTTCTAGATACAGACAGTTTCTTTTGAAGTGGCCTGGTTTATCACAGTTGTAACACTTGTCATTATTTGGCACTATATTCTGATTTCTAGAATTCTTATAGTTGTTTCTCTGGAGATTATTCATCTTTCTGTATTTCAGGAATCTTCTAAAATTTCTGGTCATAAACGCTATATCTTGATCATTATCACTGTTTGAGTCTGATCCATCGGTCAATGCATTGAATGCCATTGATTTCTTTTCAGATGCTTTACTTTCTCTTCTCCCGATCATTTGAACTTCATATGACATTAGATTTCTGTAGCGATCCTAACTCGGCCTTCGAAAATCGGCACCGAATACGTCACCTATATTCAAATGTCGTAGATTCAAACGCCGAATTTGGCTCGCCGGAGCTTATAACACCATTAAGTACAACACAGCTGAAGAAAAGAGTAATACATTGATATACAACACTGATACAATATCGGATACAACAGAGTGATACAATGAATATCAATATACATTAGAGATATGATACAATAAAATAGCAGCGGAAAGGAAAAATAGATAACACCAGCAGCGGAACAAATAACTCTAAGATAGTATTCAAAAGACAACTCCAGCAGCAGCAGCTCGATCCAACATCACGATGCACAAAGATAAGCAAGCGCAGTCCATGTCCAAAGACTGAACTAGCTCCAGATAATCTACTAAACTTGACTATCTAAAAAAAAACCAACTCTAAACTGCCCGTGTGGAAAAATTGTGGGCGTCCAGAGTTTAGGAAAGAAACAATAAACTCCAGGTCAGTCGTGGGACTGGTATGAGTAACAAAAACAGTTTATCTTTAAAAACAAACAAAGAAATATTTTAAAATAGATTCGCAATGCTTTTAGAAAATGTAACTACCATAAGGCCTCCCGCCACACACACCATGCAAATCCAAAATTGGAGGAGATTTTTCCTTATGACAGTCAAACATGCTTGATACGCGAATTTCTTTGATATTATAACTATAAGTGCAAAGTGCAGAAAAGAATTTCGAAAGTATAATATAAATCTTAGCCAGCATAGACATTTCGAACTATGCCTACTATAGCTACCATCTAAACAATGGGGCGCCACCATAAGTAAATGGCATGTTCTACAACTAAAACCGTACAAGGTGCATATTGTTTCTTTGGATTTCCAACAAATGGTCAGGCCAAGGAACTTCCCATTGCCACATGGGTACGCCTCTGGAGGGACGCCCCGAGAACCTAACCGGATCTCTTCCACCACAAGGCCGGGTTACCTCTGAACTAGGTAACTACTGACACGAGTATGCCATCCCCCGGTTGTAATCGACCTTTATCCTGGGATTCACCAACAACCACAAAGAAATAAATTTCCAACAACTACATAGGTTAAGTATCTGGGCTCCATACCATAATACCACCTCTACCCAGAAGGAAAAGAACATAACCTCTGGGGGCGCTATCCTAAAATAACCTTGCTGCATTCTTCCTGTTTTGACCATTACCGGGTTGTAAGGTTCGACGAAGTCTCGTCCGCAAAGCTACGCTTTTCACAAAATCCATGCTTTGATCAACAAATGATCAGCAGCACTCAGCATGCCACATTACCAAGTTGGGATTATATTACGGATAACCTTCAACTACATAACCTCTGAGCTCGTACGTCTCAGAGAAGGGTGTTAAGTTAAGAGAATAAATTCTCCGCCACCAACATAAATGTATTTGAAAGAAATCTGCTTTATATCTCAAAATGTAATGTCAGACATACAATCCATACAAGTCTGTTCTGGGTTCAAACGGAACCGAAGGCACTTTCGAAGAAGTCCTTGCAAATCCGGGTATTCACAATCTCGATCGGACTTTCCATCACTTAGGGAAATCTCTATACCGGAGCAACTCAGTGCAGGGACAATCGATAGGTTATCCTATCGTTCTCGCAAATACCCGGTCTTCACCACCGCTCTTCAAATGCTATCCATAATGTCGTATTTCATATTCAGAATGGGCTATATGACACAAAGGTCCTCTTCCGGCTAAACCGAATAGTGAGCGCAATATTTGCAAGAAACATATGGATATTGGGGTCTCAGTTAAGTCATAACTTATTACTCAAAACTTTTCTTTCAAATGGTTTAGACAAATTACCATTTCCAATCCTTTTAAACCAAAAGGATTCATTTCACAGATTTCACCCAATTTCACAAAGATTCACTCATAGATTTCAAAACAATTAATTTCAAATTTTGAATTCAAATTTAAATAAAATTATTTAAATTTCAAAACTTAATCAAGTTATTCAAAATAAATTTCATCTTTGAAATTCCATTTCAAAAGCTCTTCACTTTAAACCTAGTCCATTTCCAAAACATTTGAATTCAAATTGTCTATTTAAAAATCGCTTCAAAAATCTGTGACTTAATCAATTTCCTCATGAAATCCATATTTGTGTGTGTATAAGTTTGGTCTAGGGTTTTAACACAATAGTGCACATCATTCAATCATCGCAAATGAAAACATAGAAATATAGTTGGCAAGCGATATAAATTATAACGCTTATCGTCCATTCACAGATTCACAGATAATATACAAATGTAACACAAATAAATGAATAAATTATACACAACTCACTTTACAGAATAAAATATCACAGATCAGACAGGACAATCAATTTAAGGCAACTCATACAATATGATCATTCATAAGTAAGGTCAAGCATTCAATAGTCATTTATAAGTAGGATTAATTAATTGTTCAACCTAATTAATTCAATTTATTTCCAATTAATTAATTACTTATGAATTAATTACCCAATCCTGATTAATTAATTACAAATCATTCGATATAAATTAATTTATCAAACACTTAAATTAATTACATCAATTAATCACCTCATTATTAATTATTCCTTAATTAGTCCCTTATAACATCATTAATTTTATTAATCAATGATCTCTAATTATATTTAAATTAAATTACTTTATTTAAATTAATCACATTACCAAAGTTAATTACAATAAGTAATTAATCCCTTAATTACTTTCATTCAGTAATTACATTTAAAAGTGTATAATTGATTATCTAAATTTAATTAATCTAATTAATTATCAAAATTAATCACATTATTTAATTACTTAATAATCCCTAGTTAATTATCTTCATTAACTAATAACATTTCTTTAATTACTTTCTTAAGAAATTATCTTAGATTAATTCATTATTAATCATTTTTAATTATAAACTAATCTAATTTATTTATTTATAAATTAAATAAATCATTCTTTAATTACCTTATTAATTAAATCTTTTTATTACCTTAATTATCCCTAAGATAATAAATTTCTTTATTAATGATTTCATTAATCATTTAAGTGCATTTTAAACATTACACTTTAAATTTTAAATTCAAATTTCATTTTCGAATTTAAGATTCAAAACGAATATATATTTAAACATTTACCAAATTTAAATATCCACTTATAAACCTATATAAGAAAAGTTCTAACTAAATAACTTAAATTTTTATTTAAAATTTAAGCTTCGAAATACATTACATTTTAACTTGAAAATTCAAGTTAAATCGAATTATTTAACTTTTCATTCAAAATCCTTTTATGAAAGGACTTTATCAAAATCTAATTCAAAAATTTATTTGAAAACAAATTTCTTTTAAAAAGCTATTTGAGTTAACTTGTTTTAAAAAAATTCAGATCTAAAAACTGATTCAAATTCTCAGGATTCAAAATGAATTTGAATCCACTAATTTAAATTTGATTTAAAACTTTGATTTAAAACTTGCTTTTAAAACCTTGATTTTAAATTCTTTATTTAAAATCCAAATTCATTTTTTAAAACTTCAAGATTTAAATATTTATTTGAAAACTAAACTTAACTTCGAATTTAAACCCAGTTTAAATTCTGGTTTCAGATTTTAAACTAACTTTAAAATCTGGAAACTGTCGGGTTTTAAAAACCTGAAAAACCCACTTTTAAAAATAATCTAAAGCTTTAAGATTCAAAGTCATTTTGAAGCTATACTTCTTACCAGATTTAAACTTTGTTTAAAATCTATAATTAAATTTCAATTTCTGTTTTTAAAAATTAAACAGACAAGTTTTATAACAAAACCTGTAACAAATAAAATTGACTCGAGTACAAACTTTTCTACTCCGAGTCAAACCCCTACATGCTTCGAGTAAGACGCAAGAATCACTCGAGTTAACACGCAAAAGCGCTTTGAAACCACACAACACCTTGCAAAATTTCTAGATTAACAAAGTCTCGAGCACGGTGCGCGTGCACGTCGCCAGCGATCAACTCCAGTCATCGCCACTACGTTGAGCAAACCGTCCATTGCCTCCAGATCAATCTCTGACCAACCGAAGCTCCCTCATCATCTCAAAACGAATTCGAGGCCTGCATTCCAAACCTAGAACAACAACAGGACCTCCACCTCGAAACTTGTCATCGCCTCAAACTCGCCGCCTAGACCACCAGAAAATCCCAAACTCCGGCCATCACTTCGTAGTCAACCCTTCCACCATCTCCCAAAGCCACGAGACACTCGGTCAACCTAAGATGGCGATCGAATCGAAGGTCTCAACCTCATAAAAACTAGGGTTACAAAAGAAAAATGCCTGCCGCTGCCACCACTGTGGATGATGCCACCTCCGGTTATTTTTCCCACCACCACCGTAGGCTCTTCCATCACCACTAGCAACCCCGACCCCTCCAGTTCAAAGCGTCGCCAGAAATGGGTCAAAATGCCAATTTCGATTATCATTGAACTGCTCTTGAATTCTTGGTCTAAAAATTATAATCCTTGCTTTAAAAATCAAGTTAAGGCATCAGAATTCAGATTATATATTCGAATTCGAGAATTAAGAAATTTGAATTTTTTTGGTAAATACGAAGTTTCCTCAGTTCTTTGATTTTTCAAAGCTATTAACAAATTTGTTTTAACTTACATATATGTTTAATATTTAGTTTATGATAAAACAAACATCTTTTTTTTATGCTATGTTCTATCAGTGATTAGATCAAGTGATGGACATTTAGTTTGTAAAATCTAGGTTAAAACAGAACAGAGGTATCAAGTGATACAGGCATGCATTCATTCAGATATTGGCATATATACACAAGGAATTAAAAATATATACACACATACCCACTTCCAGCTATAAATGAGCAACAATACTGATACTTAGGCTTAAGAAAAAAATGAGTGTTACCCACCTTTGTTTTGAGAAGAGGGACAAAGCACATTTGTTCTCAAACAGCTTTTAAACTTTTTAAAACTGGACATGTTTTTGCTTTGATCTTCCTTTAAATCATCTTTCTTGATTGTTGTTTTGAATTGGTATAAATGAAAATGTTATCTTATTCTTCTTCTGATTTGTTTAGTTGTGATCAACGAATAGAAATAAGAAGGGATATATATAGAAAAGTGTTTGTATAAAGTAGGTGTTAACTGGGTATATGCTTCCTTGATCAGATTTTTTTTTAATTTTATAAATTGGGTCAGAGATTTTGGAGGCTGAAAGGATTTTGTATATTTCGAATTGACTTTGTATGAGCTAGCATTAAATGCCCAAGTCCTTTATGTCTCAACCATATCTTATTTTGTACCTAGATATCTTGTTTATTACCTTGTCTATTATCTTACTTTTTACTTGCCTGCATAACCTTACTTTACTTGTTTTCCAGTTCATACTTATCCAATTCGTTCATATTTGTGTATTTCTTCTTTTGTTTCATACTTGAATGTATTTGCTCTCTTTCTTAAGTTATATTGCTTTGTAATTCAAATGAATTTCTATAATTACTAGGTTGTTAAAATTTTCTTGTGTATTCACTTAATATTTTACATAATTTATTAATATGTTGTTTGACTTTATAGTTTATGAATTATCTTATATATATATATATATATATATATCTTTCCATTTGTAACTTAAAATTTTTATTTTCATCTTTATCTCATACACCTATTTATTTTAACGATCCAAATTAATTTAATTCAATTAATACATAATTTAACTGGTATTTTATATTAATTGCAAATTATTTCACAATTTTTATTCAAAAATTAAATTAATTATTAATTTAAACTTTAAAAAAATTCGGGATCGTTACAATTTCCAATTAATTCTTCTATCTTCAAAACACTGATGTCATTTGCCTCTTCGATCGCAAGTGTCTTACAAATTTCTTTTAAAAAGCTATTTGAATTAACTTGTTTTAAAATAATTCAGATTTAAAAACTGATTCAAATTCTCAGGACTTAAAATGAATTTGAATCCACTAATTTAACTTTGATTTAAAACTTTGATTTTAAACTTGCTTTTAAAACCTTGATTCTAAATTCTTTATTTAAAACCCAAATTCATTTTTTTTTAAACTTCAAGATTTAAAAGTTTATTTGAAAACTTAACTTAACTAAACCCAGTTTAAATTCTGGTTTTAGATTTTAAATTAAATTTAAAATCTAAAAACTGTCAGGTTTTAAAAATCTGAAAAACCCACTTTTAAAAATAATTTAAAACTTTAAGATTCAAAGTCATTTTGAAGCTATACTTCATACCAGATTTAAACTTTGTTTAAAATCTTATTTAAATTTCAATTTCTATTTTTAAAAATTAAACATACAGGTTTTATAACAAAACCTATAACAAATAAAATTGACTCGAGTACAAAATTTTCTACTCCGAGTCAAACCCCTACATGCTTCGAGCAAGACGCAGGAATCACTCGAGTTAACACGCAAAAGTACTCTGAAACCACACAACACCTAGCAAAATTTCCAAGTTACCAAAGTCTCGGGCACGGTGCACGTGCACGTCGCCAGCGATCAACTCCAGTCATCGCAACTACGTTGAGCAAACCGCTGATTGCCTCCAGATCAATCTTTGACCAACCGGAGCCCCCTCATCATCTCGAAACGAATTCGAGGCCTGCATTCCAAACCTAGAACAACAACAGGACCTCCACCTCGAAACCTGTCATCGCTTCAAACTCGCCGCCTAGACCACCAGAAAATCCCAAACCCCGGCCATCACTTCGTCGTCAACCCTTCCACCATCTCCCAAAGCCACGAGACACTCGGTCAACCTAAGATGGCGAACGAATCGAAGATCTCGACCTCACAAAAACTAGGGTTACAAAATAAAAATGCCTGCCGCTGCCACCACTATGGACGATGCCACCTCCGGTTATTTTTTCCACCACCACCGTAGGCTCCTCCATCACCACTAGCAACCCCGACCCCTCCAGTTCAACGTGTCGTCGGAAATGGGTCAAAATGCCAATTTCGATTATCATTGAACTGCTCTTGAATTCTTGGTCTAAAAATTATAATCCTTGCTTTAAAAATCAAGTTAAGGCATCAGAATTCAGATTATATATTTGAATTCGAGAATTAAGAAATTTGAATTTTTTGGGTATATATGAAGTTCCTCAGTTCTTTGATTTTTCAAAGCTATTAACAAATTTGTTTTAACTTACATATATGTTTAATCTTTAGTTTATGTAAACAAACATCTTTTTTTTATGCTATGTTCTATCAGTGATTAGATCAAGTGATGGACATTTAGTTTGTAAAACTGGGTTAAAACAGAACAGAGGTATCTAGTGATACAGGCATGCATTCATTCAGATATTTGCATATATACACAAGGAATTAAAAATATATACACACATACCCACTTCCAGCTATAAATGAGCAACAATGATGATACTTACGCTTAAGAAAAAAATGAATGTTACCCACCTTTGTTTTGAGAAGAGGGACAGAGCACATTTGTTTTCAAACAGCTTTTAAACTTTTTAAAACTGGACATGTTTTTGCTTTAATCTTCCTTTAAATCATCTTGCTTGATTGTTGTTTTGAATTGGTATAAATGAAAATGTTATCTTATTCTTCTTCTGATTTGTTTAGTTGTGATCAACGAATAGAAATAAGAAGGGATATATATAGAAAAGTGTTTGTATAAAGTCGGTGTTAACTAGGTATATGCTTCCTTGATCAGATTTTTTTATTTTTATAATTTGGGTCAGAGATTTTGGAGGATGAAAGGATTTTATATATTTCGAATTGACTTTGTATGAGCTAGCATTAAATGCTCAAGTCCTTTATGTCTCAACCATATCTTATGTTGTACCTAGATATCTTGTTTATTACCTTATCTATTATCTTACTTTTTTACTTGCCTGCATAACCTTTCTTTACTTGTTTTCCAGTTCATACTCATCCAATTCATTCATATTTGTGTATTTCTTCTTTTGTTTCATACTTGAATGTATTTTCTCTCTTTCTTAAGTTATATTGCTTTGTAATTCAAATGAATTTCTATAATTATTAGGTTGTTAAAATTTTCTAATGTATTCACTTAATATTTTACATAATTTATTAATATGTTGTTTGACTTTATAGTTTATGATTTATCTTATATATATATATATACATATATCTTTCTATTTGTAACTTAAATTTTTATTTTCATATTTATCTCATACACCTATTTATTTTTAAAAATCCAAATTAATTTAATTCAATTGATACATAATTTAACTAGCATTTTATATTAATTGCCAATTATTTCACAATTTTTATTCAAAAAATAAATTAATTATTAATTTAAACTTAAAAAAAAATCCAGCATCGTTATAGATTCCCCCCTTAAGAAATTTCGTCCTCGAAATTTGTTGGGAGATAACAAAGATAGATACACAAAAACTGAGAAACACTTTTCTAGGTCAAACTAGATATCTATTTACAACTTCACAAGATACTCGGGTTATCCGGATCTACAAAATATGCATGGGCATTGGTTAGTCCGAAGAGATAACTAACCATTCGTAGAACATATCTGGATCCAAAAATAGACAGATATATGGATACAATTCCAAAACTTTTAGTTTAGAAACTAAAGTATACCTATCAACCATAACAATCAAAGCAACCAATTCATCCTAACAAACAATTCTGACTTATCTGGAGTTTATGTCCCATATTAATATATCGAATTTCCTTCCTGGATCTACCAGGAACCATCAAAGAATTGAGAAAAGATGACGAACAAAAGAGATTGATAGAGAAAAGATTGTTTCCTCTGTTGCAGGGTATTGACCATTTATAGTCGTATTCCCCTATCCCTATCTCGTTCTCTTCTTGTACTCATACTCACTATCAGTGGAAAGTAAGAGAATTTACTGAGGCACTCAGACTGATATCTTAGGGATATACTCATTCTAAGGTATACTTCACCCTATCTCTAATGAGCTACTTAATGTGCTATACTCCTGAGCTAAAGTTTTAACACTCAGCTCTAATACCAAATGTAGCGATCCTAACTCGGCCTTCGAAAATCGGCACCGAATACGTCACCTATATTCAAATGTCGCAGATTCAAACATCGAACCTGGCTTGCCGGAGCTTATAACACCATTAAGTACAACACAGCGGAACAAAAGAATAATACATTGATAAACACACTGATATAATATCTGGTACAACAGAGTGATACAATGAATATTAATATACATCAGAGATATGATATAATAAAATAGCAGCGGAAAGGAAAAATAGTTAGCACCAGCAGCAGAAAAAATAACTCTAAGATAGTCTTTAAAAGACAACTCCCGCAGCAGCAGCTCGATCCAACATCACGATGCACAAGATAAACAAGCGCAGTCCATATCCAAAGACTGAACTAGCTCCAGATAATCTACGAAACTTGACTATCTAAAAAAACCCAACTCTAAACTGTCCATGTGGAAAAATTGTGGGTACCCAGAGTTTAGGAAAGAAACAACAAACTCCAGGTCAATCGTGGGACTGGTATGAGTAACAAAACAGTTTATCTTTAAAAACAAACAAAGAAATATTTTAAAATAGATCTGCAATGCTTTTAGAAAATGTGACTACCATAAGGCCTCCCGCCACACACACCATGCAAATGCAGAATTGGAGGAGATTTCTCCTTATGATAGTCAAACATGCTTGATACGCGAATTTCTTTGATATTATTACTATAAGTGTGAGGACCCGCAAATCCGTACTCCTTGAATATACACTAATCTCCATAGATTAATTCAAGATGAACAGAAATACGAATTCTCAATGTTTAAGAAAAAGAAAAATACAGAAAAAGAGAGGAAAATTGAAAATAGAGAGAAAGGAAAAGAGAATATAGAACGGAACAGAAAACAACTGAACAATATCAGAATCTCACAATTCGCAGCGGAACAACATATAATAATAAATGAATAATCTTTAAACAAAGAACTATATCAGTTAATACATTACATCACATTTCATTACATCATATCATCAGAGTGTACAACAATAACAACAACAAACAGTGCAGCGGAAAAGAAATACTATATACTAGTAATACGCCATGCCATCCATCTTGCCTCCAGCAACTCCAGAATATCCAGAATATCCTGATAAACCTAACTCTTAACTGCCCGTGTGGAAATTGGTGGGCACCCAGAGTTTAGGAAGGAAAACAATAAACTCCGAGTCAGTCATGTGACTGGTGTGAGAACTCAAAACAGTTTATTTATCTTTAAAATCAAAATAGAAGAATATTTTTTTTTAAAGTCAATTCGCAATGCTTTTAAAAATGAGACTACCATAAGGCCTCCCGCACACACACACACAATGCAAACGCAGAATCGGAGGAGATTTCTCCTTATGATAGTCAAAGATGCTTGATACGCATTTAAAAAGAACATTTGATATTATTACTAGTGCATAGTGTAGAAAAAATTCATTTCGAAAGTAGAATATAAATCTTAGCCAACATATGACAATTATCGTATGCCTACTATAGCTACCATCCAAACAGTGGGGCGCCACCATAAGTGAATGATAGGTTCTACAACTAATACCGTACAAGTCTCGTATTGTTTCTTTGGATTTCCAACGAATGATCAGGCCAAGGAACTTCCCATTGCCACATGGAAATGCCTCTGGATGGACATCCCCGAGAACCAAACCGGATCTCTACCAACACAAGGCCGGGTTACCCCTAACTGAGTAACAACTGACCGAATATGCCATCCCCCGGTCCTTTGGGACCTTTCACCGAGCGTTCGCAATCAATTCACACAATCATAAAGTGTTTTCAACATGAGTAAGTATCTGGGCTCCATACCATGATACCACCCTTTTCCAGAAGGAAATGCACATATCCTAAAGGGCGCTACCCCTCATAACCTTGCCGCATCTTTCCTGTTTTGACCATTCCCGAGGTGTGAGGCTCGACGAAGTCACGTCCACAAAAACATACTTTATACAAAAGCCATGCTTTGGGTCAACAAATGATCATAGAAATGATCACCAAGATAGACGATCAAACGAATGATCCTATCACAAATGATCAACACAATGATCATTTCACAGCAACACTCAGCATGTCACATTACCAAATTGGGAATATATCGCTGATAACATTCAACTACATAACCTCTGAGCTCGTACGTCTCAGAGAAGGGTGTTAAGCTAAAAGAATAAATTCTCCACCACCATCAGAAATATATTTGAAAGAAATCTGCTTTATATCTCAATTTGTAATGTCAGACATACAATCCATACAAGTCTGTTCCGGGATCGAACAAAACCGAAGGCACTTCTCACGAAGCCCTTGCAATCCGGGTATTCACAATCCCGATCGAATTTCCCATCACTTAGGGAATCTCTATACCAGGAGCTACCCAGTGTAGAGACAATCGATAGGTCATCCTATCGCTTTCGCAAATACCCGATCTTCAACACCGGTCATCAAATGCAATTCATAACGACGTATCACATATTCGGAATGAGTTATACGACCCCATGGTCCTTTCCCGGTTAACCCGAATAGTGAGCGCTTATTCAAAAATAAGTGTGACATTCAAATTCAAACAAATCACATCAATTACCTTTCAAAGGTAAATATTGATAGTCGGTTATTGAACTATCAATGGATATGCACTACATCACCAGATTCCAAATAATTTTCCAAATTATTTATTTTCCAAAATATCTTTACAAGATATATTATTTTCAATACTTCAAAAATAAATCAATATTTATATTTAAACAAATTCTCTTTCTCATTCATAAATTCCATAGTGAATTTATATTTCACAATATCTATGAATATATGATTTCAATTATTCATTTCAATTTATCTTCAAAAAGATAAATTCCCAAAATATTCACTTTATATTGGAAAACATTTCCATACTTATTTAATAAGTAATTCATGAACCTATTTGTTTTCAACACTTGGAAAATATTCAATATACTTAAATCGAGATTAAGTATATATTTCATTCTTTAAGGAAATCATTCTCTTAAACATATTTATTTGGGCCAAAACGAATGTTGCGTAAAACATCGTTACGACGTCCCAAAATCACTAGTATAGGGATTCGAAATTAAAATAGATATATAAATCCCAATACTATACAAAACATTTCCTTTCGGAAATCATTTACTATAACAACAGTGTTATAGTCCACTATTTCCTTTTATTTCTCGAAAAAGTCTATTTCAACAATGAATGTTGAAATCTATGGTTTCGAATCTCAACACATTTTAAAACATCGTTAGATCGTTTTAATTCTGTTTAAAATATCACATTCTAAACATTTTCTTTAACATATTATTCACTATTCAAAAACGTGAATATACTACGTTAACAACTTTCATCACTTCTATTCATTTTATTTCAAAGGATTATTCACAGTCAAAAACGTGAATATAACTCCATTAATAGGTTTCAACAATTTACTTATCAAAATAAGTCGTTTGCGGATTTATAAAACAACGTTTATAAATTCCTTTATTAACCTATTCAATTCATAACTCAATTATAAACCAAAAGTTCATATTATAAGTGAAATACTTATAATTTATTTGTTTGCAAAATCATTCCTTTGAACTTCATAATTATAAATCTTATAACTTATAAGATTCATTTACTTATCCAAACCTATTCTTTTAACAACTTTATAAATTTTATAAACCTACTGCTTATAAAATTCCATTTATAACTTCACCGTTTATAATTCTATAAATTTCATTCATTTACAAAATTCATTCACAGTTCATTCTAACACTTATAAAAACTCGTTTTATAATTTCAATATTTTAATTTACAAATTATCAATTTATAAATCTCTTATATAAATCAATTCATATTAATATTTAAAACGTCTTTAATCTCCTTTATAATTTCATCTTTTGATTTATAAAATAATTAAATTTTATAAATCCTATATTTTCAACTCTTTATAATAATTTCAAAAATCCCGATTAAACTATTTTATAAAATCATTAGTCTCATATTTTCAAAAATCAACTTTTAACTATATTTCTCAGAAATCATAATTTTTATAACTTTTTAAAAGTATAACGTTTATTTATTTATAATGGATCAATTCCAAAAATATTTTATAACTTATACTTTCAAAAATCACTTTAAAAATCATTTTAAAATTCCAAAATTTGGTCCAATGATGCTACATACCAAATAGTCAATCACGACAACAACGATATCATATATCGATATGATAATCCATCAAATATCAAAATATCTGAATTCAAATAAATACTGTTGAGGAATCCAGTTGGATCCCTCCAACCTGTTTTCCTGCATCCACAAACATTAGCACAATACCAATTCCGCTCCAGTACGGAATTATCGCGGTATATGGGATTTAAAATATTATCCGCTTAATAGACGGCGCAATAGGGTCTCATCCGCTAAAAAATACGGGAAATCAACAACTGCAATATATACATATGCCAATATATATATATTGCTATTATATATAATACCAATTTCACTGTTTATGAAATATTCGCGGTATATGTTTTTAATAAATAACATCCGCTTACTAACGGCGTATAATGTCTATATTACAATCAATAGATAACAATCATCATTCAAACATGCATTCAAATATTTTAAATATAACTATTTAAAATAAAATCGAAACCGATTCGATTGAGTGAGAAGTTCTCACCTTGGTTTTCAATTTCGTTTTAGCGATTTATTTCGAATAAAATTAAACGGACATTTAATTTTACCCAAAATTCTCACTAACTCCAAATGACTCCAATCCAACTCCATCGCGTAGTGCTCGTCCATACGATTCAAACGCAACTGGTTTCGTGCGTTTTCAACCTCGTATGAAAAAGTTATGAATTTTTGAAGTTATACGAATTTTTTATAACTAAATTTACAAACTTAAATAAATTTTAAACCTACATCTAACTACAGCCCTTGGATCATCACCTTGCCATCTGAACCGTGCGTATGCATCTTCCCTCTCACGCAACATTCACGTATGCAGGAATAACACGGCCGAACCCATAGCCTAAACTAGGGTTTCACCTTACGCCACCTACGCTCGACGAAACTTCATCAAACCACCTCCATATTGAAGCCCATTGCAAGAGCTACCCACGCCTGGAACGCGGCCAAGCTCGGTCGCCATATGCGCACGCAGTTCAAGGCCGAACAGCCTGCCTTTGAGCTTGATTTGTCATCGATTCGAAACTCCAAACACGATCATAGCCGTATAGATTCGAAACTCGTTGCGTGCTCTTCATCTTTCATGTTGGAAGTTTCTCGAATCGTTGCACGGATTTGAAGAGATTGAGGAGAGAAAATGGAACAATTTTGGCCCTTCATTGATTGAACTGGCGGCTACGTATACTAGGGTTTTGTTTTTTTTTCTTTTATTTTTTGTGAATTATGAGCCTATTTATAGAGAATCGAACGACACTATTCATCCGGGTTTTCAAAACTCCGATTTACGCGCCGTAAGCAGCGTTTCTAGGGTTTACCCCGCGTTCCGGACACAATGGAACATGTTTCGAAAGCTAATTCGGACATCTGTGCGAGTTATGGCAATAAACGTTCAATTTAAATTAAACCGATTTAAACGATTTTCTAGGCGTTTTAATTTGTACCGGACAAACGATAAATCCAATTGACACGAAATTTGAAACCTTGCAATAATATCACATTACGGATCCGATGAAACTTGTTTTGTTGAAATCCGAGACTTTTTGAAAAATGGCTATTTTAACTCGCCGAATAAAAATTAAAAATAATTCGATGCGTTTCGAGCTGCCACGATCAAACGGTAACTCCGATTGACACGAAAATTGAAATCCGGTAATAACTAACTATTACGGATCCAATGGAACTAGTCTCGTCCAATTCTGAGACTGTTCAAAAATTGACTATTTTTATTAGTCGATTTTAATATTAAAATATTCAATTTTCACAAATTAACTTTTAATTCGATTTTAAAAGTTCTAAAATATCGTTCTAACTCCAACATGATAAAATAAAATTTTACAAATCATTTTCAATCATATTTAACTCAATTTTCAATTATTTCCATAATTTAACATATTAAATTATCGATTTAATTATCCAATTAAATCCAATTAGTCAAAATAAAATTTATTCGACTCATAAATTCACTTATTAATATCTAAAATTAATTAAATATTCAAATTTTAATTAATAAAAATCCTGGGTCGTTACAATAAGTGCAAAGTGCAAAAAAGCATTTCGAAAGTATAATATAAATCTTAGCCAGCATAGACATTCCGAACTATGCCTACTATAGCTACCATCTAAACAGTGGGGCGCCACCATAAGTAAATGGCAGGTTCTACAACTAAAACCATACAAGGTGCGTATTGTTTCTTTGGATTTCCAACAAATGGTCGGGCCAAGGAACTTCCCATTGCCACATGGGTACGCCTCTGGAGGGACGCCCCGAGAACCTAACCGGATCTCTGCCAACACAAGGTCGGGTTACCTCTGAACTAGGTAACTACTGACACGAGTATGCCATCCCCCGGTCCTAACCGACCTTTATCCCAGGATTCACCAACAACCACAAAGAAATAAATTCGTAGCAACCACATAGGTTAAGTATCTGGGCTCCATACCATAATACCACCTCTATCCAGAAGGAAATGAACATACCCTCAGGGGGGCGCTATCCCTAAACAACCTTGCTGCATTCTTCCTGTTTTGACCATTATCGGGTTGTGAGGTTCGACGAAGTCTCGTCCGCAAAGCTACGCTTTTCACAAAAGCCACGCTTTGATCAACAAATGATCAGCAGCACTCAGCATGCCACACTACCAAGTTGGGAATATATTACGGATAACCTTCAACTACATAACATCTGAGCTCGTACGTCCCAGAGAAGGGTGTTAAGCTAAGAGAATAAATTCTCCGCCACCAACAGAAATGTATTTGAAAGAAATCTGCTTTATTTCTGAAAATGTAATGTCAGACATATAATCCATACAAGTCTGTTCTGGGTTCGAACAGAACCGAAGGCACTTTCGAAGAAGTCCTTGCAAATCCGGGTATTCACAATCCCGATCAGACTTCCCATCACTTAGGGAATCTCTATACCGGAGCAACTCAGTGCAGGGACAATCGATGGGTTATCCTATCGTTCTCGCAAATACCCGGTCTTCACCACCGCTCTTCAAATGCTATCCATAACGTCGTATCACATATTCGGAATGGGCTATATGACACAAAGGTCCTCTTCCGGCTAAACCGAATAGTGAGCGCAATATTTACAAGAAACATATGGATATTGGGGTCTCAGTTAAGTCACAACTTATTACTCAAAACTTTTCTTTCAAATGATTTAAACAAATTACCATTTCCAATCTTTTTAAAACAGAAGGATTCATTTCACAGATTTCACCCAATTTCACAAAGATTCATTCATAGATTTCAAAATAATTAATTTCAATGAATTCAAATTTAAATCAAATTATTTAAATTTCAAAACTTAATCAAGTTATTCAAAATAAATTTCATCTTTGAAATTCCATTTCAAAAGCTCTTCACTTCAAACCCAATCCATTTCCAAAACATTTGAATTCAAATTGTCTATTTAAAAATCGCTTCAAAAATCTGTGACTTAATCGATTTCCTCGTGAAATCCATATTTGTGTGTGTATAAGTGTGTTGCAGGGTTTTAATACAATAGTGTACATCATTCAATCATCACAGATTAAAACACAGAAATATAGTTGATAAACGATATAAATTATAACGCTTATCGTCCATTCACAGATTCACAGATAATATAAAAATGTAACACAAATAAGTGAATAAATTATACACAACTCACTTTACAGAACAAAATATACAGATCAGATAGGACAATCAATTTAAGGCAACTCATATAATAAGATCATTCATAAGTAAGATCAAGCATTCAATAGTCATTTATAAGTAAGATTAATTAATTGTTTAATCCTAATTAATTCAATTTATTTCCAATTAAATTAATGACTTGTGAATTAATTACCCAATCCTGATTAATTAATTACAAATCATTTGATATAAATTAATTTATTAAACACTTAAATTAATTACACCGATTAATCACCTCATTATTAATTATTCCTTAATTAGTCCCTTATAAATTACATCATTAATTTTATTAATCAATGATCTCTAATTATATTTAAACTAAATTACTTTATTTAAATTAATCACATTACCAAAGTTAATTACAATAAGTAATTAATCCCTTAATTACTTTCATTCAGTAATTACATTTAACATTGTATAATTGATTATCTAAATTTAATTAATCTAATTAGTTATCAAAATTAATCACATTAATTTAATTACTTAATAATCCCTACTTAATTATCTTTATTAACTAATAGCATTTCTTTAATTACTTTCTTAAGAAATTATCTTAGATTAATTCATTATTAATCATTTTTAATTATAAAATAATCAAATTTATTTATTTATAAATTAAATAAATAATTCTTTAATTACCTTATTAATTAAATCATTTTATTACCTTAATTATCTCTAAGATAATAAATATCATCATTAATGATTTCATTAATCATTTAAGTGCATTTTAAACATTACATTTTAAATTTTAAATTCAAATTTCATTTTTGAACTTAAGATTCGAACGATTATATATTTAAACATTTACCAAATTTAAATATCCACTTATAAACCTATATAAGAAAAGTTCTAACTAAATAACTTAAATTTTTATTTAAAAATTAAGCTTCAAAATACATTATATTTTAACTTGCAAATTCAAGTTAAAGAAAATTATTTAACTTTTCATTCAAAATCCTTTTATGAAAGAACTTTATCAAAATCTAATTCAAAAATTTATTTGAAAACAAATTTCTTTTAAAAAGCTATTTGAGTTAACTTGTTTTAAAGCAATTCAGATTCAAAAACTGATTCAAATTCTCAGGATTCAAAATGAATTTGAATCCACTAATTGAACTTTGATTTAAAACTTTGATTTTAAACTTGCTTTTAAAACCTTGATTTTAAATTCTTTATTTAAAATCCAAATTCATTTTTTTTAAACTTCAAGATTTAAAAGTTTATTTCAAAACTGAACTTAACTTTGAATTTAAACCGAGTTTAAATTCTGGTTTTAGATTTTAAATTAAATTTAAAATCTGAAAACTGTCAGGTTTTAAAAACCTGAAAAACCCACTTTTAAAAATAATTTAAAACTTTAAGATTCCAAGTCATTTTGAAGCTATACTTCATACCAGATTTAAACTTTGTTTAAAATCTTATTTAAATTTCAATTTCTGTTTTTAAAAATTGAACATACAGGTTTTATAACAAAACCTATAACAAATAAAATTGACTCGAGTACAAACTTTTCTACTCCGAGTCAAACCCCTACATGCTTCGAGCAAGACGCAGGAATCGCTCGAGTTAACACGCAAATGTACTCTGAAACCACATAACACCTAGCAAAATTTCCAGGTTACCAAAGTCTCGGGCACGGTGCACGTGCACGTCGCCAGCGATCAACTCCAGTCATCGCCACTACGTTGAGCAAACCGTCGATTGCCTCCAGATCAGTCTCTGACCAACCGAAGCTCCCTTATCATCTCGAAACGAATTCGAGGCCTGCATTGCAAACCTAGAACAACAACAAGACCTCCACCTCGAAACCTGTCATCGCCTCAAACTCGCCGTCTAGACCACCAGAAAATCCCAAACTCCGGCCATCACTTCGTCATCAACCCTTCCACCATCTCCCAAAGCCACGAGACACTCGGTCAGCCTAAGATGGCAAACGAATCGAAGATCTCGACCTCACAAAAACTAGGGCTACAAAAGAAAAATGCCTGCCGCTGCCACCACTATGGACGATGCCACCTCCGGTTATTTTTCCCACCACCACCGTAGGCTCCTCCATCACCACTAGCAACCCCGACCCCTCCAGTTCAATGCTTCGCTAGAAATGGGTCAAAATGCCAATTTCGATTATCATTGAACTGCTCTTGAATTCTTAGTCTAAAAATTATAATCCTTGCTTTAAAAATCAAGTTAAGGCATAATAATTCAGATTATATATTCGAATTCGATAATTAAGAAATTTGAATTTTTTCGGTATATATGAAGTTTCCTCGGTTCTTTGATTTTTCAAAGCTATTAACTAATTTGTTTTAACTTACATATATGTTTAATCTTTAGTTTATGATAAAACAAACATCTTTTTTTTATGCTATGTTCTACCAGTGATTAGATCAAGTGATGGACATTTAGTTTGTAAAATCTGGGTTAAAACAGAACAGAGGTATCTAGTGATACAGGCATGCATTCATTCAGATATTTGCATATATACACAAGGAATTAAAAATATATACACACATACCCACTTGCAGCTATGAATGAGCAACAATGCTGATACTTAGGCTTAAGAAAAAAATGAGTGTTACCCACCTTTGTTTTGAGAAGAGGGACAGAGCACATTTGTTTTCAAACAGCTTTTAAACTTTTTAAAACTGGACATGTTTTTGCTTTGATCTTCCTTTAAATCATCTTGCTTGATTGTTGTTTTGAATTGGTATAAATGAAAATGTTATCTTATTCTTCTTCTGATTTGTTTAGTTGTGATCAACGAATAGAAATAAGAAGGGATATATATAGAAAAGTGTATGTATAAAGTAGGTGTTAACTGGGTATATGCTTCCTTGATCAGATTTTTTTTATTTTTATAAATTAGGTCAGAGATTTTGGAGGATGAAAGGATTTTTTATATTTCGAATTGACTTTGTATGAGCTAGCATTAAATTCTCAAGTCCTTTATGTCTCAACCATATCTAATTTTGTACCTAGATATCTTGTTTATTACCTTGTCTATTATCTTACTTTTTTACTTGCCTGCATAACCTTTATTTACTTGTTTTCCAGTTCATACTTATCCAATTCGTTCATATTTGTGTATTTCTTCTTTTGTTTCATACTTGAATGTATTTTCTCTCTTTCTTAAGTTATATTGCTTTGTAATTCAAATGAATTTCTATAATTACTAGGTTGGTAAAATTTTCTTATGTATTCACTTAATATTTTACATAATTTATTAAAATGTTGTTTGAATTTATAGTTTATGAATTATCTTATATATATATATATGTCTTTCTATTTGCAACTTAAAATTTTATTTTCATCTTTATCTCATACACCTATTTATTTTAAAGATCCAAATTAATTTAATTCAATTAATACATAATTTAACTAGTATTTTATATTAATTGCCAATTATTTCACAATTTTTATTCAAAAATTAAATTAATTATTAATTTAAACTTAAAAAAAAATCCGGGATCGTTACAATTTCTGATTAATTCTTCTATCTTCAAAATACTGATGTCATTTGCCTCTTCGATCGCAAGTGTCTTTCGATCCCATTCTGGAGTTAGAGAATTTAAAATTTTTCTGACGATCTTCTTCAGAAAATTCCTTTCCCAAAGATATTAGAAAATGCACAATATCCTGAAATCTACTATACATATCTGAAATAGACTCATTAGCATTCATTTTAAATAATTGAAATTGATTTGTGAGCATGGAAATTTTGGTCTGTTTAACTTTGCTTGTTCCTTCGTGAGTAACTTGCAAAGTTTTCCGGATTTCATACGCAGACTTACAAACTAACACTCTATTGAATTCATTTCTATCTAGTGAACAAAAAAGAATATTCATTGCCTTAGAATTATTTTGTGTAACAGTCTTTTGCTCAGCAGTCCACTGTGAAAAATCAATTGTGGGTTCAGAATATTCAGTTTGTGTGATATTCCAAGTGTCTAATCCTATAGATTGTAAATTTATTTTCATCATACATGCCCAATATGCATAGTTACTGCCATTAAAAAGTGGTGTTCTGACAGTAGACCGACTCTCTACAAATGAACTAGTGATAGGGATACTAGTGTTAATAATAGTACCAGTGTTGGTAGCCATTTTGAAAACTTTTCAAAAATCAGATTATGAAACTTTTGAAAACCTTGCTCTGATACCAATTGTGAGAAATGCGGATTATGGATCTTAAGGCTAAGATTAACACTAGAGGAGAGGGTGAATAGTGTTAATAAAGAATTACTAAATCTTTTAAATTTATATTAATTTAGACACAAAAGTATGCAATATACAGACACAGATATGATCATAGAAACAATCACAGATGCAGAAATAAAATAAAAGCAGTAAAGGAAAGAACACACCAGATTTTATATTGGTTCGGAGTTACCCTACATCCAGTCCCGCAACACAAGGATTTCCTTTCAACAGCAATCATACAATTACACCCTCAGTTTCAAGGCTACGAGGTACACCCTCCAGAATTTCGATCCTCTGGGTAGAGATACTTGATTTCCGGGCCACAAGTTTACCCAATTGATTTAGCAAGGCTACAATCACACCTTTTCCCTTTTGATTGATTTCCAAGGCTACAATCACACCTTTTCTTTCTTAATAGATTACAAAGAAGTCTATAACTCTGAATAGCACTGAGAATCTTGTAGAGATAGTGATAGAGAATCAAACTAGAAGTAATCGAGTATGATTCAATGTTGATTTCGCCAGAGTAATGATAAGAATATGTATTAAGAAATGAGGAAGAAGAAGAGGAGTGAAAAGCAGAAAAAATTGATTAGAAATTCATTGAAACTGACCCCTATTTATAGAAGAACAACAACCATGTCCATTCATGAAGAGTTATGGCGAATAGACACTTCTTTTGAAATTTGAATTTTTGAATCAAACTGTCACCATTTCGACATCCCAAAGCATTTTATGATGTTTTGAATTTCTTTGAAAATAACCTTTATCTTATATAAAAACTATTTTAAACTTTTTAAATATACTTGACTATAGTTAAAATTCATAAGTAAATATAAAGAATAATATATATATATATATATATATATATATAGATTTTAACTATAATTTTATATTTAAATCTAAGTATAAATATTTAAAATTTAAATATATTAGATAGTTTAAAATCAGGAGTAATTTGACTTTGAAAATAAAGATGTTTTTGAGGCTAAAATTATTTAAAATCAGGATCGAGGGTTTTGAATCTTTTAAAAGGAAAGTTTCGAAAACATTTTGAAAACAAGATAATTTTGTAAAATATTTTGAATTAAAATTAGTGGATACAAAACAATGTCCCACTAGATTTTCGTAGGTTCCATCATACTTAGGGTTCCATCCCTTTAACGGGCTCGAAGTGGATTCCATTTCACGAATAAATTGGATTTTAAGATGCCAGTGCTTTTCTGCGAGTTTTAACAAAAAATCCTAATAATAATAAAAATACTTATCCTTGAAATCTTGAACTCTTGATAGTCTCGATACTCATGTGTCTTCTATCTTGATATTTTATCTTGATATCTTGGATCTCTATACTATACAGTCTTCATTCTTAGTACCTGCATGGTTAAATCCTGCATATACATATATATCTAAACTTATAATGTTAGTATTTATATTTTATAATCTATTCTAAGGTTGTTGTCATCAAAACCATCATCTCACGGACTAACACCAACTTCTTACTTCCCAATGCCACTAGCATCAACTCTTGCCATTGCCTATAGTTCTGCCAAGAGCCAAAAATGCCAATTCCTTTCAACTTCCCCTAGCCACTGCCACAATACACCTGAGAGCATCGCATCTGGCCATAACGAAGCTTTGACCCTTTCCTTTCCAATGCTGCTGGCCTATCCCCCTAACTCTCCACTTAGCTTGTTTGTGAATGGAAAATGTTGTCGCCAATCATCTTAAAAATTGCATCGCCTCGCCATGACTCAGCCCAATCCAACCGTACATTTGCTTCACTTAGCAAACACTTTTATTTAGGGGTCAAGCCACAATAATACTTGAAGTGATCGCGATCAACGAGGATCACTGGATGGAGATGGTTTGATTTTGAAAAAAGAGTAAGCTTATTCTCTGGTGAAGTCATGATTTTAAAGGGAAGATGGTATGATCTTGAACGTGGCAAGGATATGTTGAGAGTATAGGGGAGTACGGGTAGGGTATGGTAAATATATTAATTTATTCTAAAATATCTGGTAATAAGCACCCAAAAATCTCAAACTCTAAATGAGGCGTGCCGCCTGGCGTTTTATATGAAATACCTATATTCCAAACAAAATGAAACTAGTCTCGAGACCTAATTCGATCATATGAAAAGATGCTTTTCAAACCTATTTATCTAATATTAATTTCTACAATTTGTTTTCCTAAGCATTTTGAGCTCGCATGACTAAACGTTATGCCCAATTTTCATGAAATATGTTAACATACAATAATACCCTATTATAGATCCAATGAAACTGATTTCGTTGAAATCTGAGATAGTGTCCCAGAAGGTTATTTTTATACATTAGTTAAAACGAATTATTATTAAAACTAGTTTATTCGCTTTCATTCAAATTCAAAAGTTTATTATCTTCATTTTTATTCAAATAAAATATGTCAGCTTTCGAAATCATTTCCATTCACATAAAATTTAATGCATAACTATTAAAAAAATTCAAATATTTACATAACCGTTATATTTAAAATTCAAATTATTTAACTTATAAATTAACTTTTCAATATTTAAAATCAATTAAATATCCCAAATTTGAACGGCAGAAATTTTGGGTTATTACATTCTTCCCTCCTTAAAAGAATTTCATCCTCGAAATTTGCGAGTAAGAAAAATGCCCTAACCCATTAACTTTTCAAAACCAATTAGTTGAAATGGATTACCAAATTCTTTTAAGCCTTTAACTTTCCGAAATTAATTTGTTAAAACTTTGTTATAACTTCAGTTTCATTCATAGTTACTAACTAATACCATTCCAGGTTATAATACAAACATCAAATTTAAGTTATCATAAAATTTATTCAAATTTTTCAAATTTTTTTAACATCTTAAATTTACCGAAAATTTCGCCAGCGTCCCCTTTATGTGGTTTGATCGAAAAAAATTCCTATATATATAATCAAAAATATACATCTCATCATTAAGGATGAGGCACCCCGTAGAAAAAATAATATAGAAACACGATATGTAATCCCAGATATGTACCTTTTATTAGTATTCGCAAGCGTATATAATCAATATAATGCGAAAGCGAGCTTCAAATGCATGGCATACATCATCCACACCTACTAATCACTCAACAACCAATGAGAACATGTATATGGAAAGTTATATCAATATATAACATGTACTAATACAATAACTATATGCACACGTAGCAATGTAACTAGAGAAACCATCAAAAAATAATACCCATTCTATTAATTCATAACCATATCAATTTACATTTTTCAATGTCGAAATTTAATATATTAAGCCCATACGATGTACATATATCATCCGTACACAAAACCATACCTGATCGCTTTCTCGATCACATAATTTTACTTTCGAGCTAGTATGTTCACACGACCACTCTAGTGCGAACTCAGATCAGGTTTCTTGATTAGTAACCATCATTCTTCTTGCATAGCCATATACTATGATATAGAATACTAGAGTGACAAATCCATATCTAGTGTTCGCCGTCGAGAATCGAGTGAAAAATTCTAACTCGGACCGAAGCAAATCATCTCGAAATCATGTACCCGAATCTGGATCAAACAGTTATGTGAATAAAATAATATACGTACAACTTACGTATTTATTTTAATTCATTTCTCATTATCCAGTTTCTTTTATTTTATTCATTTATTCAAAGTCTTTATTCTCATTGCTTTATTCTCATTTATTTATTACTTAGTATATTTCTTTCAATACTAATATCACTTAAGAAACATTTCATTAAATTTTACTAAGTTTATTATAAACATTTTACATAACACTTCTCACGTTTATTGTCACTTTACAACTTAAGTTCATATTCAGTTCCATCAAACAACATTCCAAAACATATTCAGTTCACTAATTTATTTCATTAGTTCACTTCATTAATTCATTTCAAATCACAATCAATTTCATTTCAAAAATAATTTCATTTAACTTAAGTTAAATTTCGTTTAAATTTTTTTCTTATATCAAACAATTTAAAATTTTGTCTTAACTTACTAATTCTCAAAATTTATAAGCTATAAACTTATTTTCACATATTTACATAAAACACCTAAGTGATAATTTTCAAAATTTAAACACTCTGTTTACTTCAACTCTATTTTGAAATAATACATGATACAATATATATCTCTTTTTTTAAAACAAATCATATTTGTATTTTAAATCAAAACTTGTTTTACCAAAACAAAACTCCAAGGTAGCAATTCCTCGCTTAGAAACCCAAGAATGAATATAGATGATGCTGCAGTCATCATCAAAATTATTTTTCAACGACCAAAGTAAATTCAATGCTTCTATTTATTTTAAATGTTTTAAAAAGTATTTCTAATCAAAATATGCAAAATAATATTATTATTCTTCCAAAACCTTTGAAAAACAATTTGCAAAATTACCGAGTTTTAAATTCTCAAATTCTCAGCTTTTAAATCCTTTTTATTTACAAATCATATTTATACATTTCCCTTATATATAATTTCACCACGGTTATAAAAAAACCATTTCTTAATTTTTATCTTGTAAATATTATAATAATGATAAATTTTATTAGAACACCAACAACAAAAAACAAATAATGATAATCAAATATTATCATTCAAAAAACAATCAAACACGCCCTATATACTATAATAATTTCTAAAAAAATATTCCTTTATATATAAAATATAATCAAGGTAAAATTATTTCATTTACGCAATTTCAAAACAGCACTATGTTCAATTGCTCTTTTCATGTGTTTAGAGATCCCTATTAATAACGTCAATTACCCATATTGAACAGAATCCATAAGCCACTCAACAGATCAATTAACATAATATAAATTGTTTTTATATCGCTAACAAATACGCACTCATACACACATACGCACTCAAACTCATTCTAGGGTGCTATTGACCCTATCTCTAGTGAGCAATCCCTACTAAAGCCAAGGTTTTCGCTTTAACCTTGCGCCCCGATACCAGCTGTAATAACCTATTTTTCCATACAGTTTAATAGGAACACTGAACCACACATGACCCACTCAAATTGTATGGAAAAGGGGATAGTTAGAGAAAAAAAGAAGGATGGAAGAAAATAAGAAGAAACTAAGCAACATAGAATCTCACAGCGGAAAGAACAATCAATAATATACAACGAATCTTTACACAAAGAAAAATGTAATATACATACACCAATTAGAGTACACTAACCTATTTCAGCCTGGAAAGTTATAAAAGCATGTCCTTATAATTGCTAATAAATACAAGAAACAGAAAACATAGTGGAACACAAAGATATACGTAGATACTTTTTGGATCTCCAGCTCGTCTCTTGAGCTCCAATGCATCCAAAGAAATCTATAAATATGCTCGGTCTAACCTGAGCATTATAATGAAATAACACCTATGTCAGTCTGAGAAACTACCATGAGAAAAGTACACCCAGTTGACTGTTAATATTTTAACGGCCTTTTGGAAATAAAAGTGTCTCATAAGACCACGTCGGATATAAACATGGATGGGTTTTTACCTTATGATAACCAAAATATTTTCTATAGAAAATCCATTAATATTATAATAACGTCCAGGGGTCAAAGTAAATATGAATATAGCTGAAATGCTTACATCTCATGTTTCCGCATAGTTGGGCACAATTAAGTCCATATAGTGTTTATAGGAGAACGGATTCCATACAATGACTGAGCTACTAAGGTACCACCCGTTACGATGCATCTCTAGATATTATAACACCGAGGACCTTGCTAGGATCCCCTAGCAACATAGGACCGGCCTACCACGTGGCTAGTAGTACCGAATATGATTACCCCTTAGTTAATGAGCCTCGAAGCATACATATGAGAGACAATATCGACTCTAAATAGGAATGATCATATCCTAATTCGGAGCGACTCACTTAGCCCTGCTATGTCTCTCCTATTTTAGTCACTCCCGATTATTGAGGCTTGAGGCTACGTTTTACCTTTTATATAGCACTTCCCTCTTGGAATGCTAAAACTGCCCTCCAAGCAATAATACAATGCTAGCATTCATCCATACAAGTTGTGTTGGATCTTAAGTTTTGATTGCTGACAAGAATTTCAAGCGACACAATGATTCATGAATCTGCAACTAATACGACGAGCGGTCTCAATGACTCGATGTATGGTTCATATTTTCTATACATTTAAACTAGATTCATGTATTAAGTATATAGAGTCACGTCTAATTGCTTTGTTAAGATCTTTCCTCAAGAATCATCATTCTCATTCATATATTCACAAACATTGCACTCGATTTGAAATTTATCATTTTCTAACTCACATGCACTTAGGCTTTAGGAAATACACAGTTCAGTCGATTGAACCGATGCCCTTAGTTGACTGAACCTGTGCATAATATTTAAAAAAAATATACACGGACCAGTCAACTGACAGGCATCATTTAGTCGACTGGATTTGTGCATTTTCAAATGCATGTGTACATTTTGAATTCAATCGATTGATGGAACCTAGTCAGTCGACTGAACACCTTACAACTATAATATTCTTGAAAAGACACTTCTTTTCTGAAGAGATTTCCTCCTCTCAAGGGGTGCAGCAATTACCATTCATAGAGATCTCTTCACCAGCAGTTACAACTCCTTATATACTATAAATATACTTGAGTTTCTTTGATCAAAATTGAATTTTCCTCTCTCTCTCTCTTAATCTAACTTGAATAGCATTCTTCGACTCTATTGCTTACTTGATTTCATATTTTCATTACTTACGATCTCACTTCCATATCTTACAAGAAATCCTAAACTTCCTATTATTCATACATGCATAATCATTCTTGAGGAAAAGATTATCAGAAGGGTGTACTATAAGTGACAAATCTGTTTGTTAGAACACACAAGGTCAAGATAATCTACTTTGTGATCAAGTCGTGTTCGGTTGCCTAGGCGGTCAAGTCATGTTCTGTTGCTCAAGCAGTCAAGTCCTGTTTGGTTGCTCAGACGGTCAAGTCCTGTTCGGTTGCTCAGGCAGTGTAAACTTATTCCTCTAGGTTAAGTGAGGGCGGCTAGTTTAAATTCCAAAAGGAGTTGACGTAGAACGGGAGTTCGAACCAGTATAAAAATTCCTAGTGTCATTTTACTTAGTGCTATTATTATTTTACAGTTACTTTCCGCACTAGATATATTTTATATATTCCATATTACATGATCCTATAGCACAGTCACTATCATTTGGTATCAGAGCCAGGTTATCTTATAACCGGAACATAGTTATCTGATATTTAATATGGAAAACAACACCAACATCGTAACTAGCACTCGCTTTCTTGAAGGTCAATCTACTGCACGACCACCTCTATTTAATAGAATGAACTATAACTATTGGCCTACTAGGACGAGAATTTATATACAAGCTAATAGTTATGAAACATAGAATATTTACACAAACTGAATATAACATACCTACTACAGAATATTCACAATGGTCTAACACTCAAAAACTGGATGCTACTGCAAATGCTAAACCCATGTACATTTTATATTGTGCATTAGACAAGAATGAGTTTAATAGAGTAAGCATGTGCAAAATGGCTTATGAAATTTGGCGTACACTTAAAGTTACACATGAAGGTACTAACAAAATAAAGAAGAGTAAAATCTCTATGCTCAAAAACCAGTTTCATAATTTCAAAATGAAGCAAGATGAAATAATAAATGAAATGTACTCTAGATTCCAAGATATATATCATTTTCTTTTAGCATTAGGAGAAACATATACAGACTTTGATATTGTTTCAAAAATCCTCAATCTATAACAGATGAGTGGGAAGGAAAGGTCTTAGCAATCGAAGAAGCTAATGACATTTCAACCATTAAACCAGAAGAGTTGATAGGAAATCTAATCTCTTATGAAGTTGATCTCACGAGTACAGGCTCAAGATAAGAAAAATATAGCATTCCAAGCAAAAAAAGATGAATCAGGTTTGGATGAAGAAGATATGGCGTTCATTGCTAAAAATTTCAAAAAGTTTTTGAAGTATAAAAAGAGCAACAAATTCAGGAATAACAAGAACAGCTCCAGCAACAATAACAACAGCACAAACCATTATTATCTGCTCTAGAATGTTATGAGTGTCACAAGAAAGGCCACATCAAGAAAGACTGTCTTGATGAAAAGAAAGAGAAATATAAGCACAAGAAAGATAAATTCAAAAAGAATGCCTTCTCTATCACATGAATGATTCATAATCATCTTCATCATCAGATAGTGACTCAAAAAGTGATACAAAACAAGCCAATGTATGTTTTATGGCCATAAATGACGAGGTGAGTGATCTAATTTTTGATGATTTATTAGAAATAAACTCTGAATTACTTGACAGACTAAGAGACATCAAAAGAAAGTATAAAGAAGCTCTTGAAAAATTAAATAGGATTGAAATTGAGGTAGATGTGTTAAGAGATGAGAAACAAATTTTAGAAGAACATGAATTTACTTAAGAGTCATGTTCTAATACGACATCTCAACTGTCTATGTTAAGTCAAGAGACAGAAACTTAGAAAGAAAAGAATGATGCTCTATTAATTGAAAATCATGACCTAAAGCTAATGTTAAAATATTGGAATTAGATAAATCTATTTTTAAAACAAAATTAGATGATATTACAAAAATGTCTCTAATTTTAACAAAGGTAGGGAAAACCTTTATAAAATTGTAGAAAATTCTCAAAATGCTTCAAATAAAAGAGGACTAGGATATACACAAGTTTTCAAAGTTATTCCAAAGAAAAGAATTCCTTATATAGCAATTTTAAAAGCAGTAATAATAAAACTGGAAAATCTAGTTCAAAATTTACAAATTATTCTAAATCAATTAAGATTTGGATTCCTAAAACAAATAATTCTTTGATTAGAGATAAATATCTAAATCTTTTATAAAATTTATTCATAAAAACAAAGATTTTATTTTTAAAGGAATTCTGAATCTTCTTGGGTTGGGCTTCCTAAGACCTAACTCTTAGGACCCAAATAAAATGGTGGGTGTACCAATGTTAATTTATATTTTACAGTAACCACCTAAAAAGAGAGGAAAATAGATATTAGAAAATGGTTGCTCGGAACATATGACGGGAAATAAAGAGATGCTAACGAATATTACCTACTCAAATGAAGGATATATCACTTTTGGAGACAATTCCAAAGGATATATCATTGGCAAAGGCAATATGAGCATTGACGGTATATCTAATTTACCTCTTATTACAAATGTTTTATTAGTTAAAAATTTAAAACACAATTTACCCAGCATCAGCCAACTGTGTGACAAAGGATTCAATATTTCTTTTTCTGAAAATAAGGGTAGTATTTTTGATCAAAATAAAAATCTTATTTTTGAAGGTTTTAGAGATAAAAATATATATGTTTTGAATATGAGTATAAACTACAATACTAATATGTGTTTAATAGGCAAAGAAAGTGATCCTTAGCTATGGCATAAGAGATTTTGTCATATTAATTTCAAAGCTATAAATAAATTATCTAAAAATGAATTGGTAAAAGGTTTACCAAAAATGAATTTTAAAGTAAACAATATTTGTGATGATTATCAATTAGGTAAATTATCAAAATCATCCTTTAAATCAAAAAAAAAAATTCTACTATACAACCACTTGAACTATTGCATTTGGATCTCTTTGGTCCAACTATTCAATTTATAAACCATAGCAAATATGTGTTTGTTATAGTAGATGATTTTTCAAGATATACTTGGACTATTTTTCTGAAAAATAAACTTGATACTTTTGAAAATTTCGAATTTTTCGCTAAAAGAATTCAAAATATCAAAAATTGAAAAATTAAAAATATTAGAAGTGATCATGGAGGTGAATTTTGAAAATGAAGCTTTTGAACATTTTTGTAGTAAAAAGAGAATTTTCCATAATTTTTCTTTTCCTAGAACACCACAACAAAATGGAGTTGTAGAAAGGAAAAATAGAACTTTACGAGAATGTGCAAGAACTTTTTTAAATAGAAGCACTTTACCAAAACATTTTTGGGCAGAAGCTGTGGCAACTACCTGCTATACTCTAAATTGTATTTCCATTCGACCACTAACAAATCACACTCCATATGAACTAATTCATCAAAGAAATCGAATACTTCTTATTTTAAAGTTTTTGGTTCAAAATGTTTTATTCTAAACACAAAAGATTAACTTGGTAAATTCGACACAAAATCCGATGAAGGAATATTCCTAGGATACTATCAAATTTTTAATAAAAGAACTAAAACAATCGAAGAAAAACTTCATGTTTCCTCCGACGAAAAATTTAAATTTAATAAAATTTTTAGGATGATTAGATGATCACTAAGATGGTCACAAATACAGTCACTCAAAATAATTTTGAAGAAGATGAAAACATTGTTAATAATTTTAAATAAGAAAAAAATACTATTCATTACGGAAATGAATTAAGATCCCCTTTTAGGATTTTACGAGATCACCCAATAGAAAATGTCATAGGATAAATTGATTTACACGTCAGAACTAGAAATCAACTTAATCAAATGGGCCATGTAGCATTTTTTTCTAATATTGAACCAAAAAATGCAAAAGACACCTCTACTAATGACAATTGGATTATAGCTATGCAAAAAGAGCTAAACCAATTCGAACGAAATGAAGTTTAGGAATTAGTTCCTAGACCGACCGATCAGACAGTCATTGGTATTAAACGGGTCTTCAAAAATAAAGCAGATAAAAAAGGAAATATAACTTGGAATAAAGCAAGATTAGTTACACAAGGATATAATAAAGAAGAAGGAATTGACTATGAAGAAATGTTTGCTCCAGTCGCACGACTAGAAGCTATACGTATCCTATTGGCTTTTGCATGTTTTCATAATTTAAACTTTACAAAATGGATATTAAAAGTGCATTTTTAAATGGATACATAAATGAAAATGTTAATGTTGAAAAACCTCCTTTATTTGCACATGAAGAATTTCCAGATCATGTCTATAAACTTAAGAAAGCCTTATACAGTCTAAAACAAGCACCCCGTGCTTGGTATGAACGTCTTAAGAGCTATCTTATAGATTTAGGTTTTGAAATTGGAAAGGTTAATCAATCTCTTTTTATTAAAAGAACTAAAAAGGATATTTTAATTATTCAAATTTATGTAGATGATATTATTTTTGGTTCTAGAAATGAAATATTATGTCAGGCATTTTCTAATATAATGACTAAAGAATTTAAAATGTCACATATGGGAGAATTATCTTATTTTCTTGGCTTACAAATTAAACAATTAAGTAGTGGAATTTTCATTAACTAGGAAAAATATTGTAACAATCTAATTAAACGCTTTGGTATGGAAAATACTTCTGCCAAACCAACTCTAATAAGTACAACAATACATCTCGATAGTGATGAAGATGGCAAAAGTGTTGACCAAAAATTATATCGAGGTATAATTGGATCATTACTCTATCTAACTGCTAGTAGACCTTACATAATGTTAAGCGTTTGTTTATGTGCTCGATTTCAAGCAAATTCTAAAGAATCACATATGCAAGCAGTGAAACGAATATTACGTTATTTGAGCAACACCAAAGATTTAGGACTTTTCTATCTGAAAGAATGTCCTTTCAAGTTAGTATCATACAGTGATGCTGACTTTAGAGGATGTCGAACAGATCAAAAAAGTATGAACGGGACTTGTCACTTCATTGGACAATCCTTAGTCTGTTGAATTAGCAAGAAACAAAATTGTGTTTCACTATCGACATGTGAAGCGAAATACATTTCTGCTGCTTTAACATGTGCACAAGTCATGTACATGCAACAAACACTTCAAGATTTTGGTATAAATTTATCTAAATCAACTATTTTTTGTGGTAACACAAGTGCTATAAACTAATCAAAAAATCCTGTCAATCATTCATGAACTAAACATATTGACATTCGTCGTCCTTCATGATAATATTGAAAAGGGTATAGTCAAATTAGAATTTGTATCCTCTGAAAATCAGTTGGCTGATATATTTATAGAACCTTTAAATGAAAATACTTTTATAAAACTAAGAAGGGTATTAGGAATTTTATCATTAAAAGATTCATAATTTTTTTCTATATTTTTCTTAAAATAATTTTTTTTTCTTTCAAAAAATCAAGTTTCAAAGACTCGAACTCTGGTCCCTTATTTGCAAGTTAGATGTACTACCACTTTACTATTGTTTTATTCACACCAAATTTAGTTTTGCAATTCCCATTACAATTTTTTTCTATTCTTAACAAGCATTTTTCGCCTTGCATTTGCTTAATTTTTTTTAAACCAAACATACATTTCTTACTTAAATGTATTTCACCACAAACCTCATTACTATTTCTGATGGTTTTTGGCCTATATATATCTTTCCTTATCAAAAAAATTTATATATTCAATTTTGTTTTCAAAAGAAAGTTTTTCTTCAAAGTCTATGCACTTTTAAACATGTCGTCTCATGAATCATCGAAGTACTCTTCCATTGACTTTTCATCACCAAGCTCTGGCTCGGAAAATTAACCCACACCAACACCAATCAATGAACCGTGCCTATTGTGCCTCCCTGGTATCACATCGGATATACAGCCGACTCAAAACGCGTTTGTAGAAATCTAAGCTTCGGCTCCCCATCAATTACTCGCCAAATTGATGATATTCATCATTATCAATGAGAATCGTTTAGCATTCAAAGGGAAATGTACTACGAGCATAAAAATCATAGTAGGGGACTCAGCTTACTGGAAAATTCTATAGATTGCGTCCATCGAACAAATATGTTCATTAACCATCTCCCCAAAGGCCTCCATACTCGCCTAATTCATAGGATCGTTCGACTATTTAACTGGCAAGAGAAATAATCAAAATTGAACCGATGGAATGCTTGACTCTAAAATCTACTGAGTCATCTATATAAATGTTTTATATTTGTTTTCTATTGTTTAAGTTAATTTTGTATATGTTCTTTTCAATTTTTAATAAAAAATCATTTCTGCAATTTTTTACCATAAACAGTTGATTGAATAATGTCACCAGTCGACTGAATGAAAATTTATTCCTGTATTTTTTACTGCAACTCAATCAACTGACCCAAAAATTCAGTCAATTAAATACCCCAAAAATATGCTACAAACTCTCGGGAATGATTTAATTGACTGAATCCATAGGTCGGTCGATTGAACCCAGTTATATAATTTTAAAAAAAAACCCAGCTAGTCGACTAGTTATGAAACTTCAGTTGACTGAAACCGGTAAAAGCGGTTAACCTTTGGCCAAAAGACATTTCAAATATCAATATAAACTTATTTTTTTCAATTCTTTTCATTTCTACTGCTATTCGGCCATTAATTCTCTATCTCTACTCTAAAAATTTCACAAATTTCCACATCTATTATCACCTTTTCCTTCAAAAACTCTGCCATAGCACCAAAGAGAGCTAGGGCTTCTTCTCCTTCGCTGGTCCATCAGATTCTCAGATTCGAAGTTGTCTACATAATGAGAAAGCGGCACAGAGATTTGATAAGATGAATAACTCAAGAATATCAGAAGGTTCATTTGTCAAGTTCCTGATTTTTCTTATCATGTCATCCAAGATCTTGCGAGAAGGAGTGGATTAGAGTCCCAAATAGATTACACTGCAAACAATATCAAAATAAACCATCTACTCATAACACTATTTTACGCAAATCTCAATCTAGACCACCATATTATTAAGAATATGGATGATTGTATTTGGACTCTTGTTTATGGCGTAAAGATCTTCCTACCCTTACCTTGACTAGGAAGTATTCTCAATTGTCCATCCAAAGGAGAATAATTGGCTGAAATTTCGGTAAACATGGAGTCAAGAGATCGAGTTAGCCACATGTTTCTCTCCGATGATATGATAGAACTAAAGGCTGTTGCGCTTAGACCTAAAGCAAGAATTATGCATCGAGCAGTTACTCACTCAATCAACCCAAGAACTGGAAGCTACAAAAAAATTTATAGGCGCGATTTCCAATTGCTATATGCCATATGCCATATGGAGTGCACGTCATGTCAACTTGGCTAACATAATATCAAAAGAATTTCAGATGTTTAATCAAGGGCGTATGAAAAGGATACTTTAGCATTTTGAGGTGTCATTCCCCGAGTCATATTTTTCTACAATTAGCTCATTGAATACTAAAATACTAAGCTTAATGGGTCTCCAAAAACAATATTATGATAATATAATTATCACCTTCGAGCATTGGATGCAGAACCAAGCTTCCGGACAACCACAACCATCCTCTAGAAAATAAGCTCCCTTGTCGTGGCTACAAGTTCTTCTCAACCTCCACCTCCTCCAAGAAAGATTACCAAGATATGAGAAATTGGTTCGCAACCTCGACCACAACAGGCCTTGACCATCAATTTCAGAAACTAGAGGCTTCTAGATCAACGTCTTACTCCTATCGAGATGAATGTCTCTCGTGTTAAGAAATCTGTAACAAAAGTGAACAAAAAGCTTAATCATATCCAAGGTTTCTTAAATAATATTTAAGGAAGCAATCTCGTGGGCCCAACCCTTTTCTACATCCGTTCATGTGCCAACTTCTTAAGGAAAATGACCTTCACTACATTTTACTTGGTCGGCCTCTGAAGAAGGAAGGGAAGAAGAGGAAGAGGAAGGGACATAAGTGGGAACTCGAGGTGGAGATTCTAGTGGTGAAGAAGGAGAAACCAAGGGGGATGAGGAAGAAGATTGCTCCGATGAAGAAGGAGATGGTAATGAGTAGGTATTCTCTTTCTGTTTTTATTAATTTAACAAACTGATATGTTGTTATTTTGCAAACAAATGGTAGGAATTATCTTTATTTTGACTATGTAATATTTGTTGGCAATGGTAATGTGGCTATGACTTGTACTTTGATTTTTTGTGTTTTCTGAATGCATGTATCATTGTCCATGTTAACTGTATGTTCATAGATCATAAATATTATCAGTTTGAAAACTCTCCTTTTTGTCGATAAAAAAGGGGAAGAAAGATATTGCTTAATTACTATTTACTGGGAAATATAAGCATAGATTGAGGGAGAGAAACAATAAGCATAGTGGCTAGCATATATTAAGGGGGAGATATAGATCAACAAAGCTTGTCGAGATTCACTCATATCAAATGGAGTTGTCATTATCAATAAAGGGGAGAATGTTGGATCTTAAGTTTTGATTGCTGATAAGAATTTCAAGCGACACAACGATTCATGAATCTGCGACTACTATGACGACTGGTCTCAATGAATCGATGTATGGTTCATATTTTCTATATATTTAAATTATAGTCATGTATTAGGTATATAGAGTCAAGTCTAGTTGCTTTGTTATGATCTTTCCTCAAGAATCATCACTCTCATTCATATATTCACAAACATTGCACTTGATTTGAAATTTATTATTTCTAACACACATGCACCTAGGCTTTAGGAAATACATAGTTTAATTGACTGAACTGATTCCCTCAGTCGACTGAACCTATGCATAATATTTAAAAAAAAAATATACAGGCTAGTTGACTGACATGCATAATTCATTTGATTGAATTTGTGCATTTTCAAATGCATGTGCACATTTTGAATTCAATCGACTGATGGCACCTAGTCAGTCGACTGAACACCTTATAACTATCATATTCTTGGAAAGACACTTCTTTTCTAAAGGGATTTCTTCCTCGCCAAAGGTGCAGCCATTTCAATTAATAGAGATCTCTTCACCAGCAATTGCAACTACTTATATACTTTAAATATACTTGAGTTTCTTTGATAAAAACTTAATTTTCCTCTCTCTCTTGATCTAACTTGAATTGCAGTCTTCGATTGCTTACTTGATTTCATATTTCCATTGCTTACGATCTCACTTCCATATCTTACAAGCAATCCTAAACTTCATATTATTCATACACGCATAATCATTCTTGAGGAAAAGATTATAGGAAGGGTGTATTATAAGCGACAAATCCGTGTTGTTAGAACACACAAGGTCAAGACAATCTACTTTGTGATCAAGTCCTGTTCAGTTTCTCAGGCGATCAAGTCATGTTCGATTGTTCAAGGGGTCAAGTCCTATTCAATTGCTCAGGCAGTGTAAACCTATTCCTTCGGGTCAAGTGAGGGCTGCTAGTTTAAATTCCAGAAGGAGTGTGAGATAGGACGTAGAACGGGAGTTCAAACCAGTATAAAAATTCCTGGTGCCATTTTACATTACTGCTATTATTATTTTACAGTTACATTTCGCATTAGTTATCTTTTATATATTCCATATTACACGATCTTATAGCATAGTCGCTTTCAAGTTATTCAGGATATGAAAAAACCAAAGGCACTACTTATATTATGTCCACTTTGGGGAATCCCTCCCAAGGAAAATAGAAAATAGCCCATACACTTCAAAACTCCGTCTTTAACTCCGTCATCCTTAAGATGTCTTCACTTTCGTTTGAAATGCTTGAGTTGGATTAAAGTGGTTTTCGGATAAATTATCTGATCCTGGTCTCTCCGAAACAACTTTGTTAGTTTTTGGTAAACTCAGTCCTAATTCTTTAGGAAATAAACAGTTAAAGATAAGAGCGGAGATCACCTCCTAACCGTTAGTGGATGGATTTCCTTATCGTTTGCCCTAGGAGGACAAAATGAGATTTATATGCACAGTACAACATCATCGAATATAACTATGCCATATAACTCATGTGTTTCTCTTAGATATTTTTAAAGTTACATTTTGGTTCCAAATTCAATAGTCGGTTATGTAACTATTGAATAAACAATCATTCAATTCAGAGATTTATTTCAAATGGGAAAACCAATATAGATTGAGCACAGAAGTAACCACTACCCTCCTTAATTAATTTTTTATATTAATTAAATTCATTTTGTAAATGTTTGTATCAAAATACTTTTACAAAGATATATTCATAATCCTCATTTTCAATACTTGGAAAATATTATTATACTTATCTCAAGGTATTACTACATTAACATAATAGAGGAAGATATTCTCTTTTACACAATTCTAAACCATTTATAAAATCCTTTATAAATTTCTAAAAATCATTTATAATTTCTTTTGTAAATCTCAACGTTTATAAACTCTTTTTATACATTTCTAAAAATCATATATAAACCCTTTATAAGTCTCAAAAATCATTTATCAAACTATTTGTAAATTTTTAAACCCTTTATAAAATTCCTTTACCTTGTTTAAAACCTTTTAACAATTAATAAAGCTCCATTTATAAAACCAAAGTCTGCTTATAAAACCCTATTTATAGGCCTTGAAAACATTTGTAAATAAATAAAAATCATTTACTTCAAACACTATTATAAAATAATAATTATTACAATGGGGGTGAGGAATCCTGTTGGATACCTCCAATATGTCCTCTTGCATTACATACAATATATATTATATATTACAGGTCATCCGCTACTAGGCATGTTTATATAAAAGGTTATCCGCTCTAAGGGTGGGAATAAATCCAAACCAACTGATAAAGTAGTAAATCATCCAAATATTCAATCAACAATTTTTATTTTATTAGCCATAAAATGTATTGATTTATCAGAATGGTGAGTTTAACTCACCGAAATTCTAGTTGTTGTCGAGGCATATTGGTTTTGAATTAAAATCGAACGACTTCGGACTTTATCCCGAATTATAACTTACTCAATTATGGGTGCATCGCGAAGCTTACACAATTATGGGTGCAGTACAAAAGTTTCATCTTGATTTGACGTTGTATGAAAGAGTTATTAAATTATAAATTTACAATTTTCAATTTATATTTAAAATCCTAATTACGTCATTATACTTTAATTGCCCTTCATTAAAAATAATTCATTTTCTCCCTCTCTTTAACAACTCCAGATCAACCAAAAAAACTCGATGCCTCCTTCAGCAATTTCATGCTGCCGTACTGCGCCACCAGGATCCACCGTACCACGTTAGATCAAAGTCCCAACCTCGTACTTCCCAACGCCACTAGCATCACCTCCTGTCATTGCTAATAGTTCTGCCAAGAATAAAAAATGCCAATGTCGTTCAACTTCTCCTAATCGCTGCCATAGTATACTGGAGAGCGTCACATCTTGCCAGAACGAAGCTCTAACCCTTACCTTTCCAACGCCACTGGCCTCTTCCCCTACCTCGCCACCTAACTTTCTAGCGAATGGAAAATGCAATCGATTGGCATAAATTACTAGCCTATCTTGGATGTTTGGACATGTTATTTGGGGTGTATCGAAGAGCCTATAGGGCTGGATTGTCGCTTGGCATAAATCTCTAGCCTCCATCGCTCGTCCGATCGCCTTTAATCGATTTGGCCATCATTGGCCTAAGCAAATTCTACCCTGACCCAAGCAACGAGATGTCTAGTTGAAAATTCCAGACTTCTGGTAGAGGCTTCTAGAAAAAAAAATGAAAGATAAAATAAAATTCCATAGCCTAGGACTAGACGTCTGGTTAAATCCAACCAGACGTCTGGATGGCTTCAGAAAATAAAAAGGAAAAAAAGAGAAAAAAAATATAAATTTCCAATACCCTAGGTCAGACATCTGGCCAAACCAACCAGACGTCTGCTCCTTATGAATTTTTTCTGTTTTGCCTGTTTTAGAGTGGATTTCCAATTTTTATCGATTTTTGTTAATCCAGTTAGTTGTTGTCATTTAATATCGACTTTGATGGCCTCTTTTCTGGATTTTTAGGAATATCCATTTGATGGATTTGATATCGATTTTTATGGTTTTAATTCACGACGTCGAATGTGGATTTTTGATGATAGATTGTTTTTACAATCATTTCTGTAATTTGTCACTTTAAATATAAAGGTTTTTATACTAGTAGTAAATACTAAAACTCTTTCAAAAAAATGATTTCAACACTATTTTTAATACAAAACTCATTTTGATACAATTTTCCAATCTATTAGTATATACATACCTTTGCCTCATTTGTATGACAAATCCAATTAAACGACTTAGCAAAGAAAGTGGTATGAAATGTTTGCGTTTACTTCGTCGGTTAATCCTTGGACTTGTTCGATTGAAACCTCGTGACAATTTTCGAGTGGAAATCTACAATTGTTCGTAAGTACTTAAGTTAAGCCAATGGTTATGTTACCTGAAGCTAAACTCATTTATTCACTAGCTTAGTGTAATTTACACTTTTTTTTATCAATGATGATCATTTGTCAATTGGAAATCTACAATTTGTTCGTAATATTTAAGTTAGGCCAGTGGTTATAGGACATGAAGCTAAACTCATTTATTTACTAGCTTGGTGTAATTTACACTTATTCGGTGGAGCTTTGGCTTAATTTGGTGGGGGCAGCGACCTATGGTATTTTGACCGTTCGTGGAGCAATCGGCCCAAAGAGTCGGTGCATGAGGCCCATCTTTTTAGGTGAGCCAATGTTCGGCTCAATAAGTCTTTTCATGGGCCGTATCCTTTTAGGTGCGTCGATGTCCGACTGTGCATGTGGCGTATTTTTTTAGGTGCGTCGATGTTCGGCTCATTCGTCCCCAATGGGGGACTATACCCCGTATTTTTATGGGTTAGCGAACCATGGTATAGCTCCCATTTGTGATACATGGTGTTGAGTTTTCATGCTCCTATTTGTGATAGGCCTCACCCTTCGTGTTTTTCTAGATTCTAATTATTGATTCTAGAATTTGTGTTTCACCAATTTTTGTGATTTGCATTGATATGTTTTGTCAATATTTGAGGTTTGACGAATAAGCTAAAGAATATGATAATTCTAATTGGGTATTTGAGAAAATTTGAGATATTGTATGGCTTTTATTCTTGTCAAATATATACTTGTCATAGTACGGTATTATTGTTATCGCATATTTTTGTCATATCCCTTATCCTATCTCATCTTATATGGTATTTTTAGACTGATCCGTTTATTATTTTCCTTCTTAAATAATACTCGGGTCAGACCGAGGTGCTTCTAGTGCTTCCTTTTGACTTCTTAGCAGGTCCTAGCTTCTGACTTTTGGCTAACTACTTTAGCTTTAGCTTGGTACTTTTTGTTTTTATACATTCGAGATAGAGACTCCTTTATGTATACTTATTCTATTGTCTAGCACTTATAACTATTATTTTGTCATGTTGTGGATCTTGTATGACCACTCTTTGATGTTTACTTCTATGTATTATATTCATATTTGTTTCCACTTTAGTGATATGAATATTTATGGCTTATTTTGTATTATGCTTATTTTATATTTGTTTCCAAAAGCCACATGGCCACAATGTAGTAGCTTTGAGTTTGTATTAGATATGTCAGATTTCCTCTTAAAATGAAATGCATGTCATACTATTTGACATATCGGCACTCACACAAAGCAATTATGCAGTAGGTCGCTCCTCAACGGCCTTATTCTTCGTGCTAGTCAATGGCATTACCCTGCAATGTCCTTGGCTAGTGTGAATATAGAGGTGGGGCATCGCAGCTTGGTATCGGAGCCAAACTTCAGAACAATATAGAATATTATAACAAGAATCATTGTCCTAAATCTCTCGTGGGAATCGTGCCTTAGGATTTAATCCGAGTCTTAGGACCCGTTCTATCCTATTTTCTTTTATGGTTCTTTGTTTTACCAATTAAGCTTATTTGAATTCATTCTGAGAATAACATTTTTCCTCTTCATTCTTTCTTTCTTTCTTAAAGAAGAAGAGATGGTTAGACATGGCAGTCCTAGCGCTGGTCAATCTAGTGGTCCTCCTCTGGATGGCGTATTCATGTCTGCCCAACAACTTTTGGATCTTGCAAAGAATCAAAGGTTTATCTGTGCTTTGAATAAGAACCCCCAAAAGGTTTTACCCCTGAAATTAGAAGTGACTTTCGACCAGCTTATAGATATCACTCTTCGACTTGAAAAGGCCGATAAAGGAAGTGATAGTGATGTTGGAGGTGCCAAAAAGAGCCTCAATAACAAAAAGAAAAGGCATATTAAGTTCAAAAGCCCTAATCCCAACAAGAAAGGGAAGCATACAACTTCGATAGCAAAGACTCCTACCCCTAATCGTGGAGTATGCTACAATTCTAGTTCTAAGGAGCACTTTGCAAATAGGTGTCCGAAACCCCTTGCTTGTCGCTATTGCAAAAGTTTGGGTCATCTTATATCTTCATGTCCCAGACTTCAATGCAAGAAAGAAGGACAGTTGAATGTTGTGCAAGCCCCTAATAACCCTTCTTCTGGTCAAAGTTATTCTCATTCAGTCCTTGATGGCATTATTTTGTTTCGTGATTATCCTATTCGAATTTCTTTTGATATGCGTGCATCTTATTCTTTTATATCAAAAGAACTTGTTGATACTTTTTCTTGAAATATTATGGGCTTGATGACTTTACCGAGAATTACGAATCTGGTTGGTGGATCTGCAACACTCAGTTCACTTTGTAAAAATGTCGAGATTATTTTATGTGATTATGCTTTTTGATCCAATTTGCATGTTATGCGCTACTTTGGTTTCGAAATTGGTTTTGGAAAAGGATTGGCTTAATGGTTATGAAGCCCATATCTTATATCCCAAGAGGACTATCCATCTTTGACATCTTCAATCTGTTAAGCAGATTTTCATTGTTCTTAATGATTTCGATTCTAATTCGTTGGCATCATTTTATTATTTGAACCCACATGATGAGGAAGATGTTATTTCCCTCATTCAAGTAGCTCGTGAATTTATCGATATCTTTAAGCATGTCTTAGGATTACTACCTAAGCGATCAATTGAGTGGTGCTAAGGTTTTTTCAGCTCGACCTTGCTACCTGTTTTCATTAGCTACGAGTTGTAGAGGATAGCGTTCCACTTACCGTATTCCACACTCGTTATGATTCCTATGAGTGCCACGTCATGTCATTCGATTTGACGAACCCTCCCGCTTATTTCATCCATCTTATGAATCGAGTATTCTCTGAATATCTCAACGAGTCTGTTCTTGTATTTATTGATTTTGGGTGAAAACGTCAATTTAAAAATTGAAAATCTTTCTAACATGATATATTTATACGTATAATTGGATTTTGTTCTTAAAATGGGCAAAGAATATTCGCAAATTTTTCAAGAGACATGTTTATCGTATAGAAGATGATTTTATAATGTATTTCCCATTGGGTGCTTTAAGAATTCTGGTCGATACGCTTTATCAACGTTATCGACAAGAGTCTCCTAAACGCCATGATGAGACAGTCAGACACAGTAAATTGACTTGTAATAAGTAAATTTTTCTATAAAGATGATAACATAAAGTTAATTATAATTTTTAATGTCTTAGCTTTTCGAGAAAGGGGATCATGAAATAAATGATTTAGCATAAAAGCTGTTTTTCAAAATTTAAAAGAACTCATTTCGGATGCTCATATTCTTGTGATTCCCGAAGGGAACGAAGACTTCACTGTTTGAACTGATGTTATTCGTATTGGTTTGGGTGCCATTCTCATGCAAAAGGGAACTTGTTATCACTTATGCTTCTAGACAATTAAAGTCTTCCAAAACAAGATATGCCACTCATGATCTAGAGCTTGTGGCCATTGTTTTCGCTCTTAGAATTCGACGTCATTATCTATTGGGAGAGAAATTTATTCTCTATACCGATCACAAATTTTTGAAGTATTTATTTTCTCAAAAGGAACTTAATTTGTGTCAACAACATTGGCTCAAATTTTCCATGCATCTTATGATCTTGATATTCTTTATATTCCTGGAAAGGGAAATCGTGTTGTCGATGCCCTTAGTCATAAGCAACAAGCGGTTGTTTCCATAATGATATCTGAATGTAATGATCTCGAGACTTTCACTTATAATAACCCGGGTTTCTGGGCATTATTATAATAATATAATTGGGTTAATAAATAAAAATACTAAATTAATAGATTGAACAGATAAGAATTTTGATAATAAAGGATATATGGATATAAATAATTGAAACTGAATTTTTATATCCAAATAAGTAATTATTTGATAACCTTATAATATTTATTTAGAGTAGAAAAACTTATTATATTCAAACAAATCAAAATTTGTGTTTGATTAGACAAAAATATATATATAAAGGTTTTTTATTTAAAATAAGATTGTTTTGTATTATTTTTCTTTAAAGGAAATGTATTTATATAAATTTAGAAAAGCATTTACTTATCTACAAAGGTATTTATTAATTAGGGAAATTAATATAAAAGCTTCAAAAATCTTATAAAAATAATATAAATATAAATTATTACAAGTATTAAGATGTAAACCCTTAAAGTAACAAGTGTTAAGCAATTAAATAAGGTGAAAGACAAGTGTCACTAGTTTGATTTATTTTCTTTCATTTTAAAATTTATTCTAATTTAATCTATTAAACATTCACTTTCTATCGTCAGCTCTTTTTCTATTTTCATTTCTAATAACAAAGAAAACACAAAACATGAACTTCATCTCTAAAACCAGAAAATTTTCATGCAATCCAAAATCTGAAACCTTTCCTTAAAAAAAAATCAAAATAAACCTGAAAATTTTCTCTAACCTGAATCTAAGGCCTGAAATTCATTCCTCAAGATAAATGCAAACCAAAAGAAATATGAATTAAATCTGATGACCACTCCAATTTGTAGATCATCTCAAAACAGAAAACAGACCTGTAAAGCAACAAAACTGGGGAAAGCAAGATTCAGAACAAACTTGTATCAACCTTACAAGTTTCCAAAGTTCGACTCTGAATCAAGCAACTAAATATAGTTCAGTAATCAAGCAGATCGAAAATCAGGATAGCAGCAGTTTTGTTGGGAAGCAAATGCTGCTCTGTTCGAAATGTAAGGTGAATAAATTAGCATTTTAAAGCTTAAAGCTGTTCAACTTTGATTGCACATGATTAAACTTAAAGCATGTTGTGGAAAAAAATTGTTTGCATGATTGTAAATCTGTCTATTTGTATATATAAATGAAACTGTTAGAGATTGAATATCTGTGTCTATTCATATATCACTGTTTTTACATCAACAGGCTATATATATATATATATATATATATATATATATATATATATAAACAGGTTCAAAAAAAATCAATTTCTTCTTTTCCAATCCCCTATAGATTATGATCTTTAAAGAAAATTTGTTCTTATCATAACATTTGATTTTAAAAAAAAAAATTAAGCTAAATTAACCAGTTATTTTACTGGTTGAAGAGATTACAATGAAATCTTACTCAAATTGGAAAAATTGATCACCTTGATTCCATGATTTGTTTATACAAGCTAAATCGTATTGAAAAATGATGGGTTTTGAGATTTTACTCGAGACTTTTAAGTTTGGTTATATTAAGGAAATTTGGGTTGATCCGATTTTGTTCGTTTTTTGATTGCCGTCGATCGACAAGGTGCTGGAGGTTGGATTTGTTGTCAAAGATGGCTGGGAAAAGGGTGGCCATGGGAAAAATAGGCTGGTGGTGAATCATTGGCCGTGGTGACCAGGGATCAGCGGGATAGGGTTTAAGAACCCAGTTGTGGTCGATGATGTTGTTATGAATCGTGCGATAGTTAAGTGGGAAAGGAATTGGTCAAAGTAGGGGGTTTGGTGCTTAAGTCTTCGGCGAAGGGAAGGACGGTGTAGCGGGTCTCAGGCGAACTGAGGTGGTGGCGCATGGTGGGTTTTCATCGAGAAAATTTTGGTTTCAGTCGAACAACTAGTTCGATTTCAAGTTGAAGGGGGTTTCATGTTCCTGGGTTGTAGAGATCGATAGTGAGGTCGACGCCGACCTGATGGTGATCGCAGTATCGATAAGCGCCGCAATGTACGGTGGTGCACATGCACGCATTGACGCATGTATCAGTTGTTTATTCTGTAGTTTTTGCTTCAGGAAGAATGATAAACGACTCGGGTTGAACTCGCGTTTCGATGGAAGGTGTTTGGGTTTGGTTTGCTCGAGGGAAAGCTGGATTGTCTCGGGAAGTAATCAGGAAAAGGAAGCTTTGGCTCGGGTTGTTTGCGTGTTGTCGCGTGTATGATATCAAGTTTAATAAGTAAGGTAATAGTTTTTAATTTTACCAAGAAATTTTAATTTTAAGGAAAATAATATATGGGAAGCTCGGGTTTTAGTTCAGGTAGATGATAGGATGTAATAAGTTTAAAATTTATCAAAATGAATAAGATAAACCAAGATCTGAAACAAAATAGGTAGATGATAGGATGTAATAAGTTTAAAATTTATCAAAATGAAAAGGATAAACCAAGATCTGAAACAAAGTATTTGTAGTTTAAAAATAAGTTTTCAAAATTTCAATGTTTTGGAATTATTTGTTATGTGATTTTATAATAGGTAAAATTCCTGTATGTTTTGAAAGATGATTCAAATGATGAAATTTAATAAGTATAAATTATTTAATAAGGATGGTAAATTGATTTATGAAATCAGTTAAGGGAATAATTTATTAATGTAATTAATTACAGCAATTAATTAAAAGATGATTAATTTCTTAAAGGTTAATTAACTAATCAATTGATGTTACTTATTTAATTAAAGAATAATTACTAAAGTGTGATTTAGTAAGTGATAATTACTTAAGGTAAGTAATTTAGAGAATTAATTTGTTAATAATTAGTTTGTTAAGGATTAATTAATTTAATTTGTAGTTAAGGGTTAAATGAATTTCTAATAGAAGGATAAATTTGTTAAGAATTTATTAATTTTATTAATAATTAAAGGTTAAGTTAATTGAGAATAATTAACCAATGGAATAATTACTTGATGGAAACTAATTAAAGAACAATTACTTAGTGGGAGTAAATAAGTGTTAATTATTCGGTGCAATTAATTAAAGAATTTATTAATTAATTAAGGGTTTAATTAATTACTGCAAGTAATTACCGAATGTGGTTAACTAAGGTTGATTAATGAATGTGGTAATTTTATTAAAGGCTATTTATCGAATGTAATTAGTAAGGATAATTAGGGGATGATAAATTAATGGTTGTAACTAATTATTGTTAAGTAAGCAAGATTAAAAATAATAAAGTAATTCATTTGATTGAATTAGTAATGGGTGACTAATTAATCTTGCTCATGAATGATTGGTTGATATTCCTGATATGAAATGTTTGTGATATGATATGTTTGTCTTGAAAATGATTATGTGATTATCTGTCGATGATGAATTGCTGTATAAAAAGTGACATCTTGTATTTAAAGATGGAATTGTGTTTCACTTGAATAATGGGGGTTAAGATGGTATTGGATTCGAAGAGACCAGAGTCGGGTATTAGTAAATACCCGAAACCACTTCGATTCTTTATAGATTGATATGTGAAATCAATAAGCTGGAATGGAATGATTTAAGTGAATAGGACCATTTAATCTAAGTATTAATACTTAGAAATTGATGTGTGAAATTAGTGATGTCTATAACAAATTGTGAATTTGTATATTGATGCGAGTTATCCCGGGTTTTAATTAGATCCTTTGTATTGGAATTTCTTGATAGATGAGTTTACTCATGCTAGTTTCCAGCCTGACCCGGGTGTTACTTTGATGTAATGCTCGGTTCAGACCGAGTATTACAAATTTTGTGGTAAGGACGTTCTGGAACTCAGGAGGCGAGTTGGAGGGCAGGAATGTATGGAGTGTTTTCTGTTGTGATATGTTATTGTATAACTAGGACATGTTGTTTAAAACTATCCAGTGATTTGTAATGGTTGTAACTCTGATGTATAAATATAAGTGTACTGATACAGTTCTTCTTTGTAAAATTGTTATTTATATGATATTATATTTTGATCCGATGCGAATGTGAGGTTTCTGTGTTTTGGTGTTTCTGTTTTCTTCTTTCTCTTCTTCTTTTCCCTAACTATCCGGAATTTTCACGATCGAAGATTTCGGGTCGTTACATTTGGTATCAGAGCTAAAGGTTAAGCGAGAACCTTGGCTCTGGTGGGATTACTCATTAAGGATACGGTCAATGGTACCCTAGAATGAGTTGAGTGTGTGTGTATATATATGAGAGCTTACTTGTTATTTTCTTATATAAATTTTTTAAATGATTTTATATAAGAATATATTTTGATATATAAAGCAATATTTCTTTCTAATAAAAATTAAGGGAATTGGTTGTTAAATTATTAGAATTAAATTAAGAAGTAATAGAAATACAACCAAACTGAAATTGAATAAAGATAAGTTTGAAATGAACTCAAACTGAAATTAAAATCTTGAATTTGGGAAAGAGTTTCAGAATAAGGTAATAATAAATTGGTTTTCAGGTATGATAATCTGGGTTATTATCATAAATAATTGTTGTGTTTAATAATAAAATGTGTATTAATGAGTAAGCAAAAATGAAATGTTTTAAGGGGGTATCCTTTAAATAAGTATGACATATAAATTGAAGTGGGTTTCAAACTATGAAGTTCTAAATTCTAAATTTAAATATTTGAAAATTGTTTTCAAAATGTTAAAGGAAATAATATTATTCAAACTATTTTGAATGTAATCTTATTTTAGAATAAGAAGTTGTTTGTAAACTTTAAAAGAATTTGTTTTGAATTAAAACCAAGGGTGGTTTAAATTTTAAAATTTGGCCTGGTGGGCCAAGAAGTATATATGTATATATGTGTGGATAAACATAATATCAAAGATGGTTTGAAATAAACTCTAAATATTGAGTTTTAAATCTGGAATGAGATATGATACCCAAAGTGATAAGTTTTTGAACTTAATAAGTGAGATTATTTATGAGAAGTTTAAAGTTTGAAATGGAAGTTCAAATTGGGTAAGGTTGACTAGATTAAGTAAATTGAGTTTAACTTGGGAAAAAGTTAAATAAGTTGGAATAATCAACCTGATTTAGAAATTTGAAGATGAAATTAAGATTTAACTTGGGAAGTTAAATGGTTGATTGGAATTGAGAGTTTGAGTGATCTCAAATTGGGTTTGAGATCCGAAAATTGGAAATGGATGGATGTTTTAAAATAATTGGATGATATTACCCTATTGTTATTAATAATCTTTAAACTATGAATTGGATTTGTTTAAAGAAATGGGGTGTGGTAATATATCCATTATTAAGGTAAAATGGAATCATTTTGGACTTAAGATTTGAAAGTTTAAGATAAAACTACAAAGGTTTGGTTTCAAAATTTAAATTTGATGATAAATTGAATTTCAAAGTTTTAGTTGTTTAAAAAAAAATATTAAAAAAAGGAGAGATTTGAATTATTAATTGAATTTTGAAATAAGTTGAAATGAAATTTGGATTCAGAATTAAATGATTTAAAGATATAAGTTGATTTGATTTAAAGGATTAAATCAATATTTAAAATTTTAACTCGAATTTATATAATTCGGGATGGTTTAAATTTGAAATTTGAATTGAATTATTTCAAACTAAATTTGGTTTGAATTAATTAGAATTGTTAATAAAGATGGATAAGTTTAAAAATTCAAATGGAAAATTTGAAATGGATTGATTTGAAATGAAACTAAAGTTGAATAAGTTCAAATTCAAATGGGAATTGGGATTTATTCAAACAGGAATTGAGATGATTTGAAATTAAAGTGGGTTCAATTTGAAGTTAGTCCAAATTGATTTGAATAATTTGGAATTGTAATTATAGTTGAATAGGTTTAAAATCAAATGGAATTTGATTTGAATTTGGAAAGAAATTGAGATTAATTTAACTTGAATTGGGGATAAATCAAGTTCAAGGGAAATTGAAGTTACTTAAATTTGAATAGAGTCGATTTAAATGGATGTGGAAATTTAAATTAAATTGATGGGAATGGAGATTGGAAATTAAACAGTTTGGCTCTGGTCTATTTTCAAATAAATTATTTTAATATAAACTGTTTTAAATCTATTTTCCAAACTATTTACTATACAACTTTTTTTTTAAAACCCAAGACTATTTTATATTTATTTTACAATTATTTTTGAAACTATTTAACTATTTTACAACTGTTTTATAAACTAATTACTATTTCTCAACTACTTTATAACTTATTACTATTATATAACTATTTTGCAATTATTTAAAATTTCTATAACTATTTGACTATTTTTCAACTATTTTACCATTACTTAACTACTTTACAACTATTTTACAAACTAATAATTATTTTTCTACTATTTATCTATTTTAAACTTTTCAAGCTATTTTCTAAATTTAAGCTGGACAGAGTTCAAACTGTTTTTGATTTGTTATCATTTGAGAAAACGATTAAAGTGGTAACCCATATGGGATTGAAGCAATTGGGAATAAGGGTATAGAAATCATAAGTAAATATGAATAGAAAAGAGAATTGATTTGGTTAATAACCAGTGAAGATAAATACGTAGGATGTACGTATATTATTCTATTCGCATAGTGATTTGATCCAGATTCGAGCACAGAATTTCGAGATAGTTACATCAATCCAAGTTAGGATTTTTCACTCGATTTGCGATGGCGAACCTGGATATGGATTTTTGATTGGTTCTGAATATTCTCTATCATAGTTATGACTATGCAAGGAGAATGACGGTTTCTGATCAAGAAACCAGATCTAAGTCCGCACGAGGAAGTCGGGAGGATATTACTAGTTCGGAAGTGAAATGTGTGAGCGATCAGATTGGTATAGCGTACGGATGATAAGTGTACATCGTAAAGTTTTGAATGAAACTGATATTGGAAAGAGTAGCCAAATTCTAATATTTAATTTTGAATAAAAAAAAGTTATATATCTTTTTTATGTAAGATAAATCTTCCCTTGTTGAATCTAAAGCCAGAAGAAAGGGTTTGAAAGATATTTGAAGTATAAAAAAAGGGGTTTTATACGATCCTGAAATGATCATAAGATTTTTCAAGGTTTTATATATATATATATATATATGAGAAGGATTTTAGAAAAGGTTTTGGAAACCTATGAATTTGGAAAAGGCTTTTTGATTTTTGGTTAAAATCAATTTTGGAATGTGGAAAGCCTTGTTTGAGAATTATCGATTTTGGGATAATCGACTTTGAGAAAGGAGATTTATACGAGATTCATACTAGATGTATGATTTGGAAGATACTATATGTGTATAGTATAAAGTGTTTTGAATATAGCTCTAGAGAAAAAGACGCTCCCTTGGAATGAACTTCTCAGGAGTACCATAGGTTGGTACCGCCTTGAGCCTCTAAGGGGGAGGTTCTAAAGTTGATCCTGTGAGGAGTTCAGACAAACTAGTTCCTGAGGATTATTGGGTAGCGAAAGCCGAGGGCGCTGATGCCTACAGAGGCATTTGGGTTATGTTGTGACGACAGTGTAACTCGATGTCGCTGCGATCTACTGTGTGGACCATAGCGGAAATCGTGTGGAGGTGAGTGTCAACGGTCTTCGTTTGATTTTGCCGAGAAGGCAACGTAACATCGATAGACTGCTATCTATGGTCAAGTGGTGTGGAGAAGTTTCATTCTTTTGGCAGCGAAAATCGAGAGCGCTGAGGCCTACAGTTATATGGGTTTTTGTTGTGATAGCAACGTAACCCCAGTTGTAGCCGCGATCTGTAGCGGGTTCCATGGTGTAATCGAGAGGCACGGAGACCTACAATTATCTATGGATTTTGTTGGGATGGCAATGTAACCATCGGGTTAACTGCGACCATGGATGGGGATGATGATTTCCAGAGCATTCTCACCAAAGATATTTCCTCTATTTCCAAAAATGTTTTCTATATCTTCAATAAAATTATTTTCCAAGTATTTTCGCTGGGTGTTGAAATGGGTTTGCTAAGTACTTATAGATTTTCAGTCCTACGCCTGATCAACGTACGACCGAATTTCTATGAGAACATGGATGGACTTGTTGAAACATCGAGTTATAAAAATGATATTTTTATAAAAACTATTTTAGCAATATTATATAGATTTTAAAGTGTTTTAAAAATGATCAAAGAATAATTTTCTGATAAATAGTATTTAAAATAAATTCTGGCTTTGTTCCTTTTCGAGGACGAAAAGATTCAAAGGGGGGAGGAATGTAATAACCCGGATTTCTAGGCATTGTAATTAATAATATAATTGGGTTAATAAATAAAAATACTGAATTTATAGATTGAACAGATAAGAATTCTAATAATAAAGGATATTTGGATATAAATAATTGAAACTGAATTTTTATATCTGAATAAGTAATTATTTGATAACCTCCTAATATTTATTTAGAATAGGAAAACTTATTACACTCAAATAAATTAAATTTGTGTTTGATTAGATAAAAATATATCAATAAAGGTTTTTTTTCTTTAAAATAAGATTGTTTTGTATTATTTTTCTTTAAAGGAAACGTATTTATATAAATTTATAAAAGCATTTACTTATTTACAAAGGTATTTATTAATTAGGGAAATTGATATAAAAGCTTCAAAGATCTTTTAAAAATAATATAAATATAAATTTTTACAAGTGTTAAGATATAAACCCTTAAAGTAACAAGTGTTAAGAAATTAAATAAGGTGAAAGACAAGTGTCACTAGTTTGATTTATTTTCTTTCATTTTAAAATTTATTCTAATTTAATCTATTAAACATTCACTTTCTATCTTCACAATCTTTTTCTATTTTCATTTCTAATAACAAAGAAGACACAAAACATGAACTTCATCTCTAAGACCAGAAACTTTTCGTGCAATCCAAAATTTGAAACCTTTCCTTAGAAAAAAATCAAATAATCCTGAAAATTTTCTCTAACCTGAATCTAAGGCCTGAAATTCATTCCTCAAGACATATGCAAACCAAAAGAAATATGAATTAAATCTGATGACCACTCCAATTTGCAGATCATCTCAAAAAAGAAAACAGACCTGTAAAGCAACAAACATGGGGAAAGCAAGATTCAAAGCAAACTTGTATCAACCTTACAAGTTTCCAAAGTTCGACTCTGAATCAAGCAACTAAATATAGTTCAGTAATCAAGCAGATCGAAAATCAGGATAGCAGCAGTTTTGTTGGGAAGCAAATGCTGCTCTGTTCGAAATGTAAGGTGAGTAAATTAGCATTTTAAAGCTTAAAGCTGTTCAACTTTGATTGCATATGATTAAACTTAAAGCATGTTGTGGAAAAAAAATTGTTTGCATGATTATAAATCTGTCTGTTTTTATATATAAATGAAACTGTTAGAGATTGAATATCTGTGTCTATTCATATATCACTGTTTTTACTTCAACAGGCTAAAAATATATATAAACAGGTTAAAAAAAAATCAATTTCTTCTTTTCCAATCCCCTATAGATTATGATCTTTAAAGAAAATTTGTTTCTTATCATAACATTTGATTTTTTAAAGATATATTTAAGCTAAATTAACCAGTTATTTTACTGGTTGAAGAGATTACAGTGAAATCTTACTCAAATTGGGAAAAATTGATCACCCTGATTTCATGATTTGATTATACAAGCTAAATCGTATTGAAAAATGATGAGTTTTGAGATTTTATTCGATATTTTTAAGTTTGGTTATATTAAGGAAATTTGGGTTGATCGGATTTTATTCGATTGTTGAGTGTCGTCGATCGGCAAGGTGTTGGAGGTCGGATTTGTTGTCAGAGATGGCTGGGATGAGGGTGGCCATGAGAAAAATAGGCTGGTGGTGAATCATTGGCCGTGGTGACCAGGGATCATCGGGATAGGGTTTAAGAACCCAGTTGTGGTTGATGATGTTGTTATGAATCGTGCGATAGCTAAGTGGGACCAGAATTGGTTAGAGTATGGGAGTTTGGTGCTTAAGTCTTCGGCGAAGGGAAGGACGGTGTAGCGGGGTCTCAGACGAACTGAGGTGGTGGCTCACGGTGGGTTTTCATTGAGAAAATTTTAGTTTCAGTCGAACAACTAGTTCGATTTCAATTTGAAGGGGGTTTCATGTTCTTGGGTGGTAGAGATCGATGGTGAGGTCGACGCCGACCTGATGGTGATCGCAGTATCGATAAGCGTCGCAACGTACGGTGGTGCACGTACATGCATTGACGCATGTATCAGTTGTTTATTCTGTAGTTTTCGCTTCAGGAAGAATGACGAACAACTCGGGTTGAACTCGAGTTTCGATGGGAGGTGTTTGGGTTTGGTTCGCTCGGGGGAAAGTAGGATTGTCTCGGGAAGTAATCAGGAAAAGGAAGCTTTGGCCCAGGTTGTTTGAGTGTTGTCGCGTGTATGATATCGAGTTTAATAAGTAAGGTAACAGTTTTTAATTTTACCCAGAAATTTTAATTTTTAAGGAAAATAATATATGGGCAGCTCGGGTTTAAGTTCAGGTAGATGATAGGATGTAATAAGTTTAAAATTTATCAAAATGAATAAGATAAACCAAGATCTAAAACAAAGTATTTGTAGTTTAAAAATAAGTTTTCAAAATTTCAATGTTTTGGAATTATTTGTTATGTGATTTTATAATTGGTAAAATCCCTATATGTTTTGAAAGATGATTCAAATGATGAAATTGAATCAGTATAAATTATTTAATAAGGATGGTAAATTGATATATGAAATCGATTAAGGGAATAATTTATTAATGTAATTAATTACAACAATTAATTAAAATATGATTAATTTCTTAAAGGTTAATTAACTAATCAATTGATGGTAATTATTTTAATTAAAGAATAATTGCTAAATGTGATTTAGTAAGTAATAATTACTTAAGGTAAGTAATTTAAAGAATTATTTTGTTAAGAATTAGTTTGTTAAGGATTAATTAATTTAATTTGTAGTTAGGGGTTAAATTAATTTCTAACAGAAGGATAAATTTGTTAAGAATTTATTAATTTTATTAATAAATTAAAGGTTAAATTAATTGAGAATAATTACCAATGGAATAATTACTTGATGGAAACTAACTAAAGAATAATTACTTAATGGGAGTAAATAAGTGTTAATTATTCAGTGCAATTAATTAAAGAATTTATTAATTAATTAAGGGTTTAATTAATTAATGTAAGTAACTAAGAATAAGTAATTGCTGAATGTGATCAGCCAAGGCTGATTAATGAATGTGGTAATTTAATTAAAGGCTATTTACCGAATGTAATTAGTAAGGATAATTAGGGGATGATAAATTAATGGTTTGTAATTAATTATTGTTAAGTAAGCAAGATTAAAAATAATTAAAGTAATTCATTTGACTGAATTAGTAATAGGTGACTAATTAATCTTGCTTATGAATGATTGGTCGATATTTCTGATATGAAATGTTTTTGATATGATATGTTTGTCTTGAAAATGATTATGTGATTATCTGTCGATGATGAATTGCTGTATAATAAGTGACATCTTGTATTTAAAGATGGAATTGTTTTTCACTTGAATAACAGGGGTTAGGATGGTATTGGATTCGAAGAGACCGGAGTCGGGTATTAGTAAATAACCAAAACCACTTCGATTCTTTATAGATTGATATGTGAAATCAATAAGCCGGAATGGAATGATTTAAGCGAATATGACCATTTAATCTAAGTATTAATACTTAGACATTGATATGTGAAATAAGTGATGTCTATAACAAATTGTGAATTTGTATATTGATGCGAGTTACCCTGGGTTTTAATTAAATTCTTTGTATTGGAATTTCTTGATAGATGAGTTTACTCACGCTGGTTTCCAGCCTGACCCGGGTGTTACTTTGATGTAATGCTCGGGTCAGACCGAGTACTACATATTTTCAGGTAAGGACGTTCTGGCACTCAGGAGGCGAGCTGGAGGAAAGGAACGTATGGAGTGTTTTCCGCTGTGATATGTTATTGTATAACTAGGACATGTTGTTTAAAACTGTCCAGTGATTTGTAATGGTTGTAACTCTGATGTATAAATATAAGTGTACTGATACAGTTCTTCTTTGTAAAACTGTTATTTATGTGATATTATATTTTGATCCGCTGCGAATGTGAGGTTTCTGTGTTTTGGTGTTTCTGTTTTCTTCTTTCTCTTCTTCTTTTTCCTAATTATCTGGAATTTTCACGATCGAAAATTTCGGGTCGTTACATCTATACTTGTGAGATTCGAGATCGTGAATCCAATTCATGTTCATCTCTTGTTTTATATAGCCTTGAGGCTCATCTTTCTCTTTTAGACCGCATCCTTGAAGCTCAAAAGCATGATCCTGAATTGGCTCATCTCAGCCAAAGTTGTGGGGATAAAAATAAGGTTAATGGCTTGAAATACTTTGATATTGATGCTTGCGGAGGCATTCGAAAATTTGGTAAACTTATTTTGCCAAATATTAGTGATCTTCATAAAGACATTTTAGAAGATTCTCATCGTTCTAAATTTACCATTTATCCCGATAGCAGTAAAATGTATGCGGATATGAAACGACTTTATTATTGGGATGCAATGAAATTTGATATTGCTAACTTCATTAAGTGTTACATGACTTTCCAATCGTAAAGGCCAAGCATCAGAGGCCTGGTGGGATATTGCAAACTTTGGACATTCCTATTTGGAAGTGGGATCAAGTTTCCATGGACTTTATTTACAGTGTTCCCCTTCTCTATTCGAGTCATGACAATCTATGGGTGATAGTAGATAGACTTACAAAATCCACCCATTTTCTTCCCGTTCGGTCCAACCGGACCGTACCCTTTTTGACTAAACTTTATGTCAAAGAAATTGTTAAATTGCATGGAGTCCCTACTTCTATTATTAGCGATCGTGTTCCATTATTTACTAGTGGATTTTGGCAGGGTCTTCAAAAAGTTTTAGGAACGAAGCTTAATTTTAGCAACGCTTAACATCCTCAGTCCGATGGACAAACAGAGCGTGTGAGTCAAACTCTTGAAGATCTTCTTCGTGATATGTTTTTGATTTTGGTGGAAGTTGGGAAGATCATATTCCTCTTGTTGAGTTTTTTTTTACAATAATAACTTCCAATCTAGTATTGGTATGGCACCTTTCGAGGCACTCTATGGAAGGCCATGCCGACCTCCTTCGTGTTGGCTTGAAGCCAGTGAGAATCTGGTTTTAGGTCCAGATTTTATTCATGATTCCATAAAAAAGATTGAGCTTATTCTTCATACGATGAAAGAAGCTCAAAGTAGACAAAAATCCTATGTTGATTACCAAAGGAGGAATTTAGAATTTTCTGTTGGAGATTTGGTGTTCATTCGTGTTTCACCTATGAAGGGTGCTGAGTGTTTTAGTCGTTCGAGAAAATTAGCACCTCGACATATTGTCCCGTTTCCCATCACTAAACCTATGAAGGGTGTTGGACTCAATTTTCTGCTATTCATGATGTATGCCACGTTTCTCAACTACAGAAATGCCTTAGAGATTCCAATTCTATTCCTAAGCCCAAAATTATTAAAGAAATAGAGGTTTCACCTAATTTGACTTATAAGCAATATCTTATTCGCATCATTTCTATGGAGGTTAAACGCCTTTGAAATAAAGATGTTCTGCTTGTGAAAGTTCAATGGTCCTCAAATTCTAAGGATTGTTCTTGGGAATCCAGAGAATTCATCGAGCGAATATATCCGGACTTACTCTCACTTGCTCCTTATGGTGAACTTCTCACTTTAAAATATTCTTTTATGTTGTTATGTCTTAGAGTGGTTGTTACTCTTTATTTTCTTATTAAGTATCGCAAGGACGCAATTTCTTTAAGGAGGGGAGTCTGTAACAACCCGTATATTTTACGATTGAATATTTAAATGTTTTATTTAAATACAGCATCATTAGCCGGATTAAATTCCAAAATGTGACTATTTTAAACAGTCGAATCCGAACTCGAGACCACTTCCATTGAGTTTAAAATGACATTCACAACTTATTTAAGTATAAACATCAATATATTTGGAGTTGATTTGGATTTTGGTATTTTCATTTGGTTTGGGTGAGGTTCTAGCCCATTAACCCAATAAGTAAACCCAAAATCTTTTACCTAATAGCTCTCACTCCACTCCTCTTCATTCGTTCATTCCATTTTCTAAATTCCTAACACTTAAACCCTAGGGAGAGTGGTGGGAAGAGGAAATTAAAATTCCTAATCCCTAGCTTCTCTTAGGAATTCAAATTCAAGTTTCAAAATCAAGGAGAAGCTTAGCTAAGCTCCTCTTCATCTTCTCCATCTCAATCCCTCTTCAATTCTTTATTTTTTCCTATAACCTAACTTAGGAAAAACTTTGTATTTGATAATAGATTGAAGATTCTAGAGGTGTAGTGAAGAGGACTTAGTCTTGCTTTGTTTTTGAGCTTTTCATTCGTTGTTTTTAAGTTTAAAGCTGAGTTCTTGAACTCACATCCATGTCTATAGTTTTCATTGTTGTTAAGTATGAATTCCTAACATCTATTTCATGTTCAATTGCGTTTGATTTGAATTGATTTGATGGATTTTTCAATTTTTGTTTTGAAGTCAAAATCTTTAAAGATCCTATCTTGGATGTTTGGACATATTATTTGGAGTGTATCGCAGAGCCTATAGGGCTGGGTTGTCGCTTGGCATAAATCCCTAGCCTCCATCGCTCGTCCGATCGCCTCCGATTCGATTTGGCCGTCATTGGCCTAGGCAAATACTGCCCAGGCCAGGAAACCAGAGGGTCTTCTGGAGAAAAAACTAGAAAAAGAAAGATAAAATTAAATTCCATAGCCTAGGACCAAACATCTAGTTAAATCCAACCAGATCTAGGTAGCTTCAGAAAATAAAAAGGAAAAAAATACAAATTTCTAGAACCATGGTCAGACGTCTGGTCTTGTTGAATTTTTCATGTTTTTCCTATTTTTGAGTGGATTTTCAATTTCCATCGATTTTTGTTGATCCGGTTAGTTTTTGTCATTTAATATCGACTTTGACGACTTCTTTGTTGGATTTTCGTGAATATCCATTTGATGGATTTTATATGATTTTTATGGTTTTAATTCACGTCGTCGAATGTGGATTTTTGGTGATAGATTATTTTTACAATTATTTCTATGATTTGTTACTTTAAAATATAAAGGTTTTTATACTAGTAGTAAATACAAAAACTCTTTCACAAAACCGATTTGAACACTATTTTGAATACAAAACTCGTTTTAAAACCGTTTTCCAATCTATTAGTATATATAAAGTTTTACCTCATTCGTATGAGAAATCCAATTAAGCGACTTAGCAAAATAAGTGGTATGAAACGCTTGCATTTACTTCATCGGTTAATTCTTGGACTTGTTCGATTGAAATTTCATGACAATTTTCGAGTGAAAATCTACAATCTATTCGTAAATATTTAAGTTTAGCAAGTGGTTATGTGATATGAAGCTAAACTCATTTATTTACTAGCTTACCGTAATTTACACTTCTTTTTTATCAATGATGATCATTTGGTATTTCGAGTGGAAATCTTCAGTTTGTTCGTAAATATTTATGTTAACCTAGTTGTTACGGGACATGAAGTTAAACTCATTCATTTACTAGCCTGGTGTAATTTACACTTATTCGGTGGAGCTTCGGCTCAGTTTGGTGGGGTAGCGACCCATGGTCTTTTGACCGTTCATGGAGCAATCGGCTCAATGAATCGGTGCATGGGGCGTATATTTTTAGATGCATCTATGTTCGGCTCATTTGTCCCTAAGGGGGAACTATACCCTTTTTTTATGGGTTAGCGACCCATAGGATAGCGTCCCATTTGTGATATTTGTGTCGGTAAGTTTTCGTGCTCCCGTTTGTGATAGGCCTCCCCTTCGTGTTTTTTTAGATTCTAATCATTGATTCTAGAATTTGCGTCTCACCAATTTTTGTGATTTGCATTGATATTATTGGAACACAATTTATCATTTTTTTGATTAATGACATGATATATAAAATATTTTGCGTATACTAATCATTTATGCAGGAGATTTGTTGCAGATTCGTATTCAGAGTATTTAAAGCTGTTAGTTTCTAGTCTAGAGTCTATATATCATTTAGTAATTTGTTAAAGTATCTCCTAAATTGATATTTATATAAAATCATAGATACATATGCATAAGAATGCACAGTCGGCTGAAAACAGCCGGCTGAATGCTGAAACAATTTTATAGTTTCACAATATTCAGCCGGTGAATGAAAAAATTCAGGCGGCTGAATCTGGCTAAAATTAGCATACTTTCTTTCTGTCTTTGATTTGTTTCAATTCAGATGTCTGAATTAATAAATTCAGATGGCTAAATATTTCTAACTACTATTTTTCATGAATAGACGCTTCTCTTCATCGAAGAGAACGTCTTCAAAATCAATGGTTGCACCTGTTCTTTACAATATAATTTTTAATTTATGGTTGCAACCTTTTAAACTCTATAAATAAATTTCAGAATTCAATAAAAAAACTAACTGAAACTGATTTTAATATTCTTGAATTCTTATCTATTCCCTATTTTCAAACTGCACTCAAACTGCTTAATTCTTTGATCATTGATCACTCTATCTTCAACTATTCTCAGGCACGTTATACTATATATATATCATAAAGGAGAAGATTATAGGAAGATTGTACTTAATTGACTTATCGGTGCTATTCAAAGAGCATACTATAGTCAGATACTTTTGTTATTTGTAAAGAAGTCATGTTCGGTTTCTCAGGCGGTAGAAGTCCTATTAGAATGCTTAGACGGTAGAAGTCCTGTTCGGTTGCTTAAGCGGTGTAAACCTGTTCCTCCGGGTTAAGTGAGGGATGCTAGTTTAAATCCAGAAGGAGTTTAGGGCTGGATGTAGATTGGGAGTTCGAACCGGTATAAAAATCTATGATGTCATTTACTTTACTGTTTTTACTATTTACTTACTTATTCCGCTCAAGTAGTTTATCCATATTACACGATCCTACAGCACATAAACTTTCATTTGGTATCAAAGCAATGCCAAAGATTTTCTACTTTTCTATCCGAAAGAATGTCCTTTTGAGTTAGTTTCATATAATGATGCTGATTTGGAGGATGTCGGACAGATCGGAAACTAGGAGACTTGTCATTTCATTGGCAGTCCTTAATCTCTTTGTTTGGCAAGAAATAGAATTGTGTTTCACTTTCAACTTGTGAGGCAGAATATATTTCTGCAGCTTTAGCTTGCGCTCAAGTCATTTATATGTAGCAAAGACTTCAAGATTTTGGTGTTAATATATCTAGATCTACAATTTTTTGTGATACTACTAGTGCTATTAACTTATTCAAAAATCCTGTAAATCATTCACGAACTAAACATATTGACATACGTCATCATTTTCTTCGTGATAATATTGAAAAGGATTTAGTCGGACTGGAATTTGTATCCTTTGAAAATCAATTGGCAGGTATATTTACCAAACCTTTAAATGTAAATATATTTATAAAATTAAGAAGAGAGTTAGGAATTGTATTAATAAAGGATTTATAATTTTGATTACTAATTTTTTTTCCAATACTCAAACTTGGGATCTCTACTTAGAAGTCTAGTGTTCTACCACTTTACTACTCCTTTCTTTTTTCACTTTAGATGGTTTGCATTTTTTTTCTATTTACCTTACATTTCTTTTCCTCCAGCCAAATTTTTCTCTAGTTCTCATTAAAGTAACCACAAATCTTTTTTACTATTTATAAATGTCTTTACAGATATATACCTCTACTAAACTTCCCTATTTTGACATTAGTTTTTAAGCAATTTTTTTTTACAAAGTTTCAAAAACATTTCACAAAATATCTTCCTAGCATAATTCTGAATCCTCTGCTCTATCGTTTTCTTCTTCTAGTTCGGGATCGGTGAATTTACCAACTCCAACACCAATTTACGAAATAGTTCCAATTATTTACACATATTGGTTGTACTCCACCTATTAAAAGAACGAGGCGGTCTTTATTTTTTGGTTCACAGTCTACCAAAGAGAAAATAGATGATATTCATCACTACCAAAGGGAAACAATGGAATTACAGTGCAAACTTTTTTTATGAACAAAGAGTTAATGCCAAGCGTTTAAGCTTTTTGGAACAAATTGTTTTAAAATTCTGTGGTTTTTTCTCCTAAAACACAGTTCATCAACTGTCTCCTGTTCGTTCTCCAATTCGTCCCAATCTTTGGGAACCATCACCGAAACATCCACTAATATCTTCGAATTCTTAGGAATGCGGCAATAGATGGTCACCACTTCAACCATTTCAAGAGAACACAAAGATATAACCAGATGAACATCACACTCCAAGCTCATCTTCCAAATCTATTTAATTTTTTATATGCTTGTTATTAATATGTATCTTTTTTTTATCTAAATTGTTTAAAAGTTATTTACATTGTTTATATACATATATTGCTACAAAAGGGTGACAAATGTTTCTATAAAAATTCAACTGGCTGTTTAATGAAACAGACGGTTGAATATTATGGAAGAATATCTTTTGCCTAAGATTCAGATGACTGAATCAATGCAAACAGCCGTATGAATTAGTTCAAAAATGAACTATTTCATTACGGGTTGAGGTCTATATTAATTCAGACGGTTGATTCAAATTCTTCAGCCGGCTGAATTCCTTCTGAGCCATTTTTTCTCTTGGTCCTACATTCTTTTCTTCCACTTTTTCCCTTACTTTTTACCCATTATATATTCATCTTTTCATTTCTTACCTATTCATTTCAGATCCCAAGCAATTTTTTTCAAAACTCTACATCTTCTACTTCTCAATTTTACTCTGTAATGGCTCCAAGAACCTAACACATAAGAGAATCCACTTTCGGTCCATCCGAAGATCAAATTCGATATTGGATTTGGAATGATGTTGCAATCTCCAGATTCAGTTCTACGTAAAACTCTAATATCTTTGAAGGGGCTTTCATGAAATTTTCGGATTTTGCAGCTTATAAAATTTGAGAATTGGCGGTGCAATTCCACTTTGATAATCTAATAGGGTGTCCTCCAAATAATGTCAAAATTAATCATCTTTTGATCAAACTCTTTCTTGCTAATCTAAATTTTGATCACCATAATCAACAAAATCGTCAAGATTATGTTTGGTCAATGGTTTGTGGCATTAAAATTTCTTGCCTTTACGAAGATTAGGCAATATTTTAAATTATCCCTATCAAGGTGTTGAGATAAATGATATTGAAGTTGATATGCATCATAGAGATGAAGTTTCACATCTTTTCTTGTCCGGTCAACTTACAAATTTGAGTGCTTTAAAATCTAACAACTTAAGGCCTCAAACATGCCTTATTCACCATGCATTCATTCGTTCTCTACAACCTCGAACGCAAAGTTATGAAAAAGTATATAAAAGAGATTTTCAAGCCCTCTATTCCATCTATTCCAACCAACAAGTGAATTGGGGTAAAATCATTTTAGACAAGTTTTAAGACATCACAATCAGAATAAAATATAAGACCATTCATTACCGTTCTTATATTTTGCGTATCCTTCTCAACCTTGGCATTCCAAGCTCGACTCTGAAATTTCAAGAATTAGTGAGTTAAGCGAAAAAACCTTAGGATAGATGGGCCTTCCTCAACAGCCTCCTCCATAAAAAATCATCTCTTTTCAATAATGGTCTTAAAATATTCAACAAGGTGTTCCACAACCTCGTGATACTAATGTTACCTCCTCTGCACACCAACATGAAGAAGAAGAAGAGGACGATGATTCAATTCAAGAGATTGGCCCTGACACACCCTCCAGACAAGCTATCATCACTCTCTCCCGAAATCAATACAAACTCCATCGGGATATTAAGGGTCTTGAAAAGAAAATGGAAAAGAAATTCAACTCCATAAAAGGTTGTCTAAATAAAATATGGGATATAATTACTTGCTCCAAATCTTCATCAAGCGAAGTTCACAATCCATCTCCTTTTCAATGGTCATCTTCAAGTTCGGATTCCAATGATGATCAGCCTTCCCTGTCTACCCAATTTTAATTGTTTTTATTTCTACTATTTTTTAATCAAACTTCTATGATGCTCTACCTAGTTATTTATGTAATGATTGTATGGATATTGTTATTTTCAGTGATAACATCTTGAGATGAGTTATTTATATCATGTAATCTTTATTTGATTCTATGCATTTCTTTCTTTTTGTCGATGAAAAAGGAGGACAAAGTTAAATATTTGTGCATATTGACAGCGGGAGTAACAATGTTAAAGTAAGTACTTCTCTAAATATATCATTTCTACTTATATAGTTGTCATCATCAAAACGGGGGTGAACGTTGGAACTCAATTTATCATTTTTTTGATTAATGACATGCTATACAAAATATTTTGCGTATACTAATCATTTATGTAGGAGATTAGTTGCAGATTCATATTCAGAGTATTTAAAGCTGTTAGTTTCTAGTCTAGAGTCTGTATATCATTTAGTAATTTGTTAAAATCTCTCTTGAATTGATATTTACATAAAATCATAGATAGATATGCACAAGAATACACAGAAGGCTGAAAACAGCCGGCTGAATGCATTCATTCAGCTGGTCGAATACTGAAACAATTTTATTGTTTCACAATATTCAGCCGGTTTGATGAAAAAATTCAGCCAGCTGAATTTGGCTAAAATTAGCCAGTTTTCATGCTGCCTTCGATTTGTTTCAATTCAGATGGCTGAATTAATAAATTCAGCCGGCTGAATTTTTCCGACTGCTATTTTTCATGAATAGATGCTTCTCTTCATCGAAGAGTAACGTCTTCAAATCAACGTTTGCACCTGTTCTTTTCAATATTATTTTTCATCTATGGCCGAAACCTTTTAAACTCTATAAATAGATTTGAGAATTCAACAAACAACTAACCGAAACTAATTTTAATATTCTTGAATTCTTATATATTCTCTATTTTCAAACTGCTTACATTCTCTGATTATTGATCACTCGATCTTCCACTATTCTCAAGCACATTATACTATATATCATAAAGCAGAAGATTATAGGAAGATTGTACTTAATTGACTTGTCGGTGGTATTCAAAGAGCATACTACAGTCAGATACTTTTGTTATTTGTAAAGAAGTCATGTTCGGTTGCTTAGGTGGTAGAAGTCTTATTCGGTTGCTTAGGCGGTAGAAGTCCTGTTCGGTTGCTCAAGCGGTGTAAATCTATTCCTCCGGGTTACGTGAGGTTGCTAGTTTAAATCCAGAAGAAGTCTGGAACTGGACGTAGAACGGGAGTTTGAACCAGTATAAAAATCTCTAGTGTCATTTACTTTAATGTTTTTATTATTTACTTACTTATTCCGCTCAAATAGTTTATCCATATTACACGATCCTATAGCATAGAAACTTTCAGATATGTTTTTTCAATATTCAGACTTGGTGAAAGAATATGATAATTTTTATTGGGTACTTGAGAAAATTTGAGATATCGTATGGCTTTCATTATTATCAAATATATACTTGTCATAGTATGGCATTATTGTTATCATATTTTTTTTTCATATCTATTATCATGTCTCATCTTGTATGATATTTATAGCTAGATTGATCCGTTTATTATTTTCCTTGTTAAATAATACTCGGCTCAGGCCGAGGTGTTTCAGGTGCTTCCACTTGACTTCTTAGCTGGGAGTAGCTTCTGACTTTTGATTAACTACTTTAGCTTTAGGTTAGTAGTTTTTGTTTTTATACATTCAAGATAAAGACTCCTTGATGTATACTTATTCTTTTGTCTAGCACTTATACCTATTCTTTTTTGATGTAGTGGATCTTATATGGCCATCACTTTGATGTTCACTTCTGTATGTTATATTCATATCTGTTTCCGCCTTAGCGATATGAATATCTGTGACTGATTTTGTGTTATGCTTATTTCATATTTGTTTTCGAAGGCGACATAGCCAATATATAGTAGCTTTGAGTTTGTATTGAACATGTCAGATTTCCTTTTGAAATGAAATGCATGTCATACTATCTGACATATCAGTACTCGCACAAAGCAATTATACAGTTGGTCGCTCCTCAACAGCCTTATTCTTCATGTTAGTCGATGATATTACCCTGTAATGTCCTTGTCTAGTGTGAGTATAGAGGTGGGGCGTTATATGGATACCTTTCATTTAGAAGTCGAGCCACGACAATGTTAGAAGTGGCCGTGATCAACGAGGATCATTGGATGGAGATGGTTTAACTTTAAATAAAAAGAGCAAATTTATTCTCTGGTGAATTCGCAATTTTAAAGGAAAGATAATATTGCTTTGAACGTGGTAAAGGTATGGTTGAGAGTATGGGGGTATGAGTAAGGTATGGTAAATATATTATTTTATTCTAAAATATCAGGTAATAAGCATCCAAAAATCTTGAACTCTAATCGACGCATGCCGCTTGGCGTTTTATATGGAAACCCTTATTCTGAGTAAAAAATAGAACTAGTCTTGAGACCTAATCCAATCGTATACAGAAGATGGCTTTGCAAACCCGGTTATATTATATTAATTTATGAAATTAGTTTTTCTAAACTTTTCTAACTTGCATGACTTAATGATACATCCCATTGTCATGAAATATATTAAAATACAATAGTACACTATCACAGATCCAATGAAACTAGTTTTGTCGAAATTCGATAGTGTGCTAGAATGTTATTTTTACAAGTTAGTTAAAACAAATTGTTATTAAAACTAATTTATTCACTTTTATTTAAATTCAAAATTTACTCCCTTTATTCTTATTCATACGGAATTTAAATCAACTTTCGAAACCATTTTCATTCACATAAATTCAAGATTGAATTAATAAAAAACATCAAATATTCATATAACAACTGCATTTGAAATTCAAGTTATTTAAAACTTTTCAACATTTAAAATCAACTAAATATCCTAAATTCGAATGGCTAAAATTTGGGTCATTATAGATGTGGTGTAGGGAAACAAGGGAGGCATAGATAGTGTACTGTGTGTACATATGAGTTATATTGATTTTGAAAAGATTTTGGGTACCAGACTGTACAATACCGCAACCGTGTACGATTCACGAATGATAGGAAATAAAAATACAATTGCGCACAACAATGTGACATGATCTCACAACAGGAATAAAACACACCGGTTATCAACTTCCGTTAAATTTCAAAAATGCCAACGTTTGCCATAAAATACGTCAAATGGAAATTCAAATTATTTTCAGATTAAAAATTTTGGAAAAATTCTATAAATTAAACTAAATACACGTCATCGAAAATCAAACAATTATTTTAAGCTTACATTTAATTATAAAAACCCTAAATTGAATATTTAAAACTAATTAAATATTTAAAAAATTAAAGTGATGAAATTTCGGATCGTTGCAACGTTGATGTTTAGTTAAAATATTTATGACACACTTTTTGAACTGTACAGGTGTCGTGATAGCAATTTTCGCTACACAATCACTTATAAAATACCATCTTCTTAAACCTTTATGTGCGTTGAACTTGTGCTTGTATTTTTACTAAATAAATGTTTAGCGTCGTTTTTGCACTTTGAAGGTTGTTTAAACTATATTTTCAAATATTTTCAAAATTCCAAAAATAAAGGTTAAGTTTTGATTTAAAATTTATAAAAAAGTTATAAATTTGATTTATTATCTTCCAGGGTAATTAATATTGTCTAAAATTTGTAAATGATTATAAATTTGACTAATTACCTTTTTGGATAATTAATATGCTTAAAAATTGATAAAGGAATTATATCAATTATCTTTCTGGATGATTAACATTGTTTAAAATTTATAAAAGTATTTGAATCTATTTATTACTTTTTGGAATAATAATGTTGTTTTTAAAAAGTTACAAATGATAGTTTATAGACGAGAAATCTGTAAAAAGGGAATGTTTAAAAATAATAATAAATGTAAATTGTTTTGGGTTTAGAGTAAATAGTGTTTTAATGATAAATGATTTTGGTTCTTCTTTTCAGTACACTTTGAAACATAATTTTCCTCTTTAAAGGGTATTTTTAAAGTGGTTTACAAATATTTGTGATATGAAAATAAATCACAAGTTGTATAGGATCTAATTCCTATATACAATTTCTGGGTGATAGGTGTATGGGATCTAATTCCTATAAACAATCATTGTTTACTTTCGATAGTTGATTTCTTAACTATCAATATTGATATCATTCTTTGAGTTTCATCAATCTAAGATGATTTGTAACTCATTTTGAGCATTGACATCAAACATCGTGGATTATTAAAACCAAAGAGAGAGGGAAAGCCAAGCTATGTAGGTTGCACCCATTAGGATATATTCATATTTATCTAGAAAATTTATTGCTAGCATGCATGCGTTGATGTAAATATATTTAAATTCCTACGGATTTAAAGGGTCCAACTTGAAAGTTCCCAAGAGTGATGCATGTTTAGTGTAGGCTTTCATGTATGTTTTATCTAGAGATATACTTTTGGTGTAGGTGGCGCACCCTCCTAGTTATGTTGGATAAATTCATATTCCATGTTCTATTTGAACCTTGGAATTAATCCTTTTTTCTTTTGTGTTTCGTCAATCCAAGATGATTTGTTGATTATTTGAGCATTGTTATCATTTGTTGGAAATGGCTAAAAATAAAGCACGAGTAGAGGCTAAGTTATGTGGGATTGTTCCCACTAGAATAGGTTATGCTTTCGAAGCTGTGAAATACTCTAATTCTCTGTAAGGTTCGTAGGGTCTAACTTGGAGTTTTCAAGAAAACCACGGAGAAAATGATCCTCTCGAGTATATTGTCTAATCATTGTTGGAAAATTTTCACTTTCCTTATTTAATTCAAATCTTTGAATTGTTTCTTAATTGCATCGAGAAGCATTTGGAGCTCTTCTTGATGTTATATTATTTATGAACATTCTTTATTTCGGATTTTGATCCTGTCTGTGTTCATCCTTTCTTATTTGGATGATTATTCTAATTTGTTTACAATTTCTTCATGTATGGAAGTAGTTTTTGTGAGATAAAATCCCATTCCACGTTTCATGGCATGGTCTCATAGAACTATTAAATATTCACTATATTACTTGAGTTTTCTCACGTTGGTTTCCAGACTGATCCAGGAGTTATTTTACTATGATGCTCAGGTTAGACTGAGTATTTTTTTATATTGTCATTGGTGTGACATGGAGCTCGTGGAGTAGAGCCGGATGTTCACTTGTCATAATATTTTTATTTTCCACTATATTATTTATACCTATCAACAATTATAAAGTCAGAAATTTATAACAGTTCAGCTGATGATGATTATTTTTAAATCCGATATACATTGTATCTTAGAGTGATAGTTTATACTATCTCTATTATATTATATGTTGTTGTTTCCATTATGATTTTTTGTTTCTTTTATTGTTTCTATGTTGTTCTTTTTATTTTAACTTAACAATCTGCCTTTTGGACGATTGGATATTTGACATTTGAATATCGTGGATACATTTGGTGTCGACCTACGATGGTCGAAAAACGGGTCGTTACAATTGGTAATAGAGCTGCAGCGTAAGTTTGGCATTGGTAGAGTATGGCTCACTGGAGATAGGATAAGTGACACCCTATTATGAGTTTGAGAGTATTTTATATACATGAACCTATTTGTTATTGCTATAAAAGCGTATTATGTTAATCGGTCTGTTGAGTTCTTTATGAATTCTGGTGAAGTTATGGACGTCGCAGTGTCGGTAGGGATTTCTAAATACTTGAACAAGGCCAACAGACACGATATTGATTTTTGAAAATTTGGCAAATGAAATATTTTACCTAGGATTATATATTTTATATATATAAAGAATAATTTTCAAATTTATATAGTTATTTATAGTGATTGTTCGGTAATGATAATAATTATTTATTTATTATCATTGTTGTTTGATTTGTCATGCTCATATAGTTTAGGATCATTGACTATTATTTTCTGATTGTTAAGTTGTGTTCGGCTTATTTAGGAGCATTTATCACTTTGATTTTAAAAACGGACCCCTTGTGAATGAAGTTTCATAATTTGACTATAAGGTGTTCGGAGACAATCTTAAATTAAAAGTCATCTTTTAATAATGTTGAGTTAAAGGTAAAACTTTTAATAATAGTTATTTAAATTAATCCAAAAAGGAAGACAAGACATTTAGAGGATAAATTTTTAAGAAAATTTATTATAATAAAGTAGAACTATTATAATATGACATAGGGTTATATAAAGGAAACTTTATGTAAAGTTTGTTTATAGAATGTGTTTAAAAAAAGGACCTTTGAATTGAAATCCTGGAGTTGTTCGAAAATGATTTCAAAATGATTTTTAAGAAAATTAATGGCAATATTACTTGGAAATATTTATGAGAATAAATATTTCAAAAGAAAATTATATAAATATAATTTATAATTAGAGTTTATAAATAAAAAGGGATTTAAAAAGAGAATTTGAGAAGTTGAATTCCAGTGTTTTCAAAGTTTTAGAGAAATAATAATAGTATTATTTATAAGTATTTGTGTATAGAAATATTTTAAAAGGGTTTTAAAAGGGATAAGAAAGCACTGAACTCATTTGTGTAGATGGAAAATAATTCTGGTGATGACTGCAGCATTATCGATTTTCATTTTCGGGTTTCTAAGAGGGGAAATGCTACCATAATAATTTGCTATAGGGTTGTTATGGGAAAATAAATTTTGTTTGAACTCCAAAAGTATAATTTGATATACAAAAGGAAGACAGGTATATCATTATTTCAAAAAAGATTTGAAAAAATATTAGCCATTTAGTTCTTAAGTTTCTTGAAAGGAAAAAAACTTAAAATAAAAAGGTGTTTTGATAAATAACTTGATAAATGAAAAAAAATTAAATCATGAATAAAAAAGTGATAATTTAACTCAAATTTTGAATGGGTTTATTTGGATAGGAAGGTTATAATAAACATTGTTTTATTAAAACCATAGTTTTGTTAATTGTCTAAGTTGTGTAAGCTATTTTGTATTACTGGGCCGACTAAATAAACACCTTCCCTTAGAATGCTCTAAGTTAAAAGGGTCGAAGTAGTCGACTCAATTTCAAGATCCATATTTTTTTGAGCCTGCAATTGAATTTAAGAAATAACAGTAACAATAATAATAATAAATAAAATAAAATTGACATTTTCTATATACTTTTAGGATCTAGAGGAGTATCATACAAGTAAATAAGAGTGGAATAAATTTTTAACCTAATGTTTTATAAAGATGCGACTTTATAAAATGTTAATAAACTTAAGTAAAAATTTATGGTGCAATTCATAATAGTTTAAGTATTCAATGAAATACTATAAATGAAAATGAAAGTAATTTAAAACGAGATTGGTGTAATTAAGAAACTCATCAGATTTAGTGTGTGTGTTATACGTAGATCATCTTATTCGCATGGGTTTTGATCTAGGATTCAAATACATATCTTTGAGTTGATTCACACCGGTCCGAAAAAGGATTTCTCACTTGATTCTTGTCAGCAAACACATGATTCAAATTCATGATATGATAATGAAGTTTTCTATCTTAGTATATAGCTATGCAAGGAGAATCGAGACTTCTAATGAAGGGACCTGATCAAAGTCTGCACTAGGTAGGTCGAGTGAGCGATACTACTTTGAAAGCGAAGTCTATGTATCCAAGCAAATGGTCAGATCATATATTACGTAGAATCATTTATGTACACCATATTTTCTAAAGTAAATTTATGGACCTATTGTGCAACTTAAGAAAGTTGCGAACCTAAGAAAAATTCTAAGTCTTTTTTTAAAGTCACTAAACATTTTAAATATTGCTAAGTGTTAGTTTATTCTCTTATGGAATTTTATTTGGTTGATAGTATGATTTTATACACTATGGTTTATAAATTTGTTGTCCATTAGGACTTTAATCTTGAAGTTTTTGAAAAAGTGACTATCAAAGAATTTGTAAAGGAAATAATAGTAGCATTATTCTAAAACTTTGGTGAAATATTATTATTTTAGGATATTTGAAAAAAAACGGTCCGGTGAGATGGCTTTTCAAATATTTTAGGTTATGATTAAAGGAGGGCGATGGGGAGATTTTCGGCTTGGAAGTATCGTCAAGTATATCTGTTTACTCTAGTTGTTGTTTAAGTAAGAATCGGAATACCACTGGATGCTCCATTTTATTTTTATTCTAGAGTTATACCATGCTTTAGTATGAGGAGCCCCTCCTTTTCATAATTGATTTTGATTTTGATTTTGATTTATTTCGCTTTGGAGGAATTTAATGTATATTTTGAATATAAAAACCCGGCATTTAGTTCTAAAATTTAGTTTTGAAAAGGTTGGATGCTTAGTATTTTATTATGGAGTATTCTCTTTACTTTTTTGCATATGATTACTGTATTATTGATCTTGTTATTGCCTATGATAGAAAGTACATTGCAAATAAAAATCAAACACATAAGAGGTACGTAGTAGATTTAGAAATCGGCATTTTAAATTAGTGATCATTTTATGCCCTATATATAGGAGGCCGCTTGGCTTTTGTTTCCTTTTGTTGGTTTAAGCCAGTTGTGGTGGGTTGTGTTTTTTTAAATCTAGTCTCGCAAAGGAGGTGCTGCCGAAATTTTCTATAACATGAAGGATTTAAAAAGTTTAATAACTTATTTTAATTAATAGCTTTTAAACTTAAAGGTTTACGTACATATTCTTCCTTTGGGGATTTCGGGGGCGAAATCTTTTAAGGGAGGGAGAATGTAACATCTCATAATTTTTTTCCATTTTGATTTTCAATATTTAATTGATTTTAAATATTGAAATAATTAGGTTTTTAAAGTTAACAACTTATATTCATATACAGGTATTATTTAAATATTTGAGTTGAGAATTAAATATTTGAATTGTGGATTATATAGTAATTAAATGGATTTTATAGACTTATTTAACTCCTTTTACTTAATAAATGATAATGGCGGACCCATTTGTAAATTTATTTACAATAATAAATAGTTCATGTAAAAAAATAAGAAAATCAATTGTTAATAAAATGATTTATTTTTAATGAAGTATTTTTAAATGAATTTATTATATTTTTCCACAATTTTCAATTGGAAAATAACTATATTTTCATTTTTTGTATTTTATGGCAAATGATGGTATTTGTGAAATTTCACAAATTAAATAGTCTATGCATTTTATTTTTGATTTGGGCTCGCGTCATAATTTGGTGTCGATCGTATTTTTATTTATGTCATTCGCGGTTCATGCGCGAATAGGATGTTGTGTAGCGGGGTACCATGAAACTTTTTTTTAACCTTTTAAAATTAAATCAAATTTAAAATTTTGAAAGTGCATTTACGATGATTGGACTATGGATATGATATTGGCTTGTAAATTTTGATTAGCTTGTCATGAAAGGAAGGCATATTGATTTTCAGTTATAAAAATTAAACAACTAAAACACATATCCATTTTTCATTCTTTCTTTTCCCCTCTTTCTTTATTTTACCTCTTCACATTTTGTACGTTTTCTTTTTTAGTAAAGAAAATATAAATCGACCTTTCAAAAATTAAAATAAAAGGCTACAAGCCATCTAAAATCATGAAATTAGTTTTTTTGTGCTTGTCATGGGGAGACCTTCATGTTGGTATGCATAGAATTGATAACAGTATTGTTTTGAGATGGCCAAAGTTTAGTAGGCGAGACTAGAGTTCGTTATTGGTCGAGTTGTAGGCGGCGTTAAACATTTTGGAGGATAGATTTGGACTTTTTGGTCAAAGGAGTGTCGGCGATGATTAGATAAGGAGGTGGGGTTGCTATTTGCAAGTTGCGACTTCTACTTGTCATGTATAGGAATTGGGTCGCAATGGTCATGAATCGTTCGAGCTCGGGATTGTTGACGTGGATGTGTAGCACTCACGAAGAGGAGCGCATAGAAGGTGGCGCTCGTGGTTTCATTGGGCGTAGCTCCGACAAATGTGGTTAGATGCATGGTGAATGTTGGGTGTGCACTGAATTGTGCACGCATGAACAGTGTATCCTAATTGGAGAAGAAATAGATCTGGGAGTAATTAGTTTTTAAGTAATGTGATTATTTGATAAATTATATTATTTAAATGCAAAAACTTATAATTTGAATAACTCTTATGTACAAGGTTGGATTCAGATGCAGTCGGTTATGTTGGATTCGTAGGGACGTTAGCTACAAGCTAGAATCGATTTCGTGGAATTTTGGTCTAAAATTAGACGTTGTTCGATTTTAGACCAAAACCCGAACGCGAAAGTGTCAGTTGGAATTTTGGTGAGTTAACCCGCATTTAAATAAACTATATGAATTCTATGTCGTTATAGATTGTTATTGAATGCTTGGATGATAACTGATAGTTTTAACTAAGTATAGATTAGTGACGAAATCTTCCTTACTTAATTTAATTACGCTCAATGTAGTTAAATTAATTATATCTCGTTTGCGACATCCATTTAGAAGAATAAAACTCCGTTATACTATAATAATATTAAACTGATTTTTCGAACATCTATCGAACGGAATAAACCATCATCTCATGCTGGAAAAGTAAAAATACTATTATCATTTGAGTGTTTTTTTTGGTTTTGAATAATGGCATAAATAACCATTTTGTTGCAAAGGACAAAAGTAGAAGTCGGGATGTTCTCGTAATGAACAGGTCACTATGGAGCACTCCGAAAAAATACACATACATATGTACGATTTACAGGGGACTCTTTTAGAATGCCCCAAAGCGGTTTCTCACCATTATTTGTTTACTACTATCTGCATCTTATTTGTATTCTTTTATTTCTTATATTGATGTTAAGTTAAAATATGCATGACATAATTTTTGGATTGTGTACGTGTCATTATAGCAAATTTTGCTACACTGCCACTTATAAAATATCATCTCCTTAAACACTTTTGTGTGTTAAACTTATGCTTGTATTTTTACTAAATAAATGTTTGCTCGTGTTTTTGCACTTTGAAAGTTGTTTAAACTGTATTTTCAAATATTTTGAGAATTTGGAAAACAAAGGTCAATTTTTGATTTAAAATTTATAAAAGAAGTTATAAATTTTATTTATTATCTTCCAAGATAATTAATATTGTTTAAAATTTGTAAATATTATAAATTTGATTACTTACCATTTTAGATAATTTTAAATTTATAAAAGAATTATATCAATTATCTTTCAGGATGGCAAACATTATTTAAAATTTATAAAAGTATTTAGATCTATTTATTAATTTCGAAATACTAAAGGTTGTTTTTAAAAACTTACAAATGATAGTTTACAGAAGTAAAAATTTTTAAGAAGGGAATTTTTAACAATTGTATAATAGTAAACTCTTTTGGGTTTAGAGTAAATACTATTTTAGCGGCAATTTATTTTAGCCGTTCTTTTTAATACACTTAGAAACATAACTTGCCTCGTTAAAAGAATATTTTTAAAGGGTATTTTTAAAGTGTTTCACTATTTTTGATGTGAAAATCAAATATAAGTAAGAGTCAAATGTTTTAAATCTTGATTCATTTTTGGGTGACAAGTGTATGGGATCTAATTTCCATATACAATCATTTATTTACTCTTAATAGTTGATTCCTTAACTATCGATTTTGATATCGTTCTTTATGCTTCGGTAATTTAAGACGATTTGTCACCCATTTTGAGCATTAGCATCCAACACCGTGGATAACTAAAACTTAAGGGCGAGTGGGAGTCAAGCCATATGGATCACACCCATTAGGATATATTCACATTTATCTAGAAAGCTGTTGGTAGCATGCAAGCATTGATGTAAGTATATTCAAAAGCCTGTGGATTTAACGGGATCTAGCTTGGAAGTTCCCATGGGTTAAGCATGTTTGGTGTAGGCTCTCAAGTGTGTTTATCTAGATATACACTTTCGGTGTAGTAGGGTGCACCCTCCTAGTCATGTTGGATAAATTCGTTTTCCTTGTTCTATTCGAACCTTGGAATTATTCCTTTCTTCTTTTGTGTTTCATCAATCCAAGACGATTTGTTGCTCATTTATGCCTTTTTATCCTTTGACGGAAATGACTAAACCCAAAGCGTGACAAGAGGCCAAATTATGTAGGTTTATTCCCATTCGGGTATCTTCACATCTACTCTAGATTGGGTTTATTTGTATGCTTTTGGACATGTGAAATACTCATATTCTCGATAAGATTGGTGGGGTTCACTTGGTGTTCCCGAGAGAGTCGTGAAGAAAATGACACTCTCAAGTATACTGTCTAGATGTATACTTCCGGTAAGGAGGCGCACCCTTTTAGTCATTGTTGAAAAAAATTCTCTTTCCTTATTTGATTCAGAGTTTGAATTGTTTCTAATTGCATCGAGAAGCATTTGGAATACTTGTTGGTGTTAAATTATTTATGTTCATTCTTTAAGTTTGGATTTTGATCTCGTCTGTTTTCATCCTTTCTTGGTTGGATGGTTGTTTTAATTTATTTTCTATTTCTTCATGTATGGAATTTGTTTTAGTGAGAAAATCCCATTCCGCATTTAGCGACATGGCCTTACAGAATTATTAAATATTCACCATATTACTTGAATTTTCTTACGTTGGTTTTCCAAACGGATCCGGATGTTATTTTACTATAATGTTCGGGTCAGACTGAGTAATTTCCAGATTATCGTTGGTGGGACGTGGAGTTCATACAGAAGAGCTAGACGTTCATCTATCATAATATTTTTATTTTCCGTTGTATTATTTAAACCTATCAGCAATTATAAGGTTAGATATTTATAATTGTCCAGCTGATAGGGGTTATTTTTAACTCTAATGTACATTGTATCTTGGGTGACATTTATACTCTCTATTGTATTATGTGTATTGTCGTTTCCACCATAAGATGTTGTTTCTCCTATTCTTTTTGTGTTGTTCTTTTTATTTTACCTTAAAAATCTGCCTTTCCGATGATTGGATGTTCGGCATTTGAATACCGTTTATATATTTGGTGTCAACATTCAATGGTTGAAAAAATGGCTTGTTACATTTGGTAGTAGAGCTAAAGTTTAAGCAAGAACCTTGGCATTGGTAGGGTATGGCTCATTAGAGATAGCGTAAGTGACACTCTAGTATGAGTTTGAGAGTATTATATATGTGAGAGCATGTTTGTTATTGTTATAAAAGCGCATTGTGTTAATTTTCTATCGAGTTGTTTATGAATTCTGGTTGAGACGTGGGATGCCACAGTGTTGATGGAAATTTCTAAACACTTGAACAAGGCCAACGGACACGATATTGAATTTTGAAAATTTCGTAAGTGAAATATTTTACCAAGGATTAAACATTTTATATATATAAAGGAATAATTTTCAAACTTATATAGTTATTTATATTGATTGTTTGGTAATGATAATATTTATTTTTTATCATTATTGTTTGATTTGACATGCTCATATAGATTAGGAGCATTGACTACAATTTGTTGATTGTCAAATTCCCTCAGCTTATTTAGGAGCATTTATCATTTGATTTTAAAACCGAACCGCTTTTGAATTAAGTTTCACAACTTGACTATAAGGTGTTTAAAGAAAATGTTAAGTTAAAAGTCATCTTCTATACCGTGGAATTAAAGGTACAACTTTTAGTAAAAGTTACTTAAATTAATCTAAATGGGGATATAAGACATAAAGAGGATAGATTTTTAAGAAATAATTATTATAATAAAGAGGAATTATTATAATATGAGATAGGGTTATATAAAGGATTTGTAAATTTTGTTTATAAAATATGTTTTAGAAAAACGGATTTTTGAATTGAAATCCTAAAGTTATCTGAAAATAATTTCAAAAGGATTTTTGAGAAAATTAATGGCAATATTACTTGGAAGTATTTATGAGAATAAATACTTCAAAGTGAAATTATATTTGTATAATATAAATAGAGTTTATAAATAAAAAGGAATTTAAGTAGAGAACTTGAGAACTTAAATTCCGGTATTTTCGAAAGTTGTTCTCAAATTTTAGAGGAAATAATAATAGTATTATTTAAAAGTATTTGAGTGCAAAAATATTTTAAAAGGATTTTCAAAGGGATAAGAAAGAACTGAACACACTTCTATCGTGGGAAAATAATTCTAGTGATGACTGCATCATCATCGATGTTCATTTTCGAGTTTCTAAGTAGGGGAATGCTACCATAATAATTTGCTATGGGGTTGTTTTGGCAAAACAAAAAAATTTTAAATCCAAAAGTTTGACTTGATATACAAAAGGAAGATATGTATATTATTATTTCAAAAATTATTTCAATAAACGGGTATTTAGTTCTTGAGTTTCCTTTAAGGAAACAAACTTAAAATAAAATGTATTTTGATAAATAGCTTGATAAATGAAATTTTTTGATTCTTGAATAAAAAAGAGATAATTTCACTCAAGTTTTGAATGGATCAAATTATATAGGAAGGCTTTAATAAATATTGTGTAATTAAAACCATAGTTTTGTTAATCATCTAAGTTGACATTTTGTGTTATTAGGTCGACTAAATAAACACCTTCCCTTAGACACTCTAAGTTAAAAGGGTCGAAGTAGTCGACTCAGTTTTAAGACCCATATTTTCTTTAGGCCTCCAATTGAATTTGAATAATAATAATAAATATGTAAAATAAAATTGGCATTTTGTATATACTCTTAGGATGTAGAGGAGTATTATACAAGTAAATAAGAGTGGAATAAGCTTTTAATCTAATGTTTTATAAAGATGTGACTTTATAAAATGTTAATATACTTAAATGAAAAATTATGAATTAATTCGTAATAATTTAAGTATTCAATGATGTATTATAAATGAAAATGAAAGTAATTTAGTAAGAGATTAGTGTAATTAATAAACCCATCAGATTTAGTACGCAAGTTATACGTAGATCATCTTATTCGCAGGGGTTTTGATTAGAATTCGAATACATATATTCAAGGTGATTCACACTAGTCTAAAATAAGATTTCTCACTTGGCGAACACTTGATTTAGATTCTTGATATGATACTGAAGTTTTCTATCGTAGTACATGACTATGCAAGGAGAACCTAGACTTCTAATCAAAGAACACGCTCAGTCCCCACTAGGGAGGTCGAGTGAGCGATACTAATTCGTAAGTAAAGTCTATGTATCCTAGCAAGTGATCAGATCAAATATCGCGCATGGATGATTATGTACATCATGCTAGCGTATATTTATAGACCCGTTTTGTGACTTAAGAAAGTTACGAACCTAAAGTCTTTTTTGTTAAGTCACTTAGCATTTTAATGTTGAGTGCTAGTTTATTCCCTTATGGAATTTAATTTGATTGATAGTGTGATTTTATAGACTATAATTTATAAAGTTGCTGTTTGTTAAGACTTTAATCCTAGTGAATTCGAAAGAATATGTGAAAGAAATAATAGTAATATTATTTCAAAACTATGATAAATATTATTATTTCAGGATACTTAAAAAAGGGTACGTTGGATGTTTTTTCAAATATTTTAGGTTATAATTAAAGTATGGCAATTGGGAGATTTTCGATTTAGAAGAATCATTAGGTACATTTATTTACTTTAGTTGTTGTTTTAAGAGGAACCAAAAAGCCATTGGACGCTTCATGTTGTTTTTATTATAGTGTTATACCATGCTTTGATAGGAGGAGTCCCCTCCTTGTCATAATTGATTTTGACTTTTATTTATTTCTCTTTGGGGTAATTTGAAATATATTTTGAATATAAAAACCTAGGAATTTAGTTCAAAATTTTATTTTCGAAAAGGTTGGATGCTTAGTGTTTTATTAGAGTATTCTTTGTACTTTTGTTGCATATAGTTACAATACAATTGACGTTGCTATTGCGTATGATAGAAAGTTGATTGCAAAAATAAAAAACAAATGCATAAGTGGTGTATAGTAGATTTAGTTGGGATTTTGAATTAGTGATGGTTTTATGCCCCAGATATAGGAGGCCACCTTGCTTTTGATTTTCTTTTTTGGTTTGAGCCAGTTGTGGCGAATTGTTGTTTTTTCAGATCTAGCCTCGCAAAGGAGGTGCTGTCAAAAAATTTCATGACATAAGGGACTTTAAAAGGTTTATCAACTTATTTTAATTAATAACATTTAAACTTAAGGGTTTAGGTATATTTTCTTCTTTTGGGAATTTCGGGGGCGAAAATTTTCTAATGATGCAGAATATAACATCTCATACTTTTATTTTTTTGATTTTTAATATTTAATTAATTTTAAATATTGAAATAATTGGGTGTTTGAAGTTTAATAACTCAAATTCAAATATAGGCATTGTTTAAATGTTTGAATTGAGAATCAAATATTTGAATTGTGAATTTAATAATAATTAAAACGGATTTAATAGACTTATTTTACTCCTTTTAATTAATAAATAATAAATGTGAACCCATTTGTAAATTTACTTACAATAACAAATAGTTCGAGTAAATAACAAGAAAATCAATTGTTAATAAAAGGACTTGATTTTAATAAATTATTTTTAAATGAATTTGTTGGATTTTTTCCATAACTTTTAATTTGTAAAATAAGTATATTTTCATTTTTCGTATTTTACGGCAAGCAATGGTATTTCTGAAATTTCATAGAGTTACATAATCTATGTATTTTATTGTTTATTTGGGATCGTGTCATAATTTGTTGCACGGTTGTATTTTTGTTTTTGTCGTTTGCGGTTCGTACGCGAATAGAATGCTGTGTAGCGGTTCACCATGAAACATTTTTTAAAACCTTTTTAAATCAAATCAAATTCAAAATTTTGAAATTTCATTTTTGGTAATTGGATTGATATGAGGATGGATATGATATTGGCTTGTAAATTTTGTTTAGCTTGTTGTAAAAGGAAGGCATATTGTTTTTTGGTTATAAAAAATAAAATACTCAAACATTTACCCATTTTTCATTCTATGTTTCCCTCTCTTTCTTTATTTTCCCTCTCCACATTTCATATGATTTGTTGTCCGATAAAGGAAATATAAATCCACCTTTCAAAAATTAAAACAAAAACTTACAAGCCACCTAAAATCATGAAATTAGTTTTGTTGTGCTCGTTATGAGGAGATCTTTATGTTGTTATGCATAAAAATGGTAACAGCTATGTATTGAGATGGCCAAAATTTAGGAGGCGAGACTAGGGTTTGTTATTGGTGGAGTTATAGGCAGCGTTTGATGTTTTGGAGGGTGGATCAGGACTTCTTGGTCAAAGGACTATCGACGGTGATTAGGTGAGGAGTTGCAGTCGCTCTTTGCAAGTTGCAACTTCTAATTGTCACGTACAGGAGTTTGGGTCGCAATGGTCATGAGTCGATCGAGGTTGGGACTATTCACGTGGATGTGTAGCACTCTCGAAGAGGAGCACATAGAAGCCAGAGCTCGTGTTTGCATTGGGTATAGATCCGGCGAGTGTGGTCGGATGCATGGTGAATGTTAGTTGTGCACTAGATTGAGCATGTGTGAACAATGTATCCTAATTGGCAACGAAATAAATTTAGCGGTAATTAAAATTGAAGTAATGTGATTAGTTGATAAATTATATTATTTAAACTCCAAAACTTATAATTTGAATAACTCTTGTGTACGAGGTCGAATTCGGAAGCTGCTGGTAATGTTGGACTCATAGGAACATTAGCTACGTGCTGGAACTAATTTCATTGGATTTGGAGCTAGTTGAATTTTGACCTAAAATCCGACGTTGTTTGATTTAGACCATAAATCAGAACGCAAAAACATCAATTGGAATTTCATTGAGTTAACCCAACTTTAAATAAATTATACGATATTTATGTTGTTATAGATTGTTATTGAATGCTTGGATGATAATTGATAGTTTTAACAAAGTATAGATTAATGACGAAATCATCCTGATTTAATTTAATTACACTTAACGTAGTTAAATTAATTATATCTCATTTTGGACATCTATTTAGTGGAATAAAACCCCATTCTGTTATAATAAAATTGAATAGATTTTTCAGACATCTATCCAACAGAATAAACCACTGTCCCATGCTAGCAAAGTAAAAATATTATTATTATTTCATTATTTGTTTTGGTTTTGAATTCCCACTTAATAGTATATGACATAAATAACCATTTTGTTGCAGGGGACAAAAAGGAGAAGCTAGGGTGTTCTCGTAGCGAATAGGTCACTGCGGAACACTTTGGAAAATGTTGATACATATGTGCGATTTACAGGGAACTTGTGTAGAGAGACCAAAAAGGCTTCTCGCCATTATTTATTTCTTGTTATACTCTTTTATTGCTTATATTGATGTTTAGTTAAAATATTTATGACATACTTTTTGAATTGTGTAGGTGTCATTATAGCAATTTTCGCTATATCGTCACTTATAAAATATCATCTCCTTAATCCCACGGTGTCTTGAAATTTTCCTTGTATATTTACTAAACAAATGTTTAGTCGCGTTTTTGTCTTTTGAAAGTTATTTAAACTATATTTTCAAATATTTTGAAAATTTTGAAAATAAAGATTAAATTTTGATTTAAAATTTGTAACAAGTGAACTAACAGTGTTGATAGTCATTTAAACTTTACAAAAATCAAAATTATGAGTACTTTGAAAACCAATGCTCTGATACCAAATGTTAATTTGCATAATTAAGGTTTTTAAGGATAATTTAACACTAGAGGATATAAATGTCATAAAAGTAAAAGTAAAGAGTTGGAGAGATCTGACCAGGAATTTTACATTGGTTCGAAGTTACCCTACATGCAGTCCCGTACAATTTCTTGTATAGATTTTTTTTCAAATATCAAAGTCAATACAAGCTCGATTTCAAGGCCATGAGACATGCTCTCTAGATTTTCTGAGCTTTAAGTACACTCACCAGATTTGGACAAGACACCGGCACACCCACTTTATTCAAACGGGACATAAGCACATCCAAGAGTATTTGATTATGATTTTATGGAGTTTACAAAATCAATTTCTTGATCTTGAATACAAATAATCCCATAGACTCTTGACTAACACTTTTATCATGATTTGAGTGAGAGAGATGAGAGAGTATTCAATAGAAAATCAAATCAATAGAATTTGAATTTGATTCTGATTGAATTTGAGAAGAGCTTGAGTAGAATTTCTTTTAGAAATCAAAAGAGTGAAAGAGGAGAGAAAATATAAGAAAGTATATTTTAATTTTTTTGAGACAACCCACATTTATAGAGAAACTATAATACCCTGTAATTTGGCGTTAATTGTTTAATTAGTTAGTTAATTAATTAGGCTCAAAAATTGTACAAACGATGGAATTTGACCGTGAAACTTGCCCCATTGCGTTTGTAGCGAAATTCTGAGCAGCATTCATTTTTGGAGTTTTGCGATCGAAGTCTAAACAAAGAAGTTACGTACAAAAAACGAATTCGAACCAAAAATAATTTGATTAGATAAATTAACATTTATAACTATTCTCCTAGGGCCACATGCTGATCGTTCACTATGATCGATTGACATGTAGTAGTCGACCGATGCATATAAGGCAGTCGACCATTTTGGTAACCGCAGGCCTAATAAACCTAGTCTATAATGGTCCAGATTTAAGATATTTCGATTTGACAGTTGAGGTTGATTCTTATGCCTATAAGTTCAAGCCTAACCCTTCCTTCTCTTCTCATATTTTTCTGGAGGTAGCAGTGAAGCTCTATCATTTCTTATTCTCCACTTTCTTTTAAATTATAAAGATAAGATATTTATATCTATATTCATATAATCTTGAGAAGCATGGATATCTAATAAAAAGAAGAAGATAAGATAATTAAGTATACGCATATTTGAGGTAGTTTATATATATTTGTATATTTGTATCTATTTTCTCTCCCAATCTCAATCTCTTCTCAGATCTTTAATTCTAATCTATGTATATACCTTCTTATACATATTTTTTGGATTAAATTCAACTTTAGATTTGGAGATTTGGATCACTTTTAAAAGGTGAGTGAGAAATTTTATAGATAATTATAATATGAGAATCATCCCGTTGGTGCTTATTTTATTGTTATGCCTAACTGGATAATTGTAGGCAACAAACTGAATATAATCTAAATATAATAAATATTGCCTACATATTCTTGTTTATGAATTGATTTAGAACTGTTTTACAACCTGATTGGAAAATCGATCCAAAAAGTATGAATTTAGAATATTGATTGAATGAAATGTATCCAGATCTGAAATCGGTTGTATAATAATGTTATGAATTTGGATTATTACCCTAATCTTATTGCAATGTAACTTTTCTATGTTTGGAATTTTTGGAATTTAGATACATTTAATATTTGTAAACTAGTTTGATTTCTTTCCCTTTTTGGGAAAATACAATGTTTGATCTAACAAGGGATAGATGCAAATAAAAAGAGAAAGAGATGTGTAATGTATGAATTCGTTGTAGTTTACACCGTCTATTTCAATAACAAAAAGAAATGATTCTTTCTTGTAATTTCAAACAATGCAATCCTTTATATTTAAAGTCAAATTTTTTGCTTTAGACTAAATTATAGAAATTATAACGGATAATCTTTTAGATATGATTCAAACAATTGAAAATGGAATAGGATATTCTGGTGAAGATATATAACTAGAATATATTTGATAAAAGTAGATATTTATATGTAATTTACTACGCTTATAATAATTGAATAAGAAGCTAATAACGACGCTTACACATAATATTCGTGTTTAGAATAACTAATTAATAAGAAAAGAATTTAAAAGGTTGTAACTCCTATAAATGGGAAATATATGGTAATAAATATGAGAGTTGCACTAATTTGATGGGGTAAATGGATAAATTGGGACTGATAAAAATAGAATAGATATAAAAGGTTACTAATTTGATTACTAATCATACATAAATGTCTTAAGAAATGTCTAATAAGATTTTATGGACAAAATGACATTTATGAGCATTAAAATGGTATATATGGATAGATAAGTATTTAAGGTAAATCTTATTGCCTTAAATAAAAGGGAATTAGTAATATAAGTCTAATGTCTGCCTAAGATAATATAAGTAAAGACTTAGGACGGTTAATTGAATTTAGCAGGTTAGTGATGCGAGGTTAGTAGAGTCACTCGATGGAAAGCTACCTTCACTTTGAGGGTACTAGCAATCGGGTTCAATTACTACTGATGTAATATGTCACTAATCCTAGGATCCATGACGACATGAGAGATTGGACCTGCTTTCTTAATTGAAAAGTATTAAATGGTCCAAATTTGAAATTAGGAGCGATGAGGTATATCTCCATAAAGGTTCACTTCTGGTTTGAGGCATTAAGTGGCTGTAGGGTCTGCTACTCTCCTAAAAGGAAGTATTTAGAAACCTAATAAGATTCCAAATAAATAAGGATATCTCTAAAAGGGTTTACTTCAGTGTTGAGGTATTAAGTGGTTGTAAGGTCCGCCTCCATATCGAAAGAAGTAACCTCATAAGATTCCATATTTATAATTAAGAGTGATAGTGGATATCTCGGGAAGGATTCGCTTTCAATTTGAGGTATTAAGTGACTGATCTTAAGGTTCACCTCTCTCTTAAAAAGACGTATTAAGTAACCTAGTGAGATTCCAAGTGATGTCAGTTAGATAGTACTAGTGAGGATCCGCATTAGAGTTAAGTATTAAATGACAAAGACCTACCTATAAATAGGTGTTAGATGGTTAAGGGTCTGCCTTATCCTTACTAATGTGGTATTAAGTGGATTGGGTATAGTCCCTCACATTGCTAACTCCGTAATAAAGATAGTACCGGTGAGGAGTCCGCCTGAGGATTGGTATTAAGTGATGGAGACCTACCAAGAATATAGGTATTAAATGGTTAGAAGTCTGCCCAGTCCTTTTTAAAAGGTACTAAGTGTTGAAAATGCTAGTATGTGATTTTTGTTTGATGATAATAAACATATATATATATATATTCATTTAAATGTATTTGTTATTGTACTATTTTATTTTCACATCATTAAATAAACATTTGCTGAATAAAATAAACAACACAGAATTTAAATTCAAACAGATATTTTATTCAAACAAATATTTTATTACAATTTTGAATAGTACAGATTTGAGCTCTCACTGTATATATACACAATTTTTTATTACAATACAATTTCGATTACATCACCATTTTTAATTTACATTTGTACCTCACTACATATTGCTCATTTGCTCGTATTTATCTTCAACTCCATTCTAAATTGAATCCAGCATCTGAGCGATCTGCAAAATAAACACTTTTTTGCAGTGTAAAACAAAATGTGTTTTGAAAATATTACATTCCACGTTTATTTGGATTGTTCATCATCATATTTATTTTGAATTCATCATACACGAACAACCTGTGTGTAACAACCCGGAAATTTGGGTCGCTAGATTTGAACATTTAATTCATTTTAAATGTTGAATATGTATTATAATTTGAATTTTGAAATAAAAGATTTTGGTTAAATTGATAAAATTGGTTAAACTTCAAATACGGTAATTTAATTGAAATTTGAATAATAATAATTTAATATTAGAATTGGAATAATTGGTAATTCTGAGTGTAAATAGATATAAAATTAAATTCTAAAATTTATTTTAAGTCTAATTGGATTTGAATTTTAATATTGGACCATTGGATGGAATTAAAAGTCGATAGATTAAATTTGGGATTTTATATTAATTTAATAATGGAATTTAATAATATAATAATGCAAATATTCAGATTTTGATTTAAAACGAATTAGAACGATTTCTAATGTGATTATAAATTCTATATGACTTATAATTAAGTTAATAAAATTTTAAAAGTGAAATTTTAAGTGATTTCGACGATTTTGAAAATCGCTCGAATTAATCGACGAGTAAAATAGCCTTCCGGGCCACAGTCTCGGAATTCGACGAAACTAGTTCCATTGGATCCGTAATAGTTAGTTATTATCGGATTTCAATTTTCGTAGCAATCGGAGTTTTCATTTAACCCCGGCAGCATAAAACGCATAGAAAATACTTTAATCGTTTTAATTTAAATTTGATCGTTTATTTTTGTAACTTGCGTATATGATTGAATTAGCTTCTGAAACACGTTCCATTGTGTTCAGAACGTGGGTAAAACCTTAGAAATGCCAGACAGCACGTGTGATTTGGAGATCATTAGAATAAGTTGCTTTAAAATGAATTTGATATTGAAATAATATATTATACGTATATATATACGTTTAAGAGAGCCAAACTCTAACTCTATTCTCAGGCCGCCGTCATTATCTTATTTAATGGCCGAAAAACATCGACCTTCCTCTTCAATTTTCGATCAATCCATCGAGTTTTAGAAGATGCTTCCAACTGGAAAGTCGAAGAACACCTCGACGTCTATCTATCCAACGGTGGATCTCGGCTATCGTCGTCGTTTGGAGGAAGTAGGGGCCCGCGTTCGTGGGATTGTTGCGCGCATGTTTCGATGAGGAGGAGGAGCCGAGCTTGAAGCTTCTTGGGCCGTGGGTGGAGCTCGCGTGGGGGGGTCGGAGCGGTGCTGCTTGATTGTTCTCTCGGCGTTTGTTTGTGGAGCGGCACTTAACCCTAGATGCGGCATGTTGGGTTCAATTGGTTCTGTGTGCATACGCGTGGGGAAGAAGGCTTCAGCCTTGATTTTGATACGATATAGATTAATAAATTAATTAATATAAAATTGATTATATAAATTATATTCTAACGTTTGTAACTTGAGCATACGTTGTCAGATTTCAACGAAACTAGCGACGCCAGAATCGCAAAGACACGTACTACGCAGTGGAGCAGTTCTGGAATCGTTCCGAGAAAGTAAAAATTTAGGTTAAATCAAACGCCGTTCGATTTAATTTAAATTTGAACGCTCGCCGAAAACCCAAGGTGGGTTTAACTCACTCACATCTGGAATACTAGTTAATTTAAATAGTCAATATTTAAATGATTGCTTGATTGGTTGAGTATGTTAATTATTATCAAATTGAATCGATATATATTGATGCTATGCTAATATCTGTGGATGTAGGAAAAACAGGTTGGAGGGATCCAACTGGATCCCACGCAAATAGAAATTAATTTATATTCTGTAATATATCTTATTTATTATTCTGTGATAAATTGTTTAGATCTTGTTATGCCGAGATTTATTTATATGCTGTGATGGATTAAATTGAATTTTAAATTATGTTGTGCTGAGATTGGGTGAATACAACCTGAAATTTTTAAATATAAATAGATGAATTGGGTTTAAAGGATATAAAAGAAATTTCTAAGTAAAGAATTTAAAAAGGAATTAAATTCAAGAAAATTGGTTGATAATTTGAAATGTTTGGAAATGTGATCTATAGCGGAAATGTGAATGGTTTAAAAGAATAGCGAGATTTATTTTTTAAAGAATGGGAAGTGTGCTTTCTCCTGGAAATCTTATTTTGTTTTTAAGAAAGTTTTTCAAATTATAAATTTGCAGTTTAAATATGTTTAGAATTTTTTTTAGAAAGAAATGTTATTTAAAAATATTTTTTTAAGTGAAAGCAAATATTTGATTAAGTAATTATGGTATTTAATTATTTTTAAAAAAGGTAAAGTAGTGTTAAGTTTTCAAAAGGAAATTTTAATATGAATATTTGATTTAATAACCTTATTTTTGAAAAGTTAAATTTTATTTAAAATACTTAGGAAACCCCTACATATTTCCTTAAGTAGTTATTTTCAATTAAATAATTTCTAGAGCTTATTTTAAATATTTTAAACGTATGTTTGAAAGTGATTTCCAGGAAATAGCAACGTGTTTAAAATAAAAGGAGCTATTTTTTAAAAGTATGGAAAGGATTTTACGGGATGAATGTAAAATTTAATTGGGATAAAACGTGTTGGATTGATAGAAAGAATTCTTTGGTTATTCTAAGATGGAGGTGTATTTCCCTGAAAGCCAAGTACGTTTTTAAAGTAGATTTTTGAAACGTTAGAGTTTGAAGTTATATTAAAGAATGGTTTCAAGAAAATTATTTAAGTTGTAACAATTTTTAAATTGCATATATATCAAAGCAGTTATAGAAGTAATTTTTTTTAAAGGGTAATTAGAATTATGTTTTAAAGAATATTATTATTATTTATACTTTATAAAATGGTTCTATTTTAAAGATAATCAATCAAAATATTATTTAGAAATGGTATAGAGTTTCATAACTTTATTTTAAATTTAGTATGACTTAACGTTATTTTGAAGAGAATAGTTCATGCTTTCTAAAGCATTTTGATTTGAGATATTTTTAAAAGTATATGTATGTATGTATATATATATATATATATATATATATATATATATATATATCAAGTATGTAAGAAGTTTTATTATGAATGTTTTAACGTATTTTCAAGAATAAAGTATTTAAATTATTTTAAACCTTAAATATTGGTACTTGGAAGTTTTCAGAGGAAGTAAAGATTTGGAAATCTATTCCATGAGAAGTATTGAATTTGAAAAGTGTTTCAAAAGGATTTTGAAATGGAATTACATCTTGTAAACATATTTTTGAGGAAATAAATAATGTGGGAAATTATTTATTGTGTGATGGATGTTTGTGAATGTTGATTGATAGTTAAATCACCGACTATCAATATTGGACAAATGCGTTGATCGTTTCGAAGAGACCGAGATCGAGATTTATTTCTCGAAAACACTTTGATCCGGTTTGCACGTTTCGTGGAAAAACATGTTCGGAGTCGAAGATGGAGCAGTGAAGTGCAAGGGCTAGTCGCTACTAGTCCTGAGGATATTTCCAAAATGGATGTAGTAGGAGTAGTGCCTTCGGTTCCGTTCAAACCCGGGACGGACTTGTATGGATGAATGCCTTCGGAACATCGTCAGTAGGGCAGCACCAATTTCTGGGTAAGGTCATTCCTGTCTGGATGTCCCTTTTTTCCGGCTTAGTGGTGCGGTTGCTGATCCCAACCGCGGGGTGATCTTACTCGGGACTATCCAGTAAGGGGTAGTCCGGGCCTTGTGTTGCAGGGGATCGGGCGTGGTCCTCGGTACACTGATCCAGACCAGGTACTGTGACTGATGGTACCCCAATGCCTAGTCATTGTTGGAAATCCATTCTCCCAACGAGCTCTTTTACGAATTTTGTTTGTATTACCCACTCTGTGGCTAGTAGCTGGAATTTAATGAATGTAACAATTTTGGCTATTTTATAAGTATTTGTATATAGACCCTATTATAATATCAGAGGATTTCTATAAAAAGTGTTTTAGCCATCGTAAGGTAAAAACCCGACATGTTTATTTGTGGCGTGGTCTTACGAGATGCTTTTGTTTTCAAAAGGATTTTTGAAACTTTAATAATCAATTTGGATGCATTATTATCAGCTAGTATTCCAGACTGACTCGGGTGTTATTTCATTATAAAGCTCGGGTCTGACTGAGTATTATATATTCAGGTTAGGATGCTTTGGAGCAGGAGAGGAGCTGGAGTCCGAGACGTATTATCCGTATTTGTATATATATCCACTGCTGAGATTGTATGGTTGTCTGACTGATAAATATTGTTTGTATGAGATACTCTGATGATATGATGTATAAATAGATATAGTTTCATTTTTTGTAAAGATCTATTATTTACTATTATAGTTTATTCTGTTGCGACTGTGAGATTCTGATATTGTTTAGTTTCTTCTTTCTTCTACCTCTTCTTCTTTAACCCTAATGGTTCGTATTTCTGTTCCACTTGAGTTAATTGATGTAGAATAGTGTTGACTCAAGGGGTACAGATTTACGGGCTGTTACACTTGGTATCAGAGCTTAGGTTGGCGACAACCTAGGCTTTGGTGGGGAAATTACTCATTAAACAGAGTCAATAGTACTCTATAATGTGTCGGGTGTAATAATAGATATGAGAGCGTACTTGTTAGTAAATATAAATTTGTTTTTATACTGTGTTGACATATCGGTTGAGTGTTTATGAATTATGGTCGGTGCGGGAAGTACAACCGTATCGATAGGGGTTTCTAAACTCCTAAATAAGATAAACCGACATAGTATTGTTTTAAAGTGGGTAAATGAAATAATTTTACCTAAAATTATATTTTGATATAAAATAAATAATTTTTTGAAATTATTATATATATTTGATTGTTTGGATGTGGATATTAATCAACTAAGAATCTAAAATTTAATCTAAAATTTGAAATGGTTATAATCAAATAAAATTCTATGAGTATAAATTATACAAAAGAGGAATAACTAAATTTGAATTGAACCAGAATTTAAATCTCGAATGTTTTGAAAAGGATTTTAAATGTATTGAAAACGAAATTTGGAAATCTAAAATATGGGAAATGTTTGGGAATGTTATCCAAAGGTGTTTGAAGACAATAATGGAATGTTATTTTGGGAAGTATTTTTGAATGGGAATTGTTTTGGAATGATTTGGGAAAGTAAGGAAGCACTGAACTCACTTCAGTCGTTGGAAAATAATCTTGATGATGCTGGCCACATCATTAGAATTTATTTTTGAGTTTCTAAAGTGATGGATTGCTACCATGTGAGTGATTATGATATTTGTTGGACTTGTTTGGGTTACAAGTGATTTTAGAAGTTTCAAAATGGGAAATTGCTTTGGTAAAAACAGATTGTTTTAGAAATTTGGAAGTTTGATTTGATATACCAAGAGTGTATGAGTTATTTATTGATTCAAAACGGTTTTGAGATTGTTATCACAACTTTCGGCAAAGTTGAGATACCCAAAAATTAGCTGAAAATCAATGATTACTATTCTTGAATATTAACTGTGCATCGCAGGATAACCATGGATATCGATGAATTTTGTCCAAGTCCGGACCGGGCCCCAATTGACAAGACATGATGAGCAAAGCTGTAGAAGCCAGTGGTTTAAATTTCAAGTCAATCCGAGTTCATACGCTCAAGTTATGATCGTTTCAATCAAAGGAAAGAGCATCATGTTTCGAACCCATCTTCAAAGCCTCATTTCGAATCGATCCTGATCGTATCGATCAAAGGAGCGGCCCCGCATTCGTAGCCATCGAAGTGTGTTCACTTCGTATCGATCGAGTCGGCAGCATTCGAACCCATCAAGTTCGTACCGATGGGCTTCGAATCCATCAATAGGGGGTGTGCTCTGTGACAAGTGGCTAGAGTCCACTTCGTATCCATCGAATGAAGGACTATTTGAAACCATCGATTCGTTCGTATCCATCGATCTGTCGTTCGAGTCCATGGCCCATTGCCTATTCGAATCCATCGAAAATCTTTCGTACCCATCAGGTGTTGGCCATTTCGAACCCACGAACAATCATCTGTTCGTATCCACCAGGTCAACAGGCATGGATGACGTGTCATTCCACGATACGAAGTAGGGCGAGATCTAAGGAGTTGATGCGTTCAACTAGGAGAAAAGACCGGATCGACTCGAAGGAAGCACGCCAACTCATCATAGAATTACGTGAGTCCATGGAGTCGAAGGCATCGATTCGAAGCTAAGGATTCGAAGCCGACAGCCACACGAAGAACACCATTTCGAATACACGATATATAGAGATCTACTGATCCAAATGCCATGAAATTTTCACAGGATCTTGCATGCATGATGAAGAATGTCTCCACCAAATTTCAGCCCAATTGAAGATCATCTTGATCGATATGAAATGACTTCGTATCGATCACAGATCGAGTCGAAATTTCATGGTGTCAGTCGCGTAGGCCCATTCACGTGTCAGAAAAGTCTCCCGAAGTTTGAGCGAGATCTGAGCCTCCTACGCCTATAAATAGAGCCCCAGAGCCAACTAAAAAGGGATCTTTTGAACTTTTGGGGCAATTGAACGTCCAGACTCTGCCGGAATCAATTATACTCCCTTCCATAGCTGATATAGCCGAAATACAATTATTGTAACTGCGGCAATCACTTGTAACCAGAAAAGAACATCAATAAAAGTTAAAACCTTTGAAGTGGACGTAGGCCGGAGATAGCCGAACCACTATAAATTATGTGTTCTTGTTTATTATTTCTAAATTGATGATTGTTGTTTTCTGAAATCAATGATTTGTGTTTGAATATTGTTGATTTATATTCATACACTGGTGCTTTCACGATATTTGGGGTTTGTGACCAATTTTGGCGCAAACACTTTGGTGCTTTCACTGAGAAGGACTAGCACCCGCTACACCAGATTCAGAATTCAGATTTAAGAGTTTGAAGAATCCCGATTCAGAGACAATGACTCGACAAACAAGACAAAGAGCTGATCGGAGCCAACAAGGAGGGAGCCAAGAAGCATCCTCTAGAGCCGGAGAGGGACAGGCTTCGATGTATACCACTAGAGATGAGATGGAAGCTATGGATAATTCATTACGCGAAAGCATAGTGAAGATTCAACATGAGATGCTGCAGAATTTCCTCGAACAGATGAGGGCGGCGAATGTGCAAAACCTTGGACCAACTACAACGACTGCAAGTGCAGGACAAGGAATCAGGATTACAGAAGCTAATGAAGGTCAGGTTCAAGACTAGAATGCAGGAGCTGAAGGTGATTAACAAGGGCTTGGGGGCAGACCCTCAGGGTTCGATACTGGAAGACCAATAGACGGAGCTCAACAAGATGGAGCCGATGCTTACACTAACGAGCCACCCGAAGAGTATGTACCAGAATTCCCCTCAAGGCTCGGGGGGCAGGACAGGAATGTGGCCAGGGTCCAACCCCTGGACGGAGATGAGAGAGTGATTGGTCTAATGCGATGAATCATGAGAGGAGGATTGTCTGGCGGAGGTTTGGAAGAAGTCAGTCGGAATCCGTTCACTCCAAACATCAGAAATGCAAGGAACCCCCCAAAATTCAAACTACCAATGCTAGATCCTTATGACGGAAGGTCAGACCCGACCATGCACATCACCAGATATATTAGGCACATTGAAGTACTAGGAGCATCCGAGGAAGTGATGGCTCGATGCTTCCCTTTATACTTGTCGGATTTGGCTGCGCTTTGGTTCAGGCAACAAGAAACTGGATCAATCAGAACATGGGGCGAGCTTGTAGACTGCTTCATGAGACAGTTTAGGGTCCATGTGACGCGACCCAAGAGTGTGATGACTTTAGCCTCGATAAAGCAAAGGACTGGAGAGTCCATAAAAGATTTCTTACTGCGATTCAATGCAACAGTGGCTTCTGTAGATCGCCCGGATCCATCGATGATTTTGATGGCGGTTGTGGCAGGAGTTGGGGAAGGCACAAAAGTTAAAGATTCTCTGACTAAAGATCCACCACAAGATCTTAGAGAGTTCTATCACAAGGCTGAAAAGTTCATCCAATTAGAAGAATCACGAGCCGAGAGGCAGGAAACAAAAGCCGCGCAAAGTGAAGGAACCTCCAGGGAACAGTTCGGAGTAGATAAAGGAAAGAGGAAACAGGATGACAGATACGATGGTCCTGATAAACGGAAGAAATTCCGGGAACCTAGATTCAGGCAGTACACAGATCTGACTGCAGGCCTGGAACGAATTTACACTGATACCCGGGGGCAACTCCCTTATCGAAAGCCACCCAGGAGAGATCCTACTGAGCGGGAGCGCAGAACTGGTAAATACTGCCTATTCCATGAGCTGGATGGGCATACTACAGATGAATGTCGCCATTTGAAAGATGAGGTGGAAGAACATGCCAGGAGTGATAGATTGCCACAATATGTCAGGGAACGGACAACGGCGGCAAGGCCTGAGCAACTACCGCCTCCATCTAACAGGAACGATCCTGGATCGGGATCACGACTCGTCATCCACTGATTAAAGATGGCAGGGGCCAAGTCCAGGATTTGGAATTCGGTCGAATAATTTTGTTTAGATTTGTTTTTCTAATAAATGGCTACTCCACTTACTCATGTACGGGAACCGGAGAGATCCCTAGGCATGCTCTGAGGTGGAGATAGACCGATATGCCCGGAGAGGCGATGTTTAGCTTTATCCTGATGTTTGAGACTGAACATCTAGGACCTCAGTTTGAATCAATAAATTTGAATTTCTTGAAATAAACCTTTGACAGGAGAGTTAAAGGATGAGCATTAAATACCAATATAAAAATGATCGCTTTGTGACCCTACGCGGAGAAACGGGGTCCGGAGTGCAAGAAGTGAGTTGCTTCGCCGGAGAGCGACAGGATCAACTCACTTAAGCGATGTTTCCCCTTCACCGGAGAGTGACAGGATGGGATCCAGCAAGGGCCCGGAGAGGCTATGATCAGTCTAGAGCGACCATGACATCGCTTAATGTTCAGATACACTGAACCGGAGTGCAGGAAGTGAGTTGCTTCGCCGGAGAGCGACAGGATCGACTCACTTAACGTTGTTTCCCCTTCACCGGAGAGTGACAGGATAGGATTCAGCAAGAGCCCGGAGAGGCTATGATCGGTTTAGAACAACTAAGACATCACTATATTCCCTAGCTAGGGCCGGAGTGCACTGGGATCTTTCTACTCAATCGCCAAGTCTGGATAGGGCTTGTCAAGGGTCTAGAGTGGCCAACGATAATCCCGAGAGATTAAAAAAAACTTCATTCTTGATTTCCACTGAAAGAAAATGGTAACGATTTGGCTTCGAACAGCCATAAACTTGATTGATAATACTACAGATATAAATAAAATGTAAATTTACTACACTCAATTTAGACCGTTCAAAACATACCTTTTACAAAAAGGCATGTTTTAGGGGGCAAAGTGTTATCTAACTTTCGGCAAAGTTGAGATACCCAAAAATTAGCTGAAAATCAATGATTACTATTCTTGAATATCAACTGTGCATCGCAGGATAACCATGTATATCGATGAATTTTGTCCGAGTCCGGACCGGGTCCTAATTGAAAAGACATGATGAGCAAAGCTGTAGAAGCCAGTGGTTCAAATTTCAAGTCAATCCGAGTTCATACGCTTAAGTTATGATCGTTTCAATCAAAGGAAAGAGCATCATGTTTCGAACCCATCTTCAAAGCCTCGTTTTGAATTGATCCTGATCGTATCGATCGAAGGAGCGGCCCCGCGTTCGTAGCCATCAAAGTGTGTTCACTTCGTATCAATCGAGTCGGCAACATTCGAACCCATCGAGTTCGTACCGATGGGCTTCAAATCCATCAACAGGGGGTGTGCTCTGTGACGAGTGGCTAGAGTCCACTTCGTATCCATCAAGAAGCAATATAGCTCGTATCCATCGAATGAAGGACTGTTCGAAACCATCAGTTCGTTCGTATCCATCGATCTGCCGTTCGAATCCATGGCCCATAGCTTATTCGAATCCATCGGAAATCCTTCGTACCCATCAGGTGCTGGCCATTTCGAACCCACGAACAATCACATGTTCGTATCCACCAGGTCAACAGGCATGGATGACGTGTCATTCCACGATACAAAGTAGGCGAGATCTAAGGAGTTGATGCGTTCAACTAGGAGAAAAGACCGAATCGACTAGAAGGAAGCACGTCAACTCATCACAGAATCACGTGAGTTCATGGAGTCGAAGGCATCGATTCGTAGCTATGGATTCGAAGCCGACAGCCACACGAAGAACATCATTTCGAATCCACGATATCTAGAGATCTACTGATCCAAATGCCATGAAATTTTCACAGGAGCTTGCATGCATGATGAAGAATGTCTCCACCAAATTTCAGCCCAATTGGACATCATCTTGATCGATAAGAAATGACTTCGTATCGATCACAGATCGAGTCGAAATTTCGTGGGATCAGTCGCGTGGGCCCACTCACGTGCCAGAAAAGGTCTCCCGAAGTTTGAGCGAGATCTGAGCCTCCTACGCCTATAAACAGAGCCCCAGAGCCAACAGAAAATGGATCTTTTTAACTTTTGGGGCCATTGAACATCCAGACTCTGACGGAATCAATTCTACTCCCTTCCATAGCTGATATAGCCGAAATACAATCATTGTAACTGCGGAAATCACTTGTAACCAGAAAAGAACATCAATAAAAGTTAAAACCTTCGAAGTGGACGTAGGCCGGAGATAGCCGAACCACTATAAATCATGTGTTCTTGTTTATTATTTCTAAATTGTTGATTGTTGTTTGCTGAAATCTGTGATTTGTGTTTGAATATTGCTGATTTACATTCATACACTAGTGCTTTCACGATATTTGGGGTTTGTGACCAATTTTGACGCAAACAGAGATAAAACCGGGTAGTTGAATTCTGGGAAAATTCTATTTAAATAATGTGTAAAATTAAAATGAATCAACTATTGGACTTATTTGGTGAAGTTGATATTAATAAGAAGGAAATGAAAATTTTAATCTTGGAATTAAAATTTAACTCGAGTAAATGGAAGTGAATAAAATATATTGAAGTGAATAGAAAATTTGAATTTAACTTGAGATAAGTTAAATAAATGGACCTAGAATTAAACTGATTTGGGTTAAATTGAAATGTAAAATGACTTTGTAATTGTGGGTCATTGTGTAATGAATTATACCCATTAGCTATTAAGTATTATACTTATAATCTGAAATTATGGATTTAAAATTTGCAAAGTATTAAGGTGAAAGAAAATTTGTATCCTTAAGAATTAAGTGATATATATATATATATATATATATATATATATATATAATTTTGAGTTGTGATTATAAGATGAAAATAATTCAAATGAGCAATATAAACTTTGAAGTAAATAATTTGGTGAACTTATAAGTAGAAAATGGAATTATGATCACAAGTGGGAAATAGTTGAATGGTATGGTGAATTCAAACCTAATCTCAAATGAAATGTAAATTGAAATAAGGTGAAGAAAAGTATAAAAGATAAAAATGTGAATGAACTTAAGTTAGTAAAATAAATTTTGAACTTGTATATGGAGGATTAAGATTGGATTGAATTGGATTTAACTTCGATTAAATAAATTTGAGTTGAATTTGGAATGAAGTAAAGTCAAATTTCAGTTATGTTACAACTAATTTTGAATAGAACTAAATTCTTATTTAAGATAGTAAAAGAAATGGTATGAACTCAAGTTGGCTAAATAAAATTTAATTGGACTTGAATTAAATTTGGCAAGGAATTAAATTGAAGGGAAATTCAATTCAGATTAAGTAAGAATGATATCGTATGAATAAAATTTTAACTCAACTAAATTCAAAGAAAATTGTTTGAGAATGAATTTAGCATAAGCTAAATTAAATAAAAAGAAGCTTGAAGGTGAATTTAGTGTAAACTAAATTAAATGAAATTTGTATAGGCATGGATGGAATTTTAGTGGTTTGTTAAGAGAATTTTGAAAAGAAAAATAAAAACTCGGTTCTAGTATGGAATTTAGTTTTGGCAATAAAAGCTGAGAGTGTGAATGAATAATGGAATTGGATTGTAATAGTGAGGGTTTGACTTATAAATTAATTCAAACGAGTGACATGATTTTAAGTGGTCACATTATTTATAAAATTCGGGGTGAATCTAGGAGATGAATTAAAATTTTAAATGGAGTGAATGAGTAAACAAATTGAATTAAAATTTGTAAATGAATAAAATTTGATTGAATGAGAATCAAATGAAAATAAAAATAAAATTGATATAAGAAGAAATGGAAATATTGTGAAATTGAAAGAACTTAAGCAATTAGAAAATAGTTGTGGTCGAGCTTAAAAGTGATCTTGAATGAAATTTTTTTAGGTAATAAATATTGATATGCAAGTGAAATGGTTTTAATTAATTTTATTGTGATAAATTAAAGATGTATGAGTTGTAAATAATATAGAATGGAATGATATTGATCTAAAACTTAAGTTGAATGGTGAACTAGAAATGAGAATAAGAAATTGAATTAAAAAATTGCAAGGAAATAAGAATATTTGGGTTCTGAATAATTCCGAATGGAATAAAATTAATATAAATTTGAACTGGAATTAATTTTAATGGTTATAAGCTTAAGTGATGGTCACTTTCTTGGATAACCTTAAATTTGCATAGAAATTGGTCGTTTTGTTGTGAACAAAAATTTAATTGGCTTAAAGAAACAAATTGAAATGGGTTTTTGAATCAATTGGGATGAATTGAAATTTTATTAAGTGGTTTTGCATATGAATGGAAATGGAGCATAAAAGAAATGTAAATACTTCAAATTGATGGTAAAATTTGGTTGTGAATCAATTTGGAATTAAATTGAAGTAAAGAGATGTAACTAAGGCATATGTTAATCATATTGAAGTGGAAATGAATTGGTTGTAATAAATATGAATGGTAGATAGTGAACTTGAATATAAATTGTTTGAGTGAGATAAAATGAAGTTTGGGCTTGTAAAGAGGATTTAAAATGAGGTTGAAATTGTGAAATTGCTTATAAAGGAAGTTAACATGCATAATTATGAAGTTTGCTTGTGTAAACTTTGTAATTGATGTGTTTGGGCTAGTTTAATGGAAAGAATATTGATAAATGCTCATATTATTGGAAACTGATGTGTTTGTTTAAGTAAGTACATGTATGGGAGGAAATGGATAGAGTTGGAGTGCGTATATGCGATACTATTTAGCTGCTTGCTTTAAAAATGCTAATAAAGGTACGCCTACGCAATAAAAATAGAAAATATGAACTGTTTTTGGTTTTTCCGACTGTGTGGGTCAAATAACAATTAAAATAAAAAGGATTTTGAAGTAGGAATCGAAACTAGCAGTTTCGATTTGTAACTATAGAATTTGATCAAAGTAAAATTGAGATTTCACTAAGTAAGTTTTGCTATTGAATTTGAAACATTCTTTCTACCTTAGCAAATTTCGGGCCGAAATTTTTATAAGGGGGGAGGAATGTAACGACCCGGAATTTTGGGTCGCTAAATTTGAACATTTAATTCATTTTAAATGTTGAATATGTATTATAATTTGAATTTTTAAATAAAAGATTTCGGTTAAATTGATAAAATTGGTTAAACTTCAAGTACGGTAATTTAATTGAAATTTGAATAATAATAATTTAATATTAGAATTGGAATAATTGGTAATTCTGAGTGTAAATAGATATAAAACTAGATTCTAAAATTTATTTTAAGTCTAATTGGATTTGAATTTTAATATTGGACCATTGGATGGAATTAAAAGTCGATAGATTAAATTTGGGATTTTATATTAATTTTATAATGGAATTTAATAATATAATAATGCAAATATTCATTTTTTGATTTAAAACGAAATAGAACGATTTCTAATGTGATTATAAATTCTATATGAATTATAATTAAGTTAATAAAATTTTAAAAGTGAAATTTTAAGTGATTTCGACGATTTTGAAAATCGCTCGAATTAATCGACGAGTTAAAATAGCCTTCCGAGGCACAGTCTCGGAATTCGACAAAACTAGTTCTATTGGATCCGTAATAGTTAGTTATTATTGGATTTCAATTTTCGTAGCAATCAGAGTTATCGTTTGACCCCGGCAGCTTAAAACACATAGAAAGTACTTTAATCTTTTTAATTTAAATTTGATCGTTTATTTCCGTAACTTGCGTATATGATCGAATTAGCTTTCGAAACATGTTCCGTTGTGTTCGGAACGTGGATAAAACCTTAGAAATGCCAGGCGACACGTGTGATTTGGAGATCGTTAGAATAAGTTGCTTTGAAATGAATTTAATATTAAAATAATATGTTATACGTATATATATATACTTTTGAGAGAGCCAAACCCTAACTCTAATCTCAGGCAGCCGTCACTATCTTATTTAATGGCCGAAAAACATTGACCTTCCTCTTCAATTTGCGATCAATCCATCGAGTTTTAGAAGATGCTTCCAACTGGAAAGTCTAAAAACACCTCGACATCTACCAATCCAACGGTGGATCTCGGCTATCGTCGTCGTTTGGAGGAAGTAGGGGCCCGCGTCCGTGGGATTGTTGCGTGCGTGTTTCGATGAGGAGGAAGAGCCGAGCTTGAAGCTTCTTGGGTCGTGGGTGGATCTCGCGTGGGGGGTAGGAGTGGTGGTGCTTGATCGTTCTCTCGGCGTTTGTATGCGGAGCGGCACTCAACCCTAGATGTGGCATGTTGGGTTCAATTGGTTCTGTGTGCGTACGCATGGGGAAGAAGGCTTCGGCCTTGATTTTGATACGGTATAGATTAATAAATTAATTAATAGAAAATTGTTTATATAAATTATATTCTAACATTTAAAATTCGTAACTTGAGCATAAGTTGTCAAATTTCAACGAAACTAGCGACGCCAGAATCGCAGAGACGCGTACTACGCAGTGGAGCAGTTCTGGAATCGTTCCGAGAAAGTAAAAATTTAGGTTAAATCGAACGCCGTTCGATTTAATTTAAATTTGAATGCTCGCCGAAAACCCAAGGTGAGTTTAACTCACTCACATCTGGAATACTGGTTAATTTAAATAATCAATATTTAAATGATTGCTTGATTGGTTGAGTATGTTAATTATTATCAAATTGAATCATTATATATTGTTGTTGTGCTAATATCTGTGGATGCAGGGAAATCAGGTTGGAGGGATCCAACTGGATCCCTCGCAAATAGAAATTAATTTATATTCTGTAATATATCTTATTTATTATTCTGTGATAAATTGTTTAGATCTTGTTATGCCATGATGAATTAAATTGAAGTTTAAATTATGTTGTGCTGAGATTGGGTGAATACAACCTGAAAATTTTAAACATAAATAGATGAATTGGGTTTAAAGGATATAAAATAAATTTCTAAGTAAAGAATTTAAAAAGGAATTAAATTCAAGAAAATTGGTTGATAATTTGAAATGTTTGGAAATGTGATCTATAGAGGAAATGTGAATGGTTTAAAAGAATAGCGAGATTTATTTTTTGAAAATGGGAAGTATGCTTTCTCCTGGAAATTTTATTTTGTTTTTAAGAAAGTTTTCAAATAATAAATTTGCAGTTTAAATATGTTTAGAATTTTTTTAGAAATAAATACTATTTTAGAATGTTTTTTAAGTAAAAGTAAATATTTGATTAAGTAATTATGGTATTTAATTATTTTTAAAAAAGGTGAAGTAGTATTAAGTTTTCAAAAGGAAATTTTAATATGAATATTTGATTTAAAAACCTTATTTTTAAAAAGTTAAATTTTATTTAAAATACTTAGGAAACCCCTATATATTTCCTTAAGTAATTATTTTCAATTAAATAATTTCTAGAGCTTATTTTAAATATTTTAAACATATGTTTGAAAGTGATTTCCAGGAAATAGCAATGTGTTTGAAATAAAAGGAGCTATTTTTTTAAAAGTGTGGAAAGGATTTTACAGGATGAATGTAAAATTGAATTGGGATAAAACGTGTTGGATTGATAAAAAGAATTATTTGGTTATTCTAAGATGGAGGTGTATTTCCCTGAAAGCCAAGTACGTTTTTAAAATAGATTTTTGAAACGTTAGAGTTTGAAGTTATATTAAAGAATGGTTTCAAGAAAATTATTTAAGTTGTAAGAATTTTTAAAGTGCATATATATCAAAGTAGTTATAGAAGTAATTATTTTTAAAGGGTAATTAGAATTATGTCTTAAAGAATATTATTATTATTTATACTTTATAAAATGGTTCTATTTCAAAGATAATCAATCAAAGTATTATTTAGAAATGGTATAGAGTTTCATAACTTTATTTTAAATTTAGTACGACTCAACTTTATTTTGAAGAGAATAGTTCATGCTTTCTAAAGCAGTTTGATTTGAGATATTTTTAAAAGTATATATATATATATATATATATATTTATCAAGTATGTAAGAAGTTTTAGTATGAATGTTTTAACGTATTTTAAAGAATAAAGTATTTAAATTATTTTAAACCTTAAATATTGGTGCTTGGAAGTTTTTAGAGGAAGTAAAGATTTGGAAATCTATTCCATGAGAAGTATTGAATTTGGAAAGTGTTTCAAAAGGATTTTGAAATGGAATTACATCTCGTAAACATATTTTTGAGGAAATAAATAATGTGGGCAATTATTTATTGTGTGATGGATGTTTGTGAATGTTAATTGATAGTTAAATCACCGACTATCAATATTGGACAAATGCGTTGATCGTTGCGAAGAGACCGGGATCGAGATTTATTTCTCGAAAACCACTTCGATCCGGTTTGTAGGTTTCGTGGAAAAACGTGTTCGGAGTCGAAGATGGAGCAGTGAAGTGCAAGGGCTAGTCGCTATTAATCCTAAGGATATTTTCAAAATGGATGTAGTAGGAGTAGTGCCTTCGGTTCTGTTCGAACCCGAGACGGACTTGTATGGACGAATGCCTTCGGAACATCGTCAGGAGGGCGATGAGCATTCTGAGTGAAACGTTCTAAAAGGTAACGCTTATCCTCAAGCCTCATCAACCGGGAATGACTGAAAATCAGGGGATATGCAGCAAGGCTTGGTGGGCAGCACCCATTTCCGGGTAAGGTCATTCCTGTCTAGATGTCCCCTTTTTTCCGGCTTAGTGGTGTGGTTGCTGATCCCAACCGCGGGGTGATCTTACTCGGGACTATCCAGTAAGGGGTAGTCCGGGCCTTGTGTCGTAGGTGATCGGGCGTGGTCCTCGGTACACTGATCTAGACCAGGTACTGTGACAGATGGTACCCCAGTGCCTAGTCATTGTTGGAAATCCATTCTACCTACGAGCCCTTTTACTAGTTTTGTTTGTATTACCCACTCTGTGGCTAGTAGCTGGAATTTAATGAATGTAACAATTTCGTCTATTTTATAAGTATTTGTATACAGACCCTATTATAATATCAGAGGATTTCTATAAAAAGTGTTTTATCTATCGTAAGGTAAAAACCCGAAATGTTTATTTGTGGCGTGGTCTTACGAGATGCTTTTGTTTTCAAAAGGATTTTTGAAACTTTAATAATCAATTTGGATGCATTATTATCAGCTGGTATTCCAGACTGACTCGGGTATTATTTCATTATGCTCGGGTCAGATTGAGTATTATATGTTCAGGTCCGGATGCTTTGAAGCAGGAGAGGAGCTGGAGTCTGAGACGTATTATCCCTATTTGTATATGTATCCACTGCTGAGATTGTATGATTGTCTGACTGATAAATATTGTTTGTATGAGATACTCTGATGATATGATGTATAAACAGATATAGTTTCATTTTGTGTAAAGATCTATTATTTGCTATTATAGTTTATTCCGCTGCGACTGTGAGATTCTGGTATTGTTTAGTTCCTTCTTTCTTCTACCTCTTCTTCTTTAAGCCTAATGGTTCATATTTCTGTTCCACTTGAGTTAATTGATGTAGAATAGTGTTGACTCAAGGGGTACGGATTTGCAGGCTGTTACACTGTGACATGCACAGTGCATCACTATACATGCCACAAGGCCGTGCACACCGGTATACACTTGATAAAACTACATGGAGAAATGAGCACAAGGTCAAACCCAATTAAAAGCTAGGTTCAACCCAAGTGAAATATAAATAAAGTCACAATACGAGCACAAGATCAAACCTAAGCCAACACTAGGTTCAACTCAGGTGTATTACAAAAACAAAAACAGAATAGTCAAGTTTTAGTGACTGGAGCAAGCCTCGACCAAAAATTTCATTGAGTACATATGAAGACAAGCTCAAGTGAGAACAACATCTCTAACAAGTGCTCAAGTATAAAATGTACAAAATCAGTGCAGTAAAGACCAGACTACATGATGAACACAAATGCAAACCAGACTTCAACATGTATAAAGGGTGATGCCATGAAATGGACAGTGCAACCAAGTAGCAATTCTCGAAGCAACAACTTAGTGTATACACTTATTAGTCAACATGAAGACAGTAGCTCGAATGAGAAAATGAAGTAAAATACCAATGGCTACAAATTAAAGCAAGTTACATGGTGCAACAAAACTCAACTGTGTATGTTCAGAACTACACAATATGAAAACAGTGAACAATGGAGTGCAACTGAGGTGAACACACACATATATACATACATAAATGTATGTATGTATACAAGTAGAAATGACCAGCTTTCAGAGTTCAAACAGATTCCAAAATATAGTGAACTAATGAAGCAACACCAATAATGAAGGCATATTCAAGTGCATCGAACCACACAGCAGTGACAACCAGACATACACATGATACATGACTCGAGAGCAAGGCCACATGAAACACAATTTCAAGTGAAACAATATGGCCAGACTCACAATTTCCAAATGAATAAGTTCAATTGAAAACCAGAGATTCAGACCAGACAGACTCAAGAGTATCAATCCAGATTCAACTTCAAAACAAAGTATTCAAGTGTACACATGGTGATACACATTCGAGAGCTAGCATATCAAACTGCAACACTACAACAACTCAAGATACAATGCTACAAAGACCAGAGAACCAAGGACATATGCACTGACAATAAACCAGGATGAACTCAATCAAGACAGTCATGACACACACACACACACACACACACACATATATATACACACACACATGTATACAGGAAACCAAGTTGCAGTAACAAAATCAAGTGATTGGAGCTCAAGCAACAATCAGAATCTCAAAGGCATAATGCTGCAGGACAATTTCAATCGAACAAGTGTAATCAAATCTCACATATATTTACCTGAGTCACGATATAATTACAAATGCAAGCAAGTCAGAAAATCAAGGCATGTTTAAGTAGAAGTTTCAAACAAAGTCAATGAGTCAAAGCCAGTTAATAACAAGTTCGAAGCAAAATTTCATCTCAAATATATTATCACAATGTCAAGTGCCGAAATCGAAGATGTCACAAGAGAAAAGAACGGAACCACGACCAAAGTCAAGTTTAAATGCCAAAGAATTCAAAGCCATGATGACCAAGGGATCGAGCAAAGTCAGAATCAAAGCCGTGTTAATCAAGTAAATAGCAAATTATACGAATTGAAGAAATCAGAAAACATCACAAGCATCTAAACGAAAATCAGTTGCCAAGGACGAATTCAATAAAATATATACGAATGATAATTAGGGAAATTGATCCCTATAAAATCCCAAGTCATCATCAACAATCAATCAAGCTCAAACATATCGACGAAATAGTACAGAAAATCACATACCAATTCATAGCGAACTCAACGAATTGAAGCAACCGTATGCAAACCGAAGAAAATCAATGCAATAGCCCTTGTAATCGACCAACAATCAGTCGGCGTTTTCAACTTATCAGAAGCCCTAATTTTAGATCGAAGAAAGCAGCCGTTTTACGAAAAGAGAAGAAGGATACGGCCAAATAAAATAAAATGGAAAAATGGGAATTCGCTTTTATTTTATTTTGGGACGACGTTTCTTTTGGGCTTTAGTTATTTAAGTTAGGGATTTTGTTTTTAGTTTGTTTTTATATTGTAATTCTTTTAAAACTTTCATAATTTTCTAGTCGTGTGACTAAGGAACGAACTACGGGGGTGTAATTTGAGAATTCGCAACTCAATGGCTGAGTTATGGCAGGGTTTTGAGCGTAGAGTTAGGTTAATCGATAGCGGGTGTCGCGAGTTTACGTGTGTAAGCGTCTGACTACTTAATTTCTAGTAGAAACCTTGGGGCAGAACGTAGGCAGGGTTTTGCCGAAGCTGGGTAAATCTGTGTTGTTCTGTCTCTGCTTTTTATTATTCTGCTGCTATATCTATGCTGCAATTATTTTATATATTTTCGCATTAAATTTTATAATTATTAGTATCACCATATTCACTACCCTTCTAAGATGAAACCAATCCTACATTAAGTGGCTTGGGTACTGCCATTACATGGCTATAAATTTATCGGCAATAGATGCAGTAATAGTTGGACTTTAAATGTCAATAGCCTTAAATAGTGGTTAGAGGTCTTTCTAGCTAAGACCCATAGGCCATTGACAACATCGTTAAAAAACCACCTTTGGAACAGGTCTTAAATGATGGGGTCTATCTTGATTGAGATCTTAAACAAAAGAGTCGGCCTATTTCTCTTTTGAAAATATTTTATGATGATTATAGAAGATCGCTTCATATTTAGAAGTATTAAGTGGCAAATGGGTTTGGAAGTATTGGGTGGTTGATAAGGCTTCATCGATATTTTGTACTTTGGGAAAGGGTAAGTAAGCAATCATATGTGCAATGCAAGATTAAATTAGAATTGTTAGCCTTAATGGACATAACTATTAAATGGAAACCTACGATATAAATTTATGTTATAGACGGTTTAAGAAATTTCTAGTCATCAAAAGGTTGTTCTGACCCCTCTTCATTACAACACATAAGATAGATTTAGAGGAACATGTCACTAGAGTTAGATGTGATTTGTTATTGGAGAAGTCTTCTTTTATCTTATGCTCAATGCTAATGTGATAATCTGCTACCTAAGGATTACGATTAATTTCAAGGTAGTAGTCATAGTTGGTATTCTTATCCTATTATTTCTTTCACTTTGGGTTTAGATTTTCAATAATCTTTGATAATGCTCATGCTTATTCGTAGGTATCAAATCCAATGATATGTACTATGATGGACTTAGGTTTTGATTTTTATTGAAATTTAGGCCCATAAAGGTACGGGTTGTTATAGAAGCAATATTCATGCCCATTCATGAAGAGATCGGACGGAAAAACACTTCCATTCAAAATTTGAATTTTGAAAATCTCAAACTATATGTCGACATATAGCTTTTATGTATGTCAACATATCTTTTATTAATTTGAAAAAACACTTAATAAAAATTGTTTTGTAAATACTAAATTTTGCACAATATTTGATACTTTGTAAAATCATTTAAGCATAGTTTATACATGTTGATGCCTAGAATGAGCACCTAATAGAATCTAGTAGAGATAAAATGAAGAACGAAATTAAAACAAAGCAAAAATCATAAAGGAACACGCAGATTTTTATAGTGGTTCGACAATCTTTGTCTACGTCCACTTCATACTTTTATTGACCTTCTGTTTATTACGACTACAAGAATGTTTCGATCAGCTAGGATCCACTAGTACAAAAGTGAATAATAAAATGGTAGAACCTTGGTAGAGAAAGTAGGATCCTGTTTTTGATGCCATGGAGAAGACGTGCATGGATCAGACTGAAATTTTGGAAGAAAGTTCAGGAGACCAAGATGAGGCTACCCAAAAATTTGCAGGCCCATCTGGGTCCACAATAAGGATCGGTAACGACCCCTATTAATTTATCCAAATAGGCTGCGATCCCTATAAGGGATGCCCCATGATGTTAGCTACTTTCTCCCCAAATTTTGTGTAATTCTGACGCACATTCATGAGATATCTCATTTTCTATGAAGTAGTATTGCTTGAATTCTAATCTATGTCAATCCCTTCAAAGGGAGTTATGCCTATCGCTCCAACTTCCTCCAATTGGAATAAGATCCCTAAAGGGTGTACCACATGTTGTAGTAAGCTTGTACTACAAGTTTCACTTTGATAGCATGTGAAGATTTTGAGTTACTGATCGATCATCGCTGCGAAATTAATCGATTTGATATGATCCATAGTGTTGAATAAGGATCATACCCGATCCACCTTTGGGGAGTAGTGTGAGCTTTCATGCTTCTGCTTTATATTATCGTCTATGCTTTAATTTTGGACCCTATAGTCATCTCTTTGGGTTACTGGCCTTGATGACAGTCGAGTCTAACTTGTCCAGTCAGTTCGGATATAGCCGGTCAAAATGCCGAATAATATTTTCCTCCCGAAGTACGTCTTGTTGTATACATGACATGCTTTGAATCGAAGCAAGTTAGAGTCGCCAAAAAGAAATCCATCTCCTGAATAGTCGATATCCTTTTGTTGAATTATTTTCCCAAAGTGTTGTATCCCTCTTTGATCATCGTGATGCTTCCAATAGTATAAATTCAAGATTGTATTCCATTGGATATTATCTATGTCCGGTTCTACAGGGCTAGCAAGCTTTGGCAATCTGATCCATTCTTTTCTTTAATAACTCCAGGTGAAAATTCAATTTCTATCGATTTCAAAAGATCGAATTTTTTGAATAAACATTACATGCTCCCGGATGCACTTGTAAGCTCATGAGTCGTTACCAATTCCTTCTAGTTTAATTGCAATTGGATTGCAATTCTTTATTTATATATTATTTTATAATGAAATAGGGGTTGTAATAAGCCGTTCGATGAGAGGGGACTTAATGTTCTAAAGGGATGATGGCCTTAGAGCCGTAAGCAAAGGCAAATGGAGTTTGGCCAGTCATGGACTTATGGGTGGTTCTATATGCCCATAATGCTGATGAGAGTTCATCGATCCACTTGCATCTAGCCTTTTCCAAACTCTTCTTCGAAACGGAATTTATGATTTTGTTAACAACTTCAACTTATAATTAACTTGGGCGTGAGCAATTACCGCAAATCTCTTTTTAATATGATGTCATTGATAGAAGTTTTGGATTTAACGCTCTCGAATTGGGTTCCATTATCAGTTACAATGGTTAGTGAAAGGCCAAAATGACAGATGATGTTCCAGACAATGAAGTTGATTACTTTGTTTTTTGTGATTGCGGCTAAAGGTTCAGATTCAACGTATTTGGTGAAGTAATCCACTACTATGATGGCGTATTTCGCACCACATTTAGAAATTGGCAAGGAGTTCATAATGTCAATACACCAAGTAGCAAACGATTACCATTTGAGTAATTTATGTCGGCATGGGCCCTTGGAATTTTTGCAAACATCTGGCACTCATCACATTGAATAGCATGATCAGGTGTATCTTGATTGACATTTGGCCAATAATGCCTGTAGCGAAGTATTTTCTTTGTCAAGGTTTTCCCTCTGGTGTGATCGCCGCATTCTTCTTCATGGACTTCTCTCAAGACTCGTTTGATATCAACAAGGGTGATACACCAAAGCAAGGGAATGGAGAAAGCCCTATCTATATATGACTCCTTCTTGGATGATGCAGCGTGAAGCTCTGAGGAGGACCTCTCGTTTTTCATTCCTCCATTCAGAAAGAATTCCCCATTGTAGATCGTCTTTGGTAGGAGTCATCCATGACTCGTTTTCAGCCTCCATCTCAAGATCTAGTCGATCTCCATCTTTCAATGCTTGAAATGTTAAGTATTTCAACCAGGAGAAAGTCCACTTGTTGCGCATCCTCAGAACTGGCCAGCTTGGCTGATGACTCGACCTTTTCATTTTGTTCTCTGAGGATGTGTGTAATGGTGTAATACCCGAAGTCTGCCGGTAGCACTTAAACCCAACTGAGATAAGGATAAAAACGCTGCCCCCTAGCAAGATAATCTTCCTTGACTTGGCTTACTACTAACCAAAAATCACAAAAGATATGTAAAGTTTCCACTCCCGGTTCTCTAGCAAGTTTGAGTGTGGCGATCAAGGATTTGTACCTAGCTTCATTATTTGTTGCTAGGAAGTCGAGTTTTAGGGCGTAGCAGATCAATCATTCCTTAGGGGTCATTAACGCAACTTTGATGCCAAAACACCGATCATTGGATGTTCCATTTGTGTACATTTTCTATCGGTTGGCCAGTTCACCGCTGCTCTTCGAATAGTTGTCTGATGAAGTGAATTCTGAGATAAAGTCTGTTAATGTCTATCCCTGGATAGCCCTTCGAGGGAGATAAGTTATACTGAATTGGCTTATTTTGACATTCCATTTAAGCAACCTTCCAGACGTCTAAGGTTGTTGTAGGAGCTATCGTTATGGATGGTCGGTATAGACGTTAATGGGGTGAGCCTAAAAGTAAGAGTGGGGCTTTTGTGATGAAATCAACATGAATTATGTGAGATTTTGTAGCTTCGGTAGTTTTCTCGTAGTACCTGCCAATTACTTGCTTACATCATATACTGGTCTTTGGATCTGTTTCTCTTCGCATAGCATTGCGTTGCTTATGGCATGTACGGACATAGCTAAATTGATGTATAAATCTTTATGATACGGCAGCTTGGATAGAATGAGAGGCCTCTTTAAGTGATCTACCATAGCTTGAAATGCGTCAATGCAACCTTGCATCCATTCAAAGTTTCTTTTCCATCTCCTGATTAGGTCAAAGAAGAGAGCACACTTAGCCGGTGGACCTAGAGATGAATCGACTTTGGACGATGACCTTCCCATTTAGGCTCTATACCTGTTTGATTGTCTTTGGTACTTGGATGTTTCAAATTACTTGAATCTTCTCGAGACCAGCTCCGATTTCGTGAAAATTGACGATGAAACCCTGAAATTTCCTTAACGCAATGCCAAAAGATCATTTCAAGGGATTTAATTTTACTTCATATTTTCGTACAATATTGTACATCTCCGATAAGTCATCGATGTGGTAATTTGATTGTCTTGACTTCACGAGCATATCGTCCACATATACTTCCATCGATTGCCTGATTTGTTCTTTGAAAATCCTATTGACCAGTCTCTGGTGAGTAGCTTCAGCATTATTTAGTTCAAATGGCATCACAAAATAACGATATAGCCCTAGATTGGTAATGAAGTTAGTGTGCCCTTGGTCCAGGACGTGCTCAACATCCGGTTGTATCTAGAGTACATATCCATAAATGAAAATAGTTCAAATCCAACGATTGAGTCCACCAGCTAGTCGATCCCCGAAAGTGGAAAGCTGTCTATTGGGCATGCCTTGTTCAGGTCAGAGTAGTCGATGCATGATCGCTACTTTCCATTAGCTTTTCTCACAAGAACTGGATTGGATACCCATTTCGTATAGAAGGCGTCAAGGACAAACCTATTGTTTTTGAGTTTATCCACCTTCTCTTTAAGTGTAGAAAATCCTTTTAGATCCATGCCACGTTGCTTTTGTTTCACCAGGACATGCCTCGAGTCGATATTCAATGAATGGTTCACGATAGTCGGTGAGATCACATGAATGTTAGAACGGGTCAAAGTGAACACATCAAGATTTATTCGGAGAAAGCAAGCCAATTCCTTCATCGTTGTTGCACTGAACTATGATCCAATTTCAGTACTCGTGATTGGTTGCCATAGCTGATTGTAATGTCAGTTTTCAGCTTAGTGGGTGTAGTCTTGATTCCTTGAGTTCAAACGTAACTATTTCGCGTAATAATCGATGTGAAATCTGGTTGGGACGTTCAATGATGACGGTTACTCTGGTCGAATCCCAAAGTATTGTCATGAGTTATTGAGTCTAATAGTATAGGGCTCTAAATGTTTTAAGCAATTATCTGCAATTGATCGAAGATCAGACTTAGAAGCACGTTGAATCAAATGTCGAGTAAAGTTCAGCCCCATGTTGCCTGCACTACATAGCTGGCACTTGCTTTGAGTTTAAATCTGCTTGTATATTCGAGTAACGTGCTTCCTATTCAACGTACTCATGTTCCGTTACTTGTTGTTTGGGTTGGAGTGATGATCAATTTCCCATGAGTTTGGGCATTGATTCGATGGTTCTATCCCTTGGCATCCTTTTGATTATAGCCTTGGGTCATTGTAAACACCAGGTATGAATCATATATTGAGCTATCACCGCCAGTCTTTGGATGAACACACTACCACCTTCGGTCTTAGGTTGATAAATGTACTAAATGGTTTCGAGTCTCATCCTAGTCATGTTTATACTCCCATTAAGCTCCAAAGACTTAGATTTGATCGATTAATGATCGGTTCGCATTCATCCCGTTTCTCGCTCGTGCCCACAAGTCTAGGAAGTACATCAATAAGTAGGAAGGCAAGTCATGTACTATCAGTGATTGATGCTCTCCCTGTCAGACTAAGGGAAAGGATCTGTGTGCGGACGGTCGGTTCACTTCCATTTCGCATTGCTCTTCTAGTCAAATCATGGTAAGAGTTAACGAATGAATTGTCGCGTCGCATTCGTTCGGAGCTGGATGGTTAGTTGCATCTATTTTGATTCATATTCTCCCATCAGATCTAGGGGTAGAGTTGGCTCACGTGCAGTCAGGTCATGCTCATCCATTTTCATACTCCTCTTAATGGATCGAAGGAGGGTGCTGGAGAATTAATGATCAATCACACTCATTCGTGGTTTATTCTTCTATCTGCACTCCAGTGATCGAAGTTTTTTAAAGGATAATGGGTCACATCAGTTTATGTTTGGTGTGAATCGATATTGACCATCGACCCAACGAGGCAATATGTAAAGCTTAGATTAACATTTCCTGTCAACCCAGTGGTACGATATAGTCATCACTCGTAACTTTGAACATCGTTTCGATTAATTGTGCATTAAGGCCTCCTTGCAGTTGTTGCCTTAAGTTGTAAAGAACACCAAGCAAAAGCTATAGTGATCTGTCGTACTTAGCTTTTACTGATTTATACTCATATCCCCAGTCATAGATTAGCAAAGTTTGTTTTTGGATGGTCGAGTTCCATCCATAGTGAGTTTATACTCCTCCCATCGTGTTCAGGTCGGATTTTGTGGAACAGAGAATGGTCAAACTCCACTCATCTATTCATTCTTGTTTGTATCCACACTTTGGGGATAAGAGTTTGTTGGCAGGTGGTCGAATCGCACCCAATTTGTGTTTATACTCCAGTCCACGCTTTGGGACCAGAGTTGGTCAATGGGTGGTCAGTCACACCCGTTTGATGTTTAGACTTTAGTCCACGCTCTAAGGACTAGTGTTGGTCGATGGGTGGTCAGTGACACCCGTTTGATGTTTGTACTCCAATCCATGCTCCGGGGACTAGAGTTGGTCGATGTGTGGTCAGTCACACCCGTTTGACGTTTATACTACAGTCCCTGCTCTAGGGACTAAAGTTGGTCGATGGGTGGTTAGTCACACCCATTTGATGTTTATACTCCAGTCCACGCTCTGGGGAACAGAGTTGTTTCAGGGTCGGTCGGTCTCTACTATTTATGTTTATACTCCAGTTCATACTCTAGGGACTTAGAGTTGTTTCGCGGGTGGTCAGTCTCTACCTGATATATGTTTATACTCCAGTTCGCACGCTATGGACTTAGAGTTGTTTCGCGGGTGGTCGGTCTCCACCCGATTTATGTTTATGCTCCAATCCATACTCTAAGGACTTAGAGTTGTTTCGCAGGCGGTCGATCTCTACCCGATTTATTTTTATACTCCAGTCTGCACTCTGGGGACTTAGAGTTGTTTGGTTGGTGATCAATCGCACCCATTTTTATTTATGCACCATTTGCCAAGTCGAGGTAAGTGTTATTGAATGAACGGCCGAACCAAGTTCATCCATGGGAGGGAATTCCACCCCCGGCATCGTGGGTATCCGTTTGGTGATTGTAGCTTCTTTTGTTAAGTCAAGGAAGGGAGGAGGCGATGGATTGTCGGATAACATCCATGCATGGGTTGGACGGTCAAGTCACATCCACCTCAAGATGCAGTCTTGTCCACGTGTTAAGGGTAGTGGTTGATGAGTAGGCAGTCAGTCACGCTTACTTTAAGTCGAGCTTTCAAACTACCTCCTGTGTTTAGGGCAGGATTTAATGTGTGGATGGTCAAATCACGTCCACTTTAGTTGGACCTTGGTCATGTTGAGCTTCGAAGAGGCATAAGTATTTTGGCGAACTTCAAGTATGGGCTAGGGAGTGGATAGTTGGGTTGCATCCACCCGAAGTCTTTCTTCAGTCTCCAAGTCAAGCGCGAAAGTTGATGAGTTGAGATCAGTTGTGTCCACTTTTTGTTGGATCCTGACCTTGTTGGGCTTTTCCATTTCGAGTCCTTGGCCCTAAGTTAGGGGCATATGGTAGCTGATGTGCTGTTGAATAATGCTTATCTTGATGAAACTCCAAAGGTCCGATCATGGCCTGCGAAGATTGGTTGGCGCCCAACTTTAAGTACTTGGTCAGCTGCATTGTTTGGAAGTAGTTAATTCAAGTTGGTCATAATTCACAACATAATTGAAATAAATCTTATTGAAGTGAAGCACTATCGTATGCTCACTTTTCTACTTCACCCCAGCCCTTATTAACTGAAAGTCGACAATAAGTGGTCCAATTGATCATCAGTGTTCTTTATCGATCGAATGTTCCCTGTCAGCCATTCTGTGGGGCTTGGACTTATTGTTGAGATTTCCATTGTGGATCATCTTTGTGATCACATCTTGGAGGTATCTACAATTTCCGATGTTATAACCATGTGTATCTTGAAATATACAACATTTCTTTGACATCTTCTGGGTTTCTTTGGACTCTCTCGAGGCTGGTTTTCAGTATTTCTCTGACTTGTGAGTCTCTATGTATATATTTTCGATTGAATCATTCAAAGGAGTATATGAGTCGAATTCTGGCACTCTAGGTCGTCTCCTAGAATGTAACATACGAAAATTTATCAATTTAAATTTGGTTATTGTTGAACTTTTATAATGTAATTTGAAAAGTTTCAAAATAAACAAATAACAAGTGATAATTTAAAATTTAAAATTTCTTTTGAGTTTAAAATTTGAAATACTAAAAGTTTTAGAAATCATTTGAATTTAAATTTTATTCATATATGTGAATATATATGATTGTGTGCATATGTGGGTAAATTTAAATTTAATTTTTTTTAAATAAATGTTTTAGTAAAATAATTGGGATATATATATATATATATGTAATATGTAATTAATTTCAAAAACATTCTCTTTTTAATAATGTATATTAATATAAAGCTAGTATTTTTTTTATGGGAAATATAAGTTTAACTACAATTTATATAATGTAAATTATTATGTTAATAAAGAAAAAAATCAAAGTATTTCTGGAAAAAAATGAAAATACAAGTAAAAAACATTTTCTGGAAAAAATTCAATTTTCATGGTTCTTAAATTGAATTATATCATCGTGATTGTCTTTGGAAATGATGAATTTTAAAAGCGAAATCATATTTTTTCATCACGAATTCACTGTTAAATTTGGGAATGAGCAAAATTGGGATTTTTGTCAAATTCTGACCATCGGTATGATGATGATGGTCGAGGTTGTGAGTGGAGATGGCCGAGGCGTTAGGGGTGTTAGGAAAAATGCTTAGAGAATTTTTACTTGATCGTGGTTGCCGTGCGACGTTTATGTAGGGCTTTAACCCAAAATTGGGTTGCAGCAGTAAATGAGCTCGCCGCAGTCTCATCAGGCCACCGGAGTTGATCGCTCTGATGGGTATAGGGGCGTATGATTAAGGGGAAGCTTCGGTTAAAAGGTGATATTTTGAAATTTTTTGGATCTCAAGGTTCTTAGTTGGATGTTCGCTATCATTTCATTTCTTTGAAGACTTTCTTGGAATGCAATCACATGTTGTTCTGTTGTGATGGTCTATTTTGAAGTAGTGTTGTATATAAAAAAAATACTTTGATGTTGGTGATGATGTTGTAATGATATTGTGTTGATGTTGTTTCTGGAATATTGATGTATGGCAGTTTATTTTGTTTCCGCTGTTTATATTCATCTAATGTTGTTATAAGCTCCATCCGAACTGGAATTCGACGTTCGAATCTCCGGCAGTCGAATACAAGTGAGGTATTTGATGTCGATTTTTGAACGCTGAATTTCGGGTCGTGACATAAAATCCATGTCCTCATCTAAGGCCTTAATGTTGCCCTTGCTTTGAATTTCTTTTACCAATGGGCCTGCATCGTTCTTTCTTTTGATATGCTCTACCACCTCCTTGCTTAGGTTTTAGTTTACTTTGTAATAGAAATGATTTAGGTTGATGGAGGCTCTCCAATTTACCAGTCGCTAAGTCTATCTTGGGGTCGATTCCCTTATCAACACCACCAACGTGATATTCCCGCTTGGATTACTCACTTTAGTAATGATGAAGTTGAACCTCTGCTAAAAGAATTTGAGTGGCTTGCCTAGCGCTTGGGATATGTTGGATAACGACATCGCATCCTTGGTTCAAGTCGCATGCATTCTAAATCACTTAGTGAACTCCTTAGCCAGTTGACTAAATGAGGAGATGGACCTAGGCGGTAATAGCATAAATCACATGATCGATCGCTACTTCCTCGAGGAATATGGGAAAGAATCAACATTTAATTGAGTTCGTTGCTCTAGCGGAACTCATGTGCCCTTCATTTTTTCATGAGATGCACTTATGGGCCTGCGTTTCTAGAATATGCCGGCATAGTTGGCATATTGAATGTCTTAAGATATTCCGCATATTGAATGGCTTCGGTGAATGGGCTTCGAGTGGGGGAAATGTCCAGTCGTCGTTGGTCCTGTCCGTTTTCAAGTTACGACTACTTGTAATGCTTGTGAATGTTGCATGCATGATTGTCCAATGTGTGACGGATTTGTCATAATTTACTTGGAGTCCAACCCAAGAAAATTTGCTATTTTCTTGGAGTTACCCCTTGGTTCGCTTGCAGTCATTGAATTTGAAGTGCAAGGTCGGCGATGAACGATGCTTAGAGTCATACTGGTGTTTGCTTAGAGAAAATTTTGGTCTTACTTAGGACCTAAGGTCTGAACTTCCTAGTTTGCTTCGAGTTGAATGGGTGATTAATTCGGGTTCAACTTTGATGATGGATAGATATGTTTTGGGATGGCATATTAAGCGACGTAGGATGGTCACCACACAAGCCATTGTATCATAGCTGGCAAGTCAGGAGCTTGAAAGCTGGTCAGTTAAGAGCAGTTGTAATCAATCCTGGAAGCTTGACCCCGTAACTGGTCCTTGTTTATGTCGCATCATCTTAGTTCTCCTACCTTTGGGAGTACCGTTTGAGTAGCAGTTCATTGTTCATTCCTTGGCTACAATATAGCAGCTGCGTTTGATCCTCTATGCCCCGGTCGGTCATAGGACGCAAGGGAAGTGGATGTAATATACCTTCTTGAAGTTGAGTTTTGAATCCATAATACGGGGGCACTACGTTGCGGGATCATACCCGATTCACATTTTTTTTTTAAACGGAACGTACCAGATCCCTTTTTTTGGCTATAGGTATCAATCACATGGGCTTTTGAGAGAGGGATTGATAGTATAAGGGTCGGTCATATGGTGTATTGAGGGATCGACATATGAATTATGTGGAGGGATCGTACGAAATATGAAGAGATCGGTGCTGACGTCTTTTAGTGGGATCAGTATACGAAGTATGGAGGGATCATCATACAAAGTAGGAGGGATCGATATACGGAACATAAGGAATATTGAGGGATCGACATACGAAGTATGGAAGGATCGATATATGGAGTATTGAGGGATTGATATTGACGTCTTTCAGAGGGATCGTTATTGACGAGATTGGAAGGGGATCGGTATTGATGAGATTGGAGAGGGGTCGGTATTGAGGAGATTGAGAGGGATTGACCATCTTGGACTTGAAAGAGGAATTGGCCATCTTGGCCTTTAGAGAGGAAGGCCATTATGGCCTTGTGAGAGGAATGGCCATTATGGCCTTGAGAGAGGGATCGGCTCTTTTCTAACTTGAGTGCAAACTTCAACATCTAATTCCAAGAACTTGCATACCCAATTGAATACGATCCCTTCCAAACAGACATGAACACATGAACGCATGAACAACTCCAAACAAGAACATAGCATCATCACTCCCATCAACTCCACGTGAAGTTGATTTAATTCTTTTAAACATGGCTATCAGCTTCCTTTAGATTTCCTTCAAATCTGAGTAGAATAGGAAGTTTGTCGGTAAATAATTGGATCTATCTCGCGGATATAGGAATCCATAAGTAGATGATGAGATCTGATCAAGCTGATAATTCATTTCTCAATGAAAGCACCAAAATGTTAACGTCTAAAATGGACATCAATACCCAATAGAATCTAGTAAAGATTAAATGAAGAATGAATTTTAAAAAGAGAAAAAAATCATAAAGGAGCACATAGATTTTTATGGTGGTTCGGCAATCTTGGCCTACGTCCGCTTTATATTTTTATTGATCTTCCACTTGATTATGATTACAAGAATGTTTGGATCGGCAGGGATCCATTAGTACAAAAGTGAAGAATAAAAATAGCAGAGCCTAGGCAGAGAATGCAGGATCCTTTTTCTGATGCCATGCCTGTTGTATTTATAGGGGAAGAAATGCACGGATCAGACCGAAATTTTGAAAGAAGGTTTGGGAGACCAAGACAAGGCTACCCAATTATTTTCTAGCCCATCGGGGCCCACAATAAGGATTGGTACCGATTCCTGCTAATGCATCCAAATGAGCTACGATCCCTATGAAAGATGCCCCATAATGTTAGCTACATGCTACCAAAATTCGTGCGACTCCGACATATAGTTTGTGAGATATCGCATTTTCCGTGAAGTTGTGTTGCTTGAATTCTGATTTCTACTGATCCCTCCAAAGGGAGTTATGCCCATCACTCCAAATTCCTCTAATTAGATTGAGATCCCTATGGGGTATTCCACATGTTGTAGTAAGCTTGTACTCCAAGTTTTATGTTGATAGCATGTGTAGATTTTGAGTTACTGATCGATCCTCGTTGCAAAATTAAGTTGTGGAATTAATACGATATGATCCATTAGTGTTGAATATGGATCGTACCTGATCCATCTTTGGGGAGTAATGAGCTTTCATGTGTTGGGCTACAGGCCTTGAGGATAGTCGAGTCTAACTTGTCCTGTCAGTTCGGATATAGCCAGGGCAAAATGCCAGATAATAATACACATTTTAATGATAATTAAACTTAAGAAAACATTATTAAATTATTTTGAAATATTTTAATATAAAGGATTATATATGAATTTCTGTTGAAATTAATATATAAAGTATAAGTGAATATATATTTAAAATCAAAGTATTAATGAATGTCAAAATACACTTTTGAATACCATAAACATTTAGAAAACATAAAACAAAAATCTATATCTAAATACAATAAATTAAAAATATATATTAAAATATAAATACTTTAAAACTTGATATAGTAATTTTGTAAATAAATAATTAAAAGGTTAGGAATCATTTGAAAGCCATTTTAAAAGGATGTTTAAAAAATCATTCTAAAAACAGGGATTCCTAAAAATCATTTGTGAAAACCATGATATTTGAAAATCATTTAAATTAGAGAATAGTGTTTTAGAAACCTTTTTAAAAATGAAAAGAGGTTAAAGAAGTGCTACCACATCTTTAAAAAAATCATCTTTGACTCAATAACTTAGCTTGATATCTTGGATCTTGAAACTCATGAGTCTTCAATTTCTAACTCTTGAATCTCCATATCAGCTTGTTGAATCTACTGTTAATACTATATAGTCTTCTAAATCAATACATGTCTAATATCTTGCACTATACACAATATATATCTTGATAAAACATTAGTATCTATATTATATATGATCTCATATGGCTGTTGTCATCAAGACCAACACCTAAGGTACTAACATATGCACCTTTATTTCCAATTTTTTTTAATGATTTCTTAGATTTTATGAATCATTTAATTCCTTAGTTAGTTAAAATATTGAAATCAATGAAATTTTCGAAAACTTTCAAAATTTGAAAAGATTATCCTAAGTCTATGAATCTATTTCTTCACTTTGTTATTTTTCTTAAATTTTTCACATGAACAGCAGCACAAGCAACAAAATTATGAGCAGGAATATTTTTGGGTACTCAAAATTTTTGTTTATTGTTTACATAGTTTAGTCGAAAGTGGTTATGCGATCACTTACAACCTATGAGTAAGACGACTAGAATTAATTATAAATTACTATTTTACAATGGTCAAGAAAATAAATTTATTAAAGAAGTTTATGATAAGTGCTAAACAAAAATAGTTGTTAAAATCACCTTTATTACAACTTTCGAGAAAAACAGTTGTAAAACATGTTTATTACAAGTTTTGTTGTGTGAAGATTGTAATACAAAAAGTTGTAATGAGATCATTTTGTTGTAGTAAATATATTTATGGTAAGCTTAAAAATCATTACAAATACAAATGTGAAACATAACAACAATGCATCAAATGCTAAAGTAAGGGTTAAATATGTGATATAAATGAAAGATAATGCAACGCCCATTATTATCTTATATTTTTAAATTACTGTTAATTATCGTAAAAAAATTATGTTTTTTAGTAAATGAACTAGCATCATGATAGAGTTAGGGGTATGTCCTAGAGGTAGTTATGTAATTTATTACATATATCTATCTTGATAAGTAATCTCGTTCAAATTAAAAGGTGTTTTCTTTCTGTTATATACTTGATATAATATTTTAAATCAATTAATTAATTTAATTAAAAGTATATTTTATAGAAAATCAATAAATGGTTTTTTTTGTGATAGTAGTTATAAAGCATTGTAACCGCGAGTAATTTATCACAATGAAAATAAATATACCATTTTAAATGTACTTAGTCAAGATGCATCGAGACTAGAGTATGTAACTCTCTCCAAATGTTGTGCATCGTATTACACATGGTTGTTGAGGCACCTAGGGGTTACGTACTGATAGTTAATGGAAAACTATAAAATGGCTCACTTGATAGTTCTATATTAGTTAATATAACTAAGGTTAAATAGAAAACATCGATATGACTGATTTATACAGTTCTCTTGACTTGAGAATACTATCAATGTTTAATATAAAAGCTCCTCTTTGATTATAGTCAAATCATAGAGCATTCATCAAGTGACTGTAATTGGGTCGAGTAGAAGCATTGGATGTGCAGCACTATTCAAAAGAAGATTCATCTCCTTAGTTATATGGGGTTAGTATCACGGTCAATTCAATTCAATCTAAAGTCAAACTCTCTGGCCAGAGCATTTCAGTTAATAATAATTGTTATTATTGAACCATGGACTTTGTGTTATGACTATGAAATTGAATATCACAATATTAAAATTTTGACCGTTATCAAATTCCATAAGTTCAAAGTGATATTGTTTTGGCGAAGAGTATTAGTGTAAACAAAAGTCACAACTAGCTAATGCATAACAAGGTGAAATTGGATTTTACCACAACAAAGTAAGTTATAAATTTGGTCAAAATATCACACCATCTACTAAGTGACATATGAATGTTAATATTCGAATAGTTTGATATTAATCGCAGACCAAATTTACAACTGACAAGTCACACAACCGAAATTATGACTTCTCTTTTGACCAAACGATAAATTAGAATTCTTGTATATTAATTAAATTAATTAATATTTATGAAATATTAATTATAAAATTTTATTAGGATTTGGAAAATAAATATATTTATAATAGTTATAAATATATCAGCCGATATAAGATATCGATAAACGATCAAATTGGATTTAACTGAATACTATTTTCTTTGGGCTTAAATGAGATATTGGCCCATCATGACGGGTACGATTTTCGTCCGAAATAGCAAGATAAAGGGCAGCTCAATTAGGGGACAGTTTTTGGTTTTGGATGGGTCAGATTGAGCAGGGGGGGGGGCAAGTATGAGTTGTGACCCACTATTTTCTCTCTTCCATCTATTGTTTAAACATCTCTAACCCTAATTGAAAATGACCTTTAACTACCACTCCTTCCTTTCATATTGGTCGACTTCACTCCTTAGGTGGGCTATCATATCAAGCTCAAATTAATTGAAAGTTAATCACTATCTGATAGTCAAAGGCCAATGGTACAAGGATTAATAGTCTGCCGAATCGAAATGCTTTTGAAGGAGAGAGAGTTCATCATTACAAGGTGTGCTTCAAGGAATTGGTTTTAGGTATGTTTTTCAGTGAATTATAGTTTATAATTTCTGAATAAAAATTCATTTTATACATATATTATTATTGTTCTATTAGTAAGGTGACGATTATTATACGTATTGATGCCTTCACAAGCTAGATTGGTTATATGTATATACTTATAAAAAAACAATAATATATATAAGTCGTATATGTATAGCCGAATATTATATATATATATATATATTAATTATTATTTTATTGATTTATATATACATATGTGTATATACATATATCTTTTAATTATACATATATAGTTTACATTTAATTAAAATATCATTCCATAGTACTCATTGATCATACAATTTACATGTATATTTATAGCAATAACAATTTTTGATAGCTATTTTTATAATTATTTATAATCATTAATATTATTTAAACAATTTACTATCTAAATAAAATCTTATAAAACAAAATGTGTTTCAAAAGTTATTTTTTAAATTTTATAAAACTATTTTACCATAAGATAAGCCCTCAACCAGAAAATAAAAACTAAAAAATCAAAATTTCTACTTCTAAAAATTATTATAATAAATGGCCGCAAAACAAATTAATAAAAAATAAATTTTTACTGAAAAAATTATGAAAAAAAATTTCAAACTTCAAAATATCATGTAAGATTTTCTGGAAGTTTAAATTTTACATAAAATGTTGATTATTAATATTTTATTTATTTTCGAGTGAATAAACAATTATTATATATTTTTTAAAATAATAAAAATCAATGACAAAATTTTAAGGTGTTGTACATATGATTTGAAATTATTAAAAAAATTATTTTGTTAATATATATATATATATATATATATATATATATATATATATTTATGTATCTTATGATATTATAAATATATTTATGAATATATATATATATATATATTATAATTTGTTTACTATTGTTTTGTTGTTTTAGATATATATGTATGTATGTATGTATATATGTGTATATTATAATTTTTTACTATTATTTTGTTGTTTTAGATATATATATGTATGTATATGTATATGCATATATATTATAATTTTTTTACTATTATTTTGTTGTTTTATATATATATATATATATATATAGTTTATAAAAAAATAATATTAAAGTGCGTTTCAATTTCGCTTCTACGGCATGGTCGGGTTGTCGAGGCCTAGTCAACTCTCTTTTAACAGTTTTTAGTAAGCTTTTTATGGCATATCCGATGGCTGTTTCTAGTTGTTTTGGGTTTTTCGTTCCTTTGAGCTATCTTTTGGTTGAGAACTGACGTTGTAATTTCATTTCGGGCATCTTGGCGTGATAGGGTTTTGGTTAGTTCTTGCATTTTTTAGGCTTTTGTCTGCCTTGTCATTTTTTGGTTATTGATGTAGTTGTCTTCTATCTTTCGTGTTTGCTTGGGTATGGTTTGAATCTACGTGAAAAATTAGCATTGAGTGTTTTCTTTTGTAAGAACTTCAACTTATCATAGCCAGTGTATTCTTGCATTGTTTTGCAAGCTCTATATGGCTGGCAACTTCTGGAGAAAGGTGTTTCTTATAGAAATATTTATCTTGCTATGCCAATTCCGTTGCTGCAGGTTTATTTGTATATTTCTTAGTCGTCATAATCATATGAACGGTTGGAAGCTGATGGCTTTTCTACCCATGCTAATTTTGTTGCTCATTCCATTGACTTAGAAAGTGTGAGTCCTTGCTATGTGAAAATAAATTTCTCAATCTATATATCTGCCTAGCGTAGTACATATAAGTTTGTACCCTGCATGGTGTATATTTAGTTTTTGACTGGTTATGCGGTTTTTTTTCTTTGCAATAGTCTTGGTTTTTTCTCCAAGCTCCTATGTTTACTTGAAGTTTTAGTTGTGTTGGTGCATGTGCCGAACACTTGGTTAACTTCATTAATAATAGATAGTCCATTGTAAAGCTGGTTAGCTTACTAATTTTTTATTATATTTTATGAATATATATAATTTTATTATTTTTTACTATAGTATGTGTATATATAGTATTATTGTTTTATATATATTTATATATATATATATATATAATTTTTACTATGTAAATACATACATACATATATGATTAAATATTTTTATTTACATAAAATTATTTAAACAAAATTAGCATATACATATATATATGTGTATGGATTTATTATATTTATATAAGTAACAAGTCTAGATACATACATATATTTGGACAACAAATAATGCGTAATGGATGAGCTAACGTGTTGGTTGTGATGCAAATCCCAACATCTATATACAAGCATGTTATACTTTGCACAGGCTACCATGTTACACATGTATACACATACATATATGTATATGACACATATGCATAGATTTTTATATCTTTTTGTACATTAATATATAATTTAAATAAAACTATATAATTTATATATTTAAATGAAATAAGATATTTTATTTAAATAAAATTTAGAAATATTTCGAATAAATTAGATCTCATAGTTCCAATATACGTCCAAAAAGGAGGAAAAAATTAAATTCAACCATAACTTCGGTTGCGGGCTGGCATGGTTCCAACAGTGGTATCAGAGCCTAATAGCCTATGTGGTCAAAATTAGTCATGCAAGAGTTAACTATTAAACTCATAGCCTAAGGTTATCCCTAGTAGAAAATGCCCAAACTTAAATTGGGGCTTGGGCTAATTTTCAATTTTTTTTAGAATTACAAATATACGATTTTAATTTTAAAAGTTAAATTTAAAATAAGATATACATATATTATAAAAGTTATAATATAACAAATATTTTTGAAATGTTTGAAAAATAATACAAATTAATTTCAAAAATTTTAAAATTTATTAATAAGATTATAAAATTAAATTGATCAAAGAAGTTAATTAATTAACAAATATATACATGTATTATATATTATGACATATGTTAGTTGTTTTAGAATGTTTAAAATAACATAAGTGTGCATGTATGTATAAGAAGTGAATTTAGAAATTAATGTAATTTAATTAAAATAGTTTAATTGGATAAATTAATAAAAAAGTTAATTAATTAGATAATATACACGTGTGTATGATATATGTGTTATACTATAAAGGTTATAGTATATATAAATATTTAATATAAATGTTATATTAAGAAAATATAAAATTAATTAAAATAATAAACTAAGTAAATTAATCAAATAAGATTTAATAATATATACATAAGACTACTATATAAGTAATGTTTGCGCCAAAAATGGTCACAAACGCTCTATTTTATATAAAAGCACCAATGTCCAATATTTAGATCTAAATAGAGAAATATAAATCCATAGATCACATAATAGATTGTAGAAAAGTAAATGAACACACAAGTTTTATAGTGGTTCGGCAAAACCGTCCTATGTCCATTCTAATAATCTTTTATTTATACTGTAAGATTATAAGTACAGTTGTTTTTTTGCCTTAGAAATAAAATAGTGGATGAGATAAGTAGTGATGAAGTAGAGCTAGCTGAAATGGTCCTTTGCAATGAGCCAAGTCCACTATATTCATAGGTGAATATGTGCATGGATCAAGCTAAAATTTCCCCAGAAGAACCTACAGAGCCATACAACCCGATCCACCAATTTTCTGATCAATCACAGACCATTGGAATGATCAATGTCGATTATTCATATTAATTCAAATGAGGACTTAATCCATGGGGTATCATTCTTTGGCCTCTATCCTCAATCGTGGACTTAATCTGTGGGGTATCCTTCTCAAGCCTTGATCCCCCAATCAAGGAATTAACCCACGTATGAATCCATCCCATTACTCTTCGATGAAGGGACTCGCATCTTGCGGTCATTGCCCTATCTCTCCGGTGGAGGCCACAACCGCTTCCTATGTTATTTATTACATTAATCTAGATTTAAGCATTCCAAAGTCCATTTGCCAAAATATAAAATATGATTCCATACAACAAAAAAACTGATAAAACAAAATATCGAAAAAAAAACAAAGTTCGAAGTAAACAAGAAAAAACAAAATTTCAAAAACCCAAGCATTATGGTTCATTATCATCTCAGAGCATGCCTAGGGAACATCCTTGATCATGTACATGTGTTAGTGACTTAGCCGTACTACTATGGAGTTTATTACTTATTCTATTTCATTATAATGAATTGATGACAAGTTAACGATAAGACCATGATCCAGTGCCATTTTCATTCGAGGTGGACGGTGGCTGCTCTTACCACCACCACAGCCCGTATCCTAACATAATGTTGCAACTGACCACTCCTCGCATGTTCCTCAACTATATTCTTTAAATGCCTATAGTTGTTTGTATTTTTCCCATCCAACTCATGAAATAAGCAATGCTTTCCTGATGCCCACTCATGTTCGTAGGGTTCCCTCCTTGTTGGCCTTTGGCACTGAAGACGTCATTGACTATCCAAATAAAGCCTTTCCAAAGATTCAGTTGAATCCGCATAAAAAGAGAATTTTGGTCCTCTCTATTGCCTCTTCGACACTTTGCATAGAATTCACCTTCGGTTTGTTTCCTCATGCATCTTCCTACCGTAGGATTCTTTCCGCTTCATGGTAAAACTCCCCGAGATCCATAGGTGGATTCTACTTCAGTTAATCCTTAAACTCCATGCCATTGGCAATTCCAGATACAGCTGCGATCGAAAACATGGATGGATCTGAATGATCCACGATGCCGCCGCGACATTAAACCATGTTAATAAACTCCTTAGTGACTCTCTAGCTTGCTATTTTAGTGTTGCCAAACTCGTCACATTTTTGGCTCTCGAGATGTGAACCTAAGCTGTCTCATAAACCTTTTGACCTATTCTGTCCATGTGCCAATAGAACTGCTTTCCAACTGCCTAAACCACAGTGCATCTATATTTGTTAAATACTAGGGAAAGCAACATGCCATGACATCCTCCGATGCCTCCAAAACTTCCATGCGCCATATATACCTCGTTATATGCATAGTTGGATCCGACTTTCCATCATAAACTTCTGGTGTTGGTAATTTGAATTCTGGTGGATTCTCAGCATTCCTAATATTAGAATCAAAAGGACTTCTATTTACATCTTCCAAATCTTTGTTCACTAATTCTCCTCTAATTACCCTCTGATCATCTCCGAAAACCTTCTATTGTCATCTAGTGGTAACCATCGATTATTATTTCCAACCTGCCCTCTAGCCCACGAGGGATTCCTAGAACCTTCTCCTCTGATCATACTTCCTAATTCCGATCGATAACATACTGCTCAGCATTGTCCAACACCCCACCTGGGATCGATTCAACATGACTCGAGGGACTGTCCCTGGTTGCTCCATCCCATCTTGCTGCCTGTTAGCTCTGTTTCCTCATGCTCCATTCGGATTTCTTGCAGGTTCATCTGCTATAGTCTCTTGATCTAAGTTCCTTGCAATTTCTATTGCCCCAACTCTGTGTCTTTGCATTCCGACTTGTCCAATCTATCAGAGTAGATTCTGAACCATTTACTCTTATCTTTTGAGCATTTGTTCCTACATATTGTTTATCATCGTCTCCATCTCATCTCTAGTGATGAAGATTGAGGTTTGATTTGCTCCAGAAGATGCCTCTTGACTTCCTTCATGATGGCTCTTATCTACCATTTGTTTCCCTGTTGATGACTTTACCATTGCTCTAAATCCAACCTCTCTGGCTGATTCCAAATCTGAGCTTCAAATCCACAACGGCTAGATTTCTCAGTGAAAGCACTAAAATGTTTACTCCAAAAATGGCCACAAATACCTTGTTGTATGTGAAAGCCCCAATATGCAATATTTAACAGAGAAACATAGATTCACAAGTCAGATAATAGGTTGTAGAAAAGTAAACAAACATGCAAGTTTTATAGTGGTTCGGTAAACTCCGACGTATGTCCACTCTAATAATCTTTTATTTATACTGTAAGATTACAGGTACAATTTCCTTTTGCCTTAGAAAAATAATGAGGAAGAGATTAGAAATGATGAAGCAGAGCTAGCCGAAAAGGTTCCTTTTAATAAGACAAGTCCGCTATATTTATAGGTGAAGACGTGCATGAATCAGGTTGAAATTTCACCAGAAGGACCTCCAGAGTCGTACGAACCTATCCACCAATTTTTAGATCGATTGCACACAATTGGAATGATCGGTGCTAATCGTTCATATTAGCTCCAATAGGGGTGCGATCATTTTTGTGGGTCCTCCATGACGTTAGCTACTTACTATCCAAATTTCATGCAATTCCGACTTACCGTTTGTGAAATATCGCGTTTTCTATGAAGTTGCAATGTGTTATAATCAATCATGGGAAATCATTCCATATGTGCTCCTTTTGTGATGCGATCATTCTACTGACTTCTCCATGATGTTAGCTACTTGCTCTCCAAATTTCATGCAATTTCGACTTATCGTTTGTGAGACATCACGTTTTCCGTGGATTTGGGTTGAGTTGTGCTGAAAAACGATTTAATCCCTCTTCTATTCCCTATAAGTCAAGCATACGAACTCTAATCGACTTGAAATTTAGAATGTAGCCTTATATGACCTTCCTTCCATACTAATCACACTGTTTGGGCCAAAATTGGGGACCGATTCAATACGTTGCCTAGGTGAAATGCTAATTCCATACTTAGCTAATTTCTAAGTGTTGTCCATCTGAATCCATTCAATCATCGTCCATAGTTTCAACTATAATCAATTTCTAATCCACCCATTTTAGTTGAGTCCATGGTATCCCGGTCCGACCAAAAAGCAAGATAACAATTTCCTCCAAAAACATGCCTTGCGATAGGAAGGCGTGTTTTGAATTGCTATAGATCCCAAATACGAAATCCATAATCTATCGATAGCTATATTATCTAGTCCAGAATCCAATCTGTTGCCAATCCAATTCCTTGATCTCTCTGAATTGTTAGCGAAATCCATGACTGTTCTGATTCAATATCTAAATCCGTGACCTCTCCGAGTAGTTAACCAAATTCGGGACCACTTCGAATCCACCTCCAAACCCGCGACCTCTTTGGGTCGATCATAGCTTCTACGAGCTCTTGCTATACTGTACTCGCTCTCTTGTAAGAAGGTCACAACGATAAGTAGGTCGATCCTATAGCTCTCCAATGACGCGGCCTACTTCTTGCCTTTTCTGATCCCGTCTCTTTGGTCTACTTCTCCGATGAAGGGCACAACAATTATAACACAATATTTTAGGTATCCTTCTGCGGCCTCGATCCCTAGTTGAGGACTTAATCCATGGGTATCCTTCTCCGGCCTCGATCCCTAGTCGAGGATTTAATCCATGGGTATCCTTCTTTGGCCTCGATTCTCAGTCGAGGACTTAATCCATTTACGAATTCATCTTGTCGCTCTCAAATGAAGAGACTCGCACCTTGCTGTAATTGCCATGTCTCTCCGGTCGGGGTCACAACCACTTCCTGTGTTATGTATTACATTAATCCTGATTTAAGCATTACAAAGTCCATTTTCCAAAATATAAAATAAGAGTATGTACTACCAAAAAATAAAAAATAACAAAATTTCAAAAACCCAAGCACTACATTTCATCATCATCTCAAAGCATGCCTCGAGACTGTCCTCGATCTTGTACGTATATAAGTGACTTAGCCATACTACTATGGAGTTTATTACTTATTCCATGTCATTCCAATCAATTGATGACAAGTTAATGAATATGCCTTGATCTAGTGCCATTTTCATTCGAGGTGGATGGTGGATACTCCTATTCCACCACTACAGCCCGTATCCTAACGTAATGTTGCAACTGACCACTCCTCACATGTTCGTCAACTATATCCTTTAAGCACCTATAGTCGTTTATATTGGGCCTACCAGCTCAGGGAATAAGAAATGCTTTCCTGATGCCTGCTCATATTCGGAGGGTTCCCTCTTTGCCAGCATTCAATAATGAAGGCATCCTCAAGTATCCAAAAAAATTATTTCTAGAGATTCAGACGACTCCGCATAAGAAGGAAATTTTGGTTCTTTCAATTGCCTCATCGACACATTAATGCCAGCATCCATTTTCATTTGCCTTTATCATTCTTGTTCACATCTCTTGATGATCCTCCAATTAATGCAACATTCACCTCCGGTTTATTGGCTCATGCATCTTCCTACCGCAGGAACCTTTCTGCTTCATTATAAACTCCTCGAGATCCATAGATGGATCCCATGCCAGTGAATCCTTGAACTCAGTGCCATCATCAATTCCAGATACAGCTACCATCAAAACCATGGATGGATCTGGACAATCCATCGATGCCACCACAACATTAAACCACATTAGAAAACTCCTCAAGGACTCTTTGGTTTGCTATTAGTGCTGCCAAACTCGTCATATTTTTGGATCTCGAGATGTGAACCCTAAACCGTCTCGCAAACCTTTCGACCAATTTTATCCATGTGCCAATAGAACTGCTTTTATATGTGTGTGTGTGTGTGTGTGTGTGTGTGTGTGTGTGTGTGTGTGTGTGTGTGTTAAATACATGGGAAGCACCATGCCATGACTTCCTCCTATGCCCTCCAATGCTTCCATAAATCATATATACCTCATCATATGCATAGTTGGATCCGACTCCATCATAAACTTCTAGTGTTAGTGGTTTGAATTCTGGTGGATTCGCAGCATTCCTAATATTAGGAGCAAAGGTATTTCTATTTACATCTTCAAAATATTTATTCACAAATTCCCCTCTCATAACCTGTCTAATCATCTCCGCAAACCTTCTATTTAGATCCAGTGGTAACCTTTAATCATTATTTCCAACCTGCCCCTGAGTCCATGAGGGATTCCTAAAACCTGCTCCTCTAATCATATCTCTGCATTTCGATCGACAAAACACTGCCCAGCATTGTCCAATACCATACCTAGGATCGATCCAGCAAGACCCGAGTCTAGATCGATCGAAGCCGATCATTATAGGACGACCAGTACCGATCGTGTGTGTTGGTCCACCCTATCTTGCTGCCTATGAGATTCATTTCCTCGCACTCCATTCTGATTTATAATAGCTTCATCTACAGCAGTTTCTTATCCAAGTTCCTTCCAATTTTTGTTTCCCCAGCTTCATTGCTTTGCATTCTAGCTTGTACAATCTGTCGAAGTAGATTTTGCATCATTTCCTCCTGTCTTTTGACTATCCATTCCTGCATTTTTTTTCATCGTCCCCTACATCTTATCTCTAGTGTTGAAGACCGAGGTTTGATTTGCTCCAGAAGAAGCCTCTTAACGTCCTTCACGGTGGCTCATATCTACCGTCTATTGTTGATGGCTTTACCATTGCACTGAATCCAAACTCTCTAGTAAATTCCAAATCGAACTTCAAATCCAGGGGCTAAATTTCTCGATGAAAGCACCAAAATGTTTGCGCCAAAAATGGTTACAAACACCTTGTTGTATGTGAAAGCACCAATATCCAATATTTAACATAGAAATATAGATTCATATATCAAACAATAGATTGCAAAAAAGTACATGAACACACAAGTTTTATAGTGGTTCGATACGAGCCTACGTCCACATCAATAATCTTTTATTTATACTATAAGATTACAAGTACAGTTATTTTTGCCTTAGAAAAATAATGGATCAAGAGATAAGAAGTGATGAAAGAGAGCCAATCAAAAGGTCCCTTGCAATGAACCAAGTTCGCTGTATTTATAAGTAAGGACGTGCATGGATCGAGCTAAAATTTCACCAAAAGAACCTCCAGAGCCGTACGGCCCGATCTACCAATTTTCAGATTGATTGCATACCATTGGAACGACCAGTGCCGGTCATTCATATTAGCCCCAATGGGGATATGATCATTTTTGTGGGTCCTTCATGACGTTAGCTACTTGCTTTCCAAATTTCGTGCAATTCTGACTTACCGTTTATGAGATACCACATTTTCTGTGAAGTCGCGTTGAGTTGTAATCAAGCATGGATGATCATTTCATACATGCTCCTTTTGTGGTGCAATCATTCGTCCAACTTCCCCACGATGTTAGCTACTTGCTCTCCAATTTTGTATAATTCCGACTAACCATTTATGAGATATTGCATTTTTCGTGGAGTTGTGTTGAATTGTGTTGAAAATCGATCTGATCCCACTTCTTTTGCCCATAACTCGAGCATACGAACTCCAATGGACCTGAAATTTTGAATGTAGCCTTATGTGACATTCCTTGTCACTCCATATTGATTTCACCTTGATTAGATCAGAAATTTAGGATCCGACCTGATCTGTTGCCTATGTGAAGTGCCAATTCCATACTTAGCCATTTTTAAGTGTTATCCATCCAAATCCATTCAACTATCATCCATAGTTTCAACTGTAATATATTTCCAATTCATCCATTTCAGCCAAATTCGTGGTATCCCGGCCTGACAGAAAGTGGGATAACAAGTAATATGAAATATAAAAATTATATAATAATAAAACTTATATAATATGAATGTATATATTGACGGTGGAAAATTAAGAAACCTTACCTAGACTTAAAGAGTAAATACATACGTATAGTACATATACTGTGATTTATGATGTGTCCAATACTTGAAGCATGAGAGTATTTCATAGAAAATACATTATTTTATGAGTCAATATAAATTGATATAATAGATTAGAGATTATGAATCTTTAATATAAAGTTGTCCACTATCATTTATATATTAATAGATCACTTGCATACTCTTTAGTCATTGAGCTTAATTTCATTAAGCTAGATATGTCATGTATAGCGCAACTAGTATATTAAATAGAAAAGGTAAGATAACTGTACGTATTTGTTGAGCTTTCCACAAGGTATGTGCATTATACTTAGGCCATCGTGAAATGGTATGTTTGAGTGAATAGTCTCGCTTTACTTGTTTGGCTTTCCTCAAGGTAAAGGCGGGAATTGTACAAAGAATCACGAGTTAGAAGTTGTATGTGATACAACCAATAAGGGGTTATCCATCATGTATAGGTCTATTATTTGTTGAGCTTTCCTCAAGGTCACAATCCCAAAATATATGAGTCTTAATACCTACAGGTGAAGTCAAATGATTGCTATGTTTTGATATAGGGTTTGGCAAAACCAAAAAGGATAGTGGGAGCTTTATAGAAAAATGAATGATAACATTTGATCTTTATAATATTGTAAGAACATATTCTATATAATGTTATAATATTCTATATTGATAAAAAAATTGTCAACTAAGATGTATAAACGAATTGAATTGAAGATTGACAAATAGAAATATAATATATACTTGCTAATAAATGCTTCTGGCATATTAATGTTTCAATACCCATGAAAATACCTAGTTTTACAACTATTAAATACATTCGTAATTTGGTCACTTACACATTTATTTAGTCAAGATAATGTATTGCATTCTATGGGTTTGTAACTCTAAAGCAATATAAGACTATGGATATTTGGTCTACGTACTATCTCATATAAGTATTATACAGGGAACGGTCAAAGTTCGTAATGTACGTTACTTCGATGAAGTTAGTTCATTCAAAATAAGCCAATAAAAAGTACTATGAGATCGAGTATTCAATTTGATTGATTTCAAAACGATTGCATTGTGTTAAAAATAACATAAGGCTAAAACTACAGTATAGATCTAATAATTCAATCACTGAAACATATGTTTAATCAATTTACACAAAGCGCAACATATTTGATGTGCTAAAATGTTAAGAATAATCGAGTGCGCTTAGTAAGGGATTTCTTTTGTATGGTTTAACCATTTAGAAAGAAAAATTAGTGTAGAAGTGTAGATGTGATTTAAGGTACAATTAGGATGAAAAGAGTCAATAGTCACTTATGCTTCATAAAGTAACATCGACAATGAAAATTGTAATAATAATAATTAATGTTTAACTTTAGAATGAAAAATATGACTTCTCTTCTAAAACATATTTTCATATAGAAAATTGTTTTTATGAGATTTATATCTTTGGGTTCAAGATAATTGGCCAAAGAACTTTCTGCTATTAAGTAGTTGCAGTATACGAAATAAGTAATCTATATTAGGTGAATGATGGACCCTCGAATTTAGTACGCTATTATAATAATGGCAGAAATAGTGGGAGAAAGCCATATAGCACTTATTGATTGCATCAAATTAAAAAATTATTTTCGTAAAACATACCGAATATTATTTGTGAAATAATGACTATTTTTGGTATTGATCGAAAAATAGACATAATTATATTTCAATGTGATTATATTAAATATTCTTCATGAAATAAAACTATAATACGGTATTTGTTTTCATAAAAAAAGTAATGCATTAGAGAATCCAAAGGTATCTAAAATTATTTACAATTATTTTGGACTTATAGACTAAGTTGTAGTATTGAGAAATAATTTTATTACATGACTATGAATCATATGATACTGGTTAATTATATCTCAAACAATTAAGGGTTATACACCCATTTAGTGGGAGCATCAAAAGAGTTGATGAAGTCTTCGGATTGATAATATATATGTATATATTAATGTAATACCAAAGCGGTTTCATAAACTTTGTCATATTCACTGATGAGTTATCGCAGACGTGGACTCACGTATTCAATATGCAGCATAAGTCTATGATAACCTCATAGAGTATAAAATATAAAATAAAAGGAAATAAAATAATATGTGATAGAAATGATTCGATTTGATCGAATGGATGAGTATATTAAAAAGATTTTTGATTGTACCTAAAAATGAATAAAAGATTCAACCTTAAAAGTCACTCCTCCCTATAATACATAATGATGTGTTGATAAGAAGTAATCAAACTTTGTTGGACAAAGCAAGATTAATGATGAGTAAACATAAGTTAAATACTTTCCATAGTGTGTACTTAAGAGTAGTATACAAAGTTAAATTTAATAATATCCAAAGAATAGTTTAAAAAATATGAGATAAGGGTTTTATAGAAATCCCTACATATCCTTGGCCAAGGTGTTGGTAGGTTGTACGAGTCGAAAGATCGCACATAATAATTGTACGTAAGAGAACTTATATGAATTGTCCCAAGGGAATTTGGGTACACTAGTCATTAGATGACAAATTTATGTTGTGAACATAAGTGTTCCAAAGTAAAATCAAATCAGTTTTATATACAAGGCAATTCATAAAGTGTTTATGAATACCTATTCCATTGCACTTAGAAAAAATTATTGTTTCAAGAAATACCAACTTCATAGTGAAGGAATTTTTTTGAGAAATTATTAGTAGTGAAATAAAAATAAATATGATCCAAAGATGAAACTGGTTACGTAGGATGAAATGAAATTAACCTAGCCTAAATAAATACATCGCATTAGAGTGTCTAATATGTATTCTCACACATCGAAGAGAAACTACGAGTTTCTTATCAATATCAAGAATAAATAATCCTTAGTTGTCAATTAATCCATTAAAAGTATTGAATCTATGATATGATATGATATGATATGATATGATATGATATGATATGATATGATATGATACGATACGATATGATACGATATGATGTGCAAATCTGAAATGATTCCAAGCAAGTTATCAATTTCATAGTTGCATCTAAAGGGATGTGATCCATTGGCTGCAAAGGTCTTTTTAAAAGAAAGATAAATGTAGTTGGAATATAACGAGTCACATTAATACTACAAATTTCAATTGTTGAAATTAACGTAACAGATTCACCATTCGATATGCTCAATTTGGTTCAAATTTTACTCACAAATGTATCATCTAGTATGACTTTATGTTTTGGTACATATGCATTGAAATAAAAATTATAAATATAAATTTAGATTAGATTGTTTGCACATAATAACCAAAGTGTCTTGAAATTAGTGGTAGTGATATTGAATTTGTAGGTTTTTTGGATACGATCCGAGAACATATACGGAAGTATCATTCTAAATAGAATCAAAATTGAAAAAATGTTTTGATAGTTGTATCAAATAGTTTGATTATCAGTCAAAATGCAGAGGAACGATGTGTTCATAAGAAATAACGTTGAAAGGTGCACAGATACTTCTAAGTCATAAATAAACAACATATGATGATTGTTAACGATGTACTTATGTTAAAATCAGTTTTAGTTGCTTTGATATTTGATGTTTGATTTGTAAATGATGTCTTTTATATTTAGTATAAAATATACTGGGAATGTCCCAAAATGATATGCTAGGACACCATGTTGAAATGTTTAAGAGGGAATATTTAAGATGGATTCCTTATGCATCGACAATAGGAATTATCATACATGTTACGTTGTCTATAATAACATGATTTGTTTATGTATTTAATACATGAAGCAAATATCAAATTCAAATAGATATCACTAAATGATAGTTTGGAGTGTTCTTGTGTATTTACGAAATATTAGAGAATTGTCTACAGAAACAATGAAATCCTAATGTAGTGTTCGGATTCAAACTTCATAAACCATACAATGTTTAAATGTCAACAATAAAATTCAAGTTAAGAATATTTAATATGGAAATATTCCAAATAGTAGCTGATTCAATGAAAATGCTAAGTACATTGACTTGAATAATGTCACAATAAAAGCAAAGTATATTAATAAATGCACAAATTTATAACTGAGCCGAGGGTTATTCCAAACGTTGAGAATCCTATAAAATTGTTATATGATAACAATTTTGTGATATAGTTCATAAAGAAACATAGAGCTTACTGGAAGTCGAGACGCATACACTGAATTGTTCCATATGATAAAGGTAGTTTAGCAGCATCGGAGAGAGTTGATTGACAAAAAAGATAATTTAAACACAATTTCATACCCATTCACTGAGGAATTGACCCAATTGGTTTTGAAGAAATATATTGGACAAGTTGGAATAAGATTCCATAATTGACCCTAAGTGCAAGTGGGAGATTGATAGAGTTAGGGGTATGCCCTAGGGGTAATTATGTAATTTGTTACATATATCTAACTCGATAACCAATCTTGTTCGAATTAAAAGTTGTTTTCTTTCAATTATAAACTTAACATAATGTGATATGTTAATTAATTAATTTAATTAATAGTATATTTAGTAGCAAATCCATATATAGTATGTTTTGTGATAGTAGTTAAAAAATGTTGTAACTATGAGTAATTTATCACAATGAAAATAAATATACCATTTTAAATGTTCGTAATAAAGATGCATAGAGACTGGATATCGATGTTTTCATTGAGACTGGAGTATGTAATGCTCTTCATATATTAGGCGATGTATAACTCATGACTATTGGGGGCATCTAGGTTTTACGTACTGATAGTTGTTGGACAACCTTGGAATGACTCACTCGATAGTTTTCTGTTGGTTAATATAACTAAGGTCAAACAGAAAATATCGATGTGACTGACTTACAAAGTTCTCTCAACTGGAGAATACTATTGATCTTCATTATAAAAGCTCCTTTTGATTATAGTCAAATTATGGAATGATGTCCATTGAATGACTATAGTTGGGTCGAGTAGAAGTAAAGGAAGTGAAATACTATTCAACAGAAGATTCGTCTCTTCAGTTAATCGGGCTTATAATCACGGTTAACTCAAGTCAACTCAAAGTCAAAGACTTTGGCCAGAGTATTTTGGTTAATAATAATTGTTATTATTGAACGTGGACTTTGTGCTTAGACCATAGAGTTAAATATGAACGATATTGGAATTTTGACCATTATAAATTCCATAAGTTCAAAGTGATATAGTTTTAACGAAGAGAATTAGTGTAAACAAAAGTCACAACCGCGTAATGCTTAACAAAGGGAAATTGGATTTTATAGTAGCTAAGTAAGTAATAAATTTGATCAAAATGTCATACCACATGCTAAGTGACGTGTGAACGTTAATATTCGAATAGTTCAATATTAATCGCTGACCAAATTTACACTTGATGAGTCACATAACCAAAATGATGAATTCTCATTGAACCAACGATTTAATTAGTTTATAATTATTGTAAATTAATTAATATTTTATTATGATTTGAGGAATAGATATTACTAAATATATTTATAATAGTTATAAATATATTAATCGGTATACGATATAGATAAGCGATTAAATTAGATTTAATTTAATACTATTTTCGATGGGCTTAAATGGGATCTTGGCCCATCGTGATGGGTATGATTTTCGCTGAAATAGGGAGATAAGTGGCGACTCAATTTGGATACAGTTGTTGGTTTTGGATGGCTCAGATGAGGGGGAGCTAGTATGAGATGTGATCCATTATTTTCTCTTTTCCATTCACTATTCAAACACCTCTAACCCTAATTGAAAATAAACTTTTGTAGCCACTCCTTCCTTTCACGGCAGGTTGACTTCACTCCTTAGGTACCTTATCATATCAAGCTCAAATCAATTCAAAGTTGATCACTGTCTGATAGTTAAAGTTCAATGGTTCAAGGATTAGCAGTTTACGAATTGAAAAGTTTTCGAATGAGAGAGAGTTCATCATTACAAGGTGTGCTTCAAGGCATTTGTTTTAGATATGTTTTTCACTGAATTAAAATTTATAGTTTCTAAACAAAAATTCATTGTATATATTATCATTATGCTATTAGTTAGGTGACGATCCTTATATGTATTGATGTTGTCACCTATGTTATCTTAAGTGCGAGGCGAGGCGACGCGACAAAGATTTTGCTTCGCTTAATATCGCTTAAGCGCCACTTAAGCATCACCTAAGCATTACTTTATTTTTTAGTATACAATATTCGTATTAATATAAATTTATGTGGATAGATTATATTAAGTGTGTCATTGTTCATGTATGCACAACTTAATCACAAAGAAGTAAAGTTTTACTTTGAAGTTAACTTATAAATTCATAAGTTGTAAAAGTTGAATTTGATTTCATTATTCATAAAAGTAAGCATAGTTGAGTTGAGTGCAAACCATACACATTTGTCTAATAAATAGTCATATCCTAATGTAAAAAATTATTCACTATCCATCAACCCATATGATAGAAAATGAGAAATTTTGTTTAGGACTATCCCTTTTATGCTATGACCTCATTTCTTATTTTAAAAGTAAAATATTTTTTTCTTAGTAGTGTGTAATCATCGTTTAAATTTAACCAAAGCGTAGATAAGCATCACTTAAGCACGCTTAAGTGCTCATCACTTAATTTTACCGCCTTTTCAAAATATTAAGCATTGTACAAGCATTTAGTGCTTAAGCGATGCTTAAGCGTGCTTTTCATAACAGAGGTGGTCACATGCTAGATTGGTTATATGTATGTATTCATTAAAAACAATATATGTATAAGTTAGATATGTATAGTCAAATATTTTATATATTTTAACTATTTTTTTATTAATTTATGTAAATATATATCATTTAATTGTACATATACACTTTATATTTAATTGTAATATCTTTCCATTATAATAATTGATCATATTATTTTATACATGTATATTTATAGAAATAGTAATTTTTTACGGCTATAAAATGATTTTTATAGTTATTTAATATCATTCAAAATCAATATACTATTTAAATAAAATTTATAAAATGAAATATGCTTAGAAAATTAATTTTTACCTTTTATAAAATTATTTCATCATAAGATAAGCTCTTGGCAGGAAATTGAAAATTAAAAAATCAATTTTCCTATTTTTGAAAATTATTATAATTAACAATTGAAAAACAATAAATTTTGACCGAAAAAATTATGGAAAAGTTTTTATTATAAGATTTTTTGCAATTTTATAATTTGAATAAAATGTTTCAAAAAATATTTTTTATTAATTTTTTATCTATGTTCGAGTGAATAATCAATTAATATATTAAAATAAGAAAAAGCAATAATAAAATTATAAGGTGTTATACATATGATCTAGAATAATTAAAAATTATTTTGTTAATATATATATATATATAAAGATATTATAAATATGTTTAGGAATATATATATATATATATGCACATATATATATTTTATATTTTTTTATTTTGTTGTTTTAGATATATGTATTTAGTTCATAAAAATTTATATATTATGCATATAATATTTATTGTAATAATATGCATATATTGATATACTATTAATATTATATATATATATATATATATATATAATTTGTATATATACACACGCGCACACACACACACACACACACATATATATATATATATATATTTAAACATTTTCATTTAAATAGAAAAATTAAACAAAATTAGCTTGTATGTGTGTGTAATATTTATATAAGTAATAAGTCTAAAGGATAACATACAATATATGTTGGATGTGCTAATGTGTCTATTGCGATGTAAATCTAAACATCTATACATAGGCATATTATAACTTACATAGGCTATCATGTTACATATGTACACACATATGTATATGTATGTGATATATATGGGTATATTTATATGTTTAATATATAAATTAAATAAAACTATATAATTTAAATAAAATAAGAGATTTTATTTAAATAAAATTTAGAAATGTTCTAAATAAATTAGACTTCATAGGCCCAATATAGATCTAATAAGAGAATTTTTTTTGAAATTGACGCATAGCTTCCACTGTGGGCTAACCCTGTTCCAACATGCCATTCATATTTTGTCTTTCAAAATTATTATATAAAGTAGTTTCTCCTCTATTGTTATTTTTATAATAGTTTCCTACACATTATAGTTTCAAAATTCAAAAATAGACAAACAAGTCATAGAAGAATAGCTTATTTTATGAGGAACTCCTGTCCACAATACGGGTTCGACATTATATGGTTATAAATTCCAGTGGCGATGTTCGTGTATCGCATATTCAGAGACATTAGAATAATATTCCCTCTATTTAAATATGGAACATTTTCATGATTTATATATAAATAAATATTAATTTAATAAACTTATTAAATATAAGAATAATGAACAATTTTTTTAAAACACAAATTAACTGTAAATATTACATATAATATAAAGTAAAAGAAAACGTCATTCATGAAAACAAAAATAATCTTAAGGAATTTTAACAAAAGCGATCTTTTTAAAATTGTATCTTTTACCCTGTTGCGTAATATGTAGTTCACTATATAACATATACTCAAATCTTAGTATTATTTCATGGTTATATGTTGCGGTTGAGTTTCCAATTATGTGGTTTCAATGCAATATTTCACCCTATGTAACTTCAAATTAATATTTCAATCCTTACATTTTAAATTTATATTTGAATACAAACTACTACTACTATTGTTGATCATAGATACCATTAAGGATAGAAAAAGCTAATATTTATACAAACTTGAACCCATAGCTATTTGATCCTTGGCTTCTTTGTGAACTAATCGTTCCTTTAGTCAAAATTCTACTATTAGATGACAAGTTTCATTAACTTTCTTAAACCAGTACTTATCAATAAAAGGTAGTACATACCTTATTTCAACTTTAATTTGCTCTCTTGAAATTTTGTAATTGAGTAACTTTTGTGTACTAGTGGGATTAGTTATTTCTGTTTACCAAAAGAAGTGTAACGACCCTGGTTTTGGCGATTACCTGTAAATATTAAATTATAATGGTAGTTATAATTTAATATTGTGAATTAAGAATAAATTGAAGATTTAAATTGTTTATTTGAAATAAAAAATGGATTTTGGGAATAAAATGTGAAAAAAATAAAGTTTTACAAACTTTTTCTTGGTTTTTGTGAGAAATGTGAGTGAAGTAGAAAATGCAATAATTCTTGTAATTATTGTCAAGTATTTCTGTAATTGATTCTTAAAAGAAGTATGTTGTTTTAATATGTGTTTGTAATAAATAAAAAGATGAAATTTGGTTTAAAAATAAGTTGTGGACATAAAAATGATGTTAGAATGATTTATTGCATTTTATTATGCAAGAAAATAATTTTGTAAAATTTATGTTGTTGAAAATAGCATTTTATGTAAATATTTGTGTAAATTGTGTATTTATTTGAAAATAAGAGTTTTTGTTAATAAAAATATTTTTATAACTAAATTATCTTTTTATTAGTTGTAAAATGTTTTGTAAACATGAAAATATGTTTGTGTAATTTTAGTGCGTTGAAATTTTGAAGAAAAAAATATGTTGTTTTAATTTGTTTATACAAGTGTATATATGTGATTTAGAGATAATTTGACTTTTTTGGCTAATTAATTCTTTTTTTAATGGGTCAAGCCCATTTAGAGTCCAAGACTAAGAAAAGAGAAGCTTCTCCTTCTCATTTTGGTACGTACAGTTTATTACAGTAAACAAAAGAGAAAACTGCAAAAGCTTCTTCCTCTTTTAAAACTAATAGCTAAAATCTCCAATTTCTTCAAATATTTGCTGGAAATAATCAAATTGAAAGCACTAAAAATAGATAATCGCTACAATAACCAATTCTACTTCTTCAATTTCAGATTTTTAAGAAATTTGTTTGCTGAAACTTTTATTCTTTTGTTGCATGTTGGGTTCTTTGCAAGTTTTAAGTTTTTACAGCCGAATCGGAGGAAAAGCTTCAATATTCTTAAGGTTTTATCAACTAATTAGCAAACGTGAGTATCATTCTCACAAAATCTAGCTCATGCAATGCAAAAATCGTAGGTTAAAATGAAAAATTCGCTACAAAATTCGTTTTTGAACTATTATGATTTTCTGTGTAAACTGTCTTGGGTTACAACTTCGTAAAGTCATATCTCTCTATTCCTCAACGAAATGATGTCGGATTTTTTTATTATAGACCATGTTTCGTAGATTAAGCATGCCAAATTTCAGATCATTTCGACCTATATAACTTATAGAAACATGCTGTTGAACTTTGACCCGGAGCATGTTTTTGCCTAGATTTTTACAGTGAAAACACTACCCGAGTCCAACATTGAAACTTCACATTTTTTCATGGTTTGCCCAAATTGAATGACTCTTTGTGCACTTTAAAGTGTTGTTGTTGTTCTTTATGCATGTTAAATTTCAGGTCATTTTGACTTATATTGCTTATAGAAGCATGCTGCCGAACTTTGACTCGAAGCATGTTTTGCCTAGATATTGGCAGTGAAAACACTACCTGGGTCCAATTTTGAGACTTCATATCTTTTTCATGCTTTTTCTAAATTGAATTAATATTGGTGCAGTTTAAAGTGGTGTTGTTGTGCTTTATACTGTTAAATTTCAGGTCATTTCGACTTATATTGCTCATAGAAACATGCAGCCGAACTTTGACTCGAAGCATGTTTTTGCCCAGATTTTACAGTGAAAACACTGCCTAGGTCCAATTTTGAGACATCATGACTCTCTCACACTTTATCCAAATTGCATGATTCTTTCTCAGTTTGAAAGCTGAAGTTTTATAGTATTGGCTTAACAATTTTTAGATTAATCTGATCAAATTTGGTCTTCTGTTTCATGCCTGATAGTTGAACCCCAGAGGGTTTTCAGGCATGTGAATTTTTGGTTTTTGAACTGTTGCAAACATGGCCTGAGTCCATGTTTGAGACAGTGTAACTTTTTCATTTCCTGTCGGAATTCATTGATTCTTTTTTAGTTCAAAATATGAAACTTTCTAGTTTGTGTACGTTGATTTTTAGTTCAATCAAAGTTTGTTCGGCCACCTGTTTTATATCCGAAAATTAATTTCGAAAAATGATTTTAAAGCTTATTTTCTCAAATAAGTTATTTTACATATAAAATGCACACTTTTATACTATTTGAATATATGAGAAAGAGAATTAAATGATTTAGTAAAACACGTGGTATGAGACATGTGCGTTTACTATGTCGGTTAATTTCGGACTTGTACGATCGAAGCTATATGAGATATTACTGATTCTAAGATGTTTTGTCATTTTATGGCGTATTCTGAGTTTTATAATTTTTATTTATTGGAATTATTTAAGATGGCCAATATTTGGCAAGTATTATGGTTTGAGATCTCTATGCAGGTGTAACGACCCAGAATTTCAGTCATTTGAAATTCGTATATTTAATTTATTTTAAATATTCACAAGTAAATTTAATAAGTTAAATAAATTACATTTCGAAATATCTTGATTTAATTGGATAATTAAATTGTTAATTTAACATTTGAAATTGTGAAAATAATTGATAATTGAGTTTAATGTGAATGAAAATGATTTATAAAGTTGAATTAAATTTTATTTGAATTAGATTGATGTTAGAGGACTTTTAAAATCAAATTAAAAGTTAATTTATAAAAATTGAATATTTTAATATTTAATTAACGAGTAAAAATAACCACTTTTCATACGGTCTCGAATTTTGGCGAAACCAGTTTCATCGGTTCCGTAATGTAATATTATTATAAGATTTCAAATTTCATGTTAATCGGATTTATGGTTTGTCCGGGGCAAGCTAAAACGCGTAGAAATCGGTTTAAGTGAATTTTTAATTTAAATAAGTCGATTTGAAAATCTATCTTTCAAATAAATCGAATTGGCACCCGATATATATTTCATTGCATTCGAAACAGGGGTAAAACATTATAAACGCCAGGCAGCACGCTTCATTTGGAGTTCGGAAAAAATTCGGGTGAATAGTGTCGCAACATTTTCTATATGAGGCCATAATTTTCTTCATTTGCATCAAAACCCTAGACCCTTAGGGTAGCTGCCGGCTTCAATTCAGTGGTCGAGAATTATCGATTCTTCCCCTCTTAATCTCTTCTAATTCGTGAATAATTAGAGAAAACCATCAACCACAAAATTGCAGAACTCGTCGAGACGAGCAAATCCAACGGTTATAATCGTCAAAGACGAAGTGGATCAACGGCAAATCGACCACAAACGCCAGAGAGTCACATGCATTTTTCGATGCACAGCGACAACCGAGCTTCGCATCGTCACAGCCGAAGGTAGAGTAGAGCATGGGCTTTCGTGTGGTGCTAGCTGATCGACGTCGAAGTGATCAATGGCGGCGCGAGAACTAGGGTTTGGTGGCGGCTATTAGGTTTGTGCGTGCGTTTTCATTTACCTAGGGAAGAAGATAGTGCGCGGCGTGGATCTGAGCAAAGGAAAAGAATGGCTAGATTTAAGTGTAGGGTTTTAAAATTAAAATAGAAATTGATTATATATATACATACATATAAATATATATATATATATAAATTCGTATAATATTTAAAACGCTGTAACTTTTTCGTACGAGGTCCGTTTCACACGAAACGACTTGCGTTGGATTCGTATTGTCGAATACTACGCGATTGAGCTGGACTGGGATTGATTGGAGCTAGTGTTATTTCGGTAATATTAAATGCTTGTTTAATTTTATTTGGAATAAAACACTACAACTGCTATTGGAAGCAATGTGAGTACAACTCACTCTTTCTGATTCACTGATATTTTTATATAAGTGAGAAATAATTTATTTTATGATGATTGATGATTTTTTGGATGATATATGATATATTGATTGATAGTTGGATATATTTCTACCTATTGGAGCAGATGAGACCCTATACATTCCCGTGTATGAGCGGATGACCCTTTGTACGTGTGTCTGCCATGAAGCGGACATTGTACATATATTTCTAACATGTATATTTGTTGCAGATGATAGGTTGGAGGGATCCAACTGGATTCCTCACCATTGTTGATTTATTTACAGATATTGATATATATACTGTTATCATGTGATATATGATGTTTTGGTTGATGTGATTGATGTATTTGGTGTTGTTGCAGCATTGGGCCTATTTTTGGAATTTGAAAACGTTAAAGTAACGATTTCGAATTTAAAAGGTTTTTAAAGTGAGTATACATTTTATTGAATTTTGGAATGAATTCATTTTGAATAAATAAACGTTATAATTTTTATATTATAAAAATTATGGTTTTATTGAAATAAAAGCAAAATATGATTTTTGGAATGTGGAGTTAACTATTTTGTAAAATGATTTAAATTGAGATTTTTGATTTATTATAAACGGTTTATTTAAAAGATTTATAAAATTGATATTTTATAAATTAAAATATTGGAATTATAAAACGAGTTTTTATAAGTGTTAAAATGTAATGGATTTCATAAGTGAATGAAATTTATAGATTTATAAATTGTGAAGTTATAAAATGAATAGATTTTGTAAATAAATGAATTATAAGCTATTGACTTATAATTTGGATTTGGCAAATAATAGATATAAAATGTAATTTATAAACATTGTTTTATAAATCCAAAATCAATTGAATTTGATAAGTAAATGGGAAAGCTTATTAAAGGAGATATATCCACGATTTTGGACAGTGGATAATCCTTTAATGAATATGTAGAAGCAATGATTTGGTAAACGATTTATATTCACGATTTTGGACGATGAATAATATATTAAATAAAATGGATATTTTTGAAAAGTGAATATTATTAAATGGAATAAAATGATTAAAAGATGTTTTAAAATATGTTAAGGATCGAAACCATAGATTTCAACATGCATTGTTGAAATAGACGTTTTCGAGAAATAAGGAAATGATGGACTATAATACTGTTGTTATAGTATGTGATTTCGAAAGGAAATGATTTTGTATAGTATTGGGATTTATATACCTATCTAATTTTCAAATCCCTATACTAGTGATTTTGTGTTGTCGTAATGATGTTTTACGCAACATTCGTTTTGACCCAAATAAATGTGTTTAAGAGAATGTTTTCCTTATATAATAAAATATATACTTAATCATGTTTTAAGTATATTGAATATTTTATAAGTGTTGTAAATAAAGTGAATTGTGAATTACTTATTATTAAATAAGTATTTTGAAATGTTTTCCAATATGAAGTGAAATGTTTTGAGAATATATCTTTTTAAAAGATAAATTGAAATGATATTTAGCAAGTTATTTAATGTATGGAAGATTAATAAAAGGGCCTAGTGATTGTTGTGGTGCTGAATATTTGTTTGTTTGCTTTGATAGTTAAATAACCGACTATCTAATTGCCAAAAAAAATTAGTTCCTCAACTTGATGTGGGAACTATTTAGTCATACACTTAGTACGTAGCCTTCTGTGTAGGCTTGATTATCGTTTGTGTTGAGGATGTTGATTCGTATAGTGCGGAGTATTACTCCAATCTATCGAGCTTCCTTCTTGGCCCGAAGGATAGCAAGTAGAAAGTTGGAGACGTGATAAGTCTATGAGACCTAGTTGCTGTGTGAGGCTGAGAAAGGCCTTTACATTGTTGGTGTTTGTGAAGGTTGCTTTGTGATGATATTGTTATTATGGAGTTTCATAGTGAGGGACTTCTTGTTGATCGTTTGGGGTTAAAATCCCGATATACATCCAGTACAGTGGTCTCTTCATTTACGAAATATCCAATACGAGGACTATTCGCTACTAATCCTAGGGATTTCCCGACAGGATGTGGTAGGAAAGTACCTTCGGTTTGTCCTCTTCCTGGACAACTTGTATGGATGTTTGTCTGACATTGCATTTCTAAAGATTACATACATTGGTTTTTACAAACGTACATCAGTGGTGGCGGGGAAGGCAACTTCTCTTAGCTTAACACCCTCCTTGAGACGTATGAGCTTAAGGGTTGTATTTTTGTGGAAGGCAATTATTAGTCAACGGAAATGACCATGTGACATTCTAAGTGATGTGATTGTGCTTTGTGAAAGGTAATCGCTACCTCTATCATCATCAACCTGAAACGACCAAAACAGGGTTAGATGCGGCAAGGCTAAGTGGGTCATTCCCAAGTAAGATATGATCATCCTCTTCTAGATATATCTTTACACGCTACGACGTCATGTATCTGATTATTATGGTTTGTATGCTATGAGGGCCCTTGGTTAAAGGTCAGTAACGACCGGAGGATGACATATTCGGTACCATCTAGTTATAGAGGTGGGCCCGTCTTGTGTTGGTAGAGGGCAGATGTTCTGTGCCTCGAGACATCAATCTAGAGGTGTACCCCTTTGGAAGGTAGTCCCTTCACCTGGTCATTTGTATGGAAATCCAAACTCCACTACGTGCTTGCCATTTTGATTGTATTACCCAATTGGGCTATATGCTGGAATTTAATCAATGTAACAATTTCGGCTATGATTAATATTATTTGTATATAGTAGACACTACTATAATATAACACGAGATTTGATATGATATGTTTTAGTTGTTGTAAGGTAAAAACAAGTTTGTGTTTATGTGTGGGCTTGTCTTACGAGATACTTTTGTTTTGAAAACTAAGAAAAAGTTTGGTAATTTAATAAATTCAGTTGAGTGTGTTTCTCATGCTGGTTTACCAGACTAATCCGGATGTTCTTCCCTTTCAATGCTCGGGTCAGACCGAGTATGTCTACAGGTTATGCTTTGGTGCTTTTGGAGCTTCAGCAGGGGAGCTGGAGATCTTCATTTTCGTATACGTGTACTTGTTTTGATTATTCGCTGTGCTTTGTTTGTTGTCGTATATTATCGGCAATTGTGAGGACAGGTTACCATAAGTGTTCAAGCTGATAACTATTAATTGATTGTTGGACTCTGACTGATGTGTATATATATATACAGTTTCTGTTTTGTAAAGATCATTGATATGATATTATATTTTCCGCTGCGATGTGAGATTCTGTATTGTTCTGTTTGGTTCTATCTTCTCTCTTTCTTCTCTTCTCTACTCCTCTCTTCTTTTCTTTCTCTTGACTTTCCGTCAGTTTGTGCTCTTTGGGTCGGACATGTGTGGACTATTGTCGATTCAAAGGGTACGGATTTGCGGGTCGTCACAGCAGGAATGTGATCGATGAGAACCATCACGAGTTTTGTTTACCTGCCAATGATATAAGGCAAGTCTTGAGTTTATGATTTCATATTTTGAGATTTATGGTTTATGAGGAACCATCATGATGTTTTCACTTGTCGATGAGATGAGACAAGCTACGATGCCATTTAATACTTGTAGATGAGATGAGACAAGTATGATGTCTCTTTATCACTCGCCAATGAGACTAGACGAGATATAATTTTCTGAGTTTTATGATGGTTCTAGTATGGCATCGACTTACAGCTAGTAAACCGCTAAGTGCGAATGTGTGGCATGGGACACACGTTAATACTTTTCGGGTTCTTATCCATGAGTTTGTGACACATTCAAGATGTTTACCCAAGACAATTGCTCTGAGAGGTGTTAGCGACCTTTTCACGAGGATGAACTGCTTTGGGAGGTGTTAGCGACCTTGTTAGGGTTGACAAAATGGCTTAGAGAGGTGTAAGCGACCTTGTCATGAGGACGAACTGCTTTGGGAGGTGTTAGCGACCTTGTTAGAGATGACAAAATGGCTAGGAGAGGTGTTAGCGACCTTTTCATGAGGACGAACTGCTTTGGAAGGTGTTAGCGACCTTTTCTGAGGCTTTGGCCTTTTGAGTTTAGCACGTGCAGCATTGCTTCAGCTTTGCAATCGAGGATTTGGCCAATCCGAATTTTCTGATTTTTCTATTTTATTGAGATTTCACCTTTTTAAGATGTTTCATTACATCGATAGCCTAGTGCTATATGAGATGTTATATATATGGTGATTTCAATTATGATGTTTTGAACTCTTATCGAGTTCCTTGAGTTATGAGTTTGGATAATTTCAGGATTTTATAGGATATTCTGGGTTTCGCCATTTTGGCGAGTTGAGATTGAAATTTATATACATTTATACCGATTAGATGAGGTATAACTGAATTTGGAGATTCATCTATAATTGAGTTTTGGATCATCCTATTTGAGAATTATTTATGTTTGCCATTTTGGCGAGAGTTTGTATTGATGTTTCTCCTATTGAGGAGATATGGTTCATGGAAACCATGTAGACATTTTGGGATGTTGTCGATGATATGAGGCACTTAAGTTTGATTTGAGTATTGAGTTTGAGTTACCTCCTTCTAGGTATTTGTTCACTTAAGTAGCGCTTGTTACCTAAGTGTTGAGCCTATGAGTTTACTGATTCATTCTTCTCTTTCGAGAAGAAGTATCATCATGTCTATTCTGCTTCATATTACCATTATTGACTGATTAGTGTAGCTAGACTGACCCGTGTATTTATACTCGGGTCAGACCGAGTTATTTCAGGTATCATCTTTTGGACTTAGCTTGAAGTTGATGTTGGATATCAGCTCTCCTTTCTCTTGATCAATTTTTGTTCTTCTGCATACTCTGATGTGTTTGATTCAATGTATGTGGTGTGGTCGAGTACCACCTTTATTGTATCATATGGTATTGTACTAAACATGTATCAGTGTATATGTATATATATGATGTTTATTACTGTTCTGTGATGTGCTTTCATTTAGTTATTGTATTTTATTATGATAGATCCATTAGCCATCTATAGTTTTGGATTGATCATTTATTATGTATGTTGATCCATTCAGATAGAAAAGAAAAATCATATTGCATTTATCGATGTATTCAGTAGATGTTTAAGACAAAGTTATAGATGATCGCCCTTAACCCATCCTATTTTCTGATTTAGTAGACGGAATTACTCGTTAATTCTCCTTACTAAGGTGGGTCTTGGGGTAGGGAGTTACATCATGGTATCAAAGCTGCGGTCAGAACAAAGTAGAATAAACATAGAACAGTACGTATATCACGATACGTCAAAGTACAATATGAGTGAATCATTGTCCTTTATCCGAGCTAGTTTTCGAATCGTGCTTTGATTCTTTTTCGAGTATTGGGATATGTTGAGATGGAATATGTCTAGGAATGTATATTATATTCCGTAGTATTCCATAATTGAGTTTGATGTTATCTTATCTTATGAATAATCTTATTTGGGATTATTCTATTCTTATTTTTGTCGATGCGAGTGAGTTCGTATCGATGAAGCTTATTGATTCCTTAGAGTATTCTTATTGTGTTCCTTTGAGAGTTATGAATCCTGTTGAGGGTATCCACAACGATTGACTCATTGTGAGCATTCTGAGATTTCAATTTGATATTTCTTTTGTGAGTATTTGTTTGTTACTCACAATCTTGAGATGCGTTTTATTTGAGAAGGATTGACTTATTTGATATTAAGTCCAATCCTTTGTTTTATAGGATCCTATTGTATATTTAGATTTCCTATTTTGATTGGTTTATTATTTCTATCACTTTGGAACGTTAATGATGATTTCGAAGTTTCTGAATTCACTGTTGAGTATCGAGATGTTGAGGATATAACTCGAATTCTATTCAAGGTGACTTTGTTGAGTTTTGATGAGTCCGTTTGGGTTTGATATCCAATCGGGCAACTGGGTGTTGAATTAACCTTATTCTTGGTTTTTAGCCTTCGGCTATCCTTCCATGAGGACATCCACTAAGTAATGAGGTGAGTTTCTAGATTGTTCGTGTTTGATTGAGTTTATCATTCAGTTTCTTTGAGTTATCCTTTTTGGATACTCAATCGGTGTTATCCTTTGTAGAATTACTTTGTTTGAATTAATGATTTGTTGTTTGTGTGCTTCTTCTCCTTCGAGTAGAATATCTTGCTCATCTTTCGTCTTGATGATTTTCGAGAGTGGCTGGTCTTGTAGGAGTTGACAAATACTCCATCTCCTTCTGTTGATTTTGTTAATCGTGTATTCTAGGAATATCTCGATGCATTCTCTTAATGTTCTTTGGTTTGAGTTTTTGAAGCTATATATATGAGTTTTAAAAAGAGAAATTGGAGTTTTGAGATATTTTAAAAATCAAAGAATGTTTTGAGAATATATTTATATGAGTAGTGTTCCTTCATAGAAATAATTTGAGAGTGTTGGCTTATCCATCGAGTAGTTAAGAATTCTGGTTGATACGCCTGATCAACGTTATCGATAGGAATCTCCTAAATGCTATGATGAGGCAATCAGACACGATGATTTGTGTTTTAAGGATTGAGGTTTTGGAAATAATATTTGAGATTAAATATTAAATTTATTTTTGAATGGCAGTTGCAGCCATTGATTTTATAGATGAGTAACAGAGTGGCGAGGCAGTTTTGATCGTTCGGTCAACTCTACAGCCAACAGATATATTTATTTATTAGAGACTCAATGGCAAGGCAATGCCATTTATTTATTTTTAAATTATAAAGATGAAAATATAAATGAGATTATTATTTATCTATGCTTTGTAGGAAGTATATTTTGAGATTTTAGAATCTATATTATATACATTAGATGTTTTAAGGGAAGAGTATAATAAGAGAATTTAAACCCTTAATTTGTTTAGAGGGATATTATTATGGATTTACAAAATTCATTGAAAATTAATTTTGAAGTTAGAGAAGAAATTTGAATTTTAACTTTGATTTTTAAATTACTTACTAAGTAATATAGTAAAGAGTTTGAGAAATTCTCGAATGTTGAAAATTGGGATTTAAACATTTAAAAGATGTTGAGATTTAAAATTCTAAATATCTTGGATTAAAAAGATAATTTGATCTTGCATCCTTGTTCTTGAGTATATTCTATCTTTGAGCTATTATCAACGACGTGCACTTTTCACGGTCGTTCGAGTTTGGTGGCCTTGTAAGAAGCCATCTTATGATTTATCTATCTTGTCTATTGTGTCTACCCTGCTGAGAGGATGTTCTTTTCGTATATTTATGCGAAAAATCTTATTGATGATCTTCTTTATTGCTTAGAGTTCGGGTTTAAGTGCGTTTGATCCCGACTCTATTCGTTGAGTTTTTTTTGAAATCAATCATTTTAGATTGATTAATCGTTAAGCATCTTATTGAGTTTTGATTCGAAGATGGGATATCTTCGATTTCGAGATACTTGGAAAATTCGATGGTTTGATAATCACTATATTAGCATTTGATGGGCCAGTGAGTTTTTCTTGTTTCTCTCTACCATTCTTTGTTGAGGGTATGAATGGTTTGAGTTTCGATCTTGTCTTTTATCCTTTGTCGATTGAATTTTTGTGTTGTTTACGGCACTTTTTCTATAAAACTGCGGGGACGCAATTTTTGTAAGGGGGGAGTCTGTAACAAACCTGGTTTTGATGATTACTTGTAAATATTAAATTATAATGGTAGTTGTAATTTAATATTATGAATTAAGAATAAATTGGAGATTTAAATTGTTTATTTGAAATGAAAAAATGGATTTTGGAAATAAAATGTAAAAAATAAAGTTTTACCAACTTTTTCTTGGTTTTTGTGAGAAATGTGAGTGAAATATGATTTTATTTAGAGAAAATGCAATATTTCTTGTAATTATTGTCAAGTATTTCTACTATTGATTCTTAAAAGAAGTACGTAGTTTTAATATGTGCTGGAAATAAATAAAAAGATGAATTTGGTTTAAAAATAAGTTTTGGACATAAAAATGGTGTTAGAATGATTTATTGCATTTTATTATGCAAGAAAATAATTTTGTAAAATTTATGTTGTTGAAAATAGCATTTTATGTAAATATTTGTGTAAATTGTGTATTTATTTGAAAATAAGAGTTTTTGTTAATAAAAATATTTTTATAACTAAATTATCTTTTTATTAGTTGTAAAATGTTTCTTTAACATGAAAATATGTTTGTGTAATTTTACTGTGCTGAAATTTTGAAAAAAAAATATGTTGTTTAATTTGTTTATACAAGTGTATATATGTGATTTAGAGATAATTTGATTTTTTTGGCTAATTAATTCTTTTGTTAATGGGTCAAGCCCATTTAGAGTCCAAGACTAAGAAAAGAGAAGCTTCTCCTTCTCATTTTGGTACGTACGGTTTATTACAGTAAACAAAAGAGAAAACTGCAAAAGCTTCTTCCTCTTTTAAACCTAATAGCTAAAGTCTCCAATTTCTTCAAATATTTGCTGGAAATAATCAAATTGAAAGCACTAAAAATAGGTAATCACTACAACAACCAATTATACTTCTTCAATTTCAGATTTTTAAGAAATTTGTTTGCTGAAACTTTTATTCTTTTGTTGCGTGTTGGGTTCTTTGCAAGTTTTAGGTTTTTACAACTGAATTGGAGGCAAATCTTCCATCTTCCTAAGGTTTTCTCAACTAATTAGCAAAGGTGAGTATCATTATCCCAAGTCTAGCTCATGCAATGCAAAAATCTAAGTTAAAATCAAAAATTTGCTACAAAATTCGTTTTTGAACTATTACGATTTTTTGTGTAAACTGTCTTGGATTACAACTTCGTGCAGTCATATCTCTCTATTCCTGCAACGAAATTCTGTCGGATTTTTGTGTTTTATATACCATGTTTCTTAGATTAAGCATGACAAATTTCAGAACATTTCGACCTACATAACTTATATGAACATGCTGTCGAACTTTGACTCGGAGCATGTTTTTGTCCAGATTTTTACCGTGAAAACACTGCTTGGGTACAACGTTGAAACCTCATATCTTTTTCATGATTTTCCAAAATTGAATGAATCTTTGTGAAGTTTAAAGTGTTGTTGTTGTTCTTTATGCATGTTAAATTTCAGTTCATTTTGACTTATATTGCTCATAGAAACATGCTGCCGAACTTCGACTCGAAGCATGTTTTTGCCTAAATTTTTACAGTGAAAACACTGCATGGGTCCAATTTTGAGACTTCATATCTTCTTATCTTCTTCGTGCTTTGTCTAAATTGAATGAATATTGGTCTAGTTTAAAGTGTTGTTGTTGTGCTTTATTCATGTTAAATTTCATGTCATTTCGACTTATATTGCTCATAGAAAGTTGCTGCCAAACTTTGACTCGAAGCATGTTTTTGTCCAGATTTTACAGTGAAGACACTGCTTGGGTCCAACTTTGAGACATCATAACTCTCTCACACTTTATCCAAATTGCACGATTCTTTCTTTGTTTGAAATCTGAAGTTTTATAGTATTGGGTTAATAATTTTTAGATTAATCCGATCGAATTTGGTCCTCTGTTTCATGCCTGATAGTTGAACCCCAAAGCAGGCATGTGAATTTTTGGTTTTTGAACCGTTGCAAACATGGCCTGAGTCCATGTTTGAGACAGTGTAACTTTTTCATTTCTTGTCGGAATTCATTGATTCTTTTTTTATTCAAAAGATGAACTTTTCTAGTTTGTGTACGTTAATTTTTAGTTCAATCATAGGTTGTTCGGCTACCTTTTTTATATCTGAAAATTGAACCCAGAGAAGATTTCAGACATGGGTATTATTTTGGCCAAGTGTGCGTTCTTTTTCTGTCCGATTTTTAAATTATACTTAATGTTTTATGATATTTCCAAAAAAAATTGAGCACTGTGATGCCTATTATTAGGCTAGCAAAGTTTTATTGAATTTGACATTCAAACTTGATTTGAATTTGAAGTGAATTTGAATGATGGTTTTGAGTGATTTCTTTGATTTCGAGCATAGATTTTCCAAACAATTTTGAAATAGTTTTTAAAATAAGTTTGCATTTAAAAAAATTATTACATAATTTTTTAAATTATTTTAAGCTGTAAAATCTATTTATTCTCTATAATAAGGGAATTTTCAAATATCGTCTTCAAAATTAATTTCGGAAAACGGTTTTAAAAGCTTATTTTCTCAAATAAATTATTTCATACATAAAATGCACACTTTTATACTATTCGAACATACAGGAAAGAGAATTAAACGATTTACTAAAACACATGGTATGGGACATGTGAGTTTACTATTTTGGTTAATTTCGGACTTGTACGATCGAAGCTATTTGAGATTATTGATTCTGAGATGTTTTGTCATCTTATGGCGTATTTTGATTTTATAATTTCTATTTATTGGAATTATTTAAGATGGCCAATATTTGACAAGTATTATGGTTTGAGATCTCCTATGCAGGAATGTGGTCGATGAGAAACATTGCGATGTTTTGTTTACTTGCCAATGATATAAGGCAAGTCTTGAGTTTATGGTTTCATATTTTGAGATTTATGGTTTATGAGGAACCATCATGATGTTTTCACTTGTCGATGACATGAGACAAGCTATGATGCCATTTAATACTTGTCGATGAGATGAGACAAGTATGATGTCTCTTTGTCACTCGCCAATGAGACTAGGCGAGATATAATTTTCTGAGTTTTATGATGGTTCTAGCGTGGCATCGACTTACAGCTAGTAAACCGCTAAGTGTGAATGCATGGTATGGGACATACGTTAATACTTTTCGGGTTCATATCCGTGAGTTTGTGATACATTCACAATGTTTACCTAACGAAACTGCTCTGAGAGGTGTTAGCGACCTTGTCATGAGGACGAACTGCTTTGGGAGGTGTTAGCGGCCTTGTTAGGGCTGACAAAATGGCTTGGAGAGGTGTTAGTGACCCTGTCATGAGGAAGAACTGCTTTGGGAGATGTTAACGACCTTGTCTGAGGCTTCGGCCGTCTGAGTTTAGCACGTGCAGCATTGCTTCGAGTTTGCAATCGGGGATTTGGCCAATCCGGATTTTCTGAGTTTTCTATTTTGTAGATATTTCACCTTTTTAAGATGTTTTATTACATCGATAGCATAGCATATGAGATGTTATATATATGGTGATTTCAATTATGATATTTTGAACTCTTAACGAGTTCCTTGAGTTATGAGTTTGGATAATTTCAGGATTTTATAGGATATTCTGGGTTTCGCCATTTTGGAGAGTTGAGATTGAAATTTATATACATTTTTACCGATGAGATGAGGTGTAATTGAATTTGGAGGTTCATCTATAATTGAGTTTTGGATCATCCTATTTGAGAATTATTTATGTCTGCCATTTTGGCGAGAGTTTGTACTGATGTTTCTCCTATGGAGGAGATATGGTTCATGGAAACCATGTAGACATTTTGGGATGTCGCCGACGATATGAGGCACTTGTGTTTGATTTGAGTATTGAGTTTGAGTTACCTCCTTCGAGCTATTTGTTCACTTAAGTAGCGTTTGTTACCTAAATGTTGAGCCTATGAGTTTATTGATTCATTCTTCTCTTTCGAGAAGAAGTATCTTCATGTCTATTCTGCTTCATATTACCATTATTGACTGACTAGTGTAGCTAGACTGACCCGTGTATTTATACTCAGGTCAGACTGAGTTATTTCAGGTATCATCTTTTAGACTTAGCTTGATGTTGATGCTGGATATAGCTCTCCTTTCTCTTGGGCAATTTTTGTTCTTCCGCATACTCTGATGTGTTTGATTCAATGTATATGGTGTGGTCGAGTACCACCTTTATTGTATTCATATTGTATTGTACTAAACATGTATTAGTGGATATGTATATAAATGATGTTTATTACTGTTCTGTGATGTGCTTTACATTTAGTTATTGTATTTTGTTCTGATAGATCCGTTAGCCACCTATAGTTTTGGATTAAGCATTTACTGTGTATGTCGATCCATTGAGATAGAAAAGAAAAATCATATTGCATTTATCGATGTATTCAGTAGATGTTTAAGACAACGTTATAGATGGTCGCCCTTAACCAGCCCTATTCTCTGCTTTAGTAGACGGAATTACTCGTTAATTCTTTTTACTAAGGTGAGCCTCAGGGTGGGGGCGTTACAAGGAGAATTTGTGATGTAAACATTATAGAGGAGATCGAAGATAGAATGGTAGAAATGTGTTGTATAATGGTAAAAGGAAGTCATCTTTCATTGAAAAGTTCAAATAATAGTGCCATCACATTCCGCAACTGCTATATTATCACTTAATTGAGGATTTGACCATGGGTAAATATTTCTATGTAGCTGATTTCTACTACCGATCGTAGCATCTTGATAAATAATGCCAACATGATAACCCTATTAGAGTATTATTTCAGTATGAATAATTACATAATACCACCATTGGGGATTTTCAAAGTAAGGTTTATAAACTAGAGTTTTAAGACATTCGGATGATCACTTTTTAATATTTTTTATCATAACTCACGGGTTGTAATGGATTTGATTTAAAGTTGATGTTTATTACTTGTATCAATCTCTTTCTAATGATAACAACTCATTTATTCTGGACTTGCTCTTGGGCAATATCACCATATGAGGAGAATCCTTTAACATGTCCAAAAGTAGCATCGTTATTGAAGGGGCATCCTTAGCTATAACCTTAAGTACCTTTATTATGTGAGGTATAAACTTCTTCACTTTATTAGTGAGTTGCAAACTGAAATCTCATCATTAAGTAGTTACGAATGGTATTACTTCATTGAGAAGAATGCATAATTCTATCAGTAAAACTATTAACACTAATTTTGTAATGACCGAGATTTTCGACCCTAAAAAATTGACACTGATACATCCACTGTTTCGCTTGTCAAGCAAATGAATGCCAGAAAACCTAGTTGTTAAAGGAAAGGAAGAAGGAAGAAAGAAGAAAATTAAATAACACAGAATCTCACAGAGAAACAAATAATGTATAAGATACAATAAATCTTCACACAAAGAAAAACTATAATATACATACATCAATCAGAGTACACTAACATATTTCAACCTAGACAATTATAACAGCTTGTCCTTACAATTGAACAGACAACACAGTGGAACACAACGAATTACATAGATATGTCTTAGACCTCTAGCTTGTCTCCTGAGCTCCAATGCATCCAAAGCAATTTGTAAATATGCTCCTCTGACCCGAGCATTAAAAGGGAAGAATGCCCGGATCAGTCTGGTAAATCGACGTGAGACAACTCTTATATCCAATCAACTTATTTCTATATCTAGGAAAAACCCTTTTAAAATAAAAGGTATCTCGTAAGACCACACCGCATAAACAAGGACGGTTTTTAGCTTATGATAATCAAAACATTTTCTATAGAAAGTCCATTGATATAATAATAATGTCTAGAGGTCAAAGTAAAATATGAATATACCTGAAATGCTTGCATCTCACATTTCAACATAGCTGGGCACAACTAAGTCCTACGACGCTTATTGGAGAATGGATTCCATACAATGACTGAGCTACTGGGGTACCGCCCATTACGATTCATCTCTAGATAAAATAATACTGAGGCCGAACCTATCGAACCCTACCAACATAGGACCGGCCTACCCCTTACTAAATAGTACTGAATATGATCACCCTATTTGTTAATGGGCCCCAAAGCATACAGATGAGACATATATCGACTCTAGATAGGGATGATCATAACCTAATGGGAGCGACCCCTTATCCCTACTACATCTCCCATATTTTAATGATTCCCGGTTGATGAGACTTGAGGCTACGTTTTACTTTACATATAGCACTTCCCACTTGGAATGCTAACACTGCCCTTCAAGCAACAATGCAATGTCAGCATTCATCCATATAAGTTTTCCAGGAGATGGACAAACCCAAGGCGCTACTTTTACTACATCCGTTTTCGAATTACCCTCAGGACTAGTAGCAAGCAGCCTTTACACTTCAAAGAGCTCCTTCTTCAATTCCATCGTCTTCAATATGTCTTCACTTCAAAAAGCTTGAGCTCGATCGAAGTGGTTTTTGGATAACATATCAGATCCTGGTCTCTCCGAAATAATTTTTAATAATTTTCGATAAACTCAAACCCTGTTCTTTAGAAAATAAACAGTCAATATAAGAGCGGAGATCTCCTCTTAACGGATAGTGGACGAATTTCCTTGTTGTTTTTCCTAGGAGAACGAAATGAGATTTAAACTATAGTACAACATCATTGGGGATGACTATGCCATATAACTCACGTGTTTCTCCTAGATATTTCCAAAGTTACGTTTTGGGAACATATCTGATAATCGGTTATTTAACTATCAACATGCACACATAAAAATCAAGGATTTAATCCCATAGGGAAAACCAACATTGGTTAAGCACATAAGCAACCACTAATCTCTTTAATTAATCTTTTCATTAATTAAAATCACTTTGCAAATTACTTGTATAGTAATACTTTTACAAAAATATATTCACAAATCCCTATATTTTCAATACTTGGAAAATATCAATATATTTACCTCAACGTTATAAGTATATTCAAAAAGCATTACGCTTTCACAACTTAGAAAATGTACTCGTAGACTAATCTCAACGGTATAAGTATATTTACGCACACTAAAATGATATCTATTTATAAAATTCTTAAATCATTTAGCTCCCCTTTATAATTTCTGAAAATCATTTATAATCTCTTTTATAAATCCATAAACTATTTATAAAACTTAAATGCATTTACAAAACTCTATTTATAAATCTCAAAAACATTTATAAATAAATAAAAAAATCATTTACTTCAAAACACTATTATATAATAACAATTATTAACAATAAAAATTATAAATAAATAACAATTATTTACTTCAAAACATCTTAAAAATAATAATTAATAATTTCAAAATATTATTGATAAAACAATAATAATTAATCTTCCATTAGTATAAATAGTAATAATTAACTTCCACAACATTATTGATAAATCATTACAAATTTTAAACTATATTAATTATTTAAATAATTAACCTTTCAAAATATTAATATATTGGTAAAAAACCTTAGAAAAGTTAATTGTAAATAAAAAAAATTAAAACAATATTAAATATAAATAAATAACTTTAAATCAGTATTAAATATAAATAGATAATCTTTTAGAAAATTTCTAAATGACCTAGAAAAGACAAATAATAAGGTTGGAGTAAAAAAGAAATTAAATCCTTTTTTAACAAAATATTTTTGAAACTCCAAATTCATATTTTAGACCATTCTCTATCTCAAAAATTAATCCCAATCCAAATGGCAATTTATAGTTTTTCAAATACTAATTTAAGACCCATAGCTACCAAAAACTTAACCAATATCGATATTGGTTTTCTATTACTACAGGGTTAAGTTGAACATATAACAATGTCATACCCATAGTGTCAATAATAAAGTTTGATTTTCAAAAATTCAAATAATAGGAATATTAAATAAAACATTTCAACAATGGCGAGGAATCTCGTTGAATCCCTCCAACCTATTCCCTTGCATCACAACTCATATATATCAGCACATACATATGTAAATAAAATCAACAGTGGTGAGGAATCCTGTTGAATCCATCCAACCTATTCCCCTATATCACAAACATTACATAATTATATTATAAGGGTCATCCGCTACTAGGCGGGTATATATAAAAGGCCATCCGCTCTAAGGGCAGGAATAAAACCAAACCAACTAATAACATGGCAAATCATCCAAACATCCAATCAATGATTTTTATCAACTATATAATATATGGTTTACCTAAATGGTGAGTTTAACTAACCGAAATTCCAGATGTCGCCAAATCATTCTGGATTCCGTTTAAATCGAACCTTGTTCAAATTTAGTCAAAATTCCTACAAGTTTAATTTGTCGCCAAGCCCTCTTTATCATGTAGTATTCATTGATACGATCCTAACACGACTAACCTGTTCAATTTGGACCTAATATAAGCAAGATATTTAATTTACAAATCTCACGAATTAAATAACATATAAATTCCTTAATCCAAATCATTAATTTTTAATTAACCTTGTTTAAAATTTAATAACCCGCCCCTAATCCTCTTCTCTTTCTCGTTCACGAACACACAACAACCGCGTCTTCCATCGCCCCTTATGCCACCTGCTGCCACCGCAAGCTCGCTGCTGATAGCCTCACATCCGCCTCGCCTTTTGCCACTGGTCCGTCCTCCTAAGTCGTTGCTATGTCAAAGAAAAACCCCCAGATGACATGCCCTTTCATCCCCATATTTTGTCTACCCGCGGACTCCAAGCACCGCCGCCTCAACATAGAAGCACGACTTTGACACCACCTACTCAATGGCGCGGCCTATGGCCCTTATCTCCTCCACAATATCCATGCCAAGGCTACCCATTCCATCCTCTATCCATCTCCTATCTCCACCACCACACCATGATCTGAGGTGATCCAACGTCCAATACATAGAGCTTGACGTCATCCAAAACTTTGTTGTTGCGACCAGTAGTGGTCCCAATGATTTAGGGACATTGGATGGGGAGAAGAAAAATTTGAAAAACAAATGAACCAAAATTCTCTAATATAAACACGATTTTATAGAGAAGGGGTAGGAATGGGTCTCGTATGGCATGGACGTATGGGTATGGTAAGGTATAGGATAGGGTATGGGATATGAAGATGGTTACATATCATTTTATTCAAAAATATCAAGCTGGATGTAATCAAAAATCTCAAACTCCAAACAAGATGTGCCACCTGGCTTCTATACCAAATACCTCTATTCCAAGCTCTATGGAACTGGTTTCAAGACCTAATTCGATCATACGTTGAAGTTAACTTTTCAAACCCAATCATATCATATTAGTTTCTACAATTTATTTCTACACATTTCGAGCTCACATGGCCATACAGTACATCCAATCGTCATGAAATTTGTCGGCGTTCAACAATTTATTATATGGATCCAATGGCACTGGTTTCATCAAAATCCAAAATAGTGTCCAAGAAGACTATTTTTACACTTTAATTAAAACGAATTATTATTAAAAACAGTTTAGTCACTTTTAAATTCCTATTTAAAAGTTTACGATTATTATTCTTATTTAAACATAATTTAAGTAAGGTTTCATTTCAATATTATTCATATTAAATTCATAATTCACATATTCATACAAACCCTAATATTTGAAATTTAATTTGTTTGGCTTATAAAACTAATATTTCAATATTAAATAAATTAAATATTTCATATTCAAATAATTAAAATTATGGTCTTTTACATTCTTCACTCTTAGAAGAATTTCATCCCTAAAATTACCAAGTAAGAAAATGCCACAATCCCATTAACTTTTCAAAAACCAATTAGTTGAAACTTTGTTATCACCTTTTCTAATCTTTAATATCATTCATAGATTTAACTAATAGTATTCAAGTTGTAACATAACAATCAAATTTCAGTCATTAAATTTTTTTCTTCAAAATTTCTCAAACATTTTCTAACTCTTAAATTTTCAGAAAATTTCGGCAGCACCTCGTTTGCACGGTTCGATCAAATTTTTTTACAATATATAATATCATAAATATACATCTCATCATCAAGGATGAGGAATCCCGTAGGAAAAAAATAAAAAATACGATATGTAATCCAAGATGCGTACCTTTTCTTGGTATTAGCAAGCATATACAACATAATGTGAAAGCGAGCTCCAAATGTGAACCAGCCGTCAGCACCAACTAAACATTTAGAAACGAATGAGAACATATATATAGAAAGTAATACCAATATATAACATGTACTAATACAATGCAAATGTAACAAACATAACAAGAGAAACAATCAACAAATAATATCCATCCAATTAATTCATAACCATTTCAATTTACATTTTTTAATGTCAACATTTAATTTAATTATGCCCGTATGATATACATATACCCTCCATATGCAAAACCATACCTGATCGCCTGCTCGACCGCACAATTTCACTTCCAAACTAGTATCATTTACACGACCACTCTGGTGCGGACTCAGATTTGGTTTCTTGATTAGAAATTTCCATTCTCCTTGCATAGTCATATACTATGATAGAGAATATCAGAACCAATCAAAAATTTGTATTCAACGTTTGCCGTCGTGAATCGAGTGAAAAATTCTAATTCGGACCAATGTAAATCATCTCGAAGCAATGTACTCAAATCCAGGTCAATAGTTATGCGAATAAAATAATATACGTACAACTTACATATTTATTTCATTTGGTTTCTCATTGTTCGGATTCTTTTATTTATATTCATTTATTCATAATCGTTATTCACATTTATTTATTACTTAGTACACTTCTTTTAATGCTAATATCACTTAGGAACCATTTCGTCATATTTTACTTAAGTTTATTATAAACATTTTATACAACACTTCTCATGTTTATTTACACTTTACAACTTAAGTTCATATCTATTTCAAATCAAACTCAATTTCATTTAACTCATTTCATTGTTCGGTTTCGATATTCATTTCTTTCAAATAACACTCTAAACCATATTCAATTCACTAATTTATTTAATTAGTTCATTTCATCAATTCATTTCAAATCACAATCAATTTCATTTCAAAAATAATTTCATTTAACTTAACATAAATTTCATTTCAAATTTTCTTTTCTTAACATTCACATTCAACAATTTAAAACTACGTTTTAACTAACTATTCCTCAATTTATAAGTTACAAAAACTGATTTCTTATAAATGCATGTAACGACCCGAAAATTTCAATTCCGAAGATTCCAGATAGTTAGGGAAAAGAAGAAAGAGAAAGAAGAAGAAACAGAAAACTCAAACTTAGAATCTCACATTCGCAGTGGATAAAATATAATATCATATAAATAACAGTTTTACAAAGAAGAATCGTATCAGTACACTTATATTTTATACATCAGAGTTACAACCATTACACAACACTGGACAATTTAAAACAACATGTCCTAAATAAACTATAATATATCACAGCGGGGAAACACTTCATACGTTCCTACCCTCCAGCTCGCCACCTGAGCTCCAGAACGGCCTTACCTGAAAATCTGTAGTACTCGGTGTGACCCGAGCTTTACATCAAAGTAACACCCGAGTCAGGCTGGAAACCAGCGTGAGTAAACTCATCTAACATGGAATACCAAAACATACAACTTATTTAAAACTCGGGGTAACTCATATAGATTTATAACTTCATAAGTTGTTATAGACACTACTTATTTCACACATCAATTTCAAAGTTCCAAAACTTAGATTAAATGGTGCAATTCACTTAAATCATTCCATTTCAGCCTATTGATTTCACATATCAATTCATAAAGAATCGAAGTGGTTTCGGGTATTTACTAATACCCGACTCTAGTCTCTTCGAATCCAATATCATCTTAACCCAAATTATCCAAGTGATTAACTTCAACTACTGGATGTCACTTTTACACAGCAATAACATAGATAAACATCACCCATTTATCATTGATATAACCAATACCATATCAATAGAATGTCACAGCATATCATCCAATAGATATTATTCAATTTAGACATTCAACAACAATCATCCATAAGCAAGCATAATCAATTCATATCATAATTAATAATCAAATCCTGCTTAATTAACCGTTAATTAGTTACAATCATTTAATTAATTCATCGCTCCTTGATTACCCTATTAATCAATCAATTAAGCTCTAATCATAGATTAATTATCCTTTAATTATCAATTAATAACCTTAATTATTTAATTAATCTCCTTTAATACAAAGTAATCAATCCTTAATTACTTTATAATCAATTAATTATTCTCTAATTAACTGATAAATTAACCATCAACTATTGATTAATAACCTTAATTATTAATCAATATCTCTTAATACAAATTAATTAATCCATAATTATTCTTATAATTTACTAATTAATCATTAATTAACAAATCAATTATATCTTAATTATTAATTAATAAAACTTAATTATTAATTAATAACCATAATTACAAATTAATTAATCCTTAGACACCAGTTGATTAAATAATTAATCAACCTTTAATTAATATTGATTAATCCTTAATCAACTTTAACTAATCATCCTTTAAGTATTAATTAATAACACATAATTATTAATTAATAAATTTAATTATAAATTAAGTACTTCTTAATTATTAATTAAATAGCCTATAAATACTTAATTAACAACTCTCTAACTTCCAAATTAATCAATCTTATTTACTTGATTAATTAATTTTTATTTACTCAATTACTTAATCTATGATCATTAATTAACAATCTTTAATTAATGATTTTTAATTACAATTAATTAACCTTGAATTAATTAATTAATTTTAAACCCCAATTATTGATTAATTGAACCAATTAATTACTCTCAATTAATCACTTAATTAATTAACCAAATTTATTAATTATACTTAATTTCCTTTATTAAAACTAATTAATCTCAAAACATTATCTCTTAAATCATCTTTAAGATAAAACATCATCTTATAAAGACCTTAAAAACCCTTAACTTTTAACACATTTTAACATTATAATTAACTAAACTTAATTAAATCATTTAATTAAGATTTGAATTAAAATAACCATTTAACTTGAAAATTTTAAAGTTAACAAATCTTTAACTTCCTTAAATAACTTAAATATTATCAAGTAGAGGTTTTAAAACTAATTTCAATTTGTATTTTAAAACATACTTTTACAAAATCTTAAACTTACATTTAAATAAATGTTTAAAATCACTTTAATTTTCATTTAACAAAATTTAATTTAAACAACTTTTAAAATTTCATAACCAATTGTTTTAAGAAATAACTATTATATATAAAGTAAGTTTATATAAAAGTTTAATCTAAATTTCAAAACAATTGGATTTTAAATCATTTTAGAAACTGTTTAAAATAGTTGCTTGGGGTTTTACCCGAAGGCCACTGGGACCTATACCCGAGTTTCCCCACGTTCTCCCCCTTATTTTCAAAAAATTTTGGGTTTTTACTTTAACTTTTAAAACTTACAGTCTACACACAAATCATTCGAGTTTATACTCGAGCCACAACCCCCAAAGCACGATCTCTCCTTCGAGTTCGCATCACTACTCTACTCCAGATACCAAATCATCAACGTACACCTGCATAGTTGCCAGCGACGTCATTGACTATCACCGTAACCTCCAACACAACATCCATCATCCTAACAACCATTCCCGTACATCCAAACTCAAGCACAAGCCTAAAATAAAAAACGAGCAGGAGGGTAGAAGCTGGAACACACAACATCACTAGAAAATGCCTCGATCACCTCCCTCTGACCACCAGAATCATTGCCATTCCGGCCTCGCAATCAACTCCCATTCCCGAAGCAATTCCCTGGATCTGGTGAAGCTCGATCCACCATAGAAGACACACTGCCCCAAATTACAATCTCGACGAAAATTAGGTTTAGAAACTAAACCACTTCGCCGATGACGCCACGGCGAACTCTATGACCTCCAGCCATTTTTCCTAACCTCACTGTTCATCCCTCCACTTCCAGATGCAGTCCCGACCACCCATCAACAGTAGATCATCACAAAAATGCCTCAGAACCCATTTCCAGACAAACCTAGATTTCTCATTCAATTCGATGTTAAAATTTATGATTTTTATTTTAAAGTTCATGATTTCCTAAGTCAATTCGAAATATGTACTTGAATTCACTTAATTCAACTCTTAATTTTATCATGCATTTACATTCCCATCATAACTATTTGATTCCAGAAGTGCTTCCAACTTATTTTGCTAGAAATAAATTTTTAAACTTTAATTTAGGATTTAACAAACACATTTTATTTGAATCCTAAGTCCAGATAGTGTCTTATTGAAAAGATATTAAATTTTATTTTAAATTTTCAAGCCTGGTACTCATAGAACAGAGAACACTGATATGCACAGAACAACATAACAATCATACAGTACTTTTCTATTTCATACGCAAACATCATTCATCACAGATATTTTCACAAGACATGGACTAAATTCATTTAACTTTTAAAAAAATTTAGGGTTTACTCACCTGATTTGAATCAGAGCACATCTTTGAAATAGCATTGAAAACTCTCAAACTTGTTTTTGCTGAAATGTTTTTGCCACTTTTTTTAGAAACTTAGTTGCTTGTCTATTTTTGAAACTGGAATGCTTGCTTTGATTTGAAAATGCAGTTGCATGTAGTAAACAATTTCCAGATTGGAGAGACAAAAATGCAGGCTTGCTTTGAAATAGTTACAGGGTTTTGTTTTATAGGTTGAAGATGGTTACTGATTTTGGTTTTTATTATTATTATTTTTTTCAGATTTGTTTCTTAGCTTTAGATTAGAGAATAGAAAAAATGAAGGAAGGAGATATGTATATGTAGGCTGAAATTTGAGTTTAAAGAAAACTAAATTAATTGACACTTGTCCTATATATTTACATTTGTCATATTGAACACACTTATCACTTAACACATTTCTCTTTAGTAATTCGTATTTGTAATTAAAAGTTAATATAAGATTATGCTTAATTAATTAGTTAATATGTAGTTATTTATGTATAGATAAATTTTAAAAGAGATAAAACCAATTATATTAATAAATAAAAGTTTATACAAATATTTTAAAATCCAAAACAATTTAAAATACCAATTTAAAATTCAATTTGAAATCAACTCAATTATATGTATATATTTAAACAACACTAATTAAATTTGTAGATAATAATTATTTTAAAATTTATTTATATAACTTATAAAGGAGATTATCACATTTATTTGTTCAATCTATAAATCAGTATTTTCAATAGTTAAATTAGATAATTATTCAATTATCCGATGTTCGGAAATCCGGATTATCACATTCTTCCCCCCTTTGAATCTTTTCGTCCTCGAAAAGGAACGAAGCTAGAATTTATTTAATACTTAAAAAAAGATAAAAAATTTCTTTGATCATTTTTATAACACTTTTAAAATCCACATAATACTTTAAAATAGTTTTATGAAAATACTTTTTATAACTCGATGTCTAAAACAGTCCATCTTTGTTCTCATAGAAATTCGGTCATACGTTGATCAGGCGTACGACTGAAAATCTATAAGTGCTTGGTAGACCCGTTTTCAACACCTAGTGAAAGTACTTGGAAAATAATTTATTGAGAATATAGAAAGCATTTTTGAAAATAGAGAGAAAATATCTTTGGTGAGAATGCTCTGGAAATCATCACTCCCATCCATGGTCATAGTTACATCCTGGGTTACGCTGCCATCGCAGCAAAAGTCCATGTAACTGTAGGCACTCCATGCCCCTCGATTACGCCATGGAACCCACAACAGATCGCAGTTACATTCCAGGTTTACGTTGCCATCACAACAAAATTCCATGTAACTATTAGCTCTCAGCGGCACACACGATTTTCGCTGTCAAAAATGAAACTTCTCCACTCCTACATAGGTCGCAGTCTACCAATATAAAATCAAATGCAGACTGTTGGCTCTCAGCGGCACACATGACTTTCGTTATGTTACCATAGGTCGTAGTCTACCGATATAAAATCAAACGCAGACTATTGGCTCTCAGCGGCACACACGACTTTTGCTATGGTACACACTACTCACAAACCTCAGGAACTAGTTTTGTCCGGACTCCTCACAGGATCAACTTTAGAAACCGCCCCCCCTTTGGGGCTCAAGGCAGCACCACCCGGTGGCACTCCTGAGAAGTTCATTTCAAGGGAGCGCCTTTTTCCCCAGAGCCATCATCAAAACACTTTATACAATACATATATAGTATATTTCAAATCATACACCTAGTATGATCTCAAACAATGCTCCTTTATACAAAATCGATTATCCCAAAATCGATAGTTCTCAAACTAGGCTTTCCAAATTTCAATATTGATTTTACCCAAAAATCAAAAGACTTTCCAAATCCAAAGTTTCCCAAAACCTTTTTCAAATTATTCTCACAAGATCCTTTATATATATAGATATATATAACCTTGAAAAATTTTAGGATCGTTTCAAACTCGTATAAAACCCTTTTAATACTTCAATCACTTTCAAAAATCTTTTCCTTCTGGCAAAAGATTCAACAAGAGAAGATTTATCTTATATAACAAAGATATATATAACTTTGTTTATTCCAAATCAAATATTCAAATTGAATTGCTCTTTACAAAACCACTTACCATAACACTTACTTTCATAAAGTAAATTTTTACCATAGAAATATCCAATTTCCACTTTTATTCATTGTATGTTTCACAAAATATATTTTCACTTCAAAAACCATTTCACATTTCTTATCCACAAACTTCAATATCAATTTCATTCCAATCCGTACGATGTACACATATCATCCGTATGCAATATCAATCTGATCGCTCACTTGATCACACAATTCCCCTTCCAAACTAGTATAGTCCACCCGACTTTCTAGTGCTGACTTAGATCTGGTTTCTTGATCAAAAACCGTCATTCTCCTTGCATAGCCTAGCTATGATAGAGAATATTACTACACCATAAACCAAATTTTGGTACGGCTTTTAGCCGTATCAAAATTTGGCAAGCTTATCAGTTTGATACGGCTGTTAGCTGTATCTAATGAGACAATTAGATACGGCGTTAAGCCGTATCTAAATGATGCATTAGATACGGTTAGTAGCCGTATCTAATTAGCCTGTTAGATACGGCCATAGGCCATATCTAATGAGACAATTAGATACGGCCTGAAGCCGTATCTAATTGATACATTAGATACGGTTATTAGCCGTATCTAATGAGCCAGTTAGATACGGGCAGAGGCCGTATCTAATTGTCTCATTAGATACGGCTAGTAGCTGTATCTAATGTATCAATTATCTGTATCTAATTGGCCGTATCTAAGTAGTCAATTACACATACATATACAATATTCCGCACTCAAATGATATTAGAAAACAAATAATATTATAGACAGTGCACATTCAAATGATTCAATAATCCGCATTGCAGTGCATAATAACTTAACAATATCATTACATAACACGAAAAATAGTACATACTAGCATTTAGTACAAATATGAAGTTAAGTTCAAAACAAGAGCTACACAAGTCACAATATCAATACAAGACCTTAAGATGTTCAATAGAACCCAGAGTATAACATCTATAACAGTGTCTCTGGCTTAACCTTTTGCAAATGAATTACTCTAAGTCTCTTGCTACACTTTTTGCTAAACCAAATAAAATTAGCTAGCACCAAAGATTGCATAAAGATCATTCCTGATTCAACCTGCAAACATAAAAATGGGTATAAATTATAGTAGTACAAAAGACAGTTTGAGAAGTATATTGTGTGTAATATATAGTAGTACAAAAGACAGGTAGATGAGGATGGTTTATCAGTGAAGTATGGGGTTCGGCAGGCAGTGGAGTGCAGAGCCAGATGCACAGGTTTTTATTGTGTGTAATATTTTATTTAAATAATTTTATGTACATATACATATACATATAAATATATGAAAGTAATGGCGGAAATGGTTACAAAGGAAACTTCACCATATTCTTCTAACTCTGATCAACCTACAGCGGTACCAGGTAGTAAAACGACTATAAATTCTACATCAACTATAAATAAATCTTTTAGAGATACGATTAAAGGAAAAACAGTTCAACAAGTCATAAATTTGTAGTTTTAGAACCTACCAAAGAAGGATAAGAAGAGTTCGTTCAATTACTAGATGATATATTACAGAGATGCAAAAAAAAGGCAGAATACACTTAGTTTGTTATGTTTTTAGGTACAAACCATCCTACTTTCAATTGAAAAACTACATTGACAAAGTTTAGCAACCTGAAAATGAATACAAATTAGAATTACATCGTTCTGGCCACTTTATGGTACATGTCTACAATTTAGATCGATCTCTTGTTAAACTGTTCTAAACTATCTGTTTCTGAACAAAGAGGGGAGGATTTCTTATACAGTAGATCCATATTTGGCTTCTTGAATGACGATTCTAGAAAAAATATTTGCAATTTTATTCTACAGTAATTTTGTATATTTTGATTAATATAATTTATGTGTGTTTGCGCAACTAAAATAGCCAATAGTTGTGTATGTACTTATGTATCAGCAAGATCTAGTGGTCAAACACAAATGTTGTGGAGTGGTTACAGTAGTTACTTAGACATAATATTGTGCAGAAGGGATAGGTTATTCAGTTCTTAGCATTGCCTCAAAATCTTGAACCCTTGTTCTGTTTTTGCTTTTTAATTTTGAAGGTTTTTGTGTTACGTTTGTTTTTTGGGTTTAATGTTATGCATATTTTGCTTCAGGTTTTTGGTTTCAACTTTGCATATAGGTTATGCCTATTTTTTCAATACTTTTCCTTCAAAAAGAAGGCTACTGGTAAACAGCCAGCAACAATTAACAAGAGTAAGGGACGTGTGCAATTTTAATGATATTTAATTTTTTTTTTAAATTATGGGAAAACTTATGACTGCTTATTTATACATTGATTTTCTTTCTCTTTTTTTTTCTTTTTTTTACTTCGAAAATTGCATGTCTCATATTCGTGAACCTCATGTTTTACTTTGGTTGTTCCATGGACTTAGCCTCTCAAGCGAAGTCTATATAGTACATCTACGTACATGTGGATGTTAATTTAAATTTTACACAATGGTCATGGTTGTCATAATTTTACAAAATGGTCATAATTATCGCAACGACAGACAATGAATTAAGTACTAATAGCATGACTGCAAACTTGTACATTCGTCAGGCTTTAGTATAATTATAGTGATAAAATGCTAACTTTATTACCGGTTTATCAGGGCAAAGAGAATTGAATCGATGCAGGCACATCTGTAATGGCAACTATGAATTACATTGCAACATTTCGTTTTTGGGTTTGTAATTCAAGAATTAATTGTTATTTTAATAAGGGTATTCTAGAGATACATGAAAAATGTAATTTATTGGATGGGTACGATGAAATAGTTGAAAACCGGAATGTAATGGGGATAAATACCGATCTCAAAATGGATCAAGTATTATCCTTTCTTAAATCCAGCAAACGAAGCATTATTGGTTTGCTGGAAAATAAATTGTCTAAATTATTGCTGAAATTGGATAAAAACTGGGATTATGCACATATTAACGAATGTGGATCTAAGAGCAGAATTCTTCTATTTTAGGATAAATTAATATGGAAGGTTAATATTATTCAAGCAAGTACACAACAAATGACATGCATAGTCACAAATATGGGTGGATACTCTATGTGCTTAACAACATTGTATGCAAGTAATTTGTTTTCAAACAGACAATTGCTTTGGCAAGATCTATCTCATCTTGCAAGTGTTATTAATAAAGCTCAGCTGTTAATGGGGAGTTTCTCTGAAAGCAATTACATATTATGAAGAATTATTAATCAAAGCGGTTTCTCTGAAAGCCCTCATATTATACGTAGAAAAGAAAGTAAATTATGTTGCTTTTAAAAAAATTAATGGAGAGATTCAATGAATTAGAAGTGAAGCAAATTACTTTAATTCAAATGATTATAGAGTCCTGGTCCGGATGAGTTCAACTCTAAATTTTATAAAACTCATTGAGATAATATTAAGGAAATGTAGTAAAAGTGGAAAATGAATTCATAGAAAATGAAAAGTTACTTGAAAGCTTTAACAATACTTTCATAACTCTACTTCTAAAAACTAACAGTCATAATTATATTAGTGATTTTAGATCGATCTCTTGTTGTAATTATACATATAAAATCATTTCAATGGTGCTTAGTAATAGTTATAAAGAATTTCTTCCATATATCACTATAACAAAATATTCTACATGCAGAGCATGAAATTGTTGAAAACAGAGACGATTATATGTTGAGTTAGTCATGAATTGCCAACTCAACATATCTTGCTGTTATGTACAAGTAAAATTTACATCTTATATCTAGGTAAAACCAGTGTATAAGATGTATTTATGTACAAGCATTTATTTTTCTTGGTATTTTAGGAAGGTGAAACAGAGACGGTGTAGACTTTCATTATGTGATCAAAGAACTATCTATACGTATGTGTAAGATAAAGAATAAATTAGACTGTTATAAGCAAATCCTAAGGTTAAGAACAAATTGATATTATGATATATGTGATAAGTGAAGTTTCGGTGTTCGTGAACCATTTCTTATTTTCTCTAACTTACTCCTGCCATATGATTCATGAACCATTTTTATTTCTCCTGCCAAATATACCTGCTCCATCATCTAAAGATATCGAATAAGACACTTCGGATGGCACACATATCCACCCACTCCAACATCGACAAAGGTCTCTGCAAATTGATGATTCATTTTGCTGGTTCTCTCATCTAGTAGCAGTATACTGTCCAACACCACTTTTTCATGTGTGGATGGTACAGATTTTCCATGGATATTAGACAATGTAGAATCTTGGCATATAGTACTTGTTCCTATTAATTCTAAATCAGAGTTGAGGATTTCACGTTTTTTGATTGTTCGTAACATTGGTTGAATCCTGGAACTGCGAAGCTATGAATTCAGGAGCACTGAATTGTGTGGCGCGTCCTCCATCAGAAGAATTGACCGATGCATGAATTCCCTGTTCAATATTTCCCACCATGTTGATCAAAACCTCCATTTGCCCAGACAAATTTTCCACCATACTCTCCAAACTTCCCACCCTCATTTTCAACTCATCCTGCTCGCCATGAACATGTCGGAGTCGTTTCTGTGCAATGGCACAAGCCTTAACTTTAGTCTTTGGTATAACGGTCCCAACACCGCGGCTCCTACCCCTTGCATCCTTACCAAGCACTTGTGATAAGATGACTTCATCCACTGTCAATTTTTCTTCATCGCTATCAGTGATCTTTTCCTTCGCTTTTGCAGTTTGATCCTATAATATGATAATACTTACATGAACAAGGAATTTTAAAGAATATGCAAGTTAATATTTGTTTAACTTACAAAGTATGGAGAAGTGGCATATGATACGCTACCATCTTTTTTCCTGTGTGTCTTCTCCCGTACTTGACGACGACTGATATTTATTGATGGACTAGCAACGATCTGCAATACAAGTTGATGCAGCGACATGAATATCCAATCACAATGTGTAAATCATTTGAATGAAAATGAATATAAATTACCGTTTCTTGTTCTATTTTAGCGTGACTTTTACGTCCTGCATGATGAGAATAACTGAGCAATGCTCTATTTTTTTTGCCTACCTCCCTTCTTCCGCTCGCTTCAGGCGTTGCTTCATTTTTTACGAACTCTGCCCAATCTTCTTGAGCAACTGTGGGTGGGCAATTTTTCAACCGTTCTTCGTCATTGTTGAAAGGGTCATAATAAACTACTCTTAAGTTTTTCTTGTATCTCCTAAAAGCATCGGCCATTCTCCTTAAAAACATTTCCTTTGAAAGCGGATCGAGCTCATAAATTTTCTGCAAAAAATATATTATATTAAATGTTGTGCAAAGAGTTGAAACCATAAGGCTATTGAATGAAATAGTTGTTGTCAAACAGATAAGGATACTTACCACCAATTCGTTCCAAACGTTGTCCTTGTATATTGCAGGTACTTTATTCCAACTTATATATGATATCGGCACATGAGCTCTTACTAGTTTACCGAGCGTAGTAGCGATTTTTCCAGCGTTATCTGAGACCGGAATCCTAAGCAAGTTTTGATCAACTTTCTTCGCCTCTGAACATGATGAATGTGGAGATGGTGGATTTTGTGACATAGTTTTCTGCAAAATATAATATTACTAATTATTTTAATAAGTCACGATAATAATTATAGATGTATCAACGTATCAATGTCTACACTCCATAATATAACACACTTGCACAATCAAAATTATTAAGTGACAACACCTGGAATTGCACTGGAATGGATAAAATATTCAAAACATACATAAACACAATCGTGCAATTAAAAATATACAGACACACAATCATGTGATGTACGAATACTAATAAGTTAACATATGGATTTGGTAAGGTCTTCTAATTTTTCATTGTCTTCAAAAGTTGATTCATAGATGGTAGGGAACTCAATGTCATCCGTATTTGTAGTCAACCGTTTTGGTGTATGCAAGACCACATACCATCCGTTATTTTTTTAAATCTTTTGAATAGAAAACTTGACTCGCTTCTGATGCAAGAATAAATGGCTCGTCATTCACGTTATTTTTGTTCTTCAATTTCTCTAAATTTACCATGATGAGGTTTGAAATGGATCTATTTTGCAACCATTGACCTTATCCTCGAATTTTACCCAATCACAATAAAAAACTGTTTGTTTGAAGTCAGTGTAATCCAACTCAAGTATCTGTTGAATGACTCCGTAATACGTTGTTTCTGCTTCCTTATAATTTTTATCCTTGTCACTCGCTCTAAATTTTGTAATTGCTCTCATGCATACACCGCTATGTGTTACTATACGGTCTTCGTACTTTTTCGTGGAAAATGAAAATCCATTCACTTGGTACTTCATATAACTATGCGTTATGAACTTCGGCCCGTGCACTAACCGCCACAGAGTTGGATCAACATCGATGGTCTTTAACAGCTCATTACGTAACCATAGATTAAAACTTTGAACTACTTCCACGGTGGTAGCCCTACCTCTAGGTTGAAATCTAGTACTTTTCACATAGGAGTTATACCTCTTACGAAAAACACCTATCAAAATGTATATATAAATTGAATTAAAAAAATTAAAATTCCAAACAAGTTCGTGAACTTGCTTCTTCCATTCATCCAATCCATCGTACTTATTAAGGACCCATCTAGCACCTGTTCAAACTGCACTTGGGTTAACGTTATGTCTTTACCATTATCCAGAGGTATCTCACCAGCAAACTCATCGTCCTCGTCTAAAAACGCTTTGCGGGTATGTTTATGATTGCCCTCACCTCCGTTTGGCATATATTCCATGCAGTAAAGACTAGCTTCTTGTACGATATATCCTTCTGCAATACACCCTTCAATGTATCTTTTGTTGCGCACATATCCTTTATATGTTTTCATCAACCTATAAATGTGATCAATTATATACTGTAGACTGTAGCTATTTATATGAAATAATAATGTGCATAACTACAATTAGAAATTTACCGTTCAAATGGATACATCCATCTATATCTGACAGGGCAACAAATCAACGCTTCATCGGCTAAATGAACCATAAGGTGGACACTGATATCAAAAAATGCAGGTGGAAAATGTTTTTCAAATACACACATTGCTTCTATTAAGCTAGCCTTTGCTTTTAAAAGATGTTCCCTATTGATCACCTTTGAACACAAAATGTTAAAGAATAAACTAATACGATGAACAGCATTTCGTAGATCCTTATGTTGTGGATAAGAATGTTGAAGCAATACCGGAAGCAAATGCTGCATTATGACATGGTAATCATGTGACTTCATATTTCTTAGTTCAGGAGGATTGATGCTCACATTGTTGTGAAAGTTAGAAGAAAATTTGTTAGGCACTTTCAGATTTTTCAAAACGGTGCAAAACTGTATCTTTTCTTCTTTGCTCAAAGCAAAAGTTGTCTTTGGTATGATTGTTTTATTTGTTTCTGGATCTTCCATCACCCACAACTTTTGTTTTATACCCATGATTTTCAAATCCTTGCGTGCATTGATGCCATCTTTTGACTCATCTTTATGGTCCATAATGGTGCTGATGAGATGCTTCGTGACATTCTACTCCGTATGCATAACATCAATATTATGTCGGACCAAATTTGCTTTCCAATATGGTAAATCAAAAAAGATAGACCTCCTATACCATCCAGAAATATTGTCAACATCTTCACTGGTTGACTTTTTCCGTTTTCGACCAATTTCTTCTTTTTGTTTACCAACTTTCATTTTGATATTCGTTACTTTCTTTTCAACTTGAAAACCAGTCAATGGCCATTTGGGGCGACGAAGTTCTTGTTCGTTGTTGAAATTTGTCTTATCGTATCGAAACTTGTGTTCGTTAGGAAGAAACATTTGATGTCCCATGTAACACATCTTCTTACTTTCATGAAGATAATAAGAACAAGTGTTTCCCCACAAACAGGACATGCAAAGTAACCGTGAGTTGTACATCCCGATAAAGTCCCAAAAGCAGGGTGATCATGGATTGCCCACAGCACCCTAGCTCTCATTGTGAACTCAGATTTATTTAACGAGTCAAATGTAACTACTCCTTCCCATAAATGCTTTAACTCGTCTATCAACGGCTGTAAATAAACATCAATATCCTTTCCCGGTTGTTTTGGCCCAGAAATCAACAATGTTAACATTGAGAACTCCCTTTGCATGCACATAGACAGAGGAAGATTATATGGTACTACAATTACTGGCTAACAAGTGTAAGGGTTAGAGAGAGAAGAATGTGGACAGAAACCTTCTGTTGCTATTCCAAGTGTGACATTTGGTGGCTCGGCAGCAAAAGTTTGATCAAATGAATCTGCGACTTTCCATTGAGAAGTGTCGCATGGATGACGCATTACGGTTGGATCAGACTTCGCATGACCATGCCAGGTCATCGCATTTGCCATCCATGGTACAGTATACAGTCTCTTCAATCTAGAAATAAAAGGAAAATGTCTTATTGTCTTTCGAGGTACTTTGGTGCATTTTCTCTCTTCGTTTAATGATGTCCTATATCTTGGCTCATTGCAATTTGTACAAGAAACTTTGTTCGCATCATCTTTCCAGTACAATATGCAATCATTGATGCATGCATCATAAGTTTTGTAATTCATCCCAACTTGCTTAATGATCTTCTTCACGTCGGAGTACTTTGTCGGCAGCGTGTTACCTTCTGGGAGTAACTCCTTTATTAGTTCGAGAAGTGCAGTCATACCATTATCTGAAAAGCTGTATTGGGTCTTCAAGCTATTCAGTTTCACAATGGCATACAGCTTCGTAATCCCTTTTGAACATGAAGGATATAGCGGCTCTTTTATGCTACCAAAAAGCGATTTATACTTCTTACTTTCATTGGCCTGCCAATCTGGATAATCAGTAGACTGCTCTTCAACATTAGCATGATCAGGCAACGAATTTGTAGGTTGAAAATGATGAAATCTATCTGCATCATTGACCAGATCTTCCATCCTAATATGTCCAGACTCACCAGTAGTTCTGCCATGACTAACTCGTTGTTATTTTTCCATCTCCGCCCTTTTTTCCCCATGAAAATACCACGCTGTATACGATTGGATAATACCCCATCTAAGCAAATGAAAATGAATGTCATCTAATTTGATTGTCTTCATATTTTTGCACCGGGTGCAAGGGCATAAATACAATCCTTTCTTACCACCGTTTTCTTCAACAAAACTAATGAACTTCTGCACCCCGTCTATATAGTATGTAGATCTTAGATCTGATTCATTTATCCATTGTTTGTCTATGCTGAAAGACATACTGCCCTCTTATATCATATTTAACAGAACATGAGACTTGCCCTTCAATATGACTACAAATAAGATGTGGTTACATGTATTATGTATCTGGGCCCAACCGCAAAGTCCATCAGTATGACTTGTTTGTATAAATACATCACAAGTCTGTACAATGATAAAAATGTAAATACAATACAATATTTCAACTTTCTTTTACACACGCTAGCCATTTTTATTAATGGATGAAATCATTAGCGCTTTGTTTGAAAGACAACATTTAGTTTGGTGTTAAAAATAAAAATGTTAGTTTTTCTACGGATTTGCCATTATCATTGAAAAGTTTAGCTATTTGTCAAAAAGAGAAAGCCATTTAGCATTTTATTAAAATGGCAATTTTTTAAAGATTTACTATCGTGTTGAAATTTGAACCATAAACCTCTTCATATTTTTGTTTAAAATATAAAACCATTTATTATGACTTAAAAATGTAAAAACATTTTGCTCTTTTCTAAAAGGATTAAAATAATAGTTGACTACTATTTTTTATCTTGGTTTTTTAGCTTAGCCAAAAGGTTAAGCACCGCAATATATTCCGTTAGTAGCGTCAAACATATTCTCGTTCACCTTTTCCGCTCAAATGCCTCCTCAAATACATTGTTTATGTTCATTGCAAACGCAACTAAGTCTGCTAAGTTTTGAAATACATGCATTGATTTGAAGTACATTTGAAGCAATTGGCCACTTATGGATATTGAATTAAAATTATATTTATTCTTTTTTGATTTATTGGTCTATTAAATCTATTGTTATGTCGTAAGTGTTGCTATGTTCATTGTTCCGGTTTTTTTGAAACATGCGGATGATCATTGCAACCATACTTCACTGTGTAAAGTTGCGAAATATATTAGGATTTATGTATAGAGGAAAATTGCAAAATGCGAGATACGGTCAATTCAGTTAATGATCTATGTATTAAGGACTAAGAGTGTCATATCGTTCTTTTTCTCGCTGCAACTCAATTGTCCCTTTCTCCATTGATTTCTCCATCTTCCATTTTATACTATTCATGAATGAGATTTTCCCATTAAATATAATTATGATCAACATAAGTTTTTTAGATCATTTCATAAAGAATAATGCTTTTCAATTGAGCAATAAGCTTTGCTCTTTTTGGTGTATTTATTTTATTACTAAGTTAATCGGTTGTGAGTATAAATGAAGTCCACATTGTTAAAATGATAATACTTAACAATTAAACAAATACGATAAAATAATAAAGCTGAATAATTAAACAAATATAATTAAAAAAATGCTTAGCGTTGACATTATATTTTAATTTTTACTTCTCAAAGTAGTAGAGAGAAAAATCCGATGCCAAATGAATATTGTAGGATGGTGTACCTGTAACGGCTAGGTATTTTCAACCATTCGCATCCTTTATAAGTGTATAGGTAGACACTCATGCCGGGATTGAATTGCTCAAAATACCACGTTGTAAATAAAAATTTGGCAAATCTTAGAATATGTAGTAAATAAAAATCACAGATCACAGACACAGAGTAATAATAATGCAACGGAAGTAAAAGAAATAGTAGTTCATGAAGCTACTATATAAATATATCAGAGTTAAATAAAATACAACAGAAGAAATAAAGTACAACAGAAGTTTAAATATGATAATCAAGTACAAGCTGAATAGAACAACCGAACTGAAAAGATGAAACTTGACAAGTAGATAATCTCCAGCGATTCCAATCTCCAGAAAGTGGAAATCCAAACCTATGAGTAACTCAGGCTGACCCGAGCGTAAATAAAAATACAAACACTCGAGTCAGGACATACATACTTATACAATGTAAACCAACTCAAGTCAACTGTAGCAAAGATACAAGTAACTTAGAAGATGCTTGGGACCGCCCATCCTCTAAGGATCCGTTAAACTATCTACTATGTAGTAATATACGCTCTATACAGTAGTGTATAATCAGTAAAGTATAATCATATAGAAAATAGCATTAAGGGGATGGTGAACCTTAACGCGGTCGGATCTTTAAAACCAAAATCATAGTGGGCTCGCAATAAGGAGATGACACGGCACGCGAGGCAATGCCAGGGTGGATACACCGTTTGCACTCCCGGACCGGTGGTGACGGCAAGCCAGCAGCTTCCGCCCACCTCGAACAATACCCCCGAATCAAAGTGGCGCCACATATCGAATCACAAAAGTAATAGAATGGTTTCCGATGGAGCATGCTCGATGAAAGGGTGCGACCCTTTGTGTAGCCCGGTATAGCTCCTGTTTTAGTCATTTATGCCAACTCACGGGAGTTGGGTCCACGTAATATACCTCGAGAACGTCGCCACCATCCTACTTTATTATGGAATCTCCACCGCGTACACAGTTGTTAAAGTGGTTTTCAGTATTGGCCGGCTATAAGACAATATCTGATCCCGGTCTCTTTAACAACCAATCGTTATTATAACCCGTAGTTATAACTTTAAAACAATATTTTATACTTCAAAAATAAAATGTCATTTCAACCCAAACCTTTATCAAAATAAAGATTAAATCATTTCCAAACCATTTCGATATATCATCATACCGTATCTTTCAATCCAAATATTTATCAAAATAAATATCAAGTCATTTCTAACCATTTCAATATTTTAAATTATCATATCCTTTAAAAACTTCCTTTCAAATCATTTTAATACATCAAAATATCATAACCTTTCAAAGCTTCATTTTTCAAATCATTTAATATCAAAATATCATATCTTTCAAAACTTCGTTTCAAATCATTTTAATACATCAAAATATCATATCTTTCAGTACCACATTTCAAATCATTTTAATATATCAAAATATCATATCTTTTCGAAACCACATTTCAAATCATTTTAATATATCAAAATATCATATCTTTTCGAAATCACATTTCAAATCATTATTCATTTTATTCAATTTAAAATACCATTTCAATTCATATTTCAAAACAGTTTATATTCCAAAAAAAAATCATTTTTAATCATAAAAATGAAGTTATTATGTTAAAAATTAAATTATTAAATTTCCAAAATTTTCAACTTCCAAAGTTCATTTATTCACTTACGTTTATCAAAATAGTGAAATTTCACTTTTCGCGGCATTTAGAAAACGCTACGGAAAGTTACATTTAAAACAGTTCAATTTAAGAAAAGACAACATTTTAAAATGTTGTAATAGGGTTTACTTAAATTCCAAATAAACTTAGTCAAATTCAAAAATTATAGCACTTACAAAATTGCTATAATAGTTTTTAAATCGATTTAGCTTTTTAGTTCATTATCATCAACTACAGCATTTACAAATGCTGTAATACCATTTACATTGTAATTAATAGCATTTCAAAAATGCAGTCAATTAACTTCAAATATTCAATATAATTTCTTACTATATTTTTATTTAAAACATTTTTAACTTATAAAATCATACATTTTCACATTTATAAACATCATTTAATTTTCCTCAAGTTCATGATTTTACAAAGTTAAATTTCCATTCAAAAATCAAGATTTAATAATAATTCACTTATTAAAATGCAATGTTCAATTTTAAATTCATTACATTAAATTTCAACTTAACACTTAAGTTCAATTCCCAAATATAACTTAATTTTATTTTTATTTACTTAACTAAAAGTTCACTTTTAAGTCAATTTCATAAATTTCCAATTTTAGTTATATTTCAAAATTTCAACTTAAAATATCCATTCATTTCATATTTTAACTTTATTCAAAACCATTAATATGTTATAAAATCATTTTAAATTAATTTAAATTCAAAATATCATAAATTTATCATATTTTCAAAGTTATTTAAATTCCATTAAAAATTAAGTCAAAATTTCCAAAATAACTTACATTCATATTTTCTAACTTTTCCATAATTTGTTTAACTTATAGATTTCCAGAAAATCAATAATACTTTACAAAAATTATATTTTTATTAAATTTCAAATCAAAATATTATAATAATTAAATTTCTAAAATATTTTAAATTTTTAGAAAAACATATTTTAACTACGGGCCTGTATATAATTTTCTACACTAGGAAAAATGATACGGGTAATATATCATTTCAACCCGTAATTTACAAAGAAAATTCGGGTTTTATCATTTCAAACCCGCAATCTCAAGTTAAAATAAATTAAATAAAACCGTTCAAGCCTATCATTTCAGCCCATAACGATTTTTCCCTATTCTAAAGTCCGTTCGGGTATGTATCATTTCAACCCATAGTGATTCTAATCTAAAGGGAACTTGCAGTGTGATGAACAGATAAAATAAACAGAATAGCATGAAATAACAGTAACATATAATAAAATAAGTGTAATAACAGGTATGAACATCATATGATAATAATATAAGCATATATAACATGATAATATAGTCCTACAGATTCACAGGGTGTCAATTCACATTTGTATAAGTATAAACATCTGGTGAGATTTACTCACTTCTTTGTGCTGGAGATATCAAGACCAATGACACAATGGAAATAAAAGCACGATGACAAGACTACGGACATGAGTGGAGAGTGAATCAAATCTACAACTCTTGTGTACGACCCAAAACAAACAATCAAAACAACAAAATTCAATACGACTTTAAAATGCAATAACATTGAAATAAAAGGAGATACGACTACGCAGTCTTTTGCTTTGCCTTCTCTACTGTTTGGTATGGCTTAGGGTCTGATTTGGTTCAGATATGGTCAAGGTTTGGGTCTGGTTTGGGCTAAGATAACTCGGGTTCAGGGCAAGACAAGGTGGAGTTTTATTCATGAGGAGGTGAAGTGGGATTGAAGGCAACTAGGTAGTTTTTAGTCAAAACAAGTGCTCGACCTTGGAGAGTGGGCTCGGCCTGTGGTGCATCATGACTGGGCAGAGGTGGGAGAGGGTGTGCAGTGGTTAGGTCAAAGGAGTGGTGGCGGCTATGGTGGTGGTTTGGGTGGTGGTTGAAGTGGATGAGCAAAAAGTGGTCAACAAAGCATGGATCTAGGCATCTAGGTTGTATTTGGAAGAGTTTGGCTATCAAGGGGGTTCGGCCTTGGTCATGGCTGGTGGGGTAGATGGTGATGGTGGTAAGGAAGAGATGGAAGGAGGTGGTGGCCGTGGAGCAAGGGGAAAAGCCGCTCCAATCAGGGGAGAAAGCAAGGCAAATTTGCATAGAAATAGGAGAAAAAGTAGAAAGAAAAGAGGAATTTACCTAAAAAAAATTTTGCAAAATGGAGGCCATGAATTTTTAGGGTTTGAGAAGCTTTGAAACTCGTGAAAATAAGAGGAAGTCGGCTGGTAAAAATGAGGAAATGAACGGTCAAAATAAAAGAGGTATTGATAACAAAAGAAACGGTAAAAGAAACGGTGAAACGACTTTATGTTTCTTAGCCTTTAAACCTTTCAAATTTCCTATATATATATACTTTTGTAATTTTATAAATACATATAAACTGAGAAATAAAGATAACAAATCAGAAATAAGAATAAATATCTAAAATAAATAATTAAATTTTAATTAAATAGAATTTAAATTAAGAAAATGGCTTAAAATTGCAAACTAGGCTTTAAAATTAAAAACAACTCAAATTATCTTTGAAAAATCTATTCAAATTTAAATACATGAAAAATGAATATTAATAAAGTAAAACACAGCAAATAAAAGTGAATGTATAAAATAAATTACTAAATTTTAATTATATATAATTAAATTAAGGAAATAGCAAAGAAAGCAGAAACTAGGCTAGGAAATTTGAAAATAAATGCAATGGACCTTGAAATTTTTTTATATACTTGAAAAATATTTATAAATAAAGATAATAACATAAAAAATGCATTCACAAAATAAATATATAAATTTTTATTTAAATATAGTTTAGATGAAGAAAATAGCAGAAAAATAGAAACAGCCTTTAAAATAGGAAACAAATACAGTAAATTTTGGAAAAATTCTATTATCATCTTAAAAATATTTAAAAGTCAAAATATACATAATATAACACAAATATACCAGTTAGAATAAGATATATCAAATAAAATATGTCATTTATATAATTTAAAAATAAAGACTATTGCTGAATAACCCAATATACACACAACATTGAAAACAGAATAACTTTTGCAATTTAAATCTGTTTTCAACGAAACGAAAAGCAGTGTTCTTAAAATTTTATGTACTTTCATAATAAAAGATAAAATTTAAATTTTCAAACTTTAAAATTTTAAATTAAAAGTCAAAGTTTGATTATTTTGACCAAAATTCACTTTTTGGAAAATATTCTTTTTAGTCATGCTTTGGAATGATAATTCATATCAAAACTAAAGTTAATATTTAAAGTAACAAAATTAATCATTCAAAAAAAAGTTTTTAAATCAAAATTAAATTAAAATAATTAAAATATACAATTAAAAATAATCACAAAATACAGGGCTGTTACACTCTCCCTCACTCAAAACTTTTCGTCCCCGAAAAGGAATGAGGTACGGGAAAGCACAGAAAAAGATAGAGTGAAACAAGATTAGGACAAGATGACAAGGAGAATGAAATTATACATGATAACTATTGTTATAGGTAAGTTTAACAAGGTAGAGATGACCTTTCCAAGATTCTCCAAAATCAAGAACACAAGCACGCAAAATAAATTCAAAATGAGTACAAAAGATTATCAAAGATTATAGAAAGACTTCTAAATAGAAAGATTATAGAAGGATGCCTATACCAGTCTATCGCAAGATAAGGATGATAAGGACAAACAAAAGATAGTTTGAAAAACAAAATAAGGAAATAAATTTGAAAGCACGGAAATTTCAACTTAAATAGAGAATAAATCTGTACACAAGTTAAATAAATCTTAACTATCTCAAATTCCATTATCTTATTATCCAATCATCTTAAATTAACAATTTTTAAAACCAAAGGGTTTAAAAAAATAATCTTTTATTATACTCATAATGTACTTAATACATTTAATTCTTCTTTATTCCTAATTAAAATTAAATTTATTCCTTTCAGTATATTTATTACTTATGTTAAATATACTTACACTTATTATAACTGCTTTGTTTTATTCTTAGTTCTTTTAATATATTTTTTTTTATTGTAAGTTATTCAATTACCCTTTATTATATTTACCTCTGTTAATCATTTTGTAATTAAAATTTAAGTGTATAACATTTATTATAACTACACAAATTTTATTTATTAAATCTTTTATATTGTATATTGTCCAAATACATTGTTAACTTTTGAAAAATTAAGGTAAGTTATATTTGAATGCAATTGAATATTATACAAATAAAACTTTCCAATTCAATCATTTCAAGCTTAAATCATTTATTCAAAAATTTTGATTTTCTTTTTATAATTGAGATTATTCTTTAAAATAAAATTTAAGAATTAAATTTCCGATTTCTTCAAACCATTTAGAGATAACTAAATGTATGTACATAGTTTATCAAATAAAATTTAAATCATATGTCTATATATATTATAAATCAAGTCATATTTTAGAAATTCAAATCAATTTGATTTCCAAAACAAAGCTGTAGCAAGACTAAAGAGCGGTCTCTTCACTTCGAAACTCGAAAATGAATGTCGATGATGCTGCAGTCATCACCGAAGTTATTTCCTAGCGACAATGAGAAGAGCACTAATTTTAAACTTTAAAATTCTTTGGAAACAAATTTCTATTTGAAAATACTTCAAATAATATATCCCTTTCAAAACTTTTAAACAAAAGGTTTGAAACCATCGGAAATTAAATTCTCAAATTTCTTGTTCTAAATTCATTTCAGTTCCCAAATCAATTTATAAACAACTATTTATAATTCATTTATAGAACTATAAATGATAAATCAAGTATTATCATTTCAAATGATTATTTTAAATCAATTTATTAAGTTCCATAAATTTACTTATATCAAAATTTATTTTATTAACCAAATTTTAAAATAATATTATATCGGTTTGTTCTGTCAAAGTGTTTTAGAAATCCTATCGATAGCGTTGATCAGACGAATCGATCGAAAACCCAAATGAACATCAACAACTCAAACAACACAATATATAAAACAAAACATAGATATACAAGTACAATTCAAAATGTTTGGAAGAATAGATTGGAAACAAAAGACAAGATGATTAAATAACAGAATAGAGAGGTGGATAAGCTTAAATAAATCACGGGCAACTTTTACCGGGTCAACCGTGACTTAAAGAATAAGATCAATGTGGATTTTTCTAGGGTAAATCTACATTCGATCTCAAGAGTTAGAGTTTGGGATAACAAAAGATATTGGCATCTACACCAAGGATAGATATAAATCTCTGGTGAGTCCATGCTAATTGTAAAGGAGTTTTCCCCCTGTTTTTTCAATTTAATTTGAAATTGGCGTGACTGCCGACTCACTAGAAAGATCATTCGAAGCGGAGTTATGAAATACTCCAGAGTCAAAAGAAGATGAATAGTGAGGGATACGAATGGATTTTGGAACCGTAAGGAACATTCCAAAATTCAAAGGAATCGAGTCAAAAAGGAAGAGATTCAAACTCGAATGAAAGTGATTCTGTAAAATACATTCACTCCATATGCTGAGTTTTGCCTAGAGTTACCAAAGCTCTGATACCAACTGTGACGACCCGATATTTTCAACCATTCGCATCCATTATAAGTGTATAGGTAGACACTCATGCCGGAATTGAATTGCTCAAAATACCGCGTTGTAAATAAAAATTTGGCAAATCCCAGAATATGCAGTAAATAAAAATCACAGATCACAGACACAGAGTAATAATAATGCAGCGGAAGTAAAAGAAATAGTAGTTCATGAAGTTACTATATAAATATATTAGAGTTAAATAAAATACAACAGAAGAAATAAAGTACAACAGAAGTTTAAATATGATAATCAAGTACAAGCTGAATAGAACAACCGAACTGAAAAGATGAAACTTGACAAGTAGATAATCTCCAGCGATTCCAATCTCCAGAAAGTGGAAATCCAAATCTGTGAGTAACTCAGGCTGACCCGAGCGTAAATAAGAATACAAACACTCGAGTCAGGACATACATACTTATACAATGTAAACCAACTCAAGTGAATTGTAGCAAAGATACAAGTAACTTAGAAGATGCTTGGGACCGCCCATCCTCTGAGGATCCTTTAAACTGTTGACTATGTAGTAATATACGCTCTATACAGTAGTGTCTAATCAGTAAAGTATAATCATATAGAAAATAGCGTTAAGGGGATGGTGAACTTTAACACGGTCGGATCTTTAAAACCAAAATCGTAGTGGGCTCGCTAAAAGGAGAAGACACGGCACGCGAGGCAATGCCAGGGTGGATACACCGTTTGCACTCCCGGACCGGTGGTGACGGCAAGCCAGCAGCTTCCGTCCATCTCGAACAATACCCCCGAATCAAAGTGGCGTCACATATCGAATCACAAAAGTAATAGAATGGTTTTCGATGGAGCATGCTCGATGTAAGGGTGCGACCCTTCGTGTAGCCCGATATAGCTCCTGTTTTAGTCATTTATGCCAACTCAAGGGAGTTGGGTCCACCTAATATACCTCGAGAACGTCGCCACCATCCTACTTCATTATGGAATCTCCACCGCGTACACAGTTGTTAAAGTGGTTTTCGTTATTGGCCGGCTATAAGACAATATCTGATCCCGGTCTCTTTAACAACCAATCGTTATTATAACCCGTAGTTATAACTTTAAAACAATATTTTATACTTCAAAGATAAAATGTCATTTCAACAAAAACCTTTATCAAAATAAAGATTAAATAATATCCAAACCATTTCAATATATCATCATACCATATCTTTCAATTCAAATATTTATCAAAATAAATATCAAGTCATTTCTAACCATTTCAATATTTTAAATTATCATATCCTTTAAAAACTTCCTTTCAAATCATTTTAATACATCAAAATATCATAACCTTTCAAAGCTACATTTTTCAAATCATTTAATATCAAAATATCATATCTTTCAAAACTTCGTTTCAAATCATTTTAATATATTAAAATATCATATCTTTCAGTGCCACATTTCAAATCATTTTAATATATCAAAATATCATATCTTTTCCAAACCACATTTCAAATCATTTTAATATATCAAAATATCATATCTTTTCGAAACCACATTTCAAATCATTATTCATTTTATTCAATTTAAAATACCATTTCAATTCATATTTCAAAACAGTTTATATTCCAAAAAAAAATAATTTTTAATCATAAAAATGAAGTTATTATGTTAAAAATTAAATTATTAAATTTCCAAAATTTTCTACTTCCAAAGTTCATTATTCACTTACGTTTATTACAACAGTGAAATTTCACTTTTCGTGGCATTTAGAAAACGCTACGGAAAGTTACATTCAAAACAGTTCAATTTAAGAAAAGACAACATTTTAAAATGTTGTAATAGGGTTTACTTAAATTCCAAATAAACTTAGTTAAATTCAAAAATTATAGCACTTACAAAATTGCTATAATAGTTTTTAAATCAATTTAGCTTTTTAGTTCATTATCATCAACTACAGCATTTACAAATGCTGTAATACCATTTACATTGTAATTAATAGCATTTCAAAAATGCGGTCAATTAACTTAAAATATTCAATATAATTTCTCAACCAATTATATTTTTATTTAAAACATTTTTAACTTATAAAATCATACATTTTCACATTTATAAACATCATTTAATTTTCCTCAAGTTCATGATTTTACAAAGTTAAATTTTCATTCAAAAATCAAGATTTAATAATAATTCACTTATTAAAATGCAATGTTCAATTTTAAATTCATTACATTAAATTTCAACTTAACACTTAATTTCAAATTCTCAAATATAACTTAATTTTATTTTTATTTACTTAACTAAAATTTCACTTTTAAGTCAATTTCATAAATTTCCAATTTTAGTTATATTTCAAAATTTCAACTTAAAATATCCATTCATTTCACATTTTAACTTTATTCAAAATCATTAATATGTTATAAAATAATTTTAAATTAATTTAAATTCAAAATATCATAAATTTATCATATTTTCAAAGTTATTTAAATTCCATTAAAAATTAAGTCAAAATTTCCAAAATAACTTACATTCATATTTTCTAACTTTTCCATAATTTATTTAACTTATAGATTTTCAGAAAATCAATAATACTTTACAAAAATTATATTTTTATTAAATTTCAAGTCAAAATATTATAATAATTAAATTTATAAAATATTTTAAAATTTTTAGAAAAACATATTTTAACTACGGGCCTGTATATAATTTTCTACACTAGGAAAAATGATACGGGTAATATATCATTTCAACCCGTAATTTACAAAGAAAATTCGGGTTTTATCATTTGAAACCCGCAATCCCAAGTTAAAATAAATTAAATAAAACCGTTCAAGCCTATCATTTCAGCCCATAACGATTTTTCCTTATTCTAAAGTCCGTTCGGGTATGTATTATTTCAACCCATAGTGATTCTAATCTAAAGAGAACTTGCAGTGTGATGAACAGATAAAATAAACAGAATAGCATGAAATAACAGTAACATATAATAAAATAAGTGTAATAACAGGTGTGAACATCATTGATAATAATATAAGCATATATAACATGATAATATAGTCCTACAGATTCACAGGGTGTCAATTCACATTTGTATAAGTATAAACATCTGGTGAGATTTACTCACCTCTTTGTGCTGGAGATATCAAGACCAATGACACAATGGAAACAAAAGCACGATGACAAGACTACGAACATGAGTGGAGAGCGAATCAAATCTACAACTCTTGTGTGCAACCCAAAACAAACAATCAAAACAACAAAATTCAGTACGACTTTAAAATGCAATAACATTGAAATAAAAGGAGACACGACTACGAAAAGTCTTTTGCTTTGCCTTCTCTACTGATTGGTATGATTTAGGATCTAATTTGGTTCAGATAGGGTCAAGGTTTGGGTCTGGTTTGGGCTAACATAACTCGGGTTCAGGGCAAGACAAGGTGGAGTTTTATTCATGAGGAGGTGAAGTGGGATTGAAGGCAACTAGGTAGTTTTTAGTCAAAACAAGGGCTCCGCCTTGGGGAGTGGGCTCGGCCTGTGGTGCATTATGACTGGGCAGAGGTGGGAGAGGGTGTGCCATGGTCAGGTCAGCGGAGTGGTGGCGGCTATGGTGGTGGTTTGGGTGGTGGTTGAAGTGGATGAGCAAAAAGTGGTCAGCAAAGCATGGATCTAGGCATCTAGGTTGTATTTGGAAGAGTTTGGCTATCAAGGGGGTTCGGCCTTGGTCATGGCGGGTGGGGTAGATGGTGATGATGGTCGAGAAGAGATGGAAGGAGGTGGTGGCAATGGAGAAAGGGGAAAAGCCGCTCCAATCAGGGGAGAAAGCAAAGCAAATTTGCATAGAAATAGGAGAAAAAGTAGAAAGAAAAGTGGAATTTACCTAAAAAAAATTTTGCAAGATGGAGGCCATGAATTTTTAGGGTTTGAGAAGCTTTGAAACTCGTGAAAATAAGAGGAAGTCGGCTGGTAAAAATGAGGAAAAGAACGGTCAAAATAAAAGAGGTATTGATAACAAAAGAAACGGTGAAACGACTTTACGTTTCTTAGCCTTTAAACCTTTCAAATTTCCTATATATATATATATATATATATATATATATATATATATATATATATACTTTTGTAATTTTATAAATACATATAAACTGAGAAATAAAGATAACAAATCAGAAATAAGAATAAATATCTAAAATAAATAATTAAATTTTAATTAAATATTAAATTAAGAAAATGGCTTAAAATTGCAAACTAGGCTTTAAAATTGAAAACACTCAAATAATCTTTGAAAAATCTATTCAAATTTAAATACATGAAAAATGAATATTAATAAAGTAAAACACAGCAAATAAAAGTGAATGTATAAAATAAATTACTAAATTTTAATTATATATAATAAATTAAGGAAATAGCAAAGAAAACAGAAACTAGGCTAGGAAATTTGAAAATAATGCAATGGACCTTGGAAAATTTTTATACACTTGAAAAATATTTATAGATAAAGATAATAACATAAAAAATGCATTCACAAAATAAATATATAAATTTTTATTTAAATATAGTTTAGATGAAGAAAATAGCAGAAAAAATAGAAACAGCCTTTAAAATAGGAAATAAATACAGTAAATTTTGGAAAAATTATATTATAATCTTAAAAATACTTAAAAGTCAAAATATACATAATATAACACAAATATACCAGTTATAATAAGATATATCAAATAAAAAATGTCATTTATATAATTTAAAAATAAAGACTATTGTTGAATAACCCAATATACACACAATATTGAAAACAGTATAACTTTTGCAATTTAAATCCGTTTTCAACGAAATGAAAAGCAGTGTTCTTAAAATTTTATGTACTTTCATAATAATAGATAAAATTTAAATTTTCAAACTTTTAAAAATTTAAATTAAAAGTCAAAGTTTGATTATTTTGACCAAAATTCACTTTTTGGAAAATATTCTTTTTAGTCATGCTTTGGAATGATAATTCATATCAAAACTAAATTTAATATTTAATGTAACAAAATTAATCATTCAAAGAAAAATAAGTTTTTAAATCAAAATTAAATTAAAATAATTAAAATATACAATTAAAAATAATCAAAAATACAGGGTTGTTACAGTACCTAACGGTTTCATATCTATCTATGACTGATTTGGAAAGTTGATTGATTAGTTCAAGATAGAGCCAAAGTTCAGCTTATGCATGTTTCATTAAATACAAAATTCTAAATACTTGTGACCTTTTTAATCTACCTTCATACGATTGCCTACTGAAGTGATATGTGTGTGTAAATGACAAAATGCAGGTTCCAGTTTTATCACTTGTTCTACAGGGTACTTAAGGATCCCAATGGTTGCTGCTACTAGATGATAAAAAGTTCCTCTTAGATATTTTTTTTAACCATTCCTTTCTTTGAGATACATAAAGTCCGTGTCACACAGAGTCTTACTCTGTATCTTTAGTAAGTTGATGTTCAAGTATCTCATTGTTCTTCTCCATGAACTCACTCTTCCCTGCTCTTTTTATTCTTCTTCAAGTTTAGATTTATGATGTGAGATCATCACAATTGGTATTAGAGCCAAAAGCTCAGAAAATTCGGAGAATCAATTTGGCAAAGTTCCCTCCCAACTCCACATTCAAATAAAATCATATCCAATCCGGTATCTACATTCAATGCAGCTTTCGATGATGAGGCAAGACATGGTATTCATACCTTTACCATCTGGTAATGAAAATAAACCATTGCTCAAGTCACAGAGGAAAACCCCTTCCCAAAGCATGTATAATTAAATTTCATGCACCTATTATTGAATTATATCCATATAGATAATGATACTTATTATTTTATTTTTTGGATGTAACCATATCCCTTAATGACCTTTCTTGCCATCTCAAGCTTTATGTTTGTGTAAACTGAAGTAGGTTACCAACCACAGTCTAAAATCTATTAAAATGAGCCAAAGCCCTGTCATAAACTATTATTTTGTCCTTTTTAAAAAACAGAAGAAATTATGAATTTTATTTTAAACCACATACCATTCAATTTGTCGTTTTTCGTCACACCTTAGTTTTGCTTCGTATTTGATAAAAGTTTCATGGTTTTACATTCCCATTAAAAATCGAGGTACTGATTATTGGGGAAAAAGAAAGCCATGCAGTTTTATTTGACATCAATAGCTCCTTCATACATTATACATGCATATATGCATTACTACTATCTATGGCTGCACTGTTAGCATTTAAGAATTTTGTATTTTGTTGAATTCATGCGTTTGTAGAAATAAGAACCCAAAAGGCACAAGAAGTTACGTATAATAATTCAACGGTAACTCGGACTGGAGAAATAACTAATATCACCCAGCCTCATTCAAAACTACAGATACAACAAAAGAGACAGTAGAACAAACTGGTTACCCACATGATTAAGGACAATCTGCATACTAATTATGTAAAAATGATACAGATAAGAAACATATAGGGTTTAATTTAAACATTAATACATAAAAGTTTGTAAACATATAGGTTTAGTTTCAAATAAATGGAACTCAAAATATAGGGTTTATTTTAAACATTAGCACCAAACTGTTACCAAAAAATTTGCCATTACAACGGTGCCATTTTGTAGCACCGGAGTAATGTCTATGCATTACCCCTCTCCTGATACTTGGTTTGCGCCATTAACAATAATTTTATCCACTTATACAACAATGTCTGAACAATATACAACATTAGCACCAAACCGTTTCCAAAAAATTTGTCATTACAACGGCGCTATTTTGTAGCACCAGAGTAATGTCTATGCATTACCCCTCTCCTGATACTTGGCTTGCGCCATTAACAATAATTTTATCCACTTATACAACAATGTCAAAACCATATACAAGGTCAGAACCATATACAACATTAGCACCAAGATGTAAATTATGCAAGGAGATCAAAATATTACAAAATAGCATAATATGCCTACAAACAGAATTAATTATTGACTTACAGCAAGCTGTCGTGATGGGAAATCAAGCAACACTATTACTTAAATTGCCCATCTACTTATTTGAGTAACTTGAAGCAAAATTATATATATTAACTGCTTGAGTAGATTCCATCAACTAAACCGTCTGCTTCAATTAATTCACCAAACATATCATTCAACATCAAAATTTTGTTGAAACAAACTGAACTCACAAACCAAAAGTTGTTGGTTCAACCTAGATGTCATAGCGAACTCCTGTATCCCATAAATATGTTGTACTTTGTGAACTAAAACTTATACGTTATTACAATATATTATTATTATTATTATTATTATTATTATTATTATTATTTACTATAATTTCCAATACCGAGACTGCAAAACAGATGGTAAATATAGCAAGCGCCAAAGGTGCAAGTCGAATAAACAACAATATAGTCCGTAGTTTGAACTCCAACGTCAAAATTAACCACGCAAATTCATAACAAAAACAACGGAATTAAGCACGCAATTTCATAACAAAATTACCTGGACGTCGAAAGGGCGGAAGACGTGGAAGGCTCTGATGGACGACGGCAAAGCTCTGGCGATCGAGGTGGAAGCTCTGGCAATTTAACCGTAAGTAAACAGGAGGAAAAAAAGGAAATCTGGAAATAAAAAAAAGGAGGGAGAGGGTGTGCGTTTTGGGGAAATTTTTCCCACGAAAAGAGGCACATATTTTGATACGGCTATAAGCCGTATCAAATTTTAATACGGCTTACAGCCGTATTAAATAATCTAGATACGGCTACAAGCCGTATTAAAATTTGATACGGCTTATAGCCGTATCAAATGCCCCACCTACTGTTGCGCCAAAATCCTATTTGTGGTGTAGTGTATCCAGAACCAATCAACAATCCGTATCCAGGTTCGCCGTCGAAAATCGAGTGAAAAATCCTAACTCGGATCGTTATAACTATCTCGAAATTCTATGCTCGAATCTGGATCAAATCACTATGCGAATAGAATAATATATGTACATCCTACGTATTTATCTCCATTGATTATTATCTAAATCAATTTCCCCTATCTATTCACATTTCCTTTAATTATATTCACTTATCCACAATTTCTTCAATCCCAAATGGATTATTACATTAATTATAAATAGTTTGCACTCTGACTAGCTTGGGTTTAGAAAATAGCTTAAAAATAGATAATTATTTGAAAAATAGTTAAATAACTGTAAAATAGTTGGAAATAATTAAATAATTGCAAAATAGTTGTAAAATAGTAATAGTTATAAAGTAGTTGAAAAACGGTAACTAGTTTATAAAACAGTTGTAAAATAGTTAAGTAGTTTCAAAAATAACCATAAAATAAGTATAAAATAGTTTGAGGTTTAAAAAGAAAGGTTGTATAAATAATTTGGAAAAATAAGCTTATATTAAAACAATTTATATTGAAAATAGTCCAGAGCCAAACTGTTCAATTTCCAATCTCCATTCTCATCAATTCAATTTTAAATTTCCACTTCCATTTAAATTGTCTCAAATTCAATAACTTCAATTTCCATTGAAATTGATTTGACCCCAATTCAAGTTGAATTAATCCTCAATTTACTTCCAAATTCAAATCAAATTCCATTTGAATTTTAAACCTATTCAACTTTAATCACAATTCCAAATTATTCAAATCAATTCGGATTAATTTCAAATTGAACCAACTTCAATTTCAAATCATTTCAATTCTAGTTTAAATAAATCCCAATTCCTCATTTGAATTTGAACTCATTCATCTTCAATTTCATTTCAAATCAATCCAATTCAATTTTTCCACTTGAATTTTTAAACTTATCCATCTTCAACCACAATACCAATTAATTCATATCAAAATTAATTTGAACTAGTTTAATTTAAATCTAAATTTTAAACCATCTCGAATTATAAATTCGAGTTAAATTTTTAAATGTTGATTTAATCCTTTAAATCAAATCAACTTATATCTTTAAACCATTTAATTTTGAACCCAAAATTCCATTTTAAACTTATTTCAAAGTTCAAATAATATTTCAAATCCTTTTTAAACACTAAATCTTTGAAATCCAATTTATCATCGAATTTCAATTTTGAAACCAAGCCTTCAAACTTTTATTTTAAACATTCAAATTTTAAGTCCAAAATGATTCCATTTTATCTTAATATTGGATATATTACCATACCCCAATTCTTCATTCTTTTAATAAAAATCCAATTCACAGTTTAAAGATTATTAATAACAATAGGGTGATATCATTATTTTAAAACATCCATTTCCACTTTAGGTTGCTTATTAAATTATTTAACTTTCCCAAAGTTAAATTCAATTAACTTAATCCAGTCAAATTTACACAATTTGAATTCCCATTTCAAATTCACATTAATAATCTTTCCCCTTATAAGTTCAAAAACTTATCACTTTGGTTATCACATCTCATTCCAAATTTAAAACTCAACATTTAGAGTTTATTTCAAATTATCTTTGATATTATGTATATTCCTCATTATACATATTATTTCCTTTACACACTAAGTTATCCTTAAATTTTAAACCACCTTTGGTTTTAATTCCAAACATATTCCTTTAGATTTCAAACATCTCTTGTTTGAAACAGGACCCTTTCATTCAAATAAATTTATTATTTGTTTATTACTTTGAAACAAATTTTCATATTTCTGGAACTAGATTTAAAACTTCATAATTTATCATCTTTAGTTTCATACTTGCCTAATGTTTCACTTCCCTAAAACATTTCATTTTGCCTACTCATTAATACACATTCAATTATTAAATACAACAATCATTTGTGATAGTAACCAAGATTATTATATCAGGAAACCAATTATTATCTTATTCTGAAATTCTTTTCCAAATTCAAGATTTATATTTCAGTTTGAATCCATTTCAAACTTATCTTGATTTAATCTTCAATTTGGTTGTATTTCTATTACTGCTTAATTTGATTTCTATAATTTTAACAGCCAAATTACCTTAATATTTATTAGAATGAAATGTTGCTTTATATATCAAATTATATTCTTATATAAAATAATTTAAAATCTTTTTATAAGAAAATAACAAGTACGCTCTCATACATATTCACTCAACTCATTTTAGGGTACCATTGACCCTATCCTTAATGAGTAATCCCACCAGAGCCAAGGTTCTCGCTTAACCTTGTGCTCTGATACCAAATGTAACGACCCGGAAATTTCGATTCCGAAGATTCCAGATAGTTAGGGAAAAGAAGAAAGAGAAAGAAGAAGAAACAGAAAACTCAAACTCAAAATCTCACATTCGCAGCGGATAAAATATAATATCACATAAATAACAGTTTTACAAAGAAGAACTGTATCAGTACACTTATATTTTATACATCAAAGTTACAACCATTACACAACACTGGACAATTTAAAACAATATGTCCTAAATAAACTATAATATATCACGGTGGGAAAACACTTCATACGTTTCTGCCCTCCAGCTCGCCACCTGAGCTCCAGAACGGCCTTACCTAAAAATCTGTAATACTCGGTCTGACGCGAGCATTACATCAAAGTAACACCAGGGTCAGGATGGAAATCAGCGTGATTAAACTCATCTAACATGGAATACCAAAACATACAACTTATCTAAAACCGGGGGTAACTCATATAGATTTATAACTTCATAAGTTGTTATAGACACCACTTATTTATCACATCAATTTCAAAGTTCCAAAACTTAGATTAAATGGTCCAATTCATTTAAATCATTCCATTTCAGCTTATTGATTTCACATATCAATTCATAAAGAATCGAAGTGGTTTTAGGTATTTACTAATACCCGACTCCGGTCTCTTCGAATCCATTGTCATCTTAACCTAAATTATTCAAGTGATTAAATTAAACTACTGGATGTCACTTTTACACAGCAATAACATAGATAAACATCACCCATTTATCATTGATATAACCAATACCATATCAATAGAATGTCACAGCATATCATCCAATAGATATTATTCAATTTAGACATTCAACAACAATCATCCATAAGCAAGCATAATCAATTCACATCATAATTAATCACCTAATCCTGCTTAATTAACCATTAATTAATTACAATCATTTAATTAATTCATCGCTCCTTGATTACCCTATTAATCAATCAATTAATCTCTAATCATAGATTAATTATCCTTGAATTATCAATTAATAAACCTTAATTATTAATTAATCTCCTTTAATGCAAAGTAATCAATCCTTAATTACTTTATAATCAATTAATTATTCTCTAATTAACTGATAAATAAACCATCAACTATTAATTAATAACCTTAGTTATTAATCATTATCTCTTAATACAAATTAATTAATCCATAATTATTCTTATAATTTACTAATTAATCATTAATTAAAAAACCAATTATATCTTAATTATTAATTAATAACCTTAATTACAAATTAATTAATCCTTAATCACCAATTGATTAAATAGTTAATCAACCTTTAATTAATATTGATTAATCCTTAATCACCTTTGACTAATCATCCTTTAAGTATTAATTAATAACACCTAATTATTAATTAATAAATTTAATTATAAATTAAGTACTTCTTCATTATTAATTAAATAGCCTTTAAATACTTAATTAACAACTCTCTAATTTCCAAATTAATCAATCTTATTTAATTGATTAATTAATTCTTTTTTACTCCATTACTTAATCTCTGATCATTAATTAACAATCTTTAATTAATGATTTTTAATTACAATTAATAAACCTTGAATTAATTAATCAATTTTTAACCCTAATTATTGATTAATTGAACCAATTAATTGCTCTTAATTAATCACTTAATTAATTAACCAAATTAATTAGTTATACTTAATTCCCATTATTAAAACTAATTAATCTCAAAACATTATCTCTTAAATCATCTTTAAGATAAAACATTATCTTATAAAGACCTTAACTACCATTAACTTTTAACACATTTTAACATTATAGTTAACTAAACTTAATTAAATCATTTAATTAAGATTTGAAATAAAATAACCATTTAACTTGAAAATTTTAAAGTTAACAAATCTTTATCTTCCTTAAATAACTTAAATATTATCAAGTAGAAGTTTTAAAACTAATTTCAATTTGTATTTTAAAACTTACTTTTATAAAATCTTAACTTACATTTAAATAAATGTTTAAAATCACTTTAATTTTCATTTAACAAAATTTAATTTAAACAACTTTTAAAATTTCATAACCAATTGTTTTAAGAAATAACTATTATATATAAAGTAAGTTTATATAAAGGTTTAATCTAAATTTCAAAACAATTGGATTTTAAATCATTTTAAAAACTGATTAAAATAGTTGCTTCAGGTTTTACCCGAAGACCACTCGGACCTATACCCGAGTTTCCCCACGTTCTCCCCCTTATTTTCAAAAACTTTGGGTTTTTACTTTAAGTTTTAAAACTAACAGTCTACACACAAATCACTCGAGTTTATACTCGAGCCACAACCCCCAAAGCACGATCTCTCCTTCGAGTTCGCATCACTACTCCACTCCAGATACCAAATCATCAACGTGTACCTGCACAGTTGCCAGCGACGACGGTGACTATCCTCCAACACAACATCCATCGTCCCAACAACCATTCCCGTACATCCAAACTCAAGCACAAGCCTCAAATCAAAAACGAGCAGGAGGGTAGAAGCTAGAACATACGACATCACCAGAAAATGCCTCGATCACCTCCCTCTGACCACCAGAATCATTGCCATTCCGGCCTCGCAATCAACTCCCATTCCCGAAGCAATTCCCTGGATCTGGTGAAGCTCGATCCACCATAGAAGACACACTGCCCCAAATTACAATCTCGACCAAAATTAGGTTTAGAAACTCTATTTTGAAATAATACATAATATAATATATATCTCTTTTTTTATAACAAATCATATTTGGGATTCGCAATCAAAACTTGTTTTATCGAAACAAATCTTCTATTGTAGCAATTCTTCTCTTGGAAACCTGAAAATGAACATCGATGATGCTACAGTCATCGTCAAAATTATTTCGTAGCGACAGAAGTGAGTTCGGTGCTTTCTTAACACTTTTAAATTCTATTTAAAAATATTTTCATTCAAAAATATTTTTCAAATAGTAATATTATTATTTTCCAAAACTTTGAAAAATAATTTTAAAAAATCAACAGAATTTAAATTCTCAAATTCTCAAATTCTAAGCTTTTAAATATTTTCTTATTTATAAATCATATTTATAAATTTCCCTTATATATAATTTCACTTTAGTTATATAAAACAATATCTAAATTGTTTATCTTTGTTTACATTATAATAACAACAACATTTATTAGAACACAAACAACAAACAACAAACGATAATAATCAAATATTATTATCCTCTCACACACCATATATACTATAATAATTTCTGAGAAATTATTCCTTTATGTATATAATATAATCAAGGTAAAATTATTTCATTTGTCCAAATTTCAAACAATACCATGTTAAATTGCTCTATTCAAATGTTTAAAGACTCCTATCGATAACGTTAATTACTTGTGCTGACAAGAATCCATAAGCCACTCAACAGACCAATCCACATAATATAAAACATTTATATACCACTAACAAATACGCGCTCATATGTATATAGTCTCAAACTCATTCTAGGGTGCTACTAACCCTATCTCCAATGAGAAATCCCAACCAAAGCCAAGGTTCTTAGTTAACCTTGCACTTTGAGACCACGATGTAAGACCAGGATTTTCGACCCTTGAAAATCGACATTGATACGTTCATTATATTGCATACCGAGCAATCGAACATCAGAAAGCCCAAATGTTAAAGGAAAAGAAGGAAGAAAGAAGGAAACTAAACAACACAGAATCTCACAGCAGAATGAATAATCTATAATTTACAACAAATCTTTACACAAAGAAATATTTATATCACTTTGTAAATACGCTTGGTCTGACTCGAGCATTGAAAGAGAAGAATGTCTGGATCAGTTTGGTATACCAGCGTGAGAAAACTCTTATTGAATCAATTGATTTGTATATTTAGGAAAAACCCTTTAACCTAAAAGGTATCTCGTAAGACCACGTCGCACATAAACATGGACAGGTTTTTATCTTACAATGATAAAAACATTTTCTATGAAAAAATTCATTGATATTATAATAGTGTCTAGAGGTCAAAGTAAGATATGAATATATCTAAAATGCTATCATTTCAACGTAGTTTGGTACAACTAAGTCCATACGGCTCTTATTGGATAATAGATTCCATACAATGACTGGGCTACTATAGTACCTCCTACGGTGCATCTCTAGATAAAATAACATCGAGTCGAACCTATCGACCCCTGCCAATACAAAACCGGCTTACCCTTTACTGGATAATACCGAGTATGATCACCTCTTTTGTTAATGGGACCTGAAGCATACAAATGAGAAATAATATCGACTCTAGATAGGGATGATCATACCTTAAAGGAACCAACCCACCTAGCCCTACTACATTTCCCATGCTTTAGTCATTCCCGATTGATGAGGCTTGAGCCTATGTTTTACCTTCCACATTGCACCAACCACTTGGAATGCTAACACTGCCCTTCAGGCAACAATGTAATGTCAGCATTTATCCATAAATGTTTTCCAAGAGACGGAAAAACCGAAGGTACTACTTCTACAACATCCTTTTTGGTATTACCCTTGGGATTAGTAGCAAGTAGTCCTTGCACTTCAAAAAGCACTATCTTCAATTCTATCATCTTCAAGATGTCTTCACTTCAAAATGCTCGAATTGGATTGAAGTGGTTATCGGATAACATATCCGATCATGCTCGCTTCAAAATAACTTTTGATAATTTTTAGTAAACTTAACCCCAGTTCTTTAGGAAATAAACAGGCAAATTTAAGAGTGGAAAATATCTCTTAATCATTAATGGACGAACTTCCTTATCATTTGTCCTAGGAGAATGAAACGAGATTTATACAAATAGTACAAGATCAATGAGGATGACTGTGCCATATAACTCATGTGTTTCTCCTAAATATTTCCAAAGTTACGTTTTGAGGAACATATATGATATTTAGTTATTTAAATTTCAACAAGCACACATACAAATCAGGGATTTAATCCCATACGAAAAACCAACATTGATTAAGCACATAAGCAACCACTAACCTCTTTAATTAATCTTTTCATTAATTGAAATCATTTATAAATTACTTGCATAATAATACTTTTTCAAAGATATGTTCAAAAATCTCTATATTTTCAATACTTGGAAAAATATCCATATAATTATCTCAATGATATAGGTATATTCACAAAACATTATACTTCACAACTTAGAAAATGTACTCGCAGACTTATCTTAACGGTAGAAGCATATTTACACACACTGAGAATGATTTCTATTTATAAAATTCATAAATCAATCATAATCCTCTTTATAATTTCTAAAAATCATTTATAATCTCTTTTATAAATCTATAAACTATTTAAAACTTATCTTATAAACCCAAGTCCGTTTATAAAACTCTATTTATAAATCTTGAAAACATTATAAATAAATAAAAAATCATTTACTTCAAAACAATATTATATAATAACAATTATTAACAATAAAAATTATAAATAAGTAATTATGGTTAACTTCAAAACATCTTAAAAATAATAATTAATAATTTCAAAACATTATTAATAAAACAATAATAATTCATCTTTACCATTAGTATTACTTTAAGAAAAATTTATGATCCTCTAAAATAGAGGAGAGCAAACATGTGAATATGTATGTGTATATACATACATATATATATATATACATATATATATATATATCACTGAAAACAAGATGCTGCCAACATGCCTGGCAAGGAGCTAATCAATGTACAAAAACAATGAAAATAACTCAAGTACCCCTAGAATGAGCTCCGGCAAGGCCATCGCCCATTACACTCCTATATCGAGCTCCAGAAAGGCCACCGCCTGGTATTGAGGTGTTAGAAGTGCCTTAAAAACTTTGGAGCATCTCAGCACCAAGGTTAGTAGAAGCCGGCTCCATTTGAGAAGGAAAAGCCATGCTGTAGACTCGGAAGAAATGAAAATGCAAAAGATCTGGAATGGAAAGCACCACTCTGAAGACTCTGTAGAGCTAAAAAGAGCGCCTAGCTGAAAAGTGAATCATCCAGTAAGTAGACCGCCATAATGCAGATGAAGAAGAACCGAGAAGAACTCCTCATTACAAATAGTAATCATGCCATCAGCAATCCTGTAAACCTGCAAAAAGAATCTAACACCATTTTTGGCCAAAACCTGTATCTGAAAAGGAACTAAAAATTATAAGAATAATACACATATACATATATAAATGAAATTTATATACTTATATATGCATCAATATAAAAATAAAGAAATAAAAGCAAAGATAATAGGACAATACAATAAAAATTAGAGAAATAGACTAAAAAGAATCATTGATCAAAAGAAACTAACGATCTATAAACTAAAACAAAAACAAAATAAAACTAAAAAAACAAAAACAAATTAAAACTTATCATTATGGTCCTTTGATCAAAAGGATATTATGATAAACATTGAAATCATCATTTAAGTTTGAAAAAATGTTAAAACTACAATTATTAATGTCAAAAATATTGTTTTTATGTTAATAACTTAATATTATTACTACCCTTATTAGGATATTCTTTAAAATGTTTATTTTTAGCTAATCTATATCTAAGATTTGAGATCTAATTAAAACAAAATTAAGAAATTATAATAATCAATTTATTAAAATGACTATTATTATTATTAAAAATCCTCTAATTTCTCTTAAACCAAATATACCAACAAATTATAATGAATAAAGTGTCAAATAAAAATCAATTTTCCATTTTAATTTAAATCTAAAATTATTCCTATAGTAATCGAAATCAGAAATTGTAGTTGTAAGACTGAAATTAAAGATTTTGAGAGATTATTCAGAATTTAGAAAGTATCCATGCAATCATAGCATACTTGTTTAATATCTTCAAAATGCAGATTACAAAAACAACATTTATTATCAACTGCGTATTTTTTTCTTTTTTAAAATTTCTATAGTATTTTTCCATGCATGATTAACCACATGTGAATTTTGGATTTAGGAGGACCATTTGTTTTCCAAATAAATTTAAAAGAGTTATTAGCTACACCTGAGAAGTTTATAAATCTATAAAAAGAATTAGAAGTATATTTCTTACTCTTATCCCATTCCCAACTAATTTTATCATTTTCATAATCAATATTATATAGATCCAACCTAGTATCAAGCAAAGAAAGCTGCCTAAGAGTAGTACCTACTAAAATTCTATTAAAACTAAAATTCCAAGAAGGGTTATTTTTGGGAGAGAAAACATCTATTATTAAAGTATTCTTAAAGTTGCAAATTTCATAAAGCTCTTTAAATTCAATCCTAAGAGGGACAGTAGAAATCTAACTGTCATACCAAAAAGAAGTACAATTTCCTGAATGAACTATTGTATTAGTACGTAGGTTAAAAATCTCGTGGCATTTTAAAATTGATTTTCAAAAATTAAACCAATTTACATATAGCTGTAGGAGTATTTTGATGCAAATTATAACTTCCATTATAGTAATATTTAGAAATGATTTCTTTCTAAATAGGATTATCATTAATATCCTTAAATTTTCATAACCATTTACCTAACAAAGACAAATTCATGTTACGCAAATTAATGATTCCTAAACCACCTTCCTTTTTGGATTTACAAACAGTTTTCCAGTTCACTAAACATTTAATGTTTTTAGAGTTTTCCCCACTCTATAAGAAGTCCATTCTCATTTTATTACTTTTATCAACCATTGAATCTAGAAAAAGATGCGTAGACATTTAATAAATCGGAAAAGCTGATTAAAAAAGAGTTTATAAGGACTAACCTACCCGCTCTCGATAAAAATCTCCCGTTCCAATTAGAAATCCAATTTTTTATTTTATCAGTGATAATAAGCCAATCATCATGTTTAAGTTTAGTTGGTCGAATCAAAAAACCAAGATAATCAAATGGAAAATTCATAGTTTTACAGTTAAGCGTATTAGCAACTTAATTTTCAACATTTCAAAATCATTTAAACTAAAACCAAACTTTTATCAAAATTTATTTTTAAACCTGGTAGAAGTTCAAAACTATATAAAATAAATTTAAAGGTAATGACTTGATTAGGCAAATGAGCAGTAACTAGTAAGGTATCATCCGCAAATTGAAGGACAGATAGACCATTTCATGGGATTTCATTACCAACACTCCCCAAAGAACCATTACCAACCATTTTTTTAATTATCTTAGCGAAAACATTTGTGGGTAAGTTAAACAAAAAAGACTATAAAGGATCACCTTGCCTTAGTCCTCGTTTAGATTGAATTTTATTATCTAAAATACCATCAACCATAATACTAGAGTTGCCAAGTAAAGTCATTATCCAGCTAATCCATCTATAACTAAAACCTCTAGCATGTAACATATCAATTAGAAATCCCATCCACCGAATCAAAAGCTTTTGCAAAGTCCAGTTTTAAAATCGCATAAGTAATATTATTCTTAGAATAATGATTAATGTATTCTTGAATAGCAGCCACCCCATCAGTGATATTTATCCCCTTAATTAAAGTAGTTTGAGAACAGTCAATTAGATCATTCATTCTTTTACTAAGTCTATTAGATAAAAAAATTAAAATAATTTTAACGGAACAATCAATTAAGGAAATAGGTCTAAAATCTTTTAAATTATTAGCTCCTATTTTTTTATGCAATAAAATAACGTTTGCAAAATTAAATCTTCCTAACCGCAGTTTTAATTAAATCGAATTTTAAAACATCCTAAAAATTTTGTAAAAGAAAATAGGAAACCCATCAGGCCTCGTGGATTTATCACCTTCCTCTTCAGAAAAATGATTATCAAACTCAAAAACGTCAATGTTAGAATCAGATGGATAAAGGTCATTCCAATTGGCATTAATCCTATGCTAATTTTTATTATCGAAAATATCTCTATAATAGTCGGTAAAAGCCTTATTAAGCTCTCTTTGATCGACCAATTCCTCTTTATTCACAAAAATAGAATTGATCGTATTGCTACGTTTTCTACCATTAGCCATATTTTGAACAAATTTGGTATTATTATCACCCTCATTAATCCATTGAATATGTACAAGTTAAATTATAATTGATTTTGAATATGCATAAGTTAAATTTATAAGCTTAATAGATTTTATTTCGAATATTATGATTTAATTGAATAAATAAATTGATAATTGAATATTTGAAATCGAGGAAATAATTAGAATTTGGATTTAATGTGAACAAAAATGATTTATAAAGTTGAGTTAAGTTCTATTTGAATTAGAATGATGTTAGAGAACTTTTAAAATTGAATTAAAAGTTAAATTGTAGAAATTGAATATTTTAATATTTAATTGATGGGTAAAAATAGTCATTTTTCAAACAGTCTCGGATTTTGACGAAACTAGTTTCATCAAATCTGTAATGTTAAATTATTGTAAGATTTCAAATTTAGTGTCAATCAGATTTACGGTTTGTCCGTGTAACGACCCGACTTCCTACGCCCAGGAAGAAGTATGTTTTTAAGAAAGAAAAGGGTGAGAAAATAGAAAAGATAGAGAAGAAAGAACAACAACATCAGAATCTCACAGCGGAACGAATAAATTATATTAATCACATAAGTATTTACATAATATATGACATCAATCAGAGTGATACATATAATACATCACATACTAGACAATTATAAACACCTGCCTAGTTATACAACTCAATACACAAAACAACACAGAGATACCACACAGCGGAACTATAGATGTATCTACACGCTGAAGCCTCCTGCTCCATTGCTCCTCCAGAATTCGTCAAAGCTAACCCTGAATCCCTTGGCTACCCGTAAAAATTTGGGTACCCGAGAGTTTATGAAAAACAAAAATAAACTTCGGGTCAGACATGGGTCTGGTATGAGTAACAGGTTAAAGTTGCTTAATCTTGAAAAATCCTTTGAAAACAAAAGGCATCACGTAAGACTTCCCATACATAAACATGGAAAAGTTTTTTACCTTACGCTAACCAAAACATTTAATAGGAAATTCTGTGATATTATAATAGGTCTAGGGTTTTCAAGTAAATAGAAAATAGCCGAAATTGTTACATTCATTAAATTCCAGCTACTAGCCACAAAAGTGGGTAATACAATCAAAACCATTGGCACTTATTGGATTTTGGATTCCATACAATGGCAGGGCTACTGGGGTACCGCCCGTCACAGTACGTGGCCTAGATCAACGTACCGAGGATCACTCCCGACCCCCTGCAACACAAGGCCGGAACCATTCCTTACTGAACAGTCCCGAACAAGATAAACCCCGCAGTTGGCTGCAGACCAACTGCCCACACAGCCGAATAAAAAAGGGACATCTAGACAGTGGAATATCCTTGTCCTGCTTGGGCATGACCCACCTAACCTTGCTGCACCTCCCCTGTTTTAGCCATTCCCGGTTGATAAGGCTTGAGGTTACGATTACCTTTAAAAAACATATCTCTTAGAATTCTCATCCTCCGCCTGACGATGTGTTGAAAGCATTCAATCCATACAAGTTCGTTCCGGGTTCGAACGAAACCGAAGGCATTATCTCGTTACACTCGTTTTGGAATCACCCTCAGAGTTAACGACGATAACCCTTGCATTCTGAATCTTCATCTTCACTTCAGATTCATGACCTATCGTTAATTTGGAAACGATGTGGTTTTCGGATATTCCAAATAAGGAAAACCGATCCCGGTCACATCGAAATCCAAAACGTTTCTTTTAAGGCCAAGTTATCTATTTATTCTTAATAATGGATTCAATATTATCAATATGCACAGATAGATAATTCACATCTCATAATAGATAACCACATCATCATAAACAGATAACTAATATCATCATCCAAACAGATAATTAAATATTATCATACTTAAACCATACATTCATATCACATAGATATTATCCATCTCATATCTGAGATCACAATCAAACAATGAAATATCAATATTATCCATAAGCAATGATTTATGAATCACAAGCTATAATTAATTTAAAATGAATTAACTAAACTACTTCCATCTTTAATTAATTTAAAATAAATTAAATTAATTACTCATTCCATAAATCCAGCTCTCACAATTATTAATTAATTATAGTCAAATTAATTTATCATTCTCTAATTACAAGAAATAATTTAGTCTTTAATTAATTTCTTAAATGAATTATTCTAAATTATTCATAGCAGATTAACATTTAATTACTTCCCTATTAATTATTCCTTAATTTACAATTCTTAATTACATCATTAATTATATTAATGATCTTCAATTTATATTAAATTACTTATTTAAATTAATTATATTATGTGGTTAATCTTTAATTAAACACAATTATTAATCACCCTTGATTAATAACAAACCAATAATTAACTACCCTTAATTACTTATTGATCATCCTATGATTAATTTTTTTCATAAATCAATCCTTTGATTAATTACAAAGGAAATTACTCAAATTACTCTACTTACAAATCATCTTGAATGAATTTCATCAAGTAATGCTCATCTAATTACTTCCCTAAGTAATTATACTTCATTAATTACACTAAATAATTACACATACCAAATCATTAAATGATTTCTAAAATTAATTAAAATTATTTAACTTAATTTAAATCTTATAATCAATTACTTATATATATTCAAATTAATCATCTTTGATTTAAATATACATGACTACATTCCAATAGTTTTCCTTAATTTATTTACAGAAATTAATCTTGAATAAATCCATTAATTAATTACATTTATATCGATTTATTACCATTTAATTATCTTGTTGATTTATTATTCTCAAATAAATCAATCTCTAATCCCATCATTAATTATATTAAATAATGATTCCTAATTACATTTTCATTTGTTAATTAAGAATACAAATCTTCAAAACACAAATATTAATCCTCTTGATTAATATATATACAGTAATTAATCATTTATAATTAATTATTTCTCAATAACACTCTTACTTAATCCCCTGATTAATTTCAACCAATTATATTCCAATTACTTCCATTAACAACATCATCCAGTAATTTACCTCCAGTAATTATCCAGCAATTACTTCTCTAAGTAATTTAATTCCAAAATATCAGTTAATTAAACTAAATTAATTAACTCAAATTAATTTACTCAATTAATAAGTAATTAATTTCTTAATTACTTCTCAAATAAATAATTTACATTTAAACTATCACAATGATTATTATTGAATTAATTAATCAAATTAATTTATTAAAAATCAATTACATTAATTAGTTTTAAATAATCTGGTTAATGATCTTCATTAGCACTTATTTAATTATTTTCTTCTAAAATAATTAACTTAGTTAATCATTATTGATTATAAGTTTGATTAACTATAGAATTTATTAATTCAAATAAATATCTAATTTATGGTTCTTAATCACATATTAGTTTCTTAATTTATTAATTAACGTTAATTACTACTTTTAAACTTATAATTACTAAATTAATTACTATCCATCATTAATTATTCTTACTTAATTAACTTAAAGGTTAATACATATAAAATTATAAAACTTCATGAATTAAAGTAAACCATCCTTATTATTGATTATGTTTTCAATTCCAAAATGTTTAAAACATTTATTTCGATTTACTTTCTAAATAAACCCAATTTATCCTTAATAAAGTTTTAAAACTAAATTTTTCCTAAAATCCCTTTAAACTTACTTATTCAATAGCATTAAAACTTATTTGAATCAATTCAAATTATAAAACTTTCTTTTATCTCCAAATCTCGAATTTCAAATCTAAGTTCTTGTTATCAATTTTGGAGTAACTTGTTTAAATCTTTCTTAACAATTTATATTTCATTTTTGAATTCAACTCCTTTTTGAATACACTTAAACATTAAGCACTTTTAAATTATTAAAATAATTTAAATTATGGAACTTTATTATTCCCAACTTTATTTTCAAAACTGACTTAAAGTCACCATTTAAACTTGTTTTAAAAATAGGTTTAAATCTTTGATTTTAAATTTTAAAACAAAAGTTACAAAAAAAACTGATAAAACTGTTACAGGTTTAAACCTGTACAACAACACCCCGAGTACCCCCTGTGTTTACTTCGAGTAAACATGCGAGTTTCCCCGTGAAAGTCGACCAGCTGCTTCGAGTCTCCCCTCATGCGTGCAAATAAATCCGAGAATCAGAACCTGGATACCCAACACACTCAACACCCCTAATAACTATCAATGTCACGCGCGTGGTGCTCCGACCCTAGAGGCCACCAAACTCCGGCCGAGACATCGTTCATCTCCCCTCTACCTCCCCTCAAAGCCACGTGCCACTCGCACCCTTGTACAAAACGCGGTGATCCAAAACTCAAAACACAATAAAATTAGGTTTATAAATTTAATTCCATTGTCGTCGACGCCACGGCCATCTGACACCCTATTCCCCATTTTTCCTGACCTCAGTGCACACTCAACCACCTTCAGACAAAGCTCCGGCCACCCTAGTCCTTCTAACCATCCACCGTTGCTCAAAAACCCAAATTCAGACAAACCCAAATTACACAATCATCCTAAAGCTTAAAATCCTGATTTGTATTTTAAAAATCCCCATTTCCAGTGAAGTTTCAAGATAGATACTTGAATCAATGATCGGTGAAGTTCGAAATTTGACCAATCTTAAATTTATTCTAAACTTTGGGTTTCCAGGGAAAAATTTTAAGTTGTTTTTATCTTATCTAAATTTTTAAACTTAGATCATAATGTTACAAACATATTTTATTCAAATCTTAAGTTCATTCATCAATCAGAGAAGAAGCAAATGATTTTCGAAAGTAAAGTTTTGTTTACAGAGTAACAGAGAGCAAACATATACAAACACTTCCAGTTATATTTTGGTTTCCAGATAAATTTCTCTTGTATTTTTAGTTAAATAAATTTTAAAATTAAATCTTAAAGTTAAACAAACGAGTCTTGTTTAAATTCTATCAACTAACAGCCATCAGATCAAAAGGAATTAGATTCTTTTGTTTAGAAGCCAAGCCTGAAACTAAAACAGACAGAACAAGTTTAACCACATCAATCCATCTATCCATCCATATATACACATGCATTCTCAAATATATATACACATACTTTAAACTTCATCACAGATAAACTAACATACAACCATAAATGAATATACTTAGGTATTTTAGAAAAGAAGTTACTCACAAATTTGCAGAGAAGAACAGAGGCTACAAATTTGAACAGGACCTTAAATTTGAAACCTGAAGCAACTGAAACTTTTTCTGTTTAATCCCTTGGTTGCTAATTTGTTGATGAATGTTTGTTTAGGTTTTTAATGAAGTTTATTTTAGTTTTAGCTCAGCTCGAACTAAACAAGGTGAAGCTGATTTATAGAAAAGAAAGAAGACAGGGTTATAATTATGTTTCATAAAACTGTAACAATATAGCATACAATCTTGTATTGTACAGATTTTTGAAACAAAGATATTTTAGATGGAGGCTGATATGAAATACTTTGTGTGCTAAAAATATTTTACATTAATGACTTTTGTTTGTTTTCTTAAGGATACTTAACAATGCCTTCCTTAGCAAGTTTCATATATACATATATTTTTTTGTTACTGTCTTGCTTCCAGATTACATTCCTGCATACTGATTTTACTTGTTTGTATAACATGTATATTCTTATTACTGTTCTTATTTTGTTTTACTTAGTTTGGCATGCACACATATTCGACCTTAATGCTTTAAACATATTATATATGCTGCAGTTCATTTTTAATAGTTTACAAACTTGAAAAACATATGTTTCTAGTTTCATTGTTGACTAGTTATTGTATTTTTGAAATGTATGTGACTTGTTATTTCTTTTGTTTTGCTGTTTGAAAACTAATTGAACTTGATAGTTGTTATGTTATTATAATTTAACCAATATACTTACTTATATTTCTTTCCAATTTATCTTGTAGTCTTGTATTTTATATGTACATTTTAATTTTATTTATATTATAAAAACACATTTATCACTTTGACACGGTAGATAAATTAACTTATCTTTTTATTATAAACTACATATTTTATAATATATATTAAAGTATTGTTTGACAAAATTATATTTAAAACTCATATATATTTTTAAATTCATATTTTAATCAAGCTATCCTAAAAAGAAAAGTAAACAAATCTTTTTGTTAATAAATTAAAATTTAAACTTAAGTTAAAATAAGTTCTAAACTATTTAAGCATTTACTTATGTATTTAAAATCACATACCTATTTATTTAACTTTGAAAAGTTTATATCAAATAAATCATAATTTCTAATTCACTAAAATATATATTAGAATTTAAAACATAATTTATTAGTTGAACTTTAAAACAAATCTCATCTATTTACAATGTATACAAATATATACATATATAAATAGGAAACAAACAATTAACAGATATCATTTACCAATTAAATATTTATAAAAAGAAAAGTATCAATTCAAGTCTAATTAATAAAGATATATCAAATCAATTTAATATTTAATGCAGATTATTAAATTGATATTGCTAGAAAATTCCGGGTTGTCACATTCCTCCCCCCTTAAAAGAATTTCGTCCGCGAAATTTAAAAGCAAAGGTAATTTAATAATATATTTAAGATTTTAATTAATTTTAAACCATAAGCATATATCAATCACATGCTAACAATCATCACAACCAATCTACTTAATCAACAAGGCTAACTATCCAGACAAAATTCTGGATAGAGTTCCTTAGAGTTTCCCAGTATAATACCGGAATACTTGATCTATAGAATCCAAACAGTCTATATTACTAATCTACAGAGCTCTTTTGAATCAAAGAAAATTCATACAAAATGAAATATCCGACTCCGAAATCAAAATTCCTTCGTCTCTTATCCACCAAATACTTGTGACAATCCAAAGCTGCCTTCAACCTACTGATCAGCTCAACCTTCGCTGATAACTCCTAAAACAATCTGAATCCAGAAACAATCCAGTAGAATGATCTTCTCAAAACCAACCAAAACCGAGAACTCAACCTTTTCTATCCTCAGTAGAAAACAACATCTCTTTTTCCCGAAAAGAAAAACAAATGCACTCCCAACTGCTTCCACTGCACAACTCTGATCTGGGGTAGATGAAAATGCTGATGGTACACATAAGCATAAACTGGACAACACATTACAAAAATATGATTCAACAGATCCAAAATAAAATTCAGAAGTTTCTCCAAAATCTGAGCTACTTTACCAATTCCTCTCTCTAGAAACCATTCTATAACTAAGCTGAACTATCGGCACTACTTCTGAAATCCAGTCGATACCAAACTCAACTCCTCAGATGCTAAGGCAAACCTCCGACCTCTTCAAAGATATCCAGAAAAAAATTCTGCCATCCCAGAGAGTACTTAACTATCACAAGTCTCTTTTGCGATCAACCCAGGCTAATATCCAAAGAAAACTGTTCTCTCCTTACCAATCTGAACAGCTTAAGCTTATCTAGCCAATCCATTGAAGAAACGGATCCACAAAACTGCTTCTGGACTTCACCTCTAAAGAACTGCTGACAGATGACCTCCTCGCGTGCCAGTAGAACAATCTGAGCTGCAACACTACTACTAATGCCAAAATTTCCTTAATCCAAAATTCCTCGGAAAACTCAGGCCTCAAAGCCAAACACAACATTCCGCTGAACTCAATCCCAAAACTAATGCAGATACTCTTCCTTATCCAAAGATCTTTGAGAACTTCTTCGGAAACAATCCATCGCTACTGCATCTCAACACACAACTACTTCTTGAGGTTCCAAAATAATATTCTAGCTTTTGCTCAACTCACAAAAATCCAATTCTACTCATCCCAACTTATACAACCAAAAATGGACTCCAAATCTTAACAGTTTCCTCAAGAGATTAGGTGAAATCCTTACACCACAAATTTACTCGAGACGGTATTAGGTCGACAGTCTCGTCAGATGTACTTCTAACCACTGGTAGTCGTGTTACACACACCATTACTCAATCTACTCTTATGCTTATATTGGAAAACCCGAACAGGTAATCCAACAAATAGATAGAAATGAATATATATATATATATATATATATATATATATCAAAATTACAAATACGCTCTCTCAGGAAAGAAATCACTCAAGAGCCTAGGTATTCACTCAATCTAGCGCTCTAATACCACTGTAACGACCCGACTTCCTACGCCCAGGAAGAAGTATCGTTTTTAAGAAAGAAAAGGGTGAGAAAATAGAAAAGATAGAGAAGAAAGAACAACAACATCAGAATCTCACAGCGGAACGAATAAATTATATTAATCACATAAGTATTTACATAATATATAACATCAATCAGAGTGATACATATAATACATCACATACTAGACAGTTATAAACACATGTCTAGTTATACAACTCAATACACAAAACAACACAGAGATACCACACAGCGGAACTATAGATGTATCTACACGCTGAAGCCTCCTGTTCATTGCTCCTCCAGAATTCGTCAAAGCTAACCCTGAATCCCTTGGCTACCCGTAAAAATTTGGGTACCCGAGAGTTTATGAAAAACAAAAATAAACTTCGGGTCAGACATGGGTCTGGTATGAGTAACAGGTTAAAGTTGCTTAATTTTGAAAAATCCTTTGAAAACAAAAGGTATCACGTAAGACTTCTCACACATAAACATGGAAAAGTTTTTACCTTACGCTAACCAAAACATTTAATAGGAAATTCTGTGATATTATAATAGGTCTAGGGTTTTCAAGTAAATAGAAAATAGCCGAAATTGTTACATTCATTAAATTCCAGCTACTAGCCACAAAAGTGGGTAATACAATCAAAACTGTTGGCACTTATTGGATTTTGGATTCCATACAATGGCAGGGCTACTGGGGTACCGCCCGTCACAGTACGTGGCCTAGATCAATGTACCGAGGATCACTCCCGACCCCCTGCAACACAAAGCTGGAACCATTCCTTACTGAACAGTCCCAAACAAGATAAACCCCACAGTTGGCTGCAGACCAACTGCCCACACAGCCGAATAAAAAAAGGGACATCTAGACAGGGGAATATCCTTGTCCTGCTTGGGCATGACCCACCTAACCTTGCTGCACCTCCCCTGTTTTAGCCATTCCCGGTTGATGAGGCTTGAGGTTACGATTACCTTTATAGAACATATCTCTTAGAATGCTCATCGTCCGCCTGACGAGGTGTTGAAAGCATTCAATCCATACAAGTTCGTTCCGGGTTCGAACGAAACCGAAGGCATTATCTCGTTACACTCGTTTTGGAATCACCGTCAGAGTTAACGACGATAACCCTTGCATTCTGAATCTTCATCTTCACTTCAGATTCACGACCTATCGTTAATTTGGAAACGATGTGGTTTTCGGATATTCCAAATAAGGAAAACCGATCCCGGGCTCATCGAAATCCAAAACGTGTCTTTTAAGGCCAAGTTGTCTATTTATTCTTAATAATGGATTCAATATTATCAATATGCACAGATAGATAATTCACATCTCATAATAGATAACCACATCATCATAAACAGATAACTAATATCATCATCCAAACAGATAATTAAATATTATCATACTTAAACCATAAATTCATATCACATAGATATTATCCATCTCATATCTGAGATCACAATCAAACAATGAAATATCAATATTATCCATAAGCAATGATTTATGAATCACAAGCTATAATTAATTTAAAATGAATTAAATTAACTACTTCCATCTTTAATTAATTTAAAATAAATTAAATTAATAACTCATTCCATAAATCCAGCTCTCACAATTATTAATTAATTATAAATCAAATTAATTAATCATTCTCTAATTACAAGAAATAATTTAGTCTTTAATTAATTTCTCAAATGAATTATTCTAAATTATTCATAGCAGATTAACATTTAATTACTTCCCTATTAATTATTCCTTAATTTCTTAATTACATCATTAATTATATTAATGATCTTCAATTTATATTAAATTACTTATTTAAATTAATTATATTATGTGGTTAATCTTTAATTAAACACAATTATTAATCACCCTTGATTAATAACAAACCAGTAATTAACTACCCTTAATTACTTATTAATCATCCTGTGATTAATTTTTTTCATACATCAATCCTTTGATTAATTAGAAAGGAAATTACTCAAATTACTCTACTTACAAATCATCTTGAATGAATTTCATCAAGTAATGCTCATCTGATTACTTCCCTAAGTAATTATACTTCATTAATTACACTAAGTAATTACACATACCAAATCATTAAATGATTTCTAAAATTAATTAAAATTAATTAACTTAATTTAAATCTTATAATCAATTACATATGTATATTCAAATTAATCATCTTTGATTTAAATATACTTGACTGCATTCCAGTAGTTTTCCTTAATTTATTTACAGAAATTAATCTTGAATAAATCCATTAATTAATTACATTTATATCGATTTATTACCATTTAATTATCTTGTTGATTTATTATTCTCAAATAAATCAATCTCTAATCCCATCATTAATTATATTAAATAATAATTCCTAATTACATTTTCATTTGTTAATTAAGAATACAAATCTTCAAAACACAAATATTAATCCTCTTGATTAATATATATACAGTAATTAATCATTCATAATTAATTACTTCTCAATAACACTCTTAATTAATCCCCTGATTAATTTCAAGCAATTATATTCCAATTACTTCCATTAACAACATCATCAGTAATTTACCTCCAGTAATTATCCATCAATTACTTCTCTAAGTAATTTAATTCCAAAATATCAGTTAATTAAACTAAATTAATTAACTCAAATTAATTTACTCAATTAATAAGTAATTAATTTCTTAATTACTTCTCAAATAAATAATTTACATTTAAACTATCACAATGATTATTATTGAATTAATTAATCAAATTAATTTATTAAAAATCAATTACATTAATTAGTTTTAAATAATCTGGTTAATGATCTTCATTAGCACTTATTTAATTATTTTCTTCTAAAATAATTAACTTAGTTAATCATTATTAATTATAAGTTTGATTAACCTATAGAATTTATTAATTTTAATAAATATCTAATTTATGGTTCTTAATCACATATTAGTTTCTTAATTTATTAATTAACTTTAATTACTACTTTTAAACTTATAATTACTAAATTAATTACTATCCATCATTAATTATTCTTACTTAATTAACTTAAAGGTTAATACATATAAAATTCTAAAACTTCATGAATTAAAGTAAACCATCCTTATTATTGATTATGTTTTCAATTCCAAAATGTTTAGAACATTTATTTCGATTTACTTTCTAAATAAACCCAATTTATCCTTAATAAAGTTTTAAAACTAATTTTTTCCCAAAACCCCTTTAAACTTACTTATTCAATAGCATTAAAACTTATTTGAATCAATTCAAATTATAAAACTTTCTTTTATCTCCAAATCTCGAATTTCAAATCTAAGTTCTTGTTATCAATTTTGGAGTAACTTATTTAAATATTTCTTAACAATTTATATTTCATTTTTGAATTCAACTCCTTTTTGAATACACTTAAACATTAAGCACTTTTAAATTATTAAAATAATTTAAATTATGGAACTTTATTATTCCCAACTTTATTTTCAAAACTGACTTAAAGGCACCATTTAAACTTGTTTTAAAACTAGGTTTCAATCTTTGATTTTAAATTTTAAAACAAAAGTTTAAAAAAAAACTGATAAAACTGTTACAGGTTTAAACCTGTACAACAACACCCCGAGTACCCCTGTGTTTACTTCGAGTAAACATGCGAGTTTCCCCGTGAAAGTCGACCAGCTGCTTCGAGTCTCCCCTCATGCGCGCAAATAAATTCGAGAAACAGAACCTGGAAACACAACACACTCAACACCCCCAATACCGGCCAACGTCACGCGCGCGGTGCTCCGACCCCCAGAGGCCATCAAACTCCGGCCGAGACATCGTTCATCTCCCCTCTACCTCCCCTCAAAGCCACGTGCCACTCGCACCCTTGTACAAAACGCGGTGATCCAAAACTCAAAACACAGTAAAATTAGGTTTATAAATTTAATTCCATTGTCGTCGACGCCACGGCCATCTGACACCCTATTCCCTATTTTTCCTGACCTCAGTGCACACTCAACCACCTTCAAACAAAGCTCCGGCCACCCTAGTCCTTCTGACCATCCACCGTTGCTCAAAAACCCAAATTCAGACAAATCCAAATTACACAATCATCCTAAAGCTTAAAATCCTGATTTGTATTTTAAAAATCCCCATTTCCAGTGAAGATTCAAGATAGATACTTGAATCAATGATCGGTGAAGTTCGAAATTTGACCAATCTTAAATTTGTTCTAAACTTTGGGTTTCCAGGGAAAAATTTTAAGTTGTTTTTATCTTATCTAAATTTTTAAACTTAGATCATAATGTTACAAACATCTTTTATTCAAATCTTAAGTTCATTCATCAATCAGAGAAGAAGCAAATGATTTTTGAAAGTAAAGTTTTGTTACAGAGTAACAGAGAGCAAACATATACAAACACTTCCAGTTATATTTTGGTTTCCAAATAAATTTCTCTTGTACTTTTAGTTAAATAAATTTTAAAATTAAATCTTAAAGTTAAACAAACGAGTCTTGTTTAAATTCTATCAACTAACAGCCATCAGATCAAAAGGAATTAGATTCTTTTGTTTAGAAGCCAAGCCTGAAACTAAAACAGGCAGTACAAGTTTAACCACATCAATCCATCTATCGATCCATATATACACATGCATTCTCAAATATATATACACATACTTTAAACTTCATCACAGATAAACTAACATACAACCATAAATGAATATACTTAGGTATTTTAGAAAAGAAGTTACTCACAAATTTGCAGAGAAGAACAGAGGCTACAAATTTGAACAGGACCTTAAATTTGAAACCTGAAGCAACTGAAACTTTTTCTGTTTAATCCCTTGGTTGCTAAGTTGTTGATGAATGTTTGTTTAGGTTTTTAATGAAGTTTATTTTAGTTTTAGCTCAGCTCGAACTAAACAAGGTGAAGCTGATTTATAGAAAAGAAAGAAGACAGGGTTATAATTATGTTTCATAAAATTGTAACAATATAGCATACAATCTTGTATTGTACAGATTTTTGAAACAAAGATATTTTAGATGGAGGCTGGTATGAAATACTTTGTGTACTAAAAAGATTTTACATTAATGACTTTTGTTTGTTTGCTTAAGGATACTTAACAATGTCTTCCTTGTCAAGCTTCATATATACATATTTTTTTGTTACTGTCTTGCTTGCAGATTACATTCCTGCATGCTGATTTTACTCGTTTGTATAACATGTATATTCTTATTACTGTTCTTATTTTGTTTTACTTAGTTTGGCCTGCACACATATTCGACCTTAATGCTTTAAACATATTATATATGCTGCAGTTCATTTTTAATAGTTTACAAACTTGAAAAACATATGTTTCTAGTTTCATTGTTGACTAGTTATTGTATTTTTGAAATGTATGTGACTTGTTATTTCTTTTGTTTTGCTGTTTGAAAACTAATTGAACTTGATAGTTGTTATGTTATTATAATTTAACCAATATACTTACTTATATTTCTTTCCAATTTATCTTGTAGTCTTGTATTTTATATGTACATTTTAATTTTATTTATATTATAAAAAACACATTTATCACTTTGACATGGTAGATAAATTAACTTATCTTTTTATTATAAACTACATATTTTATAATATATATTAAAGTATTGTTTGACAAAATTATATTTAAAACTCATATATATTTTTAAATTCATATTTTAATCAAGCTATCCTAAAAAGAAAAGTAAACAAATCTTTTTGTTAATAAATTAAAATTTAAACTTAAGTTAAAATAAGTTTTAAACTATTTAAGCATTTACTTATGTATTTAAAATCACATACCTATTTATTTAACTTTGAAAAGTTTATATCAAATAAATCATAATTTCTAATTCACTAAAATATATATTAGAATTTAAAACATAATTTATTAGTTGAACTTTAAAACAAATCTCATCTATTTATAATGTATACAAATATATACATATATAAATAGGAAACAAACAATTAATTTTAACAGATATCATTTACCAATTAAATATTTATTAAAAGAAAAGTATCAATTCAAGTCTAATTAATAAAGATATATCAAATCAATTTAATATTTAATGCAGATTATTAAATTGATATTGCTAGAAAATTCCGGGTTGTGACAGTCCGAGTCAAGCTAAAATGCGTAGAAATTCGTTTAAGTAAATTTTAAATTTAAATAATTCGATTCGGAAACCTATCTTCCAAATAAGATCGAATTGGCTTCCGATATATATTCCATTGCGTTCGTAATAGGGGTAAAACATTATAAATGCCAGGCGGCATGCTTCGTTTCGAGTTCAGAAAATTTCGGGATGAATAGCGTTTTGCAATTTTCTATAAAAGCCCCTGATTTCTTTCATTTCACACTAAACCCTAAGGAATTAGAGCTGGACGCCATTTTTCTTTCTATGGCCAGAAATCATCCTCGTTTCTCCTCTAACATCTCATGATCCATCGATAATTAGCTAATAGCTTCAACTACAAAGTTGTAGACAATGACGAGACCGTTAAATCCATACGGTAATGATCATGCGAAGTCGATCGATGTGGCAGCAATTTGTCCTCAAAGTTGCTGCAGTTACACGCGTTCTTCTCAATGATGATGAGGCTGAGCTTTTCCATATCTTGACCAATGGTGGTACGCGTAGGGGGCTTCGCAACGGAGGTCGTCGATCGTCTTCAACTTCAACGCGGTGGCCTCGAAAATTCAAACAGAATGACGGCTATGGGTTTTGTCACGTATGTGATTCACGTTGGGGAAGAAATAGAACAAGCAACCTGATCTGATGAAGGCACAATCAAGGGCCGAGATGAATCTAGGGTTAGAAAATAAAATTAGAAATTGAATTTATTTTATTTATAATTCGAACAAATTTTAAAACATCATAACTTTTTCATACGAGGTCCGTTTTCGCACGAAACAAATTGCGTTGGGTTCGTATTGACGAGCACTACATTATAAAGCTGGAACGGGATTTATTTGAGCTAGTGTGAATTTTGGGTGAAATTAAACACTCGTTTAATTTTAATCGGAATAAATCGCTAACGCAATGACTACAACCAATGTTAGTACAACTCACTCTTTCTGACTCACTGATATTTTTATATAAGTGAGAATAAATATTATTTATGATGATTGATGATTGTTTGGATGAGATATGATATATTGATTGGTATTTGGATATGTACCTGCCTAGTGGAGCAGATGACTCTATATGTTCCCGTGTATGAGCGGATGACCCTTTGTAAGCGCGTCTGCCATAAAGTGGACATTATACACATACTCTAATATGTATATTTGTTGCAGGTGATAGGTTGGAGGGATCCAACTGGATTCCTCGTCCGTATTGATTTATTTACAGATATTGTTATATATTCTGTTATCATATGATATATGATGTTTTGGATGTCATGATTGTTATATTTAGTGTTGTTGTAGCATTGGGCCTTTTTAGAATTTTAAAAATGTTAAAGTAACGATTTCGAATTTACAAGGATTTTAAAGTGAATTTGGAAATATATGTTTTATTGAATTTTTGAATTGTTAAGAATTGATTTATTTTGAATAAATAAATGTGATAATTTTTATGTTATAAAAATTATGATGTTTTGGGGAAATATGATAAGAATACGATTTTTGAAATAGGAAGTTAACTATTTTGTGAAATAGTATAAGTTGAGATTTTTGATTTATTATAACAGTTTTATATATAAGATTAATAAAATTGAATTTTTATAAATCAAAATGATGGAATTTAAAAAGGAGTTTTGTAAGAGTTAAAATGAGGTTATAAATGGATTTTATAAGCGAATAAGATTTATATTTGTGAAGTTATAAAATAAATGGATTTGCAAAATAAATGAATTAAAGTAATTAACTTATAAATTGGATTTTGGCATTTAAATGAGATATAAATAAAAGTTGTTAATTAAGGGATTTTATAGGTTGAAGTTCTTATAAAATAATATAATGGAATTTGATTTTATAAATGGAAGTTTTTATAATATAATGGAATTTATAAACATTGTTTTATAATTCTGAAATCAATTGAAATTGATAGGTTAAATTTAGAATTTATTAAAGGAATTTTATTCACGATTTTTGACAGTAAATTATCCTTTAAATTAAATGTTGTAATAATAAAGAATTTGGTTAGGAATTATATCCACGATTTTGGACAGTGGATTATCCTTTAATAAATGTGTAGAAGTATTGGATTTGGTAAATGGTTTATATTCACGATTTTGAACAGTGAATAATCTTTTGGATTTAAATCAATGTTTTGGGAAGTGATATTTTAAATGGAATAAAATGATTAAAAAAATGTCTTAAAATGTGTTAAATATCGAAACCATAGATTTCAACATTCATTGTTGAAATAGTCTTTTTCGAAAAATATAAGGAAATGATGGATTATAACACTGTTGTTATAGTAAATGATTTTCGAAAGGAAATGTTTTTGTATAGTATTGGGATTTATATATCTATCTAATTTTTCGAATCTCCATACTAGTGATTTTAGGTTGTCGTAACGATGTTTTACGTAGCATTCGTTTTGACCCAAATAAAAGATGTTTAAAGAGAATATTTTCCTTATAGAATAAAATATATACTCAATCGTGATATAAGTATATGTAATATTTTCTAAGTGTTAAAAATAAATTGATTTGTGAATTACTTATTATTAAATAAGTATATGGAAATGTTTTCCAATATAGAAGTGAAATGGTTTTGAGAATATATCTTTTTAAAAGATAATTTGAAGTAAATATTCACCAAATGATTTAATTAATAAAGATTAATAAAAAGGGTCTAGTGATTTTTATGGTGCTGAATATTTGTTTGTTTGTTTTGATAGTTAAATAACCTACTATCAAACATTAGCCAAATTTTAGTTCCTCGACTTGATGTGGGAACTATTTAGTCGTACACTTAGTACGTAGCCTTCTGTGTAGGCTTGATTATCATTTGTGTTGAGGATGTTGATTCGTGTAGTGCAGAGTATTACTCCAATCTATCGAGCTTCCTTTTTGGGCCGAAAGATAGCAAGTTGAAAGTTGGAGACATGATAAGTCTATGAGACTTAGTTTCTATGTGAGGTTGAGAAATGCTTTTGCGTTGGTGCGAAGAGACCTGGATCAGATTTATCTGAAAACCACTTCGGACCAACGTATATGCGACGATTGTGCAGGTTACTTTGTGATGATATTGATATTCTGGAGTTTCATAGTGGGGTACTGCTTGTTGATCGTTTGGAATTAAAGTCCTAATATACATCTAGTAGCAGTGGTCTTTTCATTATGAAATATCCAATGCGAGGACTATTCGCTATTAATCCTAGGGATTTCCCGACAGGATGTGGTAGGAAAGTATCTTCGGTTTGTCATGTTCCTGGACAACTTGTATGGATGTTTATCTGACATTGCATTTCTATAGATTGCGTACATCGGTTTTTACAAACACACATCAATGGCGGCGGAAAAGGAAACTTCTCTTAACTTAACACCCACCTTGAGATGTTTAAGCTTAAGGGTTGTATTTTTGTGGAAGACAATTAGTAGTCAACGGAAATGGCCGTGTGGTATTCTAAGTGATGTAATTGTGCTTTGTGAAAGGTAATCGTTACCTCTACCCTCATCAACTGAAAATGACCAAAACAGTGTTAGATGCAGCAAGGCTAAGTGGGTCATTCTCAAGTAGGATATGATCATCCTCTTCTAGATATATCTTTACACGCTATGACGTCGTGTATCTGATTATGTCGTTTGTATGCTTAGAGGGCCCTCGGTAAAGGTCGGTAACGACCATAGGATGACATATTCGGTACCATCTAGTTATAGAGGTGGGCCGGTCTTGTGTTGGTAGAGAAACTTTGTGATGGTTTCTCGGTACATTCTTCTAGTGATGTACTTCCGGAAGGTAGTCCATTCACCTCGTCATTTGTATGAAAATCCAAACTCCACTACGTCCCTGCCATTTTGATTGTATTACCCAATTGCGCTATGTGCTAGAATTTAATCAATGTAATAATTTCGGCTATGATTAATATTATTTGTATATAGTAGACACTACTATAATATAACATGACATTTGATATGAAATGTTTTAGTTATCGTAAGGTAAAAACATGTCCGTGTTTATGTATGGACTTGTCTTACGAGATACTCTTGTTTTGAAAACTAAGGAAAAGTTTGGTGATTTAATAAATTCAGTTGAATGTGTTTCTCAGGCTGGTTTACCAGACTGATACGGGCGTTCTTCCCTTTCAAAGCTCAGGTCAGACCGAGTATATTTACAAGTTCAGATTTGGTGCTTTTGGAGCTTCAGCAGGAGAGCTGGAGATCCTCATTTTCATATACACGTACTTGTTTTGATTATCCGCTGTATTTTGTTGTTGTTTTATATAATCAGCAATTGTGAAGACAGGTAAATGTTCAGGCTGATAACTATTGATTGATTGTTGAACTCGGATTGATGCGTACATATACAGTTTCTGTTTTGTAAAGATCATTGATATGATATTATATATTCTCCACTGCTATGTGAGATTCTGTATTTTTCTGTTTTATTCTATCTTCTCTCTTTATTCTCTTCTCTTCTTCTCTCTTCTTTTCTTTCACTTGACTTTCCTACAGTTTGTGCTTTTTGGGTCAGACATGTGTGGATTATTGTCGATTCAAAGGGTATGGATTTGCGGGACGTCACACGTGGTATCAGAGCTTAGATTTTGTATATTCCTAAGCTTTGATGTGTAATCATTATAGATAGGAACAGTAGCACCATAGATTGAGTTGAGTGTATTATATATATATATATATAAGTGCGTATTTGTTAGTGAATATAAAATATTTTATATTGTGTTTGCTTATCCGTTGAGCTGTTTGTGAATTCTGGTCGGTATGTGGGACATCATGTTATCGATAGGGATTTCCAAACACTTAAACGAGGAAAGTCAACATAGTATTATTTTAAATTGGGTAAATGAAATAATTTTACCTAGATTATATTTTATGTATGAATAATTTTTCAGAATTACTAAAGTGTATGTAAATTGATTGTTTGGTTGTTTAAAATGTAAAAATATATAAGTTAATAAAAGCTGTTTGAATAATCTAAATAGAAGCAACAATTGTAAAAGAATAAATTATATGAGCAAAAGAATTTTTAGTATGAAATTATAATTAAAATGATTTACAATTGTGAAATAATCTTATATATAAGAAATGAAACTATTTGAGATATAAATAAAAATGGATTTAACTAAGAATTTGAAAATTTTGAATTCCGTTGATTTTGAAATTTGTTTTTCAAAAGTTAAAGAGATTATATTATTATAAATCTTAATAAGATAATGGAATTTGGAATGAATCATATATAATTGAAGTAAAATAGTAAAATAGTGAAATTATATAAGTAAAGATTTTTAAATGTGATTTATAGATAAAAGGATTTCTTTGAAAGAATATAAAGCACTGAATTCACTAATGTTGCTGGGAAATAATAAGGGCGATGACTGCAGCATCATCAGTATCATTTTCGAGTTTCTGTGTGATGGATTTGCTACCAAAGTAAATTGAAATTGAATTTTTGTCGTGATAAACAAATTTGATTTAATATCCATGTTGTAATTGATAAATATAAGTAAAATAAGTTTTAGATTTATAATATATGAAATAATAAAAATGTATCATGGTAAAGTTGAAATAAATTTGAGTTAGTAAGTGAATTATATGATTTGAAATTTAACTAAGGAATGTTATATTGAATTGAATTTTAACCGGATTAGATAAGTTAATACAGCGAATTGGATTTGAAATTATAAATAATAAGTTTAGTGAAGGGAAGTGAACTTAAGTAGATATTCACGGAATTATGAATAAATAAGTTTTGTAACCTATAAAGTGAGAAAATGTAAGTAAAACCAATTGTTAAAATGGTTAAACCATTTTGTTAAGTAAAGCAAGATATGAATTTGAATAGTGAGATGAAATTTGACTTAAGTAAAAGTTAAATAAAATAGAGTTTGAAATGAGTTAGAGATGAACTTAAGTTGTATAGTGAAAGTGAAGGTAAATGAAATTGAAATGAAACATAACTTAAGTAATGTTGAATAAAGTTGATTTTGGTATCGAAGTAAACTAATAAGTGAATTAAATGAAAATGAACTTGAGTTATATAAAGAAATTCAACTTTAGTTAAAATGCAAAATGAATTAGCAATCGAATTAGTGAATGACTATGAATTGAAATGTTATTTGTGTAAATTGAATAACTGAATGAAATTCAATTGAATGTTAAACCAATTTGAAATTAAAAGTGCTGAACCAAATTGAATGAATGTAAAGTAAATTAATTTGGTAATGTTGGATATGCATTGTTTGTTAGATGGATGCTAGTTGGTTGAATAGAAATTTATTAAGTGTTAATGGAATTGAATTGATAAAATTAAAAGCTATAAATAACTGAATCCAAATTAGAAGTTAAGTGAATTTAAATAGAATTGATTTGATTTGATTTGGAAGTGAAAAAATTGGAATATGAATTAGTGAATGAAAACTAATTAAATTTGAATAATGAATGATTAGTAAAATCCAAAGTTAATGAATCAAAGGTGATTAAATTGAAAACCAATTCATTGAATATTAATAAGAATTGAATTTATATTGATTTGATTATGGATTGATTGGATAGTTGTTCAATGTTAGTTAGATGTTTGTTCCATGATAGTTGTTTGATGGTTGGATTTGTTGTTTTGTTGCATTGCTATATTGGCGTATATAGTTGTTGTAGTGATATATGTTGTATATTGATATTATTTTCATATATACATATTTCTCATTGGTTTGTTGAGTGTTTAGTAGGTGCGGATGGCGCTTGCTTCGCTTTTGGAGCTCGCTTTCGTGCTATATTAGCCGTATATGCTCGCTAATAATATATAAGGTACATATCTTGGATTATATATCGTACTTTTACACTTTTTTCCCTTCGGGATGCCTCATCCTTGATGATGAGATGTATATTTGTGATATATATATTGCTATTTTTTTCGGATCGAACCACGCAAAGGAGACTATGGCGAATTTTTTTGAAAATTTGAGGCGTTAGATAATTTTTGAGAAAATTGGGAAAATTTGTGAAAACTAAATTTTTGATATTAAGTTAAATGATATTAGTTGGTTTTGAAAAGATAACTATATATGGATTTGAAAATTTAATAAAGTTTTACAAGAAGTTTAACTAAAGATTTTTGGAAAAAGTTAAAAGGTTAAATAGATTTGCTAAATCTAGTTTTAACGAATTGTTTTGAAAAGTTAATGGATTTAGTGACTTTTTCTTACTTGGTAATTTCGAGGATGAAATTCTTTTAAGTAGGGGAGAATGTAACGACCCAGAATTTCTGTCATTTGAAATTCATATATTTAATTGATTTTAAATATGCATAAGTTAAATTTATAAGCTTAATAGATTTTATTTCGAATATTATGATTTAATTGAATAATTAAATTGATAATTGAATATTTGAAATTGAGGAAATAATTAAAATTTGGATTTAATGTGAATAAAAATGATTTATAAACTTGAGTTATGTTCTATTTGAATTATAATGATGTTAGAGAACTTTTAAAATTGAATTAAAAGTTAAATTGTAGAAATTGAATACTTTAATATTTAATTGACGGGTAAAAATAGTCATTTTTCAAACAGTCTTGGATTTCGACGAAACTAGTTTCATTGGATCCGTAATGTTAAATTATTATAAGATTTCAAATTTCGTGTCAATCGGATTTACGGTTTGTCCGGGGCAAGCTAAAACGCGTAGAAATTCGTTTAAGTAAATTTTAAATTTAAACAATTCAATTCGGAAACCTATCTTCCAAATACGATTGAATTGGCTTTCGATATATATTCCATTGCGTTCGGAATAGGGGAAAAACATTATAAAAGCCAAGAGGCACGCTTCGTTTCGAGTTCGAAAAATTTCAGGATGAATAGTGTTTTGCAATTTTCTATAAAAGCCCCTGATTTCTTTCATTTTTCACTAAACCCTAAGGCAATTTTCTATAAAAGCCCCTGATTTCAGGATGAATAATGTTTTGCAATTATCACTAAGGTTAATGAGAATAATATGCAAAGAGTGTTGCTCGGAAATACATTAGAGAAATTTAAAAGAATTATCCCACCACCCAATAAGTAAACCCCCAGAAGCACCAGTAGAAGGTAAATAAGCTCATTTCCTAAAATGATAACCGCCTAATCTCCAATAATAAAGAATAACAGGACATTCAATTTTAGTTTCCTGTAAAAGTGAAATGTTAATAGAATAGTCTTTAAAAAAAGCTCTTATTTTATCACACTTATCTAAGTCGTGCAAACCTCTGATAATCCAACTAATGATCCTCATAAACCAACAGATCTAGCCCTATCAAATTTCCTACTTCTAACATACGCAAAATCTACCTCAACATCAGGAAAAACAAAAGCGGTATCTGTAGCTAATTGGAAAAACTCAGAAGAAGACAAACTACCTAAAGCATATGACGAATACATACTACCCAAATTAGAAATCATACCTGAGCCTAAATTCGTAGTACCACTCGTGGCACCCGAATCAGGAGACTCACCCATAGACTAAGACTGGCTACTATGGATCCTAGCGCTATGGCTAACTAATCCACTTGCATCCACAGACTTCCTACGCCTACCTCTCCTCAATGAAGAAGAACTAGAAGCAGCATTTCTACTAATTTCACAAGAAAGGACATTCGATGTGAGACAAGAACACAACAACAAAGAATCATCCAAATCTCCTCTCACATCGCTAATAACAATGCTACTCACTAATCCACTCGAATCATCTGAAATTAAATCATTATTAAAGTGCACATGGAAATATCAATAGAAACCTTACCATCTACATCCGCCATTTTTCCACCCTCGATCAAAGAATCAACAACCTCAGAACTATCCAATTCTCCACAAAGTCAACGGCTACATTTTCAGTTTGCAAATTCTTCTCCAACTTGGTTTCATATCCATTGACAGCCAAAGGAATATCATTCACTAAGCCAAAAACAGCCATTGAAGTTTCATACTGAGGCATCAACAGAGTAGTATTATCAACATGTTTCTCCCCTGTAGCTTCAACATCCACATTCCCATCAATGTATGAAACAATAATACCATTCTTCATATCAGATATAACAGATCCATCAGTATTATAATCGAAAACCCCTCCTTTTTTTCGAAATGCCGCAACAACTTGAGAGACTACAACCTTCCCATTATCATCAGATGTACATTGTGTACATTGTGACATGGCACAGTGTGCACAATTAGACTTATCTTTTTCCTTTGATCCATCAGAGATTACCAGCTACATCCTTTCATTATCCATGTTCAATTCAATATCATTGGAATCAAAAACACCTTGTTTCTTTGAGAATGCCTCAACAGCAAGAGAGACTACAACCTTCCCATTATCGTCAGATTTGCATTGTGTACATGGAGACACTGCAATACAGTGTACACATTTGGACTTACTTGTTTCCTTTAGTCTACCAAAGATTACTATTTTCATCTTTTTATTATCATGCTCAACCCAACGCTATCAAAAGAGATTTTATAAACATTGTTCTCCATAAGATAAATTACCATAGAATGAACTTCTCCTGGAACAACGTCTACTTCTTTCTTAGTAAAAGCATATTTATTTAGACTGCAGACATCAACAAGAGAACTACCATCCTCTTATTTCCCAAACCAAACTACTATCCCAGCTGAAATAAGAAAATCCAATTTTGAACCGCTGCAATGTGCACATTACAGTACAATTTTACGTCTAGCACATTGAGACACATCAACAGTCTCAATACCATCATTAGAGAAATCAACACCTCCTTCAAGTTTATTAACATGATCTCCCAAATTTACCGCCTTATCTTCTTCACCAACAGAACTCAAAAATGCATCAGACCGCACAGGATCATCTTTGCTAAGTGATAACATATTATTATTAATTTCAAAAACATTATTAATAACTCATTATTATTAATTTCAAACCATATTAGTTAATTAAATAATTAACCTTTCAAACTATTAATATGTCAATAAATAACCTTAAAACAATATTGATTACAAAAAATAAACTATAAAACAATATTAAGCATAAGTAAATAACTTTAAAACAATAACAAATATAAATAAATAATTTTTTATAACATTTCTAAATGACTTAGAAAAGACAGATAACAAGGTCAGAGTAAAATAGAAATTAAATCCATTTAAACAAAATATTTCCAAAGCCCCAAATTCATATTTTAAATCATTCTCTGTCTCAAAAATCAATCCCAACCCAAATGGCAATTTATAGTATTTCAAAATACTAATTTAAGGCCAATAGCTATCAAATGCTTAACCAGTATTGATATCGATTTCCTATTACTATAGAGTTTAAGTTGAACATATAACAATGTCATACCTATAGTGTCAATAATCAGGTTTGATCAAAAATTCATATAACAGGATTATTATAGTAAACATTTCAACAATGACGATGAATCCCATTAGATCCCTCCAAATTATTCCCCTGCATTACAACTCATATATATCAACACATATAGATGTAAATAAATCAATAGTGGTGAGGAATACTGTTAGATCCCTCCAACCTATTCTCCTACATCACAAATAGTATATAATCATATAATATGGATCATATGCTACTAGGCGGGTATACATAAATGGTCATCCGCTCTAGGGCCGGGAATAAAACCAAACCAACTGATAATGCGGTAAATCATCCAAACATCTAATCAACAATTTTCATCAACTATATAATATCTGGTTAACCAAAAGGGTGAATTTAACTCACAGAAATTCCAGTTGCTGCCAAAGCGTTCTGGATTTCATATAAATCAAACATCGTTCAAATTTAGCTAAAAATCCTACAAGCTTAATTCATTGCTAAACCCACTCCATCATGTAGTATAATTGATATGATCCTGATGCGACTGACCGCGTTCAATTTGGACCAAATATGAGAAAGATATTAATTTACAAATTTTAGGAATTAAATAACATACAAATTCCTTAATCCAAATCATTAATTTTTGATTAACCTTGTTTAAAATTAAATAAACTGCCCCTAATCCTCTTCTCTTTCTCGTTCATGAACTCACAACAGCCGCATCTTCCATTGCCCACCGCCTTATGACACCTGCCGCCATCGTAAACTCGCTGCCGATAGCCCACTTCCGCCCTGCTTTATGCCTAGTCCGCCCTCTTAAGTCATCGCCATGTCAAAGAAAAACCCCCAAATGACGTGCTCTTTCATCCCTACATTACGGTCGTCCATGGCCTCCAAGCGCCGGCACCTCAACACAGAAGCTTGACCTCGACACCACCTACTCAACTGTATAGGATCGATTTTACCCTAGAAGGGGGTGAATAGGGTGATACTAATAATTATAAAAATTTAATGAGAAAATAAATAAAATAATTTCAACATAGATAATAGCAGAATAATAGCAGCATAGATAATAGTAGAATATTAAAATAGAAATAGAACAACTTAGATTTATCCAGCTTCGACAAAAACCTGCCTATGTGTTGCCCCTAAGGTTTCTACTGGAAATTAAGTAGTCAGACGCTCACACACGTAAACTCACGACACTCGCTATCAGCTAACCTAACTCTACGTTCAATACCCTACAACAACTCAACCACTGAGTTACAAATTCTCAAACTACACCATCGTAGTTCGTCCCTAGTCACATGACTAGAAAAACACAGTAGAATTTGAAAGAAAAGAAAATTACAATTTAAAAATAAAACAAAAAACCTAATTTAAAAATAAAGGCCCAATAACTATTTATGCAAACCGGCCCAAATTAAAATTAAAAGAGAATCCTCCTTTTTCTTGTCTATTATCTTCGGCCTTTAATCTTTGCGTTAAAAAAATTGGCCGCCTCTTTTCTTCTTCGATCTAAAATTAGGGCTTCTGATGAATTGAAGACGCTGACTTTAGTTGCTCGATCGAATGATGCTTCTTCAATCATTTTTCTTTGCTTAGCTTTGGCTGCTTCAAATTGTGGCGAGCGTGTACACTTAGTTGAAAAATTGGCACGTGATATACCTTTTCGATTTCGATTATGCTCAACTTTTGATTCGAGTTACCGATTTGTTTTCGATTTAAGAGTATACACTGAATTTTTGTCTTGAACTCAAATGATCGATTGTCGATGATGTTAAGGTTTTTATATGGTTAATTCCCTAAAGTTTCGTTCGAATTAATTCATTTGAATTCATCTGTTAATATAACTCATCCATTCGATTATGCTTGAATGCTGGTGATGTTTTCTGACTTCTTCAATTCGTATATTTTCTGATGTTCTATGCCTGATTACCACGGCTTTGATTTTGACTTGTTCGATTCTTTGCCCTGGTCACCACGGCTTTGATTTTCTGGCACTTAAACTTGACACTGGTTCCATTCTTTATTCCCTTTGATTTCAGCATTAATTTTTTGGTAATCTGGATTGATACCACTTGTTTAATTTACTATATATCTTTGTTTGAAAAAATTTGACCCACGGCTTGTTTGGTTTTTCATTCATATGTGTTATCATCTGGCTTTGACTTTGTTATTTGAAATTTGATATTGTCGGATAGAAATTCATATTAACTTCGAACTGTTTCTGTTTTTATCTCATATTGTCACTGCATTTGTTGTTTAAGACTTGGTCTTGTGGTCTGCATTTCACTGTCCACTGCCATGTGCTTCATTATGCATTGTTCTGTAGATTTGAGCTCTATTGTTTTCGCTGTTGCATATATGTATGGTGCGTCAATATTACCCTATCCATATGACCGTATACATTGCCATATTATTTTCTGCTTCACTGCAACCCATATTTATGACTGCATATTTCTATGATGATTGTTTTCATTTGTGTATGAACTCGATGTATCACCATATATGTACATATACATACATATGTATGTGTGTATATGTGTGTTGTTGCAGTTTGGTTTGATATTGACTCTAGTTGTTGTGCTATCATGTGGTCTTGTTTTATTGAAACTGTCTTTGAGCTTTATACATGTTGAAAGTAGATTATGCACTGTGTCTTCATTTGGCCTTGCTCATTGACTGTATTTGCATGCATGGAGTCTTGATTGATTTGCTCTCTGGTCTTCACTATTGAGGTTGTTGCACCATGTAGTAGCTTTTCTTGCATATTAAACTATTTCCATTGTATCCCATATATCACTACATATGTACATATGTATGCTTGTGATTTTGCTTTGCCTCCATTTGTTTGGGATTTTTGTTTCACTGGTGGTCTTGTAATCATAAAACGTCACACACAGAGCTGCATACATATGCTTATTTTTATAATTGAACAAGAATGTGAAATAAAATCAATTAATTTGTTTTTAAAAATAAAATGTGTTTTAACATTGTTAGTAATGCCCTTAAATATGATAATTGATTTATTTAATTAAATTGAGATTTAATGATTTAGTAATTATATAAATTATTCAAATGATTATTTTAAATGATGATAATTTATTTTGAATAGTTACAAAGTAATAATAAATCATTTATAATGGTTTTATAAAGAGATATTTGATTTGAAAATATAAGAAAAATATCGATATCACTTTATCGGTATAATAACAATTATAGTAAATAATTTTTATTATTAATTTATATGGTTTTATAAATGAAATGTGATCATTTTAATTTATTAATAATGATTAGAAATTTATTTTAAAATTTTGTTTACAAATATATGTACGTTAAATTATAAGTGAAAATGTGACCAGGAATTGGTTCTTCGATTGGCAGTGGTTTATCGAACGAAAGTTGTTCGAAATCAATACAACGTTGCTTATATGTACGTATACATATATAACAAAAAAATGCATCCACTAACATGCACATTAATATATGTATACGCACATATATACTTATACACTTAAAAATACATACATAATATAAAATGTATAAGATATTTTAAGTAAGCTTCCTCCTTAAGCTTACATAAGTCAACATATGCATACATGAAGTGAATGAAGTGATGGGCACATGGAGAAAGAGGTTTAGCCATGCAATAAGGAGGGAGGAGGTTTGTTGGAGAAGCCTTGTGGTGGTGATGAAGATGATGATGTATGCATAGATATTTTTGCTCTCTCCTATCCTATAAATACAAGGCCATATTCTTAAAAATTCTCACACTGTTCTTTATATTCCTAAGCTTCTTCTTCTTATCCATATGCTCTTTAATGGCCTCCTCCTCTAAATAAAGTAATGAGAAAAGGTTATGGAAAAATATTGGCTATAATATATGCACATGTATATGTTATTGATCCACTCCAAAACCAAGCTAAAACACCTCCTCTCCTCTTGCAAACCCATGGCTATCCACCATCACCACCATGCACTAGTACAAAAAGTGCATATTGCATCGCCTCATTTGCATCAGTTGAAGTAAAAACTGATGCAAATAGAACTATTTGCATCAGTTCTATCTTAATAACCGATGCAATTGGTACGTGGAAAGCAATACGTAATAAAAAAAAAATCAAATTTGCATCAATTCTCACCAACAACCGATGCAAATAGTTTTAGTCGCATCGGTTTTAAAGTCAACCGATGCAACTACATGTTGATGACAATATGAAATTTAGGTGGGAAATAATGAAAAATTGGCTCCAAAGTTACTACTTTGGACAAATGTACCCCTTCCTCCTCAATACCCCACTCCCAAAAAAAATTCATCTCCTCCTCAGAATCGTCGGTGCCAGAAAATTTATTTTTTTACTTCTTTTCTTCTTCAACAAATTAAACGAGATGCTAAAATGGGTTTTTTTGCTGCTAGTTAACGTCTGCTATTAGTCTTCAAGCTAAAATTCTACTACAACCTTGCAGGTAATCCCTATGGACCCACGCTTCAGATCCGACTCCGGAGAAATGATCAGGATCCGATGGGTGACGCCTTGTGAGTTGGGTTTGCTGATGACGTGATTATGGTTAGCGTCGAGGACTTCTTTGGCTGAGATGGGTCGGCCGTACTCTTCGACCTCGCCGTTGATGTGTAAGCTTAATTTTTTGTATAGTATCGGGTTTGGGAGGAATAAGATTACACCAAAGATTGTATCTATATTAAAAGGCCCAATAGATCAATTGCAAGAGAGATTTGATTACCTTATCGGATTTGGGATTGAGTATAGTGATGTATGTAAAATGATAAGTGGTACCCCTACACTTTTAAATCAAAGCACAGACAATATTCGTAAGAAAGTGAACTATCTTTGCGATGAACTGGGTTATCCATTAGATTTTTTAATTGACTGTCCATTCTATCTGTATTTTGATTTGGAAAAGAGGATAAAGCCAAGAAATGACATTATGAATTGGCTTAAAGAAACTGGATTTGTGAAAAAAACAATTTCTCCTGCAACTATACTTTCTTACCGGGGCATATCAACTCTAATTTTTGGATTTTAAAGGGTTGATGAATATTTTTTCATCTATTTGCATAAACTTGAATTAAAGATTATGTTGTAGTTTTAGGGTATATGGCTTTCTAACAATATGTAATTTTTTATTTTCCATGATGGAATTAATGGCGGAAATAAAACCAATTTATTAAGCAAAATCTGAGCGTTCTTTTTCTGCTGATTTTATACCTCAGTAACTCATGTGTTGATAACCGTATTATCCGTTTTTCCTAAATGGGTTGCTTGCAAGGTATTTTCCTTTGTCTAATTATTAATATCATGTCGCATACATGTATAATTTCTCACATTGCACTGTTGCTATGTGATTTGTGTTGATAAAGTGAAACAATTAGCTATGAAGAGTTGTTTGCTTCAATTTTTTCAAAAGCAGAAAGATATTTCTAAATAGTATCTTCAGTGGATGCCTTAGTTCTCTTAATTAGTTTTCTTATAGCTCAAGTATTTTGGATTAATGTACCTAAAGTTACAAAGAAGTTATCATCCATTCAAGAGCCTAATCCCCACTGTCTTGCTTATTCAGCACTTTAATATTAACCTAGTTTCGCCCCAAAAAAAGCTGTTGATTTGGATGACATTAAGATTTGAAAGTAGAATGTATTAAACATGTTTCAAATTATTTGCATGACATTAAATTATCATCTGTTGGAACATAAGATTTGAGTTTACATTTCATAATTCAAAGTACAGTTTTGTATAAAAACTCGCTTAGAGTAGTTACCAAGCTATTGTTGGTTATCTTTGTTATAGATTTTAGATCTCCAGTTGGGTTTTGCAGCAATAATACAAAGTCCGGGAATGTCTTTTATGGTGTTAAAAGAGATTAACCGGTTTTTTTTATGAATTAATTTTGGTTACATATCAGGGTACAAAGAGAGTAAATGCTTGAATGTTAGAAGGAATGAGCATTTATTCAGGTTTTAATTTTCCTGCATCTGTACTGGTTTCATTGGAAGAATTTCTTTACTTCTATCAATATAACCTCCATCTTTTTTTAAGACTGTGGAACCACAATTATAAAAAGACTATATTTTTGTCTAAAACAGTTTTCTTCTATTAAGTGATCAATATTGTTTGGTTATATCATATCTCCATATTCAATGCGTTATATATATAAATATAATGGTTATTTATGATACCATGTGCAATCTGTAAAGGACTTTCATACTTATAATTATTACCTTTAGTGATGTGTAAATATTAAGGGGTGGTTTGGTTTTAGTGGAAAATATGATATATTTTTTTTAGTTTAATGGTACGAGTCCTTGTATTTAACTACTTACATATCCCACGAATAATTCATCATGGTACGTTTATTAATATTTCTCAACCTTCCTCCAATCAGAATGATTTGCAGATGAAGTTAAAGTTATGTTTATATAACTAAATTTGCTCTAACTAATTAAGGGATTTACAAACCTTGTGTATCCACAGTACATTATTAAGTTTACACTGGTATTAATTAAGTTTGTACTGTTTTCAACACTTTGTTCGAAAAAAAGTCATCTCAAAGACGGGTGTACATGGTATCAAAAAGTCAAAAAATGATCAAGTAAAGCAACTACATTGGTTACAGTCGCATAAGATTTTAGGCTAATGTAACATCTTTAATGCATAACACATTTATATAAGCACTAAGGTAGCAAAATTTAGATTTTAAAGTGAAATCAGTATTCAGTTGAATTATTTGCACCCAATGAAATATACTTCTGCATGAACCATTTTAATAAATATTTCTAATATTAACTATCCCTCTGTCTTAGTAAATAGCCTGAGTACAGTAAATTAATTCTCTAGGTATAGTACCTTTAATAAGACAACCAAGTAAATGTCGGTAATATTACTTTTAAATAAGTGAGTAACACAATGAAGTGAAGTTTAGTAACAGAGAAGGCAGTTTAATTAAGACTTAGAACTTGCAACAGTAATGTATAGCTGGTTCATTTCTCTGTAAAGAACTATTATTAATACAAACAGCAATCATACAACGTAAAACAAAGCAGGTTCGTTTCTCTGTAAATGAAACTATTATTAATAATACAAATTGTGGATGATACAAATGTACTGTTTTAAACAAAGGTGGAATTAAATTACAAAAATGAAACTACATCTCGCTACATCTTTTTCACAACAACGTTGTAGAAACTGATAAGAATACAAACTGTAATAAAAATACAAACATGATAGTACAAATAGTGGAGAAGTATGTTTAAATTATTACAACTGTCTATTTACCTCTACAAAATTCATCCAGATGCTCCTAAACAATGCCTAGAGACTTTTTCATCGAGGAACTGTGCCACCTCGAGTGAACCGTAATGTAGATATCGAGGGTAACTTTGATTTCAGATTTCACATTTTTGAACTGATTCTTATGCTGAATTGGAAGAGAGATATATACATTGCTAACAAATAAACTGCAAAGAAATATAGAGTGCTTCATGTTCTTCTTTGTAATATATTTTTCTTAAGAGAATGGCTCAACTAGTTTACAGAAGTATTTTAGTTGTATTTCTAGTCACCGTCTTCCATTTTCTGTCATTAACCACTTCATTTTCACATGCTAGCATGGTAGTTAAGATATACGTGTTCATTTATGAATTCATCAGTATGCATTTAGATTGCCATATTCTCTTGGCAAAGTGAAATAATGAAAGTTATACACCTTTTTCATTTTTATTTTATTTTAAAAAAAAAGAAAAAGAAAATATGAAAATAATGAAAGTTCTTCTAGACATGACCAGGTGCTTATTTGAAGCGTTTCTTTCACGTCTCATCTCCGGAGACGAGGAGCCACCGTAATAAGAAAACGGACTTTCGGGAGCAGATTTCGTATCATTTTCTACAGTTTTCTCGGCCATCTTGCTCGACTTTGAACTATCATACCCTAATGGACTTGGGTGCTCAAGCTTTTCTGTCTTTTCATCCGTAGGATGAATCTTTTCTTCGATTTTGTTCTCCTCCACTTTTTCATGAGAATCCATATTGTTCAGTGATTATTATGTTTAAGGAACTGGGATTCGATGCATTGTGTATATTGTTGCTAAGAGACCCTGAACTACTAGTTCCTCCAACAATGGTATTAACATGATGTTTAGCTGCATAAAAATTTGATTATCAATAAGAAATGTATTGTTGCAGAGATGTTGGTGTGGTGTGATGATGTTGGTGTAATGATGTTGGTAGGAGATGTAGGAGAGGTTATTATATGCAGTTGACAGTAAGTTGATGGAGGGGGTTGAGATGCTTGAACCAAGGTTGTGAGGTTGTCGAAGCTGAGAAAGTGGGTTATATGATGTAGTGAATGTTGTGATCATGGGAAGAAGGGGAGGCAAGGCACTGTTGATGGAAAGTGAGTAGTGGTGGAGGTTATATGTTTGTTTGAGGGTATTGACAGTGATGAAGAAGGGATGGACACAGCTGTTTTGGTGATGAAGAAGGATGATCAGAGGTTTGGTGATGAAACAAGGCAGTGAGAGGTTTGGTGATGTGAAAGTTATGTATGTATGCAATAGTTTTTTTTTTTGCACAGAAGTATGTTGAGGTAACTAGCAGGTTATTTGATGTAACTAGATGGTTATACAGTTTGATGTATCCACACTTATTTTGTATAGATTATTAACACTGTAATTGATATATGCTTATTTTGGTATTATGTTATTCAGTTTGTATTTGCCATCAAATTTAATTTTGAATGATTGTAATATTGCATGCAATAATTGTTTGTTATAATCAATATATATATAGTCTATTTGAGTATTGTAATAAAGATATTTTGCATCAGTTGTTAGTAACAACCGATACAAAAATGACCTTTTTGCATCGGTTTCAGAACTGATCCAAAAGTGTTAAGCCTGTTGCATCCGTTGCATATGCATCGGTTATTGAACTGATGCAAAACGGGGGTAAACAACCGATGCAAAAAGGACCATTTTGCATCGGTTTCAGAACTGATGCAAAAATGTTAAGCCTGTTGCATCGGTTGCATATGCATCGGTTGTTGAATTGATGCAAAAAGGGGGTAAACAACCGATGCAAATGGCCTGTTTTGTAGTAGTGATGACCGAGCCCTTACACCACTTCCAAGCTTGATCGTGCATATCTATAGGTCTTAGGATCAATTTCATAAGCTCCAGTCCGACGGTAGCAGAGCTATAGCGATTAAAGTTTGATTGTTTGAATCTAAGATGAGAACTCCTAAACTATTATATTATATGTTGGATGACGATATGATGTTTGCAAATAGATGTTTAACATGCTTTGATCATCAAGTTTGTTTTTTTCATATGAATGTTGATTATACATGCAAGTCCAAAAATACACGTTGATAAGCACAAAGGAAATCGCTTTTCCTGATTTACTGAAATAGTGTATATGTAATTGTTAAACTCTTTAAAATGGTTTAAAATGAGTTTGAAATGTTTATGAACATTTAAAAGTATTTTGCTGAAGTTTGAAAAGAAATGGAAAATTTAGTTAAAATAAGCGCATCAGGTAACGGTAGTTCGCGATTTCGCCCTATAAAAGTCAAATAAGTGTAAAAATTGGAATATAGCTCGGAATTCTTCGAGATAAGAATTTTTCAAACTATTATATCCATAGTTTTCCAACGAATAAAGAAAATCAAGATTTCGATAAGTAGATTTTGATATACAAATAAAACAAGCTTTTTGAAAAATTGTAAACAATCGTGGTTTTGCAGTTCGAAATCCAAAACTTGATTTTCTTCGAAAATGATGTTTTCAAATTGTCTAAAAATATGAATTAATCTTATAAATATTTAAAAATGTTTCAAATGTGATTTAAGTAATGAAAATGATTTTTCAAAATAATAAAACGTCGTTTTGATTTATATAGCTTAAAAAGCACTTTCCATGGCACTTTTCTATAACTCTTAAAATATAGCTTTAAACTTAATAATTCTTTTTCAAATCTTTTATTAATGTATTCAAATGGATAATTAAATGTCTAATGATGATTGGAGGTTTTCTAGCTTATTTAATACGGATTAAAATAAATGATTTAAAGAAAAGCTATTACAAATTAAATGATTTAATCTTGGCTTTAAAAGTCGATGAGTGGACTAGATTTTTCTATTTATGAGATCCGAATGTGAGGTGCTTCAACAAAGGAGGTTTTCAGGAGCAGCCAGTACCCTGGCTCACAAGGCCTCTTCCTTGGACGAGGGATAGATAAGGTTAAAATATCGAAAATGAGTTAAGTATAAAAGGATTTAAATTTTCCAACTTCAAATTAAATACAACTTTGATTTTATAGAGATGATCTTCTTATACTTAGTGGTAAAACCCAAAGAGGGAACTCTTACTATTCTTGGAATTGAAAAGGTGATTTCACCGTTATTCCGCCTATAGTATTGTTGAATCCGAGAATAGATATTGAGTAGAATTACACGATTCCTATAGATTCTGTCCACTTAATATTTAATGGTTTTGGATTAACATCCTAGACAACATGGTTTTAAATCAATCAAAATTTCAAGTTTTGAATTAAGAAATCTTTGTTACGATTTAAATGAAATGATTTGGGAAATTTTTTCCTAAGTGAAAAAAATGAAATGATTTCGAATCATTCCAAGTATATAAAAATAAGGGTTTTAAGTAATCAAAGGAATTAATAAGAGAGGTATAATAATTCCATATTTACCGGAATAAGTGTTTTAAAAGATACATATCTCTAAAAGATATTTTTGACAAAAAGAACTTAATCAGTTAAAGAATGATTCCCTATTCAAAAAACTCTTTTTATCGTGATTGGTTCGAAGGAACTGGGGTCGGATCTGGGGAAATCCCTATCCAAAGACCACTACGAACCAATGTATGTGTTAGAAAAATAAAGACCTGATAGAGAGAATGAAGGATTAAGACCAAAGATCTTCGGGATGAAAGGACTGCTTGTTGTTAATTCTCGTTAGCTTTCAAATACTAAAGTAGTAGTGGTCCCTTCATTTCTGAAATTCTTTGGGTTGCAAGGACTTCTTGCTACTAATTCTAGGGTTAATTCCCGACAGGATGTGATAGGAGAGTACCTTCGGCTTCGTTCAGTCCCAGAATGAACTTGTATGGATGGATGTTTGACACCGCATTCTTGACTTTTATAAACCTACATCTATTTGGTAGCAGAGAAGAAAACTTCTCTTAGCTTAACACCCTTCTTTGAGACATATGAGCTCAGAGGTTGTATGTTTGTGGAAGTCAATAATGAGATTATGAAACGACAATGTGGCATTCAAAGAAAGATGATGTGTTATGTGAAAGGTAATCGTCACATCAAGCCTCACATCCGGAAATGGCCAAAAAGGGTAGATGCAGTAAGGATATGTGGTTCGCAACCATTAGGATATGATCATCTCCTTCTAGATATATTCTATCTGTAACGACCCGTAAATTTCGATAATTTAATTTGTTATGAGATTTTGTAATTAAATGTAGAAAGAAATGAAAATCTTATAATTTATATTGGAGCGAATGTTAGAAATTAAATGTTGCAATGGTAAATAAAATCAATTCTTGACAATTGGAATGAAATACAAATAAAGAAATAAGGGAAAACATTATAATTTGTTAATTAAATATGATTGTGTAATTAATACTGAAAGAAATAAAATTGGAAATAGTATTAATGAAATAATAACTAAGATAAATTGTAACTATATGTGAATTAAGGTAGTAATGTTAATGGCAGTTGATAAATAACCAATTTAATGCAATTCAAATTGATTGAAACGACTGTTTAGGTTATAATGGAGTGAAAAATAGAAATATTTGGTAATAAATTGAATATAAGAAAACGAAGGCAATTAGTGAATTAATTAATGAATTCATAATAATAAATAGTGATTAAGTAAAAGCAAGGATGGTAATTATTGTAATAATTAAAATGGGAGTCAGTTGAATTTAATGAACCTTAATGTATATTAATAAGAATAAGGCAATAGTCACAAGATATGAAGGAAATAGGATGAAGTGGAATGTAGTTTATTTGTAAAACAATAAGTGATGTAATATAGGAATGAAATCAAAATAGATAAGTTTAATTGATACTTTAACTTCAAATAACGTGTGAAGTTGACCAAAAATATAGTGAATGGTAATTGGATATAATCAATATTAGAAAGAAATTACAACATTGGTTTGGAAATAATTTAAAATTGTGAGAATGTGACTGATAGCTCATGATATAATATTATTATAAGTTACCTCTTTTGATGGAATTGAAAGTTAAATTTTAATAAATATAAATAAATGTTATATTTATGTGAAATGTAATCCCATGTTTAGGAGTTGTTAAATTGTATATATTAAGGAAATGAATGGGAAAACAAGGTAACTAAGTTTATAGAGTGGTAATGAATTTAACAAAAAGATTTGGATTAAAACAAATCAAATCCATTGAAATCCAAATTATAATAAGCGTAATTATTGGGGCAATTGAAATTTAATGTTATGCAATTGAAATAAAGATAAATTTGGAAGAAACGTTAATGTATCTGGATATATACCAAAATAAATGGTACCTAAGATTGATAATATGATAAATAGGGAATTTAAAAAAAATGGGAATCATGATTTATTTATTTGAAATTAAAAGTAGATAATTGAGTTTATTGTAATTAAGTAGAATTAAACACTAATTATTACGTTAATTTGAAAATTTAGTTTAAATTGGAGATTATTAATGGATATTGAGCCAATGTTAATTTCATCCAATTGATATCAATAAATTGAATAATAGAATGGAAGTGAATTTAATAGATTTATTTGAAGTTAAATTTATAATGTTGAATTTAATGAAATTGAGAATTAATACTGAAATTTATAAATAAATCATCTCTACATTGACATTTTAAATCTGTTTAAATCATTGGAAATGATTGAGGAATCATAAGTTACGAAATTTGTAAATTTTGGAATTGAAATTTGAAACATGATTTAATTAATTTAGTTTTAATTTGTTTAATTAATATAAAAATAGCCATTTTGGCCACTGACTCGGATTTCAACGAAACTAGTTTCATCGGATCCGTAACGGTGAATTATTATAGGCTTTCAAGTTTCATAACGATCGGACTTGTCTTTTGATCGTACGGACTCGAAAGGCCTTGAAATCAATAAAAAATTGAAATCAATTGAAATCAATTTGAATTAAATATTGATTTGAGCATAACTTCTTCATACGATGGAATTTGAAATTGAAACTTGTTCCATCGCGTTTAAAATAATTTAAAATATCTGTTTTGATATAGGGGTTGACCCAATTTCGTTCCGGAGTCGAAACGTGCTTTTTGGGCCACTTTGGCGTTAGCGCATATATCCAACATTATCCATCCATTCTAATTTCTGACTTACCTATATAAACCCCGTTATAAACCCTAGCAGCCTCTATTCCTCATCTCTATATATACAGAAACTTCTGTGCTCCTCTTCCTCAATGGCTGCAAACCCTAAATCCAATTGCAAATTCAAAAATCTAATGAAAAGTCAAACTCCTTAGAAAAATTTGAAAAAAAACATATCGAAGATCTCGAAGAGCGTAATCTTCTGGTGCGATTCGTTTTTCGTTTTGGTTCATTATCTGATCAGTAAAAATCAAAGAATTCTCAACCGTTCATTGCACGTCGATGAACGGTGTCGGATCGCAAAATCGTTTCTGGGTTTTGAAGAGAGGATGAAGGGGAGCGCATCTATACGGTTTGTTTGTCGTTTTGATGGTCGGATTGCTTGCTAAAATTCGACTAGGGTTTAACAAAGTGGCGGCTGCTGTGCAAATCTTCAAACTCGGTCGAGTTCATCGAGGCGCGGGGGAGGCATGACGTGGCGATGGGGGGGCGCACAGTGGGTGGCGACGAACGCGGCGGCAAATCATTGCAAGATCGAGGTGGCTGAAGGGTGCTTTCGTGTGTGCGATACTGTGTTGGCTCACGTGAAGAGATGAATTGCAGGAAGTTATGAGTGACATGGCATGTAGGATGAGTTGTTTTTTTGTTGTTGTTTTAATTTTAATTTTTATTTCAAATCGTTTAACGATGACAACTTTCTCATACGACCTCGAATTTACGCGTGGTTTCTTGCTTTAGGATCGTATTTGAATTCCGGACTTGATGATGCTGGTTTGGACGAATTCTGAGACCGTTAAATTTTTGAATTTAAATTTGATTTAAATTCAATTTAAATTCAAAAGGTGAGTGTTTTAACCCACTCACAACTTCTAAAATTTCTTATGCTTGTTAAGTTGATACATGATGTGATTTGAAATTTATTTATAACTGTTTAGCATATATTTAATCATCATCTCAGTTAAATTGCATTATTTGAATTTAATTGTTATTCAACTTATTATTGCATATAAACTGCCAGTTAAATTAATTTATTATTGAATAATAAACTATCAGTAATTGATTGTTAATTATTGATGTTATTATTTGAATTTGGATGATGTTTGCAATAAATGGTTGATGATTGATATTGGGTGAATGGATGCCGTATTCTATATTGTTATAAACTGCAAGTTATTATGCATTCTCATTTCATTCAGGATTGCGGGTTGAAATGATATATAATCGTAATTTTATTTTTAAATTACGGACTGAAATGATAAATATCTGTATCACTTGACCATAGGATAGGAATATTTTTACAGACATCGTGGTCTATATATATAAAAATAATTTTAAATGATTTCTGTGGTTTTGGAAAGGAATATACGGTTTAATAAATATTAATTTTTGATGTTATATATATATTATTTATATATATATAGTTAAATTCTTGAATTTAAGCTATGTATAAAATTTATTTATAAAGATGAGTTTAGTGATGGAGTTTGATTGTTTTATATTATATGGTTTTGTACCTATTTAAGATATTGTATATATAGAATTAAATGACTTAAATGAAGTTTAAGTGGGAAGATAAATATGAAACTGGTTTAAATTTGAATTATTTAAGAATTGTACTTGAATAAATTTGATTTGGAATTTAAATAATAAGTTGAGATTTTAAAGGGTATGATTCTTATAACTTGATTTGTTTAAAGTGTTTTAAATGAATATAAAGTTGAGATAAATGAATATATCGAGTTAAATAAAATTTAAAGAATATCCAGTGGTTTGAAGTTAAAAATTTTACTTAAATTTTATTTGATTTATTAAGTAAACGTTTCAAATCTAAATAATTGTAATCGAATTTGATATATATGGAATTATCAAAGAATTAGTTTGAAATGGTGGAACAGTTAAAGCTTTGAAATATATGAATTGAAATGGTTTATTTGGAGGTTTAAATCGATATTTGGAATTTATTGTGAAATTTAAAGAAGTTATTTTATTATATAAAGTAATATAGTATTTAAACCATTAAGTATTAAAAGCTATGTTTCAAAGCTATGGGTTTCAAGGTATATAGATTTGAAAGTGCTATGATTTTTGGAGAAAGATATATTTGAAATAAAAAATGATATCATACTGGTTTGGGTTTAAAAATGGAAATGATACCGTATTTACAAGTTTTTAAAATGGATATTATATTCTGGTTTTGAAATATAAATTATTTGAAAGACCGCGGTGTTATAATAACGTTTGGTTTTTGAAGAGACTGGGATCGGAAGTTGTCATACTCTCTGCTAACTCCGAAAACCACTTTAACAACCATGTACACGGTGGAGATTACAGAATGAAGTAGGATGGTGGCGGCGTTTTCCTTTGAGGTAAATACGTGGACCCAACTCCCGTGAGTTGGCATAAGGTGGCTAAAACAGGAGCGATTGACGGGTTAATTGAGGTAGCACCTTTGATCGGACACATCCCTTTGATATTATACTTTGACTTTTGGATTGATTCGGTGGCTACTTTTGATTTTTGATTTTGGGGGTGTTGTTCGAAGTGGGTGGTAGTAGCTGCTACGCGTTACCACCGATCCAGAAGCGTAATTGGTATATCTACCCTGGCATTGCCTAGTTGTGTCGTGTCACCTACCCTATCGCGCCTTGTACGAGTTTCTATTTGTGTCGTACCTATGGAGTATCCTCTGGTAGCCTCCCGATCAGGAGGTATTATGGTACTGTATAGACTATTGGCATTATTACGTGTTAAGGTGGAAAATGTATAGCCTTAACGCTATTTAAAAGTTAGTTTATTTTACTATACACTATTATAATAGCGAAATATTACTACATAGTAAATAGTTTAACGGATCCTTAGGAGATGTGAATCCCCAGCATCTCTTAAGTTACTGGACTCATATTTATTTCTGTTAATTTAACTCACATAAGATATTTTAGTCTGACTCGAGTGTTTTGTCTTTTCAATTCGCTCGGGTCAGTCCGACCATTTCAGGATCGAAGACTTTATTTCTAGAGGACGAAGACGAAGATTTCATTATTATATTATATTATATCGTTCCCCTACACACTGTATTCCGCTGCAACGATTTTATTTGTTGGTATGTGCAACTCTGATATATATTGTATAAGTAAAATCAAATATTTTGTAAACAGCTTCATGAACTGTATATTTGATTATTATATTTTATCCTTCCACTGTGAGATTCTTTTTGTTTTTTTTATTCTTTTCTTTTCTTATTTACCCCATAACAAATCCGCCCTTCCGTATGGTTTGAATTGGCACGTGTGTCGATTTAAAGCGTGCAAAAAGGCGGGATGTTACAATGTGGTATCAGAGCTTTGGTTTTGCGATAAACCTTAGCTTTGTGGGGTCTGACTCTTTATTAATAGGGTTGTAATACCCTATGGGAGTCGCTGAGCGTATATATATGAGAGAGCGTACTTGTTAGTGTTATAAAAAGGTTTTAATATTGTGTTAATCTGTTCCGTTTTGTATTTATAAATTCTGGTTAGTGCATGCAACGCTATGGCATCAATAGGGATTTCTAAAAATCTAATAGGACAGACCGACACAATATTTGTTTTTAATATTGGCGAATGATATAATTTTCCTATTGTATTTTCTATATATATAAAGTAAATTTTTATAAAGGTTATATTTGGTTGTATTATATTGGTTGTTCGGTAATGAAATTTATAGATAATATTAGAAATAAGATTGAAAACAAAATAAATGAAAGATTGGAAATTTAGAACTTAAGTTCCGGGATTTTGAAACTTTCTTTTGAATAATTTTGAAATATAATAATAATATTTTAGAAGTATTTTCTGATATAAATATTTCAATATAATTTGAAAGAAATGTTTTAAAGAAACTATGTAAAGAAATAAGTTGTACTCCCCTCTCTATCGCTGGAAAATAATTTCGGTGATGAGTGCATGCATCATCGATGTTCATTTTCCGAGTTTCGAAGTTGGAAGGCCACTGTAGTAGTTTACTGCAGATTTGTTTGATAAACCAAATATAAATTTTAAATTGTTTTAAATATAATAGGATATATAAAGTGTAAGTATATACATTTATCTATTATTTTAAAATGAGTTGAAATTAACCGGGTATTTAAATTCTTAAGTTTCCATTAATTAATAGTTTCAGTTATTGTAGTGAATTTGAACGTAAGTAATTAATAATTGAAACCTCTAAAGGAAATAAGAGATTTAATGCTAAGTTATAAATAAAAAGAAATTAAAGGATAGGTTATAAATGAAATAACAAGAAAGTTGAAATTGTAACTTATAAAACAAAAGATGTAATTATTGAACTTTAGATTAAGTAAAAAGAAATGAGGCAAAACTTGTATAAGTTTCATTTGCATTCTTTAAAACATATATACAACTTACCAAAGGATGTAAAAAGTTGACATGTTACTAAGAAGATGTAATAGATATTATACAAGTAATAAATTTGAGGTAATGAAAGTAATTGATGAAATTCTTTGATAAATAAGAATTTGTTGTTCTAGTGGTTTGAACTTAGGTATAATTGAAATTGATTCTAATAAAATATAATAGAAATATAAGTAATATAAATAAAAGATTGTAAACTTAAGAACATGAAATTAAGCAGTGAATAAATGAATGTAATACAATAAAAGAAAATTTCATGTTATGAATAAGTGAAATGAGATTTTGTTAGAAATGAATAAAAGTAAATAAAACTGTAAGAGAAAAAAATGTAAATTAAAAAGATAAATTATTATATGAATGAAATTAATAAAGATGAAATTAGTCTATTGTTTGGAATTGTTGTTTGCTTGACTTATAGCTGTTTGGGCAAAGATACTCTAAAATTGTTTGGATGAATAAATAATCTATTTAGTTTCATCTAAGACTGTTGAGTAAATGGTACACTAAGTAGTTTATTTTCCATTCTGTGCAATTTAAAGTTGAACCCGAACAAATATTTGTTTTGTTTGATATGAATGAATGATTGATTATGTTGATTCTGTATGATGGTTGTATGTTGTGATTGCAAATGATTATTGTGTTTGACATTGCTTTGTTTGTTAGTGGATGAAACAAAAATAATATTTCATTTTATGTAATTATTAACCTTTTTTGGAGTATATAAGTGAAATACAGGTTATGGAAGCAATTGCTACTACTTTTTGTTTCATAATTAAACGTTAATTGCCCGCCAAATAGGTAGGTTTTCGGATTACGGTTTATAGTGTTATTATTTTGTTTTCCTGTGTTGGGATATATATTATTTTGGAAAATATATGTTATGTATTGTTATATTTGATATTATATTTTCTCCCGAGCCTCTCCGTACAAAGGAGATTCTGCCGAAATTTTCCGTAAATTTTAGACTTAGAAAATATTTTGAAAATGTTTTTCAAACATTATTAATTTGAATATAAAAGATTTAATTGTTTATAAATCTATATATTATTTAAATTATCCTATTCTGTAAATTTATTGTTATGAATATAATGTTTTGAATAATATATATTTATTGATAAGTTACTCTTTCCCTTCTTTTCCTTTTCTGGGACGAAAAGTTTTGAGTGGGGGGGAGTGTAACGACCCGTAAATTTCGATAATTTAATTTGTTAAATTTATAAGATTTTTTTAATTAAATGTAGAAAGAAATGAAAATCTTATAATTTATATTGGAGCGAATGTTAGAAATTAAATGTTGCAATGGTAGATAAAATCAATTCTTGATAATTGGAATGAAATACAAATAAAGAAATTTGGGAAAACATTATAATTTGTTAATTAAATATAATTGTGTAACTAATACTGAAAGAAATAAAATTGGAAATAGTATTAATGAAATAATAACTAAGATAAATTGTAACTGTATGTGAATTAAGGTAGTAATGTTAATGGCAGTTGATAAATAACCAATTTAATGCAATTCAAATTGATTGAAACGACTTTTTAGGTTATAATGGAGTGAAAATAGAAATATTTGGTAATAAATTGAATATAAGAAAGCGAAGTCAATTAGTGAATTAATTAATGAATTCATAATAATAAATAGTGATTAAGTAAAAGCAAGGATAGTAATTATTGTAATAATTAAAATGGGAGTCAATTGAATTTAATGAACCTTAATGTATATTAATGAGAATAAGGCAATAGTCACAAGATATGAAGGAAATAGGATGAAGTGAAATGTAGTTTATTTGTAAAATAATAAGTGATGTAATATAGGAATGAAATCAAAATAGATAAGTTTAATTGAGACTTTGATTTCAAATAACGTGTGAAATTGACCAAAAATATAGTGAATGGTAATTGGATATAATCAATGTTAGTAACATTGGTTTGGAAATGATCTAAACTTGTGAGAATGTGACTGATAGCTGATGATATCAAATTATTATAAGTTACCTTTTTTGATGGAATTGAAAGTAAAATTTTAATAAATATAAATAAATGTTACATTTATGTGAAATGTAATACCATGTTTAGGAGTTGTTAAATTGTATATATTAAGGAAATGAATGGAAAAACAAGGTAACTAAGTTTATAGAGTGGTAATGAATTTAACAAAAAGATTTGGATTAAAACAAATCAAATCCATTGAAATCCAAATTATAATAAGCGTAATTATTGGGGCAATTGAAATTTAATGTTATGCAATTGAAATAAAGATAAATTTGAAAGAAACGTTAATATATCTGGATATATACCAAAATAAATGTACCTAAGATTGATAATATGATAAATAGGGAATTTAAAAAAAGTGGGAATCATGATTTATTTATTTGAAATTAAATGAAAATAATTGAGTTTATTGTAATTAAGTAGAAGTAAACCTTAATTATTACTTTAATTTGAAATTTTAGTTTAAATTGGAGATTAATAATGTTATAGATGTTGAGCCAATGTTATTTTCATCCAATTGAGATCAATAAATTGAATAATAGAATGGAAGTGAATTTAATAGATTTATTTGAAGTTAAATTTATAATGTTAAATTTAATGAAATTGAGAATTAATATTGAAATTTATAAATAAATCATCTCTAAATTGACATTTTAAATCTGTTTAAATCATTTTAAATGATTGAGGAATCATAAGTGATGAAATTTGTAAATTTTCGAATTGAAATTAGAAACTTGATTTAATTAATTTAGTTTTAATTTGTTTAATTAATATAAAAATAGCCATTTTGGCCACTGACTCGGATTTCAACGAAACCAGTTTCATCGGATCCGTAACGGTGAATTATTGTAGGCTTTCAAGTTTCGTAACGATCGGACTTGTCGTTTGATCGTACGGACTCGAAAGGCCTCGAAATCAATAAAAATTGGAATCAATTGAAATCAATTTGAATTAAATATTGATTTGAGCATAACTTCTTCATACGATGGAATTTGGAATTGAAACTTGTTCCATCGCGTTTAAAATATTTTAAAATATCTATTTTGATATATGAGTTGACCCAATTTCGTTCCGGAGTCGAAACGGGCTTTTTGGGCCACTTTGGCGTTAGCGCGTATATCCAAATCCATCCATTCTAATTTCTGACCTACCTATATAAACCCCGTTATAAACCCTAGCATCCTCTATTCCTCATCTCTATATGTACAGAAGCTTCTGTGCTCCTCTTCCTCAATGGCTGCAAACCTAAATCCAATTGCAAATTCAAAAATCTAATGAAAAGTCAAACTCCTTAGAAAAATTTGAAAAAAAAATATATCAAAGATCTCGAAGAGCGTAATCTTCTGGTGCGATTCGTTTTTCGTTTTGGTTCATCATCTGATCAGTAAAAATCAAAGAATTCTCAACCGTTCATTGCACGTCGATGAATGGTGTCGGATCGCAAAATCGTTTCTGGGTTTTGAAGAGAGGATGAAGGGGAGCGCATCTATATGGTTTGTTCGTCGTTTTGATGGTCGGATTGCTCGCTAAAATTCGACTAGGGTTTAACAAAGTGGCGGCTGCTGTGCAAATCTTCAAACTCGGTCGAGTTCATCGAGGCGCGGTGGAGGCATGACGTGGCGATGGGGGGGCGCATGGTGGGTGACGACGAACGCGGCGGCAAATCATTGCAAGATCGAGGTGGCCGAAGGGTGCTTTCGTGTGTGCGTTACTGTGTTGGCTCGCGTGAAGAGATGAATTGCAGGAAGTTATGAGTGACATGGCATGTAGGATGAATTGTTTTTTTGTTGTTGTTTTAATTTTAATTTTTATTTCAAATCGTTTAACGATGATAACTTTCTCATACGACCTCGAATTTACGCGTGGTTTCTTGCTTTAGGATCGTATTTAAATTCCGGACTTGATGACGCTGGTTTGGACGAATTCTGAGATCGTCAAATTTTTAAATTTAAATTTGGTTTAAATTCAATTTAAATTCAAAAGGTGAGTGTTTTAACCCACTCACAACTTCTAAAATTTCTTATGCTTGTTAAATTGATATATGATGTGATTTGAAATTTATTTATAACTGTTTGGCATATATTTAATCATCATCTCAGTTAAATTGCATTATTTGAATTTAATTGTTATTCGACTTATTATTGCATATAAACTGCCAGTTAAATTAATTTATTATTGAATAATAAACTATCAGTAATTGATTGTTAATTATTGATGTTATTATTTGAATTTGGATGATGTTTGCAATAAATGGTTGATGATTGATATTGGGTGAATGGATGCTGTATTCTATATTGTTATAAACTGCAAGTTATTATGCATTCTCATTTCATTCGGGATTGCGGGTTGAAATGATATATAACCATAATTTTATTTTTAAATTACGGATTGAAATGATAAATATCTGTATCACTTGACCATAGGATAGGAATTTTTTTACAGACATCGTGGTCTATATATATAAAAATAATTTTAAATGATTTCTATGGTTTTGGAAAAGAATATACAGTTTAATAAATATTAATTTTTGATGTTATATATATATTATTTATATATATATAGTTAAATTCTTGAATTTAAGCTATGTATAAAATTTATTTATAAAGATGAGTTTAGTAATGGAGTTTGATTGTTTTATATTATATGGTTTTGTACCTATTTAAGATATTGTATATATAGAGTTAAATGACTTAAATGAAGTTTAAGTGGGAAGATAAATATGAAATTGGTTTAAATTTGAATTATTTAAGAATTGTACTTGAATAAATTTGATTTGGAATTTAAATAATAAGTTGAGATTTTAAAGGGTATGATTCTTATAACTTGATTTGTTTAAAGTGTTTTAAATGAATATAAAGTTGAGATAAATGAATATATCAAGTTAAATAAAATTTAAAGAATATCCAGTGGTTTGAAGTTAAAAATTTTACTTAAATTTTATTTGATTTATTAAGTAAACGTTTCAAATCTAAATAATTGTAATCGAATTTGATATATATGGAATTATCAAAGAATTAATTTGAAATGGTGGAACAGTTAAAGCTTTGAAATATATGAACTGAAATGGTTTATTTGGAGGTTTAAATCGATATTTGGAATTTAATGTGAAATTTAAAGAAGCTATTTTATTATATAAAGTAATATAGTATTTAAACCATTAAGTATTAAAAGTTATGTTTCAAAGCTATGGGTTTCAAGGTATATAGATTTGAAAGTGCTATGATTTTTGGAGAAAGATATATTTGAAATAAAAAATGATATCATACTGGTTTGGGTTTAAAAATGGAAATGATACCATATTTATAAGTTTTGAAAATGGATATTATATTCTGGTTTTGAAGTATAAATTATTTGAAAGACCGCGGTGTTATAATAACGTTTGGTTTTTGAAGAGACCGGGATCGGAAGTTGTCATACTCTCTGCTAACTCCGAAAACCACTTTAACAACCATGTACACGGTGGAGATTACAGAATGAAGTAGGATGGTGGCGGCGTTTTCCTTTGAGGTAAATACGTGGACCCAACTCCCGTGAGTTGGCATAAGGTGGCTAAAACAGGAGCGATTGACGGGTTAATTGAGGTAGCACCTTTGATCGGACACATCCCTTCGATATTATACTTTTGACTTTTGGATTGATTCGGTGGTTACTTTTGATTTTTGATTTTGGGGGTGTTGTTCGAAGTGGGTGGTAGTAGCTGCTACGCGTTACCACCGATCCAGAAGCGTAATTGGTATATCTACACTGGCATTGCCTAGTTGTGTCGTGTCACCTACCCTCTCGCGCCTTGTACGAGTTTCTATTTGTGTCGTACCTATGGAGTATCCTCTGGTAGCCTCCCGATCAGGAGGTATTATGGTACTGTATAGACTATTGGCGTTACTACGTGTTAAGGTGGAAAATGTAAAGCCTTAACGCTATTTAAAAGTTAGTTTAGTTTACTATTATACACTATTATAATAGCGAAATATTACTACATAGTAAATAGTTTAACGGATCCTTAGGAGATGTGAATCCCCAGCATCTCTTAAGTTACTGCACTCATATTTATTTCTGTTAATTTAACTCACATAAGATATTTTAGTCTAACTCGAGTGTTTTATCTTTTCAGTTCGCTCGGGTCAGTCCGAGCATTTCAGGATCGAAGACTTTATTTCTAGAGGACGAAGACGAAGATTTCATTATTATATTATATCGTTCCCCTACACACTGTATTCCGCTGCATCGATTTTATTCGTTGGTACGTGCAACTCTGATATATATTGTATAAGTAAAATCAAATATTTTGTAAACAGCTTCATGAACTGTATATTTGATTATTATATTTTATCCTTCCACTGTGAGATTCTTTTTGTTTTTTTTATTCTCTGCTTTTCTTATTTATCCCATAACAAATCCGCCCTTCCGTATGGTTTGAATTGGCACGTGTGTCGATTTAAAGCGTGCAAAAAGGCGGGATGTTACAATGTGGTATCAGAGCTTTGGTTTTGCGATAAACCTTAGCTTTGTGGGGTCTGACTCTTTATTAATAGGGTTGTAATACCCTATGGGAGTCGCTGAGCGTATATATATGAGAGAGCGTACTTGTTAGTGTTATAAAAAGGTTTTAATATTGTGTTAATCTGTTCCGTTTTGTATTTATAAATTCTGGTTAGTGCCTGCAACGCTATGGCATCAATAGGGATTTCTAAACATCTAATAGGACAGACCGACACAATATTTGTTTTTAATATTGGCGAATGAAATAATTTTCCTATTGTATTTTCTATATATATAAAGTAAATTTTTATAAAGGTTATATTTGGTTGTATTATATTGGTTGTTCGGTAATGAAATTTATAGATAATATTAGAAATAAGATTGAAAACAAAATAAATGAAAGATTGAAAATTTAGAACTTAAGTTCCGAGATTTTGAAACTTTCTTTTGAATAATTTTGAAATATAATAATAATATTTTAGAAGTATTTTCTGATATAAATATTTCAATATAATTTGAAAGAATTGTTTTAATGAAACTATGTAAAGAAATAAGTTGTACTCCCCTCTCTGTCGCTGGAAAATAATTTCGGTGATAAGTGCATGCATCATCGATGTTCATTTTCCGAGTTTCGAAGTTGGAAGGCCACTGTAGTAGTTTACTGCAGATTTGTTTGATAAACCAAATATAAATTTTAAATTGTTTTAAATATAATAGGATATATAAAGTGTAAGTATATACATTTATCTATTATTTTAAAATGAGTTGAAATTAACCGGGTATTTAAATTCTTAAGTTTCCATTAATTAATAGTTTCAGTTATTGTAGTGAATTTGAACGTAAGTAATTAATAATTGAAACCTCTAAAGGAAATAAGAGATTTAGTGCTAAGTTATAAATAAAAAGAAATTAAAGGATAGGTTATAAATGAAATAACAAGAAAGTTGAAATTGTAACTTATAAAACAAAAGATGTAATTATTGAACTTTAGATTAAATAAAAAGAAATGAGGCAAAACTTGTATAAGTTTCATTTGCATTCTTTAAAACATATATACAACTTACCAAAGGATGTAAAAAGTTGACATGTTAATAAGAAGATGTAATAGATATTATACAAGTAATAAATTTGAGGTAATGAAAGTAATTGATGAAATTCTTTGATAAATAAGAATTTGTTGTTCTAGTGGTTTGAACATAGGTATAATTAAAATTGCTTCTAATAAAATATAATAGAAAGATAAGTAATATAAATAAAAGATTATAAACTTAAGAACATGAAATTAAGCAGTGAATAAATGAATGTAATACAATAAAAGAAAATTTCATGTTATGAATAAGTGAAATGAGATTTTGTTAGAAATGAATAAAAGTAAATAAAACTGTAAGAGAAAAAAATGTAAATTAAAAAGATAAATTATTATATGAATGAAATTAATAAAAATGAAATTAATCTATTGTTTGGAATTGTTGTTTGCTTGACTTATAGTTGTTTGGGCAAAGATACTCTAAAATTGTTTGGATGAATAAAAAATCTATTTAGTTTCATCTAAGATTGTTGAGTAAATGGTGCACTAAGTAGTTTATTTTCCATTCTGTGCAATTTAAAGTTGAATCCGAACAATTATTTGTTTTGTTTGATATGAATGAATGATTGATTATGTTGATTCTGTATGATGGTTGTATGTTGTGATTGCAAATGATTGTTGTGTTTGACATTGCTTTGTTTGTTAGTGGATGAAACAAAAATAATATTTCATTTTATGTAATTATTAACCTTTTTGGGAGTATATAAGTGAAATACAGGTTATGGAAGCAATTGCTACTGCTTTTTGTTTCATAATTAAGCGTTAATTGCCCGCCAAATAGGTAGGTTTTCGGATTACGGTTTATAGCGTTATTACTTTGTTTTCCTGTGTTGGGATATATATTATTTTGGAAAATATATGTTATATATTGTTATATTTGATATTATATTTTCTCCCGAGCCTTTCCGTACAAAGGAGACTCTGCCGAAATTTTCCGTAAATTTTAGACTTAGAAAATATTATGAAAATGTTTTCCAAACCTTATTAATTTGAATATAAAAGATTTAATTGTTTATAAATCTATATATTATTTAAATTATCCTATTCTGTAAATTTATTGTTATGAATATAATGTTTTGAATAATATATATTTATTGATAAGTTACTCTTTCCCTTCTTTTCCTTTTCTGGGACGAAAAATTTTGAGTGGAGGGGAGTGTAACGACCCGTAAATTTTGATAATTTAATTTGTTAAATTTATAAGATTTTGTAATTAAATGTAGAAAGAAATGAAAATCTTATAATTTATATTGGAGCGAATGTTAGAAATTAAATGTTGCAATGGTAGATAAAATCAATTCTTGATAATTGGAATGAAATACAAATAAAGAAATATGGAAAAACATTATAATTTGTTAATTAAATATGATTGTGTAATTAATACTGAAAGAAATAAAATTGGAAATAGTATTAATGAAATAATAACTAAGACAAATTGTAACTGTATGTGAATTAAGGTAGTAATGTTAATGGCAGTTGATAAATAACCAATTTAATGCAATTCAAATTGATTGAAACGACTGTTTAGGTTATAATGGAGTGAAAATAGAAATATTTGGTAATAAATTGAATATAAGAAAGCGAAGGCAATTAGTGAATTAATTAATGAATTCATAATAATAAATAGTGATTAAGTAAAAGCAAGGACAGTAATTATTGTAATAATTAAAATGGGAGTCAATTGAATTTAATGAACCTTAATGTATATTAATGAGAATAAGGCAATAGTCACAAGATATGAAGGAAATAGGATGAAGTGAAATGTAGTTTATTTGTAAAATAATAAGTGATGTAATATAGGAATGAAATCAAAATAGATAAGTTTAATTGGGACTTTAATTTCAAATAACGTGTGAAATTGACCAAAAATGTAGTGAATGGTAATTGGATATAATCAATGTTAGTAACATTGGTTTGGAAATGATCTAAACTTGTGAGAATGTGACTGATAGCTGAGGAAATCAAATTATTATAAGTAACCTGTTTTGATGGAATTGAAAGTAAAATTTTAATAAATATAAATAAATGTTACATTTATGTGAAATGTAATACCATGTTTAGGAGTTGTTAAATTGTATATATTAAGGAAATGAATGGGAAAACAAGGTAACTAAGTTTATAGAGTGGTAATGAATTTAACAAAAATATTTGGATTAAAACAAATCAAATCCATTGAAATCCAAATTATAATAAGCGTTATTATTGGGGCAATTGAAATTTAATGTTATGCAATTGAAATAAAGATAAATTTGAAAGAAACGTTAATGTATCTGGATATATACCAAAATAAATGGTACCTAAGATTGATAATATGATAAATAGGGAATTTAAAAAAAGTGGGAATCACGATTTATTTATTTGAAATTAAATGCAAATAATTGAGTTTATTGTAATTAAGTAGAAGTAAACATTAATTATTACTTTAATTTGAAATTTTAGTTTAAATTGGAGATTAATAATGTTATAGATGTTGAGCCAATGTTATTTTCATCCAATTGACATCAATAAATTGAATAATAGAATGGAAGTGAATTTAATAGATTTATTTGAAGTTAAATTTATAATGTTAAATTTAATGAAATTGAGAATTAATATTGAAATTTATAAATAAATCATCTCTAAATTGACATTTTAAATCTGTTTAAATCATTTTAAATGATTGAGGAATCACAAGTGATGAAATTTGTAAATTTTCGAATTGAAATTAGAAATTTGATTTAATTAATTTAGTTTTAATTTGTTTAATTAATATAAAAATAGCCAATTTGGCCACTGACTCGGATTTCGACGAAACCAGTTTCATCGGATCCGTAACGGTGAATTATTGTAGGCTTTCAAGTTTCGTAACGATCGGACTTGTCGTTTGATCGTACGGACTCGAAAGGCCTTGAAATCAATAAAAATTGGAATCAATTGAAATCAATTTGAATTAAATATTGATTTGAGCATAACTTCTTCATACGATGGAATTTGAAATTGAAACTTGTTCCATCGCGTTTAAAATATTTTAAAATATCTATTTTGATATATGAGTTGATCCAATTTCGTTCCGGAGTCGAAACGGGCTTTTTGGGCCACTGTGGCGTTAGCGCGTATATCCAAACTTATCCATCCATTCTAATTTCTGACCTACCTATATAAACCCCGTTATAAACCCTAGCATCCTCTATTCCTCATCTCTATATGTACAGAAACTTCTGTGCTCCTCTTCCTCAATGGCTGCAAACCCTAAATCCAATTGCAAATTCAAAAATCTAATGAAAATTCAAATTCCTCGGAAAAATTTGAAAAAAAAATATATATCGAAGCTCTCGAAGAGCGTAATCTTCTGGTGTGATTCGTTTTGGTTCATCATCTGATCAGTAAAAATCAAAGAATTCTTGATTGTTCATCGCGCATCGATGAACGGTGTCGGATCACAAAATCATTTCTGGGTTTTGAAGAGAGGACGAAGGGGAGCGCATCTATATGGTTTGTTCTTCGTTTTGATGGTCGGATTGCTCGCTAAAATTCGACTAGGGTTTAACAAAGTGGCAGATGCTGTGCAAATCTTCGAGCTCGATCGAGTTCATCAAGGCGAGGTGGAGGCATGACGTGGCGATGGGGGGCCGCGCGGTGGGTGGGGACGAACGCGGCGGCAAATCATTGAAAGATCGGGGCGGCTGAAGGGTGCTTTCGTGCGTGCGATACTGTGCTGGCTAGCGTGAAGAGATGAATTGCAGGAAGTTATGAGTGACGTGGCATGTAGGGTGAGTTTTTTTTTTAGTTTTTTTTTGTTTCAAATCGTTTAACTGTGATAACTTTCTCATACGACCTCGAATTTACGTGCGGTTTCTTGCTTTAGGATCGTATTTAAATTATGGACTTGATGACGCTGGTTTGGACGAATTCTGAGACGGTCAAATTTTTGAATTTAAATTTGATTTAAATTCAATTTAAATTCAAAAGGTGAGTGTTTTAACTCACTCACAACTTCTAAAATTTCTTATGTTCGTTAAATTGATATATGATGTGATTTGAAATTTATTTATAACTGTTTGGTATATATTTAATCATCATCTCAGTTAAATTGCATTATTTGAATTTAATTGTTATTCAACTTATTATTTCATATAAACTGCCAGTTAAATTAATTTATTATTGAATAATAAACTGTTAGTAATTGATTATTAATTATTGATGTTATTATTTGAATTTGGATGATGTTTGCAATAAATGGTTGATGATTGATATTGGGTGAATGGATGCCGTATTCTATATTGTTATAAACTACAAGTTATTATGCATTCTCATTTCATTCGGGATTGCGGGTTGAAATGATATATAACCGTAATTTTATTTTTAAATTACGGATTGAAATGATAAATATCCATATCACTTGACCATAGCATAGAAAATTTTATACAAACGCCGTGGTCTATATATATAAAAATAATTTTAAATGATTTCTATGGTTTTAGAAAGGAATATACGGTTTAATAAATATTAATTTTTAAATTTATATATATATATATTATATATAGTTAAATTCTTGAATTTAAGCTATGTATAAATTTATTTATAAATATGAGTTTAGTAATGGAGTTTGATTGTTTTATATTATATGGTTTAGTACCTATTTAAGATATTGTATATATAGAGTTAAATGACTTAAATAAAGTTTAAGTGGGAAGATAAATAAGAAATTGGTTTAAATTTGAATTATTTAATAATTGTACTTGAATAAATTTGATTTGGAATTTAAATAATAAGTTGAAATTTTAAAGGGTATGATTCCTATAACTTGATTTGTTTAAAGTGTTTTAAATGAATATAAAGTTGAGATAAATGAATATATCAAGTTAAATAAAATTTAAAGAATATCCAGTTGTTTGAAGTTAAAAGTTTTACTTAAATTTTATTTGATTTGTTAAGTAAACATTTCAAATCTAAATAATTGTAATTGAATTTGATATATATGGAATTATCACAGAATTAGTTTGAAATGGTGGAACAGTTAAAACTTTGAAATATATGAATTGAAATGGTTTATTTGGAGGTTTAAATCGATATTTGGAATTTATTGTGAAATTTAAAGAAGCTATTTTATTATATAAAGTAACATAGTATTTAAACCATTAAGTATTAAAGTTATGTTTCAAAGCTATGGGTTCCAAGGTATATAGATTTGAAAGTGCTATGATTTTTAGAGAGAGATATATTTGAAATAAAAAATGATATCATATTGGTTTGGGTTAAAAATGAAAATGATATCGTATTTATAAGTTTTTGAAATGGATATTATATTCTGGTTTTGAAGTATAAATTATTTGAAAGACCGCGGTGTTATAATAACGTTCAGTTGTTGAAGAGACCGGGATCGGAAGTTGTCATACTCTCTGCCAACTCCGAAACTACTTTAACAACCGTGTACGCGGTGGAGATTCCAGAATGAAGTAGGATGGTGGCGGAGTTTTCCTTTGAGGTAAATACATGGAACCAACTCCCGTGAGTTGGCATAAGGTGGCTAAAACAGGAGCGATTGACAGGTTAATTGAGGTAGCACCTTTGATCGGACACATTCCTTCGATATTATACTTTGACTTTTGGATTGATTCGGTGGCCACTTTGGATTTTTGATTTTGGAGGTGCTATTCGAAGTGGGCGGTAGTAGCTGCTACGCGTTACCACCGACCCGGAAGCGTAATTGGTATATCTAACCTGGTATTACCTAGTTGTGTCATGTCACCTACCATATCGCGCATTGTACGAGTTTCTATTTGTGTCGTATCTATGGAGTATCCTCTGGTAGCCTCCCGATCAGGAGGTTTTACGGTACTGTATAGACTATTGGCATTATTGCGTGTTAAGGTGGAAAATGTAAAGCCTTAACGCTATTTAAAAGTAAATTTATTTTACTATTATACACTATCATAATAGCAAAATATTACTACATAGTAAATAGTTTAACGGATTCTTAAGAGATGTGAATCTCGAGCATCTCTTAAGTTACTGCACTCATATTTATTTCTGTTAATTTAACTCACATAAGATATTTTAGTCTGATTCGAGTGTTTTGTCTTTTCAATTCGCTCGGGTCAGTCCGAGCATTTCAGGATCGAAGACTTTATTTCTAGAGGACGAAGACGAAGATTTCATTATTTTTATTATATTATATCGTTCCCCTACACACTGTATTCTGCTGCATCGATTTTATTCGTTGGTATGTGCAACTCTGATATATATTGTATAAGTAAAATCAAATATTTTGTAAACAGCTTCATGAACTGTATATTTGATTATTATATTTTATCCTTCCGCTGTGAGATTCTGTTTGTTTTTTTCTTTTCTGCTTTTCTTATTTACCACATAACAAATCCGCCCTTCTGTATAGTTTGAATTGGCACATGTGTCAATTAAAAGCGTGCGAAAAGGCGGGATGTTACACTACCCGTTATGACATTTTGCTTTAAATATTGTGGATGTATGCTACGAGGGCCCTCGGATAGGTCAGCAACGACCTTGGTAATGGCATATTCAATACTATCTAGGAAGAGGTAGGTCGATCTTGTGTTGGTAGAGGACCATCAGTTGGGCCTTGGTACATTCCTCTAGAGATGTACTGCCGGAATGTAGTCCCTTCACCTAATCATTTGTATGGAAATCCAATCTCCAATAAGAGCTTGTTATTTTATTTGTAGAACCTAGTATGTTGGAATTTAATAATGGTAACAATTTCGGCTAAGATTGATAAGTTTACTTGCAAATGTTTTTAAAGATATGTCCTTAAAAATAATATCCTTTATTTTTTTCATAATAAAGATTTGGTTATCATAAGGTAAAAATCCATTCTGTGTTTATGTGCGGCGTAGTTTTATGAGATACCTTTTTATATTTAAAACGCATATTTTGAGTTCTCACACCAGTCTCACGACTAAGGCGGAGTTTATTTTCATTTTCCTTAAACTCTGGGTGTCTTAATTTTCCCAAGGCAGCCTAGTAGTCAGGTTTAGTTCAGAAGAAATTTAGATGGAGCTCGAAGCATGAAGTTAGAAGATTTTTATGAAAATTTCGGTCTATTTACACCACACTCTTGTACTATAGTATTCCGCAAATTTGTAAGGACAGGAATTTATACCTGTCCATATTTAACTCTGGTAAATGTATTTTAATTTCCGTTGTAAAGTTTATATTGAGATAATTAATAACATATGTGAGATTCTGTTCTGTCTTTATTTTCTTTCTTACTCTTGAGAATTCGCTTCTTCGGCACTTGGATTTACGGCACATGAATACCGAAAATGTATTAATATCGATTTCTGAGAATCGAAGAAACATGTCCTCGCAGATTTAGTCAATGACCTCATCTGTGATAATTTTTCCAACTAAATGGTATTATTGTTGCAGTTAGATTCTCACATATGATTTATTACGACTATAGTAGAAGCAAAATTTCATCAATAGTTAGTACTTGAGACCCCTGTATATTAGGCAGCCGTAGAAGAGAAAGTGAGGGGTCCCAATCGAGTAATAGTAGCGCGTGCGGGTATATTCTAGCCAGAGAAGTGTTTACCTTAGCCAAATGAAGCCCGAGAACCGGGTATCAATCGAGGTGCGTTCTTATTATCCAGGCAGAGCAGTTCATAAGAGCGATCAAAGCTCCTTGTTATTAACAAATGACGCCTGAGAACCGAACCGAGTCAGAAAACGGGTGTAAGTCGGTCAAAAAACTTTACATTTGACTTTTTAAAGTGAATTGTTAAATGGAGAAATAATTTAGTTAAGTGGAATGGAATTTAACGAGAAAATAAAATTTTAACAAAGTGGGAAATTTCCTGATTTTTTGTATGAAACCCATTTTTTCAATAATTTCTTTCTCATATTATTCTTTTCTTCAAAATTGTGTTCTATTCCCATCAAAAAAGGTCTTCAAAAACATGAATAGAATCTTGAATGAGAGGAAAAATATTAGTATTCCATTGTTTAATATTTTCGAGGGAGATTGAGTTTCATAATGTGATGGAGATTAAGATGCTTTCTTCTGTATGACGTTATCTCAACGTTTGTTTTGAAATTAAGGGCTAAGATTTAGAATTTTGGAAATGACCAAAAAAATAAAGAGATGGCTTTTGCTAGATAAAAAAAAAAGTATGCAAAAAGAAGAGAGAGCAAATAGAAATAATGGTCGAAAGGTTAAATTGGTGATTTTTCTTGATTTTTACAAGTAAGTTCTTTCAGCAAAAATTTCAAGTAGAAAAAACTTATTATTATCATTTCATCATGCTCAAATCATTTCTATTTTTTATGGTTCCCTTCGTCAATATAATATTTCTACACCGTCATTTTTACAGTTACACGCTTCCAATAAGAAAATAATAAGTTCGAAAGGACATCGATTTCGTTTGCAACATATATTAGTCAAAAATACATAGATCGTAGCAGGGCTCAATCAGTCTTATGAGGTACTTCGACTAAAAACAAGACAGACAAAGCTAATTATCAACAACCCACAAATCAACATTCTAACCTAAGCACTTGAAGTTGCAGAATGAGACCAGTATTCCTTCACAAGCTCTCCAAACAAAGACCTCTCCCTTTGCATCAATCTCTTTGGTTCATCATACTCCACCATCACTCCTGCAAACATAAACCCAGTGTGAAATCAACATGCATTATCACAAACCATGCTTTAAAATATCAACACTACCCACCGTCACTCATAGCCATAACCATGGTGCAGTCCATGACAGTCGGTATCCTGTGTGCCACTGTAATAACAGTACATTCTGCAAATTCACTTCTTATAGTTTTCTGCAGAATTGCATCGGTCGCATTGTCTATGGATGCTGTAGCTTCATCGAGCACTAATATCCTACTTCTTTTCAAAAGCGCCCGCCCCAAGCAGAACAGCTGCCGTTGCCCCATGCTCCAGTTTGATCCATCTTCCACTACTGCATCATATATAATATGTTTGTTTGACAATAAGTTCATATATTGCTAAAAGTTATAATGGTAAAGGATAACGGTGCTACTTACCCATGGAATTCAAGCCCTGCTCTTTGTTAAGAACAATATCCCCAAGCTGACATTTTCCAAGGACCTCCCAGATTTGTAGGTCGGTGTACTGCCCTAAAGGATCGAGATTGTATCTGACTGATCCATAAAAGAGAGTGGGGTCTTGTGGAATGATTCCAATACGTTGCCTCAAATCATGAAGGCCAATTGCGGTGATATCAAGTCCATCAATGAGTATTGTTCCACTGCATGGTTCAACTAGTCGGAACAGTGCACTTATCAGGGTTGTTTTACCACTTCCTGTTCTACCTACTATTCCTATTTTGTGCCCTCCTTCGAATTTGCAACTGATTCCTCTAAGCACCAGTGGGCTATCTGGCCTGTATCTGATCTGTTGCATTTTGAACTAGATGTTAGATCAAGAAGACATCAGTTTATAACAAGTGTGTTATCTTTCGTGTATCCAATTTGTTTCAGTTTGAACTTAATGTGTTGTCTGATCAAGAAAACTCAACTTTCTGCTGTTTATTCCAGCATATCCAACACTAACAGCATATTTGGCAATCCACTTGTAAGTCACATGTTCCAATTCTAATGTGAAGTGATTAATAAGTAAAATGGAATTTCACTCAAAGGGTTTCTTTGTGCAGGGTAATAAGCAATAAGTAAAAGGGATTTTCCACTAAGCAAAAATATGAGAATCAACAATTTGTTATTTATGACTTATGAACATATTTCATAACTAGTTTTGATAAATTATTTTACTTATTTTAACTTAAAGTCAAATTGCATTCTCCCACTTCTACATATAAATCACTATTTAAAACTACTTATAACTTATTAATCAAAACTACTTTTAAGGAGTTTTAAAAGTAATTTATTGGTAAACAGACTCTAACACTTAATATAATGTTTCATTTCACGGTATATTTTATCCTTTTCAAACTAATTTAAAACAATAATTAAATTTAAGCTTAGTGGATTGACTTTGGGTAAGATTTTACATAAAACGTTTAATACGATAATATGTAAATTTATCTATTTGGAGTTAATTTTCCGTAGATTGTTCATAAACTTTAGATTCACTTACTCCATAATATTTACACGGTTAATTTTATTATAAGAAGAATGATACTTAATTTAAGCAAAGCACTCATTTATACATGGTTAATTAAACACTTGTTTTATAAATCATTATTATCTTTTTTAGAACTTAGGATTTTTTTGATGTACCTGTAAATTGTCAATTTCCACTGTTCCAAATGAAGGCCAGTCAGGATCAGGACGTGCAGTATCAATGATTTCAGGAGCCTCACTAGGCACATGCATATACTGATTCAGTCTTTCAACTGATACGATATTATTCGCAAGAGTGCACTGATTTTGTATGGCAAAAACAAGAGACATGTTCAGTGATAGACCATAAGATATAGCCATTCCAACAAAGCCCGCACTAAAAGTCCCATTAGGTAGCAAAACCATGAAAAGGGCTGAAGAAGAAAGAATTGCAGCACCAACCATCTCCAGCCTTTGTATTAGCCATTCATTTCCTGCAAAATTATGGAAATATGGACTTGCATTCTTGTCAATCAGTTCTAAAGTCTTCGCAAAAAATCGATCCTCTTCCTTAAATGCCCTTATAGTCATTGATCCTGATAACGATTCCGAAAGATGATTTGCCAATACTGACCTTGTTGTTCCATCTATTCTCATCAGCTCCTTTGCAGAAGCAAGATAGTATTTTTGTAATTTTACGGTCAGAAACACTAGTGGCACGGACACTAATAAAACCTCTTTGGTGATAAATGTCAACACTCCGATATTGCTTAGAACGTTTATTGATGCACTGAAGCTGAAGATCAAAATGAATGGCACATCAAGGTCCACAATATTCATATCAGAAGAGACCTATGTATACATAAGTAATAAGTAAGCATTGTATACGAAGTTTACCAGTTAAAAGAGATGCAATATCATGAATACTTACGCGACTAAGTATCCTTCCAAGAGGAGTAGAATCAAAGAATGACAAAGGAGCACGAAAAAGTGAGTTAAGAAGCTGAGAAAATATGGATTTGGACGATTCCATGCCAAGTGTAACCACAAATAGAGATCTAAACAGTAAGAATATAGTAGTACTAAGACCAATTGTCAAGTATACAGATATAAGTTTCAACATGCTGACTTCATTATTTTCGACATGAGCGGCCATCCACGAGTTCTGTAATATTTGACCAGCGACAAATATCACATGACAAAATGTTGAAATTGAAGCATATAGAAGTCCTTTATCTTGATTCAGATAGAGAAGGTAAGGCTTTAAACCTGTATCTCCTGTCTCTCTCTCCTCCTTTTTGATCAACTGATCAACTATGGATGTTTCTACACTTGTTACATTTGCAATGTTTTGTGATATCGGTAAATTCTTATGTTTTTTATTCGTGACGAAATGTTCTGCGTTACTAGATCCAACTGTATCTTTATGTGCATCCACTAGTTTTTTAAATTTGTTGCTGCTTTCAGTCAGGTCATTGTACGAACCAGACTGCACGATCTCTCCTTCCGACATCAACTGCACGACCAGACATTGAAAATTCAAAATTTTATTCTGTTATGTATAAAAAGTACAAACAAAGAAAATATGTGAAGATTCAAAGGCATGACCAATATAGAGTTAAAATCAGGAAGGAAATCCACTTGGTGAGTGACTAGTAGGACCGTCTTCTTTGCTAAAGCTTTCATCACATATTCCTGCATTGAACCAAAAGGTGCTATAAAATGCGTGTCCGGTTAAAATATAATGACAATGAAATTTGTACTGATTTTGTATACACTGAATAAACTCGAGGAAGTGTGGGCATCCACGGCACTAAAAGGATCGTCAAGAAGATATATATCAGCATCCTGATACAATGCACGTGCAAGCTGAAGACGCTGTTTTTGACCCCCACTAAGGTTTACCCCTCTTTCACCAATCTGAGTAAGATCTCCAAAAGGCAACATTTCTACATCTTTCAATAAAGAACACTTTTCTAGCGTTTCCTGATAGTGCTCCCTATTCATTGGTGACCCAAACAGTATATTATCTTGTACCGTTCCACTTTGTATCCATGCATTCTGCGACACATATGCAATATTCCCACCAACATGCATCTATCAATAATGCAAAACGCATATATTAGTACACAAAATAAGTTGAGACTAAAACTACCTTCAAAGAAGCTCATTTGTTTAAAACACAGAGATGCCAAATAAAATGTACAATGGTTGAATTCCAATAACAACACGGAAGGGGAAGTATATATATGTTGTGAGGTTGGTGCATAATTCCCTTTGAAGTTTACATATAGGGTCGTATTCACAGTGTCTGCTCAATTACAAAGGTGGTTAGGCATTTGATAAGGGCCCCAAGCTAGAACGAAGGCCCATAATCATATAGGTTATATGAAGGAAAAAAAGTATACTTCAAAATAATTTATTCATGAACTGAAATGGTACATGTTAGGTAACACAACAGCACAGACCATTAACATAAAATGGTACAAAGGCATAACGCTAATTTCTATAAAATTATGAACTTTGCATTGTTAGTTGGAATTTAAGGTGCTCACTTATATCATTACTTTTTGAAATAGCGACCACTTTGTTTTGATTTTATATACAGCTTGTAAAAAATTTGTTTTCAATAACTCTAAGCATTAAAAAAAAATAAAAAAATAAAAAAAATCTTCCATATAACTTTTAATGCTGGTTATAATCCAATTCAGACCAACATTGTGTGTTCTAAAGCAAACGGATATCAATATTAAAGAAAGTCTGTTTTTTTTATTTAAGTGCATCCAAAGTTCTAAATAACCAATGTTGATTAGGGTCTCTGATTTGGTTGAGACTGTCCTGCCTATTTATTTGGATACAAAAATTAAATAACAAAAATTAAAACAGTGAAAATGTTCAATTTTTTTACCTCACCCACAATCTTTGGAACCTCACCGAGAATAGCTGCCAAAAGAGTCGATTTCCCAGAGCCAACTTCTCCACAAATTGCAACTTTGTCACCAGCTTTCAAATTCAAATTTATATTACTTAATGTAGGTTTTATAGTATTCACATCCCATGAAAAACTACACGATTTTAAAATTATTGGTTGTTTAAGTTCTTCGGAGTTCATTGACCTAACTTGCCTATTATCTAGCTCTGGTGCATCAAGAAACTTTAGCAGTCGTGCAAAACCAACTTTAGCCTGAATTACCACACCAATAACATCAGGAATTTCCCTCACAGGATCCTGAACAAGCCTCAAGGTCGCTACAAAAGTAAACACATTCACAGCATCAAGAGGAATATCGAGAAAATAGCATGTCAAAAAGGTCAAACAGGAAACCAATACAGGAGAGGACCAAAATAAGAAACTATTATATGATCTTCGCAACTGATAAGCAGAAAGCCATTTGCACTCTTCACCTCTAAGATCATTGACTACTTTTTTGAAATGGGTCTCCCATGCATAAAGCTTCAACACTTTCATGTATATGAGCGCTTCTGAAAGTGCTTTCAGCCTAGAATCTTGAGAAATCATGAGCTTCGATTGATACTTATGTTGTAGCTTTGCTAATGGAGCATTGCAGGCTACTGTTAATACTATCACAATCATAGCAGATACTGTAGCTAACCCAACTGCGTTGTAAAGAATAACTAAAGCAATGCATAACTGTAATATAGTTGACCATGTTTTATGAAACCAGAAAGGAAATTCACCGATTCTATAAGCATCTACCGTCACGTAGTTCATAATCTCTCCTGAAGAATGATCAAGCCTAGCCAAATTCGAAAGCTTCAGTTGCTTCTTAAAAATGGCTGCTGATAACAAAGACCTTAACTGTAGTCCTAATCTTTTAGTTCTAAAATACCATTGCCTTTGTGAAACAGATTCAAGCAATTTGGACATGAATAATCCACATGCTAATGCATAGCCTTCATATTTGAATGCCTCTTTGCCCATGGAGACAGTGACAAACTCCTTAAGTAGCATTGGCCCTGAAGAGAGCATTAACACTTTTACTAATGCAAACAAGCCGGTTGTCCAAATTTCTTTTTGATGGCACGAGACAATCGACCAAAAGATTGTTCTCGACTTTTTTTGTCTTTCTTTTTCAAACAAAGAATAGCAATTCAGAGCCCGATCCTCCTCGGATAAACAAGGGATGTCATGTTCTTCTAGTGGTTTCTTGTAACCTTTCTTCATTAAAGGCTGCAACCAATGAAATGTCATTCTACTAAAAAATCCAGCTTTTGCAAATGGAGTCACCAAATGATTAACATGAATAGAATCATTGATTAAGGAAATTGAATCATTATGATGTTTGACTTTCCTGCTTTGTTCGAAAGAACAAAGAAGTAAAAGTATGGCACCCACTAAAGAACAAACATCTAGCAAGTTCGTAAAAGACAGCTCATTTTTTTGCTTGAAATCAAACAAAGATGACACAGAAAGAAACCCAGAGAAGAGGAAGACAAATAAAGACCATAATTTGAGTTTGGTTCCAGTTATAATGCTGCTGCCGGGCACTAAACTAATAAGAACCCAAGTGACACCTTGAGTTAATAAAACAACCCATTCATTCAATGGGTGCAAATCAAGTCCCAGCCTTAACTTTTCTCCTAACATCAATAACCCAAATCCAAAATAAACCAAACCCAAACATCCATTCCAGACCAAAGATGAAAGAGTTAACAGTGAACGTACAGAAAGTGTGGAAGTTCTTGATGCATGAGAAATAATAATGGCAATACAAATGAGTGCATCAAACACGATAATTATAGTTTGGTTCGAGTAGGGGAAAGCATAGAAGATGTCAACGAGTTGCTTCAAACAGATCATTGAGTGATATTTGCCGCACAAGTCCATTTGCAAACCTATACGTTGAAATAAAGTGCAAATTTGAATAAAATGAAGTGAAGAATTCAAGACAAGTAAAGAGGAACACATGTGTACCTGTACTTCCGAAAGCAGTATTCATTAATTCTTCCATTGATACCAATATCAGTAGATATCTAGTTGTGATATCTAGTTGTGAGTTTAGCAGGATACAACAACTTGACTTTAATGGAGAAAAGTGAATGTTGTTTTCATGAATTATGCGGTACAGAATAATCAAACCGCAGACAACGATATGTAGCCTGCAAAAAGAAACTAAAAGAATCCTATGAAATTCATGTGCACGATTTTGTGTAAATGAAGGAAATCTCCTTGCTTTACAGGCTTAAAACGCAGTTGAATCGTCCATCGTCTCTACGGTTTCATATGATTCATTATATTATAGTTTAAAATCACGAGAAAAATCTAAAAATAGATAAATGAGTTGTTGACTTGAACACAAAACAAACAAAAATAGTGAGATCAAATAAAATATCGGAGACAATGACCACAGCTGGGCACAATTTAAATTATGAAAAGATCGACCATACCTTAACTAATGAAGTTGACTGCATTTAAAAAAAACATAGTGCAATTAAGGGTACGTAAAACATGATATCGGGTTACTGAATAGTAGTTGATCGGTGCAAAACATGTGCTTATTAATGAATTAGGGAAATTCGTTCCACGTGCCAAAAGCGATGTATGCAACTGGGCATCGTACCTAACATCCACGTTCAATTTTGCAGTAAAAACAATACATGGCTGATAAGTAAAAATAATAATAGAATTTTGTTTGTTCCCGTTATTGAGGTCTTGTGATTTTTTATTTTAACTACTAGCCCAAAAAAAAAGGTGTAAAAGTAAAACGTACAGGGAAAGGAGTGGTAGAAGATAAAGAGGTAAAAAATGGAAAAACAGTGGTTCGTTGTTTTTGGTGACACCGCATCGCCATTCTTAAATCTTAACCGACTAAAGCACCCATATTTTGTCTTTTTCTCCTTTGAAAATATATACATCGTACATGTTTTCACCTACTCGTGTTATTGCAAACAAATGTAATAAAGTGCTGAGTTATACTTCTACCAAATTATGTTCTTTTGCTTGCTCGAGACAAGTATTATTAAAATTTCATAAAACATAATGACACCATTTGTTCAAAAATGGTTGGAGTAGGTGTTTCTTTCTTTGGCTGGTAGTGCAAATGTTTTCAAATTGAAAATATTGTTCTCAACCGATGATTTTCCAAGACAACATTGAGATCGGCAATGTCACCTCTATAAAATTATGAATCTGGTAGAAGCTTTAGAAGAACTGTACATAAAATTACATAACTATCTTCTTAGTGTCAAACACTTGCAAAAAAGAGGCACTTTCATAAAAGAAGATTTCAGATCTAAACTGTAGGTAAACATAACATCGAATGCATATGCATTGCTACAACCATTTTGGAGCGAATATGGGGTGCATGAAATTTTTTTTCGTTATCGTTAGGCTGATACAAGGATAACGTGATCTTGTATGATGAATATAACGCATACCAAAAATAACATACACATCGTATTCCACAGACGTAACAAAATATGATAGTCAACATACGGAAGGTAAGAAAGTTCAAATAATTTTATTATTTGCTATTTTCACATTATAAATTGTAAAACAAGAGTTGGTTGTATATATAACAGCGGAACTGATAAATATACAATGCTATTGGGCCTTTGGTTTGTATATTGTACCCGAACTGTCCACTCTACATTGTGATAAATATGTATATTGTCTTTGTTATATCTATTTCTTTTGATAGCTCCCCTCAATCGAGACTAGGGTTTTCGATCTCCTCCAATTTCGCTCAGATCTTTACTAATTCTTTACGAATCTTGATGAAAAAATTAGGCATCCTTGCAAACTACTGTTGAATCGCATTAGTTTGCCAGTGCTTTTTCATGATTTAAACTACTTCATGTCGATTTGAGTTAGGGTTTTCTGATTTGAGTTGAATAAGACTGTCGAGATTGATTTAAATCATTGATGCTTTGTCTCGATCTGGTTGTATCGTTTTGATCTGAGCTAGAATGTTTTCTGATTTAGGTTGAATTGATGTTGATATCTTCGATGCGCAACTCTTACTTCAATCGAACAAAGTACTTGGCTGACAGCGCCTTAATAAGTATGTTTGCCCTCTGGTAAGTATTAGATAGGTGGTTTACTTGAAGCTTTCCTTTTAATATTTATTCTCTAACGAAGTATAAGTCCAAATCCATACGTTTGGTTCTGAAGTTAGAACTCGATCAGCTATTAATGACACCGTGCTAAGATTGTAACACCAATTTATAGTCTTATTGCTAGTTTTAATCCTTATTTCACTTAATAATGATTCGATACACACTATCTCTGCTATTGCACTTACCACACTTTTATCTTCAGTGTGACGACCCGAAATTTTTGAGCATTTAAAATTTAGAATATTTAATTGATTGTAAATATTTAAGAGTTAATTTTAACTTGAATTCACATATCACCATTTATTCGGTAATTAAATTATTGAATTAAATAAGTTGAAGTTGGATAAAATGTTGAATCTCCAGTTTTAAGCCTATTAAAATAATTTGAAGGCTTATAAAATTTATAGTGACAATATTGAGGATAGTAGAGGTGTTAAAATTGAATTCGGAAGTGTTTTGTTAAGTTTTGAAATTATATGGTTTAAATTGAATTTAAAAATAGCCTTCCGAGGCACAGTCTCGGAATTCGACGAAACCAGTTCCATTTGATCCATAATATTGAATTATTATCGGATTTCAAATTTCGTATTGATCGGAGTTGTTGTGTGAGCGTACGATAAGTAAACGCGTTGAAAATGAAATATATATTTATTTATATAACCTAAGTCAACAAACAAATATTCTTTCCCATCAGCTGTAATTCCTCTCAACATCAACTCTTAACCATGTCCAAAGCACTGTACTCTAGCTTATGCTAGCACGCAATTATGTTTCTCTGTTTCCCCTTCAAGGCCGACAACTTCTTTTATTTTAAACGCGTATTATCATTTCCCTTTCTTATCTCCTCAGATCGAGATCGAGAGCTCGAAAAATAAATGGCCGCTTCCCCTTTTTATTTCTAACCGAATCTAAAAAAAAAGGTTTTTAATTTCAGGCCGAAGCCCATTCCTTCTAAACGAATTTTTTTCCCTGAATCAAAAATCAATCGAATGGCGAACGAAAGGGGGGCGAATCGAAGCCATGGCCGAGCTTCTTTTGTGGGGTTTCGTTTTCGAGTTCGTTAGATAGGGGGCGTTCAAATCGAAGCGTCGTTCACCAATCGTCTTGTGACGAGTCGCGAAAGGGCACTATGGGGTCGACGTCGATCTTGGCTGCTCGCGAGGAGGGTCGCTAGGGTTTTGATAGCGGCAAGTCGAGGCGATTCGCGATGCTGGGAGAAGGACAGAGGCGCGCGTGCTCGCACGAGGAGCTGCAACGCGGTCAACCGCGAGCTCGAGTGGCGACTTTTGCATGACTACGTGGCTAGGGTTTCTTTTCTCGGTTGTGAGGTATCGTCTTGATTTAATTTACTTTATTTAAATTTCTTTGTTTAGCTTAAATCAGAAATAAAAAATATAAGAGAAGGGACTGTTGTTATATGCGTTAAAGAAAAAGGAAAGAAAAAATGTATAAGGATTTTAAATGCCAAAGAGTTTTATAAAAGCTACATTTTTTTTAATTTATAAATTAAAACATATATATAGTGTGTTTTTGGAAATTAACTTGGCTAATTATTTGGTTGCTAAATTATTCTATTAAACAGGGAATTAGTTTAAAATTAAATTTATTTTTAAGACTTAATCATTGGTTAATCTAAAATTATCAACTGTTTCTGTTTATAGAAGGAGATTACTTTTATAAGTGTGTATATATATATATATATATATGAAGTTTCAAAAATAAAATAAATACACATTTTAAATCTACTAGTTATTTTAAAATAATGTATTTAAGGTAATTCATTTGGTTAAATAACTTGTTTAATTATTTTAGTTATTAAGGGTACTGTATTTATGGAATTTAGTTTTAAATAGATAGTTACTTAAGTCTGTTAAAGAGAGGTTTATTTATTTTATTAACTTATCTAAATTATTTTAGTACTAAAGGTTATTTATTTTAGAAAAAATTATTTAAATAAATTAGTAGTTTAAAACCATATTGTTAGTTTAAATTAAGCAAATAAGTAGTAATTAATTGTTCGATTAATTCAATATTAATTATTCGTAAATCGTTATTTAAGGTCTAAACTGTGAGGAATTGTGAAGAAACAAGCTGGTTTGGGATAATGGGTTACAAACAAAATAAGATGAGTTAATCTCACTCAGCTAAATTTAAATTTAAATTTAAATTTAATTGATTTAATTTAAATAATTGTTTGAATGGTTGAATTGATTGATGTGCTATAGTATGGTATATTTTGGAATTGGTATGTTATATTGTGCTAATGTTTGTGGATGCAGGGAAACAGGTTGGAGGGATCCAACTGGATCCCTCAACATTTATTTAAATTATTTAATACCCTCTGTTGTAATTATTTGATATTCTATGATGAAATTTATTGGAATGTTGAATGCTATGGTTCGATTTGATATAATTGGGTATAATGAATACTGAAAAAATATAAATTTGATTATGGAAAGGAAATAAAAGAAGTGAATTTGTAAGTAAAATAATTATAAAAAAAGTTGAATAAGTTTAAGAATGAATTGGAAAGGAAATTTTTGAATAAACAGAAAGTTAATGAATTTTAAACTTCAATATTAACATTTAAAAGAACAAAACATTTATTTAATATTTAAGATTTAAGTTATTGAAAAGAATAAAGAAGAAATTGGAAAAAAACTGAAAATTTGTAGATTTCAGCTAAAAGATTTAAAATCAAATGGAAAATAATAACAATAATAATTAAGTCCATAATTAATGAATTTTGAAATGAATTGAATAATTAAAGAAATTTATTTCAAATGGAATAAATTGGAAATCAATTTGGGAAATCGATTTAAGTGATTGAAGTTGGAATTCTCCCTGGATAACCAAGTACGTTTTCAAAATAAATTTTTAAATATAATTTAGAAGTTTTAAAGTTGTTCTAAAAAGGTATGTTTTAGAAAAAATTATTATTTCTAACTTTTAAATTCTAAAGTAAGTATTTTCTTTTAGTCTATTATAACAGTAATTATTTAAAGAGTGACTTAGTATCTTGTTTTTAAAAGTGAAATCTAGTTTTATATTTTATTAAGTGACCTTATTTTCAAATATTCATATAGTATGTATTTTTAACAAATTATTGAAGTATTTTAACTTAAATGTTTTAAAGTATATTTCGAAGTAAAGTGTTTTTAATTATTTTAAAAATCTAGTTTTGTGCTTGGTAATTTCAGTGGAGATAGAAAATATTTGGGAAAGTTTATCCTAGAAAAGAAAGAATGGTTTGAAACTGTTTTCAAAGGGTTGAAAATAGAAATATATCTTGTAAAGATTTTTTTTTGAGGTTAATAAATAAGTTGAGAAATTATTTATTGTTGGATGGTTGTTTGTTAATATTAATTGATAGTTAAATCACCGACTATCAATATTGGACAAAATGCGTTGATCGTTTCGAAGAGACCGGGATCGAGATTTATTTCTCGAAAAACCACTTCGATCCGGTTTGTACGTTTCGTGGAAACGAGTTTGGATTCGAAGATGAAGCAGTGAAGCGCAAGGGCTAGTCGCTACTAATCCTGAGGATATTTCCAAAATGGATGTAGTGGGAGTAGTGCGTTCGGTTCCGTTCGAACCCGGGACGGACTTGTATGGATGAATGCTTCCGGACATCGTCAGGTGACGATGGGCATTCTGAGGGATATGTTCTAAAAAGGTAACGCTTAGCCTCAAGCCCCATCAACCGGGAATGACTGAAAATCAGGGGTTATGCAGCAAGGCTAGATGGGTAGCACCCAAGCAGGGTGATGTCATTCCTATCTAGATGTCCCTTTTTATTCGGCTTAGTGCGCGGTTGCTGATTCTAACCGCGGGGTGATCTCACTCGGGATTATCCAGTAAGGGGTAGTCCCGGTCTTGTGTTGCAGGGGAGCGGATGTACTCCTTGGTACTGTGATCTAGGCCACGTACTGTGATAGGTGGTACCCCAGTGTCTAGTCATTAGTTGGAAATCCATTCTCCCTACGAGCCTTGTACGAGTTTTGTTTGTATTACCCACTCTGTGGCTAGTAGCTGGAATTTAATCATGTAACAATTTCGGCTATTTTATAAGTATTTGTATATAGACCCTATTATAATATCAGAGGATTTCTATAAAAAGTGTTTTAGCTATCGTAAGGTAAAAACCCGACATGTTTATTTGTGGCGTGGTCTTACGAGATGCTTTTGTTTTCAAAAGGATTTTTGAAACTTTAATAATAAACTGAGTGTGATTTTCTCACATTGGTATTCCATACTGACTCGGATGTTATTTAACTGTAATGCTCGGGTCAGACCGAGTATTATAGGATACAGGATATGATGCTGTGGAGCTCAGGAGACGAGCTGGATGACGATACGTACTGTCGTACTTGTTTATATATATATTCCGCTGTATTGGGTTGGTGTGTGTCCAGTTGTATGTTATTGATGTTGAGCTGAGATTGATGTACTCTGATGATGTAATATACAAACTGATATATTTGATCTTTGAGTAAGGATTGTTTATTATCTATTATATTTTATTCCGCTGCGATGGTTAGGTTCTGCTGTTGATTTTTAATTTCTTCTTCTACCACTTTTTCTTTAACCCAAATGGTTAATATTTCTGTACAACTTGAGTTGATTTAGGTAGATTAGTGTTGACTCAAGGGGTACGGATTTGCGGGCTGTTACAGTTGGTATCAGAGCTTAGGTTGGAGATAACCTTGGCTCTGGTGGGAAATTACTCAAATAGAGTCCGTAGTACTCTAGAATGAGTTTGAGCGTACAAATAGATATGAGTGCGTATTTGTTAGTGAATATAAATTGTTTTAATATTGTGTTGATTGATTTATTGAGTGGCATATGAACCTTCGTCGACACAGTCTGTACAACTGTATCGAAGGGGTTTCTAAACACTTGAATAAAACAATCGACACGGTATTGTTTTAAGTATGGATGAATGAAATAATTTTACCCAAAAATATATTTTGGTATAAGGAAAAGTTTTTCTTAAACTATTTAGCTAATATATGGTTGCTTGGATGTTAGAAATAATGGTATTTAAATTATTATCCTTATTGTATGGATAATATAACTAGAAATTGAAAATATAACCAAAGTTTAAGGAAATAAATTCATTATAAAAAAGAAAATTATAAAATATGAATATAAATGTAATTTATAAATTGAAATATAATCAAATGGAGATTTGTATAAGCATAAACTATACAAATGCATTATAGTTAAAATTTGAATTAAAACAGAATTTGAAACTTTAAAATCCCGGAGATTTTGGAAGTACTTTGAAGATAAATAGTAGCATTGTTGTTTTTGGGGTATTTCTGAAAGGAAATTGTTTCAAATAAACTTTGGGAAGGGATATAACATTGAATTCACTTTAGTCGCTGAAAAATAACTTCGATGATGACTGCAGCATCATCAATGTTCATTTTCGAGTTTCTAAGTGACAGATTGCTGTCAAATTGATTTGTTCAGGAAAACCTGTTTATTTTTGAAATTTAAAAGGAAATTTGTTGGAAATAAAAACCAGGATTGGTTTAAAATTTTCGAGAAGTGTGATTTTGAGATGTTGGAGATTTCAAAATGATTTGAAACCAAAAGCCGGGTGTTTAAAAATCCTGATAAGATAGGTTGTAAGCTTATAAATTGAGATGATTTTTAAATCAGGAAAGCAATATAAGCTTTGAATGTTGAGAATTTGAATTTAAAGTGAAAAGTTAAAAATGAAATTAACTTGGATTGTGGAATAAAATTTAACTTGATTGAAATTAATTAAATAGGCTGAAAAATAATATCCAGTTGTTTTCGAATTAAGTTGAAATCGAATTGAGATTAAATAAATCTGAGTTTAAAATAAAATTGAATTGGAATAAAACTTCAATTGAGTTATTGAATAGAATTAGATTCTTACCTGAATAAATGGAAAATAAATTGGTTATGGATTGGATTGGAGTAAACAAATTTGTATAACTTATAAAAGAATCAGAATTAAAAATCCATAGAATAAAATATGCTTGGATTATAAATAAGTGTAAAACACGAGTTAAAAATAAAAGATGAATACATTCAAGCCTAGAATGAATGTGATTGTATAAAATAATAAGTTGTGACTTATAAAATTGAAAATGGAATACAAAACCCAAAATTAATATTTTTATGAATTGGAAAATGAAAAGAAAATCCAAACTAGAATTATTAAATAAATTGAACTAAGAAAATTAAATGAAGTGGTATTTGGATTAAAAATCAAGTGTTGAATTTTAACCAGGGGAAGAACTAATTAGATAATAAATTAGTTAATGAAATTGAATTATGAGTTTATGATGAAGTTTGGAAATAAACTCAAGTTATAAATTAAATTCGACTTAAATTGTTGATGAAGTAAATGTAATTGGGAATGAAGTTGAATTGTGAGTTAATAAAATTTGATGGTAAATTGAAAATGGATAGTGGATTTAGAACTTGAGTTATAAATTAGAATTTAACTTGAAGTGTTAACAAATTAAGTATAATCGGAATTGTATCGAATAAAAGATGAAATTGGATTAAAATAGTAACGGTTTGTATTTCGAATAAAATCCAAATAAGTAGAAATACGTTGGAAATGGCATTGTTATTAATAAAATAATTGGGGATGAATTGAGTATGGAAATTAAAAATTCATAATGGATTGAGTGAATAAACTAAATGTATCGAATCTGGAATTCTAAATTTTATGATAACTAATAAAATGAAATTGTAAATTTAAAATGAGATTTGATTGAGATAGAATTAAGACTAATTGTCACGACCCGAACTCGATGTCCAACAAACAACATCAAATTCGTTTCGCGGGAGCTTGCAACACCATTAAATGATAAATAACACAGCGGAAATAAAAGATGATATCACTGATATAACATGAATACAATATCCGATACATCAATTTGATACAATGATAATCATCAACATCAGAGAATATACAACATAGAATACAGCGGAACACGATACAATATGAAATAAGTCTTCTCAAAATATAATACTGCAACTCTGAATCAAAAAGCTCCAAAGACAAAGCTCCAAAACTCCTATCTCGATCCACTATCAAGATTGCACCAAGCTAAACAAGTCTCGTCCATATCCAAAGAAAACTGAACTAGCTCCAGATAATCTACTGAATCTAATTATCTGAAAAACCAAACTCTAGACTGCCCGTGTAGAAAAATTTTGAGCACCCAGAGTTTAGGAAATAAACAATAAACTCTGGATCAGTCATGGGACTGGTGTGAGCAACAAAAACAGTTTATCTTTTAAAACATTCAACAAAAGAATTTCAAAGTCAATTCGCAATGCTTTTTAAAAATGAGACTACCATAAGGCCTCCCACACACACACACAATGCAAGCGCAGAATCGGAAGAGATTTCTCCTTATGATAGTCAAAGATGCTTGATACGCATTTAAAAGAACATTTGATATTATTACTAGTGCATAGTGTAGAGAAAATTCATTTCGAAAATAAAGATATAAATCTTAGCCAACATAGACATTTCGAACTATGCCTACTATAGCTACCATCCAAACAGTGGGGCGCCACCATAAGTGAATGATAGGTTCTACAACTAATACCGTACAAGGTACGTATTTGAAGAATGAATTTCCAACAAATGGTCAGGCCAAGGAACTTCCCATTGCCACATGGAAACGCCTCTGGAAGGACGCCCCTAGAACCACCGTTCTCTGCTAAACAAAGCCGGGAATCCCTTTTCCCAAGAAATATTACAAACCCTCAGATATGCCACCCCCGGTCCTTTGGGACCTTTAAACGAGAGCGCTCTCTAACCAACATCACACCATAATAATAAGCGTTTCAACATGAGTAAGTATCTGGGCTCCATACCATGATACTACCCTTTTCCAGAAGGAAATGCACACATCCTAAAGGGCGCTACCCCTCATAACCTTACTGCTTCTTTCCTGTTTTGACCATTCACGGGGTGTGAGGCTCGACGAAGTCACGTCCACAAAACATACTTTATACAAAAGTCATGCTTTGGGTCAACAAATGATCATAGAAATGATCACAAAGATAGACGATCAAACAAATGATCCTATCACAAATAATCAACACAATGATCATTTCACAGCAACACTCAGCATGTCGCATTACCAAATTGGGAATATATCGCTGATAACTTCAACTATATAACCTCTGAGCTCGTACGTCTCAGAGAAGGGTGTTAAGCTAAAAGAATAAATTCTCCGCCACCAACAGAAATATATTTGAAAGAAATCTGCTTTATATCTCAAATTGTAATGTCAGACATACTATCCATACAAGTCTGTTCCGGGTTCGAACAGAACCGAAGGCACTTACAAAGAAGTCCTTGCAATCCGGATATTCACTAATCACGTTCGGACTTCCCATCACATATGGAGTCTCTATACCGGGGACCATTCGATGCAAAGACATTCGACGAGTTGTCCTTACGTTTTCGAAAATATCCGGTCTTCAACACCGGTCTTCAAATGCTATCCATAACGACATATCACATATTCAGAATGGGATATATGACACAAAGGTCCTCTCCCGGCTAAACCGAACAGTGAGCGCAGTATTTCAAAAACATATGGATATTGGGATTTCAATTAAGTCACAACTTAAAAATCCAAAACTTTTCTTTCAAATGGCTTAACAAATTACCATTTCAATCTTTAAACAAAAAGATTCATTTTCACAACCTTTAACGGTTTAAACAATTTTCACATTTTTAATCTTTTAAACAAAAGATTCATTCACAGATTTTCCAAATCAATTTTCATTTCAATTTGATTAACTCGTTAAATCTTTAAATCAAAGATTTAACTTATACCCTTCAAAACGATTTCATTTCAATTTGATTTAAACAAATCATCAATTTAAATCTGTTAAAAATAAACAGATTTAATTCATAGCTTTCAAAAAGAATTCATTCATAACTTAGGGAAATCATTTCTCTATTCAATCTTGAAATTCCCCTAATTAACTGGAATCTCAGTTCTTATCTAAAAGTGTTTATCATTTGAAAACAACAGTTTCCATTTTGGAAATCTGATTCATTTATACGAGTTGAAATCCTTGGGTTAAATCCAAATTCTCAAATAATACTTTTAAAAGTGGTTTAAATTCATATAACTTATACAGCATCTTAAATTCCTAGTTTCGAATCATAGAATTCAATTTCAAACTTGAATTTAAATTTAAATCAAATTATTTAAATTTTCAAAACTTAATTAAGTTGTTCAAAATAACTTTTATCTTTGAAATCCCATTTCAAAAGTTTTTCACTTTAAACCCAAATTTCTAATTTCAAAATCAGTTGAAATTAAAATTTCAATTTAAAAAACAGTTGAATTCAAATATTCAAATTTAAAACTATTTCAAAAATCTGTGACTTAATCGATTTCCTTGTGAAATCCATATTGGTGGTGTATAAGTGTGGTCCAGGGGTTTAACACACTAGTGCAACATCATTTCAATCATCACAGATTAAAACATAGAAATATAGTTGATAAGCGATATAAAACTATAACGCTCATCGTCCATTCACAGATTACAGATATATATCACAGATAAGTAAATTACAGATCACAACATAAATCAGGATGTATAACAAAGAATCAACATCAGGGATATCAAACAATTCAACGATCAATAGAATTCAAACATCCATATGTAAGCTCAATTAATTATCTGATTAAATTTAAATCAGGTAAGTCATCAATCATGGTTAATTATCATTAATCGATTTCAATTCATTTGATTAAAGATCTTTAAGTCATCCCTTAATCAAATTAAATCATCTTTAAATTTATTGAAAAATTAACCTTTAGTTATTCAATTTTCCTTTAATTAATCACTAACTATTCATTAAAAGTCTTTACTTTTAAGTTTACCATCTTGAAGTTAATTATCATAAACAATTATTAATTACAAATAAATTAGACACTAAATTTTTAATTTACCAATTAATTTGTCACAAAGTGATAAACCCTTAATTAACTACAATTATAAATTTAATTAACCAATCTTTACATACCATTACAAATAAACCATTCTTAATAATTTTTAGAACAATTAATTTATAACAAAAATTTATCTTAATTATTATTTTAAAAGAAAATTTCTTTAAACTTTGAAATCAAATCGTCACTAAATTGAAACTTCAATGCTAATTAACTTTAACACTTAACTAAAGTTAACTACTTAATTAAAATATTAATTGAGATTTAAAACATCCTGACGTATTTATTAAACTTTGAAATAAATTCTTAATTTAAAATAGTCGAACATTAATTACTTTGTTAATGCTGAAATTTATTTAACCTTATTAACTTTAAAATTTTGTTGGGCTTAACCTTGTTTTAAACAAGCCTGATATTACCCAAGTTTCACTCGAGTTCCCTCTCCTTCTACTATGTATTTCTTTCTTCTGCTCTTCCTCTCTGTTTTTTTTTCTTTTTCTCTTCACATTCAAGCTACAACAGCAGTAATATGTGGAAACAAACCCACGCGCCCAGATTCTTGCCTTCGAACCAAAATTTACACATCACATGCCAATTGGGCCGAAGCCCAAGCTGAAGTAAACAACCCCAAAGCCATTGCTCTTCCTTCCCCAAACTCAACTACTGATACAACTAAATGGGTGCACGTGTACACCTGGTCTAAACGCCGCCGACCAACCCTGTGACCACCGGCATATCACCTTCGACCCCTGCTAGTCCCCTGACCACCCAGTCCAACGAATCAAACTCGAAATCAAATTTTCGTGCTACCTCACGTCTACCCAAAACAACCCAGTTAAGCTAATCGCCTTGCCTCCGACCATCAAAGACCACCATAGGTCACGAATTCTCGTCAGAAGCTTCGCCTTGATCACGTGCCGCTATCCCCACCTGACCGATTTCCTTAAACACTCCGAGGTCGACGCAGTCCCTTCTCAAACCCAGACGAGTAAACTAGCTCTAAAACCCTAAATTCGAGTCATACAATCGCCCTGATCAACTGGAAATTATGCGAGCATTTTTCCTTGAATCTACATCCATCTCTCCACCTTCAGTATTGATCACGGCGATCATTATCACGTCGATGATCGGAAATTGATGGTTTTCACAATTCTATTTAACTCTAAAATTCAAACAATCTCCAAATCTAAAAATCATGATATTACCATTAAAATTCACAAATTTGTATCTCGAATCAAGCTATGAATTCAAAACAAGAATTCTCGAACATTAAATTTTAAGTCTTTGATTAGTTTCACTGACAGTTATCAATTTATAAGTAAATACTTAATAAACACAATTGAATTTATTTTAAAATGTGATGTTATATTCATATAAACATTTTTCATTCAGCAAGTAAGGTCTAAAATGACTTGATTTAGGGTGATTTAAATTTTCTAACTAGTTTAAAAATCTGGAATGTATGAACAAAAGTAAGCTTTTCTCTGTTTCCAGTCATGCAGGCATACATATATTACAGGTAAACATATTCAAATATTTTTCCACGACAACACTCAAACATTGATCATAACTATCGAGCTACCATCATCACAGATTATCAAGAAAATTTGTTCAAAGATAAGTTTGCTCACCTGGATGTTTTTGGAAGAAGAACAGAGAATAAATTTGAGCCTGCACACATTTTTTTTCTTTAACTTTGATTTTTTTGTTTTCCAGACTTCCAGCTTTGAATGCTCTAGACTTTAATCTTTGATCAAGTTAGAGCTTGCTATTGTTTTCAGTTGAATTATTGTTTGAGTTTTAAAGATGGTAAGCTTCAGTTTTCTTTTCTTAGTTTTGATTTCCTGTTTCGGTTATAAACTGAAGCTCTTTTTTCTTTTCTTTTGGCTATTGCTATTTGTTGATCATATAAAAGAAAGTGTACAGGGTAATGATATGGTTTGTACAAAGGCATGGGTGAAGATAACTCAACCCCTTTTCTACTCGGCTGATATCTTTTTCTTTGATATGCTATTGTACTTTATTTGTTTTAGTTATGTTTTGGTTGTACTTATTTACGCATATGTATATTTTAATTTGTTTTATGTTTTATTTTGTACTTATATGTTGTATTTTTTTCTTTGTTTAGTGTTGTTGGGGGCTGCACTATTTGATTTGTACCATTTCATATATATTCATATTGTCTTGTATTTATTCAGGTTTGCTTTTATTTTTGTTTTGTGGATATTTATTTTACTTTATTTTCTTTCACAAGCTTTTGCATATATGTTTGTTTAAGTGTTCATGAAAACATATTTTTGTTTTAGTCCTTTGTATTTTATTTGTTACCATTTTATACTTTTGTTTCGTTTATTTTGCATATTTATTTTCAACTTTGTTTCATATTTAAATGTCATTTCTTTTCTTTTCTTATGACTTACATATAAATTTTCAACTTAAATACTTATTGTGTTGTATTTTTATTCCTATTTTATTTTAACTTAAATTGTTTATTTTACTTTAATATTTATTGTTTTATATTAAATTTATAAATTCAAATTATTATTAACCATCAATTGTAATACTTATTATTATCAATTATTATTAAACCATTCATTTACAATTCATATCAAATGTATACACATATATATCTCTATATTTATTTTTAAAATCATTTATTTAAAATTTTATTTCCAATTTTAAATATATATTCACATATATACAAATTGTCAAATCCATATGACTTTATATATTTTCTAGTCGAATTCGGGGAAACTCGCTTTCATTTAAATCAATTTTACAATTTTAATTCAAAAATTTATTTAAATTATCAATTTAAATTAAATTAAAATTTAGGGTCGTTACGCTAATAGAAAAGAAAATTCTACTCGTAAGATGAAAAGAGCTTAAGTATAAAATTGAAGTAAATTAACTTAAGCTAATAGATGGAGGACAATTGAATTTAATTCAACTTAAACTAAGTTTAATGATATTGGATTGGTCTTAAATCAAGTGAAAATAAATTTTAATCGAAATAAAATTTGGTAAGTTATAGATAATATTTAATGGAATGAAATGCTTAAATAAATAATTGTAAACCATTTAAATTGTTAAGGAATTGAAATAATTTAGAGTCAATAAGAAAAATTGAATGGTTTTAAATGAAACGCAAATGAATGGATTGTAAATAAAATTGATTTTTAAATCAATTGGAATAATATGGGTTTGTTTAAAATTTAAAAAGGAATGGAATGTAAGCTTGTGAGTTGTTAACCATTCAGATTAAGTGAAACGATATGTGATTGGTTGAAAGCAATTAAAATTAATGTTGGATATTTAAATTGCTTATAAAGAGTGTTAATGTGCATTTCTTTTAGAGTTCATGTGTTTAACTATTGCAAATAAATGAAATGTTGTTAAATTTCATATGCATGACACTTACATGTTTAAATTGAGTAAGTAAAGGTACCAGGAAGCCGTTTGGCTGGATTTCGGACACGCTAATTGCTAAAATAATAAGCGGCTTGCTTATAAATGCTAAATAAGGTACGCCTACGCAATAAAAATAGGAAATATGAACTTTTTTTTATTTTTCCGACCTGGTGGGTCGATGTATATATATTTATATCTTTTGTCAAATTGCAAAAGCTCCTCCGTACAAAGGAGACTTTGCCAAAAGATTTCAGAAATTTTGGGAGTTAGAAAATTTTTGAAAATTTTGTTAACGACGAATGTTTTCAAATTGGAAATTGAAATAAATTTGAAAATGAAACTAATTTAAAGTAATGACATGAAGTAGTTATAAATGGAAAATAAAATTTCAAATATTCAGAGTTAAAGATAAATTAAATTCATATGGAAATGAAAGAATCAAATTGAATAGAAATAGATATCAACTAAAATGGTAAGGTGAAAATAAATATAAGAAACGTATAAAATGCTTATACTAACTTAAGAAAGGAATGGTGAATTCTTAAATGAAAAACTGATACTACAAATGTAATCTAAGTTAATATTTAAATGAATAGATATTGACATTTTGTAAGGAAGTTGATAAAATGTTTTGGGAATGTGATTGGATATTAGTGCTAAGCAGGATATGTAGGTATTATAAAAGGAAAAAGAGAATTGGTTTTGATTTCAAAAGATAAATTTGAATTGCTCGACAAAAGGGTATATATTTAAATTTCTATATGAAATTTGATTGGGATTTTGATCGAGCCACTTGGCGTTTTGTTTTCTTTTGGAATTTGGGAACCCGTAGAGGCATTTTGTAGTTGTACCGAGCTAGCCGCGCAAAGAAGATGCTGGCAAAAAATTTCGAAAATTTAGAGAGTTAGAAAAATTTTGAGAAAATTTTGATAATTCAAAATTTGGTTTTAAATTGAAACTTGAATGGTTAAACAAATAGTATAGTTTGAAAACTATGGGAGAGTTGAGAAGTTAATCAAAAATGATAATGGGTCTTCTATAAAAGATAGTTGATTAGATATTGATTTGTTGGGTTTTGAGGAAAAGTAAACGGGTATTGTACCATTCTTCCTAATTAGTAACTTCGGGGACGAAATTCTTTTAAGGGGGGAGGAATGTGACGAGCTGGAATTTTTGAGCATTTAAAATTTAGAATATTTAATTGATTGTAAATATTTAAAAGTTAATTTTAACTTGAATTCACATATCACCATTTATTCGGTAATTAAATTATTGAATTAAATAAGTTGAAGTTGGATAAAATGTTGAATCTCCAGTTTTAAGCCCGTTAAAAATAATTTGAAGGCTTATAAAATTTATAGTGATAATATTGAGGATAGTAGAAGTGTTAAAATTGAATTCGAAAGTGTTTTGTTAAGTTTTGAAATTATATGGTTTAAATTGAATTTAAAAATAGCCTTCCGAGGCATAGTCTCGAAATTCGACGAAACTAATTCTATATGATCCGTAATATTGAATTATTATCGGATTTCAAATTTCGTATTGATCGGAGTTGTTGTGTGAGCGTACGATAAGTAAACGCATTGAAAATGAAATATATATTTATTTATATAACCTAAGTCAACAAACATATATTCTTTCCCATCAGCTGTAATTCCTCTCAACATCAACTCTTAACCCTGTCCAAAGCACTGTACTCTAGCTTATGCTAGCATGCAATTATGTTTCTCTGTTTCCCCTTCAAAGGCCGACAACTTCTTTTATTTTAAACGCGTATTATCATTTCCCTTTCTTATCTCCTCAGATCGAGATTGAGAGCTCGAAAAACAAATGGCTGCTTCCCCTTTTTATTTCTAACCGAATCTAAAAAAAAGGTTTTTAATTTCAGGCCGAAGCCCATTCCTTCTAAACGAATTTTTTTCCCTAAATCAAAAATCAATCGAATGGCGAACGAAATGGGGGGCGAATCGAAGCCATGGCCGAGCTTCTTTTGTGGGGTTTCGTTTTCGAGTTCGTTAGACAGGGGGGCGTTCAAATCGAAGCGTCGTTCACCAATCGTCTTGTGACGAGTCGCGAATGGGCATTGTGGGGTCGACGTCGATCTTGGCTACTCGCGAAGGGGGTCGCTAGGGTTTTGATAGCGGCAAGTCAAGGCGATTCGCGATGCTGGGAGAAGGACAGAGGCGCACGTGCTCGCACGAGGAGCTGCAACGCGATCAACCGCGAGCTCGAGCGGCGACTTTTGCATGACTACCATGGCTAGGGTTTCTTTTCTCGGCTGTGAGGTATCGTCTTGATTTAATTTACTTTATTTAAATTTCTTTGTTTAGCTTAAATCAGAAATAAAAAATATAACAGAAGAGATTGTTGTTATATACGTTAAAGAAAAAGGAAAGAAAAAAATGTATAAGGACTTTAAATGCCAAAGAGTTTTATAAAAGCTGGATTTTTTTAATTTATAAATCAAAACATATATATAGTGTATTTTTGGAAATTAATTTAGCTAATTATTTGGTTGCTAAATTATTCTATTAAGCAGGTAATTAGTTTAAAATTAAATTTGTTTTTAAGACTTAATCATTGGTTAATCTAAAATTATCAACTGTTTCTGTTTATAGAAGGAGATTACTTTTATAAGTATATATATATATGTAGTTTCGAAAATAAAATAAATACACATTTTAAATCTACTATTTATTTTAAAATAATGTATTTAAGGTAATTCATTTGGTTAAATAACTTGTTTAATTATTTTAGTTATTAAGGGTACTATATTTATAGAATTTAGTTTTAAATAGATAGTTAATTAAATCTGTTAAAGAGAGGTTTATTTATTTAATTAACTTATCTAAATTATTTTAGTACTAAAGGTTATTTATTTTAGAAAAAAAATTACTTAACTAAATTAGTAGTTTAAAACCATATTGTTAGTTTAAATTAAACAAATAAGTAGTAATTAATTGTTCGATTAATTCAATGTTAATTATTCGTAAATTGCTACTCAAGGTCTAAACTGTGAGGAATTGTGAAGAAACAAGCTGGTTTGGGATAATGGGTTACAAACAAAATAAGGCGAGTTAATCTCACTCAGCTAAATTTAAATTTAAATTTAAAAAAATTTAATTTAAATAATTATTTGAATGGTTGAATTGATTGATGTGCTATAGTATGGTATATTTTGGAATTGGTATGTTATATTGTGCTAATGTCTGTGGATGCAGTGAAACAGGTTGGAGGGATCCAACTGGATCCCTCAACATTTATTTAAATTATTTAATACCCTTTGTTGTAATTATTTGATATTCTATGATGAAATATATTGGAATGTTGAATGCTATGGTTCGATTTGATATAATTGGGTATAATGAATTACTAAAAAAATATAAATTTGATTATGGAAAGGAAATAAAAGAAGTGAATTTGTAAGTAAAATAATTATAAAAAAAGTTGAATAAATTTAAGAATGAACTGGAAAGGAAATTTTTGAATAAACAGAAAGTTAACGAATTTTAAATTTCAATATTAACATTTAAAAGAACAAAACATTTATTTAATATTTAAGATTTAAGTTATTGAAAAGAATAAAGAAGAAATTGGAAAAAAACTGAAAATTTGTAGATTTCAGCTAAAAGATTTAAAATCAAATGGAAAATAATAACAATAATAATTAAGTCCATAATTAATGAATTTTGAAATGAATTGAATAATTAAAGAAATTTATTTCAAATGGAATAAATTGGAAATCAATTTGGGAAATCGATTTAAGTGATTGAAGTTGGAATTCTCCCTGGATAACCAAGTACGTTTTCAAAATAAATTTTTAAATATAATTTAGAAGTTTTAAAGTTGTTCTAAAAAGGTATGTTTTAGAAAAAATTATTATTTCTAACTTTTAAATTCTAAAGTAAGTATTTTCTTTTAGTCTATTATAACAGTAATTATTTAAAGAGTGACTTAGTATCTTGTTTTTAAAAGTGAAATCTAGTTTTATATTTTATTAAGTGACCTTATTTTCAAATATTCATATAGTATGTATTTTTAACAAATTATTGAAGTATTTTAACTTAAATGTTTTAAAGTATATTTCGAAGTAAAGTGTTTTTAATTATTTTAAAAATCTAGTTTTGTGCTTGGTAATTTCAGTGGAGATAGAAAATATTTGGGAAAGTTTATCCTAGAAAAGAAAGAATGGTTTGAAACTGTTTTCAAAGGGTTGAAAATAGAAATATATCTTGTAAAGATTTTTTTTTGAGGTTAATAAATAAGTTGAGAAATTATTTATTGTTGGATGGTTGTTTGTTAATATTAATTGATAGTTAAATCACCGACTATCAATATTGGACAAAATGCGTTGATCGTTTCGAAGAGACCGGGATCGAGATTTATTTCTCGAAAAACCACTTCGATCCGGTTTGTACGTTTCGTGGAAACGAGTTTGGATTCGAAGATGAAGCAGTGAAGCGCAAGGGCTAGTCGCTACTAATCCTGAGGATATTTCCAAAATGGATGTAGTGGGAGTAGTGCCTTCGGTTCCGTTCGAACCCGGGACGGACTTGTATGGATGAATGCTTCGGGACATCGTCAGGTGGACGATGGGCATTTTAAGGGATATGTTCTAAAAAGGTAACGCTTAGCCTCAAGCCTCATCAACCGGGAATGACTGAAAATCAGGGGTTATGCAGCAAGGCTAGATGGGTAGAACCCAAGCAGGGTGATGTCATTCCTATCTAGATGTCCCTTTTTATTTGGCTTAGTGGGCGGTTGCCGATTCCAACCGCGGGGTGATCTCACTCGGAATTATCCAGTAAGGGGTAGTCCCGGTCTTGTGTTGCGGAGGAGCGGATGTACTCCTTGGTACTGTGATCTAGGCCACGTACTGTGATAGGTGGTACCCCAGTGTCTAGTCATTAGTTGGAAATCCATTCTCCCTACGAGCCTTGTACGAGTTTTGTTTGTATTACCCACTCTGTGGCTAGTAGCTGGAATTTAATCATGTAACAATTTTGGCTATTTTATAAGTATTTGTATAAAGACCCTATTATAATATCAAAGGATTTCTATAAAAAGTGTTTTGGCTATCGTAAGGTAAAATCCCGACATGTTTATTTGTGGCGTGGTCTTACGAGATGCTTTTGTTTTCAAAAGGATTTTTGAAACTTTAATAATAAACTGAGTGTGATTTTCTCACGCTGGTATTCCAGACTGACTCGGGTGTTATTTAACTGTAATGCTTGGGTCAGACCGAGTATTATAGGATACAGGATATGATGCTGTAGAGCTCAGGAGACGATCTGGATGACGATACGTACTGTCGTACTTGTTTATATATATATTCCGCTGTATTGAGTTGCTGTGTATCCAGTTGTATGTTATTGATGTTGAGCTGAGATTGATGTACTCTGATGATGTATATATAAACTGATTTATTTGATCTTTGAGTAAAGGTTATTTATTGTCTATTATATTTTATTCCGGTGCGATGGTTAGGTTCTGCTGTTGATTTTTATTTTCTTCTTCTACCTCTTTTTCTTTAACCCAAATGGTTCGTATTTGTGTACAACTTGAGTTGATTTAGGTAGATTAATGTTGACTCAAGGGGTACGGATTTGCAGGCTGTTACATTCAGCTTCTGTACTAGATCTTGAAATTGTTGATTGTTTCTCTGAACACCATGACACTGGTTCTTCTCTAAGTATATATAGCATCCAAAAGTTGATCTTCGATCATCTGGATTGGTTACCCAATATACATATGTAAAACCAAATAAATTGAGATTAGTACAGGCCATCAAAATTAAACCATGATTTATTGTCCCCTTTAGATATCTCAAAATCCTCTTTACAGCCTTTCAATGTTCCTCAAGAGGATTGTTAACCCAAAAAATGGATCAACACCTGAATTCAGTATGAAAGCATCAGCCCTGTTTATCAAGGCAAATAAAATAGAAAAAGCAATTGTATATCGTAGAAAAAGTAAAGAAACAAGAATATTTTTTTAGAGGTTCGGATGTTAATGAAGCATACATCCATTTTATAACTTTCTATAACTGACTGTTGTTACAAGTGGAATCAGATTACAATATGATTGAGTATTCTAAGTTAGATCAAGTCACGAGTGCAAAAATTTACAAGAGAATCATAATGAACTCTTAGATGACTATTATGTGGGAGAAAAAGAGTGAAGAATAATTTCTGCAAAGTTCCAGCAGCTAGTCCAGAAGATCTTCTTTATGTTGCAGATAGTGAGTATTTATAGGGATTGGAGAGCTTTGGTCAGGACGCTTTGCCATAAGTTTATACTTGATGATAAGAAGATGCTCCAAAAATTTCACGGTGAACCTATTTAACCTGATGGATCGCTAGCGACCCATTAGGCATGGGTCGCTAGCGATCCATGTAGTTAAAGTATTTTTAGATTATTTCACTTGGATTGCGCTCCTTGCCTTATGTAGATGCTCTCTATGTAATTTCATAATTAGTTGCCTTGTTTTGATGGTGATTCATGCACAAGTTGCATTGAACGATAACTGGAATAAGGTGAATGTTCACTTCTCGAACTAGTTGCTTGGAAAATCATGAAACTTGGCAAACATCCTTAGAAATGATATTGGTTCATGATGCAAGAAGTTTGGAGGATCCATGAGCAGTCTTTATGGATCGCTAGGGATCCATCCCCTTTGCCTATTTTTGCATCTTTCCTCTTGGGTCACTCTTAGCTTCTTATTTTGGTCTTTTGCTTGATTCTTAAGTTGTTTTGACTTGACGTATGTGTTCTAGCTCCCGTTGAATTTCGTCGGGTTAAAAATCCGGTTAACATTTACCCCCCGGGGTATGCCTTCATGGGAAACAAGGTGTGCTCTGGAAGTAACTGCTTTTGAGTTCCTATTTCATGACGTGTTGAGGATATCATGCGAGTTCGGCTTTGGCTATTCAGTAGTTTGTTGAGTTTCAATGTGAACTGTCGTTGTTTGTAACGATAAATCAATTTCAATCCTCAACTTTTCAAATGCTTGCAAACAACACATAGATGATAATTGGTGAGTTTGGAGAAAATCAATTGCAACTTGATGGATCGCTAGCGATCCATAATCCATGGATCACTAGCGATCCAAGGACTTAGCAAAATTTTCCATTCAATCTCCTATTTAACTTTGTTCAGGCTGACCTTTCATCATTTCACCCTTTTCCATGCGAACCAGCTAATCTCCCTACGACACGAGCTAAACACGATCAAAATCTAAGCTTGCTCACGCCATCGTCGATCTCCACTGCAGAAGCTTCCTACTACCGACCTCGCTTAACTTCTCCATCAACTTGAGCCACGCCTTAACGCTTGAAACGTCGCTTGCCTGAATCGTTGTCGAGCTTGCCCACTTTGGATCGCCAGCAACTTGAAATTGACCGTGTTTACCTTCTGACTTGAGGTTGGTGATGTGGATTTCGACGTAGTATCAACGATTGGTGATGAAGTTATGTTAGTAACGGATGTAGTGGAAAATTCAAGTTGATTGTGACTTTGTGAAAGAAGATAATAAATCAAGTCTTGAATTCTTCACAGAACGAAGCTAGGGTTTTGCTATGGTGCTTGAGATGTTTTGCTATCTTCATCCACAAAGTCAGAATTAACTTGCACTAAGTTACGCCGTTGATCCCAGCACAACATCTTATAGATTGGTTTTGGTTTTTTTGGGAGGTGATAATAGCTTAGGGTAGCGTCTTATATGCAGCTCATGCTGTTATCACTTTCCAAAGAACTGAAATCGACTTATGCTGAGAATTCTCTACTCAGATTGGACGCATTGATCTATAGTTGCTCGCTTTGGATTGGTCCTGTCATTGTACAATTAGTGTACCTGGATAAGAAGAGCTTTCCATGTTGCTTCGGATAGAGAATCCGTTATCGATCGTTGATCGGTAACGGGTAAGTGTAAGAGGAATAACTTTAATGAATGATTCGAATATCTTTTTCCTTTCTTCGCTGCGAGTGAACTATCTACACAAGATAGAGCATTTGTAGTGTTTAGGACACCAAGCACATCTTACATAGATAACTCACTACACTTGCCCCATTCAACGCTTGAAATCTGATGAGTCGGCATAAATCAATATTTTTTCAAAATTCAGGTGTTAAGCGTAAGAGGACTTCTAGTTATAAATAGAGTTACTTGACAGCGTTAGATTTCTGTTGTGTAGAATGAAGCATCTGTCATTCCATCGTAGATCTAGTGGAGGAAGTCGGTACTCTCGGAAGCCGAATTGACATTAATTATTCCTTCACAAATAGTTCCAGCAGCGCCTAATTCTTTGGCACCACCGGGTGAATACGGTCAGTTGGCTCCAATTAGTCCAGTTATTGACTGAACTCCTCCGAACTTTAGAGTTTCATTCAACTCTAGAGAGAGCTTCCATTATAATTTCTGCTAAAGTTCCGCATAACATTTGTTTACAGCATGGCATTCCAGATGATGTATTCCTTCCACTAGAAAATGAGTTTTCACACATACCACTATCGGGTTACATCATTTGCCATTGGTACATGCGCTTAAATGGAGCGGTGCCCCCCTTTAATCATTTTTTGAGAATGACTCTTCTAAATTTGGAAATTGCTCCTTTTTAAATTCATCTCAATGGATACGCGATTTTGACTTGTCTTCATGTTTTGTTTACGTGGACATTCAATTGTTCCCTAAGCTTTGATGAGCTGAGATATTTCTCTCATTCAATAAAAGGGACGAATTTCTGTCTCTTGTGATCATCGAGGCTCAAAAAAATCGCAAAATTGTGCGGCAGCTTCAAAGTAATTTGTCCCGATTCAAGACCCAATAATTTTTCATTAGGTGTCCTCAGGGAGTTAATCGCCTTTGGAGGACAATGGGAAAGTCTTCACTTTTACTCATTGAGATTTAATACGACGGTGCAGGATTTTTAATTGACTGAAAACTCCTTGCAGTTATTTTGAGGCCAAACAAAGATCCATCACTTGATCCCATCTTTCATACATTGAAAGCCATAGATGTTAGAGAGAGATTGGTCAAATTTTTAATAACGGACAAGAATTTTCTTCGGTATGGGTTGCTGCATCCCAGGAGATGTGTCGCTAAAGTCCCATCCCTCACCCGTTCTAGGACTCAAACACGCTCCATATTTTCATCGCACAATTCCGAAGAGAGTGGCCCACCAGGAGGAGAGGGTCCATCCGGTGGATCAACTGAGGAAACTCAAGAAGGAAAAGGAATTACGACCGGGACCAGTAGGGTGTCCTTAATCACGGAGAGGGGGAAGAGGAGTTCAAACAGTGAGAAGGCAAGGCCACGGAAAAGGAGGAAGGTGAAATTGAAAGCTTGATTAGCTATGATTCCTCTTCTAACGATTAAGAATTTGATGCAAGTTCCAATGATGGAAAAGTCTGAATCATGTGACGAAACTTCGAGAATGAGACCCATTCTCCTGGACTTGCCTCCTTAAAAGATTACTACTAAAGATGCTTCTCTAGTGGTCGAATGTCCTCTTTGAGAAACCAATGTCAACTTTGGAGACTTGAGCAACGTTTATGTGGACATTGGCGAACTAATGGGGGATGATTTTGAGTTCGAGGGATTGTCTTCTCACCCTGGACATGCTGCGTCTAGAGTTAGCTTATCTCCTACTGTAGTTGCTTCCTGATCTGGTTTGTGAAATCCTTTTAGGCCTCCTATGACACATCACACATTTCTATAGGATCACATACACTTACATATGCATTATTTGAGTTCATTTTCTGTAGCTAAAGTTCTTCATTTATTTTTATATCGGGTACTATAGGAGGTCGTGGACTTTATGAGGATCTTGAACAATTTACAGATGCATAACGCAGGTCAAGACGGACTACAAGCCGCCATCAGCCTCGAGAAATTGAGAAAGAATAGAGAAGACGGAAATATCAGGAAGCCGAAATTCATCATCGGGATGACAAGGACCGAGGCAGAGTTTATAGGAGTGGTTACGAGAAGTGGAAAATGCCTGATCATCGGGAAGAGACATCCAATAAATCGAAGGTAGATTATAGTTCTCATCCTTTCGAGCACCAAGCATTTTCCCTGGCTCTAATCTCTACTGGAATTAAAGTTCTGACTTCTACTATAAGTCTCTCCATCAACCCAGACTCCTTTAACTCATGTAGTGCCTACTTCTGGTTCTTCATGCCTCCGTGGGAGGCTAGCTTATATTCTCCCATATGGTCCCCCTAAGCTTGAAGCCACGCTCCCCGAATGGTTTCTGAAGGGAGTTAAATTTGATCATGACCTACGTCTGATCCGTAAGGATTCTTATATGCCCCTTCTCTAAGAAATTCAAAGTGATTAGGATCAAGGTGAAGGATGGGAGAAATTATGTAAGCAGCCAGCGGACACAAACCGTAATAACTACTAAGAGATCCTTTTCTTCAAGTCGGAAAAGGATGATTATGAGAGGATGTTAACGGAACGTAATGTTAGAATTGAGCAATTTACAAAGGAGTGGGATGCTGCCATTCGAGAGAGTAAGAGCAACGTTATTTTGCTGAAGGAATTAAAAGAGGCCCACACAAAAATTAAGATCATGTTCAGAGACGAAATTATGAAGGCCAATGCTAATGAGATTAAGTTAAAAAAAGGAGCTTGAAATTCAAGAAGAGATCATCAAAGCTCAGAAGAGAACTATTGCTGGTCATGACGAAGCCATCGAAGCTCATAAAAAGACAATTGCTGATTATGCAGGAATGGTAGAATCCCATGACAAGATCATTTCTGACTAGGCTCGAATGATTGCTTCGCTTCAGGAAAGAGTCGCGTAACTTAACATTGAAAAGACCAAAGTTGAAGTTGAGAAGGCAGCTACAGACTACTTGGAGCTGTAGGATACCTTCGAAAGGAAGATGGAGAAGATGGATGACACTATCTTGAATTTCTACATCAATTCCCTACTGCATCAGGGCAGCCTCGGCTATTTGGGCCCTATATTCCTGCATACTCTTGTTGTGATTTGGGAAGAAGTTCTGGACCGTTTCTGAGAAGATAGGGATGTGTACACCGAGCAGGAGTTGGACGACGCTTATCTCAACGAAGAGTCGAAGAGGGCTTTGGTAGAGGGCCGAGAGATTATTCGAATTAAGACGGAGCGACAGGCTACCAATGCTACTGCAACTGCTAAAGCACTATCAGAGCCTTTCAGTTTCGGGCCTTGCGAATCATCAAAGAAGCACCATGATCAGTCAGGAATTATTTCGAGTTCATCCAGTACTGCTTTGTTGTCCACCCCTTCAGTAGCTGTCTCTGAAGCCTTTGGTAGTCCTAGAGCTTCACCGAAGATCATGCTACCATCCAAAGAAGGAGACAGCGGGGATTATGAGGTTGAAATTCTAGATCACATTTTTGATGCAGGCAACCTTCTTGTTTCTCCTGAGTTTGAGAATTTTCTGCTCACGTGGCAAGAACAGTACGAATTAAATGCTTTCATATTTTATTTTATAGGTTTTTCTTCTTTGCCTATCGAACTGCCGGTTTCTTCGGTCCCGGGGCTTACTGCTATTTCGACTGTTTCAACACTTGTTATGTAGTTGCTTCGATCACCATGCCCATGTCTAGTTCACAACCAGGGCCGGAGCCTGAGAAGATTGCTGCATTACATGGCTTGGACGACCCTTCTGTATCTCTATTAGGCGATTTAGTAGTAACTAATTATACTCAAGAGCAGACAGACCAAGCTAGCCAGCCAAGTACAACTGAACAACAGATGGTGCCACTTAAAAAAGAAAAAATTGACGAACGAAAATCTTCGAGGAGCTCTCGCAAGTGCAAAACCGAGGGGGTCTTCCAAGAGGGCCGAAGAACAAGAAGGTGAAATGGACACGAAGCCTATAATTGATATCTCCGGTAGTGATATGATTCTCGATGGGAAAGCTGAGGGAAAGAAGAAACTTCCGACTAAATGTGGGAAAGGAAGTGGTGGCAAGAAGCACTGACGAGCTCGAGTAACCATGGAGTCAGATTTTGTAATATTCAGATTTGTTTGACACGTATTTTGTACAAATGCAGAGTCAGCACTTATTACCTTTGTTATTTTAGCATCTGTACTTTTGTTTTTGTTGGCCGGTATTATGTGGGTACAGCCACCACATTTTGATTTTGTACGGAAATGTTTTAAGCAATGAATCTACTGCCATCTCCTTCGTGTTCTTTCTTATTTATCATGTACTTAGCTTGTTTTTATGCCACTTTGTGTTCTTTCGTATTAACCACGTACTTAGCTTGCTTATTCCTATGATTTCACACATTATGTATGCAATTTTTCAGTTTTGTTTAGTCCTACGATTACTATCAAAATTATTTGTTTGGAGTACCGTGAAGTATTTGTTGTTTTGGTTGAGTGTTGGTGTGTGCACCCCTAGTTCACGGGATTGTTCACTTCAATACTTGATACGAGATTGGGTTCACTTGATGGCCTTTCCGATGCCCCCAGTCAAGTCCATATTGCAACTCCTATCTTCGGGAATTTCTGGCTTAAGATATTCGTGAAACTTTTTAGTGGCCTCACTGCGAGTAACTTACATAATTAAGTGATTTTCTTACTTAAGTGGTTTATGTGCTTAAGTGGTCGGTGATGCCAAAGCAACACCGATTACTTGGTTACTTGTTAAGTGATTTTGTTGCGATGCTAACATTCAGGCTATCGAGCACATGTATCACCCCTTGGAGTGCTATTTTCTTGGCTTCGAGGGCAGTATGCGATTTTTTTTTTCAATATGAGAATTCCTTGTTTTTGGATGCAACTTTGCCGACTCAAGTAGTAGTGTGTGGCTGACGAAATGCCATGGGATTAAGACTTACATAGTCGTAGTTTTGCGAGCCAAGAAGCTATGTGCGGCTTACTAGAAGCGCGACTTAAGTAATTATATTTTCTTGGGCATGATTCCATAACCCGAGAGGTGGTACATGGCTTACGAAATGTGTGGCTTTGATTTGGGCCTTCCTAGTGTCGTCAAGCAATACTAGTTCTTAGAAGGCAGGGATCGAGTTTCGTCGACCCACGGTTTGAGTCGATTTGCTTCCATCGACTCAACGGGTAGATGGGGCGTTCTTGAGCATGGTTCGATTATGTTAAGCAGTGATTGAATGGTTTTGAGTCGATTTGACCCCATCGACTCAACAGGTTACTTTTGTGAACACAGTTTTATTGGTTCGAAAAGAAAAGCAATATCATCAATAAAAGTTTGGCAAGTTCCGTCCATCTACAATACCTCCAGTATTCCAAGATGGTTTATTTGCAAAAAATAGGAAATACATAAGATAGTCCTAGATAAAGTAACGATGCAGTGATTTGCTACACCATGCTCGGGTAATTTGGGTTCCATCAATGGTTGTTAGCTTGAATGTGTCATCCCTTAGCTTCTGACTGATCACATAGGGCCCTTCACAGCTTGGTCCGAATGCTGCTGGTATAAGGTAGACTCATTTGAGGACAAGATCTCCTACTTCGAAAGTACGGTTATAGACTTTGGAATTGAAATATCATGCGACTCTTTTCTGGTGAGCATCAGTCTAACTCGGCTTCTTCCCTCTTTCATCGACCATATCGAGTGACTCGGGTAGGAGCTACTCGTTTCGCCTTTGACTGAAGTTTTACCTTCGATGAGAGGGAATTCTAGCTTGACTAGGGTTATTGCTTCTGAACCATATGTCAGGGCGAACAGGGAGTTCCCGATTATAGATTTATGCATTGTCCTGTAAGCCCATGGCATGAGTGGAAGTTCATCAACTCAATAACCTTTAGCCTTAGTTAGCCGCTTTTTGATGGTGGACTAATGATCTTGTTCACTACTTCCACTTTTCGGTTTGTTTGTGGATGTACAATAGCAAAAATGCTTTTCTCGATTCGGAAGGGTTTGTAAAAGTCTTTAAACTCAAAGCTTTCGAATTGAGTCCTATTATCCGTGATGATTTTTTATGACACTCCAAACCTATAAATAATGTTTTTAGTGACAAAATTAATAACTTTCTTTGTGGTAATAATGGCTAATGGTTCAGCTTCGGCTCATTTGGTGAAGTGGTCAACAATAACGATAGTATATTTGGCTCCTCCTTTGGCCATTGGTAATACGCCAATCAAATTGATTCCCAAGATCATGAATGACCACGGGCTGACCATCTGGGTCAACTCTGTCGAAGGAGTTCTTTTGATCTTACCAAGTCTTTGGCATTGGTCATACCATCTGGCATAATCTACTGAATCGTAGTTTACTGTTGGCAAAAAATACCCATGTCGGAGAACTTGATCTGCAAGGGTTTGCCTCCCAGTGTAATCTCCACAGTCGCTTTCATGAACTTCCCTGAGGATTCTTTGAGATTTGTCGTTGGTCACACACCTGAGCAAGGGGGTAGAGAATCCCCTTCGGTAGAGCATCCCATCCTATACTACAAACCGTGGTGTCTTTTGTTAATTCTTGTATGCTTGGAGTGTTCCTCTGAGCAGGTAGTCCTTGATCAGTGTCATCTACATTTCTGGTTCTTCGGTTATTACAAAAATCCAATTGATATCCTCTCGCTTATACTTGGAGCGGTCAGAGTTTCAACTGGGACTAGCCCCAATGACCGAGCTTCTTCGAAACTAGCCAGTTTGGCTAGATAATCCACCTTCATGTTTTATTCTCCTGCGATATGAGTTATGGTGTAACGTTTGATGTCATTTAGCAATTCCTGCACTTTAGATAGATAAGGGGTGAGGTTCTCTCCCTGATCTTGGAATTCGCCTTTCACCGGGCTGACGGCTAGTTAAGAATCGCTATAGATGTGTACAGATTTTATAATTAGCTCCTTCACAACTTTCAGCCCAACTGTCAATGCTTTGTATTCCACTTTGTTATTTGTTGTAGGGAATTCCAAGCATAAGGCATAGCAAAAGGAACAACTTCCAACATGTCTCCACTTTAGGGTTAATTTCTTCTTCATTATCTCATATCGTAAAATCAGCAATGAAGTCTGCCAGCGCCTACTCATTGATCGCCCATCGAGAATGGTCGGTAATTTCATATTCTCTCAATTCTATGTTCTATTTGATAAGCCGTCCAGTAGTCTTGGCGTGGTACAACACTTGCTTCAAGGGTGTATTTGTTAGTACTTTCATCGGGTCTGCCTGGAAGTATGGTCGTAACTTTTGGGATGCAATCAAGAGGCAATATGCTTGTTTTTCCAATTTTGGAAAGTTCTTCTCGGCTACAGTAAATCATTTACTAATATAATATATGGGACGTTGGACCATGGCTTCTTTTTGTATGAGCGCATCACTGAATGCATGGGGTGAGATGGCTAAGTAGATGCACAAGTCTTCTCCGTCTACCAGCTTGGATAGGATTGGCAGAGTTTCCATATGTCGTAGCAGCTCTTTGAATGCAATTTGACATGCCTGATTCCATTCGAAGTTCTTCTTTCCCTTCTTTAGCACCTCTAAGAATGGTATACATTTGTCGATTGCTTTTGAGATGAACGGGTTTAGTGCTACAACTTTTCTATTCAAGCTTTGTAACTCCTTGTTCCTTGGTGCCTCGACTTTCGTAAAGCAGTAATTTGTACGGGATTTTCTTCGATGCCTCGGGCGCTTACAATGAATCCCAAGAACTTTCCAAAGGCTACCCTGAAGTGACATTTAAGTAGATTGAGTTTCATTTCATATTTGCGTAATATTTCAAACATTTCGGCAAGGTTGTCCAAGTGATTAGTAGCTATGCATGATTTATCCAACATATCATCTACATAGACTGTCATAATTTTTCGATCTAATGCTTGAACATGGTGTTCAATAGTCATTGGTAGGTGGCCCAGCATTCTTTAAGCCGTGGCATCACTTTGTAGCAGTATAATCCAATGTCAATAATGAAATTGGTGTGTTCTTGGTCAAGTTCGTGCATCATGATCTGGTTGTATCCCAAGTAAGTGTCCATAAATGATAGCAATTCATGTACAGATGTCTCGTCCATAAGCTGATCGATTCTAGGCAGAGGAAAGCTATCTTTCAAGTAAGCTTTGTTTAGGTCCGAGGAGTCAATACAAATTCGCCATTTCCTATTAGACTTCTTAACCGAGACCAGGTTAGATATCCATTCGGGGTAGGTTGCATCGCGGATAAAACAATTCGCCATCAGCTTATCCACTTCTTCTCTTAGCTCTTTGGATCGTTTGGGTCCCAAGCTGCGCCTCTTTTGCTTCATTAGTGTATACTTGGGACCAATGTTAATTGCGTGGCATGCAATCTCCGGCAAAACTCCACACATATCGAAATGTGTCCAAGTGAATACGTTCAGGTTGGTACGAAAAATTTGATGGGTTCCAATCACATCTTGTTCAAAGATGTGATCCAATTTTCATGACCCGTGTTAGGTCATTCATATCGATTGGAACAAAAACTGTTAATTCTACTGGTGCTGCCCGTTCCTCCCCTAAACTCTTCTTTCTAGGTTCCAAAACTTTGTTGAGTCGGCCACTATCCCCAAGCAAGGGGCGGCTCTTTAGTTACTATTTAGTAGGTTCATGAATGTGAAGAGTTCACCCCACGTTCTTCCCTTTTTCTTTTCTTTTAGACTCACGTAGTTCGGCAATATAGCGTTCTCTAACGACACTTTGGTCTCCTTTGATCACCTCAACTCCATTCTTTACGGAAATTTCATGGTTAGACACCACTGAGCTAGGGCAGTCATGCAATCTGCCAAAGCAGGTCGTTCCAAGAAAGCATTGTAGGTGGATATTTCATCTATAATCACAAAGTTCTAGACAGGAATGACTCTTCAGTCGCCTTTCTTAAGTTCTATGGGTAAATCAATTGTTCCGACGGGTTTCATTAGTTCTCCAGTGAATCCCTGGATCTTTGTTGGGCAAGCGGACACGTCATTCATATTGATCTTCATCTGATCAAATGTGTGTTCGAAGAGGATATTTACCGAGCTGCCACTATCCACCAATACTTATCGGACAATGACTGGTCCGATGCTTACCGCCACGACCAGAGGGTCGAGGATCGGAGCGTCTACTCCTTCAATGTCTCCATTTTGGAATACTATGTCATCGTTTAGGATTCTTTGCCGCTTGGCAGGAGTTCCGTCTTGGATCGAGAAGCACAAATATTTCGAAGCGTGTCTTAATGAGCTTACATATGGCTTCATTTCTCCCCGACACTTTCGCATGGGATGAGGTCTTCTAGATATTGTTCGGATAATGAGTCTCTGATCAGTCTGCCTGGATCCCTCTTTGCTAGTTCCAGCTTGGTTTCTCCAGTCTCTAAGATCTTGGGGTGCTGTGAGCTAGTTAAGATTTTGTGGTTTCCTCACATAATGCTAGAGCTTGTTTTTCCAAGTCAGCTCTTCAATCAGGTCCTTCAAATGATGGCACTCATTTGTGTTGTGACCATGTGTTTCTTGGAAGCGGCATTATTTCCTGAAATGCTTTTGCTATTCAGTTGCTTTCTTTTTGTGTGGCTTCTTGTACTCATCCATCCCTTGTGTCGCAAGGTAGATATTTTCTGAAGTATCATTGAGTGGGATGTAGTCTTCGTGCTTCAATCCTTTACGTCGCTTGTTACCTCCGTTTTGCTTATTGGAATTCTAGTTCTTCCTTTTCTAATTCCCATCCTTTCTTGCATTCCCTACTATGGTCCTAGAGATATTTGAATCTTGGTTAACTGCCATACCATTCTGGCTAACGTTGCTCACTTGTAGATTAGCAGGTTTTCCTTCCAGCTCCTCTACCTCTTCTAATCTTAAGTACTGGCTTGTCTTTCGGTTCAAATTCTTCCTAGTGGTAGTTGTTTCATTTTGATGCGTTTTTCAAATTCAGAGTCAGGATGGATAGCATGAACCACGGTCATAAAGACCATATCTTCATTGGGTTACTTACTTTAGCCACCATGGTGTTGAAATGACTCATAAAGGATTTTATGGATCATTTCGTCCTTGGAATAGGCGAGATAAGGACATCACATCTTTTGGTTGTGCCATATGAAGCCTAAACTGACCAAGAAATGTTATTGCTAATTCATTGAAAGTGGAGATAGATCTTTATCGAAGCTTGGTGAACCATATGGAAGAGATCCTATCTGGGAAGAATGGAAAACATCTACATCGAAGATCATTTGAAGTGTTTAGCTCCGTCCGTGTACCAACTGACTTGTACAAGTGAGGTTTCAGGTCTCTACTTCCATCGAAAGACGGAATAGTCGGTATAACTTTTCAGGGTACCGTTCATTTAGAATATCATCAATAAAGGGAGTCCGGCTTAGAGCTGATCCATATTCATGATCTCTTCTATCCTTACTTTTGTCCACTAGACGCTTAATCATGTCTGTGATATATGCCTCGGATGTTTGGTAGTCCATGGGTTGGCTGACAGTGACTATACCAAGTGCTTGATTTTGCAAATGATCTTGGAAGCCGGCTGAAGCCTTGACTCTCTTTCTTCGGTAGAGCCACTCCCTCGAAGTTGCATCGACCTGGAATTGGTCGGATAGGCGTAGTTTGGATCTCCATGCTGCTATCGAGTGCATTAATGTTTCTTTTCCACTTGTCACCGTCAAGTTGCTTACCATCTTCTGAGTTGGAGAGATTTAATTCTATATCTTCCCGTGGGGTTTTCACCTCTAGATTCAAGTTCATAAAGGGTGCTTTTGCAATGGGTGGAGTGTTAACGTTTTCTTCCATCATGATTCTTGGAGCTCCACCCACCACTTCCTTTCACTTTTGCCTTCTATTTCTTCCGTTCAAGCCAAAAACAGAAGAACGCTTTTACTCCATAGTAGCCACGGCTTCAGGCACCATTCTGGGAATAGTTAGTGATTTGAGTGCTAAAAGAGCAACTATCTTTTTGATAAGAGTCTTTTGATTGTTTGCCATTTTCTGGTTAAATTTCATCAACCATCTTATTCAGTTCTTCCTTGCTCACAACTTCATGCTATATGGAGGATCTTGGAACCTGATCTCCAAAGTTAGCTCCTTACAGCAGGTTGTTGGGTTTGTTAACTTCAATCTGCTGAGGGTTTGTTTCTTCTCCAGCAATGGTAGCTCCTATGGATCTTTCGAAGGCATTTATATTTCTTCCTTATGCCATGATTCTCAACAGCAAATCTTCTAAGCAAAGATTGATGATCTAACTTCTGAACCTATCTGATCCAAAGTAGATAGCTAGATCTAAGCCTGAGTTGGTTTCTCAGTGAAAGAACCAAAATATTAACCCAAAAAATGGATCAACATCCTGGATTCAGTGTGAAAGGATCAGTCATGTATGTCAAGGAAAATAAAATAGAAAAAATTGTAGATCACAGAAAAAGTAAAGAAACAAAAAGATTTTTATAGTGGTTTAGTCGTTAATGAAGCCTATATCCCTTCATAACTTTCTATTAACTAACTACTGTTACAAGTGGAATCAAATTACAATATGATTAAATCTCCTAAGTTAGATCAAGTCACAAGTGCAAGAGTTCACTGGTTAATTACAATGAACCCTTAGATGAATATTGCGTTGGAGAAGAAGAGTGAAGAATAGTTTCTACAGAGTTCCAACAGCCAGTCCAAAAGATCCTCTTTACATTGCAGATTTGTGAGTATTTATAATGATTGAAGAGCTATTAGGCCAGGCCTCTTTACCAGAAGACTATATTTGATGATAGAAAGATGCTCCAAAAATTTCACGGTGAAACGATTTAACCTAATGGATCGCTACAACCCATTGGCATAGATCGCTAGTGACCCATGTAGTTGAAGTATTTTTGAATCCTTTCACTCGGATTGCGCTCCTTGCCTTATGTAGATGCTTTCCATGTAATTTTATAACTAGTTGCTTTCCATGTAATTTTATAACTAGTTGTCTTGTTTTGATGGTGATTCATGTATAGATTGCATTGAACAATGACTGAAATCAAATGAACGCTCACTTCTTGAACTAGCTTGCTTGGAATATCATGAAACTTGGCAGATATCCTTAGAAAAGATATGTGAGATACAAGAAGTTTGGAGGATCCATAAGCAATCCTTACGGATCGCTAGTGATCCATAGGTGATGGACCGATAGCGATCCATCCCATTAGCCTATTTTTGCATCTTTCCTTTTGGGTCTCTCTTAACTTCTTCTTCTGGTCCTTTTAGTTGATTCTTGAGGTTTTTTGACTTAACGTAGGAGTTCTAGCTCTCGTTGAATTCCAACGGGATAAAAACCCGGTTAACAAAGATTTTGCATAAATTGGATGACATTATTTATATTGTATGCAATCTCTGGCCTTGTAATTGTTAAATACTACAATGCTCCGATAGTACGTCTATACTGCTTGTATTTTGTGATAAGATCTCCTTTGCCTTTTGATAAATAAAGATTGGTTATCATTGGTGTAGGCAGACCGTTTGCTTGATCCATTTTTGTTCTGATAAGAATTTTAGAGATATATGTCTTTTGATTTTGCTGAATTTCAAAGTTTGATGTTCTGCTAACTTCTATTCCAAGGAAGTAATTTAAGTCACCAAAATCTTTGATAGAGAACTCCATATCTAATTACTAAATAAGATTGTTGATTCAATATTGCCGCTTCCTGTAATGATGAAATTATCTACATATACTAGCACATATGTCATTGTACCTTTACTAAATTTATAAAAATAGGGAATTATCCGATTTGGGGGATTGTAGCCAAGTCTGATCAATGTAGCCTTTGTTTCCCAAACCATACTCTCGGTGCTTATTTGAGACCATAAATTGATTTGTTTAGTTTACAAACTAATTCTGCATTTCCTGATTATTTGTATCCATCTGACAGTTCCATATATACTTCTTCTTTAAGTACTCAATTTAGAAATGCATTGTTTACTCTAGTTGCCTTATCATCCAATTCTTATGTAATGCAATTGTGAGAATAATTCTAATTGATGTTGGATTTACTACCGATGAAAATGTATCATTGAAGTCAAAACCTTGTTGTAGAGAAAATCATTTTGCTACAAGTTTGGCTTTATATTTTGATATAGTTCCATTTGCATTCTTCTTTAATCCGTTTGTCCATTTGCAACTAATAATATTCTTATGATTTGGTAAAGGTATGAGATTCTAATTATTGCTTTTCATAAGTGCATTATATTCATAGTTGCTTTCCACTTTCCACTTTGCATAGCTTACTGAAAATTGCATGGTTCCTCGGTATCTATATTTGCAGTGCACACTTTTGGCTTGAATATTCCACTCTTTGCCCTAGTGACCGTGTGGCGACAAGTTATTGTAGGTACATTTGGGTGACTTGTTGAATTATCTTCATTTTCAGGCTGAGTACTTATTGTTTGTACAACATTATACACTTGATAACCATCTGTTAATGACTAGTACTTTGTTAGGACATTTGGTTGGGACTTCTGAATGATCATGTTGACTTATGAATTGACCCAGAATTGGGTACTGTGAGTTGTGGTTCTGGATCATTCAGTTGATCTTTCCCATGTATTTGAGTAATTTCTTCATGATTTAGGGTATTGGAGGCATGGAAAACTTGAATTATAGATTTTCTAAGTTGTTTTGATCTCCTTTTCATTGGATGGAAACACACTTTCATTGAAGACAACATGCCTTGAGATAAAGATTCTTCCTTCGCTATCCAAGCATTTGTATCCTTTTATATCGTTAGCATATCCCAAAAATGTACATGGAGAAGATCTAAAATTTAGCTTATGTGCATTATATTGCTTCAGACAGGGAAAGCATAGGCAACCAAATGCTTTCAAACTTTGGTAGTCTGGCCGTTTGTAAAATATCAACTCTATTGCACTTTTGCCTTGTAGCACCTTAGTTGGTAGCTTGTTCGTGAGAAATATTGTTCTGGCAAAGGCATCAGGCCAGAATTTCAATGGTAATGATTCTTATGCAAGCATGGTAAGCCCAATTTTCTACAATATATTTGTGCTTTCTTTGTATCAGCCCATTTTGCTAAGATGTATATAGGCAAGTAATTCTACGAACTATTTCTCTCTTTTAAAAATACTCTTTAAGTGGTTTGAATTCTGCCCCACCATCAGTTTGCATAACTTTAACTTCACAACTTGTTTGTTTTGCAACCTATGCTATAAATTGCAAAACTGCATGATATGTTTTAAAATTTTCTTTTAGAAAATAAATCCAAACAAATCTAGAAGATGCATCTATAAATGGTATGTAATATTTAAAAACATAATCAGTACTAATAGGAGTTGTCCCCATAAATCAACAACAACTACTTCAAGAGGTTTTTAATAATGAGTTTTAGATTCTAGAAATGCTTGTTTATGACATTTTTCTAACTGGCAATATGTACAAACAAAAGAAGTAGATATACTATCAAAAGAAATTTTATTACTATTCAGAATCTTTTTTATAGCATCAACACTTGGGTGTCCTAGTTTGCAATACCACATCAAATTTATTCATATCCTTATATTCTAAGTTGTTTCAGAAAGGTAACAACATAATTTAACATTTCAGAATTTCTTGAATCGGCTAGAGTAAACTTGTAAAGTCCCTTCACTGCTTTACCCTGTTAGAGAACTTTGTTAGTTAGTATATCTCTAATCAAACAATATTTTGGATAAAATTCAAAGTGCACATCATTACCACTTGCAAATTGAGATATACTTAACAAGTTTTTCTTTATTTGAGGCACTCTTAATCAGTTATTAATATTAAATACTCTTTCACCTTGTATATAACCATTTCCAATATGTGTTATTTTAGTTGATTCACCATTACCCAATGTGTATACAGTGTCTGCCTTTGTACTCTTAATTCCCAAGATTTAAGTTGCTTGGATTATTGGTGACATGATTTGGTAGCCCCAAATCTGGATAGCATGTTTCATCTTGAATGTCTTCCATCTTAACTGTATCATTATGATTGCCTCTAATGAATTCAAATTGATTTTTGGATTCTTGCTGCAAATTTTCCAAGTTTGCACTTGGATTATAGTTATTTTGATTGTTCTGTTGCCTAGGTGGGTAATTAGCATCAAATCTAAAATAACATTTATTTACTGTTTGACCAAATCTTTTGCAAATCTGACATCTAGGCCTGTTACACTGTTGTTACTCCATCTTCCACCTCTACCTCTGTATTTGTATGGTTGATTACCTCTCTAACTTTCATTTGATTCATTCTTGATTCTTTCTTGATTCTTGATTTTATTTTTTGCAACATAATTAACTGATAGATCAGAAACTATGGGTTTCTTTTGTTCTATTTCATCTTTATGAGAAAGAAGTGTAGAATGAACATATGATAGAGATGGAGAAATTTCCATTTATGAAATCACTGCCACTATGGCTTCATACTCATTGTTTGAACCACTCAAGATTGATAAAATTTGCTCTGTGTCAGTTACTGCATGTCCAGCTGCACTAAGTAAATCACACAATGTCTTGACCTTTGTTAGATACACTCTTATAGAAAAATCTTTAAACTTTGTAGTTGTGTTTTATAATGCATGACCTTTGCTACAAATTGAGAGTTAAACACTTGTTCTATGGTTGACCGGATTGAGCAGTATTACACCCTATCAGTTGTAGTAACAGATTTCTTTGATAACAGCCATGAACTTAAGAGATTATCTTGTCTCTGATGAATTGTATACTCTCTGATGATCACTGGATTTCCTTCGTTACTTTTTACATATTGCTCTGGTGTTGGTTTTGCTCCAAAAATGTATGGTTCCATTCCATATCCTTTCACTGTCGTTTGAACTTGAAATTACATGGTAGATAATTTGTCTCATCTAATTGTATTTTTATCAACTGACTTTGAGGGCTAACTATAATCTTGGATATGTTCTCTATTGTGGTTTGTTGTGCAGGAGTTGATGTTGGGTTTGGAGAGGATGATTAGTTGTTTTCTATATCTCCTTCAACTATGATTGAATTACAAGAAAGATTATTGAAAAACGAATCAAGTGAAGAAAATGATTTCAAAAATCAAATCTAACAAGCAAGAATCACCCAGATGAGTAAAATCCAATTTCTTGATGAAAATCTGAAAGCAGCCAAAAAATTGGATGATGATAGATCTCTGACAATCTTCTAGGCATGGCTTAATGATGATATTGGTGAGATATAGCTTCAAGAATGAGGAGTACAGCAGTTTCAGATGATAATGTTGTTCTCTGATGAACTGCAACAGTTTTAGCCTATCCAAATTATGAAGATAACTCTGATGGGTAATGGCAAGACATTATCTACCATTAGACAGTTTTTGATTACTCTGATACCATGTAAGAAAGTTGAAAGAATTTTATTATTTTCTATTTTCATAATATAAATTGTAAAACAAGAGTTGGTTGTATATATAAGAGTGGAAGTAAAAAATATCGGTTACATTGCTATTGGGCATTGGATTTGTATATTGTACCCGAACTGGCCAAATTCTATATTGTGATAAATACGTATATTGTCTTTGTTATTTTCATTTCTTCTGATATTATGCATTGCTACAACCATTTCAGAGTAAATACAAAGTGCATGAATTTTTTTCTGCGTTATCATTAGGCTGATATAAGGATAACATAATCTTGTATAATAAATAAAACGAACACCAAAAATCACATACATGCCATATTCTAAAGATGTAATAGAATATGATAGTCAACATAATAATAAAGTTAGCTATCATAAACCAATGAAACTCTTTACACGATAAGATTTCATGCATCCTATATAGCGTCAATCCATAATCCGTAACTCAATATACAGTCTCAAACATCACCAAAGCAATTTAAGGCAACATCTAAGCTATATGCAAACAATAAAATAAAAGACAACTAATAACTATATCCTTGAAAATATCACCCTTGATAACTAAGTTCATTTTTTCTCTTTCCAGCTTTATTTCTTTCACAGCTTTACTTTCAAAACTAATAACAATATATATGTATGTATGTATCTACATGTATGTGTTGGACTTGCGTTTTTAGTTGAGTTAGTTCATGTTTAGTAGGCTGTTTTGGTTTAACTGATTATGATATAGCGCTATTGCGTGTGGAATGTGGATGTTGAACTATTATGATGAGTGTTAGGAATGCGCTTCATGCATGATGATGGCACATACTTCGCACGTGAATTATTTTTTTGTAAATTTTATATGTTTACCACATTCAAAGAAAATGATTTCCAAAAATATTTAACCATTTTTTATGTTGAAATCATTTGTTATCAGTTTGAATTTTATTTCTAAGGTGCAACATTTATTTCTTTTTCTTGAATTTTTATTTATATTATTAGTTAATAAAGAACGAATCTGTAAAAAAGTTTATTTGTTAACCCTATTTTTAACCGATACTAAAATTTGATAGTATTTGTAGACGAATGTTTTGAATTTGTAAAAGAACTTTATTTGTAGATACTATTTTTAAGTGATATTAAGATTTAATAATATCCATAAACGGATGTCTTGAATTTGTAAAAGAAGTTTAATTATTAGATTCTATTTTCAAATGATATTAAGCTTTGGTATTAAGGGAATTTTTGGTATTTCATGCTGACATCAAAAAATCATGACACCAAATGCATTACAACTAATATTAAAGACTGGCAACCATAAAAAACAAGACTATGACGGACACTACCAACTACCTTGCAATCCATACTACCACTACCATCAAACATGAGACCATGACTAGAAGTTCCTATAAGATATCTCAAAATACATTTCATAGTTTCTGAATTTTAACCATATAATCCATATAATGACTCTTACGTCCCTTTATACGTTTCCCACGTTGATTATCAGTTAGGGCCGTAAAGTTTTTGAATATTTCAAAAAGTTCTGATTTTTCTTTAATGAAGTAGCCACCATGTTATTCCAGAAACTTCATTAATGAGAGGATGAAATACCTATTGTTGTGGAGTGATGGTGTCCTTATTGGTCCGCAAATATCAATGTAGATCAATTCCAACAAGTCTTTTGCTCTTCATGTGTTTCCTACTGCAAATGACGATCGGAGTTGCTTCTTGAGAAGACATCCTTCAAACGCTTCATTATTTTTCTTTTATGCTTGGGAGATCTCACATCATGTTCTTTTGATATAAAAACTTCAAAGCATGAGTGTTGAAGTGCTCAAATCTTCAATGTCATAGCCATGAGTTATCAACTTGAACTTTCATGGTGATGTAAGTAGTATATTTAAAGCTTATTGGAAAGCTCTGTTTATCTTCTACATTTTTACTTGGGCTATCTCTAGTCTTTTATTATTGTTATCATATACTTTGTACGCATTTCTTTAAGTGAAGAACATTTTTCGGTTGTTGTGGTCATTTTCGTCCATAACATGGCATATACGAAAAGACGTCAATGAGCATAGAAACGGCTTGATTGTGCGTAATAAAGGTGTCATCATATAATCACAAAAGCAATGCAAAGTGGGTGAAGAAAATTGGCACAATATAAAACTATACTCAAAGCATTTGCAAATTGCTCTTAAGGTCATGACATGCACCAAGGTCGAAATCGCATCTCAATCTGAGCTACGGATCGGAAGATATGATCATCTTAAAATGTGCCCACTACCTAACCGACTTATTCCCCACCTTAGAGAGCTACTATCTACTTCAGAAAAATGGAGATTCAAATGCGTTGGAATACTTTACTCAATGATACAAATCTATTGGTCTAGGTTCATTCAATTTTGGCTTAAAATGAAAAGGTTATGGCACAAAAAAGTGTGCTCAAGTAGTTGAACATTAAGCTTCTAACGGAGAGGTATGGGATTTGATTCCTGGCAAGCACATTATTTTCATAGAACGAGAGGAACCGTCCAGTAGGGAACTTAATGCTTTATTGCTCAACAATTTACTACCTAACAGTACCTATCCAACCTCACACCTATTAATACCTCATGGATGAGCAGCATCAAAAACAAGGATTCATCTTAGCCTTACGAATCACCTTCAAATATCCAGTCCACCATCCAACATCGAGTTATGGGAGACCAACCCTACGATTTATGATATCAGAGTTCCACCACACCAAGGCACTGCCGAACAAAGAGACTACCAGACTGAGGCCACCATCAAAGCAAGGTGTCATCAGATAGATACACCGTTGGATAGAGAAGCCATCAAACCGAGGAACCACGGGACAAAGAAACCGTTAGATAGAGAGATCGCTAAAATGAGGCACCACCAGACAAAGGCACCGTCAGAACGAGGAACCGCTGGACCGAGGCACCATTGGATCGAGGAACCAACTTGTATATATGCAAAGTACCAAACCGAGCATGTTATACAGGGAAACTGCCTATTTTATCGGCCTAGCATCCTTATATTTTCACTCCTATGAATACTTAAGCTTCCAACAACAATTGTGACATATTTTCCAAAGAGCGAAATTTACAACAGTAATTCCGAACAAGTCAGAGAAAGCTAGTAATATGCTAATAGAAACAGCTAAACAAAAATAGCCAAATTGGAGTAACCTAATAAAAACTGGCTAATAGAAACAACCGAATAGGAATAGGCCAGCAGGAATATATGAATGGATGTTGTCGAACCGACTTCTTTATAGCTATATCTTACGTTTTATTGAGCAACAAATCATCATATTTTGTACCCAAGCATTGTTCCAAAGATCTATATAAATGATAATGGCAATCGATAGTGGATGTAGTTATATTCTCACTGATCCAGTATAAATCTTTGTGCTCTTTACTTTACTGCATAACCTATATGTGATCTCTCTAAAAATCGATCATAATACAAATTTAACCGCTATGTTATACACCCCGTATTCACAGCTCTACAACAAATCGATTAGAGGTATTTTCTCACTTTTCGTGCAAACATCAACCATTAGGTCAATGCTTAACAGATTTTCTTTATGATTTAGAACTAGTAAAACATCTTTTGTAAATCTTGTATCTTTCTTTGTTTCTATCTTTACAGTACCTTTGCCTTTTGATTCTAAAACATTGATGTTTTTCAGTCGTACTTTCACTTTGACAAAGTCATCAATATTTTTGAGATGCTTCCATCTCTGGCCATGTGATCGCTACAGCCACTATCCATGTACCAGTTTCCACGATTTTCATCATTGAGTCTTAGTTAGCCTAAAATATATGCTGACCAAGATCATCTTGACGCTGCTCATGATTAGTCTCTTCAATGAAATTTATTTGATGCTTATTTTTGTAGAAGCAATTCTTCTCCATATGTTCAAATTTTTAACAGTGCCCATATTGTGGCTTTCCACGATACCAACAGTACTTCTCCAAATGATTTGTCATTTTGCAAATTCCACATGGAGGATATTTATTTTATTTATTCATAGAGAAGTCTCCATAATTTTTTTTGTTTGAAGATTTTTTCCCCGTCATTTTTATTTTTTCTATGTCCTTTATTCTGATTTAATAATTTGAGATTTGATTGAAATGCATTTTCTATAGAGTCCTTGCCATGCCTACTCTATCTTTGTTCAAATGCTTCAGTAGAGCCCAATAATTCAATTATCGATAAAGTAGAAATATCTTTAGTTTGCTCAATCGTTGTCATGATCGAACCATATTTACGGGAAATAACAATTAAAGTTTCTCAACAATTCTCTTGTCGAAAATGTTATCTCCGTAGGCTTTCATTTGACTAACTATTTTTTTCATCTTGGAGTAGTAATCCTTTATGGTCTCAGACTCTTTTGTTTTTATTGATTCAAATTTACGCCTCAAAGTTTGAAGTTTAATGACACATACCTTTACATTTCCATGAAACACCTCCTATAATGTGTTCCATGCTTGTTTTGCTCTTGTAGCTCCTATTATTGTTGGAAAGATTGTGTTCAGCCACCGCCTATTGTAGAATAAGTAACGCTTTTGAATCTTTTTCGTTATTTTCTTTCAACTCTTTTTTCTAAGTTTGATTAAGCGTTGAAGTGTCTGCAGGAGTAATAAATCATTTTTCTATAATATCCCATAAATCTTAAAAGCTAAAAATTGTCTTCATTCCTAAATATAATGAGGTATCCCTGGTTAAACTTTACACATACAATTTTTTGATTTGGGCTTCTAAATAAAACTCATTCTACAAATAAGCATCTTCCAAATTCAAATGCCGTCACTGCAACTTTTCATCTTTGACCTACTACACTTTCAGTCCATGTCAGCCTGTTCCATTCTATTTGTGATCGTTTTGCAATATCTCAGTTCAGTCTAGTAGCAAAGGCCAGTTCTGCTCATTGCCACAATCCCAGTTCAGTCATTTTTCTGCACACAACCTGTCATTGCTTCATTCTCTGTTCCAGATCAGGTTACTCATTTGCACGTTATGCTTCAGTTTAGTCATGTATATTATACACTCAGTCATGCAGTAGCATACTACACACAAAGTTCCAGTCGCTTCAGAATAACTTCATAAAGCTTCAGAACAAATGCATAGCTCATTATATTTTCGACATTCATCGAGGAGTATCATACAGACAGTCACGCGGTCGTTCCACTCCATCAGCATTCTCTACCATTCAATGAAGTTCCAAACTGTGCAACATGCCTATCAGTTTTCTCAAGACAGTCATTCACTTCAGTTTAATTCTGCTATAGCAATCCGAGCATGCCCTTTCACTTCAGCTTCAACAGTTTCCTTTGGATCCAGTAGTAAGAACTTGGGAATGACAACCTGGTACGCTCGAATATTCAATGAATTACTCCCATATGCCAGCAATCACTACAAAAAATTACTCAATTAAAGAACGCAATTAAAGACCAAAATTTTATAGCTTCTAATTGAAGACAAGTTATAGACCGAATATTTCGGTCTTTAGTGTTGCACACTAGAGACTGAAATTAAGTTTTTAATCGGTTTGTAAAGCTTAGGATAATTTATAAGCCGAATTTCAGTCTTTAATTCGACCTTTAATCAATGGTTTAGTTTTATTTTCTTTTTAAATCTAATGGTCAATTTTAATGATCCATGTGATTGTTGTGCTTGTAACAAACTACAATAAATTTGGATCTATAATCAGTTTAATGTAAAAATAAACACAACACCACTAACTTGTTCGTTTATTGCCATTTAATGTATATTTCCTTCCCATGAAATAGCCTTCATCGTCTTCATGTCCATCCTCACGTGGACAAAATTACAATCTTGTTTGGATATTTTCTTCTTCTTCCATGTAAAAACGAAAATGAATACCTTCCAGTTCTTTTTTATCCCTGCACACAAATTTCTTCTATGGAACCACTTGAAAAGAGTAAGATGAAGACAATCTGATGATTTGAAATGAGGGGTAACTTTTTCAATATAGATTTCCACAATGTTATCACCATATTTCATAGAGGTTTCAATTCCAATCTAATGTTATTTTGGTTTATGTATATATGTTCTGTTTATATGCAAATGCAAAAAAGAATTATGGTCACTTTGATTTCTATCGTAGAAACTAAAGGCATTCATTACAAATTTCTACACATCTCGTTCAAATTATTTAAGACTTTCGCTTTTCTTTAATTTATTTCACATTTGAATTGAGATTATGTTTTCTATTCATCTTCAGGTTTTATACCTAAATGAGAGATATCAGCTGTTAAAGGCATGGCTGTGGAAGTAATTATCCAATGCATTGTTACACAACAACAAAATTAGAGCAATTCAGTCGTGGTCTTCATGGAACTTGAAACTTGAAGCTTTCCCTAAACTTGATAGCCAAGATATAGAGCTGTTGGTTGCCTGTATATAAATATTTAGCACAGTTGCAGCGCTATGGAAGTATGTAGCTGAAGCATTCTTAAAGTTCTCATGTCTCAAAAGTAACTTATTTTCTGTCAATAAACTATTGTTGTTCACAGCCTATTTATTTTAATGTTATATCATTGCCATGTTATATCATTGCCCTTCGGTAGTTGGTTGAAGATGACGTGTAACAAACAGTACTTGTCACAATGTTTTAATACCACAGGAACCCGTAATGTATATGACTATTTGTACCACATTCATATTATATTATTCATAAAAATGATTACATTTTTAATGACTATAGATATGTGTGCACAAGTAGAGCTGCACTTGAACAAATTATAATATAAGAATCCATTAATCTTTCGTGTGGAATAACAAAAATCATAATCAAGAGGTTTGAGACCAAATCAAAACCATGTCTTGGTCTTTAAATTTCAGTATCAAAATCTTTTAAGACTAAACTTTCGATCTTTAAATTTTGAAACCGAAATTTCAGTTGTACATTTTATTGGGAATTAGATATTTAAAGATTGAATTTTCAGCTTTTAATCTATCTTTAAAGAAAAATTTGCTAATGTAGGCTCATTTTTGTAAACAATAACATAAATAATCCATTTTCGAAAATAATTACAAACGTGGACCTATTTTTGTCAGGTAGACGTTGGCGCATTTTGAAAATGCGCCTTCAAGCGAATTTTCAAAATGCGTCAACGGACGACTTTCCAAAATGCGACCATGCAAAAACCCTGCACACAAAGTAACCAGAGAGATAGTAGACAGAAGACCCCCTCACATCCCCCCTTCAATTTCCACTCTCTCCCAACCGAACCCAACATTTCCAAATTCCTCAAAACCTTCCTCCACTTCCATTTCTTCAATTTTTAATCAAATTCTTTCAAAAATTTATCAATGTCAAGCACGTCAGATATAGAATAAGAAATAGTTACGAATCTATACCCATAATTTGTCATTTCAAATTTAGGGCATGAATATTTTGCTTTGTTTCTTCATAAAAAAAAATTATGCTTGTAAAGTAAAGCATTTTAATATCAATGTTAATAAAGTATTTACAAAACTATCATTACAAGTATTTGTACACATTTTAGTCTTAGATTAAAAGCAATTTGAACTAGGTTGGAAGTAGTTTATAAAAGACATATTAAAAAAGGTTCTTAAAAGCAACTTAAGATTAGTTTTATAAGCAACCTATATGAACGACAAGGAGTTTACATGAATTCATACTACTTTGTGGGTTGTCAATTTTTGGTTAGTATATAATTTTTATCGAAATGAATTGATTTTTAATATTTGTATTTTGTAGAGTATGTTGAGATGGAACCCGAACCCGTTGATGGTAGGGTATTATTTCTTCAAGTCCAGCATCGTACTTCTAACGACATATGGATGCAGGTGGTTTTAAAAAATTATAATTCTGTGTCAGTTGTAATAATTCCTGTTTTTTAATTATGTATTTATCAATTGGTCAACGTGACGATCCAGATACCGCTACAGATCACTTCACGTCGCTGAAGAAAGTGACTTCAAACCATTCAGGAGTATTGGCTAAGATTGAGAGGGCTGGTTTTTTTTTACACATATGAAGTTAGGATACATCCAGTTTGATCACTATCTTATCACTGCTTTGGTAGACAGATGACGATCGGAGACCTCCACTTTTCATTTCTCTGTTGGTGAGATGATGATTACATTAGTAGATGTAGTAGTGTTGTTAGGTTTGCCTATTGAAGGCAGTGCAGTGGCTTATGGAGGAGTGACATATGACTATATGCAATTGTGTAGTGATTTACTTGGTCTTGACCCACCCTCCGAACAAAGAAGGGGCAGTGAGTTAATGGAAGTCATATGGTATCGACGTCAATTGTTGCACGATATTCTTGTTGATGCTACAAATTCTCATAGTCGGCAGTGTGCACGTGCTATTATTTTGCACACCATTATTTTTCGATTGATGTGCGACCATACGAAGACTCGGGTAGATCTGAAATGGCTACCGTATATTGCTGATTTAGGGGAGTGCGGTAAGTTTTCTTGGGACAGTGCTGTGTTATCTTATACATATATGGAGTTATCCAAGCTCTCTCTTTTGGAGAATAAATTTATTGGTGAATTTCTGACACTAGTACAGGTTTAAAAAAATTTCAATAGTTTACTGTTTTACATGATTTGTCTCCTTTTTGGCCGTAGTATTTTCTTTTAAATGCAGCTTTGGTCGTGGACTTATCTTCCAATCAGAAGATTGTTAGTAAAAATCGTTGTTGTCGACTAGTCGATGCTGCTTGGGTCTCGGTATATTTTTTATCCATTTAATTTAATTAAACAATGAAATTTTCATGTGTAATATTCAATTGTTAATATCTTATAACAGGTGGGTAGGACCATAAAAACCCGCCAAACTCCAAGACGGAGTGTGAAGTTCTGCCGCAATGAGTTAGATTTGCTGGAGGATGACAAGCTAACATGGACACCGTACACATAGGATGTGCTAGCACAGCTTCCAGCCATGTGTACAGCTGCTAGATACTTATGGAATGCGAGAGTACCACTCATATCTTACACCCAGACTGCATTTTACTTACCTAACAATGTTATAAAACAGTTTGGTATGATGCAACATATACCGGATGATGTGCTACCCTACACATCTACGTACATCGTACAGGAGTATGGAACGCACATTCAGTTGTAGAATAAGCGTCATACAACAACCCAGATTGAGAGGGAGCCCACCATTACGCTAAAGCAGTACAAAAGGTGGTACTGGAACATAACACGACGATATGTTTTTACGGCACCAGTAGAGGCAGTGTATAGAAGTCCGTACGTTCCCAAAGCACCACTTGAGAGGAACGTCGTAAGTTGATGTTGTAAGTAGTATATCAATTAGTTATGATAGTTGCGTCTATTGCTAATTTTCATTCAGCTTTACAGGCAGCTGGTATAAGCAGAGCTATGGAAGAAGCAGAAAATCTTTGCAAACGACAAACTGACGAGGAGGGTAGGAGGATGTGCACTAACATCCAAAGGATTCTAGATGTTGTGTTGTGTAGGAATAAACTTGATAGGCTAAGACCTCCACCTCCAGTGCTTGTGTACACACGACGTCGTCTTAGAGGAGGTGCGGGTTCATCGTCACAAGGCATCTCGTCACAAGCTGCACCGGTACATGAAGAATTTGTTCCTGGCCTATCTCAACCAACGGTCGCATTACCTTCGTCCTCCACCGGGTGCAGAAAACGGAGTAGCAGCAGCAGTTCGAGACCACTGGTAACGCGTCGGCAGAGAAGAAGCCCGTGCGAATTTCATGAGCTTCATGACTAAATCTATAATGCTGTTTGATGAGAATAGTTAGAGGTAATGTGGAAAGTGATATGTACTGTACAAACTAATGTTGTTTGGATTTGTAAATGATGTTGAATTTGTATAGTTGTCTGTTGTTTGCGTGTGGTCCAAACTAATGCTGTTAGGATTGGTAATATTGTATGACTTTGTATAATATGATGTAATCAGAGGTTTGTAATTGCTGCTCTGTTTGCAGCAACAGGCTTCCTTTGGCGAATTTTCAAAATTCGCCCATTGAAACCTGCTATATTAAAACCAGTTAGTCCCATCTTCGTTTTCATTTTTGTTTGCTTTAAGGTCGAACCAAAAACCTAAATTTGTGCAAAATCATTCGCAGAAGTCATTAAGGTTGGTATTTTGTCCAATTTTTTCCTCTATTCTTACATGTGTAGATGTATGCTATGCCATTCTTCAATTTTGTTCAAATCGAAAAGTAAATCGACCCAACCCATGGCTGTAAATTTGTGAAATTTTGGTATTTTATTCGACTTTTCTTTTAGGCGAAAATGGATGATTGGAAGATTGATGATCAAACAATGATGGAAATATATGATGATTACGAGCGGAACAAGGGAGAGGACGATGAGATAGAATTTGTTCCGGAGACCCAAGTGAAAGATCTACCAAGAGTGGATGCTACAGAGACAAATGAAAAAGTAGAGACTGAACTTGTTTGTACTACGCGGGCAAATGTCGTACTCGAGAATCCTCAACAGGTTCAACAATCATTGCATTCCAGGCTGAATGACTGTACTTGCTCGTCAAAACCTGATAGATCAAGTTCTAGCATCATGGGACGTTCGATACTTTCTATTGCGGAGTTGAATGCAACGTTGTTTCCAAAAGTCAGAGGAATGCAGGACGTCGCTTTTACGGTTGTAAAGCGTATATCGATGCACAGACGTGTTAGGGGATACATAGTTGTAAATTTTTTGAATGGATCGATTCTCCACTGACAGACAGGGGGATCCAATACGCGCTTGAGATGCAAGCTAAGGTTAGTCGCTTGAAGAGGATGAATATTGCGATTCGCAATGAAATGCTTGCAGGGTGCTACCGATTATCATGTGATTGACGGTATGTTTTGCTGTATTGGTAGTAAAGTAGTATCAGGTGGTAGTTGTTTGTATAAACTTGTTTTTTCATGTGTCAGTCCTGTATTTTATATTGAGAGGTATCCTGTAGTTGAACAAACTAATATTTTGTTTTATATCGTGTTGTAGGGTGTATCTGAATTGACGACTTTTCAAAAGCCGCCTTTGGACGAATTCTCAAAATTCGCCTTCTTGCGACTTTTCTGAATTCGCACAAAGACGACTTTTGAAAAATCGTCGATTCAGAAACTGCTTTGTATCTAGTCAGCTTAAGCACTCACATCCTCATAACATACCCCTAATTTTTTCAGATCTGAAGAACCCATTTTCTTTCAGCTTACATCCCCAAACACCAAAACTCATTTTTTTTCGATAATTTGTTGGTTATGCCGTAGAATCCTTGTCGATCTACGCAAACGTCCTCACTATATCTCTGCATTGAAATTGGTAAGAAAGTTACAAACCCTAGCTTTGTTACATCCATTAAAATATTTCCATATGAATGACTAGAAATTGGTTGGTCAAATAAAAACTATTTGTTTGTAGAATGGCTTGAAATCTCATTTCCACACTTTGCTACTACGACGGCGAACTGATCATCGACAAACAAAAAAGAGAAGTATGTTAGCGGTTTTTATAAACCAGGGAGAGTATGCAAAGGTTGCACACTATTTGAGTTGAAAGAATCTGTGTACAAAGCGACAAAAATAAGCGCAATCGAATTTGATATTGAGTTGGTCGTTAACTGGCATATGGATTCGGGTTCAAAAGCAATAACACTTTCAGACGATGAGGATGTTGAAGTTATGTTTTCTATGGTTACCAAATTCATTGAGTTGTATGTTGGAAAAGTTGCAAAATAAAATCTGCAAGAACATGTACAATCTCCTATTGTTAGCACATGAATAGGGTATTTTACAGATATGTTGGAAACTGATAATACTTCAGCAAGCTTAGATTCTCCTACTTACAGTAATCCATATGTACATGCTGGAGGTCATGGTCCTCCTCCCGCAAACTATGGTTTCATGCCTTACAGATGTCGCAGCCAACTCCAGAACAGTACTTTTCATAGTACACACCACCTACGATGCTTCTAAGGTATCGTTGTTAACATTGGTATTTTACGTGTACCGTTTTAAATTACAATTGCCTAATAGTTTCTTTCTACACTTTCAGCTTCCAACAACAAATGTATCTACAAAATGTTCGTGCTTAACAACACAATATTCATTTGTCGCAACCGGTATATCCTACTCCATCAGAAATGTATGACATGAGTCAAAGGTTTGTTTAGCAATTTATTTAGGTAACGTTTCCTATATACTCTAGCTTCGTACTAAAATGCTTTTGTAAACAGATTTACAAGTCTTGATGATATGGCTGCAGAATGTGGTGCTGGACCGTCACAACACTCACATGATTCCAATATTGACATTGATATGGATGTTGATATAGATAGAGACACCGAACATGATCCCGCAATTGATAGTATGGCTGTTGTGACGAGGACTAATAATGATGCATGTTGGGTAGAACGAATGCAGGTGAACAATGAATCGTTAAACTATGACTTTCTGAATGTAGATGATGTTGAATGTGATGGTGAAGAAGCTCAAATAGAAGTACCATTGGATGATGACCTATGTATTGCACAAATGATGGCAAAATCGGTTGTTACTAATCTGCAATTTGCTGGGAAATTTTTTTCAACCTCGTGTATGCAAAATGGATTTGCTGTTGGGATGGTATTTGAAAGTAAACAAAAGCTGCTGCACAATTAACCGAATGGTCAATTCTACATGGAGTTTCGTACAAGCCGATCAAGTCAAATAAAACTATATACACTGTCATTTGTAATGTTGACACTGAGAATACATGTAATAATCCCAAAAAAATCGCAGTCTGGCTGGTGGGAAATCAGAAAGTTGCCTAGCGAACATACTTGTGTCAATCCTATAGTTAATTCCAACCACGAGCAAGCCATTTCTAATTTTCTTGTGTCAAAAATCATTTCATTTGTCAAAGCCGATTTAGATATCTCAGCAGATACTGTCCAAGTACTTGCCAACGACCAACTGTTCATCAAACTTAGTTACATTAAAGCTTGGCGTGCATTAAACAAAACAATAGAAAGAATTTATGGTGACTGGGCCGAATCGTATGCGACTTTGCCTCAATATTTCGAGAAAATAAAAAAAAAGTAATCCGAGGACTGTTGGACATGTGACCCACGATGAAGTTGGAATATTTGATCGTGCGTTTGGGGCATTTGGCCCATGCATTACAGGTTTTCTATACTGCCGGTCATTGCTATGTATTGATGAGACACATTTGTATGGTAAATACAAAGGGACGTTGCTTGTTGCTACTGCTGTAGATGCGGATGACTGTCTGTTTCCATTAGCTTATGCAGTTGTCGAATCCGAGTCATATGATAGTTGGGGTTGGTTTTTTTTCTTGCATGCGTGAATTCATTCATAATGTTTGAAATCGTTGTATTACTTTTATATCAGATCGAATGAAAGGAATTCCGTAGGCTTTACAGGAGAAATGACGAGAACCACACAAACATAGGTTCTGACACGACATCTTAAAGCTAATTTTCAAACAGCGGGTTTTAGGGATAAATGACTTACAGCTTTGTTTTATTCAGTCGCATGTGCTTCAAAAGTAGTTGAGTATAACAAAATCAGAGAAGAAATTAAAGCAACAAATCCACGGGCTCATGAATGGATTGAGAAGTTTAGGGAATTTTGAAGAAAATTGGACATATGCAAAGATGATAGAGGACGCTTTCATGTTATAACCAACAATGCATCCGAAAATTTTAATAGTGTACTGAAAGGTGCTCGATAATTACCTATAAAGGTGTTGGTTGTACGAACCTTCTTTCGATCGGTTGAATATTTCTGTAAGAAACGAGAGACCGCAGATGCTATCACAACACGTTTGACTCCAATATGGGAAGCTAAAATAGCAGATCCGGCTGTTGAAGTACGTCGTTGTAGACTAGTTCGATTTAGTCGAACAGAATAGCAAGTGATTCATTGCTACGACGATGAATTTAAAGTGTTAATTGATGATCCTAACTGCTCATGTACATGCAACATCCTCCTACTGCAAAAATTACCATGTGCCCATGTAATGGCGGCTTGTTCGGCATATGATTACGGTGCTAACAGAGCACATCATGAGTTCACATCAGAGTGGTACTTTGTTCAAAATTACAAAGCTTCATATCAGCCAGAGTTTCATCCCGTGCGTGATAAAAGATACTGAAGACCATACATCGGGCCACATATATTGCCTCCACCTACAAGAAGACAACTTGGACGACCTAAACCTACGAGGATAAAAAATGTTATGGACGAGCATCAAACGTCTAAAACAAACAAGTATAGCAAATGTGGATCGCGGGGCCATAACAGAAAGCGATGTACTTCAACGGCCGAAACTTCCAATGTATGACTGCGTAACGAATTAAGATTTGTGTATTCAACTTTAAACTAATGTAATTTCTATATATCAAACTAACTAGTTATGTATCGAACTTAAATGAACTTCGCAATTGTTAGATTTGAAAGCTGATAACTATGAAAGTTGTTAGATTTGAAATTATATATCTATGCGGTTGTTAGATTTGGTAAACTCTATACCTACTGTCTTATTTGTGTGCAGGGTTTTTGCAAAAGCGCATTTTGAAAATGCGCCTTTGGGCGTATTTTGAAAAGTCTTCCGTTGGCGTATTTTGAAAATTCGTCCAAAGGTGCATTTTGAAAATGCACCGACGTCTACCTGGCAAAAACAGGTCTATGTTTGTAATTATTTTCAAAAGTAGGTTATTTCTGTTATTGTTTACAAAAACGAGCCTAAATTAGCAAATTTTCGATCTTTAAATTATGTTTTAAGACTGATCATTTCGGTCTCTAAACACGTTTATTTTAGTTGTGAATCCTCTTTGGAACTAGTAAAAAGCACGGAATGTTTGCTTTCTTTGGATTGGTCTAACAACAGCAGTATATTCTTAGATGTTAGCGCTGCACGGGCTAGCTCAATTGTACATTAGCATTTGCGAGCGTGACCCCTCATTCACCATCGTAACTACGATTATCTTATTATTTTATACTTGGAATTTCTCTCTTTCTTTAAGATTACTTCCAAACAACTATGAATTTTAATTTATATTATTGTCATTTACTTTCTTAAATCCTCAGAATTTGGCAAATCTTTAGTGTATATTTGGCCCTTATATCTTCACATAAATTAGACAGAAACTATATCGAGCTAGTTGCTTGACATATGCGATACTTTCACTAGAGTGTTCCTAACTACCTAATTAGTAACAATGTTATCCCTAAAGGAATCTAATTCATAGGCCTTTAATATCACACATGCACGCACGTGTACACAAACATATACACGTAAGTATGTATATGTGCATGTAAACATAAACATGCATACAAACATATACATACACATATAATATTTTATACCAAGGCTGTGACACCAGTTTAGCAACCAGGTCAAATTCTGAGTTCCAACTGTCATTATTATTATTATTATCGGTAAATAAATTAGTTCGTATCATACTCAAATTATCTCCACAAAAATTTGGTCCATATGATTAATTTTAAAATAAAAAATTGACATTTCGAATTAGCGGTTAATATAGTTGTTTCTATGATTAACATTGATTAACATTTGATTAATATGGTCATAATATAGATTGAAGATCTACAAAATTTTGTAGCATTTTGAATAACATGACTGAAGATACACAAGTGGTATTATAAAAGAGGGATGCCATGGCATCTCCCTCTTTTGTATTTACAAAATTTTAAAATCTGCATTCCTGTTTTGTGCATGATACTGACAATGTATTGTTGAATTCATGTAACATTCTTAAGATTTCGCTATATGATACATACACCATAAGGCATTGCAAAATTCTTACCTCATACAACAAGTTGGCAACACAAAGAGCCGAAAGAGGTGGCTGTTCAGCTGTTTTCAGGAGAACAGTGTTACCAAAAGACAAAGCAGGGCCTACGTTCCAGGCAAGCATGAGCAACAGGAAGTTCCATGGAATGATTTGTCCAGCAACTCCAATTGGCTCACATAGAACTTGTACGTGATGGGAACCGTCAGCAGGTACAGCAAGGTCATGTATCTTGTCAGCCCAACCAGTAACCATAGAACATACATAAGATACGTCCTGGTAACAAGATTATACATTTCTTATGCATGGTAATTAATAAATATAAATATATTGGAAAATCAAGCTTGCGAACATGATATTGGATGAAGCATGTAACCGTGGGAACTTCAACGTAAGTCTAAGTTCACGAGGTTTTCCATTGTCCCATGTCTCCAGTGCAGCTATTCTATTGTTGTGTTTCTCTATCAGATCTGCAAATTTGCACAGTATGTGCAAAAGTTCATGCAAAATTACAACATATAGTAAGCCATTAGTGGTATATGTAACATGTAACATTATCATCACTACAAAAGAATTTTGGATTCCCTACGCCAGTTTGGCGTAGGCGCGGCGTAGGGAAAAGTCCCTACGTCAAAGAAGAGGTTGGAATACAATGCGTCGCAAAAAAATCCCTACGGGTTACCTACGCCGCATTCCATACGCCTTCCCTACGCCGCATTCCATACGTCTTCCCTACGTCTATTTCCATACGCATTCCCTACGCCTCTTTTCATACGCCTAATTCCATACGTTTTCCCTACGCCTAGCCTTCTTCCTTTTAAAGTGCAGAAATCGGATTTTCCTTACGAGTTTCATACGCCTTCCCTACGCCACCGTACACCAAAATTCAATATGATTCTATTGTATTTATCTTCATCTACCACAGATCATAATAAAATATAATAAACCCGAACATCAGCAACAGAAAGTATTAAATATAATATATAACCACATGCAAAATCGTAACAATATATCATTACAAAACATTAATATAGAATGCATATCATTGTCAAATTACCATAAAATTGCTACAAATGTATTTAAAAAAATCATGTCCAACAATAAAATAAAGTTGCAACATAACTCAAACATAGTTGTTTCATCTAATTCAAACATCGTACAATGTACCTTATAAAAATAGAGCATCAAACCCACAGTCAAAACAAGACTAACTCACGAAGTCTGTCATATCTCTAATCCTTGCTCCCGCCTCAATTCCCGTATAAACTCTTGCACAGAATTCATCTCTTCCTGCATGGAAGATAAATCCCCCTTGTAGTTTGTTAATTGTAACATCCATTTCTTGATTTTTACTTCTTAGCTCTTTTACTTCCTCTACAAGTTTCTTTCTGTCATCTGAAACTCCAAACCTAGCAGTGTATGTATTGTCTCTATATATCTACATGTAGATTATTTAATCAAATTAGTACAACGAAAATAAAAAAAATCTTACGCATGATCCAGATGGCACAAACACAGCATAATATTAACACAAAACTGAGCACACATGAATCAAATTGTGTGAGTGATAAAATAAATTTTATACAAATTCAGAATAGCACAGAGGACATGGTAGCTTATATTAACACAAAACTGAGCACACATGAATCAATTATCAATGCGTGAAAAATATAGCTGGGCCTGGGTATATTTCTTGAAAATGTTTTAGTGGACTAATGATCTTTGGTAACGAATAAAGATATAGTTGATTAGTTGTAAACACATGCACGGATTGTATTGTTGATTAGTTTGTTGTGCTGATATCATGATGGGACATGTTACTAAAGGTTTAATTGTAACAAGATTCATTTTGTTTATGGGTTCTGTTACCTCCTCTGGTTTAAAAAACAAGGAAACCGAAGAATGTGGGACATTAGATCTAAAATTTAAGTGGTTAAAAATTGGAGTGGTGCATGCTGATGCAGTTAAAACGTACGAGACTGTCAATCAAAACTTGCAAGTACTGTTAAATGATTTATTGATCTACATTTTCCTGTGTGGCCTAGTTTTGTGTTGGAACCAAAGCATGATGCTGGTACATGGAATGCAGCCCTGTGAATGCCAAGTATTTAAATCGGGTAGGTGAAGACCGAGAGTAACATCATCTTATTATACCTAGACTATTATACAGAAGAGACCATTGATAGAAATGCTTCGACTTTAGGCATCCCTAATAAACTAGATCAGATCATCAAAGGTATGATCTGTATCTCTTTTGTGTGTGCGCTATAGAAGCAGATGCCAATTTTTCATTTTCAAATCAAACACCGATACTAGATGAGAATGACACCTCAATATGTGCAATTTGTGTAATTGTTACGGTCATTTGGATGCTAAATGCTCAGTGCAGAAATCATGGGTTCCTAAACAAAGTAATGTTATGGAAAATGTGAACAGTCCTATGCAAGTTGACAACAATAGTATTATTAATAATATGAACACAAACAACAACTCGCATAAGGGCAACATGAAACTGATTCAATTATGAATTCTTCAAACAACATGACATCAGGCTTGTCTCGGATCATTATTTCAAACAAAAATAAGAATAAACATTAGTCCAATATTCAAAAGTCCATTCATACAATTCAAAAATGTTATCTGTTTACTATAATGTGATCAAAAATGCAGTGCGCGCACACACTAATTAATTAAAACAAAATTAAAACAAAATTTTAATTAATTAAAACTGGTTTCACATATCAAAGTAGTTTTGGAATATTAGAAACAAACATATCAAAGCAGTTTTGGAAAAGAAATTCAACTTTTGAGTCGTTACCCCAGGAATATTGCCAGTACCAAGCTTTCGTGTGCTTCTTGAGGAAGCAGACGTCTCACCTTTTTCAATAAGCTGCATGTAAAGAAGGTTTAGTTCGTCGTGAGAGAGCTCCCTACCCTGACTCTCGGTCATTTGAGCAACTCGCTCATTGTATTTGGCCTGTAATTTACATAAAAAGTTAGGTTAACATAATTAGAAATTTGTAAATTATAATTCAAAACTTTTGTTGATTACATACAACAAACTGTTCCGAGTACTCATCACCCCATTCCCCCATCCATAGAACTGTTCGGTTTCTCAACAAAATGTGTTCGAATGTACACCTGCATGTATGTCGGTTTTCGACCTTTTTCTTTCTCCTAAAAAATAAAAATAATTTATCATGTGTTTATTTGGATTGTACACTATTATTAGTTAATAATTTAAACAATTACCATATCGTTCATCCGTTGTGCCATTGATTTAGAACCACATCTATGTGGCCTTGGATTGCTATTGCGAGCGATTGAGTTCTTTTGAGAAAGCTCCTTCACATCCTCCCTCTCCCAGTAGGCTAAAAACTGTTGCCATACCTCATCTGTTATACAAGCATTCTTCTTTTTATACCTTTTCATGTCTCCGATAATCCACCTATACTTCAAAGAACACTTTTGATCCCATAATCGTTTGACATCAGCAAAAGAAGTGGTGGGATCCCAAGAGTACAATGCCTACACAAGAATTTGGGAATCGAATAAATAAACTGAAAAACTTAATCATGAATGGACTAAATATTGCAACATTCAGAATTTCAAAATTATTTCACCTTAAACTCTTCAAACCAATGATCCTTAATATTAGCAGGAATCATACTGAAACAAGGCCAAAATGATGTGAAACGGGCCTTAAGCATAACAGATATAGTACGAGACGTCGAGGCACTATTCGCGAATTCCCAACTGTTAATGAACAAATTATATTAAAGTCTGTAATGCATTATTTAAATATACAATAATTCGAAAGTTCATAAATTTTACTTACTCGTCATTCTCCCTATAATAGATATACATGGTGCCGACTGAGGAAGTCGAGCCAGTCTGTGACATATGTCCAGATAGCTCAGGGGTGCCTTGATCATGATCACGTCCATCTGAAGGGGTGGGCTGTTGATCGACAGAGGGTGGTGCTGGTTCGATCAAACCCAAACCACGTCCACTATCACTACGACCACCACTACTACTACGACCACCACTACTACGACGACCACCACCACGAGAACTCATATCTATTACATGAATACAACATTTGCAACTATATACATAAGATAAGCTAACACTTCAAAATGAAATTTGTGAACTTTATTTAAGACAAGGTTTGAAAACATACATCAAATGACATAGAATGTAAACCAATCGAGCAACTAAAAACAAATGCGAACAATCATAATTGAATATACATGCTACCAATCTTCATTATCATCATCACTCTCAATATTTACACTATCATCTTCAAGCCCAAACTCATCTTCTTTTACTTCAATTTGCTCATCGTCATCTTCATCTACTTCGACCCCATCATTAACGTCATTAATTAGGGATCCTATGACTTCTGCTTGTTGTACAATCTCCAGTAGTTCATTAGGTTCTGGATCATTTTGATATGCCAAATTGTCGGTTATGACCATGTTTGAGTGAAATGACCATCTCGGTTTTGTTTTAATAACAGCCCACCAATCTGAACGACTGTTATCGATAGCAGGATAGGGTGTGAAATAAACTTGTGTAGCTTGTGCTGCCAACACAAATGGATCATACCCTAAATATTTTTTTTGTGGTTTGCTTCAATAAGAGGGTAATCCTTATGTACGCGTTTTACTCCAATATTTAGCCTACTATCAAACCATCGACATTTGAATAGAAATGTTTTTAACTCCGGCACCACCGAGTAAGTTAACTCGATTATTTCCTCAAGTACACCATAATAATCCTTTATGTCATCATCGTTGTTCCCACCTTTGATACAAACTCCGCTATTAACGGTTGTTTTTTTCTTTCCATATTCTTCGGTGGGAAACTTAAATCCATTTATAAACATTATTGGACATATTCTGTAACTATTACACGGACCAAATGCAAGTTTCCTATAACAAATGTCGGTGATGTTGTTCGTATCAACCTATCAATTTGAATCAAGTACACAAGTTAATATATAATGAATACCGCAAGGTTAAAATACATGACTTATCATACTTACATATTGTTTAAACCATCCCTCGAATTCCTTACAGAGTTCAACATTAGGATATTCACTTTCGAACTTGCTATTTAAATCAAATATACATGTTAATATCTAAGGAGTATCGTGTGTAGCTTGAAAAGATTGACAATAATTTAGTTAATGAATAATCAAATTATTATAGTACCTTATAAGATCAGTTAATTCATTGCAATTAAGAAGCACAGTTGCCTTGGCTAGATTATAATCCTTTGCTGTAGCGAAGCCTTTAACATTCTTCCATTTACCAGATGGACGTCCTTGTTTTTTGAATACCGAGAGAACGTTATCGACTGAATCATCCACAATATCATTTTCATTGCGATGACCACGATTGAAATTTAAATTAACATGATCATAGAAATAATGACTAAAAAATACGGATGCTTCTTCAATAATGTATGCTTGACAAATAGAACCTTCAACACGTGCTTTCTGTTTCACTTTTTTCTTTAGGTGACCCAGATACCTTAATATGAAAATTTGTGAAATTAACTATAACATGTTCTATATTTAAACATTGCGTAAATAAATATAACTATTACATACCTCTCAAAAGGATACATCCATCCATACTGCACTGGTCCCCGTAGTAACGCTTCAGTTGGTAAATGTACTGGTAAATGTTCCATGCAATTAAAAACTCCAGGGGGTTTCAAGCTTCTGCAAATGGCTTTTAGATAGAGTTGTCGAACATATCTCTTTAAAGAATAAACTAAGCTCCGTTATAGGAATCCAAACCTTTTGTGGTAAAAGCTCCTTAAATACTATCGGAAATAGAGTCTCTAAAAATACATGGCAATCATGACTCTTCATACCTGACAGTATAAAATCCTTCATATCAACGCATCGTTTCATATTAGAAGCAATTCCATCAGGAAACCTCAAAGAATCGACCCACTCTAGTAATTTTATACAACGAGTCCTATCCAGCTCATAACATGCAAGAACTTTGAAGTTTGGACGAATAGGATTAATCTTAAGCTCTATACGATTGCAATAGTATTCGATATCTTTTCTTGATCTCAAATCATCTTTGGTTTTTCCTTTCGCATTCATAATTTTATGAAAGAAATTCTCAAATACATTTTTTTCAATATGCATCACATCCAAATTGTGTCGAAGTTTTAGATCTTTCCAATATGGTAATTCCTAAAATATACTCTGTTTGCACCAATTGTGATAATCCCCTTTGCCAGGAATTTTGGGCTCTTTGTTTCCCGTCTCGTGTAATTTTGCATAATCTTTTACAATATCAAATACTTCTTCTCCATTCAAAAATGTTGGTGGTTGCAAATTTACAGTTTTATTTCTTTCAAAGTTTTTCTTATCACGTCTAAACTTGTCATTTGTATGCAAAAATCGACGGTGACAATCCCACAACACTGCTTACCACCATGCTTCAGTGTAAATGCTTTTGTTGAATCCATGCACACGGGGCAAGATAATTTACCCCCCGTACTCCAGCCCGAAAGCATCCCGTACGCGGGAAAATCGCTTATCGTCCACAACAAACAAGCAAATAGTTTGAAAATTTTCTTCTTTGACACGCCGTACGTGTCAATACCCTCTATCCGCATTTTCTTCAAGTCCTCGATTAAAGGTTGCAAATAAACATCTATTCCGTTTTTCGGATTTTTGGGTCCAGGAACAATTAGGGTTAAGAACATGTATGGATTTTGCATACACATCCAAGGAGGAAAATTGTAAGGTGTCAAAATAACTGGCCAAGTGGAGTATTTTTTGCTATATTGGCTAAAAGGTTGGAAACCCTCAGTGCATAAACCGAGCCTAATATTTCGTGACTCCTTGGCAAAATCAAGATATTTGTCATCGAAATGTTTCCATGCTTCTTCATCTGCAGAATGACATAAAACCCCTACCTCTCGAACTCGTTCACTATGCCATCTCATGTGCTCCACAGTGGCATAAGACGAATACAATCTTTGCAATCTAGGAATAATCGAAAGATAATGTAAACGAGTAAAAGGCACACCTTTACCGTTACTTTTTTTCTTTTCATATCTTCCTAAGCCACAAAATTTACATTGTGAACGGTCTATGTCTTCTTTCCAATATAGCATACACCCACTTCGACATGTATCTATCTTTTCATATGGCAATCCGAATGCGGACACTTGGTTTTTTAATTGATACCAATTTTCAGCCAATCTAATTTGCAAACCCGATGGAACCACATCTCGAATTAAGCTAAGAACGTCATTGATTAATTTTTGGGTACCGTTATTTGTGGATTTTATAGCAACTAACCGAGCAGTTGCTGCCAACTCTGTCATAGGACATCCATCAAAAAGCGGTCTTTTTTATGCTTCTAACAAGTCAAAATTTTTTTTTAGCTTTTGGATTCGGTTCTTCCTCTACATCCAATGAATTAGGCAGCATGCTCGGACCAGCGGCATCAATAACCATTTCAGTCATTCTATTTTCTGTACTAGTAGATTCATCAAAATCAACATCAATATTTACGTTATCACCCTCAACAACTACCGACATATTAACAACGTTCATCAAATCTTCACCATGATGTATCCACACATAGTAATCGTCCATAATACCGTTTTTAGTCAAATGCCTTTGAACAATTTCATAAGGATGATGTTTTGTGGCTTTGCATTTCTTACAGGGACAACGGATTTCTGTCATGTTTGTCCCACTGGAAGATGCCACTAGCATGAACTCAGTTAAACCTCTTAAAAATTGAAATGGAATTGTTCCTCTATGCCCAACATTTTTGTACATCCAAGCACGACGAACTTTCAAATGTTCCATCTTCTACTGCATAATTAAGATATGTTATATTATAAGATGAGTACTTATATTATTACTATATAGAACTATAGTTATTTCTTTATTTTAATAACTACCCAATTATTGTATTATTTTATTTAGATAGATATAATTTCAAATTCGTATACATATAAATACTATATTAGATGTATGCTAGTTTAACTTAAAAATTCTAATACTTCTAAATGTTTAAATTCTTACATTTATGCAAATTAAATATATCTTACCGTAACCCTAATAGAAATCTATTATTTATTTAATCGAACTTTCCATTAGAACTGTTTATTTATGGGCTTAGTCAACCCACTTCCCATTAAAACAAAACCTTGTTTTTACATTTCATAAATCATTTTGCCTCAAGTGGTATAACAAAATTTCGGCAGCACTTCCCCTTATTCCCCGTATCATACGCCTATGCGCGTACACGGGGAACAAAAAAGAAGCACTCTCGAAATTTTGTCACCACTTGAATTGAAATGATTTATGTAATGTAAAAACTTAGTTTTGTTTGTAACTTGTCCAATACATGGACAAATTCGACAAATACTGTATTAGATGAATATTGATGTCCGTTTCACAACAAAACGAACATCTATATAACGATCATATACGATACCTGTCAAACGGGGCCAAACATTAATCTATGCTGAACAATTTTGTTAATTAACTTCTTTGAATAAAAAGTTAAAATGGTTTAAATTTTAAACAGAATATTCGTTAATAAAATATAAAACATGCTTTTAGTGGCTTAATATTATGTTAAAAAGAGGTGGTTATAATTTATAATAATTATTGTACATCCAGATACTATAAAACTAAATTACGATTGAGAATATTTATTCCCTAGGTATATAAAACACACCCCTGCTTAAAAGAAAAAAAACCCTATCAGACAAACAATAAAACTAAGAGCTAAAATAAATACGCAAAATGAAAGATGCTTTTATTCCAGAAAAAAAGGAAGTAAAATAAAAGATAATACATTTTTCCCTCTAAATGTAGGAAACTAGACCATCATAGCTACAATAGACATTAGCAGATATCCTTGAATCAATCATAAAAAATTGGGGCCCAAAAAAACTACTACCAGTAAACCCAAGCATCTGAACAATAAAATAGCATAACATAATTTACCCTAACAAACTCCACTGTCATGTAGTCTATTCTACTTAAAATTATAATTGTTGATTGACATCTGCAAGGAGATCATAAGATCTGTTTCTTTTACAAACTACTAATGCACCATATCAAAAAAAATAAAAAAAATACCACCAGTGATAATATGAATTAATCACGGTTTGCGTGTGTTATCTTCTTTGGAGTACATATCGTCAATTGTATAGTTAATAACAGATGATATCAGCCATTAATCTACTACACTTCCACAGAATAGTGGGAAATAAAATGAACCAAAACATAACATAATAAGAAAATGAGGCATGCATCATACTATGTGTTCTGCTTCAGAAAGTAACTTCACTGAAAAATAAGTTTTAATCATATTAGAAATACAGTAATATAATTGGCTTTTCATCAATCACAATGGTCCCAGTTTGAGAAAAATAATGGAAAATGGTGGAAATCGTGTGAAAGTACAAGTAGATCAAAATCCGATTATATCAAGATCAAAATCCAGGCACCGCTTAAAGAAGATAACAATCGAGCCAAATCATATTAAACCATACATTAAAAAAGTACCTCAACGCAAATGATGAGACACATTACTTCTAAACAGAAGAATCCGATCCTCATAACTCCAAAATTGAGATAATCCTTTATACATCATGCATATATTACATACACATATTTTTTTAACACTGGAGTGGCATAAAAGAAAATAAACCCTAAAAACAACTAACCATTATATAAATCAAAAAATTCCAAGAATCTCAATATATTAATATCCAAAATAGGCGAAAAAACACACAAATCAAATGATTTTACAAATATAGTTTTGCATATAAAACGAATAAATCAATTAGCTAAAGAATGTGTTACCTGATCAAAGCCACAGATGATGAAGTTTCTTCGATAGATGCAGCGGTGTGGATGGAGGTCGCGTCATCGATTATCGTCGGAGGTTGGCGCCTGTAGTCGTGGATTGCTCGGATCGGTTGCTGCTGTAGTCGGTTGGAGGTGGAAACGATTTGAGATTTAGGGTTTTGGTAGTTTAGTCGTACCGAGGAAGGAAAGTGGCTGATGCGTTTGTTATTGTATAATTTATTATTTAAGTAATTGTTTAAGTGTCTGTGGCTGATGCATTTCCTACGCGATTTCATTCTTTTGTAGGTCATGTAAAATAAAAATTACTAAATGTTTAATATGTTAAAAAGACAAAAAATAGTTGATTTGGATGCAAAAGTTGAACAAATATATCTCAATGCCTATATTTTGCAAATTTATGTTAACCAGGTTAAAATTTAAACCAAGTATAATCAATTATCAAAAGAAAAAAATAAAGACTTTTACAATAATATAGAAAAACAATAACTCATTAAAAAATGTCACATTTATAACAAAAGCAGATTTTCCGCAAAGTTTAATCAGTTTTATTTTTAAGTTTAACTGAATTTAATTTTTTTATATAATGTAAATTTCTTGCTTACTTTTCTTGAATCATAATTTTCATATTTCGGACTATTAATTTGGTATTTCAACTTATTAAATTTAATTATTATTCCTTTTTAGTTAATTAAACATCTAAAAGTTAATTATTATAATTTAAATTTAATATATATATATACATATAATTTTATTTTAGTTTCGAAAGTTAATACGATTTACTGGAAAATTAAATTATATATTTTTATAATATAATTTCAAGTTAAACTACAAAAGTTAATAATTGTTTGGCGTAGGTAAAGCGTAGAAAAATTCCAACCTCTTTCCTCTACAGACGAAGGCAATGCGTAGGGAGAACAATAAGGTGTATGGAATGGGTAGGCAATTTCCTACACATTCCCTACGCCATAGTCAATTGTTGGAGAACCTGGTGCGCGTAGGAAATATATAGAGAATTCTCTACGGCGCCGTCCCTACCCCTTCCCTATGTTTCTATGTTTTCCCTACGCCGCGTCTATGCGGCGTAGGGATGGCGTAGGGAATTCTGTGTTGGAAAACAGCCATCTTTTTTGTAGTGATAGTGATATATATAACAGAAGTTCTTTTATTTTTAATAAAAAAAAGTTAGTACATGGACAGTCGTCATTCTAGGCCATGGTCCTTCATCAATGGCCTTACAGGCAGCTGCAATGGTAGGTTAACATCTTCCACGTCTCCTTCCACAACATCGCAATCAGATCTCCTGTTCTTGGATCCAGTGTTTGAAATGTTTTCTCTGCTTCATATATATCACACCCATATTCCAAGTATCAGTTAACCGTAAGTTACTTCTTAAATGGGCAAAAATTATGCAAAATTATGCTAGGTATTGTACGAACTGATGAAAAATGTATTTTAAATAATTACTTTGTTGCACACCTTAGTTGTAATACTCATTAGGTTAGCTGGTTAGGCAATGCCAAACTATATTTTATATACAATAATTTTTTTCCAACTATTTCTTCCACTATATTATATTTTTTTTGGGTACTTCCTAATGTCTCTTCCGTCCTTAATGCTATTAATTTCAATCTAATTCCAGGAAATCGTGATATTGGTAAAGATGTTATATACAATGTTTTTATTCAGTATTTTTATGACTAATTGGTCATACAAAGAGAAGCTAAGTTTTAATTGCAGAATATAATATGGGTAAAAATAATAAAAATCTGTCCCAAGCAACCCACATCATAGAGCAGATTCTGATGGATGTTCACAAATTAATAGATGTCAGAGAGGGAAAAGGTGATTTAAATGATGATGAATACATAACAACGTATCGATTCATTGTTTCATCAAAACACACGAACTTAACACAAGAGAAAGAATTGGAAGAAGTCCAGAATCAAATAACAATACAAATGCTTGAATAACAGGAATCCAAATCTGCAATTTATAGAGCATACGAGAAAAAATTCTATGAATTCACATACAGTCTATAGATAGTATTAGTTCCCACTAAATCATCGCTGAGTCTCATATTCTCAAGTCTCCGTGAGTCCAACCAACCATGGTATATAGTTCTTTTCACAAAATTTGAAAAAAACACCTTAACTGGAAGAGAGAATGTACTCTTTTGGATAGACATGGAAATATGAGGCCATGTGATTTCCTCTCTGTTCTTTCCTTCAAAGATAATGAATTGAAAAATTATGAGCCTGTTTGTAAACAAAAAACTTAAAGCGTTCATGAAGAAATAAACTATTTAAACGATTATCTTATCACGAGAAAGTGTGTAAAGTTTAGAGTCTTGAAAGTTACCATTTACAAATTATAACCTACGTCCCTGTTTTCAAATAATTAAAAATATAAACCTTCATAACCCTATCTGCTTTTTTCGTCAGTCGATCGAACCAAAAAAAACATAAAAGCTCGAAATCGAACAAAATACCTTAATTGCAAATTAGGTTTTCTTCACACTTTCAATGGACGGAATAAAAGCAAAACTAGCCGATTATGGTTTTAGTCGAGCAATCGAGATCAAGCAAGAAGAAACTGAAGTTGTTTCCTAAAAAAAGGAAAAATATATGCAAAGTTGTAGAAAAGGATCTTCAATGTTCGAATGTAGCAATATTTGCCTAGTGGAATTAACCAGTGGAAATATTTACCTACCAAATATTTGACATAATATTAAGTTGGCAAATATTAAAATATTTTTAATACAAGTACTAAAATTGTCTAATACCGCATAAATGTATTTTTGATTGATGGCAGATTCTGATTATAGTGTAAAATTAAATGTTGAAGTGAGTATAGTAAATATTTGCATTAATAAATTTATTTTTTAAATAGCAGCATATATTTCAAAAACCTTTAATACAAATAAGAATGGCAAATATTTGCGAAACAATTTATGATTGTAATTTTGTGCATTTAATTTTTTTTATTGTAAATGCTAAAAGTATTAAATTGTTTGTAAAACAAAGTTTAGATTTTTGGTAGATTGAAATTTTAGTATATATACATTTATATAAATATCATACACTATATTGTTTTGGAAAAGAATTTTAATAAACTTGACCAAATGGATATTACCCAACATGCATGTTGAAACAACTAAGAGTACCCATGTGATTTGCCGAACTGCTCCAATGTTTCATTTATATCTACATTAGGGTTATTTTCCAAATCTTCAAGATGCATGAAAAGATACATAAACTTTAACATAAAACGAGTAAAAAGAAATGAATGGACAGTAAATTAGAGTGTAACAAAAGAGAGATCGTGAGACATATTACCCAGTTAAATACTTGATAGACATGTCATGACCATATTTTCTACTTATGTATGCGACACTAATTTGATAGTTTTATAACCATTACAAGTACAATAACAAAGACATAAAGTAGTAGCACAATAAAGAATGTACCATTAAAATTAAGGATATTTGTAAATTTACCCGAATCTTCTCACAAACCCAAATCACTTCAAACACTGAATCATCAAATTTGAAAGCTCCATCAACTCCAATTTCAGAATATATACTGTTTGCACAAAAAAATGGACAAACACCTCCAATCCGTATTATTTAGTTGATTATATGTTATTTTCAAGGTTTTAGGTTACTTATGCAAATATGTAAAAAGCAAGGACTAAAATGTAAAAGACACGCAGATTTATATTGGTTCGGGCAGAACGTGCCTACGTCCACTTGATATGTTATTCTCTCATTTCTTTCGGATTACAAGTACAAAGCTTTAAGTACAAGTATAAGAAAGTTGTTTGAAAGTTCCTTCCTTGCTTGAGCTCTCAAACTTGTCTGCCATTGTCGTACCCCTGCCCCTCTATTTATAGAATGAGGCTGGGGGCAGGGGTCTTGGATGTATATAGCTGCTGATGGGCCTGGGCTGAAGCGATCTGGTCTGGCATATCTAGTTCGGCGAAGCTTGGTTCGGCCGTGGTTGGAGTGGAGTTGGTCCGGTAGGACGTTGGTCCGGTGGTGAAATGTAGGTGAGGTTGGTTCGGCCATGCTTTGACTCGGTGGGGAGTCGTTCGGTAGAGAGTTGGTTCGGTATTGGAAGGGGATGATTGGACCGGTGTTGGTGGTTCGGCATGCAGGGTTGATGGGTTGGACCGGTGAGACCTTGGTTCGGTGGCGTGGAATTGGAGAGGTTGGTTCGGTGGTACGTAGGAGGTGTGTTGGCTCGGCTAGGAGTTGGCTCGGTGGTATGCTGGTCCGGTAGTGGGTGGAAGAGGGATGGTTCAGCACTGTTTAGAAATGCGCCTAACACTTGCCCCCCAAAGTAGGGCATGTGTATGCACATGGCGTGCTTTGTTTTCCTGCAGTCGTTCGGTCCTGGGTTTGCCGAACCGGTTGGTCCGGTCGATAGGTTTCGCCTATAAATATGGGCTTCAGGCCTTCGTTCATCCTCTACCATCTGAGACAGCCGAAATATATAAGTGCCGAATCTCCTAGTTGTGCCGAATCATACGTGTTTAGCCGGATCGAAATCTTTGCCGAACCAGGTGAGGATCTATCCTGCCGAACGATCTTTATATCCAATCACCGAATGAGCTCGGGTCCTCGCGTACCGAATGAAACTTATTATTTATTTTACCGGATGAACTTTATGCCGAATGGGCTACGCCGAATGAGCTTTCATATTTGAGTTTTGAGTGATAACCCTGGATTTACACATGCTGGCTTGCTTTATACACTTGTTTGCTTATATCTCTATACTCCTTGTACTAACAACACGTCTTTCTCTATTGTGTATGTAGATAAAATGTCTCGCAAAGCGGAAACTCGATCAGATAGTAAGAAGTCCAAGGATAGAGGAGAGTCTTCTTCCGTGCCCCCGGCCCAAACAGAACCGGCGTGACATGGACCTGCCCCAAGGTCGCTAGTGGATGGGTATGGTCCCCAGGAACTTCTGGTCTCCCCTCCCGACTGCTTTCCTAGCTCCTTAAAGGAGGAGCAACTTGATGTTATAGCTCGTTCCTTCGGGATAGATAGAGCGCTTATGCGGTTGCCGGGGAACGGAGTGATGCCGTATGACCCCCCCCTCCCCCGAAGGCTACTTTGCTTACAGCAGATATCATTGCATGTGTGGTGCTATCCCACCTCTCAATGCCTGGATAGTTAGCTTTGTCACATATCTGAAGGTGGCTCCATTCCAACTTCAACCTAACTCCTACGCCATTCTGGTGAGTCTTTTCGTCATCTTTCAGAGGAGATATGGGCGTCCCCCTTCCAACTGGGAGATCCGGTATCTGTACAACTTGAGAGGCTACAAGAAGGGGTCTCCATATATCAGTTTGGAAGCGGCCGTGCCCTTCAAGCCTGTTCTGGATCTGTACTCGAAGCTCAGTATGTTCAAGAAGGAATGATTTTTTATTAGGGATGACTCTGTTTCTTTCCGCCTTTTCACTTCCGGCTGTAAGTTGAACTCCATTTATATTTTTCTTGTCCCGATCACAATGCTTCTTCTTATATGCTTTCGTTTTTTGCTAGCGACAGGTGGTTTTGCGGTCGTGGAGAATGATTCCTTGGTTCAGACGGCTGCGGAAATAAGAGCCATTCCGGCACGGGATCGGTCGGCTTCTTACTTGATCAGGAATGCCACTCTCCTGGAGTATAACTTGATTCTGCCACGTCAATCTGTGGTTAAACAGAGAAATACAGCCAAGGAGAGGGCTGCTAAAGCCAAGGATGGGGCCACTGCGAAGAGTAGAAGAAGAGACCTTTCTCAGTGCTTCCAGCCGTTGGGGGAAAGAAGCTTAAGAAGTCTGATGGACCCTCTCCTAGTACATGTCCAGACATTCCGGAGGAGGAAGGTGGAGAGGAGGAAAGAGACGAAGAGGAGAGCGGAGGAGATGGAGAAGGTGAAGGACAGGGTGGCAGTTGTGCCGGCCCTTTGTCTTCTGAGCACGCAGGGGAGATGTAGGAGTGGACGGATGACGCCTTCCGCCAAGATTTTGAAGGGTTGGAGGAAGGATCAGCCTCGGTGAAGAAGGCAATGCAGGGTGACAAGGCTGGGGTTGGTGCCGATCCATTCCCTAAGTGTAACAACCCTGTATTTTCTGATTATTGTAATTGTATATTTTAATTATTTTAATTTAAATTCCTAATTTAAAAACTTTATTTTTTTTTATTAAAATTAATATATTTTGTTAATTTAAATATAAATGTTGATTTTGATGTGGATTAGAATTTCAAACATGCATAAATTGAATATTTCCAGAAAATGTTGATTTTGGTCAAAATAGTCAAACTTTGACTTTTAACTTAAAAATTTAAAAGTTTAAAATTTTAAATTTTATCTTTTATTATGAAAATAGATTTAATAACTTGAACATTGCTTTTTGTTTCGTGGAAAACGGAGTTAAACTGCAAAAGATATGTACATTTCAATTTTGAGTATAAATTGTTTATTTTGCAATTTTGTTATTTTAAATTGTATAAATTTTATTTTTCTTTATCATATTTTATTTTAATATGTTTTAATATTTTATATTATGTATATTTTGACTTTTATATATTTTTGAAATGATAATAGAATTTCTCTAAAATTTACTATGATGATTTCCTATTTTTAAAAGGCTGTTTTTCTTTTTCTGCTATTTTCTTCATCTAAACTATATTTAAATTAAAATTTATTTATTTATTTTTGTGATTTCCTTTTTATTTTGTGTTCTTATCTTTATTTATAAATATTTTTAAGTACATAAAAATTTTCCCAAGTTCATTGCACTTATTTTTCATATTTCCAAGACTAGTTGCAAATTTTGCTGTTTTATTTAATTAAACTATATATAATTAATAATTAATTTATTTATTTTTGTTTATTTACTATATTTTCGTATTTTAACTTAATTTATATATGTTTTTCAGTTATATAAAAATTTAAAAAGAAATAATGAATATATGAAGAGTTTGAGATCTTTTGTATGCTTAGTCCTTTTGCATTCCGACCTTTCACTTTCCAAACTCCATTCATCAATGCTTTGGCCGTACCCTACTCCATCTTTCAGCCACATTCCTCACTCTTTCTCACGAAAATTTTATTATCTTTCTTGAGAAAAAAACTCATGGCCATTTGTTTTACAAAAATTTGGTAAATTCTATCATCTTTCTTCTTGTTTTTATGATTTTCCTATTGATTTTTGCATTGATCCTTCTTGTGTTTTGGTAGGCCTAGCCTCTAACACCATCACTACCATCCTCTCCACCATCATCTCCAGCAGCTCATAAGCCTCTCCTCTGACCAAGACAGTAGCCATGACCATCCGTTGATGTTGCACCACAAAATTTGCACAAAAGTTCCACCAAACTAGCCTAGCCAAACCCTTAAGGCCATAGCCTTCATTTTTAACCTAAACCACCTCCATGGCCGCCGCCACCAGTCCCTCCACCACCTCTGGCCGCCACTCCATCCACCACCTGACCATCCCCTTGCATGACCAAGCCCAAGCCATGGTAGGCCGAACCTATAGTTGCACCAAAAATCCACTTAATTGCCTTGACTTTTGTATTTCTCATGTCACAACTTCCACTCCTTCATATCCAAGTTAGACCGAGCCATATGAACACATATTGACCCAAACCTGAGCCATGTTGGCATCTAGGCTGAGCCTAGTATGATAAGAGCAAGCCCATTTGATCATGTGACAAGCTTATGTTGTCGTGTGCAAGTCTTTTGCTTCTAAGGTTTGGTCATCTCTCTTGTTTTGCAACTGTTCTGCAAACTAAAGTTGTTGATTATATTTGTATGTCGATATCTATGTTTGTGCTTATGTATGTTATATTTTGTGTTGTTTACAAGGGTCTCCATCAATTCAAATCAAATCGTGCTTGTCGTGCCTTTGGAATCGCTCTTGTGTGTGTTGTTTGTCTCTAGCTTCGTAAAAGGTGAGTCTTTCTCACTCTGACATTTATACTTATGAAATAGTGAATTGATGACAAGTGTTTAGTAATATAAAATGTTATGCAAGTTAATGATGATCATACGATATGCTATGCCATGTTATTACCATATTAAAACTGTTAATTATCACCTGACATGTGATATGACATTTTATTGTGACACTGACATTGTTTATATTGTTTATGCATATATTCACACTGCAAGTTCCCTGTTAGAATAGAATCACCATGGGTTGAAATGATACATACCCAAACGGACTTTAGATTAGGGAAAAATCGTTAAAGGCTGAAATGATAGGCCTGAGCGATTTTTATTGTATTTTATTTGACTTGGGATTGCGGGTTTGAAATGATAGAACCCGGGTTTTCTTTGTAAACTGCGGATTGAAATGATATATATCCGTATCACTTGACCTAGGTTAGAAAATTATATACAGACCCCGTGGTATATTTTTAAATGATATTTATTAAAATATGTATTTTTAAAAGTGTGAAATTTTGATTTAAAAATATATATTTTATGGTTTTAAGAAAATTAAATATTAAGTCTTGAAATTGTGAATTTGAGTACGTAAATGTGAAATAATTGAGATTTTAGACTTTAAATTTTATTTTAAAATGTAAATAAATAATGGAAATTAAATTTAAAGTTTTAAAATTATATTTGAAGTAAAATTTTAAGTTTTATTTAATTTATATGTTAATAAACAGTGAAATTTGACTTAATAAATGAATGGAGCTTTTAAATTGAATATTTGATCTAATATTTTGTTGTGTTAAATCATATGTTAAAATGATTTTAAATGTGAAATTTTGAAGTCTAGAAATATGATTTTAAGTTATAATAAAATTTGGAGTTTTACTATTTTTTTGAAAAGCAAAAATGAAATCTGGAATTCATAGCATTTTCAAAATGTTGTAGTCTTTTGACAGCATTTTTAAATGCTATTGTTTTGAATCTAACAATGTTTGAAATAACTAAATATCTATTACGACATTTTATAAATGCCGTTATTCTTGAACTAAACCATTCTTGGAAGCTATAAGCTACGATAGCACTTTATAAATGCTGTCGTTGCTATAATTTGACAATGTTTGAAATGTTATAGTTTTAACACTGTTTGAGTTATATTTTAAAGTATTAAATGATTTAAATTTTGGAAATTGATTAATTGTGAAATTTAAGAAGTTTTGAATATATTTTAATATTTAAATTTGAATTTTTAAGGAATTTAAATTTGAATTTGAATTTAAGTAAGGTTTACTTGGTTATGTGTTAAATGGAATGAAATGTAATGAGATAAATGAATTTTGAATGGAATTTTTAATGTATTTTGTAATGATACTTGAAATAAGAAATGAATGACTTATTTGGTTTAAAAATGATATTTAAATTTGAGTATTTGAATTTGAATTCAAATAATGATTTGATAATAAGGTTTGGAAATGATTTGATCTTTATTTTGATAAAGAATATGAATTAGAATGATATGTACTTTTGATAAATGAATATTTGAAGTTTATATTAGTATGAAAGGATATTTAGTTTAATTGTAAATTGAGTTTATTTAAATAGTATTGGATTTATGAAATGAATATTTCAAAACTAAGTAATAATGAAACTAGATTTGAGATATATGAAATTATAAAATTTAGTTTTGAAATGCGGGATATTAAAGCTTTGAAATTTATTAAAAATTGAATAGTTTAATTTGTGGATCAAATCTATGTTTGAAATTGATATGATTTGAAATGGTTATTGGGAAATTTAATTGAAACTGATGGTTTGAATTGAATTAAGTTGGAAATTGAAAATTTGGGATTAATTGAATGAATGGTAAAATGTAAAGAATTAAATGAATATCCGATGATTTCAAATGTATGATTTTGAAAATATTATGATTTTGAAATGAATATATGTTTGAAATGTTTTTGGTTTTGAAGTATAAACTATTTTGATTGAATAAATAGTTTTGAAATAAAAATGGTTTTGGTTTCGAAGTATAAACTATTTTGAAAGAAATATAGTTTAAATGAAATGATTTGATCTTTTTAAAGTATAACTATTTTGAAATGACCACGGCGTTATAATAACGTTTGGTTGTTAAAGAGACCGGAATCGGAAGTTGTCATACTCTCTACCAACTCCGAAAACCACTTTAACAACCGTGTACGCGGTGGAGATTCCAGAATGAAGTAGGATGGTGGCGACGTTCTTGCGGTATATTACGTGGACCCAACTCCCGTGAGCTGGCATAAGGTGGCTAAAACAGGAGCGATCTCGGGCCAAGTGAGGTCATTCCTCCTATCGGACACATTTCTTCGATACTATACTCTTACTGGTGATTGATTAGATGGCCATCCTCCGATTTTGATATGAGAGTGTATTCCGAGGTGGGCGTATGTGGCTGCTGCGTTACCACCAGCCCGTGTGCGTAATTGGTATATCTACCCTGGCATTGCCTTGTGTGCCGTGTCACTTACCATACCGAGCCTTTACTACGAGTTTGTTTTTCTCCCGTAGCCCGTGTGGTATCCTCTGACGGTCACCTGGAGTGGAGATGGCATGATATTGGATGGACTACTGGGACTATTATGTGTGAAGGGTGATATGGGTAGCCCGGAACGCTATTTAAAAGTATGTTTATTTTACTGTAGACACTATTATAATAGCGCAATATTACTACATAGTAAATAGTTTAACGGATCCTTAAAGGATGGGCGATCCCAAGCATCCTTTAAGTTACTGATGCATTTTTGTTACTGTTCACTTGAGTTGATTTACAGTTCATAAGTATTTATGTCCTGACTCGAGTGTTTTGTGTTTTGCTTTACGCTCGAGTCAGATTGAGTGAGTTGGCATTCAAGATTCACCTTTGGAGCTGGAGCTTTCCTTGAAGATCTAGCCATCTATTTTGCTTTTGTATCCAGTGATTTCAGTGATGTATTCTGACTTATACCTGATGTATCTTGTTACTCTTCTGTTGTATCTTGTTTAACTCTGATGTATCTTACTTTATATAGTAGCTTCATGAACTACTATCTCTTTTATTTCCGCTGCATTATTATTTACTCCGTGTCTGTGATCTGTGACTATGTATTTACTGTATATTCTGAGATTTGCCAAATTTTATTTACCACGCGGTATTTTGAGCAATTCAAGTCCGACATGTGCGGATGCGAATGGTTGAAAATATCGGGTCGTTACAGTTGGTATCAGAGCTTTGGTAGCTCTAGGCAAAACTCAGTATATAGGGTAAATGTATTTACAGAATCACTTTCATTCGAGTTTAAACCTCTTCCTTTTGACTCGATTCCTTTGAATTTTGGAACATTCCTTGTGGTTCCAAAATCCATTCGTGTCCTCACTATTTATCTTCTTTTATTTCTGGAGTATCCCATAACTCCACTTCAAAAGATTTTCATAATGAGTCGGCGGTCTTGCCAACCTCAAATTTATTTGTAAAGGGGGAAAACTCCTTTACAACAACATCGATTCACTAGAGATTCTATATCCTCGGTTTAGATGCTAGTATCTCTTATAACTTCGAACTCTACATCTTGAGATCGAATATCGATTTACCCAAGAAATCCACATCGATCTTATTCTTTAAGTCACGGTTGACCCGGTTAAGCTTGCCCGCGATTTATATAAGCTTATCCTGTAGGATCTAGATTAACCCTAGAGGGGGGGTGAATAGGGTTAATAACAAATTTTCTCGATTTAAAACAAAGAAACAAACTGCAGAAATAAATATGCTGAAAAGTAAATCACACACAAAATTTACCCAGCTTCGGCAACCCCTGCCTACTGCTGCATTCCCAGATTTCTATTAGAATTAAACAGTATCTCGCTTACAAACACTCTACCAGACTCGCAAACCCTTGCTCCCGCTCACAAACACTCTCACAGACTCGCACACCCTGCTCCGCCTATAGAGCTTTGTTTACTCGCAAACTCTGCTCCGCCTCTAGAGCTTCGCAAACTCGCACACCCTGCTCACTGAACTAATTCTAACTAGACAATCTGACACTACCTAAACCCTAGGTGGTGATTTACACATTTGTTGACTCGAAAATAAAAACAAGACAGACTTCAAAATAAATGCATGAGCAAAAATAAAAATATAAACTTTAATCCCTTAATTTTTGCTCAAAAAAAAAAGAAAAACCCTTTTAAAAACTAAAAACCCCCTTTGTATTTTTAAAACCTAAATCCCCTTTTAAAATATAACAAGGCCGGCCCCTTTTAATTTTATCACCCGATCCTCTTCTTTGCTTTTGTCACGTAAAAAATGGCGGCCTCTGTTGATCTGAAATTAGGGTTCGGCTATTCAAATTGGGGCTTTCTTTGCTCGTGCTTGATTATCGATTGTTGTTGGCTCTTGCTCGCTGCTACGCTCTGCGTTGCTCCTTGAGTTCGTTGTTGCTTTGGTACGTAATCTCTTTTGCTGGTTTAATGATTTGTGCGATTGTAATTTTCGAACTCATTTGCCTTCGATTGCGGATGATGATTTTAGGGTTTATTTGATTCAATGATTTTTCATTTGAAGCTTATTTTCTCGATGCCGATGATGATTTCTTTTGGGTTTTATTTATAGGGTTGAAACCTTAATTAACGTGTCTGATTTGATTTTTCTCGTTGTTGATTTTCCTGAAATTGTTTTGGGGTTTTCCTTACTTGATTCAATTATGAGTAATTGCTGACCATATTAGCATTCGAATTAGTTAATTCGAAATTGTCTTGCCGTATTTGATTGTCTCGGTCCCCATTTTAATTATTACTGACCATATTTGAAATCGACTAAATTGCTGCAGAGTTTTCTTTCCAAAATTAGAAATCTTTGATTTCTGCACTGATTTAGCTACGGCTTGATCTCTGCACTTGATTTAGCTTGCCATTTTCTTTGCATTCACTACTGCACATTCACCAGTTTACTTTATATGTGCATATATACATTTGTATGTGTGTATGCATATATTTTTGGATTTGTGCCTTCATTTTGTGATTCATCTGATTAAATGTGTATTTGAATGCCGAGTTATTTGCATTCACTCCATTTCTTTGTATCAGTTCTCTGCATTTTTGCTTTGTTGACTGCATTACCATATTCTCTGCAGTAATATGATATTACTGCAATGTGAACTGTTGAGTCTTTGGTGATGCTTCACCTGTTATGTTCATGTTGGCACTTTGGTCTTGTATTGTAGTGATGCACTTGATTTTGTTTCCTCTGTTTTGATACAGATGCTACACTTGTTCATTCTTGCCTCTGCACACTTGTTCATATGAGCTGTTGTTGTTTGCTTCACTGTTGTACTTTGCATCTGTATTCATCATGTTGGCATTGTGGTTCATCTTGTTGCACTATGGTCTGCATCTCCATTTTTGTACTTGAGTTTGTAACTTGCCACTGACATGTTTGTTCTGCATCACTTGTAGCTTGCAACTGTGTATTCTTCACTACTTCATTTTGTTGACCATTCTTGTGAGCTTGAGTTGTGTAGTTGCACTTGTGTACTTTGTTTGCACCTGTTACTTGTATAACTTGATGTCTTCATTTGGTTGTTGCAGTCAGTGTTGCATTTAATCAGTGTATTTGTATACATCAGTTGCTCGGCCATCACTGTGTTCATGTACCACCTGAGTTTGCATTTGGTATGTTCATTTGAGTCTTCAGAAACTTCACAGATGCTTCACTTGGTCTTTGTTCTCTTGCATACTGATGCTGTCCACTGCAGCTGTGTTGGTTTATTTGGTATGTTCATTCCAGTGACTTGTCTTGTTGACTTTGGTCGAACTTGAAATTCAATTGTACAACATGATGTTGATTTTGATTAGTTTGGGATTGTTTGGCCTGTAGCTTGCCACTGCTTGCATTTGATTTGTAGTTGATGTTGTACACTGTTTGACCTGGCACTGGTTCACTTTGTATCATGCTTTCATATATGCACAGTTGGTTCATTGGTTTATCTTGATGGTCATGTACCACTGCATCTTGTCTTGTAACACTTGTGTCACCTATGTTGCAACTGCACTGTTGCCTTGTTGTATTGTAACTGGACATTTGAGTTTGTTGCATTTGTTGGTTCATCACTTCGTTCCAGTTTGATAATGTGTTGCATTTGATCACTTGTCCCATTGTGTTTGCATTGCATTCTGATGCAGTCTTCATTAGCATGCTACTGATTTGTGTTTCATTTTTGTGGCTGTGCTTGCATTGTCCATGTTGTGGCCTGTACTTGTATGCATCATAGCTTCTCTATTGCACTCGAGTTTGGACTAACTGTGCATTGTTCATTCCGGTGAATTTTGTTTTTGTGATATCCATGTTGCAATTGTTTTTGACATGTGAACTGCCATGATTGTTGCAGTCCATTTTGCCGTTGGTCTTCGTTTCATTCATGTCACGTTGCCTTGTGTTGAACCTATCTTGGGTTTGACCTTGTTTTTGATTTCTGTGTATTTGTTTGATTTTTGCACACAAGTTGGCGAGGCAGTGCACACGTATACGAATGTACACGTGTGTACTGCAGCCACTTATAATTGCCTGTTCCTGATAAAATACTGATATGCACAGATATTGCACAATCAAAAATGATGACGAACAACCCAAATAACTGAGGCAAATAATGTTTTCAAAATCATCGTTTCTTTCAAATTTCAAAAATATTTCTCTTTCAATTTTACTGCGTTTGAGAATATTTTTGCAGATTACTCAGATGCTGGATTTAAACTGGAATGCAGTTGAAGACAAAATACGAGTGTGAGTGATATGTAGTGAGGATAATGATGTAAAAATATTTGTGATGTAATCGTGATGTAATCAGAAATGTATATGTATAGTGAGAGCATGAATTTGTACTATTCAAGATTGTAATAAATATTTGTTTGAATAAAATTTCTATTTGAATTCAAAAACTGTGTAACTTGTTCTGTTTGAATTCAAATTCCAATTCTGTGTAATTTATTTTATTCAACAAATATTTATTTATTCTATGAAAAATAACGAATACATTTAAATGAATGTATATATGTTTATTATCATCAAACAAAAATCATATAGCGCAAAGCGCATATTCAACAATCTCCCCCTTTTGATGATAACAAACATATATTTAAGATTTTGAATATATTAAATGTATTTGATAATTTCAATTGCTCCCCCTATTTGAATGCTTCCTTTCTATGTGATACTCCCCCTACATATATGGCTCCCCCTACATATATGCATACAAATAAAAATATGTAAATGAGTCTATATGCAAAGTGAAAATTATTTGACCTTTGCTTGATTCTGTTTGACAAAATCTTAACCTTTCTCTCCCCCTTTTGTTATCAGCAAAAGAATAACAGTGTTATAGGGATGAAGTGATAGACATTTTAACTCAATTATATATAAATATCAAGTTTCAATAAAACTCAAACAAAAATCATAATTACCCTTGTCAAGCGCATATTCCACTTTCAGAAGTGATGGAGATAGAATCATCAAAAATTCATATAGATATGTCTATTTGTGATATATTTATTTCGGAAAATTTGAATATCTACTAACCATGCATAACCGTTAGGACTTTTAAATGAGATTAGTAGTATTCACAATTTTTATTTCAAAAATGAAATCAAGTATCTTCTAACCACGCATGACCGTGAGGACTTTTAAATGGGATTAGAATCAACTCGTCTATTTAAATCAATTAATTTTGATATGCGTTCCATACATGCATAACCGTAAGGACTTTTAAATGAGCATGGAAGCACAAAATCAAAAATCCAAGTAATTCACCCATGCATAACCGTGAGGACTTTTTAAATGAGAGTGAATACTTTGGATATTTATTTTTATATAATAAATTAAAGCACAAATAATCTCCTTTACAAATTTAAAGATATTGAAGAACGAATGATTTCCTTTGTAAACTACCACAAATTTACATACTACGTGTAATTTTGATGAGTGATGGTCGATTAGAAAGATGATAGAAATAGAAATGATCATGGAATTATTACCCAACAAAAAGTTTTTATAACTCTTGTTATGAAATTCTAAAGAAATTTTCTAATTATACTTTCTCGAGTTATAATATATGATAAATATCAACACTCTTCTCTTTTTCAATCACTATTTATCTTTTCGATAATCATTAGGGAGTCGGATTAGTCAAAATTTGTCATTTAAAATCAAATAAACATGACTAATCTGAAAGTATGGTCAAACAATTATTTTTACGAAGGGGTTATATGAGAGAAAAAAAAATCTGCTAAATGAAAATTATTTCAAGTGAAAAATATGCAGATATTTTCTTTGAGAAAATGATGCAACAAATGTATGTTTCACCATAAATCACGTTCAACTCGTAAGTTTTCTATCAACTAGATTATCAATATGAACTGCATCTGAATTTCTTTTTCACTTCAAAATATCACTATCTTGGTAAACAAGACCATGAAAATATGCATAAGGAATTTACACTCAATTTTGAACAGTGAACAAGTCAGAAGAGAAATAAATCATCATCTCAATCTTGGCTGATTTCATTCAGAAAATGGTACAGATTATCACATAAGAATATCTTCACCTGTTTTACCTTTACGATAATTTTACGTGATTGCCCATTGTGATTCTGTCACCTTTATATTAGGCTAAGGAACTTTGCTTTGACGCTCATTGTGTTTCTGGAACAGCCAAAATCCAGAGAACACCGTTGATGTTCCTTAGCCTGCCACCATACCTACACGAGAAAAGATTTATGTGACCTATTTATAGGTCCAAGGTTGTTAGTGGCAGAAGCATTATGAATAAACAAACCTTTTGGAACCCAAACTTGTTTTATCCTTTCATTCTTGTTCCAATAGACATGAAATCTGTTTGTAGAATTCTTAGGAACCCAAACTTGTATAAATTTTGTGTTCTTGTTCCTATGTCTACAATTTTCAGCATGATGTCCAATTATTTCACATCTACCAAAGACACTCCTACCTTTTGCACTATCCTCAACTTGTGTTTTTCCAAAACCTAGTCCTTTTCTGTTGTTAGCAAACATTTGATTTCCCAATAACATGTTGAATGATTTTTCTCCTATTGAAAAGTTATTCAATGATTTCTCAAGATTTTGGACTTTGGTTTTTAGCATCGTGTTTTCATTTACAAGTGAGGCGCATCTATTTATGAAATCTTTTTTCCTAGTGTCAATGGTTTTCATAAGACTCAGGTTTTCTTTTTCAAGATTCTCACAGCTATTCTTGAGTCTTGACAATTCTGAATCTAAAATTCTACACTTTTCACATTCTAGGTTATGAATATTATCAAGTTCGGTTTCTAACCTAAAATTTTCAAGAGCAAGTTTTCTCTTATCAGATTTCAGTTTTTCAATTTTAGATTCAAGAGTATCAACTACTCCAGTGAGATCAGAACACATAAAAACAAGATCTCTATAGGAATACTCACCTTCCTCACTTGATTCCTCCGAGCTTGCTTCTGAATCTGATTTTGCCACAAGACACAAGTTAGCCTCCTCTGAGCTGCTATCTGAAACTTCCTCTCCTTCTTCATCATCCCAAGTTGCTGCGAAAACCTTCTTTTCCTTTTTCTTTCCTTTGTTATATTTGAGAAGTGGGCATTCTGGTTTGATGTGGCCAGGTTTGTTGCAATTATAACACGTCAGCTCATTATCGGAATTTTCAGAATCTTTTGACGAATTGCCCTTTGTTTTCTTCTTGCGTGGCTTGAATCTTGACCATCTTCTAAGATTATTGACAGCCATTGCAAGCTCTTCAATTGGATCTTCTCCTTCATTGCTCTCTTGTTTGATTTTTAAGGCAATTGTCTTCTTCTTTGGTTCGGAGTTGTTGCGTTCTTCCTTTGCTTTTAGCTCAAGCTCATATGTCATCAAGTTGCCAATCAACTCCTCCATGCTTAGCTTACTCAGATCTTTCGATTCTTGTATTGCTGTGACTTTTGCCTCAAAGTTCATCGGTAAGACTCGTAGAATCTTCCGCACAAGCTCTACCTCAGTGAAGACCTTCCCAAGTGCTCTAGCGTTGTATACCAAGGTTGAAAAGCGTCCAAACATATCCTTTATGCTCTCGCCTTTGTCCATCACAAAGTTCTCGTATTCGTTGCTGAATAGGGCTAGACGAGACTCCTTGACTTGAGAAGTTCCTTCGTGTGTCACCTCCAAAGTGTGCCAAATTTCCTGTGCTGTTGTACAGTGAGAAATTCTGTTAAATTCATTTTTATCAAGAGCACATATCAAAGCATTCATGGCTTTAGCATTTATCGTTTTCAGTCTCTTATCGTTTTCATCCCACCTATCCTTAGGTTTAGGAATCTCAGTACCACCAACAGTTATAGTAGGAGGTTTATAGCCAGTTTCAATAATATCCCAAACATCATAATCCACTGAACTAAGATAAATACCCATCCTAACTTTCCAATAAGCATAATCATTCTCGTTAAACATGGGTGGCCTGACAATAGATTGCCCCTTAGAAAAAGCATTATTTGGTAGACTCATGACTCTAGAGTTAAATAAAAAATACCAGGCTCTGATACCACTTGTAGGATCTAGATTAACCCTAGAGGGGGGGTGAATAGGGTTAATAACAAATTTTCTCGATTTAAAACAAAGAAACAAACTGCAGAAATAAATATGCTGAAAAGTAAATCACACACAAAATTTACCCAGCTTCGGCAACCCCTGCCTACTGCTGCATTCCCAGATTTCTATTAGAATTAAACAGTATCTCGCTTACAAACACTCTACCAGACTCGCAAACCCTTGCTCCCGCTCACAAACACTCTCACAGACTCGCACACCCTGCTCCGCCTATAGAGCTTTGTTTACTCGCAAACTCTGCTCCGCCTCTAGAGCTTCGCAAACTCGCACACCCTGCTCACTGAACTAATTCTAACTAGACAATCTGACACTACCTAAACCCTAGGTGGTGATTTACACATTTGTTGACTCGAAAATAAAAACAAGACAGACTTCAAAATAAATGCATGAGCAAAAATAAAAATATAAACTTTAATCCCTTAATTTTTGCTCAAAAAAAAAAGAAAAACCCTTTTAAAAACTAAAAACCCCCTTTGTATTTTTAAAACCTAAATCCCCTTTTAAAATATAACAAGGCCGGCCCCTTTTAATTTTATCACCCGATCCTCTTCTTTGCTTTTGTCACGTAAAAAATGGCGGCCTCTGTTGATCTGAAATTAGGGTTCGGCTATTCAAATTGGGGCTTTCTTTGCTCGTGCTTGATTATCGATTGTTGTTGGCTCTTGCTCGCTGCTACGCTCTGCGTTGCTCCTTGAGTTCGTTGTTGCTTTGGTACGTAATCTCTTTTGCTGGTTTAATGATTTGTGCGATTGTAATTTTCGAACTCATTTGCCTTCGATTGCGGATGATGATTTTAGGGTTTATTTGATTCAATGATTTTTCATTTGAAGCTTATTTTCTCGATGCCGATGATGATTTCTTTTGGGTTTTATTTATAGGGTTGAAACCTTAATTAACGTGTCTGATTTGATTTTTCTCGTTGTTGATTTTCCTGAAATTGTTTTGGGGTTTTCCTTACTTGATTCAATTATGAGTAATTGCTGACCATATTAGCATTCGAATTAGTTAATTCGAAATTGTCTTGCCGTATTTGATTGTCTCGGTCCCCATTTTAATTATTACTGACCATATTTGAAATCGACTAAATTGCTGCAGAGTTTTCTTTCCAAAATTAGAAATCTTTGATTTCTGCACTGATTTAGCTACGGCTTGATCTCTGCACTTGATTTAGCTTGCCATTTTCTTTGCATTCACTACTGCACATTCACCAGTTTACTTTATATGTGCATATATACATTTGTATGTGTGTATGCATATATTTTTGGATTTGTGCCTTCATTTTGTGATTCATCTGATTAAATGTGTATTTGAATGCCGAGTTATTTGCATTCACTCCATTTCTTTGTATCAGTTCTCTGCATTTTTGCTTTGTTGACTGCATTACCATATTCTCTGCAGTAATATGATATTACTGCAATGTGAACTGTTGAGTCTTTGGTGATGCTTCACCTGTTATGTTCATGTTGGCACTTTGGTCTTGTATTGTAGTGATGCACTTGATTTTGTTTCCTCTGTTTTGATACAGATGCTACACTTGTTCATTCTTGCCTCTGCACACTTGTTCATATGAGCTGTTGTTGTTTGCTTCACTGTTGTACTTTGCATCTGTATTCATCATGTTGGCATTGTGGTTCATCTTGTTGCACTATGGTCTGCATCTCCATTTTTGTACTTGAGTTTGTAACTTGCCACTGACATGTTTGTTCTGCATCACTTGTAGCTTGCAACTGTGTATTCTTCACTACTTCATTTTGTTGACCATTCTTGTGAGCTTGAGTTGTGTAGTTGCACTTGTGTACTTTGTTTGCACCTGTTACTTGTATAACTTGATGTCTTCATTTGGTTGTTGCAGTCAGTGTTGCATTTAATCAGTGTATTTGTATACATCAGTTGCTCGGCCATCACTGTGTTCATGTACCACCTGAGTTTGCATTTGGTATGTTCATTTGAGTCTTCAGAAACTTCACAGATGCTTCACTTGGTCTTTGTTCTCTTGCATACTGATGCTGTCCACTGCAGCTGTGTTGGTTTATTTGGTATGTTCATTCCAGTGACTTGTCTTGTTGACTTTGGTCGAACTTGAAATTCAATTGTACAACATGATGTTGATTTTGATTAGTTTGGGATTGTTTGGCCTGTAGCTTGCCACTGCTTGCATTTGATTTGTAGTTGATGTTGTACACTGTTTGACCTGGCACTGGTTCACTTTGTATCATGCTTTCATATATGCACAGTTGGTTCATTGGTTTATCTTGATGGTCATGTACCACTGCATCTTGTCTTGTAACACTTGTGTCACCTATGTTGCAACTGCACTGTTGCCTTGTTGTATTGTAACTGGACATTTGAGTTTGTTGCATTTGTTGGTTCATCACTTCGTTCCAGTTTGATAATGTGTTGCATTTGATCACTTGTCCCATTGTGTTTGCATTGCATTCTGATGCAGTCTTCATTAGCATGCTACTGATTTGTGTTTCATTTTTGTGGCTGTGCTTGCATTGTCCATGTTGTGGCCTGTACTTGTATTCATCATAGCTTCTCTATTGCACTCGAGTTTGGACTAACTGTGCATTGTTCATTCCGGTGAATTTTGTTTTTGTGATATCCATGTTGCAATTGTTTTTGACATGTGAACTGCCATGATTGTTGCAGTCCATTTTGCCGTTGGTCTTCGTTTCATTCATGTCACGTTGCCTTGTGTTGAACCTATCTTGGGTTTGACCTTGTTTTTGATTTCTGTGTATTTGTTTGATTTTTGCACACAAGTTGGCGAGGCAGTGCACACGTATACGAATGTACACGTGTGTACTGCAGCCACTTATAATTGCCTGTTCCTGATAAAATACTGATATGCACAGATATTGCACAATCAAAAATGATGACGAACAACCCAAATAACTGAGGCAAATAATGTTTTCAAAATCATCGTTTCTTTCAAATTTCAAAAATATTTCTCTTTCAATTTTACTGCGTTTGAGAATATTTTTGCAGATTACTCAGATGCTGGATTTAAACTGGAATGCAGTTGAAGACAAAATACGAGTGTGAGTGATATGTAGTGAGGATAATGATGTAAAAATATTTGTGATGTAATCGTGATGTAATCAGAAATGTATATGTATAGTGAGAGCATGAATTTGTACTATTCAAGATTGTAATAAATATTTGTTTGAATAAAATTTCTATTTGAATTCAAAAACTGTGTAACTTGTTCTGTTTGAATTCAAATTCCAATTCTGTGTAATTTATTTTATTCAACAAATATTTATTTATTCTATGAAAAATAACGAATACATTTAAATGAATGTATATATGTTTATTATCATCAAACAAAAATCATATAGCGCAAAGCGCATATTCAACATATCCATCCTTCTATTCTGTTATTTAATTATCTCATCTTTGTTTCCAACTTATCTTCAAATTATTCTTGAAGTGTATTTGTAAACTAATTTTTAAAATGTTTTATATATTGTGTTGTTTGAGTTGTTGATGTTGATTTGGGTTTCTAATCGATTCGTCTGATCAACGCTATCGATAAGATTTCCAAAACACTTGAACAGAGCAAACTGACACAATATGTTTTTAAAATTTAGTAAGGAAATAAATTTTGTGAAATAAATTTTGTAACTATATTATAAATCTTTATCTGGATTTTATTTGAATTGGTTGTTAAGAAGTAATATTTGTTTTATATATCATTTTCTATTGTTTCATATATCTAATTGAACTATAAACATGGTTATAAATTTATTTGGAAATTTAAAATGAATGTAAAACAAGAATTTGAGAATTTAATTTTCGATGGATTTCAAACTTTGTGTTCAAAGTTTTAAAGGATATATTATTTAAAGTATTTTCGAATAGAAATTTGTTCCCAAAGAATTTTAAATTTAAATTTAGTGCTCTTCTCTTTGTCGCTGGAAAATAATTTCGGTGATGACTGCAACATCATCGACGTTCATTTTCGAGTTTCGAAGTGAAGAGACCATTCTGTAGTCTTGCTACAGTTTTGTTTTGGGAAATTTAATTGATTTTAATTTCTAAAATAAGAATGGATTATAACATATGCTGATATATGATTTAAATTTGAATGGATATATACATATAGTATATGAGCATTTATTTATCTCCAAATAGTTTGGAATTTATCGGAAATTTAATTCCTAAATTTTATCTTCAAAGATAATTTCTAAGTATAATTTCAAGATTTGGATAAATATTCAAGCTTGAAATAATTGAATTAGAAAATTTTATTTGTATAATACACAATTTCATTCCAATATAACTTACCTTAATTTTCAGAAGTTGAATATGTAGTTGGATAATATACAATATAAAAAAAAAGATTTTATAAATAAAATTTGAGTGGTTATTACAAATGTTATATACTTAAATTTTAGTTATAAAAGGATTAACAGAGGTAAATAAAGAAAAAATGTAACAGAATAGTTTACAATATAAAATGATGTTAAAGAAACTGAGTATAAATTATAGCAGTTATAATTAGTATAAATATATTTAACATGGGTGATAAGATATATTGAGAGAAATAAATTTAATTTTAATTAGTAGTGAAGAAGAATTAAATTTTATTTGGTACATTTTGACTATAATAAAAGATTTTTCAAATACATGATTTTAGGGATTTGTTAATTTAAGATAATTGGATGATAAGATAATGAAATTAGAGACGCTTAAGATTTATTTGACTTATGTAAAATTAATTTTCAGTTTAAGTTGAAATTTTATGGTTTCAAATTTATTATCTTATTTTGTTTTTCAAACTATCTTTTGGTTGTCCTAATTTCCCTTGTCTTGCTACAGAATGAGAGGTTATTGCTTATACCAGTCTGTTTAGAAATCTTTCTATAATCTTTAATAATCTTTGGTACTCATCTTTGTATCTAAGCACTGCTTGCCATCCACAGACCGTCGGTTAAACGGGAAGGGTGAATCAGATTCTAAAAGATTTTTTTTCATGCTTGTGTTCTTGATTCTGGAGGATGTTGGAAAGATCATCTCCACCTTGTTAAACTTACCTATAGCAACAGTTATCATAATTTTAATCTTCTTGTCATCTTGTCTTAATACTATTTCATTCAATCTTTTTCTGCGCTTTCCCGTACCTCATTCCTTTTCGGGGACGAAAAGTTTTGAGTGGGGGAGAGTGTAACAACCCTGTATTTTCTGATTATTGTAATTGTATATTTTAATTATTTTAATTTAAATTCCTAATTTAAAAACTTTAATTTTTTATTAAAATTAATATATTTTGTTAATTTAAATATAAATGTTGATTTTGACGTGGATTAGAATTTCAAACATGCATAAATTGAATATTTCCAGAAAATGTTGATTTTGGTCAAAATAGTCAAACTTTGACTTTTAACTTAAAAATTTAAAAGTTTGAAATTTTAAATTTTATCTTTTATTATGAAAACAGATTTAATAACTTGAACATTGCTTTTTGTTTCGTGGAAAACGGAGCTAAACTACAAAAGATATGTACATTTCAATTTTGAGTATAAATTGTTTATTTTGCAATTTTGTTATTTTAAATTGTATAAATTTTATTTTTATTTGTCATATTTTATTTTAATATGTTTTAATATTTTATATTATGTATATTTTGACTTTTAAATATTTTTGAAATGATAATAGAATTTTTCTAAAATTTACTATGATGATTTCCTATTTTTAAAAGGCTGTTTTCCTTTTTCTGCTATTTTCTTCATCTAAACTATATTTAAATTAAAATTTATTTATTTATTTTTGTGATTTCCTTTTTATTTTGTGTTCTTATCTTTATTTATAAATATTTTTAAGTACATAAAAATTTTCCCAAGTTCATTGCACTTATTTTTCATATTTTCAAGACTAGTTGCAAATTTTGCTGTTTTATTTAATTAAACTATATATAATTAATAATTAATTAATTTATTTTTGTTTATTTACTATATTTTCGTATTTTAACTTAATTTATATATGTTTTTCAGTTATATAAAAATTTAAAAATAAATAATGAATATATGAAGAGTTTGAGATCTTTTGTATGCTTAGTCCTTTTGCATTCCGATCTTTCACTTTCCAAACTCCATTCATCAATGCTTTGGCCGTACCCTACTCCATCTTTCAGCCACATTCCTAACTCTTTCTCATGAAAATTTTATCATCTTTCTTGAAAAAAAAACTCATGGCCATTTGTTTTACAAAAATTTGGTAAATTCTATCATCTTTCTTCTTGTTTTTATGATTTTCCTATTGATTTTTGCATTGATCCTTCTTGTGTTTTGCTAGGCCTAGCCTCTACCACCACCACTACCATCCTCTCCACCATCATCTCCAGCAGCTCATAAGCCTCTCCTCTGACCAAGACAGTAGTCATGACCATCCGTTGATGTTGCACCACAAAATTTGCACAAAAGTTCCACCAAACTAGTCTAGCCAAACCCTTAAGGCCATAGCCTTCATTTTTAACCTAAACCACCTCCATGGCCGCCGCCGCCAGTCCCTACACCACCTCTGGCCGCCACTCCATCCACCACCTGACCATCCCCTTGCATGACCAAGCCCAAGCCATGGTAGGCCGAACCTATAGTTGCACCAAAAATCCACTTAATTGCCTTGACTTTTGTATTTCTCATGTCACAACTTCCACTCCTTCATATCCAAGCTAGGCCGAGCCATATGAACCCATATTGACCCAAACCTGAGCCATGTTGGCATCTAGGCTGAGCCTAGTATGATGAGAGCAAGCCCATTTGATCATGTGACAAGCTTATGTTGTCGTGTGCAAGTCTTTTGCTTCTAAGGTTTGGTCATCTCTCTTGTTTTGCAACTGTTCTGCAAACTAAAGTTGTTGATTATATTTGTATGTCGATATCTATGTTTGTGCTTATGTATGTTATATTTTGTGTTGTTTACAAGGGTCTCCATCAATTCAAATCAAATCGTGCTTGTCGTGCCTTTGGAATCGCTCTTGTGTGTGTTGTTTGTCTCTAGCTTCGTAAAAGGTGAGTCTTTCTCACTCTGACATTTATACTTATGAAATAGTGAATTGATGACAAGTGTTTAGTAATATAAAATGTTATGCAAGTTAATGATGATCATACGATATGCTATGCCATGTTATTACCATATTAAAACTGTTAATTATCACCTGACATGTGATATGACATTTTATTGTGACACTGACACTGTTTATATTGTTTATGCATATATTCACACTGCAAGTTCCCTGTTAGAATAGAATCACTATGGGTTGAAATGATACATACCCAAACGGACTTTAGATTAGGGAAAAATCGTTATGGGCTGAAATGATAGGCCTAAGCGATTTTTATTGTATTTTATTTGACTTGGGATTGCGGGTTTGAAATAATAGAACCCGGGTTTTCTTTGTAAACTGCGGATTGAAATGATATATATCCGTATCACTTGACCTAGGTTAGAAAATTATATACAGACCCCGTGGTATATTTTTAAATGATATTTATTAAAATATGTATTTTTAAAAGTATGAAATTTTGATTTAAAAATATATATTTTATGGTTTTAAGAAAATTAAATATTAAGTCTTGAAATTGTGAATTTGAGTACGTAAATGTGAAATAATTGAGATTTTAGACTTTAAATTTTATTTTAAAATGTAAATAAATAATGGAAATTAAATTTAAAGTTTTAAAATTATATTTGAAGTAAAATTTTAAGTTTTATTTAATTTATATGTTAATAAACAGTGAATTTTGACTTAATAAATGAATGGAGCTTTTAAATTGAATATTTGATCTAATATTTTGTTGTATTAAATCATATGTTAAAATGATTTTAAATGTGAAATTTTGAAGTCCAGAAATATGATTTTTAAGTTATAATAAAATTTGGAGTTTTATTATTTTTTTGAAAAGCAAAAATGAAATCTGGAATTCATAGCATTTTCAAAATGTTGTAGTCTTTTGACAGCATTTTTAAATGCTATTGTTTTGAATCTACCAATGTTTGAAATAACTAAATATCTATTACGACATTTTATAAATGCCGTTATTCTTGAACTAAACCATTTTTGGAAGCTATAAGCTACGATAGCACTTTATAAATGATGTCGTTGCTATAATTTGATAAAGTTTGAAATGTTATAGTTTTAACACTGTTTGAGTTATATTTTAAAGTGTTAAACGATTTAAATTTTGGAAATTGATTAATTGTGAAATTTAAGAAGTTTTGAATATATTTTAATATTTAAATTTGAATTTTTAAGGAATTTAAATTTGAATTTGAATTTAAGTAAGGTTTACTTGGTTATGTGTTAAATGGAATGAAATGTAATGAGATAAATGAATTTTGAATGGAATTTTTAATGTATTTTGTAATGATACTTGAAATAAGAAATGAATGACTTATTTGATTTAAAAATGATATTTAAATTTGAGTATTTGAATTTGAATTCAAATAATGATTTGATAATAAGGTTTGGAAATGATTTGATCTTTATTTTGATAAAGAATATGAATTAGAATGATATGTACTTTTGATAAATGAATATTTGAAGCTTATATTGGTATGAAAGGATATTTAGTTTAATTGTAAATTGAGTTTATTTAAATAGTATTGGATTTATGAAATGAATATTTCAAAACTAAGTAATAATGAAACTAGATTTGAGATATATGAAATTATAAAATTTAGTTTTGAAATACGGGATATTAAAGCTTTGAAATTTATTAAAAATTGAATAGTTTAATTTGTGGATCAAATCTATGTTTGAAATTGATATGATTTGAAATGGTTATTGGGAAATTTAATTGAAACTGATGGTTTGAATTGAATTAAGTTGGAAATTGAAAATTTGGGATTAATTGAATGAATGGTAAAATGTAAAGAATTAAATGAATATCCGATGATTTCAAATGTATGATTTTGAAAATATTATGATTTTGAAATGAATATATGTTTGAAATGTTTTTGGTTTTGAAGTATAAACTATTTTGATTGAATAAATAGTTTTGAAATAAAAATGGTTTTGGTTTCGAAGTATAAACTATTTTGAAAGAAATATAGTTTGAAATGAAATGATTTGATCTTTTTAAAGTATAACTATTTTGAAATGACCACGGCTTTATAATAACGTTTGGTTGTTAAAGAGACCGGGATCGGAAGTTGTCATACTCTCTGCCAACTCCGAAAACTACTTTAACAACCGTGTACGCGGTGGAGATTCCAGAATGAAGTAGGATGGTGGCGACGTTCTTGAGGTATATTACGTGGACCCAACTCCCGTGAGCTGGCATAAGGTGGCTAAAACAGGAGCGATCTCGGGCCAAGTGAGGTCATTCCTCCTATCGGACACATTCCTTCGATACTATACTCTTACTGGTGATTGATTAGATGGCCATCCTCCGATTTTGATATGGGAGTGTGTTCCGAGGTGGGCGTATGTGGCTGCTGCGTTACCACCAGCCCGTGTGCGTAATTGGTATATCTACCCTGGCATTGCCTTGTGTGCCGTGTCACCTACCATGCCGAGCCTTTACTACGAGTTTGTTTTTCTCCCGTAGCCCGTGTGGTATCCTCTGACAGTCACCCGGAGTGGAGATGGCATGATATTGGATGGACTACTGGGACTATTATGTGTGAAGGGTGATATGGATAGCCCGGAACGCTATTTAAAAGTATGTTTATTTTACTGTAGACACTATTATAATAGCGCAATATTACTACATAGTAAATAGTTTAACGGATCCTTAAAGGATGGGCGATCCCAAGCATCCTTTAAGTTACTGATGCATTTTTGTTACTGTTCACTTGAGTTGATTTACAGTTCATAAGTATTTATGTCCTGACTCGAGTGTTTTGTGTTTTGCTTTACGCTCGAGTCAGATTGAGTGAGTTAGCATTCAAGATTCACCTCTGGAGCTGGAGCTTTCCTTGAAGATCTAGCCATCTATTTTGCTTTTGTATCCAGTGATTTCAGTGATGTATTCTGAGTTATACCTGATGTATCTTGTTACTCTTCTGTTGTATCTTGTTTAACTCTGATGTATCTTAATTTATATAGTAGCTTCATGAACTACTATCTCTTTTATTTCCGCTGCATTATTATTTACTCTGTGATCTGTGACTATGTATTTACTGTATATTTTGAGATTTGCCAAAATTTATTTACCACGCGGTATTTTGAGAAATTCAAGTCCGACATGTGCGGATGCGAATGGTTGAAAATATCGGGTCGTTACACTAAGAGTTCTTCAGCTGAGGCGGCTCCAGCGATTCAAGGTGAACTTTTGACTTCTGCAGACTCCATTTATGACAGGGAATTAGGAATATTTTATGGCTCGCTCCCGTCCTGGGATGAAATCCAGGACTTATTGCAGGATCCTACTCCTCCACAGGGTTTGTATAATAGATGTGTTTTCTCATTCTTCTTTAACTTAACATATTTCTCGAATTATGAATCATTGTACGCTCGTAACACTTGTTCTTTATTACAGGGGTATGCGAGGTGGCCAAAACTTTAGACGTTCGACACCGCCTCGAACAATTCAAACTGATGAGAGCTGCTACTAAGCCGCCAACTGGTCGTTTCGGGGATGTAGTTAAATATCGCCCTCTTCTTGGAGTCATTGAGGAAGATATCCAGCAGAGGAAGAGGAGGCGTTCCTTATTTGATTCGCCACCTGGTCCTCAGTCTCCTATTCAGCCTCCCCGAGATACTACGGAGAAGACCACGGAGTTTGTCCCCCCTCCGCCTCCTTCCGAGAACCCTACTGTGATCCGCATAAAAAGCCCCGACGTGCCTCGCAATCCCTTTGCCAGTCACCCGGATTTGGACCCAAGCCTTCAGGATATCTTATTTGACGAGGCCACGGGCGAGCATCTTCTCCCCCACAATCCCATGGTTCGGATTCTTGATGAGGCTAAGTCCCTAGATTTGGATCTGCTCACTACTCGGATAGCTGCTATGGGGGACGAAGCCAAAGCCAACATTGACCGGGTCGCGGAAGAGGTCAAGAAGTTGATGGAGCATCATGCTCGACTGGCTAGGGCTGGGGAGGAAATCGGGATTGCTAACATCCGGCTGCGGCTACAGGTTTCTGATCAGGCCAAGCAGCTTGACGATCAGGCTATCCGGATTTCTCAGCACGAGGAAGCCTCCAGGCAGTTGAAGGAGAATCTGGAAAAGGCCAGCAGGGCAGAATTGTGAAAAATGGAGGCTGCTTGCAAGGGGCGGATTGATATGGCCATTGCGACGGTGGACGAGGTTCGGAATGCGGATCTTTAGCGGATTGAAGAGTTGTCTGGGAGGCTTGAGGCCGCAGAGCTTTCTCAGGCCAAGCTAAAGGAAGAGATGGAGGAAATGAGGAGGTCTCTCCAGGCTGACCGCTCGAGATATCGATCGGATAGGGATGCTGCCGTCGCTAAGTTGTTGTCCTCCGAGGCCCGGATGAGGGAGTTTGAGGAGAATGAGGGGATGACGGATGAGATGTTGCAGGATATGTACTTCCGTACCTGGAAGCAGGGTAATCTATCCTGGATGGATGACTATCCCCGGATCATGGCTAGGATATATCTCCGGGCTTTGGAGGAGGCCAAGGCCGATGCGGATAAGGAAGGTGGAGCGGCATTCAGGATGGACGTGGTAACCGCCCAGTTCTCAAAGGAGGAGAAGGTAGCGGTGAAGGAAGGGATGCGGCTGCTTACTGCAGAGGAAGCGGGTGTGCAATTGGCGGATGAGGATCAAGCGGCGGACGTTGGTGAGTCTCTCTTCTCCTTTCTTTTTAGATTTTCATAACTTGATCGCTCGTTGTTTGTCTGATGGATTCTTCTTCTGAATTGGACAGGTGGATCTTCTGGTCAACATGCTGGGAGTTCCGACCCAGCAACCAAGTAGATTCGGAGAGTTGGTTCTGAAGTGTAGTGGTTAGCACTAATGCAGCTGGTCACCTTTTGATTTCTTTTTATTGCTGTTCATGTTAGTTCAAAACATGGATGTAACTGTAATAATATTGTTTGTGATGAATGACTTTATGTAATTTCATAATATAAGCTGATTCCTTTATGTTGGAATGTTATCGCTATTTTGCTGTGCTGTGTAAGTTATGTAACTATGCATGTTACTAGTGACTTGACTGTGCCTGATGCCAAGTTTTTTTTTAAAGTATAATTTTCTCATTTTGCAACGTAAATGTGATGTGTGAATATGAACTGCAGCTATGCATTAATGTATAAAAGTAGAAGGTACCGCCCTTCATGTTTCGGCTGTGGACGGCAACTTCGTGCGCCCTGTAAGACTAAGCACGGAATGCTGTTGAGTGTCTCGTCATCCGATTGTAAGTTTCTGTTCCCATTAGCGAGCGTTCCCTATTTCATGTCCTGTACTTTCAAGCACCGTTACGGAGAATAGGAGAAAAGTTTTAAACGAAATTGAAATATAGGAAAAGTAAAACTTCCAGTCACGGAAGGCCGTCGATGTGCTTAAGTTCGTGGCAAACGGGTTTTGTAGTCACTTTCCCTAGCTGTGGGTCTTGGAGACATTTGTCACCCATCTTACGCTTACTGCGGGGAGTTTTCTTTTTTTACCACAGCCGCACTTAAGACACATCGGAGCCGATCGCGCACAGTAACAACCCGGGCCATTATGGCCCGTAATCGTGGGTATTATTCGATTTACTGTGGCCGGCTAGCGTGGGGGCCGAACGTCAACTGTGAACTGCCCCTGGCTGGCCACACCTTATGTTGGGGCTTATGATCGGTTCACGGTCGCCGGCGAGCCGAATCGCTGTAATGAGCTGCCATCGGCTATAGTCGGCCTTTTTTATGATGACTTATACTCGGCTTATTACAGTCGGCTTTAAGGGCCGAGGCAAATAATGAGTTAACTCGCGGTTGAGGGATACCGGAGCAAAGTGTCTCATTGGCGAGGGCATATGAGCGCAGTGTAACTGTTAGATTTTGTCCAGGTGGAGTTGTGTTGTGAAGTTCTGGATTGAAATGTCATCTGCAAAGGATTTTGTTCAACAGCAAAGGATAAAGCTTAACAAGTAGCCAAGATATAAAGGAACAAGTTAACAAGAGCCAAGTTTATTAAAGTGGTTCGGCACGAAAATGACCACATCCACTGATTCTCTTTGTTAATTCACTTCATATGGGCAGTACAAGTTAAGAAAAGTATCGACGAAGGTGTCAGATGTTCCATGCCCTCTGGAACACCTCTCCGTCCACTGGTCACAGAATATAAGCTCCGTTGTGGAGATCTTTATGAATTACATATGGTCCGTCCCAGATGGGGTCCAGTGCCCCGGGGCGTGGAAAGATTCTCTTGAGGACAAGGTCTCCTTCTTGTAAGCTGCGATGTTTGACTTTGGAGTAGTATAGTGCTGCCACTTTTTGTCTGTGAGCTGCTGCTTTGAGTGCTGCATCATTTCTTCTCTCCTCAATTAGATCCAAAGACATGTGGAGGAGTTCTTCATTTTCTTCCGGGTTGTAGTGGATCCTACGGTGAGAGGGCACTATAGTTTCAACTGGGAGCATAGCCTCCGATCCGTATGCCAAAGAGAAGGGAGTATGCCCTGTTGAAGTTCTGTAAGATGTGCGATAGGCCCAAAGTGCCGTAGGAAGTTCGTCCACCCAAGCGCCTTTCGCCTTTTCAAGTTTCTTCTTGATTAAGGTTTTGAGAATTTTGTTGACAGCTTCTATTTGGCCGTTTGCCTGGGGATAAGCCACGGATGAGAAGCTTTTGTGAATCCCATGCTCTTGGCACCAGTCGGTGAATTCCTCGCTGTCAAACTGAAGTCCATTGTCTGATACGATTTTGAGTGGTGTTCCGTACCTGCATAGAATATTTTTGATTAAGAAGTTGATAACTTTTGCCGAAGATATTTTATTTAGAGGTTCCGCCTCCACCCATTTGGTGAAGTAGTCGACTGCCACTATAGCATATTTGGCTCCGCCTCGGCCCGTTGGCAGTTCGCCAATTAAGTCAATCCCCCATATTGCGAAGGGCCAAGGGCTGGTCATCTGAGTAATTTCATTGGTTGGTAGTCGAGGGATTTTGGCAAATTTATGACATCTGTCACATTTTTTGACGAAGTCTAAGGCGTCTTTGTTCAAGGTGGGCCAGAAATATCCATATCGGAGTATCTTTTTCGCCAGAGTCTGCCCTCCGGTGTGGTCTCCACAACTTCCCTGATGGATGTTGGATAGAATTTCCCTGGCTGCTCTTCCAGCAACGCACCTCAATAAGGGGTTAGAGTAGCCGCGCCGATAGAGGATGCCTTCTTGCATCGTGTAGCGGGAAGCTTTCCTTAGAATTTTCTTAACTTCATTTCGCCCGTCTGGTAGGGTGCCATTTTGTAAGTATTCTCGGATAGGGGTCATCCATGTTTCTTCTTCGGTTGCAGCCGCTGGTGTTGCGATTTCCTCCGCCTGTCTCTGGAGGGAGCTGCCCTGGGTCTTCCTGGACAGGAGCTGGGGTCCTTTCCTGTCCCTTCACATAGCGTTCTAATCTCTTTCTCCTGATGTGTTCTTCAATTAGGTCTCGGAGATGGCGGCACTCATTGGTATCGTGCCCATGAGACTCGTGGAAATGACAGAATTTTCCGAACTGGATTGCGTGATCCGACTCTTTCTTGTACGGGAGGCGCTTGTATGTAAGTTCGTCCTGGGTGGCCAGGAAGATGTTCTCGACTGTTTCATTCAGGGGAGTGTAAGCGTCGAATCTCGGTCCTGGTCGGTACAAGCGCTTTTCTCCCTTCTTGCCCCCTGCATTGTCTCTGGAGTCGTTTCTCCGAATGTCCTTCGCTGCGGCGGGGGCGTTTCCATGGGCCGTCTTAGCCTGTGGTCCTGTCTGCCTTTCAGTGGCAGCCTCTTCGAGTCTCATGTACTTCCCAGCTTCATGAAAGAAATCGGGCAAGGTAGCTGGTTTTTCTTTAGTTAGTCTTCTAACAAACTTGGTATCTGGGTGCACACCACTACAGAGAGCCATTAGGGTGAGTTTCTCATCGGCATCTTGGACTGCGGCCGCTGCGGCGTTGAACCGGGTTAGATATTGTTGTAGTGTCTCTCCGGATTTCTATTTGACATTGGATAGAGAATAAGCATCCTTGGTTTGTTCCACATGAATGCGGAACTGGCTAATGAACTTTTCCTTCAACATTTCCCATGAACTGATGGATCCTTGGGGTAGATGGCAGAACCAGGAGGTAGCTAGATCTGCTAAAAATAGTGGAAAGCATTTGCATAATACTCCTTCCGCTGCCCCGCTCATGAGCATATGTTGTGTGTATCTCTGCAAGTGTACAACGGGGTCGGAAGTTCCCTTGTACGGTTCCATCGTCGGCATTTTCCATTCTCAAGGGGTGATGGCGGTTTCAATGTCGCGGGTGAAAGGGCTGGTTACCCTAGCGCCTATCCCTCGATCCCTTTGCTCCCGTCGGACGCATTCCCTGAATAATCGTGCCATTCTTTCATCAGAATTTGGAGCGGACAAGAATGAGCTTGGTTCTTCCCTGCGGGATCGATCTCGTCCGGATGACCTGTAGGGATGGTATAGCCTATCACTTCTGACATTATCCAGTGGCTGTCTTTGGCTACTCGGATGCATGCTAGGACCAGCTATAGTTGCCCCCTGCCTTGATCTTCCCCTGTGGGGTTCTGCTTCGAGCATTTCCATGGGGTCAACTTCGGGCTGGGTTCTAGCTCGGCTCCGTTCAGTGGGGTTTCTATGATTAGGCGGCATGACCGGGTCAGCTACATCCGACCCTCGCCTGGTGCCTCCCCCATTGGGTTCGGTTCCAAGCGCTTCCTCGAGTCGGAGTTCGGGCTGAGTCCGAGCGTGGCCCCTATCATTGTTGTTCCTGTTGATAGCTTCTTCGAAGAGGGAAGACCTTTGTTGTCTCTGAGATCCTCCAGACTGAGACTCACCCCATGATTCAGTGTTGCGGTTGGATTCTTGGGCATCCCTCAAGCGTGACATGAGTTGGTTCACCAAAGCTTCTTGTTGGGATGCGAAGCGGTTAGTTACTTCAGTCACAACTCTGTTTAGATCTGCCCTAGTGATTGCTGCCGGTTGTTCCGCGGCAGGGGCTGTCGGATTTGCTTGATCTGCCGTCGTAGTGGGATGGTTCTCTTGATCTGGATTCACTGGATCTGGAGCGCTGCTGGTTGCAACGTTCTTTCCCTTGTTGGCGTCTTTTCTCGGCCTGAAAGTCATGTTTCCTAGGCAATGAAGGGTGCTATTGGGAAAGAAGGTTGAATGAGGGAAGCTGAAGCTTCGAGTTCCAAGTTCTCAGTGAAAGCACCAAAAATGTTTGCACAAAAAATGGACAAACACCTCCAATCCGTATTATTTAGTTGATTATATGTTATTTTCAAGGTTTTAGGTTACTTATGCAAATATGTAAAAAGCAAGGACTAAAATGTAAAAGACACGCAGATTTATAGTGGTTCGGCCAGAACGTGCCTACGTCCACTTTATATGTTATTCTCTCCTTTCTTTCGGATTACAAGTACAAAGCTTTAAGTACAAGTATAAGAAAGTTGTTTGAAAGTTCCTTCCTTGCTTGAGCTCTCAAACTTGTCTGCCATTGTTGTACCCCTGCCCCTCTATTTATAGAATGAGGCTGGGGGCAGGGGTCTTGGATGTATATAGCTGCTGATGGGCCTGGGCTGAAGCGATCTGGTCTGGCATATCTGGTTCGGCCGTGGTTGGAGTGGAGTTGGTCCGGTAGGACGTTGGTCCGGTGGTGAGATGTAGGTGAGGTTGGTTCGGCCATGCTTTAACTCGGTGGGGAGTCGTTCGGTAGAGAGTTGGTTCGGTATTGGAAGGGGATGGATTGGACCGGTGTTGGTGGTTCGGCATGCAGGGTTGATGGGTTGGACCGGTGAGACCTTGGTTCGGCGGCGTGGAATTGGAGAGGTTGGTTCGGTGGTACGTAGGAGGTGTGTTGGCTCGGCTAGGAGTTGGCTCGGTGGTATGTTGGTCCGGTAGTGGGTGGAAGAGGGATGGTTCGGCACTGTTTAGAAATGCGCCTAACACATACCATCAAAAGACGATGTTCCTCTTTCATCTCTCAAGAGAAAAACACCAACAACAAGATGTAGTAGTGAAAAAATACCTGCGAAGAAACAAAAAAAAGAACCAAAAGAAAATTCAGAAAGCTATGGAATTAGCTTTAAGTCTTTCCATACAGTAGTAGAAAATTTAATAAAAGAAAAGCTACTTCTAGAAGCACACATGGAATTAATGAAGAAAAATTCATTCTTCAACATTATCAATCTGTACTTTGAAGGAGATATAACAACCAAAGACATATCGAAAAAATCAGCTCCAATAGATATGATAATTGAATCTTTTTCAGTTGAAGAAAACAATTATATTTTGACGACATGAAAGCAATTTTGAAAGAAAGTGACATCGCAACTATTTTTGATTTCCCAAATGAAGGCATCACAATCAACACAGCATCTCATTTGAAAGAATTTAACATGAACTCTAAAAAAAGAATTCAAGCAGAAATATTTCAGTGGTTCAAAAATGATCAAAGCAAAGGATATCAAAATGAGCATCCGGTTAGCTTTGAAAAGCTAACAAACAGAATATACAATTGATGTTGCACGATTGTTTATTATGTATTTGATTTCAACATACTTGTTCTCTAATCCAAACTCAGCATTTTCTTTGGTGCTGCTATCATATGTTCATAGATTAAAACAAATGAAAATTGTTTCTTGGCTAACAACAATAGGAAAATATTTGATGAAGCAAGTGGGACAAGATAATGACGGTCTAAGAAAAATACGGGCATGCGTAACCCTGTCATTGGTAAACTTTAATAACTCATTTTATCTTTTTTAGTCTGTTATAAATTAAACTAGCACCTAATACCTCTTTGTGCGGTATTTGTTGTGTGATATTACAAAGATAATCCTTCAAAATTAAGTTTATCAATAGAATGAACCAACTTTTTCTAGATGGACACTACCGTAAGTTATTCTAAGAAAAATTAAGTGCTTTATTACAAAAGGGTAAATATTAGATAGATCAAGGGCAAATAGACGAGGTGGCATCCCAAGTTATTACCTACTACACATGAATGATGTGCTGAAACTGCTATGCCTAACACAAGCAACTCGAAGGCCATCTTAGGAACGATTTAGTGGTATGGTTTATTTAAGTTAAATAGAAATGCTATTATAAAACACAAAAATGCTATTATAAAACACAAAAATGCTATTATAAAAAGTGAAAGGCAAATATTTTCCTGCCTAATACTTGCCGAGCAAATCCAAAAGTTAATTTTTTTTTTCTAATTTACAGAGAAACGAAATAAAAGAAGAAGAAAAAAGCTAAAATCTACCAAAGCTAAATCTCCTAAAGAAAAACTTAAGTTATTGATAAAAATATGAAAATATCAACAAATAATTAAAAGATATAAAATTGAAAATGAAAAGGACAAAAAAGGAGAATGCAGCTCTAAATAAAGAGAACAAGCTCATGAAAAAAGAAAAGAAAGATTTGAAAAAAAGGAAAGAAATAGAAGAAGATGATGATGGAGACAAGTTGATAATGATCAAACTAATGGTGATGAAACAATTGATGATGATGATAATTATGAACAAGATGAAAATAAAGACGAAGACGGCTGATAAAGAGGATGATGGTGATGATGATGGTAATGATAAAAGTGAAGACGGCGATGATGATAATGTAGGCATATATGCTGATGTTGATGGTCTTAGTAAAGACAAAGTTAGTGAAGGTAATGGTGCAGAGAAAGACAAAAAAGATGGTGACGAGGATAAATATAGTTATGCAGCTAATGTTGATGATGATAGGGAAGATGGTGATCGGATAATAATGAAAAAAAAGACGGTGATGAGGAAAATGAGCCTAAAAACGGTGATGACGATCCAGATGAAACCAAAGTTGAAGCTGAAGATGACAAACATGGTAATGGTGGTGGTAAAGGTGATGATTATGTCGATGGTAGAGCCGATGTTGGTCGTGATGGTAATGTTGATGGTGGAGCTGATGGTAGTGGTGGTGGTGGTGGTAATATTGATGGTGGAGCTGATGGTAGTTGGTGGTATTGGTGGTTGTAACGATCCGTATTTTACGTATCGTAGGATTGTAAAATATTTTTATTTTATTCATACGAGTTTGTATAATTCTTAGGCACATTTTAAACACCTATGATTTTTATTGAATTTCTATATGACTATTTTGGCCATAAAGATCTTGTTTGGGCTATAAATTTTGATAGGGGTTGAATTAGGATCTCAAATCAATTACCTTTTTTCAGGATGAGGGTTTCATATTCCGTACAGTGGTCATAATAGAAAATTTGACTTATGGCTAGAGAGATATGGTCATAAAAATAATTGATTAGAAGTGCTTTTCATTACTGTCTGGATTGAATCCACATTCAATTTTGACTGAATTTGATAATTGGTGAGAGGTTTATACCTTCTCACTATACTATGCATGTTTATATGATAGCATTATATGATTTAACATGTTTTTAATTGATTTTTGGTCATAAAACTACTTCTAACTCTAATTACATATTAATCCATGCGTATGATATAGATTGATTAGAAATCACCTTTGTTTATGTTCATATATTCATGTTATCTATAAGTTTATGTTAGAGATTGACTTATTTATCTTATTTCTATGGATAATGGATGAAATTGCTTGTTGTTCTATATTTTTGTGATATGATTTGATATTATTTGTTGGTGTTTTGAATGTTTAGAAAGATAGCTAGGAAAATTGAGCATATCAGAGGCAAAGATGGTCAGAATTGTACGAAATTTGGAGGGAAGGCTCTAGAGTATAGGAAAAGCATAAGGTTCAAGTTGCAAGCTCCAATTTGTGAAGTACGCATGTCAGCGCCGACATGTTTTGGTTGCTCCTATAGGTTGGTGACTTTAGTGAGGCCAAGAGCAAGGCTAGTGGAGGTTGCTCCAGGTGATGGATTGGTGATTGGCTAAGTGTTGGAGATTTTGACAACTTGTTTCTAAAACGTGGAGTTGAGTGCTTTGAAGAGAAGACTTGTTCCTATGGTGACTTATTTAGGGTTGGTAAGTCGGGGTCAAAGCATATAAGCATGGAGTATTAGAAACAAGAAAGGAGTGGAAGAGAACTCGGCCACGAGTTAGCAAAGTAGAGAGATTGGCACAGACATGAAGAGATTAGTATCAACTTGTATGGCGAGTCCAATAGGAGTGGAACTTTTGGCGAATGATGTAGAGGCTCAGTAGATCATGCTGGAGATGTTGGCTTATTCGCATTAGGGTTAGATGGCGATGTAACAGCGGATGAAAGGATAGAATCTTCAGATGTTGGCTCGTATTGGGAATAGGTTCCAATGATGGTGGCTCGGTAATGGAGAAAGCCGTATGATTGGGGAATATGGAAGGGTTCCTTGTGATTAATGGAAACTGGATTGAGCAAGAAAGGCTCATTGTGCAAAAGGAGCAAAGAAGGGCTTGGATGATTATATGCTAATGAGTCATTGATACTCGGAGTGTTTTCTTTTATACTCGAAGCAGGGGTATTATAAGTGGGGATGCCCATGAATTGGTAGCAAGGATCCGAATACCTTAGGCCGGTGGCTTAGGGTCTAGTTTCTAGCTTTGGGGCTACGAGACACGTATCGAACTTTGGGTTGCGTAATACGAGAGTATATAGAGAATCGGGATTTTCATTGATCCTTGGAAATAAGGAGGATATATGAGTTATCATATATTCAAAGCATAGAGATGAGTGATAGTGGGTCTTATTTGATGGATGATATAGTTGCTTTGGTTGCTTTTCTTTAGCGGGCTATCAGTCGAGGGTATTGTTGGGAGTAGGTACTGGAGGTAGGGATATTTGGACATCTACTATGGTATTATGTATTGTACCTTAATGATATAGTAGCGTAGCATATTATACTGTTATGTGCTAACTCTTTAGTTGTAGGGACAAGTCAGCTATGGTTCTTGTTCTCTTGTTCCTTACCATATTTACCTATATAGTACCTTGAGATTTATTTACCGCTCACACTAGACTGTTGTCTGACACAAGGTTTTATGTTTTGCTTCTTACTATCTTTGGTACTATTAAATGAGTAGAATATATAATAGTTCTAGGTGACGTATAAGCTATTCGAAAGACAAGCTGGATGGAGCTATCTTTTATTATATACTTATATGGAGCCTACGCTATTCTGTTGTGCAGTACTGGGTAGCCTTAGCCAAGACTGCTTACTATTTTATTTGAGACAGTTGTTGAGTTTTTTCAATATAAACTCAACTATGATGTATAAATATGTGGATATTATACTCCGATGATGATTTATTCACAGTGTTATTGTTGTCTCTTTTGTTACATACGTGATGTAATATTTTCTCCATGCATTATGAGACATACGACATGTTTTATGCTGCATTTATTCATTCTAAACTCTGATGATTGTCCTATATTGGTCGGCAAGAATGAAATGCATTATTTATATTCTACTAGTATAGGTGACATAGGGCGGTTGTCACACTTTGTATCAAAGCTTTGGTTATGTGATTAATCTGAGTTGATACTGTGATCTAGTAGAGATAAGGAAGGAGTTGTCCTTAGATCGGATCTAGAGTGTATATACAGTAGAGAGTGCGTACATGTTGTAAATTTGGTTTTCAAAATTATATAGCAGCATAGTATAAGTCGCATGCACATAAGAACTATAAATATAGTTTTATTTAGAGATATTGATCATTCTTGTTACAAATAAGGATGAGTTGGCATACGAGAAATAATGTTGGATCGGCTTTAAGAGTGGAGGAAGGAGCATGATCAGAAGCTGTTATTCCTGATTTCCAAGCCATGTTCAATGTCATGATAGCTAATATGATGAGAAATACTCCGAGAGTTGTGATGAGAGGAGGTGCTTCAGTGCAAGCGCCTAGGGTCGATTTCGCCAAGTTAAGCAAGGATTGGCTCTATTTTGGAAGGGAAGCCATTCAATAGAACAGAACCATCCATAGAAGTACAAGACTGGTTGGATACTTGTGAGGGCATCTTTGGTCATATGGAGGTGGAAGATTCTATGAAATGAAAGTTGGCTTCGGGACAGCTTTAGGGCCAAGCTATGAATTAGTGGAATCCTGTCACTATTGCTACTCTAGAAGACCAATTTTCCTGGGATCAGTTTAAGATGAAATTTGAAGAGAAGTTCATTCCAACTGCTTAAAAGTCGGTACTATTAAAGAAATTCATTGATATCAAGCAGGGAGAAATGACGGTTTCTGAATATGCAGCAAAATTTAATGTTTTGTCTAAGTATGAGATGTCCTTCATTGATACTCCCTTGAGGAAGAATGAAAAGTTTATCATAGGATTAGATGACTATCTTGGGGAGAAGCTAGTGGACCATATTGATGAGCCATTTTAGAAGCTAGTAGAGAAGGCACTTCGCCATGTGAACCTATACCCCAAAGTTAGGACTACTATTGTTGTTTATATTGAGAATGAGAAGCCAAAGCCTTAGTAAGGTGATGAAGGCAAGAAGAAAAAGAATGGAAATGGAAAGCAACACCAAGAAAAGGGTGGTAAGAAGAAGGTTAAATGGGAATTCATTTATTATGGGTATTAAAAGAAGGGTCATTTAATCAAGGATTTCAAAGTGAGTGATAATAAGAAGTGCTACAACTGCAATAAACCAGGGAATTTGAAGAAAGATTATTTAGAATCGATGAAGGATAAACTAAAGGCATATGCTTTGGATGCAGTGCTGACTTCGTCGAGTGCTCCCTTGGCGAAGGAGAAGGGGAAAGTTGTCATCGTTCAAGGTATGTTTTCTATTGGTGATGGTCCTATTTGAGTTCTTTTGATACCGATGCTTTACATTCATTTATATGTAGTGACCTAGCAGATAGATTGGGCTTAAGATCTAAGATAGTAGATCGACCCTTGATCACGACAAAACCATTAGAGGGTCGACTAGCTTGTGCATGATTTATAGCGGTTTAGTTTTATTGAGTCATGGATGCTGTTTTGTTTGTGATTTCTTTGTTTTGAATTTCATTGGGTTTGGGATTATCTTGAAAATGGACCGGCTAAAGAAGTACGCGACTATAGTGGATTGTGAGAAGCTATTGGTGACATTCAGAGATGTGGATGAATGAATGGCAATGATTAGCTTCCTACCAGAGGATGGGGTAATGGTTAGCTTTCTATATTCGCTTGAGGTTCGACATGAGGGTTTGTCATCTGTGTCGATTTCTAGAGAATATCTGGATAACTCTAAGGAAGCGACTGGATTGCCACCGCATAGAGAGATCGAGTTTTAGATTGACTTGTGAAGGAAGCTAGACCTATAATTATGCCTTTGCGGCATATCGCATCTAGAGAGCAGAAGGTATTGGAGGTGCAAGTGCATGATCTATTGAAGAAAGGGTTCATTCGAAGAAGCATATTTGAGTGGGGAGCACTTATTTTATTCACAACCAAGGAGGACGGCTCTTTGAAGTTATATGTGGATTATTGTGAGCTGAATAAAGTGATAAAGAAGAACAAGTACCCACTTCCACACTTGATGACTTATTCGATCAGCTGCATGGTACGTAGGTGTTCTCTGTAATGGATTTGGCAACATAATTTCACCAGCTTAGAGTAGCAAAGAAGAGTGTGCCTATTTGTGCGTTTCATATGCCATTGGGTTTTCATGAGTGATTAGTAATTCCATTTGGGTTTACCAATTCTTCGGCATACTTTGTGGATCTCGTAAATTAGATTTTCAAAGACCAGCTGAATAAATTTATGCTTGTATTCATGGATGATATTATGATCTACTCCATAACTGAAGAGGAGCACAAGGCACACTTGAGGATTCTGTTAGAGATGTTGAGAAAGCATAAGTTGAGAGTGTGGTTCTCTAAATGTCACTTTTGGAAGGAATAAGTGAGATTCTCGGTTGTCATTTCAGGATAGGATATAGAGGTGGATCCTAAATAAGGTGGTAGTGGTCCAAGATCGAAATCAACCCAAAAATGCTATGAATGTGAGGAGTTTCCTAGGATTGAGGGGATATGATAGACGCTTCATCATAGATTTCTCAAAGATGGCAGCACCTTGACCAATTTAACAAAGAAGAATCAACTTTTTGTTTGGGATGCGAAGTGTGAGCATTCATTTGTGATTCTGAAGGAGAGATTAATGAGTGCACCAGAGTTGACCATTCCAAGTGGGAACAAAGAGTTGACAGTATACACAGACGTCTGTGATACTAGATTGTTGGCGGTTTTGATGCAAAAAAGAAAAGGTTGTTGCTTATGCTAGTCGAAAGCTAAAGCCGCACGAAAGGAATTATTCAACCCATGATTTGGAGTTTGCGGCGATTGTCTTTGCTTTAAAAACGTGGAGGCACTATCTATTTGGAGAGAAGTTTGAGCTATTTACGGACCATAAATCCTTAAAGTACATTTTCTCTTTGAATGATCTCAACCTTCATCAGCAATGGTGGTTTGAGTTCTTAGCCTCTTACAATTCAATAATTCTTATACTCCGGGAAAAGGGAATGCGATCGTCGATGCGTTAAGTAGAAGGCATGCTAATTTGGGAGTAATGTTCTTGGAATGGATGCAGATATAGTACATTGTTGGATATGATTTTAGACCATTACGAGCTGGAACCAAAGACGTTGGTAAGTGTGTCAGCCAGACCTACTATTGTGGAAAGGATCGGTGCTAGTTAGAAGTAAGATGTTAGGATGGCAGAGATCATAGGGAAGATAGTAGAAGGAGTAGAATCTGAAGATCATAGCGAAGATACTAGAAGGAGTAGAATCTTAAGGATGTAAGATTATTTTTCTAGATTTTGATGGATTACGAGATGAAGTGCTAAGAGAGTGTCATCATTCCAAATTTACTATTTATCGTAGTGGTACAAGATTTATCGAGATATGAAGCAAACCTATGATTGGGAAGGCACGAAGAATAATGTGTTAAGGCATTTATCTCGAAGTATATGAACTGCCAATTGGCAAAGGTAGAGAAGAAGAAACATAGTGGACTGTTACAACCGGTAGAAATTCCTAAGTGGAAATGGGAACAAGTATCGATGGATTTATAGATGGACGAGGAATAGAGCAGGGTACGATGGCATTTGGGTCATAGTAGATCGCTTGACCAACAATGCGAAGTTTATACCCATCAAGTCAAGTAGAATGACATCCAAGCAGATTGTGTTGCATGTAAAGTGGGTATTATGATTTCACGATGTGCGAAGAACATTGTGAGCGATCGAGATCCGTTGTTCACTAGTGGGTTTTGAAAGAGCTTAAAAGAGGTGTTAGGGATGGAGCTGCATCCTGGTAAAGCTTATCATCCACAAATGGATGGGCAGACCGAGAGAGTAAATCATATATTTGAAGATCTCTTGCAAACATGCATTAAAGATTTTGGTGGATCATGGGACGATCATTTATATTTGGTGGAGTTTGCACACAACAACAGTTACTAGTCAAGAACTGGAATGGATCCATATGAATTACTGAATGGAAGGTCGTCTAACGCTCCTACATGTTGGTGGAAAGCAGGCGAAAAATTGATACTTGGACAAGATATAACTAGAGAGACATCAGAGATGATTGAGATCATTTGGCAATGATGAAAGCTGCTCAGGATCGACAAAAAAGCTATGCAGACAAAAGATAAAGAGATTTGGAATTTTCTGTCGGAGATATGGTATTTGTGAAGGTTTCTCCTCTAAAGATTGTAGTTCGAGTCGGTAGAAAGGGAAAGTTGGTACCGAAGTTCATAGGTCTTTTTCTCATAATCGAGAGGATAAGGAAGCTAGCATATATTGTTGACTTACCTAAGAAGATGGCGGTCGTGCATAATTTTTTTTATGTCTTTTATCTTTGGAAATTTGTGCATGACCCAGGCATAACGATTACACCGAATTAGGTAGAAGATGTTGAGGTAGAACCTATCTCATAAACCAGTTTGTATTGTTGGGTATGATACGAAACATCTTAGGAGAAAGACAATCAAACTAATTAGGGTGCAATGGAGCGGAAGTGATGATGACTTACATGGAAGACGGAGGAGAGTATGAGGACTAGGTGTTTGGAGCTCTTTGAATGGTAATACCCAACGTTTATCATATCTACTTTCACAATTGTATATTAAATTTGATAGGTTAGTATTCTACATACTAGAATATATCACTTATACTATTGATTGCATGGTGGCATATTTGATATGTGTGATGGTTGTTTATGATTGGTAAGCATGCAGGGATAACTACGACATCTTATAATTTGGCTTGTTCGGGATTTCGAGGGCGAAATTCCTAAAAGAGGGAAGAATGGACAAGTGGCATAATATGGACCATACACCTATCTTAAGATGAAATAGAATTATGACACATATATCACTTAGGTGTACACTTCTAGAACACCTTAAATGATTACTAAATAAAGTATGTGTCATGAAATAAAGCTTGCATAAACAAATGAAGGATATGTGTCACAAGATTAAATAAGATAGTGACACATAACCCCATTAGGTGTCCATGTGTAGAAACATCTTAAGACACCTAAGTAGACATGTGTCAACATTCTAAAGCTTGTGCAAAGAGAAGTAGACAAGTGTCCAAAACTAAAATTTTCAAACTAGCCTTGAAAATTACTATATAAAGGGTGGAAATGTTTACTTATTTTTCATACTTTCAAAAAGCAAAAACAAAAAGTAAGATAAAGTGAAAAAGCTTAGAGAAAGCTAAGGTAAAAGATTCAAGTCAAATATACAAGTTTAAGGTGAGAAAAACTATTTAAATTTCTAGTATTCATGTTATTTATTGAAGAAATGATAGTTGTAAGTAAAAGTGGCTCGGTTCTATCAAAAACGAAGTTTCGTAATTTGACCATAACTTTCTCAATTCTTAATGAAATTTTGATTTCTTGGATGTTCTGGAAAGCTAACAGAAAGGCCTATAACTTTCATTTGTATCACTTTTTAAAATTCGGCCATCTATATATATCAATTTGATGTGCAAGCTCGGGTTAACTTTCTGCCCGAAATGAACATGTTTGTTTCTAAGAAAATGCCTTATTTGTTAGATTCTGATCATCGATTTGATAAATAATTTGATGGGTTTCTTTTCATGGTAGTTGAGTATACTAAGTAAGTTACTTATTATATAAAATTTATTCCTATTAATGATGTAGCATATTATAATACCATGACTTTCTATTTAGGACTTTGAAACACTATAAATTGAATATATAAACATAATTATTCCAATTCAATATTTGGAATTAGAGAATAAACAGAAATATATTTTAAGGTTTAGGGCCGATCAAATTACTTGACCGCCTTATGGGTGACAGAGAGATAGTGTCTAGGCTTGAGTTTGGAAACCAGTTTCCTGCTCTCCCTGGCTATCCAGACTGGCCCGACGGATGGGATAGTAAAATTTGATTGACTCGGACCAATTTTCTTAATAAGAAAGTGATTTACAAAAAGAATAGTTTTATCCGTTTACAAAATCTCGATATATATTTAGCTTAAATGGTTTGCAATTTGAATTGAGTTTCCAATATATATATATATATATATATATATATATATATATATATATATATATGACCCTAATGTGGTTTGAGGTTATTAAATTACTTTAAAGAAGTATTTTCACACAAGAATTAATCGAGGATGCGGTATAAGACCATAGATCTTGGGTGGTGCACTATTACTCTATGTGGTAACGAGCCAGTGGAGTACATCCCTACTGAGTGAGGGGATGCCGGCCGCAATCGAGGACGCGGTATAAGACAATAGACCTTGGGTAGTGTACTATTACTCTATGTGGTATCGAGCCAGTGGAGTACATCCCTATTGAGTGAGGGGATGCCGGCCGCAATAGGATAAAATATCCTAGAATATAAACCAAACTGAAGGAGTGGTTTAAATTTATGAAAAATCTTGACTTTAGTCAGATGAAGATTATATATTTTGAAGTTTACCTCGAATATTGTTTTGATCTGGATTATTAAAACTTAAGATGTTTTTGATCTGGATTATTAAAACTTAAGAAGTAGTGATTTGGAATGAAATGATGATATAAAAATTATTGTTTTTATAACCCTTCATGATATGACTTGAAAACTATAAATTAAATAGCTCACTGGGTCAGTGTTGCTCATGATGCTACACATAAACATTTCAGGTTTAGATGGTTAGTTGTTCAACTCAAGATGACTGATGAATACCATGATTATGAAGTGAAGACTTTTATTTAAGTTTATCAACTTTCATATGTATAATTATGTTGAATCTCATGATCCTATGTAACTGTGTAATTATGATGATGTGATTGTATACTAACTCCTCCGCTTGAAATCATGTAATCTGAATGATTTTGTGTTCCGATATATTTTATTTAAGTTTTGATACTATTCTATTAAGCACCGTAGTTTCTAGGTAACATCTTTGCCTCTGGGTAAGCTACCAGAGTGGGGTGTTACAATCTTCACTTCAGATTCACGACCTATCGTTAATTTGGAATCGATGTGGTTTTCGGATGTTCCAAATGTGGAAACCCAATTCCGGACTCATCGAAATCCAAAACGTGTCTTTTAAGGCCAAGTTGTCTATTTAGTCTTAACCGTTTAATTCAATATCATCAATATACACACAAATAGATGATTCACAATATCACCGTAGATAATCACATCATCATCACATACAGATAATCAATATTATCATCCAAACAGATAATTAAATATTATCATATTTAAACCAAGCATCCATATCACATAGATATTATTCATGTCAGATCTGAATTCACAATCATCAAACGAAATATCCATATCATTCATAAGCAATGATTTATAAATCACAATCTATAATTAATTTAAAATGAATTAAATTAACTACTTCAATCTCTAATTAATTTAAAGTAAATTAAATTAATTACTCCATCTATAAATCCTGCGTATACAACCATTAATTAATTATAAATCAAATTAATTAATTAATCTTTAGATATTTATCTTGATTAAAATACCTTTGATTAATCATTTTCTAATTACAATAAGTAATTAGTCTTCAATTAATTACACAAATTAATTATCCTAAATCATTTATAGTAATTAACATATAATTACTTCATTTATAAATTTAATATAATTAATTACATTTATTCTTAATTAATTACATAAATTAATCACCACATTATTAATTATTCCTTAATTAATCCATCACTAATTATATTAATTAATGATTTCTAATTATATTTAAATTAATTACTTCATTTAAATTACATCAAATGATTCATCTTTAATCAAACTCAATTATTAATCACTCTTGATTAATAACAACCAGTAATTAACTATCATTAATTACTTATATTAATAAATTAATTATCCCATAATTAATTATCTCCATTAATTAATCCCTTGATTAATTACAAAAGTAATTATCCAAATTACTTCATTAACACATCATCTTTCACTAATTACATTCAGTAATTAACATTAATTACTTCCTTAAGTAATTATGCTCTATTGAATACACTAAGTAATTACACTTATCAGTAAATCAAATGATTTTCTTAAATTAATTAAACTAAATTAATTAACTTAATTTAATCACTTTATCAAAATTAATTACAATAAGTAATTAATCTCTTAATTACTTCTATTAAGTAATTACTTCACAATTTACAAATGATTATCTTAATTAATTAATCTAATTAATTATTAAATTTAATCACATTAATTAGTTATTTAATAATTCTAAGTTAATCATTAACTGATGACATTTCCTTAATTACTTTTTAGGAAATTATCTTAGATTTAAACATTATCAATTATTTCTAATTATAAATTAATCTAAATTATTAATTAAATAAATCATTCTTTAATTATCTTATTAATTAAATTATTTTATTACCTTAATTATCTCTAAGGTAATTCATTTCTATTAATAATTGCATTAATATTAAAGTGTATTTAACATTACATTTTAAATTTAAATTCAAATATCATTTGAATTTAAGATTCAAAATATTTATTATTTAAACATTTCCCAAATTGAAATTCAATTTTATAATCTTTCAAATAAATGTAAATAACATTTATTATTTACATATACACTTATACAAGAAAGACTTTTAAATTAAACTACTTAAATCTTAATTTAAATTTAAATTTAAATTACCAAAATACATTAATATTTAACTTGCAAATTTTCAAGTTAAAACAATTTATTTACTTTCCATTCAAAAATTCCTTTATAAAAAGAACTATACCCAAAATCAATTCAAATATTATTTTGAAACAAATTTACTTTTCAAAACTATTTTATGTGAACTTATTTTTAAAACATTCATATTTAAAAATGATTTAAATTTTCAGATTTGAATTCAAGGTAAACTCGAATCCATTAGTTTTAAACATTGATTCCAAACTTTGTTTTAAAGCCTTGATTTTAAATCATGATTAAAAGTCCAAATTCATTTTGAAAACCTTAGATTCAAAAGTTTCATCTAAATTTATTTTAACATTAAATTCAAACACTGTTTAAATCCTGGTTCATATTTTGAACTAAATTTAAAACTGAAACAAATCAGGTTTTGCTAAAACCTGAAACCATCCACTGTCTCGAACCAACCCAGAATCGCTTCGAGTCTCCCCCTTCCTTACTTCGAGTCACATACTCGAGTGACTCGAGTACTTCCCGAGGCAAAAACCCTGCACACAGAAAAAAAAACCACCCCAGCACTTCAATGGCACGGTGCACGTGCACCGTGGCCCCAGCCTCCTCTGGCCACCCACACGAACCCCATCACGTCACCGACTACCGCCAGTCACGACCACGACCACCCAAAATCATCATGGCAGCACAAAACGAAAACGAGTTCGAAACTCCACCTGGAAACAAAAAAAATCATGTTCCTTTCGAAACTTGGAAACTCCACCGCACTTCAAACTCCGTCCACCGGAGAACCCCCACCTTCGGCTACAACTTCGACCATGTCTAAGATTCAACTTCCCAGAACCCCGTTGAACCCGATGCACCAGGGAAAACGAACAGACCCAAACTACAACCCAGTCAAAAATTAGGTTTCCCCACTGAAATCGAAAGCCACCATCGCCACAGTGATTGATAGTGCCTCCGGCTATTTTTCATGGCCTCTCCGATTCCCGGTCTTCCTCCCGAGCGAATCCCAACCTCTCCGACCAAGTGTATTGCCCAAGGCAACCCAAAATGCTCAAATTGATCAACCCAGTTAAGCATGTTCAAAGCTCAACTAAAAAAAATGTGATTTGAGTTTTAAAAATCCTAATTTTGATTTAGTAATCAATTCATAAACTTGAATTGATAATTCAAGATATTCGAAAATGTCACCTGTATTAAATTTAAACTGTTCTTAAGGTTTTCAGAGCAGATCAACTTTGTTTAGCATGAATTCAATTTTAAAATTTACTTTATAATCAACAAAACATATTTTGTTTAAATGCTTTGTCCTAACAATCAATAGGTTGAGCAAATAATGATTTTTGAATTAACCCAGACTTTTGAAATTATAAACAGAGGCAACATCCAGATAATAGTATGCATGCTTCATCTCATCAAAATATAGTGTAATGCATATACTCCCATACAACTAAATTAAACTTAGGTTAATTTAAAATATGAAGTTACTCAGAGCAAATGAAAAACAAGGCAAGTTTATAATGAAACAGTTTGGATTTGCAGGCTTGAAATATACAGAAATTTCATCTCACCAATACCCAGAGAAAAATGAATGTATAAATATTCACACAATATATATTTAAGCATTCAAATATTAGCACGCAACAGATTTTAAACTTAATTAATTTTAAAAGTGTCACTCATATAGGTTTAAAAATGAACAGAGCACCCTTTTGTCTGAAACAGTTTGAACTTTAAAACTAAGAATTTATTTGTTGTGATCTTCCTAAACTTCTTGCCTATCTTCAGTTGTAAATATTACTTGAGTTCGTATAAATGAAAATGTTTGCCATTGTTTCAGGTTGGATATGTTTAGTGAACGAACTAAAAATAAGAAGATGTGTATATAAAGAAGTTTACAGGTAGGTGATAACTGGGTTAGCAAGTTTGCAGGTAAAACCTTATTATTATTATTATTTTCAGAGATTATGTTTTGTTTGTATATGACAAGATTTTATATTAGGAGGCTGAGTTGATCTTATACAACTCGAAATGACTATTGTTAGCTGCTAAGAAATGGTGTCATTTAATGCTAATGTACTTATGTTCCCTACTTATCTAATTTTATCATTTCTCTTACCTGCATCTTATTTCTACTTTGCTTTGCTTTAGCTTGCTCTACAAACTACCTTATATGTTTAACATGCACAAAGATATTTTTACTTAGCTTTGCATCTCTCTTACAAGCAACCTGCATATTTTATTTTATTTCTTGCCTGAGTCATATTAACAGGTTACCTGCCCTTTATTTTTACTTTGCTTTGTTAACTCACTTTGCCATTTAAAACCTACAGGCTACACATATACAAACCTGGTTTGTATTTATCTCATATACATATATAAAGAAGTTTATAGAGTATGCTTTTTATCCACAGCTATTTTATTTTATTTTGTTTTTTTATGCTTATGTTTTGAATATTTTATAAGATTTATTTTATCTTAACATACTTGAAGGATTTTATTTTATATTTCAAATCATAGCTTCCCAAAATATGTGTATATATATATAAACATAAGTTTAAAATAACAATTCCTATTTATTTCAAATCCATTGTAAAGATATTACATTGTTAATATTGTTTAAATAGAACTCATTATTATCTTAAAATAATTTATAAAAGAAATTATCACTTAATTACTTATTTTTATCAAGCTATACTAAAAAGAAAAGAAAACAATCTTTTTGTTAATAAATTTAAAACTTAAACTTAAGCTAGAATAAATTCTAACTATTAAACATTTATTTTAAGTATTTAAAACCATATAAATATTTATTCAATAGTTTAATACTAAATTAAATCAAATTTCCAAGTTATCAGAAATAAAATCAGAAAAAATGTCTTTATTTATTAATTTTAAACAGAGCTTATCTATTTATAATATATACAATTATATACATATATACATTATAAATAGAAACAATTTAAATTAGCTTTTTTTAAAAAATAAAAATTATCAGCTAAATATTTATTTAAAGGAAGATTATTTAAATCAATTTAGATCTTATTAATAATTATTATCAAATTAATTTAATTTTTACACAGATTATTAAATTTATATTGCCAAAATTTCTGGGATATCACACACTCTCCCCCACTCAAAACTTTTCGTCCTCGAAAAGGAAGGTGGTAGGAGAATAGAACAACCAGAAATAAAAGTAGATTGAAAGTTAAAATTAACAATTAATTTGAAACTATACAAATTTTACCTGAAATATTCATACTTTTCAAAACCCATTTGTAAAATTTCCTTCTTCCTCTACAAATATCATTTATATGTTTAAATAACACCTTTATAAATATATGAAAACTATTTGAAAACAATTATTTACATCATTACTTATATTTACAAAGAAGCTATTGAAAAAATTAATCCGTAGTTCATAAGTTTATAAATTTTATCTCAAGATACTTTTCAAATATTATTAATAAATCAATAATCATTTACTTTAAATATGTTTTATTCAATTAATAACTTCTAAAATAATTATAACACTAAAATTTTCTATTAAACAATGTAGTATATAAGTAAACAATATTTAAAAAGGATATAGTCAATAAGGAAAAGAAGGTAGATTTGGAAAAATAGAGTATAGGTGAATAAATAAACTGAGCAGATAAGGTAGATTCAAAAGAATAGTATCAGGCACGATTAGTTAATCTAATACAAAATTTCTTTGTTGGAAATACCATTATAATAAAATACCTTTATAATAAAATACTTTTATATGGAAACCAATTTTCCTTTCGAAAATACTTCTATCACTTGATGTTTCAACAAGTTTATCCTCGTTCTTGCAGACTCTGGCCATGTGTTGAACAAGCGCAAAGCTAGAATTCTTCAACCACTTAGTAGACTTATTTCAACTCTCAGTGAAAATACTTGAAAATTTTCTAAAAACAGATATGGAAAGTACGATCCAAACAAAATCAACCAAACCATTTGTCCAGCCATGGATCGTAGATACACAAAGGTTACGCCTGAATTCCCCAGGAAACATCTGTATCCGTAAGCTTTCTCAGCCCTTCGAATTTCGCTATGATGATTAGTAGGCCGTAGATACACAAAGGTTACGCCTAAATCCCCTAGGAAATATCCGTATCCGTAAGCTTTCTCACCCCCGTGGATTTCGCTACTAAAAATGACCTACGCAGATCACAGGATACACAATGGTTACACCTGAATCCCCTAGGAAACATCCATACCCCTGGGCCATCTCAGCCAGGAGAATTACCCTATGCAGTCGTGCCAAGAAAAGAAAAACCATGGGTTACGCCACGGTAGGACACTCGAGTATCACATCCGAAAAACCAAAATCAAAGAGAATAATATCGATAGAATGAATCCAAGATGTGGCCACAAATCGAATATCAAGTAGAAGGCACTTTCCATATCTTTACTTTGAAAATATGTATCATATAGTACCTTTTCAAATCACTTTCAAATATCATACATATATAGACTTCGATAATATAAGATTTCACTTTTCAAATTGAGTACCTTTCCAAATCAATAGTTTTCGAATCAACTTCATACTTATACAAATCAGTTTTATATAAGTTCGATAACTCCCAAATCAAGTATTTAGTAAAATAAGGTTCTCAATTTTAATTTGTTTCAATATCTGATCAGTTTCAAAGGCATATACTATTTCACCAAATTATTTCTTCTAAATTTAATATCTTTATTTCCAAAGTTTCCAAAATAATAGGCTTAGAAAATAATCCTAGCTCCCAAAATCACATTATTTACGTCAAACAAATTCATTTCCAAAATCATCATATAAATATTGGGTTTTAAATTCCAAATCTATTTTCGAAACCAAATATTTTCTAAAATCAATCATACACAAAATGATTACCAGTTTAAAACACTCCCTTCTTAAACCTTTAAACTATTTATTTCTATCAAAAGATCACTTTTAAAACTATTTAAAACTAAATTTTATTCAAAACAATCCAAACTAAATTCCATATCAGTATAATTCAAAATAGTCTTATTAATTTAGTTAACACAACAGTTTCAACTCATTTACCTAATCGAATGATTTATATTTTTCTAGGATTACTTAGCTTTTAAAATTAAACCTTGATTTGGAAGTGCTCGAACCTTTAAAAATAGTCGAAGAAACCAAATTTTTAAATCCAAGAGTTGGAAATCAGCAACAAATCAATAAATCAATTCCAATAGATAAGGTTATAGCAAAACAATCTGAAACTCGAGGACTGAACACCGGCTTATTTTAAATCATTTCAAATATATATATATATATATATATATATATTCACACATACATATATCTTTCGAATATCAAACCATACTTCAAAATCTGAATCAAAATTTGTTTCACAAAATTGCTCGCATAGCAAAGCTAGTAGAGTGGCCTTTCCCCCACTCTGAAACTCGAAAATCAATGTCGATGATGCGTGCACTCATCATCGAAGTTATTTTCCAGCGACACAAGTGAGTTCTAGAATTCTATTTTCTTGAAAACTACTTTGAAATTCTTCGAAATCATTGAAGTCATTTGAAACATTTCTTATTCGGAAAATACTTTCGAATCATATTATTATATATTTTCATAATCTTAAAACCAATTTTAAAATACTGGAATTCAACTCCTCGAATTTCCAATTTAAAATCCTTCAATATAAATCATTTTTATATAAATCAATTTCTTATATAATTTTCAAAATTTGAAATTTTTCGAAACTTCAAATTCTAGTTTTTTTAAAATGGTATATATTCCTTATCGAAAGCAATTTCTCTTTTATATATAAAATATAATCACACTTCATATTTGTTTCATAGAATTTCTCCTTTTGATATAAACATTAATATATCCATTCTCATAGTGTTGCTTATATTTCTCTTTAATTTAAATTACATTCATTTCACATGTAATATTTCTCATTTATACTACATTTATTTGCAAATCATTTCATAAGAAATTTTCTTACGTTTATAACCAATTTATTAAACTTAATTCCTTTTTATAAGACATTGGTCAGGTTTAAAGTTATCACAACTTTATTTATAACCATTTATTGCAACATCCATTTATTTCATAATAATTTACAAGTCATGGCTTTATTTGTAGTTATTTCAATTTTAATTCATATTTGCTTATTCCATTTAGTTTCACCTTTACGGTTCAGTTTATTTATGACACGTTTCACAAATGTTAATTAAGTTTATAAACATATTTTTCCAGTTTAATCTCATTTACAACATTTCCTTAATCACAATTTCAATTTAAAGATCCCAAGGCTTAAAGTTCACACTTGTATATTATTACATTACATGCCAAGAATGTATACCCTAATTCTATTCATTTACTAAACATAGATATAACAAATTAAACCCTGTTTTACTTGCTTTAAAATTAAGGTATCAATTCAACTATATAATTCATATCAAGTTTCACTCATATATTAATTCAAAAGGTTTCGATTATCCAAAATATCCAAATATTCCATTTTATTCAATAGTTGAAATTGCATGTCAACAAAATATAAAATTCACAACAACATTTCAATTTCATAAACAAATATCCTAATTATTCATTTCATCTCTTTAATACACCATTATTAACTAATTTTTAGTCTATTAATTCAATCAACAATAACTAACAATGTTTATAATTTGATTAAATACAACAAGTCAACAAAAATGATAATAATTAATTATTACCATTTCATAAATAAAACACATTACAAATAACTATATTAGTCATAAATATTATTCCTTTATATATATCATATAATATTAGGAAAAAAAATTCATTTCAAAATTTATACAAAACATTTTTATAACACTAACAAATACGCGCTCTCGTATATACACTCAGATAACTCATTCTAGGGTATTACTACCCTATCCATAATGAGTTAACCCCAACAGGCTAAGGTATGTCTAAACCAAAGCTCTGATACCAACTGTAACGACCCACCTTTTTGGACGGTTTAAATCAACAATAAACTACACATGTCTAATTCAAACCATTCAAAAGGGTGGATTGTTAATGGGGTAAATAAGAAAATAAAAGAAAAGAAGGAAAAATAAAACATAGAATCTCGCAGCGGAAGGATGAAATATAATACAAAAAGAAAACATAAATAGTTCGTGAAACTATTTTCAATAAAATCAAAATTTACACTTTTTTTAGGCAGAATAAACAATTGCTATAATAATAGTAGATACGGTCCTCGACTCCGTCTTCGTCTTTAGAAATAAGTGTCTTCGCTAAACTGAAATACTCGGTCTGACCCGAGCGTAAAGTAAAACAAAAACACTCGATTCAGGACTAACATTCTTATGTAAGTAGGTAAACTTAAGTGAAATGTACAGATAACTCAATAAGTGAAATACTTAGGTTTAAATAAACATCATCTTTCACACTATAAATCGGTTCAGTTCAAATACTGCCTTTATGTTCATTTCCAATCGATTTATTATTAAATCTAACTTCAGATTTCAATTCTTCTCTTAAAGCTATTCAATTATAGATCAAACAAGTTTAAATCCAATAAAAAAATTGACTAAATTTCAATTTCATAATTTTAAGTTCAAACATAAATTCAGACTTACAACATTCTAATTTCATTTCTAAATCAATTTATTTAAACTCAAAGTTGTTTTATATCGGGTATACATCATTTCAATCCAAAGTGATTTTGTTAAAGAGAACTTGAAGTGTGGGAACAATAATAACATACATAACATAACATGCCACTGATCAACATGCGTGCATAATTAACAATTTAATATATACACATGCATAACTAACATATCACTTGTGTCACATATCGTAAACAACATAAGTGAATATTTCAAATTCTGACATGTCATACACTAACATAACATATAAACATATAACATGACATATATACAAGGAACTTGCAAGGTGAAATAACATGGCATCTCATTTTTCCCAAACATAACACATTATTTACACATGGAATAGGTGACATATTATTAACATAATATGTGTAACATATGATTTTATTAACTAACTCATTTTTTTAACAAAGCATATGTGACGTATTTCAATACAAGGCATAAAAAAATAATTCTAACATAACACTTTTTTTTACATCTCATATGTGACATATTTAACATACATATGTCAAAATCCATCAAATCAACATAATATACTATTTGTGACATATAAAACAACATGTACATGTGAATGTTATAACACAAGTTCAAGGGAACATAACAACATATGTCACATATTCATATCTAAAGCAAACATTTCAATCAATGTTATTTACCTAACAATAAAAATGTTAATCGTGAGTGCTTGCTCACCTTTTGAGGTTAGAGAGTTTTTGACAACACAAATTGATAGGTTCTAGATGAAATCCAAACACGACAAGCTAACCAATCCTATCCATAGCAACAATCCAATAGCAAAGCAAATCATGACAACGCAAGTCGAACAAACTGAGTTTTTTTTGTATAGAGATGAAGCAAGAGAGGAGTGGTGCACTTTGGCATTTAAAGAGAGAAGGGATGGAGTTTGAAGTTTGGGAATTTGTGGATTTATGGATTTATCAATTTTGAACTTTCTGTATTTATGAGGAAGAAGGAGAAAGTGTGGGCAGAAAGCTTCAGATGGAGTAATGAGAAACAATCTGTACGTAATTTGGTTTTGTTCTCTAGTGGAAAACGAAAAGAGGCATGTAATTTAATAGAAGAAAGCAATAACCAAAATGTGGTAAGTGGCAGGTGTATTGAATAATAAGGAAATGAAGGGACCACTTAGGATTTAATTAATTGCATGTTCCACTCAATTAAATATAATAGCACCAAACATACTTTTTATACCCCCGTTTTAAACAAAATTAACATATAATAAATAAATTTGAATACAACAACCAATGTAACGTTACATAAAATAAAAGATGATTCAAAACTCAAATTCAAGTTATACGAAATATTAATAAAATAGTGTGTATATATATACAAATTTAATAAGAAAATATATAAAATAAAAGATTTATTGGCTCATATTACCAAATTCCTGGGGGAAGGATTGGAAAAACACTAAATTAGGCACTCATGCGTATTCTTTTTGTTTAAAACATGCAGAAGGTATAAATGTTGGAAGAAAGAGACAAAACAATGAGAATGAGAAGAAATAAATTTAGAGGAGCAGCAAAGTTTTTGAAAGGAGGAGGTGACAAAAGAATATAAATACAGTAAGATTTTCAAAGAAACGATGTGGTTATGTATTTAATAAATATAAACATGAACATGCTAGCATGAATGATACATATGCATTAAATATGAATTGTTAATAAATGAATTAGTGCAGGCAGAAGTTATGAAAAAGAATGAATACTAAAAGTTGTAACATGCAATAATAAATTTTTGGATGCAAATACAAGATGTATGTAAGAATTAGGCCTAATAAAAATAGGTGGGAGAATGTATATCTAATAATAAGAATGGAAAATGAATATACAGAGGATAAATGAAAGTTTTATGAAATAAAGAGAGAGGTTTTTTTTTTTGAATATTTGAAATGCGAAAATGAATAAGTCAAAAAAAACATGACTGAGATAGTAGTTAGAAAAAAAGCAATAGAATATGAAATGTGTATGAATATGAATTCGTGATGAACATCACCTTTTATACTTCAAAATGAATATAATGCCACATTAATCCAATATGGAAATACATTTCAATTCAATTAATTTCGTTAATCCCAAATCAACTCAAATTTATGCCTATTTAAATTTTTTATTAACATACAATAAAAAATATTAAACACGCCAACCAAGGTAACGGAGGTAACGGGACCACCGCTACATAAAATAAAAGATAAACCATGATTCCAAATTCAAATCGAAGTCAGCGTTTTTCTCAGTGCACAATCATGAACATAAAATATTTAATTTATTCTAAATTTTATGATTAGTATTATACCTCTATACTATCAAAGACTACTGTTTAACAACCGTAGAATGTTGCTTCAATATTCAATTTTTCCCTTTTATAAAATTACGCTTACTTTAAAAATAATAACATTCATTTTGTTTTCATTAATACATCATTTTTATTTTAACAATAACGTATGTTTCTTTTGTTAAATCCATTAACTACAATTAATGTATTTCTTTTTTTGCCTTTTTAATATTGAAAGATTCCAAATCGACATAATTGTAATTAATTTCAAAATTACACTATAAAGCGGATCCTAACAAACGAACATTTCTTTCATTAAACATCATTAATTTCATTTAAATTCTCTTTCCCTTTCATTCAAAGATTCCAAGTTAAATTAACGGCAATAAATTTCAACATTAGAATTTAAAACGGAACATAATTAATGGATAGATAATTAAAACAATTGAAATCTTTTTACAGTAACTTAAGTACATTTATAGAATTGTTGTTTACACATAAGATAATTAAAATAATTGGATTCTTTTTACAGTAACTTAAATACATTTATAGAATTGTTGTTTACATAAGATAATTAAAACAACTGAAATCCTTTTTTTTACAGTAACTTAAATACATTTGTAGAATTGTTGTTTATATATAAGAGTTATAAATTAACTTGCTTAAATAGTATCAATGACATACAAACAACAAAATTTATATTTATATTTTATTATTATTATAAACTTCACAAAACTTCAATAGTTTAAATTCGATTAAATTTAGTAGAGTTCTTAATTAAATACAATTTCAATTAATTCAACTTTATCTTCTCAATTCCTGAAGCGTTTAACTAATTAAGTCTTATTAAATTAAAATTTATACTTCTTTCCTTTTATGTAAAATCTAATTATACTAAATTTTATTAACAAATTAGTTTCAATAGGTTGATATGTAAGATAAGCAAAAATCAAGACTAAAATTTAAATAAGTTTGAATACATAATTATACATTTATTGTTTACAAATAGATTAGAAGTTAATTTACAATTAAAAACCAATTCTAGTTAATTATAAATTGATTTCATGCTTTGCATAATATAAAATCTATCCAATTAAACTTTTATTAAACCATACATTTGAAATCACATAAAATAGTTGTCACTTTATTAAATCAAAATCAGATGTTATAATTCAAAGTAAATTTTATTTAAAATCATAAATTTTTAATTTCTTACTGTATTAAATTTTGAATTTTCTTCTTTTCGAAAAATGCGGGCCGTTACAATTAGCATACTATTATTTTGAATAAGGCTAACTGCCCAAAGATGGCACATTGTGCCTATTTTGCTCTGTTAAGAAGATTGCCAACCAGAGATAGATGCAAAAAATGGAGCACTAATAATGAAATCAAATGTCTCTTTTGCAAAAAAGAAAATGAAATAGCATAACAGTTATTCTTTGACTACAATTACTTAAGACACATCTGGTTCATTGCTAAAAACAAGCAAAGTTTCAATCAAAGTATCCAACGCAAAACATCAAAGACATTATTCAACATATACAGCAAAGCTTCAAAGTCAAATCAAAAGAATTCAACAAAGCTAGCATCATGCTAACTACTGCCATATATCATACATGGAAAGTAAGGAATGCTAGATTGCATTCTAAAAAGGAAACAATAGCCATTCAAATATGAAAATGTATAGAAACAGAATTTCACATTCTTAATTGAAAGGCAAGCAAGAATAATTCACCATTTCATCAGCTTTACTCAGATGCCAAAGACCAAGATGGTTATGAAGACAGTGTGGAAGCATACTTATAGAGTGGGAAATTCAAGAATGATATTTTCCATGGTAATCATTATAAAACTAACAATCTCTGGTCTCTTAGTTCTTTAGGGAGGGATACTAGCAACTTCATTAGCTCAATTACAGGAGGTGACCATTCCAACTCCAATACCACGAATAACTCCTGAAAGGAAAGGAAATAGAGCTCAATTTTATATAATTCTTTCTATAAACATAATCAAGTTAAATTTACAAATACTATTTTACCTGATATTCGCAAGAGCTACCGCTCTACATGCAAAGATCAATGAAGCAGAAGCTCCTCCTGAATCAAAGAAAACAATGCATTCAGAACTCAACATGCAAAGAATTGGCGAATTTCATTACATTAGCAAGATTAATGGAAATATTTATCACTTATCTATATGGAAGAAGGGCGAAAGCAGCAATCTTTGCAACAAAGCAGTCCACTTGGTTGACAACGAAATTGAATGCAACAAGCTTTATAACAAATTTGATCATCTGGCTGATACAGAGATTCGAAACAACAATAATAATAGAAATTGGATCGATAAAGGGTGTGCTATTATCAACAACAGCGAAGAGTAGAAGGAAAGTAGCTCTCTTTATGGCAAATCAGAGAACTATGTTGACATCGAGGACAGATCTAACAATTTCATAAACAAATCTGCCTCGGAGAATCATGAAGCTAAATAATGAGGCAGCGAAATTTTGGGAGCTACCATAATCAATCAAAGTGGCCTTAGAGCTTAAAATAAGCTGGAAACAAATATTTCATCTGAGAGTTTGATGGAATTTTTGGCGAAGAAGTGACAAGGAGGTGTGTTTTATCGCCATTTTTATTTTTCTCTAGGAGATGTGGTAGCGGATAGGGTTTGCTATGTTCGTATATGTCAGCGTTGTATGTTAACCCTAGCGGGCCTGGGCCCTATTTGTAATTACTTGTGGGCTTTTCCCATTTTAATACCCATTTAAAAAAATTACATTTGCCTAGGGACCGACCTAACCTTGTTTTGCCTGACTGGACCCAATGGCCATTGAATTTTGACTTATCTGCGATAATGTTATTCATACCACCCCCACATTACTCTAATGGTATCTTCGCCCTAAACTAATAGCACCTTTAATGGCGAAAATGCCTAATATTTTGAGGTTGGGTATTTATAGTTAGACAAAGCATAGATGCAACCAATCAAACTTACATTTAATATGTTGATTGTTATCCCTATTAGAACAGCTTTAGATTGCTATGGTTCTTGGCAACGACTAGCGACGGCTAAAATTGTGGCCATTGCTAGCCGTCACCTACTTGAATATAATCCACGAACCAGAAACATTACAGCGCCACTTTCCTTTTGCCTCTACCCCTTCTCTCCTTCTTCCCAATTACGCCCCCAACCGCCTCCAACTGCCTCTAGCCGACGTCGACGATCCATTTCCACTACGCCCTCCTTCGTCCTTCTCTTTCTCCTGATTTTTAAGGTATATTCCTTCAAACCCTATTTATTGAAAATATAGTAATTTTGGTTTGAATAGGTCAGATTAATTGGTATTAGATAATGATATAGTTTATTAGTTGATTTGGAGATAAAATTAAAACCCTAATTTAGAAAACTAGTTGATAATTGATTTGAAATTGATGATTATTGTATACTACTTGATGATAATAGTGTGTTAGTTGATTTGGGAACGTTAGTAAGTGGTTTGATTGTTTAATTTGTAATTAAAAATTATGGTTGATTTAAAATTCAAAAATTAGTATTATTGATTAATATGCTTATTGATAAGCTTACGCGAATGTTTGTTACTATGGAAAACGATGTTTGTTAAAGTTTATATGAAAATTTGTAGATAATTATTGATTAATATGCTCCTGAGTAGGTATGGGTAAACATAAGTAATATTCATTAATTAATTAGAGTGTGTTAATTATAACTGTTTGTGCTTAGTATAAAATTAATTTATTTTAATTTGTTATTATTAGTGCTAACTTCTAATTTTAGCTTACAAAACCATTTGTAAATTAAAATTTTATTAGTTAAAAGAGTTTGAAAATACATTATATAGCGCTTAATTTAGTTAACAAAACGTTATGAAATATTATACCTAAATCGATTTTGTAAAAAGTTTAGTAAATGAAGATAACAACAACGAATATTGTACAAAAACCAATTTTGTAAAAAATTAAGTAACGAATATAACAACAACAAATATTCTACTGAAATTGATTTTATAAAAAAAATCAAGAAATAAATATGAAACAACAAATATTGTACTCAAATTGATTTTCCAAAAAGTTAAGAAATGAATATGACAAGAACAAATACTATACTCAAATCGATTTTCATTAAACATATGAAACGAACACAACATGAAGAAATATGCTACTGAAATCAATTTTCCAATAAATTAACAAATAAATATAACAATAATAAATAATGTACTCAAACGATATTCTAAATATCTATGAAATTTATATACAAGAACAAATATTGTACTAAAATCAATCATCTAAATTTTTTTGAAATGTATATAATATTGATTTGAAAATAAGCATTAAGTATTATTATAACAAATACAAAAACCACAAATTAAAGCCTTTAGTCCCAAAATGTTTTAACTTATTTTAGAAAATACAACAACAAAAATATTCCTCTTAAATGCAAAGTTATGCATAGAAGTGAAGTGCTGTCGAAATTAGAAAGAAGTGTGGTGTGTGAAGCCTTTAGTCCTAAAAGGTTTTACTTTATTTCCAAAAATAAAACAACAATATATCATTTGGGCGAGAAATTGTGCATAGAATAGAAGTGAAGTGCTGTCGAAATTACTAACCTATTTTTTTAAATTAAGAACAATGCTCGATTATTTTATCGACGGTACATGGATGCATGAATTCAGAACTAGAATGAAAGGTTCGGTGAAAGAGCATTTCTGTAATGGTGTACATGAATTTATTAGATTCGCAATATCTAAAAATCGAAATAACGAAGAACTTCGTTGCTTCTGTAGTAAGTGTCAATATTTGAAGTATTGGAAACCAGATATAGTTAAAGTACATTTATAAATCTAGATTTTTGCCAAATTATAATTTATGAGATCATCATAGAGAACTTTTTGCAGCATGATCAATGTTTCCTACCATTCAAGTTGACAACGAAGACGTTAATGTCGAAAAAGAATCGGACGTGGGAGCAAATTTTTTTATATAATTTACTGGATGCCGCTAAGAGACCATTATGGGATGGTTGTAAAAGTAGAACCGAATTATCAGTAACCACTGAATACATCACTATGAAATCAAAATTTAACTTTACAGAAGCTGGATTTACAGCAGTTGTACAAGCTGTAAAATGTTATATACCATATCTAATGTGCGACAGTCATTATAAAATGAAAACACTTATGTCGGCTTTCAGTCCACCTTACCAAAAGATAGATATATGTATAAAGGTCACATGTTGTATTGGAAAGATGACATTAATCTTAGAAATTGCAAAATATGTAATGAGGAAAGATATAAACCAAGAAAAAAGAAAGGAAAGGAAGTTCCATACAAGAGAACGCATTATCTACCAATTACCCCTTGACTTCAAAGGTTATATGCGATGGCACAACATGAGAAGACAATCAGAGGGAACTTTGACATATCCATCCGATGGAGAAGCATGGAAACATTTCGACAAGACGTATCCCACATTCGCTGCAAAGAGCCGTAATGCGGACTTGGTTTATATACGGATGGGCTTTCGCTATTCTCTCAGTTTGATAGAAAATATTCATCTTGGCCTATTATCATAACTTCTTATAATTTACCTCCGTGGATGTATATGAAAACTCCATACATGTTTCTCACTATTATCGTCATAGGTCCTGATGATCCGACATAAGGAATCAATGTATCTACAATCATCAATCAAAGAGCTGAAAACATTATGGCTAGAATGCATCGAAACATACGACATTTCATTAAAAAAAATTTTTCGTATGTTCGCTTCTTTGTTATGGACTATTAATGGTTTTCCTACATATGGGATGCTTCCAGATTAGAGTACAGCTAGTCATCTAGCCTGTCCTTATTGCATGGAAGAAACAAGATCACTTCTTTACGGTATGGAAGGAAAATTTCTTGGTTTGATTGTCATCGGTATTTTCTCTATCCCAAACATACGTTTAGAAGAGATAAAAAACTTTAAAGCTAATAGAGAAGAGGGTATGCAACCACCAAAGATTTGGTCAAGCAAAGAAATATATAAAATTGTAAAGGACTACTAGAAGATATATGAAACTGGAATATAGACTAAAATTCCAGGTAAATCGAACATTCATAATTGGTGCAAACAAAGTATATTTTAGAAGTTACCTTATTGGAAATATCTCCTACTTCCACATAATATTGACGTGATGCACGACGAAAAAAACGTGTTTGATAACGTGTTTAATACAGTTATGAATGTTAAAGGGAAAACTAAAGATGATCTGAATTCAAGACTCGATATAGCATACTTTTGTAAACGTATCGAACTTCATATGAAGCCCAGTGATAATAAAAAACCCAAAGCATGTTATAAGCTAGACAACAAGCAAATAAAACTCATGCTAAAGTGGGTGGGAGGACTAAAATGACTTGATGGGATGTATTTTAATCTCCGTAGATCTGTTGACTTTAAAAATAATAAATTGAGTGAGATGAAAAGTCACGATTTTCGTATCATGATGGAATATTTATTACCAGAGGTTTTCAAAAAACCATTGCCCACAAAAATATGGAGTGTTATAGCAGAATTAAGCCTGTTTTACTAACAGCACTATTCAACAACATTAAAAATTGACAGTATACGTAAACTTGAAGTAGAAGTCCCTGTACTGTATGCAAATTGGAGAAAATATTTTCGCCGGGTTTTTTTTTCATGTAATGGAGCATTTACCTATTCATCTTCCATCCGAAGCTCTTCTTCGAGGACCTGTGCAATATGGACGGATGTATCCATTTGAGAGGTAATAGTAAATATCTGTAAAGTTGTTGTTAGTTTAAAATTCATATTTACGTAAGTGCATTTAAATTGAATTAATTTTGTAACAGGTACTTAAATCATCTGAAGAAGAAAAATTAAATAGAAAGCACGAGTTGAATGTTTAATTCGCAAATCATATCTTGAAGAAGAAGCTTCATTATTTCCTCATTACTTCAGTGATCATGTGAACTTATCATTTGTAAATGGTCCTCGTAATGATGCAGCAGCTGAAGAATATTATTCTTAGACAATATAGTCGACCTATTGGAAAATGTGTGAAAATATGGTTAGACGATAGAGATCAACGTGCATAAAGATTATAAACTTATAGAAATAAAGCATGCCTCACATTAATATAAGTATGATCCTTTCGTATTGGCCAAGTAAGCATTAAAAGTTTATTTTTCTTTGTATCCATCCTTAAAAAGAGATAAAGCAGATTGTTCTGCTGTTTTAAAAACAAAGGAAAAATTTACGTTTGATGGAATTAATATTCCAGAAGAAGCAGCGTATCAAATGGATCTTGAGCCAAATGATGAAATAATAATAGCTTATGATTTTGATTTAGGTTTGTTAAATGATGAATCGAATTTTTTAATGGAAGTAGTTGAGAATACAGAAGAGAACGATATAGAGTACGAGACCGAGACTGAATCAGAAGACGGCCAAGGCTGCAAATTTTGAATTTTTGTATCAGTTGCTGTATAATGATACTTTAAGTTTCAGCTATTATCAATAATGAAGACTATGTTTTTGAATTATGTCTAATTATGTTTTAAATTATGTATATATACACTCAGGAGATCTTGCCTCATTTATGATGTTTTAGTGCAAGTTTTATGTGATGGTGATCAATCATGCATGTTTTGTAATAATAAACTGATATTTGATCATTATATGAAATGATATGTTTATAACAGATATGCATAGGAGACACTCAAGCAGATCTCAGCCTTCTCCTTCCGCTGGTGCGGGTGCCAGATTTATGTCCGGTGGCAGAGGTAGTTCTACAGAGTGTGGGGTAAGTATCAAATTTATTACATGTTCACTATTTAAAATTTATTAAATTCGTACGTCTTATTTTATACAAGGGGTTGAGGTCCAACCGAGCGACTTTATTTTACAAGTTTGAGGAAGGCATTCATGAGCCCAATGTCGGGATGCTGGTCTCACTGGGATGACATTCTAGATCACATTAAGAGTGCCATATTCACCGACTTGATGGTAAGTTTAAATTTATAATTTATTTGTAAATTAATGCAATGTAAATAAATCAAACCAATATCAATTTCAATATGCAGGCCGCTGTTCATTGCACCCACAGGATAAGGATGTTTTTGTCAATCACTGGAACTAAAGAATGCGCAAAAATTACAGAGACACCATATCAAAAGCCAAGAGAGCAGGAAAGAGGCCATATGGATGGGAGCTGATGTATTGGCTCAATTTTAGCAAATCTGGGATACTTCGGAGTCAAAGGTAATTCATATATATCGTTTCATTTTGTTATTACATTTTGTTTAAAATTCGTATATTAGGTGCATTAATTTAGTTAATTGTGTGTTTAAATTATAGGAATTATCGACGCAAAACCGTGCAAACAGGGCTAAAAACCCTTCTTTTCACCACGATAGGTCGAAGTCCTTCCAATAGCATCGCAGGGAATTGGTAAAGTTATAAAATGCATTCCTAAATAGTTGTAAGATAATTTAGTCATATCTGTAATATTATTCATTTGTATATATAACTTTAGTTTAGAAATATAATCGTGATCCTACACTGGCTGAGGTCTTCTCTCACACACATTCCATCGAGCACGCGGATGAGGAGGCAATATTTTGTATGAATTTACGGACGATAAATCTAAATCTGTGATGGTAAATTTGTTTAAAATTTTTTAATGCATATTTGATAAGTTCTTTATTACTTATCAATACAAACTACTGTTCGTCATCGCAGGAGAGATACAAAGCGGAGAAAGCTTGAGAGTAGTCCACTAGTTGTGAGTTGACCTTAGAGGAGGAGGACCATATTTGGGATGCTCTCATTGAACAGCTACTCGGAAGAGACGTTATGGTTATGGAAATCAAGAGGTAAACCACTTCATTAAGTAATATATAAATTATATTTAATCCTGAAACAAATTATACTCCAATCAAATAATTTGCAGGCAATGTTGACCCAGAGGGCTTATAGGAGATCGCAAGCTGAAGTGGAGATGGATCGGCTGAAGAAACAGATGGCAGAATTCAATGATTGGCGGAAGGGCGGAGGACTGGTGCAGCCGCAAGATGAGCAGATTGCGGCCTTTTTAGTAGAGCAAGGAAGGATGCCTAGTGAGGATGAGTAGGTATGAATTTTTTGACTGTTTGTGATCGTTTTGTTGTGTAATTATTGACTTATGTTGACAGATTGATACTTTATTGATGGTTATGTACTGTGATGATTGTGGATTTGATGAACATGAGTATTTGTGTAGATATGGTTGTGTTGGTTGATGAGGTATTGGTTTTAGTTGATGAAAGTTTATGTAAATATTGATATTTTCATTGTGTTTTTAATTATTTATGATATGTATGAGATTATACGTTACATGTGATGTTACTAGTTGTGATATTGAGTTTATGTGTCTTGGGAATGAAGTGAGATTGAGATATGAGTTTATTGCATGGCTTGGAAAGATTAAAGTAGCTCTGGACCATTTTGAAGTTTTTAGGATAGTGATGGCCCGTTGGTTACAATTTAGCGATGTATGACGATGGCTAGCGATGACCATTTGGTTCTTCCCTTGCGATGGCAAGCAACGGCTAGTTTTCCCAGGTTTCCGTCGCTAATATGGCAACGAAACCATCGGTTAAGCCATCACTATTTTGCTAGCGTCATGTGATTTTGTTGCGTCATTTAGCGAAGACTAGCGACAGCCACCGACGGCTGCTTGCCATCGCTAAACGAAGCCATTCCTATAATGTATGCATCTGTTTGATGGACGTCCAACTTTCGAGCGCCTATTAAATAGACGTATGAAAGTCGATCGTTTATTTAATAAGCGTTCAATCCTCAAGCACCTATTTAATAGATGCTTGAGCCGAAACATCTACTTAAAAACTCATGTGTTTGAACTTTTTCATTGTTTATTTACTTATTTTCTTTTTCTCTTTTTTATTCCAGAATACAACAAAATACGCCGTGCCCAACTAAAATTGTTAGATAAATGTTACGTAAAAGGAATCAGGTCTGATTCACATTGGTCCTTACCCTGATAGACGGTCGACAGTTTATGGAGTATAAATGAGTTTCTAGCTGGGTACATTCATTGTGTATACACTGCATTAGATTCCGTAGAGATATACTTGAATAACGTTTTCTACTCTTTACTGATAGTAGTAACTAGAACTAGACATTCTACTAATTAATTACGAGTATATTAATGTAGGTTATTGGACATTGATTATGTATAGTTATTTATTATATACACTAAGCATGCAAGTTGTCATTATAGTTGGTCCAAGTGTATTGTACAGTTTCACAACAAAATTCCTCTTGCGCTAGTTGATAGGTTTCAAGCTAGTCCATTTTCTCATTTCTTGCGGATTAGCTTTATACGTGCAGTATTTTGTTCGTCCCTTCATATCGGCCTTAGTTGAACAGTGGTGGCCTACCATACACATTTCATTTATTCAATTTTGAGTTAGGCATTACTATAGCTTAATTTTACATGATGATTGGTATATAGACAAAGGAACTATAACAATCCGATTTTTAAGTAATGATCAATTAAATTTAATAATAGTAAATGATCGATTAAATTGGAATTTTATATATCAATAGAGTATAATTTTGGTAATTGATTTAATAATTAGGTTCAAATTGTAAAAATGTGATGATTAATTTAAATTATGTTAAAAATATGGAAATAATATTGTATAAAAGTGATATAATTAAAGTATAGCATTGGTTTGGAAAAGAAGTGATTTTGATATAGAAATTTATATTTATTTAAGTTACACGGAAAACAATTTTATAAATAAAGGAAAAATAGTATTAAATTGTCTAAGTCCAAATTTGTAGGCCCGATACTCAAGCCCAAAATCCCGATTTCTCTATCTCCGGAACTTTCCCCTCTTCGGTAAACATCCACGCATACTTTCCTCGACGAATTATCTTCCCTTTGAAGAAAAACAACCATACCCTCATCACTTAGTAAATCAAAAACAAATTAAATAAATTGTTATAAATCATCAAATTTGAGTGTATCTATCTCGTCGTTGATAGTTTTTGCGTCAACATAGAGATGAGGAGTTCAGCCTTGGATTGAGATGCTGGAACGCGCGACAGTGAAGACGAACGAGGAAACAAGTGTACAGGTGAGTGTTTTCACTCAAAACTTATGTTTAGTTATATACTTCAAGGTATATATGTGTGTGTGTGTGTGTGTGTATGCGCGCGCGCTCTTTGGATTCATGCTTGGATAACATTTATGTTGTGCATTGAATTGAGGTTAACGGTGCATAAACGAGAGGGGAAGAGGTTAGAAAATGATCGAGAAAGCCAACTATTAGCTTCAGGTATAGGCAACTGGTCAGGTTTGCTAGTCGACCATTAGAGGTGGCTGGTCGACCGATGACTAAGCATGTTTAGTTTTTTTAAATAATAAAAATAAATAAAATATAATAAATTATATACAATCAAAGTATAGTAAAACTAAATATAAAAAATGGATTTGTGGAGGTTATATGGAAACATATAATGTAATATTATTTAATTTTAAGAAATTGATTAATTAAAGAATAAACTAAAATTTGATTTTAGTAACCTTATAGAAGTTCAAAGTAAATTCTGAAAAATAAGAAATATGATCTAATTGACTTTTAAGTATTTTAAATCAAAGTTTTAGATTAATAAAATTTAATTAGCTCTATTTACATTTTCATATATTTAATAATTTAAAATTACTCCAACATTCAATTTAACTCCAAAATGATTATTATTCGTTTTTTATGTTTTCTCTGTGTTATTAAGTACTGGATGTTGAGAATGATTCATTATTAGATGGTTTGTGTAATTTAAGCGTGCAAGTTTATGAAGTGATATTTTATTATAAATTTGGAAATATAATTTATTATATTTAAAAAAGTTACTAACTTATCTAAAGTAAATATATTATGGTTCTAAAGTGTTTTATTCAAAAGTTATACATAAATATATATATAATATTTGGAAAATAAGTAATTATTATTAGTTAAGGTTTTGGAATTTTAAAGCATTATGTAATTCTACTAAACTTAGATACAAATATATTTTTTATCTATATATATATATATATATATGTATATTCGATGGATAAGATTTTACTCAGCATTTCTGATTTCTCATCTTTGACTAATCTGGATAACATGAGTGATTCACCGTTGATATAAATTTGATTGGTGATTTGAGATGATATGGTGATGACATTCTTAAATGATTTCATAGTATTTAATTTTGTTTGATGAGGGATGTGAATAAATAGAGTTATAATACCATTTGTTATGGGATTTTCATTAATATTTCTCTGGTTATTTTTTGGACTCGCTACATAGAATATTAAAGAGACTGAGTGTAGTTTATAAGCAGTGAGTCAGAGTTTGAGTATTATGTAGCGGTATGGGACGTTGTTGCGATATTTATTCATCATTGTAACTAGATGACAGTCTCATTACAGGAATAATGATATAAGAGTGATGTGATACACATAGTGACGAGGATGGCTTCGTGCCTATATTCAACGAGAAAGGTTATGTGCCTAATGATAAGCATGACTTCATGTCTATATGTATTAGTTCAATATGCTTCTATTATGACGTACTCCTTTTATTAGCGTTGGGGAGAACCAGATAGCTAGAATCCATCCTAGTAACCCGATCATGGAGTCGCGCCCTAGATCCATGACACTCTAGATTTATACAGCTTTGTGCTTTCCCTTCATGCATTTGCCTCTAATTCACATAGGCCAGCAACCTATTACCTATAGAGGCTAGAGTCAGGCTGTGACTATTTAGTCCTTGCATTGACAAGCACACTAGTGGATACGTGTCATAATACTATGAAGGTAACTAAGACTGTAGAGACTTCGTATTCTAGAGCTTACTTCGTGTTATCAGTCTTCCTTCTGGTACTAACAGAGTGATAAATAGGCATATACTATTGAGACAACTCACTACCACCTATATATTGATGTGCGTGTGTATATATATGGCTATACTTAGGACTTTGTGTGTGTCATACGGTCATTTCCCATCACGATATATTTTTATTTTTCATATATGATGGGATGAGATTATACATATGATAGATGTCCAGAGTATAACAGATTCTCATATCTTTTATTATATCGATAGGTGGCCTATCCTATTCTACATATATTAATGATGATGTTCTTTTTATTGAGATTAAGAGATATATTTAGGTGATGCTACATGCTAACCTGATTATACTTAGTGATACCTCACTTGTTGATATTTTTGAATTTAAATCATGATTTTTGGATATATGTGATTCACTCATTAGTAATGATTCTGCAGTTTCTGAATTATTGTGCTTTTAACTGGGTAATGACATCTTTATGCTCAATTTTGAGATTTTATGTGTTATGATACATTGATGATTATCTATGGTATTATATTATATCCCATGTGAGTGTGTGTATATCTCCACATCTCTGTGTGTGTGTGTGTGTGTGTATATATATATATATAGTCTTAGGTATCTCTGCAGTGTTATTATATTATTTTTCTATATGTATACTGTATTGCCTATATTTTATATTCTGGATTAGACTTAGTCTGAACGTTGTGTTATTTATGTAATACTCGGATCAGTTCGAGACATTTTGGCTATAGGGACATTATGACCAACTTGTATTTATGAGCTAGTAGAGACATGATACTTAGGATCATTGTGCATTATTTGGACATAGTAGTTAAATTGTATACATGTATTATGATGTATATATCTTATACTCATTGTATTATATTGAGATAGTTGACATTTGAGATATTTTGTATCCACACAGTCTTTTATGTTATCTATTATATTTTATTGCTTTGATTCTGACCTGTGTTCTTTTTTATTCAGTGTATATTATGTACTGTTCTATCTTGGAGACACACGTGCTTATAACATTATGCCAATAATGTATACGTAGCGATGAGTTACTTATTTGATGTTTTAATACGTACCAGTGTTAGCCCAAGAGAATATTTACATGTGTACCGCATATAGTCTCATTTTCCGTGTTACTCGACAGTATTTGTGACATCCCGGAAATTTGGGGCAATATCAATTTAATAATCTACATTAAAAATTGAATTGATTTAATAATATTTGTTAATAAGATTTAAATTGATTTAATAATCTTCTTTGAAATAAATAATTAGCTGATAATTTATCTTTTAAAAGCCAATTAAATTGTTTTCTATTTATAATATATATATCTGTATATATTGTAAATAGATAATCTTTGTTTAAAGTTTAATAAAATAAAGACATGATTTCTAATTCTAATATTTTTGGTAAATTAGGAATTTGATTTTATTTAATATTGAATAAATAATCATATGACTTTAAAATACTCAAGATAAAACTAAAAAAAAAGATTTAATTTAATTGTTTAAAATTGATTTATAGCTTAAGTTTAAATTTGAACAAAAATTGTTTTGTTTTATAGCTTGATAAAATAAGTGACTTATATTATAAAGAACAGTTCTTTTATAAATTGTTTTAATTCAATAATAAGTTATATTTAAACTATATCAATATTGTAATATCTTTGAACATGGGTTTTTAATATAAATAGAAGTTGTTATTTTAATATATGTATATTTTTGAAAGAAGCTATGATTTGTAAATTTAAAATTAAGTCTTTCAAAAATGTTTAAATAAAATAATACTTTATAAATCTTAACATAAGTATTTAACTGTTTAAGTTTAAAATAAAAAGTAACCCATAAGTAAATAAATATATAAGTTAAAATTTATAACAATGACTGAAACAACTTCATATAATTAGGCTTTGTTTGTAATATGCCTGTAAAATAAATGAAAAAAAAAGTAAGAACAAAGTGTAAAGAAAAGAAAGTGTATATGTACATAGGTATAAAAGCAAGCTAGGCAAGTAAATTTTATATGATGTAAAATTTAATATGCAGGCAAGTAAAAGGCAAGGGAAAAATTTATAAACAAAGTAAAATAATAAAAACAAAATAAAGTAAGAAAACAATAGATATGCAAGCAAGAAAATAAAATACAAATATCAAGTTACAAGTCAAAGTAAATATATGTGATGGTAAAAGAAATAAAATAAACAAAATGCAAGTAGCTTATAGACTAAGATTCAGACAAGTATGAAAAAATAATAATAAAAGTAACCAGACAAAATAATGATTTTGCTGTCTGTAAGTAAAGAATGCAAAACAAAGTAAAATAATAAAACAAAACAAAGCTAAGTAGAAATATCCTTGTATGTTCAGCATATAAGATAGTTTGTAAAACAAGGTAAAGCAAGCATAGTAGAAATAAGATGCAGGTAAGAGAAATGTAAAATATCTAATATATAAATCATGGTATGTAGGAACATAAGTACTTAAACATTAAATGCTAGCACAACTTAAATCAGATCAAATTGCTTAAAAAAATCAACTCAGCTCCTAATTAACAGATCCTGCCTGATAAAAACAAAGATATACAGTGTACCTGTATATGCTTAACCCAGTTATCACCTTCCCCTGAACTTCTTTATATAAAACTTATTTTTAGTTCGTTCATAAAATATATAAAACCTGAAACAAAGAAGTAACAACAGACACTTCCATTTATACAAACTTAAGTAATGTTTGCAATTCAACAAAGACAAGAAGATTTGGGGATCATAAGCAAGGCCATTCTCAGTTTTAAAATTTCAAAGCTTTTCAAAATAAAAGGGCTCTGCTTATTTCTGAAATACAGGTGAGTAACTTAAATTTTAAAATACTTAAGTATATATAAGTTGCTTAATTATGATATGATATGTGCATATATCTTAATGAATTTTTGTGTTTATGTGTTACTGCATGTATGTGTGTTTGACATCCTGTAATCACCTATGTTTCAAAGGGTAGCAACATCAAAATTTAATGGTTTAAGTATATTTTTGTTCTGTTAAAACTTTTTCTCTGAAATTTAGTTGCATTGCTCTATGTTAAGTATGAGTACTGGAATGAGTATCTCTGGGTTCCCTCTGCTTTAGTTCCAGGTTTAAAATCCTCAACGATTTTTTTTTTGTTCTTAATTCAAGCTTAGGCAAGACATAAGTTTTACATAAGATGCTGGTATAAATAGAGACTTGAACTTAAATATTGTTTAAGGAAAAACAGTGGTATTAGTTACAGGAAAATATCAAACTACAGTAGAAACTAAATTAAGTTAAATCTCAATGAATTTAATTCATGAATTCAGGGTTATGGATCAAATATACATATCATAATATGATTTTTAAAATTAATATCATGTTTTCTAGTCAGGTGATTTAGATGCAGTTTGCTTTTGTTCAAGTGTTGGTTTTTGGGAGATTTATGGTGTTCTATGCGACTGGAGGTGGTCGGGTTGGGTGAGGAGGTGGAGGAGCTTACCAGGGTATGGGGAAAAATGCCCGGTGATTTGACAGAGCACGGTGGCGATGGAGGCAGGGGTTTGTAGTTTGCAACCCTAATTTGTATGGTGATCGAACTTTTGATCACCGTGGCTTCTACTGTGCATCAAGTTGCACGAGGTCTCGAGAGGTGGTAGGTTCGTCGAAGGCGAGTCCATGGCCGAAATTATTGGCCATCAGGTGGTCGGGGTGGGCAGAATTAGGTGATGACAGGTTTGGGTGTGGGATGTTGTGTTTTTTTTCCAGGTTCTGTTTTATTGCTCTTTTCTGATTTGAGTCGTGGCGATGGATTTTGGGGGTCGTGGTGATGTATGGTGGAAGTCAGCGTCGTGGAGAAGCTCGTGTGGGTGGCCGGAGGTGACTGGGGCCACGGTGCACGTGCACCGTGTCCAGTGAAGTGCTGAAGCATTTGGGAATGGTGCAGGGTTTTTGGCCTCGGGGCGTACTCGAGTTTTTGTGCATACGACTCGAAGCAAGGGTATAATTGACCCGAAGCATTCTTGCTCTAGCCTCGGGTTGGATAGTTTTGTTACAGGTAGCATAAAACTGCCTGTAGATTTAAATTTAAAATAAAAGTAAAAGCAAATTAAATTGTAAGCTAATTATGACCAAAATTTAAAATCAGTGTGATGTTAGATGCAAGTGAAAGTCAAATCCAGATTGAAGTTTGAATACAAATCTTGTATTTCTGAATTCATTTTTGAAATGAACTAAATGTTAAAAGGTTGAAATTGGGTTTCAGGTTTAAAACCTGACAAAATTAAAACCTGAAATATATGATTTGAAAAATGATTTAAATCCTATGGTTAAAATTCAGTTTTGAATAATTATTGAATCTTAAGATTTTAAAATAGATTTGGATTTGAAAAATCAAGTTTTTAAATCAAGTTGTTGAAGGGAAGTTTAAATCAAAGGTAAAATTTGTGGATTTAAGTTTACTTCGAATTCAAATCTGGGGGTGTAAATCAGTTTTTAAAATATGAATGTCTTCGAAAATTTAAATTTAAATAAAGATTCAAACAGTTGAATTTAAAGGCTTCTTATATAAGTTTCATGTGTACGTAATTAATGTTATTCACAGGATTATAAATTGAATTCAAATTTGATTAATGTTTAAATAAATAATATTTTTGAATCTTAAATTCCAAATGGAATTCAAATTTAAAATTTTGGAAGGTAAAGTTCTAACACACTTAAATAGTAATGAAGTCATTAGTAAAGAAATAAATTATCTTAGGGATAACTAAAATATTAAAATAAATTAATGAATAAGTTAATTAATGAATGACTTATGTATTTTGTTTACAAATTAATAATTTAGATTACTTCATAATTAGGAATTAATTAAGAAATAAATTTAGAAATGTAATTATGATAATAATTCATATATGTGATTAATTTTGATAATTAATCAGATTAATTAGATAATCCATTATAAATTGTTAAATGTAATTACTTGATAAAAGTAATTAAGAAATTAATTACTTATTGTAATTAATTTGATAAAATGATTTATTTAAGTTAATTAATTTAGTTTAATTTGATGATTTGATTTGTGTAATCACTTAGTGTATTCAATGGAGCATAATTACTTGAGGAAGTAATTAATGTAATTACTGAATGTAATTAGTGAAAATAATGTGTTAATAAAGTAATTGGGATAATTACTTTTGTAATTAACCAAAGGATTAATTAATGGAGATAATTAATTATGGAATAATTAATTTGGTAATAAGTAACTAAGGGTAGTTAATTACTGGTTGATATTAATCAAGGTGATTAATAATTGTGTTTAATTAAAGATTAATCACTTAATGTGATTAAATTAAATAAAGTAATTTAATTTAAATCTAAATTCGAGATCATTAATTAATGTAATTAATGATGTAAATTAAGAATTGGTTAATTAAGAAATAATTAATAACGTGGTGATTAATTGATGTAATTAATTAAGAATAAATGTAATCAATTATAAATAAAGTAATTAAATGTTAATTACTGTAAATGATTTAGGATAATTAATTTGGGAAATTAAATAAAGACTAATTACTTATTGTAATTAGAAGGTGATAAATCTAAGGTGTTTAATCAAGATGAATATCTAGAGAATAATTAATTAATTTTGATTTATGATTAATTCAATGGTTGTAAAGCAAGATTTATAGATAAAGTAATTAATTTAATTTACTTTAAATTAATTAGAGATAGACGTAGTTAATTTAATTCATTTTAAATTAATTACAAATGGTATAATTATAAATCATTGCTTATGGATGAACGATATTAACATTTCAATGATTGATCCTGATCTCGGATATGATATGAGTAATATCTATGTGATATGGATGCTTGGTTTAAGTATGATAATATTTAATTATCTGTTTTGATGACAATATGAATTATCTGTTTATGATGATGTGATTATCTCTTGTGATATTGTGAATTATCTATCTGTGCGTATATTGATGACATTGAATTAAACTGTTAAGACTAAATAGACAACTTGGCCTTAAAAGACACGTTTTGGATTTCGACGAGACCGGGATCGGTTTTCCACATTTGGAACATCCGAAAACCACATCGATTTCAAATTAACGATAGGTCGTGAATCTGAAGTGAAGATGAAGATTCAGAATGCAAGGGTTATCGTCGTTGACTCTGAGGGTGATTCCAAAATAAGTGTAACGAGATAATGCCTTCGGTTTCGTTCGAACCCGGAACGAACTTGTATGGATTGAATGCTTTCAACACATCGTCAGGTGGGCGATGAGCATTCTAAGAAATGTATTCTATAAAGGTAATCGTAGCCTCAAGCCTCATCAACCGAGAATGGCTAAAACAAGAGAGGTGCATCAAGGTTAGGTGGGTCATGCCCAAGCAGGACAAGGATATTCCCCTGTCTAGTTGTCCCTTTATTTCGGCTTAGTGGGCAGTAGCGACGGCTGTCTGCGGGGTTATCTTGTTCGGGACTGTTAAGTAAGGAATGGTTCCGGCCTTGTGTTGCAGGGGGTCGGGAGTGATCCTCGGTACGTTGATCTAGGCCACGTACTGTGACGGGCGGTACCCCAGTAGCCCTGCCATTGTATGGAATCCACAATCCAATAAGCGCCAACGGTTTTGATTGTATTACCCACTTTTGTGGCTAGTAGCTGGAATTTAATGAATGTAACAATTTCGGCTATTTTCTATTTACTTGAAAACCCTAGACCTATTATAATATCACAGAATTTCCTATCAAATGTTTTGGTTAGCGTAAGGTGAAAACTTTTCCATGTTTATGTGTGGGAAGTCTTACGTGATACCCTTTGTTTTCAAAAGATTTTCAAAGTTAAGCAACTTTAACCTGTTACTCATACCAGACCCATGTCTGACCCGGAGTTTATTTTCTGTTTTTCATAAACTCTCGGGTACCCAAATTTTTACGGGTAGCCAAGGGATTCAGGTTAGCTTTGATGAATTCTGGAGGAGCAATGAAGCAGGAGGCTTCAGCGTTGTAGATATACATGTAGTTCCGCTGTGTTGATATCTCTGAGTTATTTGCTTGTGTTGTATTGTATTGATTAACTAGACAGGTGTTTATAACTGTCTAGTATGGGATGTATTATCTATATAACTTTGATTGATGTTGTATATTATGTAAATACTTATGTGATTATTATAATTTATTCGTTCCGCTGTGAGATTCTGATGTTGTTGTTCTTTCTTCTCTATCTTTTCTATTTTCTCACCCCTTTCTTTCTTCAAGACGAAGCGGTTTTCTGCGCGTAGAAAGCCGGGTCGTCACAGTTGGTATCAGAGCGCTAGGTTGAGTGAATACCTAGGCTCTTGAGTGATTTCTTTCCTGAGAGAGCGTATTTGTAATTTTAATATATATATATATATATATATATATTTATTCCTATCTATTGTTGGGTTACCTGTTCAGGTTTTCCAATGAGATATAAAGGTAGATTGGGTAGTGGTGTGTGTAACACGACTACCAATGGTTGGAGTTTGAATGTTTGAGGTTGGAAGTGTATTTGTCGAGACTGTAGACCTAATACCGTCTCGAGTGAGCTTTGAGTGGCATAAGGATTTCATCGATCTCTGAAGGAAATCTGTTAAGATTCGGAGTTCATTTTTGAAGTGTAAGTTTGGATGAGCTAGAGTTTGGATCTGTCGGATGGACAGAAGTAAGTCATGATATTTTGATACATCAAGGTGTAGTAATTGTGTGATGAAACACAGTGACTATGGATGTCTCCGAAGATGTTTTCTTTGGAACAAGTCAAGGAAGTGTGTCTGCTCGGTGTTGTGGCTGTGTTCAGCTGGAAGTTTCTGTTTGCTTTGAGGTCCGAGTTTCTCAGAGAGCTTTAGATTAGGAGGTCTTCTGGCGTAGCAGCTTCTCTTGAGGTAACTTCAGAAGCAGCAGAGTAGTTCCATTTCTTCGATGGATTGGCCACATAAGAGTAAGCTGTTCTATTTGGTAAAGAGGAAGCATTATCTTTGGAATTGGGCTGGATAGATCGCAAAAGTGACTTGCGATAGTTTGAGCGTTCTCTTGAGTTTTAAGATTTTTCTGGATGTCTTCAGGAAGTCAGAATTTTGCTAACATCTGAAGATTGAGTTTGGTATCGACGGGATTTCAGAAGTGATACCGATGGTTCAGCTTAGTAATAGGATGATTTTGAGTTTGGGGAAAACAGCTTGGATTTTTGAGGAACTTCTGAGTTTTATTTCTGGATATGTGAACTTTATTTTTGGAATGTGTTGTCCAATCCGTGTTCGACTTCAGCATTTTCATCTGTTCAATCAGAGTGGCGCAGTGGATGCATGGTGGCAGCTGTTTTAGTTTGGAAGCAATTGGATGTTGCAGTGTTTGGATTGGATAGCTCTACAGGAAATTTTTCAGGATCTGAGGCCAGATTTGAGTGCACCTGTTTAATCTTTTCTGGATGAGAGAAGTGAGTTCTGTCTTTTGATTTGAAATAGAGTTTGTGTTCTGAGTTTTGGTTGATCTTGAAAAATTATTTGTTGGATTATTTTTGGACCAGTTTATTTCTAAGGGCATCAGCAAGTGTTGAGCTGATCAGTAAGGATGAAGGAAGCCCAGGATCGTCCGAAGAGTTTAGTGGAAAAGAGACGGACGAATTTGGATTCCGAAGTCGAAGATTTGATTTTGGATAAGTGTTTAGTCTTCAGGATTGGATTGTCAGTTTGGATAACTGGAATTCGGAGTGTTTCACGTATCTCTGAGGGAGTACGTGTAAGATCTATCTTTGATTTTAGAACCAGCAGTTCAGGGAGTTTTGATTGTTGATCCAGACTTTTCTGTAATTTGTTATCCTGTCTTGTTTTGTAAATCTAGATAAGTAGAAGTTCTGTAGCTTAGTGGTATTGTTTGTTTGGATTCTATAGAGCGAGTAACCCGGTATCTATACTTGGGAAAAACTCGAGAAAATTCCATCCAGAATTTTGTCTGGATAGTTAGATTTGTTTGATTGGATGAATTGGTTGCTATGGTTGTTAGTTAATGGTTGATATATGCTTGTGTTTTAAGATTAAATCTTTGACTAGATTATTAAATTACCTTTGTTTTAAACTTCGGGGACGAAATTCTTTTAAGGGGGGAGGAATGTGACATCCCGGAAATTTGGGGCAATATCAATTTAATAATCTACATTAAAAATTGAATTGATTTAATAATATTTGTTAATAAGATTTAAATTGATTTAATGATCTTCTTTGAAATAAATAATTAACTGATAATTTATCTTTTAAAAGCCAATTAAATTGTTTTCTATTTATAATATATATATTTGTATATATTGTAAATAGATAATCTTTGTTTTGAGTTTAATAAAATAAAGACATGATTTCTAATTCTAATATTTTTGGTAAATTAGGAATTTGATTTTATTTACTATTGAATAAATAATCATATGACTTTAAAATACCAAGATAAAACTAAAAAAAAGATTTAATTTAATTGTTTAAAATTGATTTATAGCTTAAGTTTAAATTTGAACAAAAATTGTTTTGTTTTATAGCTTGATAAAATAAGTGACTTATATTATAAAGAACAGTTCTTTTATAAATTATTTTAATTCAATAATAAGTTATATTTAAACTATATCAATATTGTAATATCTTTGAACATGGGTTTTTAATATAAATAGAAGTTGTTATTTTAATATATGTATATTTTTGAAAGAAGCAATGATTTGTAAATTTAAAATTAAGTCTTTCAAAAATGTTTAAATAAAATAATACTTTATAAATCTTAACATAAGTATTTAACTGTTTAAGTTTAAAATAAAAAGTAACCCATAAGTAAATAAATATATAAGTTAAAATTATAACAATGACTGAAACAACTTCATATAATCAGGCTTTGTTTGTAATATGCCTGTAAAATAAATGAAAAAAAAAGTAAGAACAAAGTGTAAAGAAAAGAAAGTGTATATGTACATAGGTATAAAAGCAAGCTACGCAAGTAAATTTTATATGATGTAAAATTTAATATGCAGGCAAGTAAAAGGCAAGGAAAAATTTATAAACAAAGTAAAATAATAAAAACAAAATAAAGTAAGAAAACAATAGATATGCAGGCAAGTAAAAGGCAAGGGAAAAATTTATAAACGAAGTAAAATAATAAAAACAAAATAAAATAAGAAAAAAATAGATATGCAGGCAAGAAAATACAATACAAATATCAAGTTACAAGACAAAGTAAATATATGTGCTGGTAAAAGAAATAAAATAAACAAAATGCAAGTAGCTTATAGACTAAGATTCAGACAAGTATGAAAACAAAATAATAAAAGTAACCAGACAAAATAATGATTTTGCTGTCTGTAAGTAAAGAATGCAAAACAAAGTAAAATAATAAAACAAAACAAAGCTAAGTAGAAATATCCTTGTGTATGTTCAGCATATAAGATAGTTTGTAAAGCAAGCTAAAGCAAGCATAGTAGAAATAAGATGCAGGTAAGAGAAATGTAAAATATCTAATATATAAATCATGGTATGTAGGAACATAAGTACTCAAACATTAAATGCTAGCACAACTTAAATCAGTTCAAATTGCTTAAAAAAATCAACTCAGCTCCTAATTAACAGATCCTGCCTGATAAAAACAAAGATATACAGTGTACCTGCATATGCTTAACCCAGTTATCACCTTCCCCTGAACTTCTTTATATACAACTTATTTTTAGTTCGTTCATAAAATATATAAAACCTGAAACAAAGAAGTAACAACAGACACTTCCATTTATACAAACTTAAGTAATGTTTGCAATTCAACAAAGACAAGAAGATTTGGGGATCATAAGCAAGGCCATTCTCAGTTTTAAAATTTCAAAGCTTTTCAAAATAAAAGGGCTCTGCTTATTTCTGAAATACAGGTGAGTAACTTAAATTTTAAAATACTTAAGTATATATAAGTTGCTTAATTATGATCTGATATGTGCATATATCTTAATGAATTTTTGTGTTTATGTGTTACTGCAGGTATGTGTGTTTGACATCCTGTAATCACCTCTGTTTTAAAGGTTAGCAACATTAAAATTTAACGGTTTAAGTATATTTTTGTTCTGTTGCAACTTTTTCTCTGAAATTCAGTTGCATTGCTCTGTGTTAAGTATGAGTACTGGAATGAGTATCTCTGGGTTCCCTCTGCTTTAGTTCCAGGTTTAAAATCCTCAACAATTTTTATTTTATTTTTTGTTCTTAATTCAAGCTTAGGCAAGACATAAGATGCTGGTATAAATAGAGACTTGAACTTAAATATTGTTTAAGGAAAAACAGTGGTATTAGTTACAGGAAAATATCAAACTACAGTAGAAACTAAATTAAGTTAAATCTCAATGAATTTAATTCATGAATTCAGGGTTATGGATCAAATATACATACCATAATATGATTTTTAAAATTAATATCATGTTTTCTAGTCAAGTGATTTAGATGCAGTTTGCTTTTGTTCAAGTGTTGGTTTTTGGGAGATTTATGGTGTTCTATGCGACTGGAGGTGGTCGAGTTGGGTGAGGAGGTGGAGGAGCTTACCAGGGTGTGGGGAAAAATGCCTGGTGATTTGACAGAGCACGGTGGCGATGGAGGCAGGGGTTTGTAGTTTGCAACCCTAATTTGTATGGTGATCGAACTTTTGATCATCGTGGCTTCTACTGTGCATCGAGTTGCACGAGGTCTCGAGAGGTGGTAGGTTGGTCGAAGGCGAGTCCATGGCCGAAATTATTGGCCATCAGGTGGTCGGGGTGGGCAGAATTAGGTGATGACAGGTTTGGGTGTGGGATGTTGTGTTTTTTTCCAGGTTCTGTTTTATTGCTCTTTTCTGATTTGAGTCGTGACGATGGATTTTGGGGGTCGTGGTGATGTATGGTGGAAGTTAGCGTCGTGGAGAAGCTCGTGTGGGTGGCCGGAGGTGACTGGGGCCACGGTGCACGTGCACCGTATCCAATGAAGTGCTGAAGCATTTGGGAATGGTGCAGGGTTTTTGGCCTCGGGGCGTACTCGAGTTTTTGTGCATACGACTCGAAGCAAGGGTATAATTGACCCGAAGCATTCTTGCTCTGGTCTCGGGTTGGATAGTTTTGTTACAAGTAGCATAAAACTGCCTGTAGATTAAAATTTAAACTAAAATTAAAAGCAAATTAAATTGTAAGCTAAGTATGACCAAAAGTTAAAATCAGTGTGATGTTAGATGCAAGTGAAAGTCAAATCCGGATTGAAGTTTGAATACAAATCTTGTATTTCTGAATTCATTTTTGAAATGAACTAAATGTTAAAAGGTTGAAATTGGGTTTCAGGTTTAAAACCTGACAAAATTAAAGCCTGAAATATATGATTTAAACAATGATTTAAATCCTATGGTTAAAATTTAGTTTTGAATAACTATTGAATCTTAAGATTTTAAAATAGATTTGGATTTGAAAAATCAAGTTTTTAAATCAACTTGTTGAAGGGAAGTTTAAATCAAAGTTTTTAAATCAAAGGTAAAATTTATGGACTTAAGTTTACTTCGAATTTAAATCTGTAGGTTTAAATCAGTTTTTAAAATATAAATGTCTTCGGAAATTTAAATTTAAATAAAGATTCAAACAGTTGAATTTAAAGGCTTCTTATATAAGTTTCATGTGTACGTAATTAATGTAATTCACAGGATTATAAATTGAATTCAAATTTGATTAATGTTTAAATAAATAATATTTTTGAATCTTAAATTCCAAATGGAATTCAAATTTAAAATTTTGGAAGGTAAAGTTCTAACACACTTAAATAGTAATGAAGTCATTAGTAAAGAAATAAATTATCTTAGGGATAACTAAAATATTAAAATAAATTAATGAATAAGTTAATTAATGAATGACTTATGTATTTTGTTTACAAATTAATAATTTAGATTAATTCATAATTAGGAATTAATTAAGAAATAAATTTAGAAATGTAATTATGATAATAATTCATATATGTGATTAATTTTGATAATTAATCAGATTAATTAGATAATCCATTATAAATTGTTAAATGTAATTACTTGATAAAAGTAATTAAGAAATTAGTTACTTATTGTAATTAATTTGATAAAATGATTTATTTAAGTTAATTAATTTAGTTTAATTTGATGATTTGATTTGTGTAATCACTTAGTGTATTCAATGGAGCATAATTACTTGAGGAAGTAATTAATGTAATTACTGAATGTAATTAGTGAAAATAATGTGTTAATAAAGTAATTGGGATAATTACTTTTGTAATTAATCAAAGGATTAATTAATGGAGATAATTAATTATGGAATAATTAATTTGGTAATAAGTAATTAAGGGTAGTTAATTACTGGTTGATATTAATCAAGGTGATTAATAATTGTGTTTAATTAAAGATTAATCACTTAATGCGATTAAATTAAATAAAGTAATTTAATTTAAATCTAAATTCGAGATCATTAATTAATGTAATTAATGATGTAAATTAAGAATTGGTTAATTAAAAAATAATTAATAACTTGGTGATTAATTGATGTAATTAATTAAGAATAAATGTAATCAATTATAAATAAAGTAATTAAATGTTAATTACTATAAATGATTTAGGATAATTAATTTAGGAAATTAAATAAAGACTAATTACTTATTGTAATTAGAAGGTGATAAATCAAAGGTGTTTAATCAAGATGAATATCTAGAGAATAATTAATTAATTTTGATTTATGATTAATATAATGGTTGTAAAGCAAGATTTATAGATGAAGTAATTAATTTAATTTACTTTAAATTAATTAGAGATAGACGTAGTTAATTTAATTCATTTTAAATTAATTACAAATGGTATAATTATAAATCATTGCTTATGGATGAATGATATTAACATTTTATTGATTGATTCTGATCTCAGATATGATATGAGTAATATCTATGTGATATGGATGCTTGGTTTAAGTATGATAATATTTAATTATCTGTTTTGATGACAATATGAATTATCTATTTATGATGATGTGATTATCTCTTGTGATATTGTGAATTATCTATCTGTGTGTATATTGATGATATTGAATTAAACTGTTAAGACTAAATAGACAACTCGGCCTTAAAAGACACGTTTTGGATTTCGATGAGACCGGGATCGGTTTTCCACATTTGGAACATACGAAAACCACATCGATTCCAAATTAACGATAGGTCGTGAATCTGAAGTGAAGATGAAGATTCAGAATGCAAGGGTTATCGTCGTTGACTCTGAGTGTGATTCCAAAATGAGTGTAACGAGATAATGCCTTCGGTTTCGTTCGAACCCGAAACGAATTTGTATGGATTGAATGCTTTCAACACATCGTCAGGTGGGCGATGAGCATTCTAAGAAATGTATTCTATAAAGGTAATCGTAGCCTCAAGCCTCATCAACCGGGAATGGCTAAAACAGGGGAGGTGCAGCAAGGTTAGGTGGGTCATGCCCAAGCAGGACAAGGATATTCCCCTGTCTAGATGTCCCTTTATTTCGGCTTAGTGGGCAGTAGCGACGGCTATCTGCGGGGTTATCTTGTTCGGGACTGTTCAGTAAGGAATGGTTCCGGCCTTGTGTTGCAGGGGGTCGGGAGTGATCCTCGGTACGTTGATCTAGGCAACGTACTGTGACGGACGGTACCCCAGTAGCCCTGCCATTGTATGCCAACGGTTTTGATTGTATTACTCATTTTTGTGGCTAGTAGCTGGAATTTAATGAATGTAACAATTTCGGCTATTTTCTATTTACTTGAAAACCCTAGACCTATTATAATATCACAGAATTTCCTATCAAATGTTTTGGTTAGCGTAAGGTAAAAACTTTTCCATGTTTATGTGTGGGAAGTCTTACGTGATACCCTTTGTTTTCAAAAGATTTTCAAAGTTAAGCAACTTTAACCTGTTAATCATACCAGACCCATGTCTGACCCGGAGTTTATTTTCTGTTTTTCATAAACTCTCGGGTACCCAAATTTTTACGGGTAGCCAAGGGATTCAGGTTAGCTTTGATGAATTCTGGAGGAGCAATGGAGTAGGAGGCTTCAGCGTTGTAGATATACATGTAGTTCCGTTGTGTTGATATCTCTGAGTTATTTGCTTGTGTTGTATTGTATTGATTAACTAGACAGGTGTTTATAACTGTCTAGTATGGGATGTATTATCTATATAACTTGATTGATGTTGTATATTATGTAAATACTTATGTGATTATTATAATTTTTTCGTTCCGCTGTGAGATTCTGATGTTGTTGTTCTTTCTTCTCTATCTTTTCTATTTTCTCACCCCTTTCTTTCTTCAAGACGAAGCGGTTTTCTGGGTGTAGAAAGCCGGGTCGTCACAGTTGGTATTAGAGCGCTAGGTTAAGTGAATACTTAGGCACTTGAGTGATTTCTTTCCTGAGAGAGCGTATTTGTAATTTTAATATATATATATATATATATTCCTACCTATTGTTGGGTTACCTGTTCAGGTTTTCCAATGAGCTATAAAGGTGGATTGGGTAGTGGTGTGTGTAACACGACTACCAATGGTTGGAGTTTGAATGTTTGAGGTTGGAAGTGTATTTGTCGAGACTGTACACCTAATACCGTCTCGAGTGAGCTTTGAGTGGTATAAGGATTTCATCGATCTCTGAAGGAAATCTGTTAAGATTCGGAGTTCATTTTTGAAGTGTAAGTTTGGATGAGCTAGAGTTTGGATCTTTCGGATGGACAGAAGTAAGTCATGATATTTTGATACATCAAGGTGTAGTAATTGTGTGATGAAACACAGTGACTATGGATGTCTCCGAAGATGTTTTCTTTGGAACAAGTCAAGGAAGTGTGTCTGCTCGGTGTTGTGGCTGTTTTCAGCTGGATGTTTCTGTTTGCTTTGAGGTCCGAGTTTCTCGGAGAGCTTTGGATTAGGAGGTCTTCCTGCGTAGCAGCTTTTCTTGAGGTAACTTCAGAAGAAGCAGAGTAGTTCCATTTCTTCGATGGATTGGCCACATAAGAGTAAGCTGTTCTATTTGTTAAAGAGTAAGCATTATCTTTGGAATTGGGCTGGATAGATTGCAAAAGTGACTTGCGATAGTTTGAAGTTCTCTTAAGTTTTAAGATTTTTCTGGATGTCTTCAGGAAGTCAGAATTTTTCTAACATCTGAAGATTGAGTTTGGTATCGACGGGATTTCAGAAGTGATACCGATGGTTCAGCTTAGTAATAGGATGATTTTGAGTTTAGGGAAAACAGCTTGGATTTTTGAGGAACTTCTGAGTTTTATTTCTGGATATGTGAACTTTATTTTTGGAATGTGTTGTCCAATCTGTGTTCGACTTCAGCATTTTCATCTGTTCTATCAGAGTGGCGCAGTGGAAGCATGGTGGCAGCTGTTTTAGTTTGGAAGCAATTGGATGTTGCAGTGTTTGGATTGGAGAGTTCTACAGGAAATTTTTCAGGATCTGAGGCCAGATTTGAGTGCACCTGTTTAATCTTTTCTGGATGAGAGATGTGAGTTCTGTCTTCTGATTTGAAATAGAGTTTGTGTTCTGAGTTTTGGTTGATCTTGAAAAATTATTTGTTGGATTATTTTTGGACCAATTTATTTCTAAGGGCATCAGCAAGTATTGAGCTGATCAGTAAGGTTGAAGGAAGCGCAGGATCGTCCGAAGAGTTTAGTGGATAAGAGACGGACGAATTTGGATTCCGAAGTCGAAGATTTGATTTTGGATAAGTGTTTTGTCTTCAGGATTGGATTGTCAGTTTGGATAACTGGAATTCGGAGTGTTTCACGTATCTCTGAGGGAGTACGTGTAAGATCTATCTTTGATTTTAGAACCAGCAGTTCAAGGAGTTTTGATTGTTGATCCAGACTTGTTTGTAGTTTGTTATCCTGTCTTGTTTTGTAAATCTAGATAAGTAGAAGTTCTGTAGCTTAGTGGTATTGTTTGTTTGGATTCTATAGAGCGAGTAACCCGGTATCTATACTTGAGAAAAACTCGAGAAAATTCTATCCGTAATCTTGTCTGGATAGTTAGATTTGTTTGATTGGATGAATTGGTTGCTATGGTTGTTAGTTTATGGATGATATATGCTTGTGTTTTAAGATTAAATCTTTGACTAGATTATTAAATTACCTTTGTTTTAAACTTCGGGGACGAAATTCTTTTAAGGGGGGAGGAACGTGACATCCTGGAAATTTGGGGCAATATCAATTTAATAATCTACATTAAAAATTGAATTGATTTAATAATATTTGTTAATAAGATTTAAATTGATTTAATGATCTTCTTTGAAATAAATAATTAACTGATAATTTATCTTTTAAAAGCCATTTAAATTGTTTTCTATTTATAATATATATATATCTGTATATATTGTAAATAGATAATCTTTGTTTTAAGTTTAATAAAATAAAGACATGATTTCTAATTCTAATATTTTTGGTAAATTAGGAATTTGATTTTATTAATATTGAATAAATAATCATATGACTTTAAAATACTCAAGATAAAACTAAAAAAAATATTTAATTTAATTGTTTAAAATTGATTTATAGCTTAAGTTTAAATTTGAACAAAAATTGTTTTGTTTTATAGCTTGATAAAATAAGTGACTTATATTATAAAGAACAGTTCTTTTATAAATTATTTTAATTCAATAATAAGTTATATTTAAACTATATCAATATTGTAATATCTTTGAACATGGGTTTTTAATATAAATAGAAGTTGTTATTTTAATATATGTATATTTTTGAAAGAAGCTATGATTTGTAAATTTAAAATTAAGTCTTTCAAAAATGTTTAAATAAAATAATACTTTATAAATCTTAACATAAGTATTTAACTGTTTAAGTTTAAAATAAAAAGTAACCCATAAGTAAATAAATATATAAGTTAAAATTTATAACAATGACCGAAACAACTTCATATAATCAGGCTTTGTTCGTAATATGCCTGTAAAATAAATGAAAAAAAAAGTAAGAACAAAGTGTAAAGAAAAGAAAGTGTACATGTACATAGGTATAAAAGCAAGCTAGGAAAGTAAATTTTATATGATGTAAAATTTAATATGCATGCAAGTAAAAGGCAAGGGAAAAATTTATAAACAAAGTAAAATAATAAAAAAAAAGTAAGAAAACAATAGATATGCAGGCAAGTAAAAGGCAAGGGAAAATTTATAAACAAAGTAAAATAATAAAAACAAAATAAAGTAAGAAAACAATAGATATGCAGGCAAGAAAATACAATACAAATATCAAGTTACAAGACAAAGTAAATATATGTGCTGGTAAAAGAAATAAAATAAACAAAATGCAAGTAGCTTATAGACTAAGATTCAGACAAGTATGAAAACAAAATAATAAAAGTAACCAGACAAAATAATGATTTTGCTGTCTGTAAGTAAAGAATGCAAAACAAAGTTAAATAATAAAACAAAACAAAGCTAAGTTGAAATATCCTTGTGTATGTTCAGCATATAAGATAGTTTGTAAAGCAAGCTAAAGCAAGCATAGTAGAAATAAGATGCAGGTAAGAGAAATGTAAAATATCTAATATATAAATCATGGTATGTAGGAACATAAGTACTCAAACATTAAATGCTAGCACAACTTAAATCAGTTCAAATTGCTTAAAAAAATCAACTCAGCTCCTAATTAACAGATCCTGCCTGATAAAAACAAAGATACACAGTGTACCTGCATATGCTTAACCCAGTTATCACCTTCCCCTGAACTTCTTTATATACAACTTATTTTTAGTTCGTTCATAAAATATATAAAACCTGAAACAAAGAAGTAACAACAGACACTTCCATTTATACAAACTTAAGTGATGTTTGCAATTCAACAAAGACAAGAAGATTTGGGGATCATAAGCAAGGCCATTCTCAGTTTTAAAATTTCAAAGCTTTTCAAAATAAAAGGGCTCTGCTTATTTCTGAAATACAGGTGAGTAACTTAAATTTTAAAATACTTAAGTATATATAAGTTGCTTAATTATGATCTGTTATGTGCATATATCTTAATGAATTTTTGTGTTTATGTGTTACTGCATGTATGTGTGTTTGACATCCTGTAATCACCTCTGTTTTAAAGGGTAGCAACATCAAAATTTAATGGTTTAAGTATATTTTTGTTCTGTTGCAACTTTTTCTCTGAAATTCAGTTGCATTGCTCTGTGTTAAGTATGAGTACTGGAATAAGTATCTCTGGGTTCCCTCTGCTTTAGTTCCAGGTTTAAAATCCTCAACAAAATTTTATTTTATTTTTTGTTCTTAATTCAAGCTTAGGCAAGACATAAGTTAGACCTAAGATGCTGGTATAAATAGAGACTTGAACTTAAATATTATTTAAGGAAAAACAGTGGTATTAGTTACAGGAAAATATCAAACTACAGTAGAAACTAAATTAAGTTAAATCTCAATGAATTTAATTCATGAATTCGGGGTTATGGATCAAATATACATACCATAATATGATTTTTAAAATTAATATCATGTTTTCTAGTCAAGTGATTCAGATGCAGTTTGCTTTTGTTCAAGTGTTGGTTTTTGGGAGATTTATGGTGTTCTATGCGACTGGAGGTGGTCGGGTTGGGTGAGGAGGTGGAGGAGTTTACCAGGGTGTGGGGAAAAATGCCTGGTGATTTGACAGAGCACGGTGGCGATGGAGGCAGGGGTTTGTAGTTTGCAACCCTAATTTGTATGGTGATCGAACTTTTGATCACCGTGGCTTCTACTGTGCATCGAGTTGCACGAGGTCTCGAGAGGTGGTAGGTTGGTCGAAGGCGAGTCCATGGCCGAAATTATTGGCCATCAGGTGGTCGAGGTGGGCAGAATTAGGTGATGACAGGTTTGGGTGTGGGATGTTGTGTTTTTTTCCAGGTTCTGTTTTATTGCTCTTTTCTGATTTGAGTCGTGGCGATGGATTTTGGGGGTCGTGGTGATGTATGGTGGAAGTCAGCGTCGTGGAGAAGCTCGTGTGGGTGGCCGGAGGTGACTGGGGCCACGGTGCACGTGCACCGTGTCCAGTGAAGTGCTGAAGCATTTGGGAATGGTGCAGGGTTTTTGGCCTCGGGGCGTACTCGAGTTTTTGTGCATACGACTCGAAGCAAGGGTATAACTGACCCGAAGCATTCTTGCTCTGGTCTTGGGTTGGATAGTTTTGTTACAGGAAGCATAAAACTACCTGTAGATTTAAATTTAAACTAAAATTAAAAGCAAATTAAATTGTAAGCTAATTATGACCAAAAGTTAAAATCAGTGTGATGTTAGATGCAAGTGAATGTCAAATCCAGATTGAAGTTTGAATACAAATCTTGTATTTCTGAATTCATTTTTGAAATGAACTAAATGTTAAAAGGTTGAAATTGGGTTTCAGGTTTAAAACCTGACAAAATTAAAACCTGAAATATATGATTTAAACAATGATTTAAATCCTATGGTTAAAATTCAGTTTTGAATAATTATTGAATCTTAAGATTTTAAAATAGATTTGGATTTGAAAAATCAAGTTTTTAAATCAACTTATTGAAGGGAAGTTTAAATCAAAGTTTTTAAATCAAAGGTAAAATTTATGGATTTAAGTTTACTTCGAATTCAAATCTGTAGGTTTAAATCAGTTTTTAAAATATGAATGTCTTCGGAAATTTAAATTTAAATAAAGATTCAAACAGTTGAATTTAAAGGCTTCTTATATAAGTTTCATGTGTACGTAATTAATGTTATTCATTGGATTATAAATTGAATTCAAATTTGATTAATGTTTAAATAAATAATATTTTTGAATCTTAAATTCCAAATGGAATTCAAATTTAAAATTTTGGAAGGTAAAGTTCTAACACACTTAAATAGTAATGAAGTCATTAGTAAAGAAATAAATTATCTTAGGGATAACTAAAATATTAAAATAAATTAATGAATAAGTTAATTAATGTATGACTTATGTATTTTGTTTACAAATTAATAATTTAGATTAATTATAATTAGGAAATAATTAAGAAATAAATTTAGAAATGTAATTATGATAATAATTCATATATGTGATTAATTTTGATAATTAATCAGATTAATTAGATAATCCATTATAAATTGTTAAATGTAATTACTTGATAAAAGTAATTAAGAAATTAATTACTTATTGTAATTAATTTGATAAAATGATTTATTTAAGTTAATTAATTTAGTTTAATTTGATGATTTGATTTGTGTAATCACTTAGTGTATTCAATGGAGCATAATTACTTGAGGAAGTAATTAATGTAATTACTGAATGTAATTAGTGAAAATAATGTGTTAATAAAGTAATTGGGATAATTACTTTTGTAATTAACCAAAGGATTAATTAATGGAGATAATTAATTATGGAATAATTAATTTGGTAATAAGTAATTAAGGGTAGTTAATTACTGGTTGATATTAATCAAGGTGATTAATAATTGTGTTTAATTAAAGATTAATCACTTAATGTGATTAAATTAAATAAAGTAATTTAATTTAAATCTAAATTCGAGATCATTAATTAATGTAATTAATGATGTAAATTAAGAATTGGTTAATTAAGAAATAATTAATAACGTGGTGATTAATTGATGTAATTAATTAAGAATAAATGTAATCAATTATAAATAAAGTAATTAAATGTTAATTACTGTAAATGATTTAGGATAATTAATTTGGGAAATTAAATAAAGACTAATTACTTATTGTAATTAGAAGGTGATAAATCTAAGGTGTTTAATCAAGATGAATATCTAGAGAATAATTAATTAATTTTGATTTATGATTAATTCAATGGTTGTAAAGCAAGATTTATAGATAAAGTAATTAATTTAATTTACTTTAAATTAATTAGAGATAGATGTAGTTAATTTAATTCATTTTAAATTAATTACAAATGGTATAATTATAAATCATTGCTTATGGATGAACGATATTAACATTTCATTGATTGATCCTGATCTCGGATATGATATGAGTAATATCTATGTGATATGGATGCTTGGTTTAAGTATGATAATATTTAATTATCTGTTTTGATGACAATATGAATTATCTGTTTATGATGATGTGATTATCTCTTGTGATATTGTGAATTATCTATCTGTGCGTATATTGATGACATTGAATTAAACTGTTAAGACTAAATAGACAACTTGGCCTTAAAAGACACGTTTTGGATTTCGACGAGACCGGGATCGGTTTTCCACATTTGGAACATCCGAAAACCACATCGATTTCAAATTAACGATAGGTCGTGAATCTGAAGTGAAGATGAAGATTCAGAATGCAAGGGTTATCGTCGTTGACTCTGAGGGTGATTCCAAAATGAGTGTAACGAGATAATGCCATCGGTTTCGTTCGAACCCGGAACGAACTTGTATGGATTGAATGCTTTCAACACATCGTCAGGTGGGCGATGAGCATTCTAAGAAATGTATTCTATAAAGGTAATCGTAGCCTCAAGCCTCATCAACCGAGAATGGCTAAAACAAGAGATGTGCATCAAGGTTAGGTGGGTCATGCCCAAGCAGGACAAGGATATTCCCCTGTCTAGTTGTCCCTTTATTTCGGCTTAGTGGGCAGTAGCGACGGCTATCTGCGGGGTTATCTTGTTCGGGACTGTTAAGTAAGGAATGGTTCCGGCCTTGTGTTGCAGGGGGTCGGGAGTGATCCTCGGTACGTTGATCTAGGCCACGTACTGTGACGGGCGGTACCCCAGTAGCCCTGCCATTGTATGGAATCCACAATCCAATAAGCGCCAACGGTTTTGATTGTATTACCCACTTTTGTGGCTAGTAGCTGGAATTTAATGAATGTAACAATTTCGGCTATTTTCTATTTACTTGAAAACCCTAGACCTATTATAATATCACAGAATTTCCTATCAAATGTTTTGGTTAGCGTAAGGTGAAAACTTTTCCATGTTTATGTGTGGGAAGTCTTACGTGATACCCTTTGTTTTCAAAAGATTTTCAAAGTTAAGCAACTTTAACCTGTTACTTATACCAGACCCATGTCTGACCCGGAGTTTATTTTCTGTTTTTCATAAACTCTCGGGTACCTAAATTTTTACGGGTAGCCAAGGGATTTAGGTTAGCTTTGATGAATTCTGGAGGAGCAATGGAGCAGGAGGCTTCAGCGTTGTAGATATACATGTAGTTCCGCTGTGTTGATATCTCTGAGTTATTTGCTTGTGTTGTATTGTATTGATTAACTAGACATGTGTTTATAACTGTCTAGTATGGGATGTATTATCTATATAACTTTGATTGATGTTGTATATTATGTAAATACTTATGTGATTATTATAATTTATTCGTTCCGCTGTGAGATTCTGATGTTGTTGTTCTTTCTTCTCTATCTTTTCTATTTTCTCACCCCTTTCTTTCTTCAAGACAAAGTGGTTTTCTAGGCGTAGAAAGCCGGGTCGCCACGGTATTACCCACTAATGCTCTTGGGTAATATAGATATAGAGGTGGAGTGTTTACTTTTGATGTCATAGTGTGTGTGTGTCTATATATATATATATATATATATATATATATATATATATATATATATATATGAGACACAGGTCATGGCCTTAGATGAGGCTTAGATTTCCTGACACGTTGGGTAAATTGGGTAGTTCCCTATAATAAGGGATTATATATATATATATATATATATATATATATATTACATATATATATATGATTATTGCGGTAATCATCATAGGGTGTATTTGACATCTTAAATTTATATAATCATCTTTCAATTATTTCTTTTGAATATGTGATACTAAGGGTTGGAGCAGTAAGGATGAAAGGAGTCAGTCCAGTCTGTAGTATTTACATTTATATTAAATGCTATATCTTGGGTGGTTTAGTATTGTATTGTTATGTTTTGGCTTGGCATTTTGCTATTGTGTTTTGATTGATTTTGGTCAGAATGCGCAGCGGAAACTGATAAATTAACATTCCGTTGAGTGCATAGATTGTTGCTATTTATGTTTGTTGGTTATTAAAAATTGTTAGTACTGAAATTAATTTATTAGTATGCATTTATCAAAGTTGTGAAATGAATTTTGAATTCAATTATTGATTTATGTTTATTATAACTAAATATGTATGGTGTTTGTTTCGTGTTATGAAATGTTTATTGAAATGGTTTATTATGTAGCATATTATATTTATGTGTATGTTTAATGGTCATTCAAATATGTTTTGAAGTTACTAAGGGTTTGATAGATGTAAAGATTCTTAATATATTCAAATATAGTGTATTATTATTAAGTGATTTTTGAAGCCATACGAATGCTACAATTAGAAATCTTTTGAAAATTATACATTATAAGTATAGTATTAGATGAACATTTAAAAATAAGATAGTAAAAGTTTCATTGAAATAAGAATGTTAAATGATACGTGAAAATAATACTTATAAAAAAAATTTGAAATGAAATTGTGTTAACTTTGTCCATCGAGCGTATTAAGAATTTTGGTCGAAGTAGGTTCACACGTACTCGATAAGGATTCTTAAACACTAGAACGAGACATTTGGACACAATGTTTTGGTAGGATATAAATAATTTGTGAAAATTGAAGTATTTTGAAAAAGGGATGAATACATTAAATAATAGTTTAAGTAAATTTAGTTATTTTGAGAAAAATGAATGATGTTTAAAATCGATATTTGTAAAGGCTTTGGAAATAAGAGTTTATCTCCATTATTTTGGTAAACGTATTGTAAAAGATATTTTATATGTCTGTATGTACTTTAAGCGATGTTTGTGGCCATTGGACGTTAGTTGACAACTGAGATCTCTGGCGAGACATTGTTGATTGCATATTCAATATTGCTGCCAACTGATAATAGTAATTACTATAGTAAATAGCGAGGCAACATTGATATATTTTGTAGTATTTAGGAATTATCTATATAGTATATAGATTTGATGAAATTTTTAGTATTATTATAAAAGCTAGATGTTATAGAGGTTTGGAATTCTAGAATTCTAGAATATAAATATTATTATATATATGGAGTGTTAGAATGAATTATGTAGTATATTTATATAGTTGAAGGAGACATAAATAAGTTTTTATAGATATTTAAATATATTGCAATAAAGTGACTTATGTACTATAAATGAGTGTAATGAAGCTGTAATATCAAAATGGTTTGGAAAGTTGGTATGAAAAAGAGGAAATTTCTTTGAGGCTGTATGTATTACTAAATGTTAAAGAATGAAATTTTGATTTTAGAATGTAATATAACATGAGTTTGATACTTTACTTTTGGATGAAAGAGAATTTTTTCAGTAATTAAGTATTTGTAAACTATAAAAATTTATGAAATTTAATAGGTTATTTAATTAAGAATTATTTTGATAAGGAATATGGAATTAGCTTCAAAATGTTCAATTTTGAAAATAAGTTTAAAACTTCCCTTCTTTTATTATTTCAAAGAGTGTTAAATATTCGAAATAATTTATAGAAAAGAGAATTAGAAAAATAGTATTTGAAAATAATTCTGTTTATAATAAGATGTTTTAAAATTAAGAAATATTTTGAAAGGTAATTTGTCAAATTAAAAATGAGATTTTAGTTTTGTTGATTAGATTTTGGCTTTTGTAAAAAATATTATAAAGGGTATTCGATGGAAAATTTTGAATTTGGATACTGTTTGTGTTGTAAAAAATGAAACCTTGGATACACACACACACATACAGACATACATATATAATTTTTAAAATAGAATTATTTAAAATGAAGTATTTTGTAATTCTGTAAAGTAATTTTCACTTTTGATGAATGTTTTTGGTATTTAAAGTAAATTGGAAATTATATGGTTATGTTTGGTGATATTAACTATTTATAAATTTTCAATAATAGGAAATTGCAAGGAAGTAATTTCTTAAGGGAAGAAGTCGGTAATAATCCAAATTTTGAGTAATAATTAATTAAAGTTAATAATGGTAAATGTGATATCCCGAAATTTTTGGCAATATCAATTTAATAATCTTTATTTAAAATTAAATTGATTTGATGATATCGATTAATAAAATATGAATTGGTTTAATAATCTAATTAAATAAATATTTAATTAGTGATTTTATCTTTTAAAAGCTAAATAAATGTTTATATCTATAATGTGTGTGTATATATATATATATATTTGTATATATTATAGATGATCTTTGATTTGGAATTTAATAAATAAATAAAGTCTTGTTTTCAAATTCTAATAATATATTTAATAATTTGGAAATTATGATTTTAATTAATATTAAGCTTTTCAAAGCTATTTAAATTAATAACTATATGGTTTGTAAATACTTAAGATAAATGTTAAATTATTTAAGATTATATCTTAGCTTAATTTTTAAATTTAAATAAAAAGTTTGTTTCATTTGTTTAAATATTACTTAATATATATATATATATATATATATGATTTGAAAAAAAGAAGTTTAAAATACAATATAGCATACGGTATTAATTCATTTAAAAATAGAAGTAATTTATAATCTCTTTTATAAATTATTTAAAATTGTCAAATTTGTTATTTTCAAATAATTAGTATAATGTATTGTTTTTATAAACATAAATAGATTTTACAGAAATAGAATTGTTACTTTTAAATTTAATAAGTAGTTATATATGTATAGATATAACTTGATTCTTAGATTTGATTTTATAATTTAATTTGAATTTAAAGCTTTTAAATTCAAAAGAATAGATACTTAAAAATAAATATTTAAAATGTTTTAGATCTTAAAAATATTTGGATAAGCTTTTACTTATAATTTGTTTTTATTACATTTTCTTTACATAAGAAATTCACATATATATTTACATAAGTATAAATAAATTAAGTAAAACCTTTATTAACATTTATAAAAAGAAAATTAAACCAAGACAAGTGTTAACATGTTAAGTTATTTAATAACATGTGTTAATTTATGAATCAAACAATATGACAAGTGTCATTCAATTTTCATCTTTTTCTTTTATTTTGTTAAATTAATTTCAGCCTAATACATATACTTTTCTCTATCCATTCTTTTTCAAAATCAAAAGCTAAGAAAAACTTAAACAACTCTCCTTTTTCAAATTCGAAATCATCTCTAAACCAAAACATATCTAAAAATTTAATCTGCAAAATCCACTTCAAAAGCAAATCAAAGATCTGTAATCTTATTTCTAATCAAATTCTGTTTCAAGTAAATCTGAAAATCCCTCAAACAAAAAAATCAAAACATTGTAAAACTATATCATTCCTTAGATCAACAACCTGTAGAGAAGTTTCTAAATCAAGGCAGAGATCATTCCAGTTTAAAGTGAAATCTGGAAACATCAAAACTTAAGCATTTTTCTTCAAATCTGGAACTCCTGCATGCATATAGTTTTAAACAAGGAGCAAAAGCATTTCAGTTTCAAAACATCCTCTGTTCTTCAGTTGAAGGTGAGTAACATCACATTTATAAATTTTAAAATAAATCTGGTTGCATGATATTTCTGAATCAAAATATGTTTGTGTGTATATGAGCTTTCTGGCGTTTTCTATGAATTTATATAAGTGTTTATATGCTATTGTGTATCATTGTTTCTGTTTTGTTCCCATACTTAAGTTTTTAAATTCAAAATTTATAGTCTCTTGATCTTATTACTGATAGAACTTAGGCTTTAAACAAAATATGTTTGTTTAAGCATAAAGTAAGTTTTGAAATTTAATTAGTTCAATGTAAAACTTGAATAGGCTCTGGAAACAAAAAACTTCAGAACAAGATAGATATAAATAAAAATTAAATTATCCTGATTTATGGATTTGGGAATATAGATCATATACTTAAACCAAAACATGGTTTTTAAAACTTAAATCATGATTTTTAGGAATGAGGTAAGTGTGTATTTCTAGTTTAACCAGAAATTAGACACTTGGGAAATTCTGGTGATCTCGGGGTTCTGAAGGGTTAAAGTTTCTTCTGGAGGAAGAGGAGCGAATGGTGAGGCCAGGAAAATTGCCAGGAAGATGGTCAGAGACCGGTGGTGGCGGGGATTGTTCGTTTTTGTTTGTAGATCTAGTTTTGAAGATGACTGGAAGTTTGATCATCTCAAGGCCTATGATTGATCGAGTGCCACTATACTTAAGGAAATGGAATAGTGGTTATCAACGAAATTGTGGCCGAAGATGTAGGTATTCTGGTGATCGGAGATTGGAAATATAAGACGTTCCAGGTTTTGGTTCATGTTACAGGTTTTGGGTTGAACACTCGAATTTGATTTCTAGTTTGTTATCGATGATCTGATGTTCGTAATGATGCGCGAGGTTGATATCTGATGTGATAATGCTTTAGAAGTTGATCGGTGATGGTCAGAGCCACCGTGCATGTGCACGGTGCTCTTTGTTTTCTGATGATCTGGGCATAATAGGTGGGGGTATTGTACTCGAATAAATACTCGAGTCATTTGATGTTATACCCGAAGTCAAGTGAGGTTAGACTCGAAGGAAAATAGAACAGGCTCGAGTAAATTTTAGATTACAGGTTTTAGAAACCTGACAGTGTTCAGTTTTAAAATTTAAACTAAATTAAAAAAAAACAAAGCAAGTTTTAAAAAAGGTTTTGAAACAAGTTTAAATCTGAATTCAAACGACTTTGAATTCTAGTTTTTTAAAATAAATAAGTTTTATAAAAATGGAATGTTTTTAACAACTAAAAATTGATAAAGTATTTTATAAAGTGATTTTAAAATATGAAAATAAGATTTAAACAGGATTTTAAATTTAAGTTAAATCTGAATTCAAGGCTTAGTTTGAATTCTAGTTTGAAATAAATAAAGTTTTTGAATTTAAATTGTTTTAAGACAACTTTGAATGTTTTAAAATATGGTTTGAGTTTAAAAATGAATTTAGTTTTAAAATTATTTTAAATTTCTTTTACAAGACAAATAGATTCTTTAACATGCAATACAAAGGTTTTTGAATTGTTTTAAAAGATTTGTTAAAGTTAAAATTGTTTTCATTTTAAATCTTGTATTTAAAATGGAATTTAAAAGTAAATTTGAAAGCAAATTATTTTTAAATACCTTGTTAATGATAATTTAATCATTAATAAGATTAATGTTTATCTTAAAGTTAATTAGAATTTAATGATTTATAATTCATTAAAATGATTAAGGTAAATAAAATTTGTAATTAATTAATTTAATTAATCAATAATTTGGGTTAATTAATTAAGTAATTAAGGGTTTTATTTAATTAATTAAAGAATTAAATAAGTTAATTAAGATTAATTAAATTGTAATTAAGAAATTATTAATTAGATAAGATTAGATTTTAAATTAATGATTAGAAATTAATTAATCAAGTAATTAAGGATTAATTAAGTTACAGTTTAAACACTTAATTAATTAAATAATTAGAGATTAATTAATGGGTTATTATAGATAAATTAATTTGTAATTAATAATGATTAATCTCAGTTAATTATTTTAGAGCAGTAATTAAAGATTTGTTAATGGTTAATGAAGGTCATTAACTTAGGATTATTTAATAATTAATTAATGTGATTAATTTTAATAATTAATTAGATTAATTTATTTAAAGATAATCATTTGGAATCATTTAAGTGTAATTACTTAATGAAGTAATTAAGAAAATTAATTACTAATTGTAATTAATTAATTTAATTTTGATTAGTCTAAGTTAATTAATTAAGTTTAATTAATTTAAGATAATCATTGGATAATTTAAGAAGAAATTACTCAATGTAATTAATAAAGAATAATTACTTAGTGAAGTAATTAAGAAGATAATTACTGGATGTAATTAAATTGAAGGATAATTAGGTAATGGAAGATTTTTGGAAATTAATTACTTTGTGTAATTAATATGAAGAATAATTACTTAGAGGAAGTAATTAATAATTAATTACTTAGTGTAATTAATTAAGAATTGATAAATAAAGTTATTTGAAGACAATGAAGAGATGTAACTAATTAAGGGTAATTAATTACTTAATGAGATTAATCTAGGGTGATTAATACATATAATTAACGAAAGATTAATTATTATAGATAATTAATTAAGGAGTAATTAATTTATCTAATGAAGTAATTAAAGGTAGTTAAGTACCGAATGTGACTAATCAAGAGTGATTAATCAATATGGTTTAATTGATGATTAATTACTTAATGTAATTAATTTAAATAGGGTAATTATAAATAAAAATTATTAGGGATCATTAATTAACATAATTAATGATGTAATTAAGGATTGATTAATTAAGATTAATTAATCAATAATAAGTGATCAATGAAGGAATTAATTAATGTAATTAATTAAGAATTAATGTAATTAATTATAGTTAATTAATTAATGAAGTAATTCAAGGTTAATTGTTGAATTAGGTTTAGAATAATTAATTTGTGAAATTAATTAAAGGCCAATTACTTGAATGCAATTAAAGAATAATTAATCAAGGGTGATTAATTAAGGTGATTTATTAGCGGGTAATTAATTAATTGATTTGTAATTAATTAACGGTCATGTAAGATTTATAATGATGAAGTAATTAATTTAATTTAATTTAAATTAATTAGAGATGAAGTAATTAATTTAATTCATTTTAAATTAGTTATAGAATGGTGATTAATAAATCAGTGCTTATGAATGCTGATTGATATTGATTTCCTGGAATGGTTTGAGATTTCAGATACGAGATAAGTGATGTTGAGTGATATGGATGTTTTGGTTGCATTGTGATGATAATACGAATTATCTATTTGTGATAATGATATGGATTATCTGTTTATTATCTATTGTGATATGTGAATCATCTATCTATGTGTATATATATAATATTGAATTGAATTGTTTTAACTTAAAAACAACTTGGACCTAAAAGATGGCGTTTTGGATTTCGATGAGACCGGGATCGGGTTTCTAGATTTGGATATCCGAAAACCACATCGATCCAAATTAACGATAGGTCATGAATCTCAAGTGAAGGTGAAGATTCAGAGTGCAAGGGTTATCTTCGTTAACTCTGAGGGTAATTCCAAAATGAGTGTGACGAGATAATGCCTTCGGTTTCGTTCGAACCCGGAACGAACTTGTATGGATTGAATGCTTTCAGAACATCGTCAGGTGGACGGTGAGAATTCTAAGAGATGTGTTCTATAAAGGTAATCGTAGCCTCAAGCCTCATCAACCGGGAATGGCTAAAACAAGGAAGGTGCAGCAAGGTTAAGTGGGTCATGCCCAAGTAGGATGAGATGAACCCCTGTCTAGAAGTCCCTTTATATTCGGCTGTGTGGGGCAGTTGATTGCAACAACTGCCGGGGTTGTCTTGTTCGGGACTGTCCAGTAAGGGATGGTTCCGGCCTTGTGTTGCAGGAGATTTAGGGTGGATCCTCGGTACGGTGATCTAGGACACGTACTGTGACGGACGGTACCCCAATAGCCCTGCCATTGTATAGAATACAATCTCCAATAAGTGTCGTGCGTTTTAGATGTGCCCAACTATGTTGGAACGTGAGATGTAAGCATTCCATCTATTTCTGTATTTTACTTGAAAACCCTAGACACTATTATAATAACACCGGATCTCCTGTCAAATGTTTTGGTTAGCGTAAGGTAAATACTTTTCCATGTTTATATGTGAGAAGTCTTACGTGATACCTTTTCTTTTCAAAAGGATTTTTAAAGTTAAGCAACCTTCACCTGTTACTCACACCAGACCCACGTCTGACGCGGAGTTTATTTCTGTTTTTCTTAAACTCTTGCGTACTCAAATTTTTACGAGTAGCCATGGGATTCAGGTTAGCTTTGACGAATTATGGAGGAGCAATGGAGCAGGAGGCTTCTGCGTTGTAGATATATAGTTTTCGCTATGTGTTCTCTGTGTTGGTATCTCTTTGTTGAGTTATATTAAGTTGTAATAACTAGACAGGTGTTTATATCTGTCTAGTATATGATGTATATGCTGTGTATCTTTGATTGGTGTTATATATTATGTAATACTTATGTTATTAATATAATTTATTTGGTCCGCTGTTGAGATTCTGGTGTTGTTTCTTCTTTCTCTTCTTTCTTTTCTCTTTTCTATCCCTTTCTTTCTTAAAGATGATACGACTTTCTGTGGAGAAAAAGTCGGGTCGTCACAGTTGGTATCAGAGTGCTAGGTTAAGTGAATACCTAGGCTTTGGAGTGTTTTCTTTTTTGAGAGAGCGTACTTGTATTTTATATATATTTATATATATATTTCTACCTATTTGTTGGGTACCCATATTGGTTTTCCAATATAAGTTATAAAGGTAGATATGGTAGTGGTCTGTGTAACACGACTACCATTAGTTGGAGTTTGAATGTTTGGGGTTGGAAGTGTATCTGTCGAGACTATAGACCTAATACCGTCTCGAGTAAGCTTTGCAGTGGTGTAAGGATTTCATCGATCTCTGAAGATAACCTGTAAAGGTTCGGAGTCCATCTTTGAAGTTGGATGAGTAGAGTTTGGATCTATTGGTTGGGCAGAAGCGAGTGATGGTATCTTGATACCTCAGGAAATAGTAGCTGCGTGATGAGATGCAGTGACTATGGATGTTTTCGAAGATGATTTCTTTGGAACAAGTTTAAAGAAGTAGGTCTGTTTCGGTGTTGTGGCTGAGTTCAGCGGGGTGTTTCTGTTTGGTTTGAAGTCCGAGTTTCTCAAAGAGCTTTGGATTAGGAATTCTTTGGTATCAATGTCAGCATTGCAACTTGGAGTGTTCTGTGGGTCGGCAAAATGTCTTCTGGCTTAGAAGTGTCTGAGAGATGGAGTTCAGAAGCAGTAGAGTGGATCCATTTCTTCGATGGATTGACTAGACCAGCGTATGCTGTTCTGATTGGTAAAGAGAAAACAGTTTTCTTTGGATGTTAGTCTGAATTGATCGCAAAAGTGACTTGCGATAGCTGAGTGTTTTCTTAGTTCTCAGAGATTTTCTGGGTTATGTTGTCCAGTTTGTGCTCGTGTTCTTCATCAGCATTCTTTTCTACTCTAGATCAGAGTTGTGCAGCGGAAGCAGTTTGGGAGTGCATCTGCTTTTCTTTTCCGGATAGGAGAAGTTTGTTTTCTTCTGATGATTGTGAGTGGAGGTTATTCTTGATCTTGGTTGATCTTGGAGGATCCTTCTGGTGATTGGGTTTGGTCCAGTTGTTTCTTGAGACATCAGCGAGGATTGACTTGATCAGGTAGGAAGTAGGCAGCCTAGGATCATCTGAAGAGTTTTGTGGATCAGAATCAGAGATCTGATTTTGGATAAGTTTTCTCCGGTTTTAGGAGCTATAAGATTGGGTAAGGTTGGGAAGCTAGCTCCGAGAAGTTTTGGATCTCTTCTGTGTTCTGTTTTGGATAAATGTTTGGTCTTTAGGATTGCATTGCCAGTTTGGATAACTGGGATTCATTGTATTTCACGTATCTCTGAGGGAGTACGTGTATGATTTATTTCTGGTTTTGGAACCAGCTGTTTTGTGAGATTTGGTTTTTGAATCAGACTTGACTGTAGTCTTATTTCTTGTTTAGTTTGGTAGATAAAGATGAGTAGGAAATCTATAGCTTAGCAGTGTAGATTGTTTGGGTTCTGTAGAGCGAGTATCCCGGTGTTTATACTTGGGAAACTCGAGAAAATTCTATTCAGAATTTTTGACTTGATAGTTAAATTTGTTTGTTTGAGTGAATTGGTTGCTATGGTTGTTAGCATATGGTTGATGTTATACGCTTGTGTTTTAAAATTTAAAATATTTAAATAGATTATTAAATTACCTTTGTTTTAAATTTCGGGGACGAAATTCTTTTAAGGGGGAAGAAATGTGATATCCCAGAATTTTTGGCAATATCAATTTAATAATCTTTATTTAAAATTAAATTGGTTTGATAATATTGATTAATAAAATATGAATTGGTTTAATAATCTAATTAAATAAATATTTAATTAGTGATTTTATCTTTTAAAAGCTAAATAAATGTTTCTATCTACAATGTACATATACATACATACATACATATATATATATATATATAATAGATGATCTTTGATTTGGAATTTAATAAATAAATAAAAGTCTTGTTTTCAAATTCTAACAATATATTTAATAATTTGGAAATTCTGATTTAAACTAATATTAAGCTTTTCAAAGCTATTTAAATTAATAACTATATGGTTTGTAAATACTTAAGATAGATGTTAAATTGTTTAAGATTATACCTTAGCTTAATTTTTAAATTTACATAAAAAGTTTGTTTCATTTCTTTTGAATATTACTTGATATATATATGATTTGGAAAAAAGAAGTTTAAAATACAATATAGCATACGGTATTAACTCATTTAAAAATAGAAGTAATTTATAATCTCTTTTATAAATTATTTAAAATTGTCAAATTTGTTATTTTCAAATAATTATTATAATGTATTGTTTTTATAAACATAAATAGATTTTATAGAAATAGAATTGCTATTTTTAAATTTAACAAGTAGTTATATATGTATAGATATAACTTGATTCTTAGATTTGATTTTATAATTTAATTTGAATTTAAAGCTTTTAAATTCAAAAGAATAGATACTTAAAAATAAATATTTAAAATGTTTTGGATCTTAAAAATATTTGGATAAGCTTTTACTTATAATTTGTTTTTATTACACTTTCTTTACATAAGAAATTCACATATATATTTACATAAGCATAAATAAATTAAGTAAAACCTTTAATAACATTTAATATAAAAAGAAAATTAAACCAAGAAAAGTGTTAACATATTAAGTTATCTAATAACATGTGTTAATTTATGACTTAAACAATATGACAAGTGTCATTCAATTTTCATCTTTTTCTTTTATTTTGTTAAATTAATTTCAGCCTAATACATATACTTTTCTCTATCCATTCTTTTTCAAAATCAAAAGCTACGAAAAACTTAAAAAACTCTCCTTTTTCAAATTTGAAATCATCTCTAAACCAAAACATATCTGAAAATTTAATCTGCAAATCCACTTCAAAAGCAAATCAAAGATCTGTAATCTTATTTCTAATCAAATTCTGTTTCAAGCAAATCTGAAAATCCCTCAAACAAAAAAATCAAAACACTGTGAAACTATATCATTCCTCAGATCAACAACCTGTAGAGCAGTTACGTTTTTGAATCAAGGGAGAGATCATTCCAGTTTAAAGTGAAATCTGGAATCATCAAAGCTTGAGCATTTTTCTTCAAATCTGGAACTCCTACATGCATATAGTTTTAAATAGGGAGCAAAAGCATTTTAGTTTCAAAACATGCTCTGTTCTTCAGTTGAAGGTGAGTAACATCACATTTCTAAATTTTAAAATAAATCTGGTTGCATGATATTTCTGAAACAAATATGTTTGTGTGTCTATGAGCTTTCTGGCATTTTCTATGAATTTATATAAGTGTGTATATACTGTTGTGTATCATTGTTTCTGTTTTGTTCCCAGACTTAAGTTTTTAAATTCAAAATTTATAGTTTCTTGATCTAGTTACCGATAGAACTTAGGCTTTAAACAAAATATGTTTATTTAAGCATAAAGTAAGTTTTGAAATTTAATTAGTTCAATATAAATCTTGAATAGGCTCTGGAAACAAAAAACTTCAGCGCAAGATAGATATAAATAAAAATTAATTTATCCTGATTTATGGATTTGGGAATATAGATCATATACTTAAACCAAAACATGTTAAAACTTAAATCATGATTTTTAGGAATGAGGTAGGTGTGTATTTCTAGTTTAACCAGAAATTAGATACTTGGGAAATTCTGGTGATCTCGGGGTTCTGGAGGGTTGAAATTTCTTCTGGAGGAAAAGGAGCGAATGGTGAGGCCAGGAAAATTGCCAGGAAGATGGTCAGAGACCGGTGGTGGCGGGGATTATTCGTTTTTGTTTGTAGACCTAGTTTTGAAGATGATTGGAAGTTCGATCATCTCGAGGCCTAGGATTGATTGAGTGACACTATACTTAGGGAAATGGAAGAGTGGTTATCGACGAAATTGTGGCCGAAGATGTAGGTATTCTGGTGATCGGAGATTGGAAATCGAAGACGTTCCAGGTTTTGGTTCATGTTACAGGTTTTGGGTTGAACACTCGAATTTGATTTCTAGTTTGTTATCGATGTTCTGATGTTCGTAATGATGCGCGAGGTTGATATCTGATGAGATAACGCTTTAGAAGTTGACCGGTGATGGTCAGAGCCACCGTGCATGTGCACGGTGCTCTTTGTTTTCTGATGATCTGGGCATAATAGGTGGGGGTATTGTACTCGAATAAATACTCGAGTCATTTGGTGTTATACTCGAAGTCAAGTGAGGTTAGACTCGAAGGAAAATAGAATAGGCTCGACTAAATTTTAGATTACAGGTTTTAGAAACTTGATAGTGTTCAGTTTTAAAATTTAAACTAACTTAAAAAAAAAGCAAGTTTTTAAACAAAGGTTTTGAAACAAGTTTAAATCTGAATTCAAATGAGTTTGAATTCTAGTTTTTTAAATAAATAAGTTTAATAAAAATGGAATGTTTTTAACGACTAAAAATTTGATAAAGTATTTTATAAAGTGGTTTTATAATATGAAAATAAGATTTAAACAGGATTTTAAATTTAAGTTAAAATCTGAATTCAAAGCTTAGTTTGAATTCTAGTTTGAAATAAATAAAGTTTTTGAATTTAAAATGTTTTAAGACAACTTTGAATGTTTTAAAATATGTTTTGAGTTTAAAAATGAATTTGGTTTTAAAACTCTTTTAAATTTCTTTTATAAGACAAATAGATTCTTTTAACATGTAATACAAAGGTTTTTGAATTGTTTTAAAAGCTTTGTTAAAGTTAAAATTGTTTTCATTTTAAATCTTGTATTCAAAATGGAATTTTAAAGTAAATTTAAAAGCAAATTGTTTTTAAATACCTTGTTAATGATAATTAATCATTAATAAGATTAATATTTATCTTAAAGTTAATTAGAATTTAATTATTTATAATTCATTAAAATGATTAAGGTAATTAAAATTTGTAATTAATTAATTTAATTAATTAATAATTTGGGTTAATTAATTAAGTGATTAAGGGTTTTATTTAATTAATTAAAGAATTAAATAAGTTAATTAAGATTAATTAAATTGTAATTAAGAAATCATTAGATAAGATTAGTTTAAATTAATGATTAGAAATTAGTTAATCGAGTAATTAAGGATTAATTAAGTTACAATTTAAACACTTAATTAATTAAATAATTAGAGATTAATTAATGGGTTATTATAGATAACTTAATTTGTAATTAATAATGATTAATCTCGGTTAATTATTTTAGGGAAGTAATTAGAGATTTGTTAATGTTAACGAAGGTCATTAACTTAGAATTATTTAATAATTAATTAATGTGATTGACTTTAATAATTAATTAGATTAATTAGTTTAAAGATAATCATTTGGAATTATTTAAGTGTAATTAAGTAATTAAGAAATTAATTACTTAATGGAAGTAATTAAGAAATTAATTACTAATTGTAATTAATTAATTTTATTTTGATTAGTCTAAGTTAATTAATTAAGTTTAATTAATTTAAGATAATCATTGGATAATTTAAGAAGAAATTACTCAATGTAATTAATAAAGAATAATTACTTAGTGAAGTAATTAAGAAAATAATTACTGGATGTAATTAAATTGAAGGATAATTAGGTAATGGAAGATTTTTGGAAATTAATTACTTTGTGTAATTAATATGAAGAATAATTACTTAGAGGAAGTAATTAATAATTAATTACTTAGTGTAATTAATTAAGAATTGATTAATAAAGTTATTTGAAGATAATTAAGAGATGTAACTAATTAAGGGTAATTAATTACTTAATGAGATTAATCTAGGGTGATTAATAAATATAATCAACTAAAGATTAATTATTATAGATAATGAATTAAGGAGTAATTAATTTATCTAATGAAGTAATTAAAGGTAGTTAATTACTGAACGTGATTAATCAAGAGTGATTAATCAATATGGTTTAATTGATGATTATTGCTTAACGTACTTAATTTAAATAGGGTAGATATAAATAAAAATAATTAGGGATCATTAATTAATATAATTAATGATGTAATTAAGGATTGATTAAGATTAATTAATCAATAATAAGTGATCAATGAAGAATTAATTAATGTAATTAATTAAGGATTAATGTAATTAATTATAGTTAATTAATTAATGAAGTAATTAAAGGTCAATTACTGAATTAGGTTAGAATAATTAATTTGTGAAATTAATTGAAGGCCAATTACTTGAATGTAATTAAAGGATAATTAATCAAGGGTGATTAATTAAGGTGATTTATTAGAGGGTAATTAATTAATTGATTTGTAATTAATTAACGGTTATGTAAGCAAGATTTATAATGATGAAGTAATTAATTTAATTTATTTTAAATTAACTAGAGATGAAGTAATTAATTTAATTCATTTTAAATTAGTTGTAGAATGGTGATTAATGAATCATTGCTTATGAATGCTGATTGATATTGATTTCCTGGAATGGTTTGACATCTCAGATATGAGATAAGTGATGTTGAGTGATATGGATGTTTTGTTGCATTGTGATGATAATATGAATTATCTATTTGTGATAATGATATGAATTATCTGTTTATTATCTATTGTGATATGTGAATTATCTATCTATGTGTATATAGATAATATTGAATTGAATTGTTTTAACTTAAAAACAACTTGGACCTAAAAGATGGCGTTTTGGATTTCGATGAGATGGGGATCGGGTTTCTAGATTTGGATATCCGAAAACCACATTGATCCAAATTAACGATAGGTAGTGAATCTCAAGTGAAGGTGAAGATTCAGAGTGCAAGAGTTATCGTCGTTAACTCTAAGGTTGATTCCAAAATGAGTGTAACGACATAATGCCTTCGGTTTCGTTCGAACCCGGAACGAACTTGTATGGATTGAATGCTTTCAGAACATCGTCAGTTGGATGATGAGCATTCTAAGAGATGTGTTCTATAAAGATAATCGCAGCCTCAAGCCTCATCAACCGGGAATGGCTAAAACAGGAGAGGTGCGGCAAGGTTAAGTAGGTCATGCCCAAATAGGATGAGATGAACCCCTGTCTAGAAGTCCCTTTATATTCGGCTGTGTGGGGCAGTTGATTGCAACAACTGCCGGGGTTGTCTTGTTCGGGACTGTCCAGTAAGGGATGGTTCCAGCCTTGTGTTGCAGGGGATTTAGGATGGATCCTCGGTGCGGTGATCTAGGCCACGTAATCTGACGGGCGGTACCCCAGTAGCCTTGCCATTGTATGGAATCCAATCTCCAATAAGTGCCGTACATTTTAGATGTGCCCAACTACGTTGGAACGTGAGATGTAAGCATTCCAGCTATTTCTATATTTTACTTGAAAACCCTAGATACTATTATAATAACACCGGATTTCCTATCAAATGTTTTGGTTGCGTAAGGTAAAAACTTTTCCATGTTTATGTGTGGGAAGTCTTACGTGATACCTTTTCTTTTCAAAAGGATTTTTAATGTTAAGCAATCTTAACCTGTTACTCACACCAGACCCATGTCTGACCCGGAGTTTATTTCTTTTTTTCTTAAACTCTGGGGTACTCAAATTTTTACGAGTAGCCAAGGGATTCAGGTTAGCTTTGACGTATTGTGGAGGAGCAATGGAGCAGGAGGCTTCTGCGTTGTAGATATATAGTTTCCGATGTGTGTTCTCTGTGTTGGTATCTCTTTGTTGAGTTATATTGAGTTGTAATAACTAGACAGGTGTTTATAACTATCCAGTATGTGATGTATATGGCGTGTATCTCTGATTGGTGTTATATATTATGTAATACTTATGTTATTCATATAATTTATTCGTTCCGCTGTTGAGACTCTGGTGTTGTTTCTTCTTTCTCTTCTTTCTTTTCTCTTTTATATCCCTTTCTTTCTTAAAGATGATACGACTTTCTGTGGAGAAAAAGTCGGGTTGTCACAGTAAATTAATCGATTAAATTGGATTTCTAAATAGTAAAAGAGTATGATTTTGGTAATTGATTTATTAATTGGTTTTAAATTGTATGTATGTGATGATTAATTTAAATTAAGTTAAAAATGTGGAAATGATATCGTATAAAAGTGATATAATTAAAGTATAACATTGTTTTGGAAAAGAAGTGATTTTGAAATAGAAATTTGTATTTATTTAAATTAAATAGAAAATGGTTTTATAAATAAAGAAAAAATATATTAAATTGTCTAAGCTCAAATTTGTAAGCCCGGTACCCAAGCCCAAAATTTAGATTTCTCTATCCCTGAAGCTTTCTTCTCTTCAGTAACATCCACGCATACTTTCCTCTATGAATTATCTTCCCTTTGAAGAAAAAAAACTATAACCTCATCACTTATAAAGTCAAAAACAAATTAAATTGTTATAAATCAACAACTTGAGTGTATATATCTTGCCTTTGATAGGATTTTGCATCAACAAAGAGATGAGGAGTTTGACCTTGGATTGAGATGTTGGAATGCGCGACAATGAAGACGAATGAGGAAACACGCATACGGGTGTGTTTTCACTGATGAACCTAAGTTTAGTGATATAATTCATGATATATATGTTTTTTTGGATTGATGCTTGGATAATATTTATGGCATGCATTGAATTGATGTTAACGGTGCATAAATGAGAGGGGAAGAGGTTGGAAGATGATCGAGAAAGCCAACTTTTGGCTTTTGGTATGGGCGACCGACTAGGTTTGCTGGTCGACTGTGATCGATCGACCGTTGACCGAGCCTGTTTAACTTTTTTTTAAAAATAAGAATAATAAAATAAGTAAAAATATAATAAATTGTATACACTCAAAGCATAATAAAAATAAATATATAAAATGGATTTGTGGAGGTTATATGGAAATTTATAAATGTTATATTATTTAATTTTAAGAAATTAATTAATTAATCGATAGATTAAATTTTTATTTTAATAATCTTATATAAGTTCAAGGTAAATTTTAAAAAATAAGAATATTATCTAATTAAGTTTTTAAGTATTTTAAAGTAAATTTTAAGATTAATAAAATTTAACTAGAGCTCTGTTTACATTCATATATTTAATAATTTAAAATTACTCAGACATTCAATTTAACTCTAAAATGATTATTATTTTATTCTAATGTTTTCTCTATGTTATTGAGCATTGGATGTTGAGAATGATTTATTGCCAGATGGTTTCAATAATTTAAATGTGTAAGTATATGAAGTGATATTTTATTATACATTTGGAAATATAATTTATTATATTTAAAAATTTATTAATTTATCTAAAGTGAATATATTATGGTTTTAACGTGTTTATTCAAAAGATATATATATATATATAATATTTGAAAAATAAGTAATTATTACTAATTAAGGTTTTAGTACTTTAAAGCATTATGCAATTCTAATCAACTCAGATAAGAATTTTTTCTATCAATACATATGTTTGATTGATAAGATTTTACTCAGCATTTCTGATTTCTCATCTTCTACAGGTTTAAATAACATGACTAATTCACCGCTGATACAGATTTAATTGGTGATTTGAGATGATATGGTGATGACATCCTTAGATGATTTCGTAGTATTTAATTTTGTATGATGAGGAATTTGAATAAACAGAGTTGTAATACCATTTGGTATGAGACTTTTGATAATATTTCTCCAGATATTCTTTGGATTTGTTATATGAAATATTGAAGAGATTGAGTATAGTTTATAAGCAGTGAGTAAACGTTTGAGTATCATGCATGGGATGCTATTGTCATATTTATTGGATTATTCATTGTAAATAGATGACACTTACATGACAGGAATAATGATATGAGTGTGAGGTAATACGCATAGTGATGAGTATAGCTCATGCCTATATTCATTATGCCACTATTGTGATATAGAAATATTATAAGGATTTCGTTAGTTCTATATGCCACTATTATGATGTACTCCTTTTATTAGAGTCGGAAAGAACCAGATGGCTAGAATCCACCAGAGTGGCCTGATCGTGGGATCGCCCTCTAGATCTATGGCACTCTATATTTATATAGCGGCATTCACCTTTGTGTCATCTAGGCGAGCAGCTTGTTACCTATTGGGGCTAGAGTCGGGTCTTGACTATTGAGTCCTCGCTTTGACGAGCACATTGGTGATAAGTTTTACGATACCATGAAGTAACTAAGATTGTAGTGACTTCATGTCTTTGGAGCTTGCTTCGTGCGATTAGTCTTCCATCTGGTACTATCGGAGTGATAAATTGGCATATACTACTGATAAACCTCACTTTAGTATACATATGGGTTAGACGACCCATACATTGATGTGTGTGTATATAGCTCTACCTGGGATTTCGTGTGTGTCATACGATCATTTCCCATCATGTTAAAGTACATATGTGGTGAGATGAGATTATACATATGATAGATGTCCAGAGCATAGTGGATTCTCGTATCTTTTATTATGATATGCAACCTATCTTATTTTACATATATTGATGTCGATGTTCCATTTATTGAGATTTAGATATATATTTGGGCAATGCTACATACTAGCTGATTATACTGGATGATATCTAACTTACTGATATTTTTGAATTTAAATCATGATTTTTGGATATGTGTGTATCACCAACTAGTAATGATTCTGTGATTTCTAAGTTATTGTACTAGTAAAGTAACGTAAAACCACTACATTAATTATGAATGAAGGTGTAAGGCTTATGTGATAACATGTAACGTGAAATCTCTAAACTAAACAAAAATTAAGGGTGTAAGGTCTACGTGGCATCCTTCTATGTAAATCTAAATAATGTAAAACAAAATACACTGACGTCGAGGAGGAATCAAGTATAGTGATGCTATTGTGACATCTAATATTCCGAAGTGCCATAATGTGAGAGATTAAATTAGTAATAAAAATGTATTAAGTATTAATTATGGTAGCTTAATCGAGAAAATCACTTAAAGGTAAATTTGATTAATTGAATGCAAGACACTTAAAATACTAATAGAATGGACCAAGAGCGATAAGTGCAACTTATTACCACAGATAATGATTTTGATGACAACAACCATGTAAATATAGGTGCTAATATTTTCTTAAGTTTTATAGAATATTTTATAGAATATAACACAGGTAAAGGATAATTGAGTTTGAAGACTGTTCAGTAAGAAGACTAAAGATCAAGATTCAGAGACGATCAAGACAACCTAAGACTCATTAGTTTAAAGACAAAGACAAAAAGGGTTTAGGACTATAGATAATTGTTAATAGACATTAGATAAATTTGTTTAAGTCCTTATGTAATGACCTGGAATTTTGGATACTTCGTTTTTAAATATATGAATTATTTAAATATTTGAATCATTGATTTAATGTGATTAAATTTATATAATAAACTGGTTAACACCTTTTTTAATAATAACTTATGATGGTAAACTTGTTTTTGAATTTTTTTTACAAAAATAAATACTTCAAAGAAATATCGATAATGTAACCGAAAATTAGTTTATCGATAAACAACTTTTTGATTGATATAAGTTATTCGAACTCTTTTCTACTAAGCTAATGAACATATGAACACGTTAGGGGCTAATTAGAAGAATTTTCTACATAAAGTAAGTGGAATGTTCTAGAAGCTTCTAAGGGATAAGAGATATTTTATGTAAGGCGTATTTTGGCTTTTTACCAAAGGAAATAGGTACAGAAGAAGAAGTGATGGGGATACGGAGGGATGAGCCTTCCACATGATGGGGAAGGGGGGTTTTAGAGTATAGGTATGAAAAAATCATTTGAAGCCTGTAAAAGAAGGTGCTTAGCTCTTGAATCTTTTTTGCAAATTTATAAAATAAACTCTATACACTTCATCTCATTTATTCATAAAATTTCCTATTAAAAATAAATTCAAAACATCTTCAAAATTTGCCATAATTCTTACTAGAACATTACAACGCCACCTAGCAACTTGGAGTTGAAAATTTGGAGCACAAGATCTCCAAACCCACATAGGCCGTGAGCACTTTCAAGGGGTATTTAGGCCTAGTACTTGGACAAAGAAAGGTAGTGGTAGGAAGTTGGTGTTTGCAAGGTTGAGGTAGGAAGTAGAGGCTAGACTTGCTTGTTTACTTTGTTATGGTAAGCAGACTCACCACCTTGAATGAAAATATTGTGTATATAAGCTTTTATTTGATTGTGTATGTGTTACTTGAATAGATATTGCTATATATTGTAATATTGAATTCGATTCTTGCTTTGAAAGAAAATGACATATGTAATCCATATGTATGGACTTAAATGGCTTGGAGCATAGCCTTGAAAGAAAGCACATAGGTTATAGTTGGACTTTCTTATGTTTGCAAGGTTGAGGTGGAAAGTGGAGGCTAGGACTTTCATTTTCACCTTATTAAGGGTGAGCTAACTCACCACCTTGAATGAAAATATTTTTTGTGTGTATATGTGTATGCTTGTGATTGATTGTGCATGTGTTGTTTAAGTTGATATTGCTATATATTGTAATATTGAATTCGATTCTCGCTTTGAAATTGAATTGCATATGTAATCCATATGTATGGACTTGAATGGACTTGTATGACTTACAAAATAGCCATGAACGAAGAACATATTTTTAGTTGAACTTTGGTTGAGATTTGTCTAGGATTTGAAAGTGCTCTTATAACGATAGTCCTTATAGATGCACTTAGGAATTGCCTTGTGTTTGGAAATTTCTATGGAACATTGTATAGAGATCCTTAAGGGTTTATCTCCATACATATGATGTATATTGTGTATGTTTGCTGTTATAAAAATATTGGATGGAAAAGTTTAAGTAACATATCAAAAAGTGGCCAAACTTCCACTTGTGCAAAACTGTCCCCTCTAGCCTTTGTTTTCGAACTTTAAAGGATTGGAGAAAATATTAAATTAAGTATTTTATTTCATTATTTTTACAAGTGTTTGATAACTCTTATTAGAGTATTTCAAAAGTGGTTTGATATTTTTATCAATTTTTAAGTTAGCTAAGAATTTTTAAAGAAGAGGGTCTACTTTTAAATATAAGTAAAACATGGTTTTTCCAAGTTTCAAAATGTTTTATAAACTTTTTATTTTACAGTAATATTTGAGTAAATATTTTGAAACCTATTATAAGTATTTTAAAATATTTTAGAAGTATTTTTTAACTATATATAGTCTTTAGAAAATGTGTTGATTGTTTTATTAAAGTATAAACATCTTATGTAATATGGTACCGTTAAATTGTTTTATTAAATATCTTGTTTTATAAATAAATTACTACACTAATATATATCATTTCTAAAAATGTTTTAAGTTATAAGCAAGGTATTTAGAAAGGGGTTAGGAATAGCTTAGTGGCTAAATCGTGTTTTTTTAGTTCCTTTTTTTAAAAGTAATTAACCATGCTTAACACCAAAAGTCGGCAAAGTAAGCCTATCTATGAGTGTTAAGATTGATGTTTGAGTAGGGTTTAGAAGCAACATTGACCTAGCCTACCAGCTTCTCTTTTGATCGAGGAATAGTTAAGTTTGGAATGTTGAAAACGTGTTAATAATGTTATTTACTTACTCGTTGATGGAAATTATTTAGTCGTGTACTTAGCACTAAAAGCCGACTAAGTAGACTTGTCTATCTATAAAAGTTAAGAATAATGTCTAGATAAGGCTTTGATATACAACCAATGCTCTAACTTACTGACTTCACTCTTGACCGAGGGATAGTATAAGTTGAGAAGTTCAGAAACGTGATAAGTATATGAACCTTGATTTCTATAAGCGACCGTCTTTGGAACTAGGTAATTAACTAGTCAAATACTGAACTTGACTAAATATTAACTTAGATCTTTAAATTTATGGTTTAAAAGATAATAACAAGTATAAAATTAGTTTTAGGTTTGTTATGACAGTGTGTTACTAACATTGGTCTTTAACCCTTTTTGATTATACTTAATAAAGTAAGTTGGAACTTTAAAAAAACGTTTTAAAGATAATTATAAAGGAATGTTTTTGGGTTTATAGTAACGATGTTTTAATGACATTGGTTTTTTAACCCATCAAAGTGCACTTGTTCAAATGTGAAATCTTGTTTAAGATTTACGAATCTTCTTATAATGTTGGAGATAAGAATATAAATATATTTCTTAGCATTGAAAAGAGTAGAAATGAATAGTGAATAGTAGTATACATGTATATAATTTTTGTAAAGGTATTTCAAATAAACATACAAGTATTTACAAAGGAGTTTTTAATTAATAAAAGGATTAATTAAATAGAAGAGATAAAGAGTTGCTTAAGTAGCTCAATCGTACTTTGTACGGCTTAATCATGCTTTATTTGTCCTCGTTCTTATGGAAAGTATTTAGTCATATACTTAGCACTAAATGCCAATGAAATAGGCTCGTATATCTATGAGAGTTAAGAAGAATGTTTGAGCAGGTTATAGAAGCAATAGTGCTCTAACCTACCAGCTCCACTCTTGATCAAGAGATAGTGTGAGATTGTAAACGTTATAAGTATACAAGACTTAGTATCCATGTACGACCATCCATCTTGTACTTGATAGTCGATTAGTCAACTATGAAATTGACCAAAATAACTTAGGAAATATCTAGAAGAAACATAAGGGCTATATGGTACAGTTATCTTGAAAGATGCTATACTGTAATAAACTCGTCATGCTCTTTTGGAATAAATGATAAGGAAATTCATTTGGATAGGAGATGATCTCCACCCTTATGTATTGTCTATTAATTTCTGAAAGAATCTGGATTAATTTGATCGAAAATTCATTGTTTGATTTTGGAGTTTTCGATAAGCGAGAGAGTGTAAAAATATGAGATGACTCGAGCCTATAACCACTTCAAAACCATACACATGATTTATGTTCTGGAAGTGACCGTGAAGTGAAATGTTATAGAGTTGAACTGTCCATCGTAAGGTTAAGTCCAAGAGAGAGGTCAACGTTAACATTTCAGACACATCTATTGAGTTGAATGGCCTATCTTAAGGTTAATTCCAAGGGAGAGTCATCGTTAGCATTTGTCGGTCGACTTATGCTGAATCAATGTAGAGATTCGAGGTTTTTTCAAGATGCTAGAAACCATGTAGCGGTTCATTATCTGTTCAAGATGCTGGAATCTATTTGGGGATTCATGTTCTGTTCGAGTGATGAAGACTCATATGAGAGGTGCCGAACGTAATCGCAACATCGAAATATACTAAAACCAGAGTAGGGTGCCCAGCCGTGAAGGGTTTTGCAAGCCCAATAGGATAAATCAACTCCAGATCTAGAGGTGCTATCGATATTGCTAGCGGGAGTTGATGATATTAGGTGTACCATCTCCGGGCATTGATTAGATATGGCTTGCCTTATAGTATATTTCATATAGAGATATACGATGCCCAGAAAGATATCTCCGATTCTTGTGCAGGAGGTTGTATTCGGCTTGATAGAGAGATCTCCATGGAAATCTTACACAATTATGCAAATGCGCCTTAGCAGTTCTTGATTGTATATCTAGTTATTATTGCGGTGTACATGTACCATAACTATTTCTTACTTATTTTCTACACCCTAGACTCTATTATATCAAAATTCGCACTTAATAGATGGTTGCCTCTTTTAAGGGAAATCAATCCGGTAATTCGGCTGGTTTCAAAAGATGTTGTTTTATGTCACACATATTTTTTAGTTTCCCACACCGAACTTATGTCTGACTCATGGTTTTATATTTTCCTTATTTCCGTGGGTGCTCTTTCGAGTATTCTAGGAAAGGCAGGTTTTCTTCGATGTTATTTGGAGCTTTTGGAGATGAACTGGTTGTTTCCATTCACCTACCGTAGTATTCTTACTTCCGCTGCATTACTACATTGTATATATTAGCATATATGAGGATAGGTTGTTATAACTATCCAGGTCGATGATAGTACTTATGATTGCAGCTTTGAAATACTATGTATCTTAGAGTGACAGTTTGTATTGTCTTGTGATATTATATGTTATCATTCCATTGTGGGATTATGATGCTATGTTCTCTTTTTCCTTATTCTATCTCTTTTACTTTTATTTTTCCCTAACCATTCGTCTTTTTGGCATCTGAGTGCTCGACATATAAATACCATGGATGTGGTAGTGTCGACATTTAGGGTTTGAAAAAGTGAGTTGTCACATGTGGTATCATATCGAAAGGTTAAGCGAGAACTTTGGCTTTGGTTGGGTATGGCTCATTAAGAGATAGGTTAATGGAATACCCTAGCATGAGTTATAGGTTTGTTGTAATGATGTTTTGATGACACTGGTTTTTTAACCCATCAAAGTATATTTATTCAAATGTGAAATCTTATTTAAGATTTGTGAATATTTTTATGCCATTTGGGATAAGAATATGAATATATTTCTAAGTATTGAAAAGAGTATAAATAAATAGTGAATAGTAGTATTCATATATATAACTTTTGTAAAGGTATTTTAAATATATATACAAGTATTTACAAAGGTGTTTTTAATTAATAAATGGATTAATTAAATAGAAGGGATTAGGAGTTGCTAAAGTAGATCAATTGTGCTTTATGTGACTTAATCATGCTTGTGTGGCTTAATCATGCTTTATTTATTTGCTTATTTATGGAAATTATTTAGTCTTTTACTTAGCACTAAATGCCGATGAAGTTGGCTTGTCTATATGCAAGAGTTAAGAATGATGTTCGAGTAGGGTGTAGAATTAATAGCGCTCTAACCTACTGGCTCCACTGTTGACCGAGGGATAGTGTGAGATGAAAAGATCATAATTGGGACAAGTGTACAAGACTCGGTTTCCATATGTGATCATCTATCTTGTACTTAATAGTTGACTATAGAGATCGGAAAAATAACTTAGGAAATATCTAAAAGAAACACGAGGGCTATATGGTATAGTTATCTTCGGAGATGCTATACTGTACGTATAAACTTATCATGCTCTTATAGGATAAATGATAAGGAAATCCATCCGAATAGGATATGATCTCCATCCTTATGTATTGTTTATTTATTTCTGAAAGAACCACGGTTAAGTTAACTAAAAAATTTGTCGATTGGTTTTGAAGTGTTTGATAAGCAGGAGAGTTTACTTATATGAGATGACTCGAACCGGTAACCACATCAAAACCATATATGCAATCTATGTTCTGGAAGCGGCTGTGAAGTGAAATGTTATAGAGTTGAATCGTATATCCTAATGTTAATTCCAAGGGAGAGGTCAACATTAACATTTCATACTCAGGCTATAAAGTTGAAATGTCTATCCTAAGGTTAAGTCCAAGGGATAGGTCTACGTTAGCATTTGTCGGTCGACTTATCTGAAATCTACATGGAGATTCGAGGTCTATTCGAGATGCTTAAAACCATGTAGCGGTTCATGATGTGTTCGAGATATTAGAATCCATTTGGGGATTCATGTTCTATTCAATTGATGAAGAATCATGTGAGAGATGTTGAACATAGCCTCGACATCGAAAATGACTAAAAACAGAGTAAGGTGCCTGGTCGTGCAGGGTTTTGCAGGTCCAATAGGGTATATCAACTCCAGATCTAGAGATGCTATCGATATTGCTAGTGGGATTTGATGATATTTGGTGTAATATCTCTGGGCATTGACTAGATATGGCTTACCTTATGGTATGTTTTATATAGAGATATACGATACTCGGAAGGAATCCTCCAATCCTTTTGCAGATGGTCGGATTCAGCTTGACTGGCTAAATCTCCATGAAAATCCTATATAATTATGCGAACGCGTCTTAGCCATTCTTGATTGTGTACCTAGCTGTTGTTGTGGTTTACACGTACACAGATATTTCTTACTTATATTCTACACTCCAGACATTATCTATTATATCAAACTACGTACTTAATAGATGGTTAGCTTTTTTGAGGGAAAAACTAATCTGGTAATTCGATTGGTCTCAAAAGGTGTTGTTATATGTCATATGTATTTCTTAAGTGTCTTACAGCAGACTTATGTCTAACTTGTGGTTTCATATTTCCCTTATTTCCATGGGTGCTCTTTTGAGTAGTTTGGGAAAGGTAGTTATTTGTTGAAATTCTTTGGAGCTTCTATAGACGAGCCGGATGCTTCCATTCACCTATCGTTGTATTCTTATTTCTGCCGCATTAATACATTGTATATATCAGCATATCAAAGGACAAGTTGTTATAACTATCCAGGCAGATGATAGTACTTTTGATTGTAACTCTGAAATGCTATATATCTTAGAGTGACAGTTTGTACTGTATTTTGATATTATATGTTATCGTTCCATTGTAAGATTTCGAGGTTGTGTTCTCTTCTTCCTTGTTCTATTTTCTTTTATTTTACTTTAATAATTCATCTTTCTGACACTAAGTGCTCGGCATATGTTTACCAAGGACGTATTGGTGTCGACATTTGGAGGTCGAAAAGGTGAGTCTTTGCACCTTGAATACCAACTTTCTTTTCTTTGAATACTCTCTCAACAAAATATTTATTTTATTTTTAAAATTTCTTTAAATATTTTATAAAGGTTATATAAATTAAAGTATATAAAATTATTTTTTAAATGACTTTACAAAATATTAGAATTTTGTAACACTTTAAATTTTTTACTGTTTTTCTAAAAATAGAAGGATACGTCGATATATGTACTATTAAAAAGTTTTTTTTTTTTAAATTTTGAAAAGTTAAACACTATATAAAGTGGACTAGAAAACAATTTTTTTTCAAAAATATTCTCTCCATTCTTCTTACTTTGAATTCATATTACATATTTCTCAAAATCCACATTTTATACTCTTGAAATCCACTCAAATTCAGTCTCTACTTCACTCCATTCGTTCTCTATAGCGTGCTCACTATTTTGCAAGTATTATTTCAGTAGTTAAAAGATAAAAGCGCTATAAAAGGGCTATTTGATATTTTGTAACCAAGTACAACTATTTGTAATTGGAATCAATAACTCTCTACTACTATTTTGTATGGATGTGCTTGTTGCCCATTCAAATCAATTGGGTGTACTTATTGCTCGTTCAAATCAATTGGGTGATCTTATTGCCTGGTTAAATCAAGAGAATCTGTCCTAAGCTTGGAAAGTTAGGAAGGCGTATCTTGTTGCCTTTAAATCAAATTGTATTTTGGTTTGCTTGCTACATGATTAAAGTAGGCATTTCAAAAGGAAATCTATGTAGATATTGTACAGAACTAGATGTTGGATTAGTCAATTCGAACCAATAAAAAACTCCTAGTGTCATCTCTCTTACCTTTACTTTATTTTTACTGCATTTATATATAACTGTGACTGCCTTTAATATATGTATATATATATATGTGTGTGTGTGTGTGTGTGTGTGTGTGTGATTATCTCTGTTTTGATTTAAATCTTAAAACTCTTCAGAAAAGTTCTATGTACGTTATAAAACACTATCCACCCCCTCCATTGTTATAATAGGCTTAAGATCCATTCAAACTAATATAATTTATACTACACCATTTCCTAAATTGGCATCAGAGAATTAGGTTGTCAAAAACTCGTCATTAGATTTTTGAAAATTATAAATAGCTAGTAACACCGTAGTACACTTTTTAACACTTTCATAGAAGGATAATCAATTGGTGGACCCCCACTATTTAACAGTAGTAATTATTCTTACTGGTCATATATGATGAAAATTTATTTACAATCAAACAGCTTAGATATTTGGAACATTATACAAAGCGAATACAATGAAACCCAAACTAATTATTCATAATGGACCATAGATCAAATGACATAAGCACTCAATAACTCAAGGGTCGTGATTTTTTATTTATTCTCTCTAGATAAAAATGAATTTAATCGATTTTCTATGTGTAAGACTGCTTATGTAATTTGGTTAACATTGCAAGTCGCACATAAGGGCACTAGTAAAGTAAAACAAACTAAGATTTCCTGCTAACAAGCCAGTTTCAACTATTTAAAATGAAACAAAATGAGTCTGTTTTTGACATGTATTCTAGATTTCAAGATATAGTTCATTCAATGGTATCATTAAGGAAAAATTTCTCAAAAGAGAATCAAGTTAGAAAAATTCTTAATTCACTCTCTTCAAAATAGGATCAAAAGACATTAGCAGCAAAAGATGCCAATGGTATTGATATTTTTAAAATTGAAGAACTTATTGGTATTTTAATGTCATATGAAGCACAGTTGTAGGGTAGAAAGAAAGTAATGCGACCGGAAGGAAGTCAATTGCATTCAACATAATACTGACGATCAAGATTCAAATGACGATGATAATGATGAGGAGATTGCTCCTATCGCTCGAAATTTCAAAAAAATTATGAAATACAGAAAGATGAACCACTTTCGAAAAACTTAAAACAAAAATTTCGAAAAGGGAAATGTTTTTAAGTATTATGACTGTGGAGAATCTGACCATCTACGAAGAGACCGTCAACACAGAAGAAAGTAAAGAATTTACTAAACACTGATTTATTTAAAAAGAGAAAAAGGGATTTCAACGCAACCTTTCGACCATTATGATACAACATCCAGTAACTACGAACCAAACACTAAAAATATCAACATGTGTTTCACGGCGATGAACAAATAATCAAGTCAAAGAGAGGTAACTATAAAATCGATATTGTTTATATTTCATATTTTATTTTTTCTTTTCAAAAATTATTTAAAATAGGAATAAATATATAATGATAAAAATTATATATAATTAAATGAATATATATCATTATTTTTTTGAACATTGAAATTCTGGCATATATGTCGACCTATGCCACTTAAGTATGTCGACATATCAGACAGAGTTTGAAGAATCTTTTTAAAATTTGAACTTTTGGAAATTCCCTCCCTTTTGCATTCAATTTAAAATTTGAAAAGACACATTTTTAGCCGTCATATATTTATTCAAACTATATATATTCACTCTTTTAACCTTATTTTCAAAACACTTTGTTTCAAAATTCAAACAAATTCTTTACTCTCTTCCTTCCAAAACAAGCTCATAATGTCTTCTTCAAAACAACCCCCTTCATACAAAAACATTAGGCTTACAAAAAAACCAAAAATCTACATTTTAATGATCAACAGTCTATTGAAACATACATTGAGTATGTAACATATGGTAAAGTCTTTATGGAAAGATTTGCTAATTTTAATGAATTTTATTCTTATGGTTTACAAGATCTTGCTTTGAAAAAAGGTATTTTTAGTTTAACCGATTTATCACAAAATAATTTTGATTGTTATTTTGATTTGGTTAAAATGTTTTATGCTAACCTAAATGAAAGTTTTATCATGGAAAAGAAGGTCAAATTTGTAGTATCAAAGACACTATTATTATTTTAGATTATGAAATTCTGGGTCAAATTCTTGATTGTAAAAATAGTGGAAATAACCTCTCCACTTTTGAAATTGATTATAGAAATAGAGAAGTTATGCATGATTTTTTTAAATGATGAAGAGCATGATTTTAAAGGTAAAAATCTTGGGCCAAAAGCAAGATTAATGAGTGTTATTTTACAATAAGGTATTACACCGAGGACGGGGAATTACAACAGCCCTTGTGACAACCCTGGTTTGGAGATTACCTGAAAATATCGAATTATAACGATAATTATAATTGTAAATTGTAAATTAAATTAAAATTGGAGAAATTAAATTGTTTATTTGGAAGAAACAATGCATTTTGGAATTTAAAATGAGAAAATGGAATTCCAAGCTTTATTCTATTTTGTTTAGAGTGGTAATAAATGGAATATGGGCTTCAAATAATGAAAATGGTTTCATTTTAGAGAAAATGCAATAATTATATTAATTTATTGTCCATTTGCTTCTTTTAGTAATTTTTAAAAGAAGTATGTAATTCTTAAAGGTAGTTTATTGAATAAAAGGCGGAAATTGAGTTAAAAATAATTTTTGGCAATAAATAATGTTTTAAAATGGTTTAAAATATTTTTCTAAGTGAGAAAATAAATTTTGTGGAATTTTAGAAGTTAAAAACAATGTTTTATTCATTTATTTATGTAAATGGTGTATTTTTGTTAAATAAAGGATTTTAATAATAATAATGTTTTGAAAATATAAATTAATCTTTTAAATGATAGAAAATGCTTTATTTTGTGTGTATAGAAGTTTTCGTATTTATCTTGTGTGTAAGTTGAGAGAAATACATTTTTAAAATTGTGTATATGTGATATGTGCACATTTATTTGTTAAGTGTTGATTTAAACCTTAAGCCATTTAATTCTTTCAATTACCAAACTCAATTAGTCCAATATCACTTAGCTTGGTTAAGAAAAGAGAAAAAAGGTTGGCTGTACGTTCATTTCTTATTACCTTCTTCCTCTTACAGCCTAAAAGCAAAGTCGGTAAACAAATTTTCTCAAATTCAAAATCAAGCTCAATCTTCAATTAAACTCACCAAAATTCAAGTCTTTTTGCAAGATAAAGATAAATCAAAGGTATATAGCTCCAAAACGTACAATTTCATCACAAGATTCCTTTACATTAAATAGCTTTCTAAAATTTTTACTGCATGTTCTGTAGTTGCACTCTACAGGTGTTAGAGGCTTGTAATCTCAAGCAAAGCTTCCTCTTTTCATCAAAAATCCAAGCTTTTGCAAAAAATCAGCAAGGTGATTTGTATAGGCTCACAATCTAGCAAAAACCAAAGTGCCAAAGCTTGAAACTGTGAAAATATTAGCTTCTATTCATTATTTCCTGCAGTTGAATTTTCTGTTTATATTCAGTTTCTATTGCATCTTTGAACCCTTATATTTTGTGATTCCGGTAATGAAATGCTGCTGGATTTCTTGCATTTAGTAGCTTGACTGTTGAACTTCGTCTCTATAAAAAATTTTTGAAAATTATGGCCTTTGTTATGTCAAAATATTACTGGAAAATCAGTACGAGGCAAAAAATACCCTGGAAATAATATTCGTAGCCTGGGTCGACATGGAGGTCGACCTAGCACCATCCAGATCGACCTAACAGTCGAACAAGCGGTCGAACAGGTGGTTGACCTGGCTTCTGGTCTGGATCGACCCCCTTGTCGTCCCAAGTGCGCATGTTGTGTCCTTGTGTTCTATATCTTTTGTATATTATTTCGTGATTTTTGCCTTGGAATTACGACCGTTTTGTCACTCATTTGGATGCAAATTTCTAGATGATTTTGATGATGATTACAAGCCATGATGTCTATCAATAGACTTGCCATATTTTGGAGATATGAAAATTCTAATTTTACATTATTTGAATTTTATTTGAATCTAATTTCGAGTATCGGTTTGAGTGATTTCTTTGTTTTTATTCGTTTTGGAGCACGGTTTTCTCCAAATCTTTTTGAAATAATTTTTAAAATCAGTGGACATTTCAAAATAATTATTACATAATATTTCAAAGCATTTTTAAGTGTAAAATCTATTTATTCTTTATAATAAGAGAAACGTTCAAATATGGTTTTCAAATTGATTTCGGAAATTGTTTTTCAAAGCTTGTTTTCCTAAGTAAATTATTATATATACAAATTACACTTTTTTGCACTATTCGAGCGAATGAGAAGGAGAATTAAACGATTTGATAAAACTCGTGGTATGGGACATGTGCGTTCATCTTATAGATTAATTCCTAACTTATCCATTTGATAGTTTTGACCTACGGGTTGAGTTTAATGAAATTTACTAGTGGTTAGTAAATCATTTAGTGCGAACATGTGGTATAGAGCACACGTTAACACTATTCAGGTTCCTGTTTGAGATTTGTGACACATTTGCCATTGCGGCCTATACTGGACCTTCAAGTCATCGCCATTGTGGCTTTTTCCTTTGACGTATTGGTCTTCGAGATGTTTGCCATTGCGGCATTTGCCATTGCAGCGTATTTGACTTCGAGACGTTTGCCATTGCAGCGTTTGCCATTGTAGCTTATTTGCCATTGCGGCGTATTTGTCATTGCGACATTTTGCCTTTGGGCAAGATACCTATTTGAGATAATAGTGCTCAAAGGCTTCGGCCATATGCACATACTAAACTTTTGAGATGATTTCTTTAACTATTTTCCCTAGTATATCGCCCCTTTTCAGAATTGGTCCTTTGAACCATTTGAAATATATTTGTGGCGATTACCTTTCAGGAATTTGAACTCTTAGTAGTTCTATTTTTGATATTTGAATTGCCTACACTGGCGTTATTAAGATTTGCCATTTGGTGACATTATATGAGATTTGCCTTTTGGCATTTACTTGAAATTTTATTCTCCTCTTTGGAGATATATTTGCCTTATGGCGTGTTTGAGATGGGATCTCTTTGTACATGTTTTGGGTTTATTAAGATGGTGGGTTTATGTTTTCCACTAAACCATATTTGATGTTTTATGAAATGCCGATGACATGAGGCTCGCTACTTTTAGCGTTTTATGGGTTATTCTATCTCATTGAGATTATATGTTGTGTAGTGATACCACTCATCACATGAAGTAACCATACATACCATACTTATGCTCATCCTTAGTATTGTTTCTTCTTGCTTTAGAAGAACATCACTCTATCATATGCTTATGTTATCATTTGTTCTCTTAAACTGATTTATTTAGCTGGACAGACCCATGCACTTATACTTGGGTCAGACTGAGGTGTTTCAGGTTAGGTACATTTGGTCTTAGCCCATTCTGCTTCTGCATTCTGTTATAGCTTTTTGTGTAGTCCTTTTGGTTTGCTACTCTGATATGTATATTCTTTTGACTCACTTGTATATAATGGTTGCTATACCACTTGACATGTATCATTTTGTATACTCTATATATATATATGTGTGTGTGTGTGTGTGTGTGTGTGTGTGTATTTGTGTGTGTGTGTGTCTGTGATGATCTACTGTTTAGTGATGTGTTATGCATTTGAGTTGTATTTTGTTCTGATAGACCCTATAGCCACGTATGGCTTTGTATTACGTATTTATCGAATATGTCGATCCACTTGAGATATATATATATATATATATATATATATATATATAGCATTGTCGATGTATTCAATAGATATTTAAGACAAGGCTATAGATGGTCGCTCCTAACCAGCCCTATTCTCCGCATTTGCAGACAGCATTACCTAATAATACTCTTTGTCAATGTGGGACTTGGGGTGGGATGTCACAGCCCTACTCATTAAGTTGTTAAAACTCCTTTTTCTTTTTCAGAAAAATGATATAAATTAGACTTTAGTGATTTTGGATGAATTTTTTCAACAGAAAATTTTTGGACATGAAAACACACTTTATCATGGTGTATCTTACTAGAATTTTCAACTACTTGGATCTTAACCTAAGACGTGAAAACATTTTGCCTCATAAAGTTTTTGATCAAACAAACCTCTCATATGCACAGTCCTCTTGAATTTGAAGCCTATGAGCCCCTTACTGAAAAGGAAGAAAAATTGGCAAGAGGAGAAGAGCAAGAGATTCTCCAAGAAGAAGAAAGTAATGATATGGAAATAGAACAGGAGGAAGAAAAGAAGAAGAGGAGGAAATGGATACATCTCTTGAAAGTTATGACAAACGTCTTGTTATTCAAATAAAGTGATCCTTAGGAATCAAGAGAAGCTTTTTAATAATCAAAAGAAGCTTAAGAATTCTTTTAGTAAAATTCACTAGCCTCTCAAACAAAGTTGGCAAATACTTTGGAAAGATAATGAGAAAGCTTAGTGGAAATTCTTCTTCTTCTTTTACTTCTTCATAATTCTAGATCTACTTAGCTACCTTATATTTTCTAATCTATTTGTGTCATTTTCTTTTATTTTTCATTATATTAATGTACCTCTCTATTTTATTAATGAAATTTACTTAGAGACTTTATTTAGTTGTCAATCATGTTCTTTTGTTATCTGGAATCATAGACTAAATAATATAAAATATAAACAAAATATACAACAAAAACAAAAACATGCAATTTACTGCATGTATGTCGGCATACCCTATGTACATATGTCGAAAATTTACGGTATGTCTAAATTTTAAATTTCAAAAGGAATAGTTATTTTAATTGGATGGATTTGTTTTTATTCTATCTCTTACTACAAAACATATTTCTTCTATGCAAAATTCAAAAATCAACTAATCCTTTTAATTTATTCTTTACTACACATCTCTTTTCCTAAAACTGAATTCAAATATCAAATTTTCACAATAAAAACTAAGTGACGATCTAGAAGAAACTTTATAATCATTCAAGAATGCTCTTTGCTTCATTCTTCACAATCAACAACACTTGAAGTTAAGTCAAATGCAAATGATCAAAGAACAAGAAAAACTTTTCGATTCTCTTTGATTTTGTTAGCACCAAAATTGGTCACTAACACCCAAATCCAGATGAAAGAACCAAAATCATGGTCACAATCAGAGATAGTTGTATGTAGAGGATATTAATATGAAGAACAATAAAAATTAAAAAGAAAGTATTAATAACACAGGACTTATAGTGGTTCGGCTAACTCCGGCCTACGTCCACTCTAGAAATTTCCTTTTTATTGCTGTACTAATCGATTACAGTAACAAAACGGTAGACTAGCCTTAGCCTTAGAAAATAGAAAGCCGGGGAGCCAAAAAGAAGATCCCCTCGTCTAGAGACCAACATGCTATATTTATAGGCAAATCCCGAGTTACTGAGCTTCCTGAGTAGTCCGGGCCCATCAAGGACATAGCCGAGTCATACCTTTCATCCCGACCGATCCATGCCAACCGGCTTATGCCGACCCACTCCATACCCTAGTATGCCGATCCAGATACAAGCTTCCATCCTTCACCGAGCGGCATCTACCGACCCACCAATGCCGATCCATATCCCCCAGGCACAACTCGAAGCAGTTCTATCCAAGGCTCATAGTATGCTTGCCTGCAACTCGAAGCAACCAAGTGCCGAACCTCCTTCCTTGAAACAACGACCTACCCACTACGGTCGAATCACTCAAATGTCGAACTATACGTGCCGAACCATCCTGGTCGACCCACCTTGACCAAACCATATCTTCCTGGACTGAGCCACACTACCACACCGGTCCATACCTTCTAGACTGAGCGACCCATCCTGACCGAGCCATGCCTCCTCTCCATTCCTCGACCGATCCATGCCTCCAAGGCTGAGCCACATCACCAAGGCCGAACGACCCCACCAAGCTAAGCCACATCACCAAGGCCAAACCATATGCACGATCGAGCCACTTATGCCAAGCCACCTTTGAGCGTCGAACCTCATGCACGACCGAGCCACCTCCAAGCGCTGAACCACCAAAAATGACACAAAGAAACCATCTGCGAGACTCATAGCTCGACCAACTGCGACTTGAAGCAAATCTAGGACAACTCGGGACATGTCGTAACCTAAGCTTCAAGTATCTAATAACCTTCGTTCATCGACCACGTCGGATCCCAGATATTTATCCATATTTGTTCATGATTAATCATCCATTAATTCAGTCGATTAAATTCATCATAAACTAGCTTCGACAAATGAGAAGTCGATTATGTTAAATCTGCCTGTCGAAGCCCTTGCTAAAAGGCGGGTTAACGTTTTTGCCCTCCAAAACATACCTTATTATTGGAAGGTGTGTTTTGAATAGTCTTAAATCCGATATCGAAAGACCATGTTACATTTGTTATCAAACAATTCCATCCGACTCTGACAGTTTATTCCAAGACTGTTCCAAGTCGTTATCCAATTCTGAATTCATCCCTTGGAAGTCAGTAATCGAACCTTACGATCTCTCCAGACAGTTGACGGACTCTCCGGACCCTTGCTGAGCTCGATCCAAACCTAACGATTGAATAGGCAGATCATGTCGCTCTCCGGCGAAGCAACCTATCCCTCGCACTCTGGTTCAGCGCCCCTGAACATTGAGTGATGCCCTGATTCTCATGGACCGTTATCAGCCTTTCCGGGCTCTTACTGGATCCCATCCTGTCATTCTTCGATGAAGGAGAAATAATGAGTCGATCTTGTCGCTTCCGGCGAAGCAACGTCACTTCAACACTTTAGTTCAGTGTCCCTGAACATTAAGCGATGTCATGGCCTAAGTCCTAGACCGATTGTTGCCTCTCCGGGCTCTTGTTGGATCCCATCCAGTCACTCTTCGGTGAATAGGAAACAACGACGACTAATATGAGCATCGCAATCATCGCAATCACTGGATGACGAGTCGTGACCCCATTCTAGGGTCGTTCCTGTTTGATCCAAGCGGTAGCTGCTCGTGTACTACTGCTCTTATCCGATTCCTTATGTAATGGGGCAACCTGCCACTTTTAACATGTTCCTCCACCACATCCTTCAGGTTGCGGCATTCATCCGTGGAGTGTCCTTCCAGCTTATGGAATAGGCAGTACTTCCTGCTCCTGCGTTCCCGTTCAGTGGGATCCTTCCTGGGTGGTTTTCGATAAGGGAGCTGACCCCGAGTGTCCAAGTAAATCCGTTCCAAATTATCTGTCAAATCCGCGTACGTCGTGAATTTGGGTTCTCGACCTCTCCTCTGTTTGTTTGAAACACCAGGTCCATCGTCCAACTTATGCTTTCCTTTATCCAGTCTTCATCCTCCATCAGATGTTCCTTCGCCTTGCACAGCGTTTTTCTCTTGCCTTTCGACACATGAATCCTCTAACCGAATGAATCTTTCCGCCTCATGATAGAAATCTCCAAGATCTTGTAGTGGATCCCATGCTAATGAATCCTTGAGTTCTGTGCCTTTCGCAATCCCTGCTACCGTCACCATCAAAATCATGGATGGATCCGGGCAATCTACCGAGGCCACGACCACATTAAATCGCATTAGAAAGCTCTCACAGACTCTCCTATCCTCTGCTTCATCGATGCCAGCATCATCACATTCTTGGGTCACGTCATGTGGACCCTGAACCGTCTCATGAAGCATTCCACTAACTCACCCCATGTCCTGATTGCTCCATTCTCCAGCTTCCTGAACCAAAGCGCAGCCAAATCCATCAAGTATAAAGGGAAACACCTGCCATCACCTCCTCAGATGCCTCCAGCACTTGCATATGTCTGATGTATCTGATTACATGCATAGTTAGATCTGATTTTCCATCGTAGGCCTCCAGTGTTCGCAGTTTGAATTCTGAAGGGTTCCTTACATTCATGATTTCTAGAGTGAACGGACTTCGACTGACCTCTTCCAAGCCTCTGCTCGGTAATCCTCCTCTCATAATCCTTCTTATTAATCCACCCATCCGTTTGTCTCCTTCTGGGGGTAGTCCCTTGTTTGCATCTCTACCTTTCCCCTCATGTCCTAAGAGGTACTCTGGGTAGTAATTGGCCATTTACATTCACGTTAGTCCCTGATCGCTGAGCTTCATTCACCGCTCTCCCAGTAACCAATCTTGGAGGTCTGTCGCCAGGCCTTTGCTGATTTCTTCCTATCTCTCCCGTCTTGTTCTGGTTTTGACCTCCAGAAACTTCTACAGCTTCGGTTTCTTGTTCTGCATTGCCAGCAGCCGCGGTTGGTCCATTCCCTTGACTTTGTGCTCTAACTTGTCCAACCTGTCAAAATAGGTTATGTAGCATGTCCTCCTGCCTTTTCAGCATCGTCTCCATCTCGTCACTAGCGATATAGATTGAGGCCTGATTAGCTTCAAAGGAAGTCTCTTGACTTCCTTCATGTTGACTTCCTTCCATCCTCTATCTCCTGGTCGATTGCTTTGCCATAATCTCCAGAATCCAATTTCCTAGGCCTTTAAATCCAAACTCCAAGCTTCAGAATCCCTAAGTGCTAGCTTTCTTGGTGAAAGCCCGAAATGTTAGCGCCAAAATTTTTCACTATCACCCAAATCCAGATGAAAGCACCAAAATCACGGTCACAATCATAGATAGAATATACACGGAGGATATTAATATGAAGAACAATAAAAATTAAAAGGAAAGCAGTAATAATACAGGATTTAAAGTGGTTTGGTTAACTCCGGCCTACGTCCATTCCAGAAATTTTCTTTTTATTACTGTAATAATCGATTACAGTTACAAAAAGATAGAGTATCCTTAGCCTTAGAAAATAGAAAGCCGGAGATCCAAAAAGAAGATCCCCTCGTCTAGAGACCCACATGCTACTTATAGGCAAATCCCGAGTTACTGGGCTTCCTAAATAGTCCGGGCCCATCAAAGACATAGCCGAGCCATACCTTTCATCCCGACCGATCCATGCCGACAGGCCTATGCCAACCCACTCCATACTCTAGTATGCCAACCTAGATACAAGCTTTCATCCTTCACCGAGCGGCATCTACCGTCCCACCAATCCTGATCCACATCCCCTGGGCACGACTCGAAGCAATTCTATCTAAGGCTTGGAGTACACTTGCCTGCGACTCAAAGCAACCAAGTGTCGAACCTCCTTCCTTAAAACACCGACCTCCTGCTATGCCTACCTACCCACTACGGTCGAACCACTCAAATGTCGAACCATATATGCTACCATCCTGGCCGACCCACCTTGACCAAACCACATCTTCCTGTACCGAGCCACACTACCAAACCGGTCCATACCTACCAGACCGAGCGACCCATCTTGATCGAGCCATGCCTCCTCTCCATTCCTCGACCGATCCATGCCTCCAAGGCTAAGCCACATCACCAAGGTCGGACGACCCCGCCAAGCCGAACTACATCACCAAGGCTGTACCACATGCATGGCAGAGCCACTTATGCCGAGCCACCTTCGAGTGTCGAAACTCCTGCATGGCCAATCCACCTCCAAGCGTCGAACCACCAAAAATGACTTGAAGATACCATCTACGAGACTCGAAGCTCGACCAACTATGACTCGAAGCAAATCTAGGACAACTTGGGACATGTCGAAACCTAAGCTTCAAGTATCCAATAACCTTCGTCCATCGACCACGCGGAATCCCGGCTATTCGACCTATTTGTTATTCATGGTTGATCATCCATCGATCCAGTCGATTAAATTCGTCATAAATAGCTTGGACAAACGAGAAGTCGATTAAGTTAAATCCGCATGTCCATGGTCTTGCTAAAGGTGAGTTAACAGATGTTTGATTTCCTTTTTCACTAAAACGTTCAAGGTACTGCCATAAAACTACGAAACTCTAAAGCGAAAGTTGAACATGAAGATTGGGAAGTTATCAACACTACTCCAATCTTTAGATCCGAAGTATGGGCCGAAGTTCTCAAGAAAATCTGGTTTTAATACGTATTTAAAATATATATTTATTATTTGTACATTTTAGTCTGTATAATTAACAACTACTTTTATGTAATTATATGTATAAGTGTAAAAACTATGATGTAAGGTTTAAATAAATGTATATATAAAGTTATTTCTCAAAAATATTATTTCGCAACTAATATCGATTTTGATTGCATGCACAACATTATCACATTTCATAATATTTAATATGTCACATTTAAAGGGTGTTTATTTTTTTTACCCGTGTTTGTTGATGACAAAGGGAGAGAAAAATATAAAATATAATATATGCATATACTTAGGAAAAGGTATTCAAAATAGGGGGAATAAACTAATTTAGAAGGAGTTACATTATATTTTATAATAAAAATATTTACATGGCTGTCATCATCAAAAAGGGAAAGGTTGTTAATACCGTAGATATTGATTTTGATAATAACAACCATATAAATATAGGTACTAATGTTTTCCCAGGTTGGATAGAATATTTAAAAAATATTACATAGGTACAGGATAATCGAGTTTGATGACTAATCGGTAGAAAGACTAGAGATCAAGATTCAGAGATGATCTAAACAATTGAGAGCTCATGAATTTAAAGGAAAGGCATAAAGAGTTCCAAACCATAGATAATAGTTAATAGACATTAGATAAATTTGTTAAAGTCCATGAATAGTAACGTCCTTTTCTTTGAACACTCTTTCATCAAACTATTTATTTTATTTTCAAAATATATTTCTATAAATATTTTATAAAAGTTTTATATATTAAAGTAATTAGAAACTATTTTTCTAAAATGATTTTATAAAATATCAGAATTTTTCCACTTTAAAAGTGTTGTTGTCTTTTGCAAAATAGAAGAATTTGTCGAAAAATCCCACATGAGTTGTTGACAAATGTACTATTGAAAAGTTTATCTTTTAATTTTGAAAAGTTATGATTTTTGGCTTTGTCTCTTTGCAACGGACATGTCCCTTCAAACACTATATAAAGGGTGCTGAAAAATGAATTTTTTTAACAATATTCTCCCCATACCGTTTAGTATAAATTCTCATTATATGTTTCTCAAAATCGACTTTCTATACTCTTCAAATCCACTCAAATTCAATCTCTACTTCGCTGCATTCATTCCCTGTAATCTCCTAGCTATTTTGCAAGTATTCTTTCATCAATTCAAAGGTCAAAGTGATATAAATGGGCTATAGGATATTTTCTATCCAAGTTACAATTATTTGTATTTGGAATCAATAACTTTTTTCTACTATTCTAGATGGGTATCTTATTGTCCGTTCAAATCAAATATTGTGCTTGTTGCCTGTTCATATCAAGTAGGTGCACTTATTGCCTTGTTAAATCAAGAGAGTGTACCCAATGCTTAAATTTTTAGAAGGGTGTACCTTATTGCCTTAAAATCAAGATTGTACTCTGGTTTTCTTGCTACCTAATTAAAATAGGCATTTGAAAAGAAATCTATACAGATAATGTACATGATTAGATGTAGGATTGGTTAATCTGAACCAGTGTAAAACTCCTAGTGTCATCTTTCTTATTTTTACATTATTTTTATTGCATTTATATATAACTATGACTTCCTGTTAATATATATATATATATATATATATATATATATATATATATATATATATATATATGTGTGTGTGTGTGTGTGTGTGTGTGTGTGTGTTGATTATCTATGTCTTGATTTAAACCTTAAAGCTACTTAGAAAAGTTAAATATATCTAATAAAACATTATTCATCCCCCCTTTAGTATTAGAGTATCCCTAAGATCCGTTTACACTAGTATAGTTTATACTACACCATTTTCCACACAACTAAATTCGGGCAAAAAGGGCAGGTACAAATAAAACTAAAATTTGAAAGATGGGAATCTTGTATGGAGGAAAATAGATTAACGAGATTAGGAAAGTGGGATTTCAAATTAAGCTAAAATCATTAATATATATACACTTATAACCCATCATTCCCTTTATATACCTCATTTTCATTTAAAAAAAACAAAACTAAAGCCCTCAACCTAGGTTCCATTTTCTGGGGATGAAAGAGGAAATCAAAACCAAAGGCAAAGACATTCATTTATAAAGGAAAACAAAACGATATCAACTAGGCTTTTCTAATTTAGCTGAGTAAAAATTTCTCTAAAATCTATCCAAACCCATTTAAGTTCATATTTAATGTTGTTTAGATGTTATGAAAGTTGTTAAACATGTTTTAATGATTATAAATGATTTTGTGTGCATTTAATAATTTAAAAGGATAGAATTTGATCATATTTTAAGGTTGAGAATGAGATAATATTCTCTAAATTTCATGAAATTTTGACATGATGTTTTGATCTTAAAACAAAATTTTATTAATTTCATAAATTTTGGATAAATCAATAATTAATTATGAATTTTCTAAGTGAAAAATGGTTAAATTTTAGATATGCATTAATATTTCAAAATACTAAAACTAAATATTTTATGTTGAAATCTTTACTAGAGGTAAAAGAAGACGTTTTAGAATTTTGGAGGATTTTTGGAAATTTTCTTATTCATTTTCGAATTGTTATGAATTAGTTAGTAAAGAAACTATGACCTTAACTAATAAAATATAATCAAGGAAAATATGAGTTAAATGGTCTATAATTTCAAATTGGTTAGAGAATACTTGTGTAAAATGAAAACAATAATGAGTAGATGTCATGTATATAGGTTAATTTAGAAGATACCAACTTATTAAGGGAAGAAGAATAGCCAATGGAAGGAGAAGATCAAACTTGATTTCTAGTTTGATGTGTGGTGATGTGGAGATATGTAAATAAGAGATTATAATTGTGCATTTACTGATTATTACAAAAGAATATTTGGTAAATGCAAGGAGAAAATAATAGGAGTTGACTGGAAGACTTTATATCCATCTAATATAGATTTGTCTTGCCTTGATGTAAAGTTTACTGAAACTGTAATTTGGAATGCTCTGAATGAGATGCCAAATGATAAAGCCTCTGGACCCGATGGATTTCCAAAAAAATTCTTTAAGAAATATTGGAGTTAGTTAAAAGGAGATATAATAAGGTTGTTTGATGGCTTAGAGGCTTGGACTTTGAACTTAGAAAAGATAAGCTATGCTAATATGGCATTGACCCCGATTAAAGATGGAATGTATCTTTGGCGGATTTTAGCCCGATTAGTTTATTAAATAGTACTTATAAATTGATATCTAAAATACTAGCTAATAGACTAAAGGAAATGGTTTTTTTGATTAATGGGGGCACAAACCACCTTTATAAAAGTAAGGTCAATTATGGATGGTGTTGCATTAGTTCAGGAGGTTGTTTCTTTTTGCTATTAAAATGTTAGTCCTTATACTCTTATAAATTTGGACTTTGCAAAGGCATTTGATACTGTTGACTGGCGTTTTACAATTGATTTGCTTAGAGCAAGGGATTTTAGTGAAAAATGAATTATATGGATATCAAGCATTCTTTTATCAAGTAGAGCTAATATTTTTTTCAACGGGATAGCTGACAAATTTATTAGTTCAAAGAAAGGGCTGAGACAAGTGGATCCAATCTCACCACTTCTTTTCAATCTTATTACTGATGTATTCATGTAGATTCTGAAAGTTAGTAGCAACAATGGATTCCTTAAAAGTTTGGAAGTGAACATTATGTGGGGAATAAATTCCTTATAGTATGTTGATGACACTATAATTTTTAATGACTCAAATTGTAATTATATTGCTGCTTTGAAATTTATTTTATATGCCTTTCAAAGCTTATCAAACTTGCAAAATTAACTTTCATAAGACTTTAGTTTTATTAATTAGAGTTGAGGATAATATTGCTAAACTGAATGTTGATATGCTTAACTGTAAAGTAGGTAAATTTCCATTGAATTATCTTGGTTTTGTATTAGACCTGGGAAACTACGAAGAGAAGATTGGTCTTTATTGATCTAACAAAATTGATAACAAGCTCGCTAAATGGAAAGGATGTTCTCAATCTAAAGATGGTAGATTATTTTTGGTTAATTCTATGCTTACTGCAGTTCCATTATACTAGTTGCTTTTTTATAAATGTCCTATTTGGGTTATAAAGAAAGTCGATGCTATTAGAAGGAATTTTTTTGGTTTGGTAAGAAGCACACTAATGCTTTGAGCTGTTTGATTGCCTGGGATGAGCTGTGCAAGTCGATTGATCAAGGCAGTTTCGGCATATTAAATTTAATGCAAATGAATTCTTCATTATCGTGCAAGTTGTTACCCAAAATTTTGGATAAACATAAACTTCTCGGAGAAGCTCCCAAAGTTGGTCTTCTATCGGATCCTCGCTTAGCATGTTGGTTGCTCCCGACAGTGGGCGACCGGTCCATCATCTTCAGTGGCCAACTACGCCTACTCCATATTTGGAGATACCACAGATAGAAGCTCGGCCTTGAGGTGACCGCCTTTCTCAACAAGGCATCGAGCGCCCCAACATTTTAAAGATACCCTGAAGCCGTTCAACCAATCTCTCCTAGAAGCATAAGCCCAAGGTTGCACTCCCAGACTTTTCTTGGCATCCTTTCCTTTAGCAGCCAGAGCCATCACCGACCTCATAGACACCCCCTGAGCCGGTCTTTCATCCCAATCCATGCCCTAAGTACCACACCTTCAGTGCAATTCCATTCCTTAACTGCCTTCCTCCCCCTCTAAGTCCCGGGTCCACCCTGGGCATGATCGAAGTATCAGAAGTAGCTCCGCTCTCACATGACCATCCGTCGATTACGCTCTCTACACGGCGGCAACGGGCCCTACATGTTCGCCATCCACAAGACACTCAGGTCGTTCAGAGCTGACACCAAACTCTCTATCTTGGTAGCCCAACTACTTCTATATTGGGATCCTTCTGACCTTGCTGGACCGACTGCTGTATGTCCTTAGCAATCCTAAACCTATCAGTTAGGACCGCCCACTTAACACGAGACAGCTTACCACAATGTACCCTAACCATTCCCAGTCCAAATGCTCCAAAATGCACGCCATCAGAGAAAAGTACTATTCCTCTGCCAATAGTACTCCATATGCAACCCTTTCCTCTCCCTAGTTTTCTAATTTCCAATCAGAATGCCTACATCCCTACCTACCAAAGCCTACCGCCTTTCTTAGGTTTGCCACAGACCTTTCTTTCCAACTGGTAAGCAATCCAAGCCATGGGCTCAAATCTACTTCCAACTGGCTCCCATCTTATCTCACCTCCAATCCATGGCCCAGAGCCTCTCCTGCACTATTGTTCTACAATCTTGACCATCCATTCACACCCCATTCTCTATATATACTAGTTGCCATACCGTATAGTAAAGGGACAAGAAAGAGACAAGAAAACTTAAGGGATGGAGAGAACGATCTCACCAACCCATCTCCTTCACCAACTCTCTCCTCCTCTAAATCCTCTCTAATGGTGGCTTCGCCCTACTTCCATTAAGGAGAGCCTCCACTGAGCTCTACCACTCAACCCACCGTGCTCCACCCACCAAGCCCTACAACCATCATCACCTCAAAAAGTAAGCTTATCACTCCAGCTAGCGACACCTCCTTCTAGCGCCTAACTTTCAACCACTATCGGTAACCCCTCCTTCAAGTGCTCTTCTGTCTCCCAGACTCCTCCTCAACGGATGGCCCTCCCAATGGGTCTTCCCTCAGGTCTCCTCCTCATGAGACACTTGGACTAGGATATTATAATCTTGTAATATTTAGTCGAGTCTCCTTTATTATTCTCTTGTAAAAGTATGTAAAATGTAAGAGGTCGATATAGTAAAGGAACATTACAGTGGATGTAGGCTACACTAGGCCAAACCACTATGTATCGTTGTGCATTTACTTTCTATACTTAGTTCTCCCTAGGATCATCCTACTCATGCCATAGGCAAGTCTCCCTGTCCTCTCTAGCCCGACATACTCCCTACCATAGGAAAGCGCCTCCATTCAACCCTACCTATCTCAATCCACATTTCCTCCAAGCAACAGCCCAATAACAAAGGGCCCATCCGGTCGCCCTTCGCCTAGGGGAGGTCAGCCTGCAACCAACCATGTGGCTCAAATATGTTCTCGCCCTTCACAAATGGCGAGCCTTCCCTATGGGGTTGACTCGTCCAAAAATTAAGCCTAGCATTGGCGTGGTGGTTTCATCGTCAGCGCGATCGCATTTCGGGGTTCGGCCGAATTTTTTATACTCATAACAGAAAATCGGTTCAACATTTTGGCACCCACCTTGGGACACGATCCCATGACCATAAGGTTGAAATCCTTACAGTATCAACCTCATCCTGCATTAGCCGACATCCTAACTCTAGTTGCAAAAGTCTCTTGGTCCTCTTCCTTCCTCCAACCAAGAAAAAGGATGACCGGCCAGAAGAGAGAGAAATTCAGATTCCAGTTTTACAGTTCCATGTTCTCCTAAGAGAAGTAGTCATAGTCTCCTGTTACCCTGAGATGTGGTCCCTTCTGCATCCTTCAGCCCTCCTGCATCCTCACAGTGCAATCCACGGACCTCCAGGTACTGCGCTAGTCGGTAGAGCCCCCCTCCCCCCGCTCTCTTTTCTTCTCCCTTGCAGTATCGATGGGCAACCCGAGGGTGGTACCTCTTGACTAGAAGGATGGGACATGGAGTCCGAAGCTAAGGAGCATCTTTCCTGCACCACCACTAGCAGCCTCGAATTCTAACCCTTGGCCTTCTCTCGTGAACATTGGTAGCGGTTTCGAGCATCACTACAATAAAATCTATTATTAATTGCAGCAAAAGACAGCCGCGTACTACTAGCTGCTATCATTTTATTCAACCGCTTACTACTATCGCATCCTATGGCGTTTTCATTTGGACTATAGTCAAAGATATTTAGTGGTCTTAATTTTCATGGTCCCACTTTCTTCGTTTCTTAATTTCTTTTTCTTCCCCCTTTACTCTATCCCGTAACACAGCAGGCAAAAAGATTTTCCCTTTTCTTACCTAAAATCTGTTTCTTCTTCCTCAAATCCTGGTATCTCCAAATAAAACACTATTTTTTTCTCTACGCTCCTCATAGTCCGATCTGCATGAGCTTCGTTAATTTATTTGCGCACTAAAATTTCTTCAAAAATGCAATCATTGAATCTACTGAATGGATTTTTTGGCTGCGATTTGACATGTGATTAACTGCTCTTGTTTAGTGGGAGATTACTCATAATTATTTAGGTACTTATCTCTTCTCATCCTAATTCCTAGGGCAATGGTATGTTAAGTTAATTTTATGTTGTTTGGTATATCGTAATTATGTGAAACAAATGATCAATTATTCGGTAGTAGCATAAGCACTAAGGAGACAAATGAAAGTTTTAGTCTTTGGTACCACACCATATGTCTTCGTTTCTTCCAAAATTAATTTATATTTATTTTCAAAAGGAGTTAATAAATGCATTGTTAAATTGCATATCTACAATAAGAGGGTGATTTATAGTAACAACTGACAGAAGAGCAATAATATAGTCATTTCATATAAGAAATATTGATGCAAGTTGGCAAAATAAAACGTTAGGACCACAAGACATATGAATAACGTATCTTCTAAGTTATGCTTTCTGAATTTTGAAGAACCAAAAAATTTAATTTAACATTCACTCAACAATTAATTGTCCTGCACTCATTTAGCGTTAGCAAGATGGTATGTTTTTTTTCTTTTGGTGCAATTCATTTATACTAATACAATTTTTTTAATACACATGTTATACCAAGGCAGGTTGATATATATTTTTATTGTTTTCTAGTTTTAATTTTTATTCAATAAAGGTTTCACTTCATAGACTAGCAGTATTGCCATAAACGTCAACAAATTGGGTAAGGTGTGAAACTAAAATGGTATGTTGTTTGGCATATCCTAATTATGTTAAGGCAATGGTATATTACTTTCTAGGATTGAGCCTTTTCATAATTATGTGAAACTAAGATGACTAAATATGTAAAGTGTGCTAACACCATCCATCTGCCTAGATGCAACATAAAACCTTTATTCATTTTTTATTCTTGGAAGTGGACTGGCCTTCACCTCATGTAAATATGTTTGCAATAAACTAATTAAGTATACTTAAATTCTAATATATATATCGACTTTTATTTTATATATATATAAATGCAATTATAGGCTAAAGTTTATTATTAAATTAGTAAAGCAAACTTAGATGTATTAGTTAATCAAGAAATTAATTTTTGTTAACAGCCATCTTTGTATATCAAAAGAAAGATATAAATTTTCTAATGCTATTAAAGAATTATAAATTGTTTAATTTTATAATAAACGGCGAATTAATTATTTACTGTAAAGAGAATAATATAATTATGCTTTATTTATTATACAGGTAATGTTGAAGTGCAAATATGTATTGTACAGGTAATGTTCCTACTATAAATGTATGATATAAACGAGTAGTTTAATTACTGGCACAAAATAGTAATTGAGTCATTTTTTAATAGTTTATACAGGTTATGTTCCTACTATATGTGTAGATGATAATATTGTGCTTTACAACCACGTGTTTACTTCTTGTTAAAGATATTAAATGATTTACCAGACCGCTAACTAATATGAGCTTCATTTAAGCTAATTTTAGAAATATGTATATTAAGTTTTGGATTTTTGATCTGTTAGTTTACTAAATTTTCATAATTTGGTTTCTATATAATTGAATGTATTTTAAATCCTAAATTTTCTTCTATTTTTGGAATATATTCGTAAATTATTAAAATTAACATATATGTATCTCTCATGCCGGTTATGTTCCCATTCTAATAAAATCTTTTAATATATTTATATATTGACATCTACGTCCAATGCAATTGATAAAATGTCCATTCCTGATTTGTTCGTGTAAGTAATTAGCTAGATCGATTGTAAGAATAAGTAGCTAAAAAACTTAATGTCGGTCTATCCACAAACTTGCATTAGAAGGCAAAATCGAACTTCCTGTTCAAATAGAGAACTGGGACCTGATTATTCAGAAAGCGAGTCGTTGAAAAGTTGGATAGACATAATATATCTATCATATACAGAAGCCGAAACTTAAATATTTCACTTTATTTAATGAATACTACAACAGCAACAATAATTAATCACCATAATAAGAAGATTGAATACTTCAACAGCAACAACAATAATCAATACCCTTTTGTTCATCTTATTTTTTGATTTTATTTCCATTATTATATGCGTTGATTCAAATTATATGAATGATTCAAATTTTCATGATGCAAAGATCTATATGCTGGTAGTTAAGTTCTAAATAGTATAAATGTAGAGAAACATATGTATCCATTCTTTATTTATGTAGAAAACATTTGTCAACCAAGATACTGCTAGCATGCAATTATAATGTCGACCAATTTGTTTTTTAGTAGTTTGATTTTCAGTCTATTTGGATTATAATATTTTCACGCAATCTTTAACCTAAACAAAAATTTGGCGGTGATGACTTTAAATTTTAATTAGATGCTTGAAGACTTTAAAATTCAGGATAAGTATGCTTGATGACTTTAAATTTTAATCTCCACTCTTTTATGTGGTTTCTAAGTATATAGATGAGTATTAAATTATCATGTTTTTTTTAGAAATTTTCTTGTTGCAATATTGTATATATGGTGATGGAAAAAGATTGGGTGCATTTACACAGTAAGAGTATAATTTTAGCTTAAAATTTAATGTGGAAATTATAATAATGATTTTCTTTGTCGTTTATTTTTTTTACCATAGAACTAGTAGGGAGTATGAGTAAGGAGCAAGGAATTTTATGCATGCAACAAAGAGAAGTTTAGGAAATATGGAAAAAAAATTGTGTCCTTGCTTAGGTTGTCAAAATCTTACTCGTCACCACGATGACATTATTGTTGAGCATCTGATTATAAGAGGAATGAAATCTTTATACAAGTGCGGTAAGTGGTATAGTCATGGTAAGCAAGTGAATGTAGCTAAAAAAAGTGAAGTTCGATGACACATACATATTACTTCAAGCAATTCACTTTGAAGATGAAGAGTTTGTCAACCATACTTTTTTCTCCGATGATAAAAATAGTGAAGATGCACAAAAGCGAATGGATGATTTCCATAAAAATTTGGAAGATGCAGAAACTCCATTATACCCTGACTGCGTAGATCAAACAAAATTATGTGCCATCAATGTATTGTATAATCTTAAATGTGAAACTGGATTATCTGAAAATCATTTTGATAAGCTTCTAAGTGTGCAACAAATGTTATTACCCAAAACTAATGTCCTTCCGAAGACTTTATATGAACTGAAGAAGTTTCTCAAAGTATTTGTCATGGGATTTGAGAAGATTCACGTATGCAAGAATAAATGTTGTCTTTTCAAAAAAGTACAAAGATTTGAATAGATGTTCGAAAAGTGGTTCTTCGAGCTGGAAGATAAATGAGCAGACGAAAGAGATAATGCAAGGTATTTCGGCCAAAGTTTTGAGATATTTTCCAATTATTTCAAGATTCAGAAGAATATTTAGATCCCAATAGATGGCAGAAGATCTAAGGTGGCATATTAGTAATAAAAACAGTGATAATAAAATGCATCATCTTGTGGATTCTTTGACATAGAGCATGGTGGATGATAAATGGAAATCATTTTCAAGTGATCCGTGTAACGTTCGACTTAGTCTTATTACTGATGGTTTCAACCTATTTTACATTAAGAGTTCCAAGTATAGTTGCTGGCCAGTGTTGCTTGTGACATATAATCTCTCGCCTATATTGTGTATGAGAAAGGAGAATATTACGTAATCATTATTGTTCCCTGGTCCAAAGCAAACCTGGGAATGATATTAATATATATTTAGCAACTGTGGTAGAAGATTTGCAGCACTTATAGAGTAACAGGATGGATATTTATGATGCATTTAGCAAGACACTTTTTAACTTAAAATAAATTTCATTATGGACTATAAACGACTTTCCAGCCTACGGAAATTTGGCTAGATGTTGTGTTAAAGGCAAAACGGTTGTTCATTATGTGATGTTAATACTCATCATCGATGGCTAAATTATAGGCGGAAAAATGTCTATATGGGACATAGAAAATTCTTACCTCTTCCAGATCCATTAAGAAAGCAAGAGGCTTGGTTTGACAACACCGTGGAGAAAGGTAACAAACCCAGAATTCTTACATATGGAGATATTTCTATTATTTTGAAAGATTTTCCAGATGATTTTGGAAAAATTGAAAATGAAGAAATAGAAAAGGACAAAACGACAAAGAAAAGAAAGTGTACTACCTACAAACAAGATACAGTGATGCTATAAAAATAGAGCATCAAGGTGGGAAAAAATCAATTTTATTTGAATTACCATATTGGGAGGTTAGTGTTCAAAATTTATTTTATTCATAATAATCTAACTATAAAATTATATAATGATAAACTGTCGTATTAATGATGTTTGTAGTAACTTCCGCTCCGCCACAATTTAGATATGATGAACGTTGAGAAAAACATTGGCGAAAGTTTACTCAGCATAATGTTGCATGATAGCAAATCAAAAGATGGTATTAATTCTAGAAAGGATTTAGAGGATGGGAGAATTCGACATGCTCTACATGCACAACCTCGTGGAAAGAAAACATATGTTCCACCGTCTCCATATACTTTTTCTAGTTCTGAATTTTTTTTTGCAAAAGATTGTATGAATTTAAGGGACCTGATGGTTACTGTTCAAATTTCAAAAGATGTGTGACGTTGGAGGATTGCAAAGTTAGTGGATTGAAGTCGCATGATTATCATGTTTTAATGCAATAAATGCTATCAGTTGCAGTGAGAGGATTGCTCCTAAAAAGCCAAGGAAAGCAATAACTCTTTTGTGTACATTTTTTAATAAAATATGTCAACGGGTTCTTGATAGAGAGAAGTTGCAACAAATGGATGATGAGATTGTTATAATTTTATGCAATCTTGAAAGATATTTTCCACCTTTATTTTTTTGACATAATGAGACATCTAACAATTCATCTTAGTAAAGAAGCTCGATTATGTGGATTAGTTCATTTTCGTTGGATGTACCCCTTTGAAAGGTATGAGAAAACACTTAAAGACCGTGTAAGGAACTATGCACGACCCGAAGGATGCTTTGTAGAAAACTACGTATTATGAGAAAACACTTAAAGACAGTGTAAGGAACCATGCACGACCCAAGGATGCATTGTAGAAAACTATCTCGTAGAGGAATACATGAGATTCTTTGGTGATTTTCTACAAAAATCATCAGAATTAGGGAGAAAGAAGGTAGAAATGAATATTATGAGAATGATGATGCAATACTCGAAGGATGTTCAGTATCAACATGCAAGACAATTACTTGACGGCTGATGAGAAGGAAGTTGCTCATTTGGCCGTGCAAATGAATATGGCTATGACGGAGCCATATTTAGAGTAAGCACATTTTTTTTATTTCTATTGTCTTAACATATGTGTAATTATAAATGTAACTTAGCATCTGTTATATATGCAAGTGTGCACTTGGAAGAGCTACAAAGTTCGGACAAGCGCATGGAAAGAAATGCTACATTGTCATGGAAAATTCACACAAAAAACTTCGCTGATTATATTAAAAAGAAGATTAATTAATTTTTTAAACTTCATTTATAGGCTTGAAAATATAATTTTTGACTATAATGAATGGATTGAGTTTTTACCAAATATTTATTAACTCAAGTGAACATGATGAATTTTTAAGATGGATTGCCTATGGTCCAAGTAACACTGCTTTGTCCTGCAAATGATATATAATTAATGGGTTACATTTTCACACAAAAGATGTTGAGAGAGAAATTCAAAATTTTGGAATGACTTATGATGCTACTACCATGTGTAGAGCAAGTGCAAATGATGTCTCTCAAGTAGTATATGTGGTCACCTATTATGAGATTTTGACTGACATAATCATGTTAGACTATCATAAATTTTATTTTCTAATTTTTAAGTGTCATTGGGCAAACATTGGAAATATGGTGAAGATTGAAGATGGATTTACTATTGTTAATTTACGTCAAAATCAAGCTTCATTTTTGGGGGATCCGTATATCCTTGCATCTCAAGCAAAAAAAAATTTTTATTCAAGAGAGAATGACTCTTCTAATTGGTATGTTGTAATGAAGGTACCCCTAAAAGGTTTTCATGAATTAGAGACAATCGATTCTATTGAAAGCACAAAAGGAGTTGTTTAATATTGTGAAGAAAACGAGATGGATGTTGATTTTTTGGAGGATGCTACCTATGTTAGGGAGGATTATTAAGGCATACTTAGAAAATTATTAAAAACCATCGTCGATTATGCTTGCAAACATATGAGAGAAAAAGCAGAACCTAACATGTAAGTTTTAGTTAAAAGCACATGCAAAGTACTTGGTAGCTCTTATATGTTAGCTAAAAGAAAATGCAGACACCAGCAGAAAGGCAATGACTTGTTCAATTATGTTGTTGAATGCTAAAAAAAGATATGTCATAACAAAACATGCTTGTACATGTTTTTGCAAGCTTTGAAACTACTTCATTGACATTGACATTAGCTATTGAATTAAAATCGAATCATCTGTAGTTTCGGGGGGTCTCTTCTATAATAATATAACTACTTGGCTTCAAAATATTTTTTCAAGAAGAGCACAAAGCACTAGTAACAATGAATTTTACAGTCAGCTATTTTGAAGAAAAACTGCAGTTATTATCAATGGTCTTTCATAACATTATTCATTGCCTACTTATATGTAGCTCATTAATGATACAACTAGTTCATTTTATCACGATTCTTGTTCATAATGGTAAAATCTGTTAAGGCATTAAGCCATTTAACTAGGCATAAACAATACAAATAATTTTACTATATAAAAGACAAAATGTGGATTACTGTATAAATAATTTTATTGGATTAAGGCATATTACCGTATAAATAATTTTACTGTATAAATAATTTTCAGGCATTACTGGATTAAGGCATTACTGTATAACAATAGAAATAATTTTACTATATTAAGGCATTACTGTATAATTAATTTTACTGTATTAAACTATGTAACTAGGCATTATATCTCTAGCTATCTGCAAAATGTGGATTTAAATATAGTACTACTCTAAGTACTTGTTTTTTGAATAAAAGACAATGAATAAAATAAAGTGATGGTAATGAGACGAAGATTAAATTTTGATGTCATGATTAGATTTTAGAAATTGAATGATTTGTACGAATAATTTTACTAACAATGGTCACTGAGAAGGAAATCATTGGAAAGAATTTCTTCTCATTCTTTTTGCTCTGTTATTATAGAGTGAAACTAAGTTTCATTGACTATTCGCGATATTAAAGAGTGATTTCATGAGTTTTCTCATTCTATTTTCGTTGTTTAATTTGTAAACATTAATTTGTTGTTGTATGTTCTTTTTAAATTATTATAATAAATAAAACAACATTGGTTATGAGCTCGATTCTCTGTGAAAACTAACCTTAACAACTACATTGGTTTATTGCAGATGAAACGAGAGGCATTTATTAAGATATTCTATGTATTTTGCACTGCTAAAAATAATAACATGCACAAATTATGATTATTTTATCTTTTTGACAACTTTTGATAGGTTTTAATGAAATGAGTTTATTCTGTGATTGACAGTATGATCAACATAAGATTTATAATGAAGTAATTAGATTAAAAAATCATATACAAAATTACATTATATCATTATATACGATTACATAATAGTTGATAACGTAAAAATTATTCGAACATGGCTACCTGATACACATTGTTATGCATTGACCTAATATCATCATATACTATCACATTGTTATGCATCTAATATTATTTCCAACCCGATATACATTGTTATGCAGTCTCATATAGTTTTTATCTTTTTTCTATCTGCAGAAAATGAGTAAAAGGAAGAGGGCTGCTCAAAAATGGTTAAAAGCAATCGAAGAATTCACCACATCCAATGATAATGCAAAAGACAAGGAGAACATGGTGGATAGCAACATTCATATTGAAGACAACTTGCAAGAAATTGGATACCAAGTTAACCAAATGGAAATAAACATTGAGAATAACGATGCTCAAATTCAAGACAATGCTGAAGCAGTTGACGAAGATACAATGCCACTTTTAGAAAATTTTGAGGTTGATCTGAATAAGGGAACTACTCGAGCTGCTATTGAAAATCCAGTTGTGAAGCACAAAGGCAGAGGTCCAACCAAAGTGAAAAGACTTCCACCGAATCTTTTTAGTCGTACTGAAGTTGAATTTGATGCGGAAGGCAAACCAATAGGAGAGGTGTCACGCTATCCTCATATCTAGGTCCGCTAGTAAGGGAACATGTTCCGGTTACACTTGATAAGTGGAAGAATCTAAGTGATGATATACAAGTTGCTTTATAGGAATGCATTCAAGTATATACTATATTTTTATATCGAATATCATTTGTGAATCTAGGCATTTTGACTCTAGGCATTTGTGGGAAAACAGCTGCAGTACAATTTACAAGTATTTGAAACTCCCTTAAACTCTGAAGATTTTGATTCCCTTTGAACATATACACAACAAAGGGATGTACTGAAAGAAAATAAACAAAACAAAGACCATTTAACTAACTTTGTTTTACGTTTGTATATTTTACTTTACCTTCTTTATGATCCATGAACATGAGTAGGAGGTTGTTATGGTAACAAATTTTTTCAAATCTCATGTTACTTATAAAGGTACAATTTTCGATGACAATTTTTTTATTGATTGCTACAATTGTTCACTAACTGAAAACCATCTTCATCCCTTATTAGTGTAATAGCCCTTGGGTTTTGTTGTGAACGAGGATTGGAATTAGAAAGTGGATGGAGATTATAAGGAGTTTGCCCCTTGATCTGATCAAAGGCAGCCGTTAACATTTAGGATTGTTACTTTTGTGGAGCTAAATAGGCACCACTCTTAATTACTGTATTTTAATTGTGTGTATAGTTTTAAAATGTAAAATTTAAGTGAGTAGATTACATATGTGGGCATCAACTTCAATTATTCATGAGAGGTAATGACACATAATATATTTTTTAGAGAAGTAGACGAAAATAAAAATATGAGATGTATATACTGTCAGATATTTTAAAAACCTAAGTGTATATAAAGAGATTTCAAAAGTTTGCCTATGATACAATACTTGGAAAACTAGTTTTGTTTCTGTCAAAAAGGGTTAATCATGTATTATACTGTAGAAAAGAAAATTGTTTTATCAAGCCTAGTCTCACCAAATTAGATATGTGAAGAACAACTCCAAATTCAATGAATTTATATTTGATTTAATTACTTTGTATCCTATTCTTTCTCGTTTTCATTTAATGAACATTGTCTATAAGTTAGTAATGTTGTGACTCTCCATCTTATTCTTATTGCACACTTTTTCTTTCATTTTTAATATACAAGAATGATAATGGATTACCTAGCTGAAACTGTTCTAAAGAACAAAACTATAGAAACTTGCATTTTTTCTACCTTTCCATCATTTTTTGATATATAAGAACGATAATAGATTACCCACCTAAAACTAATATAAATGTTATCCCACCTTTTAGCAATGTCGTGATACCAAAAGATTAACCGAAAACCAAAGACAGTTCTCCTCGACTGCCAGTTATGTACAGGTCAGCTATGGATGTCGATAAATTTTAGCCATTTTCGGATGAATCTACAATTGATATGACAAGACAAGCGAAGCTATGAAGCCAACGTTTCAAATTTCAAGTCAGTCCGAGTTTGTACGCTCAAGATATGATCGATGCAATTCAAGTAATTACCTTGTTCGTATCCATCAAGCAACCACAGAAAGTCCTTCTTCGTATCGATCTAGTTCGAATCCATCAGATGCACATGGTTTCGTATCGATCAAGTGGACAGTGTTCTTCGTATCCATCCTTCTCTATACTGCTTTGCATCGATCAATCAGCGTCCACTTCGTATCCATCCACGACTGTCTACTTCGTGTCCATCGGTAAATAACTCGGGATTCTATTTCATATCGATCTGTTTTCAACATAATTCGCATCGATCGGCCATAGATAGATACTAAATCAATATTTCCCATCAATACGAAATAAACATCTTCCCTCGATACAAAATGGATTGCACATAATTAATATGAAGTGCGATGCAATCGATCGACAATTGATAAGAACATAACAGTTGTGATCGATATGAATAAGAACAGTTGTGATCGATATGAACAGGGCTCAACTGGGTCGATGTGAACAAGGCGCATCCATAGGAAAGACTCGATCGTTCAGCACGAAATGTGGATCGATCTTAAAAGAAAGCGGCACATCATCATACATCACGAGCAGAGTTATCGATACGAGACCATCGATAAGAATGGCATCGATACAAAGGAGACAGCCTTCGAAAAGCATGAACTTGTGTCGATCATAACTCAAAATCTACAAGTCCAAATGCTATCAAATTTTCATAGGAGCTTGCATACAACATAAAGAGTGTTCATGCTTAATCTCGACTCGATTGGGCCAAATCTTGATCGATATGAAATTCGTTCATATCGATCATGGACAACGTGCAAATGTCATAGGATCGATCGTGTGGGCCCACCTATGTGAAAGAAGGGGTCTTCCGAAATCCGAGTGAGATATTTGCAGACTATGCCTATAAATGATGGCCCAGGACCTACAAAAAAGAGACTTCTGGCTCTTCTATATCCGGACTCTGTCAAGATTACTCTTGTACTTCAATTCTACTGCTATAACCCATTGTAACCAATGAGCAAAGATCAGCAAATGTCAGCCATTTCATAGTGGATGTAGGCCAAACGCCGAACCTCTGTAGATCTGTGTGTTTCTGTGTGATTCTTTTTAAATTTTAAGTGTTCTTCACATTTATTTTCTCCACATATTTGTTATCTGTGATCTGTGATCTGTGATTATAAACGGGTGCTCTCGTCGGCAATTGGGTGTTTATGACCAATTTTGGCACAAGCATTTTTGTGCTTTCACTGAAAATTGAACTCAGGGATTCTACAGCTTGGATCTTAGATCTGAAGGTTTAAGGACTTAGATCTGGAAAGCAATGGTGAAGCAATTAGCAAGGAGACCAAGAGCAGAAAGAAGCCAGCATGAACGAAGTCAGGGGGCTTCTTTAGGAGCGAATCAAGCCTCAGTCTTCATCACCCGAGACAAGGTAGAGAAGATGATGGAAGCTATACAGGAAGGAATGCTAAAAAGGAAAGAAGAGATGATGCAGAACCTACTCCAACAAGTTGGACGAACTAGAATGTAGAATCAAGGGAACATTGCGGCAGGAAATGCTAGAGACAAAGGTTAGGAGCATGGAGCAATCAGAACCCAGAACAGGGCAGGACCATCAGAAGCGGCCCTAGAGCTAGGGGACACTCCCCAAGAGCATATTGATCCAACCGCAGGTAGGATACCAGACGGAGCTGTTCAATACAGCATTGATAGAGGAATGCACACCCGTCCAGAAGAGCGGTTTCCAGGATTCCCTCATGAACTCGAGGGGTAGATCGGAGGCAGTGGACAAGGACTACAGCTTGATAACGGTGATAGATTGGCGGAGACGGTCAGACGAGCCGTGAGAGGCGGACTAGTGAATTGAGATTTGGACGATGTTAACAGAAGCCCCTTCGCTCCCACAATTAGGCCGGCTAGGAATCCACCAGAATTCAAGCTACCGAAATTGGAGACATATGATGGAAGGACAGATCCATCTGTTCATCTGACAAGATACCTGAGACATATGGAACTACTGGGGGCATCAGAGGAAGTCATAGCTCAGTGTTTCCCATTGTATTTGACAGACATAACAGCATTATGGTTCAGGCAATTGGAAAGCGGCTCCGTTAGTGCATGGACCGAGCTGACTGAGAAGTTCATGAGGCAGTTCAGAGCTCACATCTCAAGACCCAAGAATGTGATGATTTTAACGGTACTAAAGTAGAGGACCGAAGAATCTTTGAGGAACTTCTTAACATGATTTAATGCAGCAGCAACATCGGTGGATCGTCCAGATCCATCCATGGTCTTAATGGCTGCTGTATCTGGCATATGAAGGAACAGAGTTCAAAAATTCACTGATAGGGATCCACCTTTGGATATAGGGGAGTTTTATCATGAGGGCGAAGGATTTTTATGATTAGAGGGTGCAAATGTTGAAAGAGAGGAAGGAGATGGAGTTGATGTTTATGCAGCCAAAGGCGGAGATCCACTCGAAAAGAGTTCGGGCAAGGTTAAAGGAAAATGAAAATTCGAGGATACCCGCGATGAATCAAAACGACCGCGAAAGGAACCAAGATTCACTTCTTATACGGAGCTGAATGAAACTTTGGAACGAATATACCAGGACTCCATAAGGCAGGTTCCTTATCGAAAGCCAATGAGGAGGGATCCGACCAACAATGAGAGGGATGAGATAGAAGGACATGTCTGGAATGGTCTGCTATCGTAATATGTGAGAAGGCGAGCAACAACGGTTGAACGAGAGCAACCACCCCCTGCATCAAATGAAGGTGGCTACGGATCGAGGCGTCAGCTTGTCATCAACTGATCAGAATAATGACGAATAAGTGGAAAACTCCACACCGACACGATCGAGTCATTTACACATGTACAGGATCACGAATGATCCTCAAGCATGCTCTGATACAACTGCCAATCGCCTTAGTGTTGGTGCTTGCACTTTAACGTCTCTGTTTTGCCTTTTTCTGTTTCTCATGTTTGGATTTCGTTTTGTTGGACATTTTTGTTGAAAGACTCATTTTGAATGTTAATCTGCTATTTGTGATTCTATAGCGGTTAAGCCACTTACGCATGTATAGAATCGCGAACGTTCCCCAGGCATGCTCTGAGATGATGATAAACCACCATAACAAATAATTCAGAAACTCACTCAAACGTGAAATTTGACATTAATGATACTAAGTCCCCCCGAACACACACAACTCGCCTCGAACGGCATCCGACCGTGAACGGTCATAACTTGCCTCGAACGGCACCCAACCGCGAATGGTCACAACATGCCTCGAACAGCACCCAACCGCGAACAGTCACAATTCGCCTTGAACAGCATCCGATTGCGAACGATCGCAATTTGTCATACACGGAACCCGACCCCGAATGACCACAATTCGGTTCGAACGGCACTCGACCGCGAACGGTCCTATACCACCCCGAAAGGCATATGATCTCGAATGATCTCCACTCACGGCCTGGTAGGATTATCAATCTTCTTGCAAGTCGTTAACAGGATGTTCATATCCAGCTTATGACATTACAAAACACACCTTTCTATCGTAAAGACAAGTTTTGGAGGGCAAGTGTTATCCTGCCTTTTAGCTATGCAGTGGTACCAAAAGATTAACCGAAAACCAAAGAAAATTCTCCTCGATTGCTAGTTATGTACAGGTCAGCTATGGATGTCGGTAAATTTTGGCCATTTTTGGATCAAGCTACAATTCATATGACGAGACAAGCGAAGCTATGGAAGCCAACATTCCAAATTTCAGGTCGGTCCAAGTTCGTACGCTCAAGATATGATCGATGCAATTCAAGCAATTACTATGTTCATATCCATCAAGAAACCAGAGAAAGTCCTTCTTCGTATCGATCTGGTTCGAATCTATCAGATGCACACGATTTCGAATCGATCATGAGGATAATGTTCTTTGAATCCATCCTTCTTCGTATCGCTTTGCAACAATCATTTTACCTCTTGCTCGTACCAATCAATCAGCGTCCACTTCGTATGCATCTGCGACTGTCTACTTCGTATCCATCGGTAAACAACTCGGGAGTCTATTTCGTATCGATTCGTTTACGACATAATTCGCATTGAACAGTCACAGGTTCATACTAAGTCAATATTTCCCATCGATACGAAATAAACATCTTCCCTCGATACGAAATGGAGCACACACAAATAATATGAAGTGAGATGAAATCGATCGATATAAACAAAGCAATGACAATCGATACGAACATAACAGTTACGATCGATACGAATAAGAACAGTTGTGATTGATACGAGCAAGACTCAACTGGGTCGATGCGAACAAGGCGCATCCATAGGAAAGACTCAATCATTCGACACGAAATATGGATCGACCCTAAAAGCAAGCGGCACGTCATCAGACATCATGTCCAGGCTTATCAACATGAGACCATTGATAAGAACGGCATCGATACGAAGGAGACAGCCTTCGAAAAGCACGAACTTGCATCGATCATAACTCAAAATCTGCAAGTCCAAATGCTACCAAATTTTCACAGGAGCTTGTGTACAACCTAAAGAGTGTTCATGCTCAATCTCGACTCATTTGGGCCAAATCTTGATCGATACGAAATTCGTTCGTATCGATCACCGACTGAGTGCAAATGTCATTTGTGGGCCCACCTACGTGAAAGAAGACGTCTTCCGAGATCTGAGCGAGATATTTGCGGACTATGCCTATAAATGGCAGCCCAGGATTTATAGAAAAGGGACTTATGGCTCTTCTACATCTAGACTTTGTCGAGATTACTCTTGTACTTCAATTCTATAGCTGTAACCCATTATAACCAGCGAACAAAGATCAATAAAAGTCAGCCATTTCATAGTGGACGTAGGCCAAACGCCGAACCACTGTAAATCTATGTGTTTCTATGTGATTCTTTTTAAATTTTGAGTGTTCTTCACATTTATTTTCTCTACATATTTGTTATCTGTGATCTGTGATTGTAAACGAGTGCTCTCATCAGCAATTGGGTGTTTATGACTAATTTTGGCACAAACAATAATGAACTTCTATAGAAAACAGTTTTATACGTTTTAGTATATAATGTGACTATTACAGTCAATTTTTTTATTTTATTGTATTATAGTTAACCATGCTGTGTTTTGTTCATATCAAATATTATCCTTCACATTCATCATTCTTCATTGCCTGGCATGATAAATATAAAGTTATAAAATGATTTCTTCCATGCTTATTTATTGGAAAAGGTATACATCTAGGTAAATAAAGTATAAAGTTTACAAAGGCTAATCGGATCCACTCTGGTGATGACTGCTCCCATTTAAATGTAGTCAACCTAATAACAACAAATTGCTAATGGCCCAAACAGTGAAGTTGTGGAAAACGACAATAATAATACATGATACTACTATATCGTTAGTTGAATACATGCCTGGTTTCATAAGGAATGATACTTGTTTATTATGGTTTTCTTGTTTGGTTACTGCTATTTTTTCATAATCTTTTACTTGAAAATAGTTTTAGGAAGTAATTTAAAACATCCTTTTTAGAAGGATTTTTCATTTACTAATTATTTGGTTACTGTTGTTTTTGTTTGCTGTTTTAGTGGGAAACAATCAAAATGTTAATATAACATTTTATCAAAAATAAATGATGAAGTCAATGAACCCAAACTAGGTTTATTCACGTATATGTCTTCTTAGTACTAGCATTGAATTTTTGGTTACTGCTAGAAGTTCAAATTCGTCCTTCTGTGAAATAGTGTAATATTGAATCGGAATGTTTAAATATTGTAGGTTAGATTTAAATTGGACAAGGAATGGAAAAAAGGTGTGCATATTTCAGCAAATGGGGTGCATTTTTAGAGGTCAAAATCTCGATCAGTTTGCAAAATTGAAAATGCAAGGAACAGAAAGAAATCGGTTGAAACCCACAACCTAAGTATGAATGAGTCGAAGAAGTTTGTCAAGTCCAAAATGACTATAGAGTTTAAGGTAATAGTTATGCATTTAATGTTTATGAGATGTGACAGCCAAGCTTGATTTTTTAATGCACGTTTTCATTTTATTCTTAGGAATTGAGTCAGCAATATCAAGCTATTAGAGACAGCAAATAACACACACATGTAGTTGTAAATGAATAGCTCGAGTGGCCGATGACTTGGTAAGAATTACTAATTTATATACCATGATAATTATTAGCTAGTTAGTCACTGTGACGTGTTGTAAAAATATATTCTTTAAACATAGAAAAAGACGAGTCCTCATCCATCTTCTATATATCGAGCTCAAGTCTGGATCAAATCCCACACACACAAAAATGGCAAACCGGTAAATTCGACTGTCGTAGATGATATAGTAAGTACTTTAAAATTTTATTAGATAATAATTTGTTTGCTATTGTGATAGTTCGATTGTGTATAATTGTAACATTCCCTATCTAAAGGCCCAAAACAAAGCGTTACAGATGCTGCAGCCATTTATAGTATTAGCCTATGGCAAGTAAATACGGTTATATTAATGGTATCAATAATATCAGAAGCACTTGAATGTGAAAAAAAACCCTGATTTCAAAAACAACTTTTAGTTCATTGCATTTCAAAACCAATTGTTTCAATCTCACAACATATAATCCCAGATCGTTCCCAGGCACAGATCAAATACAATTGTAACAAAATACGCTAAGTGTGGTATATGAAGATACCTCCTTGGTTGATCAGAGTCATATGGTCATAATAGACCTAATACAAAACAACACAGTAGAAAATCCATCAAAACATAACAAAAACTACAACTCCTAATTAGCTATCCATTTGCCTCCTGCATGCATCCGATAGCTTATTCGTCATCCTACTAAAACCTGAAAAAGACCTTAATCCCTCAGCCTACTCAAATTAATTTTAAGCACTAGAGAATTTAAGGGGAAAACATAAAATCCGAGTCAAACATAAAGCCTGGTGTGAATAATATTATACCATTTGGAATAATTATGTTAAGTGTGACCACGCTGCTTAGCGGAACAGGTTTCCCCTCACCAACATCCTTTTAAAACATATCTTTGCAAAACCTTTCATAACTATATATTGTGCTCCTGCATCCACAATGGTTAAATACTTTTAATCAATCATTATGTAAACATATATAAATATCAAGTAATAATGAACTATCAGTTCAAACAAGCAAGTTTTGTTTGAATACTTTTAACTTTTGGCTGACACGGGCCAACTGGACAATACAATCAAAATTAACCTAGCACTTGTTAGATGTTCTTCTTTTGGACTATCCTTAACTATTTGTTAAACATTTACCATCTAGACGGTCTGCCCTTAACTGTCTGTTAAATACTTCACTTCTAGACAGTCTGTCCCTAACTTAATCATCTCCCAAGTCTTCCCGTTCCTAATGGTTTTTTGGGATCACCAATAACCTGTCTGTATACAAACATATATTCATTTCGATGTGTAACCATAATTTTAGTCTACCTATGTCAAAGCTCTACACACTAGAATTTTGGATAAAAATTAGATGGGGCTATTAGCTAATGTATAGGGCGCAACCCCAATACTAGTCTTATCTGGTATTCAAATATCTGAGTCATTTTCACTTAAGTATCCCCTCCCATTATTTTCCTTGAAAACATTTTCAAAATTATTTAAAACCTTTAAATCAAACTTAAACAAGGAAAAGTATATAATCTATATACTTTACTCAAAATCATATCACCATGTTTTTACATATATTCTTTACTCAAAATTTAGTTGATGAAAACATTTAACCATTCGAAAGAACCTCTTTCTAAACCTTTGAAATCATCTCTTTCAAAACCAATATCAAACCTTTCTAAATCATTCCTCAAACCTTTTTAAACCATACATCAAATCCTTCGAAACCATTCTCCAAATCTTTCAAACTCATTGAAAAGCAAACCTTTCGAAAGCTATGAAACTTTGGACATCCTTCTTCAATATCACTTTAAAAAATTGCCCTACAAAACCTTGGTAAACCTTCTATTTAAAACTTTCGAATCCATTGAATTAAACCTTTCGAAATCATGCAGCTAAAACCTTTCGAAACCATTCAATAAACCTTTTGAAACAACTGAACTAAACCATTAGAAACTACCTTTCGACTTTATCGAAAGTTCTGCTTCGAAAGCTTTAAACATATCCTTTAAAACAACTCTTTCGAAAGCTTTGGGTTTTACTTCAACTTACAAAACAAGGGTAAATCACCTAAGTCGAAAGCTTCCTTTCGTAAGCATGGTGAAGCGGCTAGTTTTTAAAACAACTATACCTTTCGACTTTGTCGAAAGGTTCAAAACAAAACATTTATAAATAAGTAGTAACCGTTCGACTATGTCGGAAGGTTTCAAAATAAAGTAGTAATAAAGCAGCAGTAACATTTCGACAATGTTGAAGGGTTTAAAACCTTTCTTTTAAATATTTTGACCTGTTCGAAAACAACCAATTCGAAAGCTCTTATTCGAAAGCAAAGCAGGTGAAAGCTTTTGGTTCATAAAACAAACATGCCCAAATCTCTTTGGCCATCAACCTTTCGACTCACAACCCTTCGAATTTGTCCAATTCATTATGTACCAATGCTTGATGCCATATGCATTGATTTGACCTTGTCGAAAGCTTAGAACCTCTCGACCTTGTTGGAAGGTCTGGGTTGGAAGGTTTGTTGCCGTAAAGGATGAGACATGCTAAAAGTATGTTTTCTTTGTTTTTAACTTAAAAAAGATAACATTTTAACAAACCTGCTTTTGTTTTTCATATTTTCATTGGTTAACAAATTTTTTCAGAAATATTGACGCCACTATTTTCAGAATTAAATAATAATTTCCTTTTATAAAATGCTCCTTATCCTTAATCAAATATATATAACATTTAAGTCTCTTACCTTAAGTAATTTTATATATTCATCAAATTACTTGGGGAAAATCTAGAAAAATCATAGAAAATCTATTTTAATATGTTGCTTAACATTTTAAAATTTCAATCCAATATAATAATTATTTTAGCCTAAAATGATTTCTAACCCAATAAATAATTTCCTTCGCTAGAAAATAATATAAAATCCATATTACTTCAGAAAATTATGAAAATCGAAATCCATCTCTAAAATATAATTTATGAACTATATTCAAATTTTCAAGGCATTTGGATGTCATTAAATAGGATTTCATGTCAAACATGTCATAAAAACTAACGTGCGCATATATAATCCATTAACAACATAAGCATAACTTTAATCATCACAACATAGCATATACTTGCAAAATCATTTGGGATCTAATCTTAAAATCGAAAATTAAAAGAAATTGGAATGTAGTAAGTATTTGCCTTAGCTTTGAGATTAGAGATTTGAGATTTAATGTTGATTTAGTTGATTTTCTTCATTCTTTTGAATCCTAGCTTTAATCTTCTTCTTGAGAATAATAATGGTGGCTGACCTTAGGAAATTTTAGTCTGGGTAAAATGAAAATGAATGTGAGTTACATTCCTAAGGGTTTAAGGTATAAACCTTACATATTTCTCATATTGCCCTTCTCATATCCTAACACGTTAACTTAGGTTATTTCATTTTAACTAACACACTGACATGGCATGGCTACCTTTTGTTAATCAAATCTCAACCTCTTAATCTTCACATTGTTTTATTTAATTTACCTTATTAATTATTCTAAATAATGTATAAAAATATGGGGTGTTACAGACTACCCATCTTAAAAAATTTCGTCCTCGAAATTACGATAAGGTACACAACCAAAACAACCAAAGGTAAAACATACAATCAAACAAATCAGGGTAATAGTCACTAATCATGCTCTTCGTTTTCCAAGTACAGTCTCTAGCATCGTCACTCCACTGAACCTTTACTAACTTGGCTGTCTTGTTCCTCCACTTCTTCTCATCGCTAGCCACAATTTGAATCGGCTTTTTAATTGTGGTCAAATCCGGTACTACTACTAAATCCTCTAACACTATAGGTGTTATGGTAGTCTCCGGGTCTCTAACACATTTCTTAAGATGAGAAACATGGAAAACATCAAGGACTTCAGCCAAACTACTCGGTTACTCTACTCTATAAGCGAGTTTTACGATCCTCTCCACAATATGGAGAGGTCCAATGGATCTAGGTGCTAACTTTCCTAACTTTCCAAATCTAATCACCCTTCGTTGGTGAAACCTTAATGAACACATAATCTCCGACAAAAAATTCCAAATCTTTGCTTCTTCTATCAACATAACTTTTCTGCCTAGACCGAGCTTCCTTCATTCTAACTCGGATCAAATCATTCTTTTCTGCGGCTTCCTTCACCAAATCCGGACTAAGAACCAATCTATCCTGGATCTCTAAGCAACATACGAGAGACTTACATGGTCTTCCATACAAAGCTTCAAACGGTGCCATCCCAATACTAGTCTGATAACTATTGTTACACGAAAACTCGACTAGATGAAGATGGTCCTCCCATGATCTCCTAAAATCCAATACACAAGCTCTTAACAAATCCTCCAAGATTTTGTTAACTCTTTCTTTTTGCCAATCAGTCTGTGGATGGTAAGCAGACTCATGTTGAGCTTGGTTCATAATGCTTCCTGTATTCTTTTCCAAAAACTCACTAGTAAAAAAAGAATCTCTATCATCGACAATACTACTAGGAATCCCGTGCATTCTAACTATATTCTTCAAAAATTACTTCGCCAAAATAGGTGCCGTCCTAGTTGACTTTACCGGAATGAAATGGACACTCTTAGTCAATCAATCTACTATGATCCATATGCATTCATTTCCTCTTCTGACCTTGGCAACCCTTCAATAAAATTCATAAAGATGGAATCTCATTTCCATAATGGAACTTCTAATGGTTGAAGTAATCCACTCGGCTTCTGGAGTTCAACCTTTACCTGTTGGAAATTCAAGCAAAGCTTAACACACTAACCAATGTCACGTTTCATACCTTCCCAGAAGAAACTTCTCTTCATATCCTGACACATCTTCATTCCTTCTAGATGGATAGTGAACTTCGGACGATGGCACTCATCCAAAACTTCCTCCCTCATGTCTCCTACATTCGGAACACACAACCTTCCTTTCTCCCTCAACCACCCATTTTGGTCAAGACTGAATTCATTTAGGTCATCGCTCTCCATTCCTTCCCTCAACTTCTGATCTGTTCAGCCAAATTTGAATCCTCCTCCTGTTTAGAAGCTATCTTCTCAATCATTACTGGTCAAACTTTTAAACAAGACAATATAACACTTCCTGCACTTGAACCTACCTCGGATCTAAACTGCACACTACAAGTTGATAATGCTTCCAAATCTTTCCACTCAGCAATCATAGCCAATACCGCATTCTAATATTTCCGGCTGAGTGCATCCGCCACCTTATTACCTTTTCCAGTGCGTGCTCAATTTCAAAATCATAAGCAGCGATAAACTTCAACCATCTCTATTGTCCCATGTTCAGCTTCTTCTGAGCGAACAAGTACTTCAACGACTTATGATCAGTATAAAGCTCAAATCACTCTCCCAAAAGATAATGCATGTACAACTTAAAAGCAAATATAATGGCAGGTAATTCCAAATCATGCGTAGGATACCTAACTTCATGTGGTGTGAGCTGTCTAGAAGCATATGCAATCAATTCACCTCTTTGCATCAACCCAACTCCCAATCTAGTTCCACACACATCAATATAAACAACTAAATCTTAATTCCCCTCTGGAACCACTAACATCAGTGCATGGGTCAATAAGTGTTTCAAGCTCTGAAATGCTTTCTCATACAAACTTCACGTCCTTTCGCATAAGCTTAGTCATCGGTGCACCTATCTTCAAAAAATCCTTTTGTAAACCTTCGATAATACCCAGCCAATTCAAGAAAGCTCTCCATCTCGGTCATTATCTCGGGTCTCTTCCAATTATTCACTTCCTCAATCTTAGTCGGATTTGTATACAACCCTTTCTCTGAGATGAGATGACCGTAGAACTTCACTACCTTTTTCCAAAAATGGCACCTCGAAAACTTAGCCTTCAACTGATGCTCCCACAATGTTTCGAGCACAACTTTAAGATGAACTTCATGCTCCTTCTCATCCTTAGAGTATATCAAAATGTCATCTATGAAGACCAACACAAATCTATCCAAGTGCTCTTGGATAATTCTATTCATCGGATCCACAAAGAATGCTGGTGCATTAGTTAGTTTAAAACGACATAAATAACCATTCGTACGATCAATATCCTGTCCAAAATGCCACCAAAGGAATGATATCCTCTGCCACTCTAAGATGATGAAGTCCCATCGCCAAATCCAGCTGTGAGAATACCTTGGCTCCACCTAATTGATAGAACAAATCGTTAATTCTCGGCAATGGATATCGGTTCTTCATCATCTTCTCATTCAAGTTACAATAATGATACATAGCCTTAACGATCCTCTGGCTTCTTAACAAATACAGCGACAACCCCCCATGATGAAATACTTACTCGAATAAAACTCTTGCCTTCCAAATCCACCAACTGCACCTTTAACTCTCTCATCTTAGTTGGTGTCATCCTGCGAAACGGTCTACTCACCAACTCTGCTCTTAGAACCAAATCAATCCAAAATCATATGGCTTGTTTCGGTGGCAGTCCAACTACCAGCTCAAATACATCAGCAAACTCTCTAACTACAAAGACTCGATGCAACCCATCCTCCAACTCCATAATACCCAATAAAGCATTCACTTCACAACTAGGGTTCTCTATGGTATAGATCATCCAATCACTACAATCCAGGCGACTAAGTGATATTTTCCTATCATGGAAAAATATCATAGCATCTATTTACTTAACCAATCCATCCCAAGGATAATCCCAAATCACACAAAGTCAAATAAATGTAAACAACAATCAAAAGTATGGCCTAGCAAATCAAATTCTAAATGGTCACACATCATCCCAAGCGTTGCATACCCTCCTATCAGATTTCCAACCCTTAAGGAAGTAATTAAGCATAAGGGTTCTACGTTAAGCTTATCTACCAAACATCGAGAAATAAAAGAAAGAGATGCCCCAGTATCAAATAGAATGCTAACAAACATACCGTGAATCTGCAATGAGCCTCCCGGAACAGCCTTTCCTTTATCCTGCCCAACCGGCCTTGGAATTGCGAGCTCCGGTGAATACATCTGTCCATTTCCATCTCTAAAAGGCTCAGGTCATTTGTTCTTATAACGGCCGATCTGATCACAATTAAAATATCTAACATTCTTCTTTCCAACAACTTCTTTTCCTTTTTCTTTTCCATTCCCTGTATGACACTCATTAGCATAATATCCCTTCTTATCGCATTTGTAGCAAACCACTTCATCCTTTCCATTCTTCTATGCTCTTCCCTTCTGAGCATTCTTTTCCTGAAAAAACTTCCTTTTCTGGCTCTATCCCATCCAGGCTTCTTTCATCTTCTTCCTCAAGCAAACCAACACCTCTTCTTATATTAATGTCTTTTCAACCACTACATCACTAGGATCTCTCAAATATGGTAAAGTGGAACTTATCAACTCTGGCCTCAAGCCCTTATAAACTTTTCATTCCCTTTGATCACGGTATCTACTAAAGCATACCCGTATCAGGCCAATTTCCCAAACTTCCTCGCATGCTCCAAGATAGACATATCTCCTTGTTTCAACTCTACAAAATTCCTCATCAATGCCGACTACGCCATTATAGACATAAATCTTTCTAAAAACCTTCTCCTAAACTCCTCCCAAGTTATGATTTCCTCATCAACTACAGCAGTAATAGTATTCTACCAGAATAGAGTAGCTCTTGAACTGCCTCGAAGCCAATCTCCTCTTCTGAGCATCATTCAATCCTAAGTCAGCAAAAATTATCTCGCAATGTAGTAGCCAATTTTCCACCTCGATCGCATATTTAGTACCAATAAACGATTTACCTCCAAGCCTAATGCAATCCCTACTCAAGTTGGCATACTGATTGACTATCGGAAATTCCTAAGGTCCACTTCTAGCAGCATTACCTCCAATAACTCCGACTGCTATTCCAGCTTGCATCATGTTTACAAAGAACTGATATATTGCTCACATGTCCATCAGGGGAACTCCTGCACCAACATTTTCAACTTGTGCGTGATCGGGACCACTGCTAGTTTTTCATCGGGCATTTTCGTTAGTGGTGGTGCTATCTCCTCCAAGATTTACTCTGCCATTTCTTCCTTCCATATCTATATTCAAACCACATGAGATACAAATGAATAGCCAAACTAAGATAGGAGTCTAGAGATATAGTGTATACTTTTATATATATACGAGTATGGTGGCACGTCCGTTGGACGTGTGTCAAGAAGGAAGTGTGAAAATTTTGTGTGCTAGAGTTATGGTGGTGATGTATGTACACAGAGACACACATACGTGCATATGTACACAGATATATCGAGTACTTTGGCATATGCGATGCATTTGCGAAGGAGGAACTGGTATTATAAAACACGGTTTGAAAGATATTTTTTAATCTTACAAAATGACTGTAACGTGAGGACGCCTATTATGTGAAGTGCTTTGTATCTAATTACTTGTTGCATAGAAACTGAAATGCTATAAATGAAAATACAATTTTCAAACTCAAACTGTCCACAAATGTGAGGGTCGTGTTATAAATGAAAATACAATAGTGACTAACTAAAATAAGTCAAGAGGTTCTAATTATATGAACAAATAGTTTAAAGCGGTTAAAATGTTTTAAGATTATGTTTCCAATACAGCAAACATAATGGTATGCATTGACACACGTCTGCTTGTAGATATGTACTAAACATAGGCGCAGCTCTGTAGTAAATAAGTTTCCCTGAAATAACACTCTATGATTACACAAATTTTGTTACAATGAAAGCGGAAATATTTGTAATATTACATATTACTGTAAATACTTGCGTCTTAAAACATCAATAAATTGAAATCAAACTCCTTGCATTATTGAACATAGTTCATTAAATTGCATACAATTAAATCATACAGGTTGAACCTCCATTTTCAGAAATCTCACTTTATTACAATTCATTATAACCAAGTCAGCATCATCTGTCTTTTTGTAGCCAATAATAAAACTATCAAAGCTTAAAACAAATACACGTCATGCCATTTGATAGGAAAAAAAACTAAAATTAACAAATTATGTATCTTCGTGAAAATATGCATTTAAGTCAGTAAAAAACAATAAGCATCGAATGTTCATTTACTTTCAAATAGAACTCCAACCAAACATATATTGAGAAAAAATCAGAACAAAGCCCAATCTTCTTGCTCTTCCTCATCTCTTCCACTTTGAATTTTAACTTTTCCACCTGGACCATAACAAAATAAGGAAAGAATAAACGTTGACTAAGAAAATGAGTATAATTATATGAATTGAAGGAATAAGAAGACGTCAGTACATGTGCTTCTTGAACAAAGGTCAATATTAGTTGTTTTGTGAGTTATATAAGTAGTTTCCAAGCATTTTCCTCTAAATAATAATAGAGAACATTCTTTCCACATTTTTTTTTTTGGTTATTCAAATAGCGCACCTTTAATGAAACCACGGTGCAAAATATTCATTACCCTTCCTCTGTGCATTTACTGAAATAAAATAACCTTTTGTTATGCAAAGAGTTCAACTAAAAAGATGCTAATGAGTGGTATCTAGTTGCAATATCAGTGTTGAAAATAATAATAACAATAATGCTACACCACAACCACCTAGTGATGGAGCTCTTAAGTTCAATCATGCAACGAACTTCCCTTTCCCTGGAAAGCAGTGTCCAATGTGTAAGCCTAAATTGTTACTGGTATCAAAAGGATATTCAAGTTTTCGACCATCTAATGTCAAAATCAAAGAACCGAAAGGAAAAAAGGTTCTGCCTGTAAGGCAGCAACAGGCTGCTGCAATGCAGCGGCCCCAACTTGCTCAAGCTGCTGCAATATGCAGCAGTAGAAAAAAAATGGTTAGGCTGCATACATATTATAGAGAATTTGAGGCAATACTGAATAATAGCAATTAAATTAGCTTGCACAGTAAGGAAATAATAAACCTTGACTATGAAAATGAGTATAAATTACATTTTTGTATTGCACGGTAGAAAAATATGCTGAAAGCATTCATTAGACGTGTGCAAAGAAAATCAGAAGCAAATTCGTTTGTTGTGAATAATGTTCATATGCATAAATAATGCTTGACACAAATAAATACATGAACTAATTTCTTTTTTATGTGAAATAGTGTGAACAAATGAGCACAAAACTCGTTATTGTATTTTCAAGCATCTATTTGGTTTCTATGTAAATACTGAATGAGAAAAGTATATTATGAGACTTAAATTTTATTTGCCTCCAATGCGACTTTTAATTATTTACAAACCGTGAAGACGTTGAGATGACTTTTGACCATTTCAGTCTTCGTACTATCGCAAATTTCAGTAATTATGAACAGACTGAAATAATGGATGTCAAAAGTTTGAAAAGTAGGTGGCCCGTGATGATGTCCTTTGGATTCTACTGTCGAAGTGACAGATTTAGCAATTTTTCCAAAAGTAAGCACAACAATAACAACAAATATAACCATATGATCATAACTTAAAGTTACAAATAATAACTAATTTTTTCTTTTTAGTACGTGTGCACAAAAAATGGAGGAATAAAAACCAAAAAAAAAAAATCCTATAAATGCAACTCAATCTAATTAACTCTCGTATCGGACATAGCTTTCTAGTATATGTTCAAACTGTAAATATATTGTCAGTTATAATTTAAAATGTGGAATGCATATAGCTTAAACAATCAAATCCAGAAATAGGTAAATATCAAAAAACATTGTATTGGAAACAAAACTATAAAACGTTGAAAAGGTAATGTGGTCAGTTTACAGGCACCACCTTATTGTAGTGAAGGATAAAGGTTATCAGTACAAGATTGTTAAAATAACGTGTACTGAAATGAAATTATATTAAGTAGAAAGCATAAAATATTTACAAAAAACAGCGTGTTCTTTAAATACTAATATGTCAATCACTATCTGAATGTACGTATGAAGTAGTATTTGTGTGCACATGATTACATTGCTTAAACCAAGGGGAGTAAAGGTTTGAGTGTGCCTTTATAAAGTTTAATGAGTTCGCTAGAGAAAAGAACACATAATCTAATTGATCTGAAGAAGAAGATAGCATAAACATAATAACAAAAGTAAGCAGCCAAAAAAGGGGAATATAGTTAAAGAAATGAAGTTTTGTGGACATGGTTGTCTATATGGAATCTAGCATATTTACTGCGTATCTGATAACCTATATGCTTGTTTACCACATTGGTACAGGTTTGATAAAAATGAAACAGCCAATACTATTATTTTAACATAAAGCAAACATTATTGCCTTGGTATGAGTACCCCAAAAATGAAAAGGAGGATATTGAAAGACAGAACATGACATTAATTTTGATCATGGTTACATACACCGACTAAACAAAAATTTAATTTAGAAGTTGCATACCTTGCATACTAAGCCAGGACCTCCACTTAATAGAACTCCCACACCAAATATTCGATGAAGAGCTAAGCAGTTTACACCAATCAAATGTCCAAACTCTGAAAATTGAAGCACCATAATTAAGAAAGTTTGAAAAATCAGGTTGATTGGAAGCATAAAAATGTTAAACAATGGTAATACTGTCAAGGCTTAATGATTTGATGACCAATTTAAAGTACATGATTTTATATAAACAATGTGAATAAAGTTTTAGAATTTTTTTTGTTTTATTGCCTAATCAATCCAAATTAATTTACATTATCCTAATATAATTGATAATTGATATTAATTTGGAAAAGATTGGGTGCGTACAAAATTAAAAGTAAAATTAAATTAATTTAGCACAATGTAAATCGTATCAAAAAACCTGTTTGTAAGTTTTTTATTTTATTGTAAAAAACTTTTATACAAAACTGAAGCCTTTTATTTTCCTTTGCATAATAAGCATAGAAAATTTTGACCTAATTTGAAAATGAGTTTTGAATTGAATTGTTACTACCTTATCTTTATATGTACTACTACTTAGTATTAGAAGATACTGGTAGATATTGTTTTTATACACGCTATACATATATTTTAAGTGCACTTTATAACTAATATCACAGGTTGCACATGCTTTGAGATATGTACCGCAAGGAGTGAAGTACAATTGTTTAGCCATAATAAAGAGGACAAAAATAAATGGTTCACTTATATTATGAAAAAAGAAACAACTAATTCACTTTAATCAATTAGAGTGCACATGGGTGATTTTAGGAGAGTCTAACTAATGTACGGACCCAAAACAATTTTACAGCCATAACAGTTGCAGTGGAAGTAGGAATAAGAGCTTTTGTAGCAAAACCATTCTCTTCAAATTTTGGAAGGACGTGCTTTGCGGAGATTTTCATCAAAGAAATTAGATTCTTGCATTTTTCTTTTCTAAATTTAATGAACATCATTACCAATTACTCCCATCTTATAAAAACATTACATTTCACTACAATACAGGTGCAACTTTGGATCTCACTCAATCCGCTAAAGCCTTGATACTACCTCAGTAGCAGGGCAGACGCACACATCAGCTTTTTGGTTAGTATATTAATGTAAAGAAATACCATGTGTCAGTGACATCCTGCAGTAGGTTGAAGGCTTGTATAAATGTCATGTTTTAGTATGCAGAAATGTAAAGATATGGGTAAGCATGTATAAACTATGAACATCAAATCCATTTTCCAAACAATGCAAGTAATAATAGGAACAGTACAATGAATTCATATTTTATTTATTAGCAGCACCATATCACTTTTGAATGGTAGTTTTAGAATTTTCTGTGCAATGCATAACCTGAAGCGTCAACAAATATTTCATATACTTTTAAATAAAATTACAACAATAACGCTATAAAGGCATATACCCTTTCACTGAAGGAACTTCAAAATTCATTCCAATAAATCCATGTTGGACCAATGAATGTAATATGATTGTTGTACCCAAACAATGGCCGAAATTTAACCTTAGGCATGAGAAATCATCAATTTGACTAAAATATAAATTAAAAATACATGGTGTAAGTGGAAAATTAAATTGCAGGTTCTGAAGGCTATTTACTAACTTATATCTAAGCAAAACATAAAAGGGAAGAAGTGCACGAAAATCATAGTATAATAACAAAGGTGTTGTCGATTAAAGGACCTTTTCCTTGATGAACTCTCCAGATCTAAAATTTAGTATACACATAACAAGTGGCAAAAAAAAAACTCAACCACACCATGTTTGTTGTTAAGAAAGTACAAACCTCTAGCTCTTCTTTTGGTCAAATAGAATCTTAAATGTGGTATGCTGCACAGTAAAAACCCTGAGTTAAAATAATGATATAAATTCAACTTTAAAGTAAAAAAACATTGGACATGGAAGCAAAGTTACTCCATAAAAAGAGGTTCAAATTTACAGTTAAACTCGATGAACCCAATTTCAATTTCCTCAACTGAGTCCTTGAACACTGTCTGCAAGAAAAACAACGTAGTTAGCGGTGTTGGAAATTCTGTTTCAGCCAACATCAAATCAGTAAACAAAATTTTAAATAGAAAAAAAATTAAAAGCTAAATTGGAAGAATACCACAAAGTCGAAACTCGATCACTGGCATTTGAAACCCTAAATCCATCCATCACCTATTTCCCATGCGGTGCCTCTTCTTCAACGATCTGCATCGTGCATACACTCTGAATGATAGGTTGATTTAATCGATAGTCAATTTGTTGTGGGATGTAATTTTTTGTTTTGTTTTCAGTAACGATGGAGGAGTTTTAGGAGAAGAGAGGGGGATGTAAAGGGAAGTAACTGTAGGCATGAAGTTATGCGGTACGTGCAGAATACGTGTGAGGTTGGGAAATACGATCGCACATTTCAGAGTAACTGTCGCATGCATTGAAATGACAAAACTAACCATGGATGAACACTTCTGATTTAATTGTCAATGTGGCTATTTTGGTCAGTGTCAAAAAGGCTTCACTTTGACCCCTTTGACCAAGGTTTTGCATTATAGTATAGATAAGTACGTTACTATAACGTTACCCAGATGTTAACTCTAATTTCTTAGGATTATGTTCTCAAAAATTCATTTTTAGTTAAAGTATTTCATAAACCATGCTCTTATACCAAGTTGTAACATCCCCTATCTAGACGCCCAAAACTAAACGCTATAGAAGCTATAGTTATCTATAGTATTAGCTTCCGACGACTAAATACGACTAGGTATCAATAACATCAAAAGTACTTGAATATGAAACAAAAAACAAATTTTAAAAACAACTTTTGCTTTATTACATTTCAAAACCAATTGTTTCGCATTCATAACACATAATCCTAAATCATTCCTAGGCACAGATCAAGTATAATTATCACAAAATACGCCAAGAGAAGTATATGAAGATACCCCCCCCCCTTTGTTGATCAGAATCATATAATCATAATTGACCTAATACAAAACAACACAATGGAAAATGCATCAAAACATAACAAGAACTGCAACTCCTAAATAGCTATCTGTTTGCCTCTTGCATGCCTCCGGTAGCTTTTTCATCATCTTACTAAAATTTGAAAAAGACCTTAATCTCTTAGCTTACTCAAATTAATTTTGAGCACCCGAGAGTTTAAGGGGAAAACATAAACTTCAAGTCCGAAATAAAGCCTGGTATGAATAATATTATACATCCCGGAATAATTATGTTAAGTGAGTCCACTCCGCTTAGCGGAATATGTTTCCCCTCACTAACATCCTTTTAAAACATACCTTTGAAAAACCTTTCATAAACCATATATTGTGCTCCTACATGCACAATGGTTAAATACCGTAAAGAAATCATTATGTAAACATACATAAATATCAGGTAATAATGAACTATTTGTTTAAATATACAAGTTTTGTTTGGATAACATTTAACCTTTGGCTGACTCGGGACTACCAGACAATACAATCAAAATTAACTTAACATCTGTTAGATATTCTTCTTTTTGATTATCTATCCTTAACTATCTGTTAAATATTTCCCATTTGGGTGGTCTACCCTTAACTATCTGTTAAGTACTTCATTTCTGGACGCCATATCCCTAACTTAATCATCTCCTAGGTCTTCACGATCCTAATGGTTTTTTGGGCTCATCAATAACCTATATGTATACAACCATATATTCCTTTCGGTGCATAACTATGATTTTAGTCTACATGTGACAAAGCCCTACATACTGGAATTTCGGACCACAATTAGTAGGGGCTATTAGCTAATGTATAGGGCGCCACCCGATACTAGTCCCATCTAGTATTCTAATATCTGATTCATTTTCACTTAAGGAACCCCTCCCATAATTTTTCTTGAAAACATTTTCAAAATGATTTTAAACATTTAAATCGTACTTAAACAAGGAAAAGTATATAATCTTTATACTCTACTCAAAATCATACTACCATGTCATATATTCTTTACTCAAAATTTAGTTGATGAAGATATTTAACCATTTGAAGAACCTCTTTCTAAACCTTTGAAATCAACTCTTTCAAAACCAATATCAAACCTTTCAAAATCATTCCTCAAACCTTTCAAAATCATTCCTCAAACCTTTCAAAATCATATATCAAACCTTTCGAAACCATTCTCCAAACCTTTTTAACCCATTGAAAAGAAAACCGTTTGAAAGCTATAAAATTTTGGACATCCTTCTTTAAAATCACTTTAAAACATTACCTTTGAAAACCTTGGAAAACCTCTGTTTAAACCTTTTGAATTCATTGAATTAAACCTTTCGAAATCATTCAACTAAAATCTTTCAAAACCATTCAATAAACCTTTCGAATCTACTGAACTAAACCATTAAAAGCAACCTTTCGACTTGGTCGAAAGTTCTACTTTGAAATATATCCTTTAAAACAGCTCTTTCGAAAGCTTTGGGTTTTACTTCAATTTAGAAAACAAAGGTGAATCTCCTAAGTCGAAAGCTTCCTTTCGAAAGCATAGAGAAGCGGTTAGTTTTTAAAACATGTAAACCTTTCGTCTTTGTCGAAAGGTTCAAAACACATTTATAAAGCTGTAGTAACCTTTCGACTATGTCGGAAGGTTTTAAAATAAAGTAGTAATAAAGCAGCAGTAACCTTTTGACTGAGTCAAACGGTTTATAACCTTTCTTTTAAATATTTTGACCTGGTCGAAAGCAACCAAGTCGAAAGCTCTTATTTGAAAGCAAAGCAGATGAAAACTTTTGGTTCGTAAAACAAACATAACCCAACCTCTTTGGCCATCAACCGTTCAACTTAGAACACTTCGAATCTGTCCAAATCATTATGTACCAAGTAGCTTGATATCATATGCATTAGTTTGACCTTGTTGAAAGCTTAGAACCTCTTGACCTTATCGGAAGGTCTGGGTCAAAAGGTTTGCTGCCGTAAAGGCCGAAACATGCTAAAAGTATGTTTTCATTGTTTTTAACTTAAAAATATAAATTTTTAACTAACCTGCCTTTGTTTGTCAAATTTTCATTGGTTAATAAATTATTTTCAGAAATATGCTGCCACTATTTTCAGAATTAAATAATAATTTCCTTTTATAAAATGCCCCTTCTCTTTAATCAAGCATATAAAAAAATTTAAGTCTCATACCTTAAATAATTTTGTATATTCATCAAATAACATAGGAAAAATCTTGAAAAATCTCAGAAAATCTATTTTAAAATGTTGCCTAACATTTAAAATTTTCAACCCCAAATAATAATTATTTAGTCGAAAATAATTTATAACTCAATAAACAATTTCCTTCACTAGAAATTGATATAAAATCCATATTAATTCAAAAGTTATGAAAATCATAACCCAACTCTAAAAATATCATTTTTGACCTATATTTAAATTTTCAAGGCATTTGGATGTCACTAAACAAGATTTTCATGTCAAACGTATCATAAAAACTAGCATGAACATATATTATCCATCAACAACATACATACATACATACATATATATCTATAAATTTATTCATCAAAACATGGTATATACTTGCAAAATCATTTCGGATCTAATCTTAAAACTAAAAACTAAAAGAAATTGGGATGCAGTAAGTATTTGCCTTAGCTTTGAGATTATAGATGTGAGATTTGATGTTGATTTTCTTCCTTCTTTTAAATCGTAGATTTAATCTTTTTCTTGAGAATAATAATGCTGGCCGGCCTCAAGAAATTTTAGTTGGGTAAAATGAAAATGAACGTGAGTTACATTCCTAATGGTTTAGGGTATAAACCTTACCTATTTTCCATATTGCCCTACTCATATCCTAACACATTAACTTATGTTATCTCATTTTAATTAACACATTAACATGGCACCGCTACCCTTTGTTAATCAGATCTCAACCTTTTAATCTTCATATTATTTTATTTAATTTACCCAATTAACTATTCCAAATAATGTTATAAAAATATAGGGTGCTACAATAATATGCATGTATGAAAACATGTGTATAAAAAATTAAACAAATACAGAATTTATCAAATTTTAGCTCAACAACTAATTACAAAGATGATGCACTTGCAAAAGCATTGGGACAGGATAGACCAGGACGATTGAGAGCAATAGAAGAGGTATGACCTACACCAAGGCAATATGGTCACACACAAGGGATAAACAAATGGTTGACAAGCAAAATTAAATTTTAGAGTTAGACGTGATGGTTTGAATGCTTGTGAAAAATCGGGTATGAACTAACCACTGCTGTTTGCTTCTGCATTTTGCATGAAATACAAATTCAGACACTATTTCTTCAATAAATTGTCAAGGCTTGTGAAAATACAATGATTTGCAAATCGTCACTAATATTGTTTTTGGTTTTTTGTTTCACAGAGAAAAGAAAGCTGGGATGAAGCGAATGTGCATCAAGTGGTAAAAGTTTTTATAGTACTAGTGTGATATAATGATATTTAACATTTAATTTCATTATTAATATAATTTTCTTTTGATTAATTATAGAAATAGAATAAAGAAGGTAAAAAATACGACAAATATGATTTATTGGACTGGAGTAAGATAGACGAAATTGTTGTGGAAGGAAGAGTTGTGCCAAGTGACCCAAAGGAGCTTGTCCAATAAATCCTTTTAGGGTCTGATTCCAGGAAAATCATAATAGACACCATGAGGAAACCAAATGCTTTCTTGTGGAGACCTTCACTTTATTTGACATGCATTAAAGATGTTGAAAGTGAGATAGTAACGTGGCCGGCTACTAGAGTTGTTGGGCACAACTTCGATAACTTTGAAAAAGAAGATAATGGGGTAATCTTTCATCTTTGTTCTAATTAATTTTTTATTTTCAAAGTACAATAGTAATAACATGTTCCTTTTTATTAGAGTAAAAGTAACAAAATAGATCATAAATGCAAATTAACGATTGGAGTAGAAGTAAAAAATTAGTTGTAGAAGGATGAATGCATTCGAGTGATCCAAAAGAACTTGTGAATGATCTCCCACTTGGTCCAATTACCATTGCAGTTTGGATACATAATCCAAAAATCGAAGATACTTTTCAATGGCGGCCCATTGAATGATTGAAATGAGTTGGAGTAGCCATCGGTATCATAGTTGCATGGCCAGAATCAAAAGTAGTTATCGAAACATTTAACGCTGCATTATCAAATAATTATACAAGTAATGTCGGAGTTGTCGAGAAGGTAGGTATCAAACTTATTTATATTTGATTCAATTATTTTTTCATCATATACATTATTGAAGCATATAATAAAATAACCTCTTTATTTAATTGATAGAGTACAAATTCTATGGAAAAAAGTAAATGCAAGCTGATCGATAGGTCAGAGAAGAGAGAAATAGTCGCATTAGGCCGCGTGTATTCAACTGATCCAACTTCAATGGTTCATTATGTTCCTTTGGGGGAAAAAGCAATTAAAATTTAGGTAGATATTGTAAAAATTCCAAAAGCATGTCTACGGAGAACGTCTGATTTAGAAGTCATTGAAGATGCTCTTGGTACTATGATAGCTTAGCTGATTGCGAACATGATAATGGAATCAATTTCTAGTAAGTATAATTCAAACTTTGTTTGAGACTTTTTTTATTCAGTTGAATACTTTCTTAAAATAGTATATATTCATCACCATAATTAAATTAGTTTAAAAGCTGAAATGGAAATGTCTCAAAATTAAAAAAATTGCAGACAATCAACATGGCATCAGTTCAGACCGCCCCTTTGCTTTGAATATTATCATTGAGGGAATACAAACAGAAGTTTGAATTAAACTGAAATTTAATCGAGGGAGGAAACATGGAGATCAATACGAGAAAGCATGTCTTAGATTTATGCTCTTGGTACTAACATCTAAGATTTATAATAATAGGGATCAATTTCTAGTAGTGATCCATCTTAGAATTTTTTGATTTGGAAAACAAGCTTGATGGAACTGGACATGGTGCAGTGCCAAAATACCATAATTTATGCGGTGTATTGGCTAGTCGGATAAGCTACGGTACTTACCTGAATGAGCTTCTTCTACTCTTGGACAGTTGGATTGGAAATTGCATTGTATTGGCCATTTTATGTAGTCGCTCTATCGTATTACAGTTAATAACGTATATAAGAAAGAAAAATATTGAAAAATCTCCACTTTTAACATTTTCATGAAAAGATAAACCATATTTTGTTTTCCTCAATAAATACACTTCAATTTCTTAGAGAAGGATAAATAACATCTGGCCTTTTATTATTAGGATGAAAACATATGAAATCACCAATCTTGGTTCAACTCTCCTCTTAATAGAAGCAGCAACATTAAAATCATAATCATACTTTTCTAGCTTTGCCATTGAATCACGTAGCACCTTCTTATATGGATTATGATCAAAATAGCAAACAAAATTAGAACATAAAGAGCATCTTCAACCCTTTAATAATGTGTGCAAAAGTTAACCTCTTTTTTTATATCTAAAACCTTAACGTCCTTCTAATGAAAAATGGATGTCTTTTGGATAATTGATAAGGAGTTTGAATTTATACCCTTCAATGGTGATATTTATAGAATATGAGATATGATACACAAGTGTCCAATACTAGATAACTTATAGTAATATGTTGCTTCACTAGTGAAATTTAACTTTCAAATCCGTCAGTAATGGAGAAAGAAAATTATTACAATAATGTAAAATAAGTTTTTGCTACAGGTTTAGAAAAAATAGACATCACATTATCAAATGATTTGAGATGGCTTTAATCCTTGGCTAACATATGCAAAAGCTAAATTTTACATTTGTATACAATATATTAGGTAGTTACCATTTCACATTATGAAAAACAACATTCACACTATTCAATAAATAAATTCCCACATCCTATTTCAAATCTCATCAACATCGCCATTGAGGAACATATAATTAAATAACTTACCGGTTCTCTAGGTGGTAGTTACTTACAATGCAAATAGATCTAGGTTGTAGATGCATTAAGATATTGGTATCCCAATATTGTCTAATACCAATTCTTTCAAGGTTAAGTACATTACCAAAAGAAAAGGAACCAAAAAATAAAAATTAAAAACAAAAAATAAAAAGGGAGAGGGAGAAGGTGATTCATCTAGACTTGTTTATTAAGTGGATTAAGAATAAATTCTTTATCTAGCCCCTCTACCCAATTTGTTGACGTTTATGGCAATTTTGTTAATCTATAATGTGAAATTTTTTATTGAACAAAAATTAGAACTAGAAAACACAAAAACATATATATCAACCTACCTTGGTACAACATGTGTATTAAAAAAATTTAAAAAGTTATATCAGTATAAATGAATTGCACCAAAAGAAGAAAAAAAAACATACCCTCTTGCTAACGCTAAATAAGTGCAGGACAACTAATTTCTGAGTGAATATTAAAATAAAGTTTTCGGTTCTTTAGAATTCAAAAGGCATAGCCTAGAAGATATGCTATTCATATGTCTTATGGTTCTAATATTTAATTTGGACAAGTTATATCAATATTTCTTATATGAAATGACTATATTATTGCTCTTCTGTCGTTTGTTACTATAAACAAACCTCTTATTGTAGATACGCAATTTAACAATGCATTTATTAAATCCTTTCGAAAATAAATTTAAAATAGTTTTTGAAGAAATGAAGACATATGTGTGGAACCAAAGACTGAAAGTTTCATTTGTCTCCTTAGTGCTTGAGCAGCTACTGGACGAATTGATCATGCGTATAACACTTATTTGATAGTTAAATCAACATTTGCTAAAAATCGTCACTTGGGTGTTTACATTTATCAATACAGTTATTGGCTCCTCTGGAAAACAAAACAAAATAACTATTATTTATTATATAGAACAAATTTAAATATATGTTCTGTTCTTAGTTCAGGTGGTGACATTTTGATATACTCATCTAAAACATATAGCTTTCTTATATTTTGGGACAAAGTGCAATATGAAAGTCAGGGATTACCTGCCTTTGACAGTATTACTTGAATAGTACTAATAAACTATATGAAAACACAAAACAATAATGGAGTATTGCATGGGCTAGGGTTTGTCAAGTACGGTTCTAGTTGAACTTAATCTATGAAGGAAAAAAATTAAGCAAGCAAATTAGAACAAGTGCAGTTGGGTTTTTTTCCCTATGCACTACATTACAGAGAAACAACTAGCTACTCTTAACATTGATTCATAAAGTTTACATTTATCAGTATAGTTATTAGCTCCTTTGGGAGACAAAACAAAAGGACTATTATTTATTATATAGAAAAAAAATTATTGAATAAAATTTAAATATATGTTCCATTCTTAGTTCAGGTGGTGACATTTTAATATACTCATCCAAAACGTATAGCTTTCTTATTATTTTAGGACCAAGAGCAATATGGAAGTCAGGGATTACCTGCCTTTGACAGTATTACATGACAATAGTACTGACAAACCATATAAAAACACAAAATAATAATGGAGTATTGCATGGGCTAGGGTCTTTCAAGTACAGTTCTAGTTGAACTTAATCTATGAAGAAAAAAATTAAGCAAGCAAATCGGAACGACTGCAGTTGGGTTTTTTTCCCTTGCACTGCATTAGAGAGAAACAACCAGCTACCCCTTAACATCTATAGAAAGCTGTGATTGGTTTCTGTAACTTAATCCCCCCTTCAATTTACAAAACCAATTTTAAACTCAACGGTCACACGCGTATTGTTTTTCTTTTCCTCCGCATCTTTGCCTCTACTCCTTTACCATTCAAGCCCCAAATATTCTTCTGCAGCTAAATTGTGCCTTTTCCCATGGATTGACGTCCGCCTCTCCTTTGATGCTCGTCATAGATCTTTACATCTCCAGATCTCTGCATCCTCCTTACATTGATGTTTCGATTCCCATCTGATAATCCCCTCGCCTTTTCCATCTTCCTCAGTTTCCGCCTCTCAGTCCTGGTTTTCACTACCGATTACATGGCTCGATCACAGATTCAATCCAGTTGCTCAGTCAAAGAATCCTCATTTTTGTAGGTAAGTATATTTAAGTTTTTTAATGTATTTCACTCATTCTTGATTCTTCTTTATCTGTATAGTTTCTCCTCCGAAAGTATATTTAAGTATTGACTTTCACCTGATAGTATGTTCTCTTTTGTTATTGGCATATAGAAATTTTTAACTGATTTGTGCATTACGTGATGAAGAATCTTTCTTTATATGGCAAAAATTTGTTGTTGGGTCCAAATATGGGAACTTGGAGCTTTTATTTAGGTTAATATATCCAAATAAGTGTATAATGATAAGTTTACATAGTTTAAGGATGAAGAAGCTTTTTCTATATGGCAATTTTTTTCTGTTTGGTCTAAATTTGGGAACTTGGACGTTTTATTCAGGTTAATAGGTTAAAGTAAGTATATAATGATAAGTTTACACCGTTATAAGGGTTCCAGTCAAATCAAAATTAAGAATTAATTCACTTTTACCTGCATTAATTCCATAGTAAGCTAACTGAGGTTAGAATTTCAATTAATTCATTTTACCTGCATTAATTTCATGGTAAGCTACACGAGGTTAGAATTTCACTAAAATATGGCCGCTGCCATATATCAATAATTAATAGCAGGTTCTTGGGTAATGCATAACATCCATGACGTAAAACTTACATGCAAATAACCATTTATTTATTGGAAAAAGCTATAGCAGTGGTAGTAGCATCTGCTATGATTGTTAACGTATGATGTGATCTCATTACAGCATTCAGTTTGCCTTGATTAATTTGTTTTAGTTCAGTACATTGCACTGTGATAACTAATACACATGACAGGGTTAATGAAATGCAAGTAAATATTGATTATGATGCTCACGGATTCTTTTCATCAAAAGAAAGTTTACCAGCAACTCGATTTTTAACCGATTTATGCATTACATGATGAAGAAACTTTTTCAATATGGGAAAAATTTGTTGTTGGGTATAAATTTTGGAACTTGGAGGTTCTATTCAAGTTAACAGATCCAAGTAAGTTTATATAGTTTTAGGATGAAAAAGCTTTTTCATATGGAATTTTTTTCCATTAGGTCTAAATTTGTGAACTTGGAGGTTCTATTCAGGTTAATAGGTCCAAGTACGTATATAATGATAAGTTTACATAGTTCTAAGAGTTTAAGTCAAATCAAAATTAAGAATTAAATCATATATACCCTCATTAATTTCATAGTAAGCTAAATAAGGTTAGAATTTTACTAAAATACGATTGTTTCCATATATCAATAATTCATAGCAGGTTCTTGGGGACCACAGAAAATCTGAGACGTAAAGCTTATCTGCAAATAACCATTTATTGTTGAGAAAAAAATACTTCAAATTCAAAGGCTTAGGAATTAAAGAAATAGATCAAAGGGTTATATTTGGTATATTGCATGAACTTGGAAGATTTGGAGATTATATAGAACCAGTGATAACTCATTATCATGTTCTATTAGCAAAATAGCATGGCGACAAAGAACCACTTTCCTAACACAAATATTCTATTTCTTATGTGGCATGCTACTAAATGAAGATTATTTTAGTTATATATTTTAGGTAAGTTCTAAATGGTGAAACTGCCACAACTATATTTTACCCAAGTTGCTATCACAAGGAAACAAAAATACAAAGTTCCCATCATGTTAACTATTATATACAGCCATAATAGAAATTTAAGTTATGGCCAAAGAATGCAGCTATATAATGTTAACTATTATATGCAGCTATAATATAAATTTAAGTTATGGCCAAAGAATGTAGCTATATAAATTTTATTTTGCAAATGTGGATGTGATTTTTTGTATGAATTGTAGTAGATAATTTTTCATTTTTTGCTTCATTAGTTTATCAAAGGATTGACAAACCAGCGCCAATGTGATAACTTCATTACCTTTCATTGTTATCAGATTTAAAGCTCCAATGCAAGTTATATGACAACTATAAGTATTTGTATGAACTTAGAACATTACCTCTCTTATGTAATGAATATTTGCTTATCAAATTTATGTTATATCTAAAGTAAGAAAATTCTACAAACAATGTCATATGCTAACTCATTGAGTATATCCATTCGTCTAGAGGAAAAGAAAAAAAATCTTAAGATGAATGGAGGACATAGTGAATGCTGCAATTATAGCATGGGTGATTTAAATTTGCCATTTATTTAGTGGATTTACATTCACCATTTATTTAAAATTTTGACTACCATGCATTGCGTTTTATTATTTTTCGACGTTATTTATTAACCATTATTTGCAAAATCTACTATTTTTTTCTTGAAGACAAGGTTAACATATACAATGTAATAGGATATCATGGCAAAGAATACTTATATAATAGTATAGCAAAATAGACCCATTTCCCCATGGAAACATGTTATTGCTTGCACAGTATGCCATTAAATTAAGATTATTTCACTGTTATATTTTTTAGACAAGCTATTAATAGTGAAACTGTCATAACTATATTTTACCAAAGTTTCTATCATCAAGAAAAAACAGTTTCCACCATGTTAACTATTGTTCGGCTGGAGTAAAAAATTTACTTCTAGCTAAAGAAGGCAGCTATATAATTTTTATATTGCAAACATGGCTGTGATTTTTCATAAGAATTGTACTAGATATGTTTTTCAATTTTTTTTTACTTCATTAGGTGATCAAAGGATTACACAATCCATTGCCAACTGGGTTACTTCATTACCCTTCATTGTTCTTAGATTTAAAACTCCAATGCAAGTAATATGACAATTACAAGTATACATGACTTTTTTCGTCTCTTATACAATGATCCTTTGCCTGTCAAATATATTTTGTTATATCAATAGTAGGAAAATTATATGAATTGTGTTATTGATTATATCCATTCATTTGGTGGTAAAGCAAATAATACTTGAGATGAGGGAACAACATGGTGAATGGCTGCAACTACAATGTGAGTGATTTATGTTTGCCAATTATTTAGATCATTTACGTTCACTATTTATTTAAAACTTTGACTTCTTTATCATGCATCTGCATTTTTTTTGCATTATTCACAAATCATTATTTCTAAAACTTGTCATTTTGTTTCTCTATGCTGAAGTTAGCAAATATAACGTAATATGTCGGCATGTCAAAAATATTGAAATTAACTGGAATACTATTTACACCTTCGGCCAATGATGGTTGTCATCATTTAATTTTATTTGTACTTACAAAATATGCAGAGACTCGAGTATGTCTATTTGTTACCCACTAATGTCTATTTGTTACCCACTCCATTTTGCAAAAGCTAATGAATATAGATAATTTTATATCCAAAAATTAAAATTTCAAAAACCATTTGTCTTATTTGACCACAAAACATGTTAATTTTGTTGCTATATTTTAGGGGCTTTGCGTTGAAAGAACATCAAACTTAAATCCACTTGGAATGTTTTTAAAGACTATTAAATGTATTATGACGGTATATATGACTTTTTTTTGAAGTTGAAAAAAAGGATGTTTAAAGGGAAGAACAAAATGGTATGAAAAATGATGAAAAGGTAGAATTTAAGAACCAAAAATATTGCCAAGGGGAAAGGAAAAGAAAAGTTTTCCCCTTATAATATTGTAATAAAATTACATTTAATAAAAGGATTGTTAACATATTTTTAGGTCACTTATATTTTAAGACTATTTGAGCTGAAATTTAATTTCTATTCCATATGTGTAGTCAACTTGATCTTTTGTCTAAGTGATATGATGTACAGGGTAGTTTATACCACTTCGATTTAGGTTTTTTAATGATCAGATGTAGAGCATTAGCCATTTTGTATTCAGTTATAGAGCACATTATCTTTTCCATTAAATCCTTTAACCTATGGCCAGGAATAAAAATATAAACCACATATGTAAAATGTATTAAATGCATGTGTATACTCATCTTCCCTAATTTTGACAAATGAAAGTTTGATTCATTGAATTTTGTTTTTTGAATTCGCTAAACAAAATTCCTTTTGTATAATGGTAACTTTATTGATATTTTCCCCTGTTCATACTAAATTGATTGAATGTATAAAATGCTATGCTCATTAAGTTAAAGGAGTTACCAAAATATCCTAAATTCCAATATGGTATAAGTCATATTTTAACGTGTCCTTCCATCTCTTTGCATAGCTGATTCAGCCTGCTCAAAAAAATCTGTAATATGTTTTGAGTAGATGCATGTGGGTTATCATGTAAAATGTATGCATCTTCTGCATCTACTTGAAAACATGGTGCTTCTTTAGTTTGTAGATCAGTGCATTTGCATGCTGATATTGATTTATAGTGATATCCATCCGATATCGTCTTTTGTACTTTTCCAGTTTCCTTACTATATTTAAATATAGTAACCAATTTAATATCCAATATTCAATGGTTATAATCCTTTTTGTTCAGGTTTAGAAGCACAAGAATATTATCTTACTATGATGTAGTTATATCAACTTTTTTCGAAATTGCATTTCGTCTCTTCTTTGTTTCTAATTTTGTTGTATCATGTTGAGAGAGAAAATAATATTGAATTCTAACTAATAGTTAACACGACAAAGAAACCATTTTATATTGCTAATTTGCATTTAGTTAGTGAAATTTTGTTTTCTTCAATACATAGCAACTGTTGCTAAATTCAATTTCTAAAAAGTATAACTAATTAGGAATTGATCCTCGCATGTATACCTGAGCAAAAATAGAAAGAACTGAAAAATTGACAATCTAAACTCCAAAAATTAGTAACCAACAATATATACTATAACAATTTATCTTAAGGATAATGATTTTTCAAAATTTTCTTCAATCAGTAGAATTTAAATAATCGAAATTTTCATAATAGATTATCGAGAAGTCATCCTATGTAAAGTTATCATACTAAATAGAATAACTACATATTTCAGATTTTTTAATTTTTGTTTGAACTTCTGAAGCATTTATCAAAATTATGAAAGAATGATATATAGCTTGGAAATAAGGTCTTTTATCTGTATGCATGATAGTATAAAAACATTATTCAAACGAACTTCATATCAACGATTGAGCATATGAATTCACTTATCATCACTAATTAAATATGGTAATGATTTATTAATAATAAATTTCAATTTTGATATATTTTAACTTCATTAATAATAAATTTCAATTTTGATATATTTTAATCTGTGTAGTTGAATATAAAAAAAATCAGATACAACCAACAATATTAACATAATTTTTTCATATACATTAGTGATATATTTCGTAATGATATACATCATATTTATTCAATTATAAGTATATTATATGTTTATAATATAAGAAATTTTTTTGATATTCGAATTTAGGCCATCTTCGCTTTACCGTTGCGTTGAATGTCATTGAAATAATAAGTCGTTTTGTTGCTAAATAATGAACATCATGACTCCATATAGAAATTAACAAATATTCTTATGAAAGCAGCAAGTAAATAAACTCAAATATACTTCTTAATCTATATATAATATTTTTTATAAGTATTATACTATATTTGTGTTATTTTTATGCATCTAAAACAAGTTAATGTATCTGAACGATACTCAAGCCATAAATATTTGGTTGAAATCAACAGGCAAAAGACCAAAAAGCCTGATGTTTATTGCATAGGAACCATATATTAATCCAACATGTAAAAAATTTAAAAGTTTATGTTTTAAATAATTAATGCTAATTTTGAATTACTGTAACTGCATACTTATTTAAAGGGGCATTTTTTTGATCTTTGTGTCACTGTGATACTATGGATAAATTACTAGCTGGCACTAGAAGCATACAGGCCTTCTCAGGTAAATTTTTCAGCAACCGTTATTTATTCCATTTGGTACAATAAACCATTTTAGATTACTTTTTAGATGCCAGTATTTTAATGATTGACATATGAATCATTAGAGGAACATCGAATGGTTAAAAATACCTACTGATTTTAATTATACAACAAAAGCAACTCATTTTTTTCCGCTCTAAATTGTGATTTATCTAGCATTTCAAATTTTAATGATTCTAAACTACTGAAACTTCAACCTTTATTATAGATTAAATAGCTTGTTCAACAAACTGTCCAACTTAATCATCACCATGCTGAGAAATATAATGAAAAGAAACAAAAAGTCATTGATAATCCACTATTAAATTTTTGTTTCCTACTCCGTCACCAGCTTAAATATTGCAGTTTTACTATATGTGTTTTTATCTCGGTCTTCATTTACAGAGGCAGATGTTTTGATTGTTACTCAACCCTACTCATTAACTAATATAGTTCTATAAATTTGTACTCTTAATTAAACAATATTTTTTCCACACCGTTCGCATTTGACAAACATTGTGTGTTAGAGTATGGCAGCATCATTCGTTCAGACGATGACAACCACATGTTTTTGTCAACATGGGTACACATCGGCCATTATGTTTTGTGCACTATGTCTATATCTTCCTAAATTTTTTTGCCGTTAGTACGCCTTCCATCACTAATGGTTTGTTGTTCCACTTCTATAATAGATACCAATTTTGGCATAGGGAGATATAATAATAATTAAAAAAGAAAATTAACCCTAAATGAAATCGACCAAGACGATGGTTGTTAAACTCCTATGGTTGAAAGTAGGTAATTCAACCTCTACTACCCATGCAAACTGCAACACTGTATTCAGCCCAGAATGTCCTGTAGTGCACACAATGGGCACTTGCTCCACCTACAACTAATGTAATCCTAATTAGGTTTCTTTATGTTTGACTTGCTTTAGACATAGAGTACCCACCACCTCCTTCTAATTCTTTGTGCTTACAGCTTACAAGTACCTCGATTGCGGCTTTTTTTTCTCCTCCACCCATGAGAAGAAGGTACAAAAATCAACTGCAAAGTCGTTTTCAACAAGCCTTAGGGAGTTCACTTTTAATAACCTTGAAGTGTGTTCCATGGCATATTAGCATCAACATGCCAACCTGCTTCAAACAATGTGCAGAGTGCTTTTTCCTCATCATATTTGAGATCATTGTCTCATTATTCCCTCCTACCTGCCTTGGATTCTAATCTACCTAATTCTATCCATAAGCCAATAAACACCGACTAGACCAACCAATCGTGTGCTGTAGAAGCAAATGGTATGAGTAGTAAATTTTCTCTTCACAATGCCGACTTTGTTTACTTCTACAATTACATTTTATGGAATCGCTTCTTTTTAGAAAAACTGTTTGATAGGATGAATAAAATTAAGGTTGTCCTAAAATGTGGCATGTGCTCCTCGATAGAGGGTCATGCATATAATAATTTTATATAGCTCAACAATTCTTTATAATCGATAATTCCAAGCTTTGTTTGCAATTCCCGCTACTTTAGCAGGTCAATGACAAAGGATCTTGCACATAATAGTCTATCACAATCGCATCGAAGGAGAACACGTGGGTTAGATGATTTCTTTTCGTTTATCAAACGAGATAACGAGGAAGCATCATAAAAGGTACATTCAACACATCAGTTTAAATACGGCAAGGACATATTATCCAAGCAGCAAACTAATACACAACTTGCATTTATCCTTCGCTACGTTCCTGTATTTCATAATGCTGCCTCTTATTACCTTTTCACTTAATTTCAAATTCAAAAGTATATAATATTCCAAAAACGTATATCAATCTCAGTATACATCAAAAAAGGCCAAAACCAATTTGCTGTGTCATTAACTACAATTATTTGTGACGGTAGCTTTTCACAACACAGTTAAATAAACTATGCTTTTTTCTGACAATTCTCTATCCATATTCTGATTTTCAATAATAGAGTACTTTAATCTATAAGCTCAACCATGGAGATCCAGAATGTGTTTAGGTAAGTTTGGTGTTCAAGAATTCAACACCTATACTGCTCATACAAAGTTATAAATTTAACCATTTCAACATTTACTTTGGGTCTACATTCATTTTCTGACTATTACTTTACAGTGTTCAGCTTCTAGGATATTTTGACTTCATTTTAGCCATTGTACTGAATTTATTCAATCCTATGCTTACACACTTGTTAATTATCCATGCTGCTCATAATGTTTTGGACAATCTTTACAAATATGAATGAAATAAAGCCTTCACCTGAAATTCACCAACCTGAGCCGCAATGATTATTATTATATTTCAACTTTTTTCCATCTTTCATTATTCAAAAAAAATTGTAAAACAATGTTTTCTGACATAGACAGATTAGGCTGTAATGTTGCTGTTAGTCTCTAAATCTTTATTTTCAAATTTTTGCCACGCTGAAACCTGCATGTTTAATATGTCATGTATTTATAATTAGAGTTGCAAGTTGGCATACTTTCTGTACAATATGTTATTGCTTCCCTATATAATTCCCTATGCTTCTTTTCATTGTCAATAAATCATGTACATCCTTTAGAAAAATGTTGCCTTTTCTATTTTAGTTATGCAGCACACTGAAAATAAGGGAACAAATAAACAAAATATGGTACTATCAGGCGATCTATATGTCTGATATTCATATTTAGACATGGTACAAATTTGATTGCAAACTCGTTTTAACTGTTTTTCTACAAAATGTATAACTATAATATGATCCCCACACCCGTGTGCGAAGCACGGGTTCACACTAGTTGATTCATAAAGTTTACATTTATCAATACAGTTATTAACTCCTTTGGAAAACAAAACAAAACAATCATTATTTATTATATAGAAAAAAAAAATTATTGAGTAAAATTAAAATATATGTTATGTTCTAAGTTCAAGCGGGGACATTTTGATATAGGGGACATTTTGATATACTCGTCTAAAACATATGGCTTCCTTATTATTTTGGGACCAAGTGCAATATGAAAGTCAGGGAATACCTACCTTTGATAGTATTACATGACAATAGTACTAACGAACCATATGAAAACACAAAACAATAATGGAGTATTACATGACAATAGTATTAACGAACCATATGAAAACACAAAACAATAATGGAGTATTACATGGGCTAAGGTCTGTCATGTACGGTTCTGGTTGAACTTAATCTATGAAGAAAATAAATTAAGCAAGCAAATCGGAACGAGTGCAGTTGGTTTTTTTTCCTATGCACCGCATTATAGAGAAACAACCACCTACCCCACGACATTGATACATAAAGTTTCTATTTTAAACAATGTTGTTTAGTACTTAAAAATGCCTACATTTATGACTAATATGTACGTATATGCTTCTTTTTGACAGGTATTGTATGATGTTTTTGAGGTTTCTACATGATGTCGCACTCTTTCTCCTTCAAATCGATCATTTTGTGTATGTATCATTTTGGTTAGCAACATGATGTCGCCCTCTTATTTTTAGTATGTATCATTTTCGTTAGCTACATGATGCCACACTCTTGTTTTTAGTACGTATCATTTTGGTCAGCTACAGTTGTATGTATTGTTACTTTTTATCACAAATATTTATATGCTTAATGCTCTATGTATGAAATGTTATGGATATATTTTTTTTGTCGTTTGGCATATGACTCCATTTGATTATATGCATTACAATGTGATAAACATTGTTTTTTGAATTGTTATAATATAATAGTTGAAATAAGTTTAGTAGAATTAAAAATTGTAAGCTTGAATTTATATGGCATTAAAAAAATGCAGTGGAATTTTTTTATAGCGTTTTAACTAGGGTGAAAAGAAAAATTATTACATCTTTCATATGCTATTATAGCATTATGCTAGTGTTAAACAAAATATTTTGCAAGGATTAAATAGTTTTCATAGTAAAAAAACAATGCTATCAAATAGATAAATAACTAGTGCATGGCCCGTGCTACGCACATGGGCAGTGTTGGTATTTTCCTGTAATTGTAGGTCCAATTGAATGTAGTCCAATTGTATGTTAAAACAGTATGTACAGGTCATGTGCAGTGCCGGTTCTTAACCTCTTCAGCTTAATGTTCAGTTTTGAGGTAGTTGGAAAATGTTGCGAGAGAATAAAATAGTGTTAAAAATTTGTAGTAGGGACATAACCAAAGTGCAGAATAGTGTATCTGCAGTTATTCGTTTGCAGGAAGGTAGTATAGTAAGGAAAAAGTGAAAACCTTATTTAGGAAAGTCAATTTATCTTCTTTGAATTCAATTTATTTAGTCTAAATCTTTTAATGTGTAGTTGAAAAGTATTAAAGGTTCAATTTGTTATGGCTCGTTTAACCGGTAATTAAATTTTGAGTTTTTATTTTCTATTTTGGTGTGAAAGAGTGGTTGGAGAGGAAGGGATGTGGAATGCGTTAGAGAGAGGTTTTTTTAGTCCTGAAAAAGTGTGGAATAATAAAATTTTGTTTTAAAAACTCGTTCTTCTTCCTCTCATCTCCCCTTTATTTCCAACCGTGCCGCATTGTTATACCATGCTGTTTGATTTGAAAATTGATGTTGCAAAAGTGAAAAAATATTGAGAAATAAATTGGGCCTTTAGTTGTTTAGTCTTTGGGTTTGCAAAAAATATATTAGTTGCAAGTTTGTGGAAAATAAAAGGTTGGTAAAGACAATGAAGTAAAAAAACTGGTTGTTTTTAAAAATAAATAAGTTACCATAATCCCTTTTTTATGATTGCCTATTTCCTGTCTATTCAATAGGTGAATGGATCCTAAGTCTTATTGTCCAATGTTTAAAGGCTTGAAATGTTGAATTTATCTATTTCATTCAGTATGCCACTATAGATAAGGATATATAATCTTTATATTTTACTTTCTTTATTTTTGATTCAAGCTTATGAGTATAGTACTGTGCATGATTAAGAAATTAACAACCGATAAAATATTCAAATATATTATATCGAATTTATCGTAGTGTATGCAATGTTTTACACTACCCGAAAAATAAAATAAAGCTTGGGTTATTTTCTTGGGCATATGTACTATTTATTGCATATACTTTGTATAAGCAACAAAAACTAAAAAGTGGACCAATATGAAGTTTGTAATTTGTTTAGCGATGTATATTTTGACATCATGCTAATATAAAAAGTACAAAACCTTTATAATTCATTGCAAAGTAATTTCTGTTCAAGCATATACCATCTGAAACCAATAAAAATCAACATATCAATTGTTAAACACGCTAAGTTAAAAATTCATAATGAACATAATCATTAAGGTAGATTTTATTTCTACCTTCAAATTAGGTTGAATTGGCTATGCATATCCATGGTCAAAAGTATAACAAATTATCCTTGCAAGCTTCTTTTTTGCCTGTTTTAACCATATTTATAGAAATTTTAAATTCAAAACAATAAAAAAAATTACAATCATAAATACATATATACAATAAAGTAAGTTACCAATGAAAGCATCAAATTAAGAGACAATAGAATTCGATTACAATCAACATCGCAAAACAAACATGGATCGCTCTACTTTGGATTATAATTTATTGTGAAATATAAGACTATTTTTGAAAGTTAAAAATAAATTTTACTCTTGCTAAATATAGGCTAGCTATATTGCTTGAAATTAACAACTAAACGACAAGTTTTAAAAAAAAATCAAAATTATGCCATTCCTTGTCAATGTTTAAAAATTGAGAGTACGAATGAAGAAAGATAAGTGGTATACCATTAATTTTATGGGTATTAGAATTCTAATAAATGCTAGGAGTATACTTAGTATGTTTTGGGGTCAAAATAAAAAATTTATTAGCTGTACTATTTTATAATATTGAAATGAGTATTTCAACCATAAATTTAGAAACTATACCGCTATTAGAATAGAGTGGAGGAAAAAAAGCATTATTATTAAAATAACAGAAAAATTAATTGTTGCATTTTAACTTTTAAGAAGTTCTACCAGTATCAATATTTTAAAACAACTAATTAAATTGTGTGTTATTTCAACTTCAATGTATGAAAATTAATATTTACGCAATTCTTGTAGGTTAAACCTCTAAATACTGTATATGCCACATAGGGATAATATGATGCCCTTACAAAATGGTTGGAAACATCAATGGTAAATAAGTGTGAATATTTGGAATCATCAAGAATATATAATTTATATGTAGAACATTAAACACCACCAATTAAATTCATTTACTAAAACTGCTACATCATATATTTTATTCTTTATTAAGGGAAGAAGTAAATATGATTTACAATAACTTAAACAAAGAATTAAATGCACGTAACTATCCTTTTTCAAAATAATTATGCATATTGTAAAACATAAGAATAATGAAAAATAATCGGCAAAGGTATTACCAAAAACTATCTTTAATTTTAGCATAATAAGTAATATGGGTGATTATAGTAAATTTTTATTGAAAGAGAAAGGACAAAATTATACCAAGGACTTGACTCTTTTGAAGTCATTAGGAATAATGCCTACTGATTAGTATTTGTATGTTACATGAGGAACTAAAGGGGAATATTCCTTCCACGGTGCTTTCCTTGTTTAACGGCCGATACGCCATAGCCTGTGTTTGAGAAAATTCTTCATCCTTTGCTTAACTTTCAACTTCCTTCCCATCATAGCCAAGTGTACACACTCATATTTCCTAATTATAGACCAAATCCCCTATGCGAAATTCACATAATAGGAAAAAAGTAATACAAATATTGATACCAGTTGATTGAACAACAAAAAAAGAGAAATAAAAAATAAAAACTGATATTGAATCAGAGATTGTACAGAAATATAAAGTTTAAATTAGAAGTAAATAATCTTTTCTTATGACTAATAACAATGGAAAGTTAAAAAAACAGGCGAGGGTGCAAAATACCGAAAGTCGAAAATGCTAAAATGAAACCAAAAGATTTATACGAAAAACATGTACTCGTGGTTTGTTATATGAAAAAGGAGGTAAGTCAAAACATGCCATCATTTTCAAACATTGGAAACATGTTGTACCTTGCGGAGACTGTATTTTTGGTGTAGTAAAAAGGTTCCATATATTCTCCTATATAGTAATTAATTTTGAATGACCGCAACCAATTGAAAAACGCGGACAAATCTATATGTTGCATACATTATTCGGCAAATAAAGTAATTAGAGCATAAAATAAAGTCTATTCAATAAGAGTGACGATTGCGATAAAAATCTAGCAGCATACAGCAAATACTTTTAACTGGAAGTGATTAATCTTATAAATTCCTATATCTCAAATCCCATAAAAAATGTGTAGACCTATATTCAATTGTAGGCTATCAACCAACATAGAAATACAGGTAAAGCTAACTTTAAGTAAAGGGACTACCATTAAACATAGAAGATAAGGAGGAAAAATATAAAGTAAACTTTAGACACTGCAATGAAATATTTTAAATACAGATCATATTCATAAGAAGAAATAACTACTCAGGGTAAATGCTTGATTCAAATCACTTGACCTTCTCTTGCACAACTAAGGAAGGGAACATAGGTTGCAGTCTACCCATTCAGCAAGTTAATATTGCATCAACCAAGCATAGCACGTTCAGTGCAACAGACTATCAGCATATAGAAATCATTATTACAAATGGGAAGCGTGCATGGACAACACTCAATAAAAACCGAGATCCTATAGCAAGAAACAACTTAACATAGCTCACATGCACAAACAAAGTTTTTGAAACTGTATTTGTATGATTTTAAGGGTATTCAGCTGTTAAGTACAAAAATAATCAGTAGAAAGTTACCTGCAAAAAGGAGATTTAAAGCTTCAAACAATCCCAAGTTTCTTTCTCCACCAAGGAGCATGAATGCTAAATGTTCTGCTTCCTTCTAAAATACATAAATTTACACATGTCTACAACTATATCTGTACATAGGTCTCTAAGGTTTTATCAGAACTAAAATACTTACATTGCTTATTGGTTTTGGAAAAATTATTTTTAAAAAACCTACATGCAATAGTACATCAATCCAGCTCCTAGGCACATACCCATGATATAAATATGGTGTATTTCAAGTATTATGATGTTACATTATTTAAATTCTGAATTTTAAACCTCTGCTATGAAACCTTGGAAAACTTCAAATACATGTACTATTTTATTGATGCATATTTATACTAATCAATGCAGTAAGTTATTGCCTATTCTTAATTGTGTGATATTAATAGGTATCTCTTTAAACATAACACAAAGCTGAAGTTAAATACCAATAAAAAAAGTTTTAGATAACTTACTAATAAGTTAATTATGTTGGAGACGATCTCTTGTAAGTGCAATAATTTATACAACAAAACATATGAACCTTGTCCAAGCATTAGTGTTTTGCAGTCTAAAGAGGATCCCTTATAAAAATAGAATTATAGAAGTAGTACTACAGAAAAGAATCCAATAGAGATTCAAAAAGGGTGTATATGTTTAGGTATACACCAAAGATAATGTGATGGTACACTTACTGAAGTCGCTAACTATTAGATTAAATATTGGATACTGATGGAGGTGCATAAATAAATAGCCAAAGATTAGCTAACGGGCGTCAAACCAATGGCACAAATATTAACTCAAAGTTTAAGTAGTGACCCAATGACAGTGCATCACCCTTCAGTGCATGTGAAAGGAGAATGGGAAAAAAAAGTTTAAGGGAAACAGTTTTGTTATGGATTGTTAAGCTAAAAATCTTATGGAAACCGCACAATATAGTTTATTAGATGCATAATTACAAACATTTTAGAGCATGAATTCAACTTCACTTACACTATTTAACAAACATACCAAGTGCATCAATAACATGGGGAGACAGAGTACAAACTGATAATGAATATAGAAATATAAAGTGAAAATTAAAGCATCCTTACTCATGGCTGATTGCAACAGAAAGTAAAAAATGAAGGGCGACCAGAATATAATATATGCAAAAGGACTACACTCGCAAACTTTAAAATAATATCAGGAGATTTATATGCAATTAGTTAGCCATATGCTTTGTTATTCATTTTGTTATTCAATCATTTTCAAATAGTTGGAATATAGTTTAAAAGTAATTATTGTATAGAAAAATTTCTCAGTATGTACAGTGTAGAAAACAAAGTTCTAATTAATGTCATTAATATTAATTACAAATTCAAATATTGAACCGGTGATTAAGTAGATTCATTAAACACATAATCTGCATCAGCAACAATCATGCAAGAGGACTAAAGATAGTTATGTCAGATTAAAGAAATATTTAAATGAATAGTTACAACAACTACTATGGTGTAACTGAATCACACAAGTATTTCGACTTAAGTAATAATTAAGGAAAACATGGAAGAAGATAAAAGAATGGACCAGTGGGAATATAGAAAAGTGGAGAAGGAACAGACTTACAGGAACAATGAGGACGGGAATAAAATCGAGAAGAAGAATCGGAGATATGAACACTAAATCTCTAATTGAATTACCAGCCAGAATTTTTACCAAATGAACAGTGATAGTTTTTTAACCGTTGGGTTATGGTAACCGAAGAAGGAAGACGGGTTCTTAACCAATTGTTGCATCGCAAAATAGAAAAGAAATTTCTTGAGCAGGACGTGGGAATAGAAATTTAGTGCCACTTGTCAGATTGTTGTTAATTGCATAACCGTGGTTTCTCCTTTCCATTATAAGCAATAGATTTTTTATAGCGTTTCAATGCGTAATGAAAGATTGACATGATATTTCTATAGCATTTTTAGATGCTATAATAATATGGCATGTCAACATATTATATTAATCAAATGATGTCTATTGTTAGTATCATAAAATACAACTCTGTGTAAAAAAAATTATAGCAAGCTTCAAAATGTTATAGAAAAGTAGTTGTACCAATAAGTCCCCTCTATGGCAACAAAAACGCTGTTAAAAGTCCATTTTCCATTGCAATTTTGAAACGCTATTGTATCTCTCAGACTTATTACAACATGTTGATATATGGCGTTCATAGAAATGCTATAAAAGGCTTTAATAGCGGTTTTTTAAACACTATAAAAAGGTTAATTTGTTGTAGTGCATTAAAGGGAAACCCAGGAAAATCCCCCGGGATTGCAAGCTTCTCCTCCTCGGTCTCACATGGCATTCCCCAAGAGCGACATGGCAAGCAGAACCTTCTTCGCCCAATTTGACAGGCCGCCATGACCTCCCACCAAAGTGGGCCTGCACACCCTACTAAACCAGCAACATTATGGTATCCACAACTGCACGTCTTACTTCACTCAGAACTAGAGTCCTGAAGCAAAGTCACCTCTTCTGCCATTTCAACCAAGCAACTTGGGTAGCACCAAATTCTTGCATCCCCCGTCAACGTCCTCCTCTGAACCCTGGTGCATCCACCACTACCTAGGAGGGTCTGGTGAAAGCAAGCCATGGCACATTCGGGATCTTACGAGGACCGCTCGATATTATGGAATGCATCCAATCACGTCCATCCTATTCACTTGAAACAGCAAGTGGGCCACAGCGCTCCAATTCAACACAGGTTCGACTCAGGCTCAAAATCATATCTCCATTCAATTGGTGGAGCATCCCCATTGTAGACCCCAGAGGAGGCCATGTGCTTCAACAAATGCCAGGAAGCTCCGAACCAGTGAGGCGCCCGTAATGCACATGCCGACATCTACCCAATGTTCGCTTGGAGATGGTACTACATGGTTCCTACTAGATAGGTCCTCCTCTAACACTCTTGCAGTTGTCTCCGTCTATAGCCATTCTCTGTCAGGGTCTCTAAATGTCATAGCTCCAGGACACCCGAGCCTACCTGGAGCAACCAGAGACTTTAATGGATAGCATTTTTCACCTTGCCAAATCGAGCAATCCCCTAACCGCTCCGACCTGAGCAAGGGATGTCCTCTTGGTGTCTGCCCTTAATATGTAGTTAACAAGAAGGGGACACACTAGATAGCCTCTCAATCAGTACGCCCACGGCTCGGGGGTATCCCGTCTTCAAAATCCAGAAAAGTGCAAAGAAAGCCCCTCAAGTCTGCCCTCCGGTTCCCAGTCGTTCAGTTCATCAGTAAGCCACGACCATTCTTCCTCATCATCTTAGGATCTTGCAAGAAGCAATCATCGTCGCCTCCAGCGACCATCTCCCAATTGTAGCCGGATAGCACCATCTTTTGCACAAGCTCTCATCAAAGCCTATTTTAGGGATGGCCCTTCCTCGGATTCGGATCTTCTTGAACAATTTGTTGGGTACGTTTCCAGCACCACCGAATCAATGAAGGGAAGCACCACTGGATCAATACCAAACCCCAACTACCGAACCAAAGTCCCTCCACTCCATCACCGGACCAACCTCACTTCCAGTACCACCGAACCAGGAGCAAGGGGGCTACCACCGGACCAATCCAACACCTACCGAACCAAAGGCCCTCCACTCCATCACCGAACCGACCTCACTTCAAGTACCACCGAACCAGGAGCAAGGGGGCTACCACCGGACCAATCCAACACCTACCGAACCAAAGGCCCTCCACTCCATCACCGAACCAACCTCACTTCTCGTGCCACCGAACCAAGGCCTTGCCGATCCAAAGTTACCAGGCCAGATTGCGTCAGCCTAGGCCCACCAGCAGTTATATACATCCAAGACCCCTGCCCCCACCCTCACTCTATAAATAGAGGGGCAGGGGTACAACAATGGCAGACAAGTTTGAGAGCTCAAGCACGGAAGGAACTTTAAAACAACTTTCATATACTTGTATACAAAGCTTTGTACTTGTACTTGTAATCTGAAAAAAAAGGAGAATAACATATAAAGTGGACGTAGGCACGTTCTGGCCGAACCACTATAAATCTGTATGTCTTTTACAGTTTAGTCCATCTATTTTATATATTTGCGTAAATCATCCAAATCGCTAGAAACAACATAAAATCAACTAATCCATACGACTTGAAGGTGTTTGTCCATTTTTTGTGCAAACATTTTTGGTGCTTTCACTGAGAAGGCAAGGAGCTCGAAGCTTCAGCTTCTCCCACTCAACCCTTTTCCTATCAACACCGTTCATTGCTTGGAAAATATGGCTCCCGGACGGAAGAAAGATGCTAACAAAGGAAAGGACATCGCAACTGGGAGCATCCCAGATCTAGTGATCAGAGACCAAGACAATCGTCCAGTTCCAACAGCAAATTTAAATCAGGCAAATCCGACAGCCCCTGCTACAGAACAACCAATTACAAGGCCGGATCTGGACAAGGTTGTGGCTGAAGTAACTAACCGCTTCGCATCTCAACAAGAAACCTTGGTGGACCAACTCATGTCACGCTTAAGAGATGCTGAAGAATCCAACCGCAACACTGAATCATAGGGTGAGTCCCGGTCTGGAGGATCCAGGAGGCGACAAAGATCTTTCTTCTTTGAAGAGGCTAACAACAGAAACAACCATGGTAGGAGCCGAGCCCGGAATCAGCCCGAATTCCGACCCGAGGAAACACTTGGAACCGAACCCAACGGGGGAGGTGCCAGGCAGAGGTCGGATATGGCTGAGCCTGTCATGCTACCTAACCATGAAAACACCAGTAGACGGGGCCAAGCTGGAGTCCGGCCCGAAGTTGGACCCAAGGAAGTGCTGAGAACAGAACCTAGCAGGGAAAGGTTAAGGCAAGGGCCAACTGTGGCTGACCCCAGCATGCCCTCGGAAGACTAGAGGCAGCCATTGGAGAATGTCAGGAGTGATAAACGATACCATCCTTACAGGTCATCTGGACGGAATTAATCCCTCAGGGAAGAACCAAACTCGTTTTTATCCGCTCCAAGTTCTGATGAAAGGATGGCGCGGTTGTTCAGAGTGTGCGTCCAACGGGAACAAAGGGATCGGGGGATAGGTGCTAGGGTAACCAGCCCCTTCACCCGCAATATCGAAACTGCCATCACCCCCCGGGAATGGAAAATGCCAACGATGGAACCTTACAAGGGAACCTCTGACCCCATCGTACACTTACAGAGATACACCCAGCATATGCTCATGAGCGGAGCAACTGATGGAGTATTGTGTAAGTGCTTCCCACTGTTCTTGGCAGATCTAGCTACTTCCTGGTTCTGCCACCTACCCTAAGGGTCCATCAGCTCATGGGAAATGTTGAAAGAAAAGTTTATCAGCCAGTTCCGCATTCATGTGGAACAACCCAAGGACGCTTATTCCTTATCTAATATCAAACAGAAACCCGGAGAGACAGTGCAACAATATCTAACCCGATTCAACGCCGCGGCGGCCGCAGTCCAAGATGCCGACGAGAAACTTATCCTAATGGCTCTCTGCAGTGGTGTACATCCGGACACTAAATTTGCTAGAAGATTAACCAAGGAAAAGCCGGCTACTTTACCTGATTTCTTCCATGAAGCTGGAAAGTATATGAGACTTGAAGACGCTGCCACTGAGAGGCAGTCAGGGCAACAGGCTAAGACGGCTACAGACAGGGTCCCCGCTGCAGTAAAGGATGTTCGAAGAAATGACTCTAGAGACAATGCTGGGGGCAAGAAGGGAAAAAAGCGCTTATATCGACCAGGACCAAGATTTGACTCTTACACTCCTTTGAATGAAACAATCGAAAACATCTTCCTAGCCACTCAAGACGAACTTAGATACAAGCGCCCCCCGCACAAGAAGGAGTCGGATAATGAACTCAAATTTGGAAAGTTCTGCCGCTTCCACGAATCCCATGGACATGACACCAATGAATGCCACCATCTCCGGGACTTGATTGAAGAACACATCAGAAGGAAGAGACTGGAACGCTATGTAAAAAGCCAGAACAGGACTTCAACTCCTGCCAATGAGAATCCTGGACTACTCCCCCCAGAAGCAGGTGGAGGAAATCGCAACACCAGCGGCTCTAGTCAAGAGAAGATAGTGGTCCATACCATATCAGGAGGACCGCACATCGTCGACAAAAGCTGGGCGGAGATGGAAAGATACGGTAAGTCACTTAGGAACGATGAAGGCTACGTTAATTCTGTCATGGAAGAACGCCACCCGAAATGGAAAGAGAATGACGACATCACATTCAGTAGGCATGACCTAGAGGGAAGACAGTACCCACACATGGATCCTATGGTCATCTCTGCTTGGTTCGGTCCAGCCAAAGTTTTTCGAATTTTAATAGACACTGGAAGCTCAGTAAATATCATATTCAAGCATGCTTTCGACAAAATGAAGCTGTCAATGAAGGATGTGTCTCCCTGCAACAAACCACTACATGGTTTCACTGGGGATGCGAAGATGCCCCTCAGGAAACTAGACCTTTTTGTTGAAATAGGAAGTCATCCCCGCTCCGTTGTGCGAAAGCAAACATTTGTGCTAAAAGAGAACCACTCGGCCTACAACGCCTTTTTTGGAAGAACAACCTTGTCTGACTTCCAAATTGTCCTAGCCCCATGGTGCCTGAAGATGAAATTTCCAACAGCTAACGGAATAGGAGAAATAGAGGGAGATCAAGACGCTGCTCGAGACTGCTATGTAACTGAACTTCGCAATAACCGCAGAAAAGATAAAGGGAAAAATGCAGAGACTACTCTCTGCATGAAAAACTTGGAAGCATAGCAACTAAAGAAAGCCCCTCCTCTTCGATATACCAGTGACCCTTTCAATGAATTAGACCCCAGGGACAAAGAGGAGGAGGCCACCGCCGAGCCTACAGAGGCTATGGAATTCGTAGCTGTAGACAAACATGACTCAAGTAGACTATTGAAAATCGGATCTTAACTGAAAGAAGAGTTAAAGGATCAACTCATTGATTTTCTTCGCCACAACATGGATGTATTTGCATGGACGCACGCTGATATGACAGGAATCTCTCCAGATGTAGCATGCCACGTACTGAACATCGATCCTACGAAGGTGCCAGTAAAGCAGAAAAAGAGAAGCATGGGGGCAGAACGATCAGCAGCCCTAGAGGAAGAAGTGAAGAACCTACTTGCCAATGACTTCATACGAGAAGCCATCTACCCAGAATGGATTGCCAACCCAGTACTGGTAAAGAAAGCTAACGGGAAGTGGCGAACATGCATCGATTTCTCCAACTTAAATGACGCTTGCCCGAAAGACTGCTTCCCACTCCCCCGAATCGACCAACTCGTGGACAGCACTGCCGGGCACGAACTCTTATCCTTTATGAACGCATACTCAGGATATAACCAGATCCCTATGCACGCCCCCGATCAAGACCACACTAGTTTCATCACTGACCGGGGATTGTACTGCTACAAAGTAATGCCTTTTGGACTTAAAAACGCCGGAGCTACTTATCAGCGCCTTGTCAACAAGATGTTTGCGGAACTAATAGGACAAACTATGGAAGTTTATGTGGATGACATGCTGGTAAAATCGAGGAAAGCCAACGATCATATAAACCACCTGGATGAGATGTTTCAAGTACTTCGCCAATATGGAATGAAGCTGAACCCTCTAAAGTGCTCCTTCGGAGTATCGTCGGGAAAGTTCTTGGGATTCATCGTTCATTCCAGAGGGATTGAAGCAAACCCCGAACAAGTTCGAGCTTTACAAGATATCAAGATACCATCCACTCGAAGGGAGATGCAAAGCCTAAACGGGAAAGTGGCCGCCCTAAGCAGGTTCATCTCTAAAGCAACCGACAAATGCATCCCTTTCTTTGAAGCTCTAAAGAAAGACAAAGGAAAGTTCGAATGGACTGACGAATGCTCGACAGCCTTCCTTAACTTAATCGAACACCTCCAGAAACCACCAGTACTCTCAACTCCGAATGAAGGCGAGGAACTATACCTATACCTTGCTGTATCGTCCCATGCTTTAAGCGCCGCTTTGGTGAGAGAAGACGACCACGCGCAGCGGCCCGTATAATTTGTAAGCAAGAGATTTACCGGGGTAGAGGCCAGATACCCTAAACTTGAAAAGCTAGCATACTGTTTGCTAATCACATCACGGAAACTGCGACACTATTTCCAATCCCATTCCATCAGAGTTTTAACCGATCAACCGCTAAGGCAGGTATTCCACCGCCCCGACACCTCTGGACGACTACTTAAGTGGTGCATTGAACTGAGTCAATATGATATCACCTACCATCCTCGCACTGCTATCAAGGGGCAAGCCATAGCTAATTTCATTACCGAATTCACTACTAACGAAGGTAAGGAGCAACCTGAAATAGCAGAAGATATCAAGTGGAATCTCTTCGTAAATGGAGCATCAAATGAACAGGGCTCAGGGGCAGGTGTTGTGATAATCACCCCCAGGGGAAGGAAGCTGCACTACGCCCTAAGGATGGAATTCGCTGCCACCAACAATGACGCAGAGTACGAAGCAGTGATAGCCGGATTAGAACTTGCCCTGGAGATTGGAGTCGGTTCTTTATGTCTCCATAGTGACTCTCAACTTATTGTAAATCAAATACTGGGAGAATTCCAGACTCGAGGAGAACGACTCACAGCATATCTAAAGAAGACCAAGCTGCTGCTCAATCAATTGGATCACTATTTAATCAAACACATTCCTCGAGAAGAGAATCAGGAGGCCGACGAACTGGCAAAGCAAGCTAGCATGAAGGACAGCACTGACAACTGGCCCCGAGCTACGAGCCAATGAATATGATAGCTTCAATTAGAGAAGAAACTTGGATGACCCCCATCCGGAAATACTTACAAAGTGGCAGACTGCCCGACGGACGTAACGAAGCTAAGAAAACCTTAAGGAAAATTTCCCGCTACACATTACAAGAAGGCATCCTCTATAGGCGCGGCTTCTCTAATCCCTTATTAAGGTGTATCGCTGGAAGGGAAGCCAGGGAAGTCTTGTCCAACATCCATCAAGTAAGTTGCGGAGATCACACCGGAGGACAGACTCTAGCAAAGAAAATACTCCGATATGGGTATTACTGGCCCACTTTAAACAAAGACGCCTTAAACTTCATCAAAAGATGTGACAGATGTCAGAAATTTGCTAAGATTCCTCGACTACCAACAAATGAAATTACTCAAATGACCAGCCTTTGGCCCTTTGCAATATGGGGAATTGACTTGATTGGCGAACTACCAATGGGCCGAGGCGGAGCTAAATATGCCATAGTGGCAGTTGACTATTTCACCAAATGGGTGGAAGAGGAACCTCTAAATAAAATATCTTCGGCAAAAGTTATTAACTTCTTGATCAAAAATGTTTTATGCAGGCACGGGGTTCCACTCAAAATCATATCGGACAATGGACTTCAATTTGACAGCGAGGAATTCGCCGACTGGTGCCAAGAGCACAGAATTCACAAAAGCTTCTCATCTGTGGCTTACCCCCAGGCAAACAGACAAGTCGAAGCTGTCAACAAAATCCTAAAAACCCTAATCAAGAAGAAACTTGAAAAGTCAAAAGGCGCTTGGGTGGATGAACTCCCTACGACACTTTGGGCCTACCGCACATCTTACAGAACATCAACATGGCATACTCCTTTCTCTTTGGCATACGGATCGGAGGCCATGCTCCCAGTTGAAACTATAGTGCCTTCCCACCGTAGGATCCACTACAACCCAGAAGAGAACGAAGAACTCCTCCACATGTCTTTGGATCTAATTGAGGAGAGAAGAAATGATGCAGCACTCAAAGCAGCAGCTCACAAGCGAAAAGTGGCAGCACAATACAACTCCAAAGTCAAGCACCGCAGCTTACAAGAAGGAGATCTTGTCCTCAAACGGATCTTCCCGCGCCCTGGAGCGCTAGATTCAATCTGGGACGGACTCTATGTAATTCATAAAGATCTCCGCAACGGAGCCTATATTTTGTCAACAGTGGACGGAGAGGTGTTCCAGAGGGCATGGAACATCCAACACCTCCGTCGATATTTTTCTTAACTTGTACTGCCCATATGAAGTGAATTAACAAAGAGAATCAGTGGACGTAGGCATTTTCGTGCCGAACCACTTTAAAAAACCTTGTCTCTTTTTAACTTGTTCCTTTATATCTTGGCTGCTTGTTAAGCTTTATCCTTTGCTGTTGAAAAAAATCATGTATAACGACATTTCCACTCTGGACACTTCACGGCGCAACCTCACCTGGACAAGACCCAACAGGTACTATGCGAATCTATGCACTCGCCAATGAGACACTTTTGCTCCAGCATCCCTCTGCTGCGGGTTAACTCATTGCTCGCGACTGCCTTCAAAGCCAACTGTAATGAGACGATTATAAGCCATCAAGAAGGCCGACTATAGCCGATGGCAGCTCTTTATGGTGTTCGGCTCGCCGGCAACTGTGAACCTACTTTAAGCCCCAACATAAGGTGTGGCCAGCCAGGGGTAGTTCACGGTTGACGATTGGCACCCACGCTAGCCGGCCACAGTAAATCGAATAATACCCACGATTATGGGCCATAATGGCTCGGGTAGTTACTGTGCACGATCTCGGCTCCGATATGTCTTAAGTGCGGATGTGGTAAAAAAGATAAACTCCACGCGGAGGCGTAAGATGGGTGACAAATGTCTCCAAGACCCACAGCTAGGGAAAGTGACTACAAAACCCGTTTACCACGAACTTAAGCATATCGACGGCCTTCCGTGATTGAAAGTTTTACTGTTTCTCATATTTCCATTTCATTCAAAAACTTTTCTCCTATCCTATATAACAATCCTTAAAGTACAGGTCACAAAATAGGGGAACTCTCGCTTGTGGAAATATGAACTCACATCCGGATGACGGAACACCCAGCTACATTCCATACTCAGTCACACAAGACATTCAAAGCAACCCTCTACAACTAAAACTCAAAGGGTGGTACTATCTTCTCTTGTATGCAAATATGTAGCTTTAATTTATTCACACGTCATATTGGCATTACAAGACATGAAACAATATTTTGAGCAGAAACTTAGCATCAAATGCGATTAAATCACATGCATAAACACACAGCTGTATTTCTTATGCAACATATCAAAATAACAAGCACATTCGAACATGACAGAATCGGCTTATGTTATAAAATTACAGAAGGTCATTCTTTGCAAATAATATAATTACAAGTTACATTAATGTTTCGAACTGACATAGACAGCAACCAAAATATGTATAAGTCAAGTAAAGGAATCGGAGCTTCGCCTCCATCCCGCTAGCCTTCCGGATCTACTTAACTGCAGGGTCAGAACTCCCCGCATGTACTCCAGAGGCCTCGCCTGCTCAATTCAGAAGAGAATCCATCAATAGTTGTAAAAGATAAGCAAACAAATCATGAAAAGATCTAAAGGAAAGACTTACCAGCGTCTGCTCCCTGATCATCATCATCTAGCTGCACGCCTACCTCATCCGCAGCAAGCAGCCGCATGCCCTCCTTAACCGCCACCTTCTCTTCCTTAGTGAATTGGGCCGTAACCACATCCATCCTGAAAGCCGCACCACCTTCCTTATCCGCATCGGCCTTAGCTTCCTCCAAAGCCCGAAGATATATCCTAGCCATAACCCGGGGATAATCGTCCATCCAAGACAGGTTGCCCTGCCTCCAAGTACGGAAATACATGTCCTGGAGCATCTCATCCATCATCCCCTCGTTCTCCTCAAACTCTTTCATCCGGGCCTCAGAAGCCGACAGCCGTGCGACAGCAGTATCTCTCTCCAATCGGTATCTCGAGCAGTCAGCCTGAAGGGACTTCCGCATCACTTCCATCTCCTCCTTCAGCTTGGCCTGAGCAAGCTCTGCGGCCTCAAGCCTCCCAGATAACTCTACTACCTGCTCGAGATCCGCTCTCCGAACCTCATCCACCGTTGCAATGGCCATGTTAATTCACTCTTTGCAAACTGCCTCCATTTTTCGCAATTCGGTCTTGCTAGCCTCTTCCATGGTTTTCTTTAGTCGTCGGGAGGCCGCTTCATGCTGCGATATCTGGATAGCCTGATCGGCAAGCTGTTTGGCCTGATCAGAAACCTGTAGCCGCAACCGAATGTTAGCACTTCCGATTTCGTCCCCAGCCTTGGCCAGTCGAGCGTGATGCTCCATTAGCCTCTTGGTCTCCTCAGCCACCCGATCGATGCTTGCCTTGGCCTCATTCCCCATGGTCACAATCCGAGTAGTAAGCAAATCGAGGTCTAAGTACTTAGCCTCATCAAGCACCCGCACCATGGGATTGCGGGGAAGAAGATGCTCACCCGTGGCCTCGTCAAAAGAGATGTCCTGAAAACTCGGGTCCAGATCCTGGTGGCCGGTAAATGGGTTGCGAACCAAACTAGGATGGTCTATCAGGGTGACGGTTGGATTTTCGGACGGATGTGGGGAAGGCACAAACTCAGTATCTTCCTCAGTAACATCATGGATAGGCTGGACTGGAGGCTGAGGGCCAGGTGAAGGTTCAAACGAAGATCGCTCCCTCTTCCTCCTTTGCATATCTTCTTCAATAACTCCAAGAAGAGGGCGGTATCTAACCACATCTCCAGGACGGCTAGTTGACGGCTTTGGTTTGGCAGAAGCTTTGAGTAGCTTGTACTGTTCAAGGCGGTGCCGAATATATGATGTCTTGGCCACCTTACCTGTTCCTGGAATAAAAACCAGGTGTTACAAGCATGCATGAAACTATGATCCAAGAAATATGTTAAGTAGGAAGACACGCTTATTTTACAAACCCTGAGGGGGAGTGGGATACTGCAATAAGTCCTGAATCTCATTCCAGGATGGGAGCTGGCCATAAAATATTACTAAGTCCTTATCATAAGGGGAGTCTGAGAAAGTTAAGAATTTACCTTGAACCGCCGAAGTCGCCTTAGCTGAAGGACCCTTAGAAGATGGATCGGCACCAGTCCCAGCCTTGTAAGCCTTCTTCGCCTTCTCCACCGAGGCTGATCCTTAGAAGACAAAGCCCCGGCACCACTACCACCTTGTCCTTCACCTTCTCCATCTCCTCCGCTCTCCTCCTCGCCTCTCTCCTCCTCTCCACCTTCCTCCTCCGGAATATCTGGGCATGTGCTAGGGGAGGGTCCGTCAGACTTCTTAAGCTTCTTCCCCCCGACGACTGGGGGCACCGAGAAAGGTCTCCTCTTGCTACTCTTCGCAGTGGCCCCATCTTTAGCTTTGGCAGCCCTCTCCTCGGCTGTATCTCTCTACTTAACCACAGATTGACGTGGCAAAGTCAAGTTGTGCTCCAGGAGTGGCATTCCAGATCAGGTGAGAAGCCGACCTATCCCTTCCTGAGATAGCCTCTACCTCCGCAGCCATCTGTACAAGGTGATCGTTCTCCACGACCGCAAAGCCACCTGTCGCTAGCAAGAAATAAAAGCACGTAAGAAGAAGCATTGTAGTCGGGACAAAGAAATTACGAATGGAATTCAACTTACAGCCAGAAGTGAAAAGGCGAAAAGAAACGGAGTCATCCTTGACGAAGAACCATTCCTTCTTAAACATGGTAAACTTCGAGTATAAGTCCAAGACCGGCTTGAAGGACACGGCCGACTCTAAACTAATGTACGGAGACCCCTTCTTGTAGCCCCTCAGATTATATAAATATCGGATTTCTCGGTTAGAAGGGGGGCGCCCATATTTCCTCTGAAAAATGATGAACAAACACACCAGGATAGCATAGGAGTTGGGCTGAAGCTGGAAAGGAGCCACTTTCAGGTAAGTAATGAAGCTGACTATCCACGCATTAATCGGAGGAATGGCCCCGCACATGCAATGGTATCGGCTATACGCGAAGTATCCTTCAAGGGGATTATATGGCATGACCCCCTCCCCTGGCAACAGCATGAATGCTCTATCAATCCTAAAGGAGTGGGAGATAACGTCAAGTTGCTCCTCTCCGAGAGAGCTCGGAAAGCAATCAGGAGGAGAGTTCAGAAGCTCTTGGGGACCATACCCGTCTACCAGCGACCTCGGGATGGGTCCATGACGTTCCGGTCCTGGCTGGGCCGGGGGCACAATGGGGGACTCTCGTCTATCTGTAGATTTTCTTTTTTCGGATCGAGTTTCCACTTTGCGAGACATTTTCCTACAAACACAAAAGAAAAACATATTGTTAAGACAGAGGATATAAACAAGCAAGTGTATATAGTCTGAAATTTCACTCGTAAATCAGAACGCTCAAACTCCCAGTGTCATTCGGTAAAGCAAATGTAAAATTTCATTCGGCATTCCCAATACCAGGGTTCATTCGGCATTTTCGGTATAAGGTCCATCCGGTATTAAATCTTTAAGCTCAAAGTTTTCGAGTTCATTCGGTACATAAGGTCCCCGAGTCCATTCGGTAGTTGAAAACAAACATTCATTCGGCAGAATAGGGTCTCACCTGGTTCGGCAAAGATTAGGGTTTGATTCGGCAAGAATAGGAGTTTGATTCGGCAATCAATCGGTTCGGCTATCTCAAAAGGTAAAGGAATAACGGTGGCATGATGCCCCTACTTATAGGCGTGCGCAGGATAACCGGACCAACCGGTTCGGCACTTAAAACCGAATGAAGCTATCCAAACTACGAGAAAACAAAGCGCGACATATGCTGGCATATGCCCCACTTTGGGGGGCAAATGTTGGGTACGTTTCCAGCACCACCGAATCAATGAAGGGAAGCACCACCGGATCAATACCAAACCCCAACTGCCGAACCAAATGCCCTCCACTCCATCACCGAACCAACCTCACTTACAGTACCACCGAACCAGGAGCAAGGGGGCTACCATCGGACCAATCCAACACCTACCGAACCAAAGGCCCTCCACTCCATCACCGAACCAACCTCACTTCCAGTACCACCGAACCAGGAGCAAGGGGGCTACCACCGGACCAATCCAACACCTACCGAACCAAAGGCCCTCCACTCCATCACCGAACCAACCTCACTTCTCGTGCCACCGAACCAAGGCCTTGCCGATCCAAAGTTACAAGGCCAGATTGCATCAGCCCAGGCCTACCAGCAGCTCTATACATTCAAGACCCCTGCCCCCACCCTCACTCTATAAATAGAGGGGCAGGGGTACAACAATGGCAGACAAGTTTGAGAGCTCAAGCACGGAAGGAACTTTCAAACGACTTTCATATACTTATACTTGTATACAAAGCTTTGTACTTGTACTTGTAGTCTGAAAAAAAAGGAGAATAACATATAAAGTGGACGTAGGCACGTTCTGGCCGAACCACTATAAATCTGTGTGTCTTTTACAGTTTAGTCCAACTATTTTATATATTTGCGTAAATCACCCAAATCGCTAGAAACAACATAAAATCAACTAATCCATACGACTTGGAGGTGTTTGTCCTTTTTTGTGCAAACACAATTCAAGTCCGCCCTTACAAGCAAAAACAAACTTCGAGGGAAAAATGTTACATTTTTTTTTGGGTAAACAAAAACTTCCTGGAGAAGCTTCCAAAGCCGGTCTATCCAAGGGACCTTGGTCAGCCAACTAGTTGAATCTGCCAGCGGGTGACCAAACTGTCGTCTTCAGTGGCCAACCGCGAGTATTCTGCATCCCAAGACACCACGGATGGAAGCTCAGCCCCGAGGCAACCCGCCTTCCTCAAAAAGGCATCGAGTGCCCTTAATATTCTAACGATCCCCTAAAGCCAATCAGCCAATCTCTCCTGGAAGCATAAGCCCAAGGTTGTGACCCCATGCCTTCCTTAGCATCCTTTCCCTTAGCAGCCAGAGCCGACCCTAGTCTTTTCGGCGCCCGCCCGATCTAGTCCTTCATCCCAATCCATGCGTCAAGTACCACACGTTCCATGCAATGCCATTATTTAGCGGTTTTTCTCCCCCTCGAAGGCCCAGGTCCCTCAGCACAACCCTAGTATCAGAAGTAGCTTCACTCTCACGTGACTATACGTCTACTTCGCTTTCCATATGGATATAACCGGGCCCTGCACGTCCGCCCTTCATCGGATGCCTGGGTCGTTCAAAGTCGACACTAGACTGGCAATCTCGTATGGCCCAACTACTCCTACATAGGGATTCCCCCGACCATGGTGGACCGACCATCTTATGTCCTTAGCAATCCTAAACCTGCCCGCTAGGACTATCCGCTTAACCTGGATATCTTATCGTGAAGTACTCTAAACATTCACAGTCCAACTACTTCGAAGTGCGTGCCATTGGAGAAAAGTATTGTTCATCTGCTAACAGTACTCCACGCCCATCCCTTTCCTCTTCCATGCCTTTCCAATAGCCAATTAGAACGCCAGCACCCTTACCTACCAAAGCCTACTGACTTTCCTTTGTCTGCCATAGACCCTTCTTTCCGGATGGTAGGCAATCCTAGTCGTGCGCACTAATCTGCTTTTCAGTTGGCTCCCATCCTACGGCCCTTTCAATCCATGGGCTAGAGCCACTAATGCACTATTGTTCTACAATCTCGACCATCCATTCACACCTCGCATCCTCTATATGTACCCGATGCCATTCCACATAACAAAGGGACAAGAAAGAGATGAGAAAACGAGAGGGACAGAGAGAATGATTTTTCCAACCCATCTCCCTCACCAAATCTCTTTTGCTCCAAAACCTCTCTAACGGCGGCTTTGCCAAACTCCTATTAGAGAGAACCTCCTCTAAGCTCTATCACTCAACTCATCATGTTTTACCCACCAAGCTCTTCAACCGTCATTGTGTCCAATAGCAAGCTTATCACTCCAGCTAGCGACACCTCCAACCTTTCGACCACTTCTAGCAACCCTTCCTCAAGAGCTCTTCCATATTCGAGACTACTCCTCAAAGGACGGCCCTCCCGGTGGGTCTTTCCTCAGGTCACCTTCCTGTAAGACCCTTGGACTAGGATATTAATACTTTGCAATATTTAGTTGTGTCTCCATTATTATTTTCATGTAACACTCTGTAAATTGTAAGAGGCTGATATAGTAAAGGAACATGACGGTGGACATAGGCCGTACTGGGCCGAACCGCTATATATCATTGGTGTATTTACTTTTTGTACATAGTTCTCGATAGGATCATCCACTGTCGTCTCCTGCCATGGGCAGGTCTCCATGTCTGGTCCAGCCTGCCATACTCCCTACCATTGGTAAGCGCTTCCGTCCGCTCCCACCCATCTCAATCCACATTCCCCACAAGCAATGGCCCAATAGCAAGGGGCCCATCCGACCGCCTTCTACCTAGGGGTGGTCCGCCTACAACCAACCTTTTGGCTCGAACGGGTTCGTGCCTTCCACCGGCGGTGAGTCTTCCCACCAGGGTCAACTTGTCCAAAAAGTAAGCCTAGCATAGGCACGACAATATCCTCACCGATGTTATCGCATTCAGAGATTCTGTTGGGTTTTCCATACTCGCGACGAAAAACACAAGTGATTATGGAATATGGTGAATTCTAAACATACCTTATGGAAAGAATGGACCTTAAAGTTTATTACGATGGTTTTTTCATTACATTTAGAGGTTAGAAGGTACTCTAGTTTCTAGAAGGATGTAACGAGTTTGGCTTAGATTCCATTATTGGTTCTAGTATAATAGTGAATAATGGTTACCATACTTATTTTTGGCTAGATAATTGGTTGCCGCCAATTCTATTTGCAAAGGAATTCAATCCTATATTTGATTTGGTGAGTGATAAGATTATTTCGGTATCAGATCTGTATTATGCTTCTGCTGATGGTTTCAAGTGGAATTATCTTTTAATAGAATTATAGAAGGACGGGCATTGTATCAACTGTCAGATCTTATTTGTTTATTAGAAAATAAGGAATTAAATAGTGAAAGAGATGAATTTCATTGGCGGTTGTGCAAGAAGAATGTTTTCAAAGGCAACAGCATCTACAAGTTTCTAAAATTTTTCAGGCCAAAAATTTGTTTGTTTTGTAGATGTGCGCGAAAGGCTAAAAACGTTCCCAATAAAGTGGAAATCCATAAGCGGATTTTTATTCATGGCAAGCTTAACACATTGAGCACACGAAAAAGAAAGGAATGAATGTTGCCGAGGAATGTTACTTTTGTGATGGAGATGTAGAAAATTATGTTAACCTCTTTTGGTTGTGATGTTGCTTTCTATATTTGGGCTAAAGATTGGAAAGATTCGATTAGAGATCAATTTCTCTTATGGAATGAGTTTTATGACAACATGCAAATAATGAAATACTACCCACATTTGTACTACTAAACAATGGTTTCAGTTGGTTGTTGTGGAATGAAAAAAAGCTTAGATGTTTCAAGGGGACTGCTAGAAAATCAAACACTAATATGTTTCAAGTCCTTATATTTGTCTACATATGGACAAGTGTTGATAAGTGGAAGCTCGTGGATTTGGTTGAAGGCAGCATTGGTGATACAGCGTACAGAAGGGAAAGGGGAAGCGACAACATGTAGTCTGTGCATCTTTGAAACTTCTGTTTCCTTTTGTACTCGGTATTTTTCTGTTTCGTTCAGTACGTATATTATTGTTTTGTTGCTCCTGCGTGGCTTCTGTTGTTTTGTGCTCCTGCGAGAGCTGCTGTTAGCTATTGTTATGTTATTTTTGCTGCTCAGATGTGAGCTTTTGTTTTTCTGTCGCTTTCTTTGATTTTGATGTAAGTTGTCAACTTTTTATTTGGTTATAAATATGGTGTGGCAATTTTGTCCCTGCCATTTTTATCAAAAAAATTATTAAGGGATGATTTCATTATTTACTTTATTACAGTTTGCCATTATGACATGTGATAGCCTTGTTCGGCATACTGTAACATTCCGTAAAAATTAATAATAAGGCTAAGTATAAAAGCTTTATAAATGTCGGAATTTGGCCACGAAAGTTACACCATTCGTGTCAATTTTCTAATCAACCTTTATATATATAATTTTAATAGCAGCTCAAATGGTAAAGTCATCGACATTTGTAATTTTTGAATTTAATATAATTCGAAGCATTTTTAAATTTAAATAGTTAATTATTGTTAACTTTTGAAATTTAAAATGCAAATAAATATTTTAACGTTGATGAGAATCTTAAGATATAAGGAACATTAAAATTAAAACTAAATAGGGAATGGAAAAAAATGGAAACATTAATCACGTTTCCAAATAAGGACCGGTCGACCTCCTCACCGTTGTTAGTCGACCACCGGTGGTCGATCGCTTTATGGTGGGCATGAACGGCACATATTTTAGTATTTTAAACCGACTTAAATTTGATGATTCTGGTGCGTTCTAATTACTATAAATTAGCCCTCACTTTTATTTACAAAAATATTTGGAACGCTAGCCAACCTCCGTCCGAGTTCTTACACAATTAGATTCAAGGATTAACCCAAGGAAAAGAGGTAATAGGTTTATATATATATAATAATGTTTTTTTTATTCTTATCATTTCCTAAGCTCTAAATTCTTAATCTAATATATATACAATTTAATCGTAGTATATTTTACAAAAGAGAAGGGGTCTGAAAGACAAAATAGGAAAAGGTGTAATCAAATCCAAACAAAGGCTAGAAATCATCTATGAGTGGAAATATTAGTTAGTGTTTGGTTTAAAACGAATTTTGTGTTTTCGGTTTTCAATATGTATCTCAATATTGAAAAGAATAGAGGGATGATGGAAGTGATGAAAGAAAGACGGACGACAGGACGAAGGAGATAGATGGACGATGGAAGAATGGATTGTTTCACGTGCTTGTATTATTTCCCAAAACGTCAAAAAAAAAGTTGTTTTCTATTTTATATGTTAACTTCGTTTTCTAATTTGGTCGTTTTTAACGATATAAATGCATTGTGTGCATATTTGTATGGATGAAAACCCAAAACTAAAAATAATAAAACAAACACTACCTTAGTTTTTCATATTTTAGTATTTGTATAATAGAAGTTTGGATTTGTTTTATGCATCAGGGAACTTTGTTCATGAAAACCCCAAAGTAAAACCCCAAAATTTCCCTTAAACAAAATGTCGATTATTATATTTATACGAAACTCTATTATTTCATTTTAAAATAGTAGAATTTGTTTTGTTGTCACAATTTGAATATTTTACATTTTATTCCACTTCCAGTTTTTTCTATTGAAGTGTTAAAGGTTTCTAAAAAGAAAATAATTCAGAAATTGTTTGTAAGGTATTCTCATATCATAGTTTGCACTGTCCATTTCCATAATTTAAATATGATTCCCTTTTGCACTTCAAGTTCCTGTATGTAAAAGTTGAATAGAATATATAGGGTTTAAATCGTAAATTTTATTCCCTGAAATAGAGATGCTAATTCTGCTGTATTAATATAAGATAAGTTTGGTATTTGATTCTATTCTATTCATATGAGCTATTTGTTTGGCTAAGAATATTAGCCATTTGGTAAGTTATTGTAAGGAGTTAGACTTGTATAAATTTTGAAATTTTGACCTTTTAAAATTAGTGCAACACACGAAAATCTTTATATGCTTAGGGATATTTAGTTAGTCTAAATTACGTACGTGTAAATATACTAGCATATAAGTATATTATTAACTTATAATTAATAACGTATTAATCGTACTATATAAAATAAATATGTCAGTAATTAGGATTAAACTGTATAGGAAGGAATTATGGAAATTAACCCATAATTGAAGGCGGAATTATGATTTTTCCTTATATGGCCTCACTGCAAAATGCGGTGAGGTTAAATTATATAGTAGTATGTTAGGAGAGTGTAATTATGACTAAGTTATAAGAATGTAAGCCAATCAAAAGTACAAAGAAGTCTATTCAGCTAATCTGCCTACTAGCAGTGTGACTTTGAGACTGATACAGACATCGTCAATTATAAGTATTCATGGCGGACATGAGGTTAGTCCTAATTCTATAAAGTAAGTCTGCCTAGTTAATCTAGCTACCAGCCTAAGTAGTTAATATGAGTATCGTGTACGAATTAGTCAAGTGCTGATATGAGATATTTTAAAATATCGCGATAATACCGGTGATATATTGGACATGTTCAGAACATGTTATGAACCATATTGTAATATTTTATAATTGTATAATGAGGTTTTATTTTTAAATATCTGGATCAATATTGCTAAATTACTACCATAGAATGATTGCATATAGTTCACAAATTACAATATGCTTATTGGGATATTCTAAAAAAAAAAACAAGTCATTGAATAAGCTTACAAAAATCGATAAATTCATATAATATGCATCGTTAATTGTTTCATTCATTTTTATAACATATTCATTTTTTTAATTCATCTAATCATCTATATTAGTTTTCATTTTTACCCATATTCAAAAGTTTCTTCGTTTCATTTTCACTTAATTTATGAAATAAGTAATGTTGATTGGGCATCGATTACAACTTATTGCCTGTTCTTTATTGATTTTTCAAATATACAGCTTTAGCACTCTTCAGATTTATAGTTCGTAATGCATGATAATAACTAATAAAATCAATTTTCATAACCTAACTTACCAAGTAGAAACAGTGAACACAAATATAACTAAAAATAGCTCTTAAAAAATCTAGTTTTTACTTCTAAAGTCTTCATATGATATAAAAAATAAAATAATGGAATAAATATAGTATTCTTTATTAAAATATGAATGAAATGGACTGAAAAAGTTACGGTTAAAACTAAAAAGAATAGTGCACTGAGATTTCTATGTGATGTCATTCACTATATACTAAAACCTAATATTGAGAATGTGAAAATATTTATTTGTAAATTTATTTTCTCCAAGACATATAATAGTGAATGATATTATTAAAAAGTATCGAAGATTTTGCACTAGATATCGTAGTGATACATCGGCAAATATTGGATGATATATCGGTAGTGATATTTTGGAAAAATATGTCGGTTAAGGAGCGACATGAGACATACTGATGACATATCAGCGATACTATCCGATATTAACTACATAGCAACCAACACCTATGAATAGTCGAAATAATGTTAGATGTCGCGGTCGGGATTATGAATCATAATACATAGGCCTGCTTTTGGGTCGGGGTTGTTAAGTGTATATTGTGGTGTCTATCTCCTTCCCACTTAAGAAGCATTAAATGGTCAAAATTATCATTTAGGTGCGGTAGTGGGAATCTCAGGAGGGGTCTGCTTTGGGGTCAACGTACAAAGTAGGTATTGTAGGGCCCGCCTCTTCCCATAAAGAAATATTAAATGGCCTGATGAGATTTTGTACGATGTCAGTTAATGAGTACTAGAAAGGGACCCGCGTTGGGTTAGGTATAAGTATTAAATGGTTAGCGTTTGCCTAATTTTCATTAAAGAGTACTAAGTGGCTCGGGTGCTTTCTCTCACAATGTTAGGTTATAATCGACAGTAGTTGTGTGGGACTGGATACGACATTTGACCTACAGTTGAAGGCACGTTGTGGAGTTGGACTAGAAGATCCTTCGGGCTTATGGTAGGAGGTATATTTGGTAGGATAGAGTATAGAGTGCATAAGACATATTTCTTATCTAAATGATGCTGTCCAAATACTATTATTCTAAGACTAGATATTTTCATTCACTAGACATTGTTATTCTAACCCCCTTCTTATTACAACACATAGACTAGGGTAAACGATGCTCATTGAGAGGCTGAAGGCAGAAGGAGGACTTGTGGTAGTTATCTATATATTTATGTTTTTGATATATTTTGATGTACCCATTTTCATACATGATCTTGTTGTTTTGGGCTATTGTAGTTTGGATATTTGAGATGATACGTTGTATTTTCTAAGATTTGAATCTTTATGAAATGGATACTTATTTCTTATCTTATATTTTATCCTTCCTCTGTGAGATTCTGAAAGCATAGATAGATAGTGCGACGCTTCGAAAATTTAGTGGAAATTTAATAAGAAAATTAATTTAAATAAAACAAGGACCAAAATGAAATTTTCACAAACATTCAAATTTGTCTATGGAACATGCACCACTGCGTTCGTAGCGATTTTTTGGACAATTTTCATGGATAACACATCGAAGGAGTTGATAGGGAGAAATAATAGAGGATTGAAATTTTCAAAATAAAATAAACTTTGAAAATCAGAACTTCCCAAATTTTGACTAGCACCGGTCGACTCTAAAAAGTCGATGGTCGATCAGTAATGGTCGACCTAGGGAAAATTAGGTTCGACCATACACATTATAAATTCTAGAATCCTAAGCCTAGTCGAACGGTTGTGATTGTTTGCTTATTGCCAAGTTTTGATGAACGTACATAATCACGCTATAATATTCTCATGCCAAATCAACGCACCAAAGTGATTCCTAACCTCTATAAATTTAAACCAAGGCAAACCCTAAAATCAATAGAAAATTTACAACCTACCGAAGCTCTGCCAAAATTTCATCTCTCTACCTATAAAATTTCTTCAAAATAAATTAAAAATCGAAGCAGGAGCTCGCTAGTAATCAGATCTTGGAGGAGGCAAACAAACGGATGTCGATTCACAGACAAGGAATGAAGTCAGAGCTTGAATCTAAGGTGAGTGGGAATAGGTTTGATAAGATGATTTTTACAGTTAAATTTAATCTATTCTACTTGATCTAAGGTGTTAGTAATTTAAACAGTAAATTGAAAGCCTAATCCTTAAATCTAATTGCTAGATCTGGAATTTGAAGTAAAAACTAGAGTTGATATGAAGTAGCTAATCTAATTAAAATTGAAGCTAAATCCTAACTATTAAACCTGGAATCGGGATTAAAAATCGGACTACTGTAATTTGGTAAACCTATGAACCCCGTGTCATTAAATTTAAACCATAGATTAAACAACTATAGTTAAGTTGTGTAAATATAGGAAATTGAAAAATGTAGCCTAGTAACTGTAGTTGCTTAGGGTTCACTGTAAACGCCATAACTAATATAATGCACATATATTAAAATTCCAATCACAAGAATGAACAAACCCTAATTTTTGTACGCGACCAGTTAACCACTCACCCTAAGTGGTCGACCGCAAGCAATCGACCGATAGGTTCAGCGGTCGACCGATTATAGCCTGAAGTGCGTATCCTAAACCTCGGCATATGGCCCAGGTTAGTAATAAAAATAAATATACATGTAAATTGTTGTGTGAGCCTATTGAGGGCTATTTGTATGTATGTTAGGAGCTGTAGGGAAGCTAGTGCCCTATGAGATGACATTAGGATTTTACAGTGTTGGGTAAATGTTCTTTACCCATTATGGGGTCAATTATTCGACTGTGGGCGGTTTATATCGCAAATGGCACTCATAGTAGGTTCTACGGTGGATGTGCAATATTGATGATGATGCATGATGAAGTTTTACCCAGCACAACGAGATTCCTGGTATGCACGGATACTGACTCGAGGAGGTATATTTCATATGTTGGATCCCGGAGCATTCAATAAGAGGCGTAGACTATGATCAAGAGGCGGATACGTAATTAGACGATGAGACACACCGACTAGTCCGTATTACGGGTTCCCCCTCAATGCGTAGTTGGGTTAAGTATATTCATAATTAAGGGAAAGATGTTCCCCAGTAGCGTAGTGTTGGTGATAGTAATGAGAATGCATTTCCATGTTTATTAGTCTAGTGGCAGTGTTTACACATTGAGTAGCTCCAAGGGTAGTGTCCGATCGTTAATTATTGAGGTTCGATTCTTTGCTTGATCTTTGTAGTATCCTATACAAGTTGTAGTGTAGGTGTGTGTTAGACTAAAGCCCTCAAGTAATGTACCCTAGGAATACACAGACACTTATAGTACACCATATGTCACTTAGAGTAGAGTTGAAGTTAATTGCATATGATCAATATACATTAAACTTGTACTCGTTCACCAGACTTTTGTCTGATCCACCCCCTCCTTTTAATTTCACCCACCACAAGATGACAGGTTAACAAGTGAGTAGGCATAGTACATGAAGAAAGGAGTAGACATTGGGGTTCTCGTGTTCTTTATTATTCATACTGCAGTTACTTATTGTATTAAAAGTTTGTAAAACTTATATTGTACTTTGGGAACAACATATATGACAGTGTATATGGCAACTAAGTATCTTGGAGACTACTTTTCAAGAATGCCTATTTTTCAACGCATATTTTATTTCCTTCAACTGTGAGATCTGAAAGTGTATAATGGCTTAGAACTTACCCTTACAATCATGCTTTGTAATAATAAGAAACCTAACCGATTGTATTTCTTGGCGTGTAATCAGTCCGAAAGTCACATACGCTTTGGATCGATGTGTCGAAATGTGGGGTTTGTTGCATTAGCATCAAAGTAAGGTTTAAGATTCCCTAGGATTTAGACACGTATTAAGAGAACGTACTTGAAAAGTTTTTTGGAAAAAAGTGGTTTTTGAAAAGGTTTTCCAAATTTTGAAAAAAGGAATATATATACAAGTTTTCTAAAAGGTTTCCAAAGATTTTATCTATGTATTCTAATTTCACTTATTAGTGTTTAAGTTATCAATAGGAAAGTTGAAGATAATTCCTAATCATAGAAAGTGAGAATGAGTAATTTTGAGGGGAATGGATCAGGAAAGGCAGCTAAGATTCCGATGTGAACATACCCTAATGGTATCGTCGGTATCTATAAGTGACGAGACAAGATGAGCTTAACCCGATTAAGAGAGTGTAATCATATTTTCTAATATGTATATTAATACTCAACAACCTATATATTTTGACTCATATGGTAGTTGTTAGCTTATTCCCAATATAAGCAGACAATTGTGAGTTAGAGTAAAGGTTAAGGTTATAACGGTTGAGGTGAAAACTAAACTTTTCACATTTATTTAGGTTTACCCCATAAAAAAAGGCCAATAGAGGTTTTATATACCAACTAGCAATAGCAAGTAAATTATGAATTTAATGGTGAGTAAATAAGATTAGTACCGTGAGACCCGTATAATAGAAATATGATGTTGATAACATGAGGGAAACATGAAGGAGGAATTTACAAATTTAAAGAAGATTCCTTAGTTAAAGTAGAAATCCAATTCTCATATGGATAGTAGTTCTAAGGACTCATATTCACTTAAATGATGGCTAGAATACTTCCATTTAAAATTTGGACACTCTATTAGAAAATAAATTTAAGTTAAATATCTTTGAAAAGAAGGACGGAAGCCTTATGCACTTAAAGCATTATTAGGGATAAGTGGGCTTAGGTAATTAGGTTGCTATTGTCTACTTCAATTTAAGAAATAAACTAATAAAAACGTTTTTTAAAATTAGATATATATATATATATATATATATATATATATGTCTAATATTTTAAATAGAAAAAAATATGGGCTTATAGTCTTATATAAAATAATCAGACAAACTTTAAGGAATTTGTGTAAAAAGCAAAATTAGAGAATTTGAAAAAAGTGATTTATCAATAACTATTTTGAAACTTATGTATTTTTCTTTTAGGCATATGGTTACACATACCTTCAATGTGCGATTTGCTTTGAATAATAAAACTTTTGAAGAAGAAAACGAGAAGCATGTAAGACCCAACTTTTGGAACTCCTGTTATAAGTAAGACTATATAGTACTTGAAAATGTCTTTTATCGATGTTTTTTTCAAATTCTAAAATAATAATAGTAAAGAGTTAAATCTACCACATTTTAAAAAAATATGTTTTTTGTGAAAATCCCTTGTTTATAAAGAACTTTTATAAAAAGGTGTGTTTTATGTATATTTTGCTAAGTTAAGTTTAATCGTTTTAATAATATAATTAAAGAAAATTGTCATGATCTTAGTAAGAAGGAAATATTTGTTAAAAATGAAAAGTGAGTTTTACAGTTTTAAAAACTTACCAGTTTTGCGTTCAAAATCAAATGTTTTTTATTTAAAAAGGTAAAGTAAAAATATTACGACTATCACTTAAACTTAAAAGGAAAGAAATAGACCGAAGTTAGACAAATAAGATTATGTAGCCCACTAGGATAGAATTGACTAAGGAATTTGAAAGCCTTGAATTGATTGGGACAGAGATAAAAGGAAACATGTGAATGTAGTGGCCATTTAAATCAATAATGGAATTGGAGTGATATGAAACTAGGTCGAACTTCCTGTAGTGGTGAAGAGTAAACATCGCCTTGTGTCTTTCAACCTAGGCTTGATTTGAGTTATCTTAGTGTGAAGAAGTTTTGAAAGTATGATTTAAGTAGGCATAGTTTCGAATAAGTAAAGAGTAAGTCAAGATGTTTTATTTTATCAAGATGTTGCTGATGCAAGAATTTTTCGCTTTGAAGTGTAAAATGGCCATATAGGTTCTACTTCAATCCTTGTATGGTTCATTAGGTGGAAAATGGGCATTTCCTTAATTTCAATAGGAAATCTAAATTGGAACGACAAGTGTAGGCTCGACGCTATAACAACAAGGTTGGTATCATCAGATGAGGATAGGATACCTGTAGGCTACGGACGGTCCATGTATTGGTCATTTCCATATAGGTGAGGATATGATACTTGTAGGATCTAGATTAACCCTAGAGGGGGGGGGGGGGGTGAATAGGGTTATCGCAAATTTTTTCGAATTAAACACAGAAACTAACTGCAAAAATAAATATGCTGAAAAGTAAATCACACACAAAATTTACCCAGCTTCGGCAACCCCTGCCTACTGCTGCATTCCCAGATTTCTATTAGAATTGAACAGTTTCCCGCTTACAAACACTCTAACAGACTTGCAAACCCTGCTACCGCCTATAGAGTTTTGCAAACTCGCAAACCCTGCTAACTGGACTTACTCTAACTAGACAATCTGACTACACCTAAACCCTAGGTGGTGATTTACAAATTCTTTTGACTCCAAAAGAAAAGAAACAACTTCAAAATTAAAAAAACAGGAGCAAAAATTAAATTATAAACTATAATCCCTGAATTTTTTTTTTCTCAAATAAAAATAAGAAAAACCCCTTTATTTTTAAACCCTAAACTACAACCCCCTCTTTATAATAAAGTCTTCTTTGTAATAAACAAGGCCGGCCCCTTGTTAATTTCCACCCGATCCATTGTGAAAAAGAAAGAGAAAAAAAATGCGGCCGATCCTTTTCTTTTTCAATTTAGGGCTTCGGTTCTTCTGTGAGATTTGGGGCTTTGTTCTGATGATTGATTCTTTGACTTGTGTTGATCTTTCTCACGCTCATTCTCTGATGATTTGATGCTTGTTGCTAGCTCGTTCTCTGATAATCGAGTTTACTGTTGCGGTATGTAATCTTTTTGCTTGTTTGTGGTTTTGTGATTTTCGAACTCGATTGTTCTGTTGTCTATGATGATTTCTTGGGGTGTATTTATAGGGTTGAAACCCTAATTAACACTGTCAGATTTGATTTCTTCATGTCGTTGATTTTCCTGAATTTGTTCTGGATTTGGAGTATTCCTTTCTTGATTCAATTTCGAATAATTGCTGATCATATTTGGATTCGAATTAATTAATTCGAAAATTTCTTGCTGTATTTGTTGTCTCGGTCCTCATTTGAATTAATACTGACCATATATGAATTCGAGAAATTTGCTGCAGAGATTTCTTTCCAAATTAGAAATCTTTGACTTAATCAAAGACTTAATCAAAAGATACGAATTTGTTCTTTAACTTCGGCTTGATTTCTGCACTGTCTTGTACTTGCCACTGTCTTGTGTTCCCTACCGCACATTCACCAGTTTACTTTATATGTGCATATATACATTTGTATGTGTGTATGCATATATTTTTGGGTTTGTACTTTCATTGTGACTTGATTTTGCTATGGAATTAAATCAGAACTTTATTTGATCTGCATGTAGTTGTGATCTGATTCTTGATAGCTTGCTGGTGCATGTCATTTGTTTCTAGCTCGAATTCGTCTTTGAGGAACACTGTACTTGTTGTTATGATGTTTTGAACTTGATTCACTTTATGTTGCATTAGTCACTTGCATTGGTGCATTGCCTTGTACATCCATGTTCTTTACTTGGTTGTTGTCACTGGTCTGCTGCCATGTTCACGTGCACTTGAGTTTGTTTCCACTGCTTCATCATGTTGTATTCATCCCTGTACTTGTAGTTGTGCAATTCTTCTGGCTTCACATGTGCACAGAGTTGTTTGCTGTGTTGTACTCGGTTTGCTTTTGATACAGATGCTACACTTGTTCATGTTGCCTTTGTACACTTGTTCATATGAGCAGTTGGTCCATTGTTGTAGTTGCAGTATTTATGTTCCTTGTTTCATTTGAAAGCTGGTTCGATGTACTCAAATTTTATCACTTGAGTTTGCAGTCTTCATTTTTTTTTTGCTGTGACTCTTGTGATATTCATGTTGATTGCTTCATGACTTGTTGTTGGCATGTACATTGTGTTCACTGTTGTGTAGCTGCTATGCAGTTGCTATGCATCACTATATATACTATGTTCTGATTTGCATTGGTGCAGTTTCCATATTTTTGTTGGTCTGGACATTTGTGGGATATTTGACTGTTTCTGGCTCGATGTTGTTAATGCATTCATGACCACTGTCTTGCATATTTTTGATAAAGTGTGACTGATGCTGCACTTGGTCTTTGTTCTTCTCTGTTATGTTGCTTTGAATGAATTTGTGTTTTGTTGTAGTTTGTGCACACGAGTTGGCGTGGCAGTGCACACGTATACGAATGTACACGTGTGTACTACAGCCACTTATAATCGCCTGTCCCTGATAAAAATTACTGATATGCATAGATATTGCACAATCAAAGATGATGACAATACCCCATGTATCTGAGACACAAACAAATTTTATTTTTGCAAATTTAAATTTGTTTGTTTTCAGATTACTGTTGTAGTTGCTAACTATACAGGTACACAGGAGACAGGACGAGAAGTGGAGCTGGACAATGCAGATAGATGCAGATGTGCAGACAGAGTGAAAAACTGAGTGTTGAGTGTTGTAGTGAGAAAGGTAAAATGTATGAACTGATGTATGTATATATGTATATAGAGAGAGAGCTGAAAACTTTGTATTGTTTAAGTGTTGTAATAAAATATTATATTGAATAAAAAATACTAGTTGAATTATATGGATTCTGTGCAATAGTATAATTATTCAATATGAATATTTCTTCCTTTCTGTATATAGTCCAAACTGCAAACACATATATATATTGATATATATATGTTTGTTATCATCAAACAAAAAATCACATCAAACAATCTCCCCCTTTTGATGATGACAAACATATATATTAAAGATTTTGAAATGCTAATACATGTGTTTGAACATGAAATTTTTAGCTCCCCCTATTTGAACATGAAATTTTTAGCTCCCCCTATTTGAATGCTCCTCCTACAACCAAGACCACTCCCTATTTAGAAGATAACAAAAAATTACAAAAGAATAAAAGAACTAAAGAAAAATTAACTAACAACATTTAACCAAATTTGTTGAAATAGGTCACAAAATATTTGCTTTCTCATCAAAATCTTGTTCTTCTCCCCCTTTTGTCATTATCAAAAGACTGACAAAAAACAATGGAACAGTAGGAACAAAAAATAATATATCATAACGAGATAAAAACTTCCATATTGTAGAGGATGGATCGATGATCAGTTTTAATAAGAAGAGAGATATTTTAACATTAATTTGACATTTAAGCACAAAAACAAAAAAAATAAGCACTTACTAACCACGCATAACCATAAAGATTTTTAAATGGGATTAGCAGTTACTTATTAGTCTAAGCATCCAGACTATTAAGTGAGACCAGAATACTTAGTTACCATACTCCATCCATGCATAACCATAAGGACTTTTAAATGAGAATGGAGTAGTGATAAAAATAATTCACTCATATGTTCCATCCATGCATAACCATAAGGACTTTTAAATGAGAATGGATGCATGAGAGTTATTATTATTTATTATTAAAATAATTTTTTTTTTAATTTAAAAATAATTCACTCTTCTTATTTTATCAAACCATTATGAATGATAGAAAGATGGTAGAAATAGAAATGATCGTGGAATAAGTTACCAAGTTAATTATATTATGTAATATCCAGTACTGAATACCATATTCGAATCAATCTTTGGAAAATATCCAAAACTTGTTTGAATCCTAGAAATTGAAGTTGAAAGTATATATCCAAGAATATTTCAACCTAACAATGAAAAAATGGTTAGTCAATTTCTATAATCCCCAAATCCAAACGTAATCTAGAAAATCTGTCTTCGGGGAGGGGTTTTGTGAAAATATCAGCAAGTTGAGCCTCAGTTGAAATATATTCAATGCAAATGTCTTCCTTAGCAATGTGATCTCTAAGAAAGTGGTGTCTCACATCAATGTGTTTTGTGCGTGAATGATGAACAGGATTATTTGATAAGTCTATTGCACTTTTACTGTCACATTTTAATGGAACTTGTTTATAAACTAAGCCAAAATCAGAAAGGGTTTGCATCATCCATAAAATTTGAGCACAGCAACTTCCTAAATCAATATATTCTGCTTCAGTGGTGGATAATGCAACACAATTCTGTTTTCGACTTGACCATGAAACTAATGAATGTCCTAGCATGAAACATGTCCCACTGGTGCTTTTCCTGTCAACCAATGAACCAGCATAATCAGCATCAGAATAACCAACTAAATCAAAGTTTTCACAAGAAGGGTACCATAATCCAAATTTGTGTGTGTGTGAAAGATATCTCAAAATTCGTTTAGTGGCTTTCAAATGAGATTCTTTAGGATTAGATTGAAAACGTGCACACAAACACACAGAAAACATAATATCAGGTCTAGAAGCAGTAAGATAGAGAAGTGAACCAATTATCCCTCGATATTTTTTCTGATCAACAGCACTTCCTTTCTCGTCTTTGTCCAACTTTGTTGATGGGCTCATAGGAGTTCTCAATGGTTTGGAGTTCTCAACTCCAAATTTCTTCAACAGTTCCAACACATACTTGGATTGCGAAATGAAAATGCCATCACTGCTTTGCTTGATTTGAAATCCAAGAAAATATTTCAATTCTCCAACCAAGCTCATCTCGAATTTAGCCTGCATGACTTGTTCAAATTTCTCACACAAGAGTTCATTAGTAGCACCATAAATGATATCATCCACATAAATCTGAACAATCAAAAAATCACTTCCTTTATGTAATAGAAACAGTGTCGTGTCAGCACTCCCCTTTTCAAAGCCATTTTCCAGAAGATATGTACAAAGGCAGTCATACCAAGCTCTAGGGGCTTGCTTAAGACCATATAATGCTTTTTCAAGTTTATACACATGATTTGGAAAATCGTGATTTTCAAAACCGGGGGGTTGTTCAACAAAAACTTCTTCTTTCAATTCACCATTTAGAAAAGCACTTTTTACATCCATTTGTTTAAGTTTGAAACCTTTATAACAAGCAAAGCTTAGCAAAATCCTAATGGCTTCTAACCTAGCAACTGGAGCAAATGTTTCATCAAAATCTATACCTTCTATTTGGTTGTATCCTTTTGCGATCAACCTAGCTTTGTTTCTAATTACATTTCCTGATTCATCAAGTTTGTTTTTGAACACCCATTTAGTTCCTACAATTGGATAGTCATTTGGCCTAGGAACTAATTTCCAAACTTTATTTCTCTTAAATTGATTAAGTTCATCTTGCATTGCTAGAATCCAACTTTCATCATTAAGAGCCGTTTCAACAGAATCAGGTTCAATTTCAGAAATAAAACCACTATGACAACAAAACGCACACAAATTTTTATCAAATGAAGAGCGAGTGCGTATACCTTCCGTAGGATCTCCTATAACCAATTCAGGAGGATGATTGGTTTTGAACTTCAATCTATCAGCATCAACAGTCCTACTTTCACCTTGCTCACTAGATATTCCTTCTTTAATGCCTTCATGATCTACCCCATCATCAATCGTTTTTTCAGTCGTCCTTTCCAGATCAGATTCATCAAATTTCACATTGATTGATTCAACAATTGTCTTTGTTCGTTTGTTGTATATCCTGTAAGCCTTGCTCCTGGTTGAATAGCCCATGAAAATTCCCTCATCGGCCTTTGATTCAAATTTTCCAAGTTGATCACCTGTGTTAAGAATGAAACAAGGGCATCCAAAAACACGAAAGTAAGAGATGTTAGGTTTCCTTTCATGCCAAACTTCATAAGACGTTTTGCCAAGTATTGGTCTAATCATTACTCTATTCATTACGTAGCACGAAGTATTCACCGCCTCTGCCCAAAAAGTTAGAGGTAGTTTATACTCACTTAACATGGATCTAGCCAATTCTTGCAATGTACGATTTTTCCTTTCAACCACCCCATTTTGTTGAGGTGTTCGTGGAGCAGAAAATTCATGTTTTAAACCATTTTCTTCACAAAAGTTTTCAAATTCCGAATTTTCAAATTCGCCTCCATGATCACTTCTTAAAGTTTTAATTGAAACTCCTTTCTCATTTTGAACAAGTTTAGCAAATTTTGAAAAATAATCAAAAGATTTAGATTTTTTGGCTAAGAAATAAACCCATGTGAATCTAGAATAATCGTCAACCAATACATAACAATAACGTTTTCCATTCAAGCTTGCAATTTCATTTGGTCCAAATAAGTCCATATGAATTAATTCGAGGACCCTTGATGTGCTAACAATGTATTTAGGGCGAAATGATGATCGACTAAGCTTGCCCAAGGAACATGCTTTACACACTTTGTTATCTTTAAATTTCTGATGTGGTAACCCTCTGACTAATTCTTTCATTTCAAGATTTTTTAAGAGACTCATGCTAGCATGTCCAAGTCTCCTATGCCACAAAGATGCCTCTTCGTCAGTGGCTACCAAACATCTGGAAAGATTTAGATTGTCAAACGAAAGTGAGTAGACATTTCCTTTTCTTTTGCCCATAAAGACTATGTTATTAGAAGTTTTATCAATGATCTTGCAAGTATCACTATCAAAAACCACATTCATACCTTTGTCACATAGTTGGCTAATAGAAATGAGATTGTGATGCAAATTATCAACGTATAAAACATTAGTCAATGAAAAAGTACCATTACTTACTTCACCTTTCCCAATAATCTTACACTTGCTATTATCTCCCATGATCACATTTCCACCTCTAAACTTCTCTAGGCTAAGGAACTTAGATTTATCACTTGTCATATGTCTAGAACAACCTGAATCTAGAAACCATTCTTGTTGCTCCTTAGCCCGCCAACAGACCTACATAAAGAGAGAGGAGGATGACCTAGAGAAACTCTTAGGTCCAATGATATTAGTAACTGAAGCATTGTGAACAAACAATCCCTTTGGAACCCAAACTTGTTTTGTCCTTTTATTTTTGTTCCTATAGACATGAAATTTGTTTGTAGAATTCTTAGGAACCCAAACTTGTATAAATTTTGTGTTCTTGTTCCTATGACTACAATTTTCAACACGATGTCCAATTTCACTTCTAACAAAGACACTCTTACCTTTTGCATGATCATCAACTTGTGTTTTCCCAAAACCTAGTCCTTTTCTGTTGTTAGCAAAGAGTTGATTTCCCAATAACATGTTAAACGATTTTTCTCCTCTTGAAAAGTTATTCAGAGATTTCTCAAGATTTTGGACTTTGGTTTTTAGTGTTGTGTTTTCAGTCACAAGTGTGGTGCATCTATTTATAAAATCCTTTTTCCTAGTGTCAATGGTTTCCTTAAGACTCGAGTTTTCTTTTTCAAGATTATCGAAGCTATTCTTAAGTCTTGATATTTCTGAATCTAAAATTTTACATTTTTTACAGTCTAGGTTTTGAATATTTTCAAGTTCAGTTTCTAACCTAGTATTCTCATGAACGAGTTCTCTCCTGTCAGACTTCAATTTTTCAATTTTAGTTTCAAGAGTATCAATTGTATTAGTAAAATCATAACACATCAAAACAAGTTCTTTATAAGAATAGTTACGTACCTCACTGGATTCCTCTGAACTTGTTTCTGAATCTGATTTTGCCATAAGGCACAAGTTAGCCTCTTCTGAGCTATTATCCGAAACTTCTTCTCCTTCTTCATCATCCCATGTTGCTGCAAAGGCCTTCTTCTTCTTTTTCTTTCCTTTGTTGTTTTTGAGAAGTGGGCATTTCTGTTTGAAGTGGCCAGGCTTCTTGCAGTTAAAGCATGTCAATTCATTATCGGAATTGTCAGAATCTTTTGACTTATTACCACTTGTTTTCTTCTTGCGTGGCCTGAATTTTGACCATTTTCTAAGATTATTGACAGCCATCGCAAGCTCTTCAATTGGATCTTCTTCTTCTTCATCGCTTTCTTCTTTGCTCTTCAAGGCAATTGTCTTCTTTTTTGATTCGGAGTTGTTACGTTCCTCCTTTTCCTTTAGCTCAAGCTCATATGTCATCAAGTTTCCGATCAACTCCTCCATGCTTAGTTTACTCAGATCTTTCAATTCTTGTATTGTCGTGACTTTTGCCTCAAAGTTCATTGGTAAGACTCGCATTATCTTCCGCACAAGCTCTACTTCAGTGAAGACCTTCCCAAGCGCTCTAGCATTGTACACCAAAGTTGAAAATCGTCCAAACATATCCTTTATGCTCTCGCCCTTTTCCATCACAAAGTTTTCGTATTCATTGCTAAATAGAGCTAGACGTGACTCCTTGACTTGAGAAGTTCCTTCGTGTGTCACCTCCAAAGTGTGCCAAATTTCCTGTGCTGTTGTACAATGGGAAATTCTATTAAACTCATTTTTATCAGCGTTCATTGCTTTGGCATTTGTAGTTTTTAGTTTCTTATCGTTAGCATCCCACCTATCCTTAGGTTTAGGAATCTCAGTATCACCAATAACTATAGTGGGAGATTTATAGCCAGTTTCAATAATATCCCAAACATCATAATCGACAGAACTAAGATAAATACTCATCCTAACTTTCCAATAAGCATAATCATTCCCATTAAACATGGGTGGTCTAGCAATGGATTGCCCCTCAGAAAAAGCATTATTTGGTGGATTCATGACTCTAGAGTTAAAGTAAAATACCTAGCTCTGATACCACTTGTAGGATCTAGATTAACCCTAGAGGGGGGGTTGAATAGGGTTATCGCAAATTTTTTCGAATTAAACACAGAAACTAACTGCAAAAATAAATATGCTGAAAAGTAAATCACACACAAAATTTACCCAGCTTCGGCAACCCCTGCCTACTGCTGCATTCCCAGATTTCTATTAGAATTGAACAGTTTCCCGCTTACAAACACTCTAACAGACTTGCAAACCCTGCTACCGCCTATAGAGTTTTGCAAACTCGCAAACCCTGCTAACTGGACTTACTCTAACTAGACAATCTGACTACACCTAAACCCTAGGTGGTGATTTACAAATTCTTTTGACTTCAAAAGAAAAGAAACAACTTCAAAATTAAAAAAACAGGAGCAAAAATTAAATTATAAACTATAATCCCTGAATTTTTTTTTTCTCAAATAAAAATAAGAAAAACCCCTTTATTTTTAAACCCTAAACTACAACCCCCTCTTTATAATAAAGTCTTCTTTGTAATAAACAAGGCCGGCCCCTTGTTAATTTCCACCCGATCCATTGTGAAAAAGAAAGAGAAAAAAAAATGCGGCCGATCCTTTTCTTTTTCAATTTAGGGCTTCGGTTCTTCTGTGAGATTTGGGGCTTTGTTCTGATGATTGATTCTTTGACTTGTGTTGATCTTTCTCACGCTCGTTCTCTGATGATTTGATGCTTGTTGCTAGCTCGTTCTCTGATAATCGAGTTTACTGTTGCGGTATGTAATCTTTTTGCTTGTTTGTGGTTTTGTGATTTTCGAACTCAATTGTTCTGTTGTCTATGATGATTTCTTGGGGTGTATTTATAGGGTTGAAACCCTAATTAACACTGTCAGATTTGATTTCTTCATGTCGTTGATTTTCCTGAATTTGTTCTGGATTTGGAGTATTCCTTTCTTGATTCAATTTCGAATAATTGCTGACCATATTTGGATTCGAATTAATTAATTCGAAAATTTCTTGCTGTATTTGTTGTCTCGGTCCTCATTTGAATTAATACTGACCATATATGAATTCGAGAAATTTGCTGTAGAGATTTCTTTCCAAATTAGAAATCTTTGACTTAATCAAAGACTTAATCAAAAGATACGAATTTGTTCTTTAACTTCGGCTTGATTTCTGCACTGCCTTGTACTTGCCACTGTCTTGTGTTCCCTACTGCACATTCACCAGTTTACTTTATATGTGCATATATACATTTGTATGTGTGTATGCATATATTTTTGGGTTTGTACTTTCATTGTGACTTGATTTTGCTATGGGATTAAATCAGAACTTTATTTGATCTGCATGTAGTTGTGATCTGATTCTTGATAGCTTGCTGGTGCATGTCATTTGTTTCTAGCTCGAATTCGTCTTTGAGGAACACTGTACTTGTTGTTATGATGTTTTGAACTTGATTCACTTCATGTTGCATTAGTCACTTGCATTGGTGCATTGCCTTGTACATCCATGTTCTTTACTTGGTTGTTGTCACTGGTCTGCTACCATGTTCACGTGCACTTGAGTTTGTTTCCACTGCTTCATCATGTTGTATTCATCCCTGTACTTGTAGTTGTGCAATTCTTCTGGCTTCACATGTGCACAGAGTTGTTTGCTGTGTTGTACTCGGTTTGCTTTTGATACAGATGCTACACTTGTTCATATGGCCTTTGTACACTTGTTCATATGAGCTGTTGTTCCATTGTTGTAGTTGCAGTATTTATGTTCCTTGTTTCATTTGAAAGCTGGTTCGATGTACTCAAATTTTATCACTTGAGTTTGCAGTCTTCATTTTTTTTTTGCTGTGACTCTTGTGATATTCATGTTGATTGCTTCATGACTTGTTGGCATGTACATTGTGTTCACTGTTGTGTAGCTGCTATGCAGTTGCTATGCATCACTATATATACTATGTTCTGATTTGCATTGGTGCAGTTTCCATATTTTTGTTGGTCTGGACATTTGTGGGATATTTGACTGTTTCTGGCTCGATGTTGTTAATGCATTCATGACCACTGTCTTGCATATTTTTGATAAAGTGTGACTGATGCTGCACTTGGTCTTTGTTCTTCTCTGTTATGTTGCTTTGAATGAATTTGTGTTTTGTTGTAGTTTGTGCACACGAGTTGGCGTGGCAGTGCACACGTATACGAATGTACACGTGTGTACTGCAGCCACTTATAATCGCCTGTCCCTGATAAAAATTACTGATATGCATAGATATTGCACAATCAAAGATGATGACAATACCCCATGTATCTGAGACACAAACAAATTTTATTTTTGCAAATTTAAATTTGTTTGTTTTCAGATTACTGTTGTAGTTGCTAATTATACAGGTACACAGGAGACAGGACGAGAAGTGGAGCTGGACAATGCAGATAGATGCAGATGTGCAGACAGAGTGAAAAACTGAGTGTTGAGTGTTGTAGTGAGAAAGGTAAAATGTATGAACTGATGTATGTATATATATATATAGAGAGAGAGAGATGAAAACTTTGTATTGTTTAAGTGTTGTAATAAAATATTATATTGAATAAAAAATACTAGTTGAATTATATAGATTCTGTGCAATAGTATAATTATTCAATATGAATATTTCTTCCTTTCTGTATATAGTCCAAACTGCAAACACATATATATTGATATATATATATATGTTTGTTATCATCAAACAAAAAATCACATCAAACAATACCTGTAGGCTACAGGAAGTCCAAGTACTATGTTGTTCCCCTGAAGGCTATGGGAGGAGTAGGTGGACATGAGCAGGAAAGTATATAGTTAACGTATATTATTTGATTTATATCATAGTAAATTTGTTCCACATAAGCCTATGTGAATCTTGGAATTGTAGGATTAGAAATTTGCACATACTTAAATCTAGAAAATGTTGGATGTTAGTAGTCCCTGAATTTAGTATTGGGTAGTAGTAGTCCCTAAAACTTATAGATCATGTGATAGATCCAGACTTGGAGACCTAAATGACGTGTACAAGTAAAATGAGAATTAAGTTATCATAGTAAATTGTTGGGATTTAGGTAATATTTTAATTTATTGGAATGTAGAGAGTTGTAATGTAAATTCTTGTGGATTATCAAGTTCAGATTTATAAACAAAAGTGCATCATGTGAAATGACAAGGAATACGCCCAAAAAGAAAGAGATGTATAAAATAGTGATATTTACCGTATTTTGTGCCACCTATTTCAATAACTATGAAAATGATAATTCCTTGTAATTATAACGTAACGCAAATTCGCCTTTGGATAATACATTGAAATTTACACCGTCAATCTTTCCTTTAGGAGAGATGTAGTTCCAATGCATTAAAATATAGAAATCCCTAAGTGTAAACCAAAGCACTAGTCACTATGTCTATTGAATTAAAATGACTAGGCATTATTCTATATCGGGTTATCTAAACCATGAAATAATTGGAATAAAGTTATAAGAGGTTATGTTTGGTAAAAATGTCTCATTTATGAGAGGACATCAAGGAGATGATAATGTTTTGGGAGTTTAAACCATAAAAGGTATCCTATATAATTTATAGCCAAGATTTTGCAAGGGATGGTTAATTCAAGGATTTGAGTCTCAATCAAGAAAGAGATATTGTTATTTGCACGCATTGAGACGCAAATGCGGTTTTCTAAGAAAACTAGATCAGGAAATTTTTGATAAGATTTAGAGGAAAGGATAAAAAGGATTCTTCTTAATCATCCCTCGGATTGGAAGAATACTGTTTACTTAATGAATTCATGGAAGACTAACTTAGAATACCTAGTTGTTCGCATAGCAATCGCACACAAACAAAGTACCACTTTGGTGATTATCACCAATCCTAAAATGATTCCGGGTATAACTTTAATTAATTTTAGGACTTTATTATTAGGGTTGAATGAGAAGATTGGCCAAACTTCCACTTGTGAAATTTAGGACGGATCCCTATAGACTCTAAACATGGTACCTAGGTACTATGATTTTTGAAGGACTGAAGTAACAATTTAAAAGTAAAATGTGATGATCTAAGTTTAATCTAATTAGAAAAGAAGTTTTTCTATTTTCGAAAAAGTTAAGAACTCACAAGTTTGGATATCCTTGGGTGAAAAGAGAAGTAGCAAAAAGGCCTAAGCAGAAACTACTAAGGAGACGACATGAAACAACCTAAAATTACGATTCAAAGATTCTACACTAATACGTTTACGGTAGAAGTACCGAGCAATCGAACACCGGAAATTTCAAATTGTTAGAGAAAAGAAGAAGAAGGAGGAAAAGAACAGAAACAACAACATCTCACATTCGCAGTGGATTAAATATAATAACAAATAAATTTATGCAAAGAAAGCTGTAATTGTCAATTTTATAACAATACATCAGAGTACAATCATTTATACATAAACTGGACAGTTGAACAACTTATCCCAGATTATTATCAATACAACTCTATTACACAGTGGAAAACTCCAAACGTTCCTGCCATCCAGCTCGCTTACTGAGCTCTAGAACGTCCTAACATGAAAATCTGCAATACTCGGTCTGACTCGAGCACTACATCAAAGTAACACCAGGGTCAGGATGAAATCCAGCGTGAGTAAACCCATAAAATTTGAAAATACAGAATTATAAGACTTAGTTGAAAACCTGGGGTAGCTCGTACCTCACAACGAGTTCTTAATTTGTTAAAATCTACACTTATTTCACAAATCAATCCCTAAGTACCACTATATAGTTTCAATGGTTCAATTACTTAAATTATTCCATTCAGCCTGTTGATCGCACAAATCAAATCTATAAAGAAATATTGTATATTACAAATCGAAGTGGTTTTGGGTATTTACAGATACCCAACCCCGGTCTCTTTGAATCCAATGTTATTCTTTAAACCAAATGTTTACGTTTAAACAATACAATTTATATTCAGGATTTCACATTCACACAATAATTCATCTCAGATAGATAACCCACAATATCACAATTCAACCAAAGTGTCTCATATCACAAAGCATCACAAATCATATATCAGAGATATCAAATAATGTAAGTTATTCAATGTATCTTAATCATCTATAAGCAAGATAAATTAATTGTACAATTTCTAATCAATTTAATTGCTTTTAAAACCTGCTTACTTAGCATTAATTAATTACAACTAATAATCCATCATTCTTTAATTATCAATCTAAATTAATTACCCATAATTACTTTCATTAAGTAATCATCCCATTGGTTAATTATCCTCAATTAATTAACCTTTGATTATTAATTAATATACTCTAATTACAAATTAAATTAATTAACCCTTAATAAATTAATCCTTTGATTACTTACATTAAGTAATTAAAATTTAAGTAATTATTCTCCAATTACTTACATTAATTAATCTTTAATCACTGATTAATTAATCTTTAATTACCAATTAATTAATCTCTCATTAATTAATTTATAATCCTTAATTATTAATTAATTAATCCTTAATCATTAATTAATTAATTTCTCTTTAATTATTTCATTAATTTAATTACTCATTAATTATCGAAGACCTTAATTAACTTCAAGATAAATCTTTTCTTTATTAACTTCTAAAACATTATTAAGATCTTATTTAATAAATCTTGAAATCACTTAACATTAACATATAATATGAAAAAATATTACTCCTTTAATTAAATACTATGTTACATATTTAAATTAAGTTTTAATTAAACATAAGAATCTACTTAACTAATTTATGTAACATAAATCATTCAACTTCCTTAAACCAATTTAAACAAAAAATTAATTATATATAAAAGAAAATTGATTTAAGAAGAAGGCTTAAACTTGATTTATTTTAAATTTCAAAAACTTGCTTTTATTTAAATCATAATTTTTTTATAAATCATTCACTTCGGGTTCAACCCTATACGTACTCGATTCCAGACCCGAGACTTCCTTCTTTTTTTAAAAAAACTTGTTTAAAATTTAAACTGCTTCAAGTATTAGTGCACGTGTATACTCGAAACTGAACCCGAGACGATCCTTCTTTTACCCGAGATCGACCACGAGACACTCCCTTCTCCTCCAATACTAAACACTGGTACACAGAAAACTCCTCGTGCACATGCACCGATCAAAGGCGACGCTTCAACCTCAAAGGCCACCGCTGACAAGTCATTGTTGACCTACCCCTTCGATTCCGACCACCCAAAGTTCATCTCGAGCCCAAAATAAAAAACGAGCCAACTAATCGAACTGGAACAAATCCAATTCAACCAAAACCGCCTCGTCCTGTCGAGTCCGACCACCAGCAGCCTCGTAACCCCGTCCATAGCTCCACCGGCTATTCACGCTTCCATCCCCCAACCTCCGATGAAACCCGATGCTCTAGAAGCGACGCAGCCATCCAAATTCTAGCCTCGACCAAACCTGAGTTTAAAACCCTATTCCGACGCCGTGACGTCGCCTCGCTGGTCTAAAAACCCTTGAACTATTTTTGTCGTGACCTCCGACCTCCAAGCCTCATCCAGCAACAAATCGACCACCCAAACCTCGCCGATTGTCAGAAAAGCCCCAAAATCCCTTTTTCGATCAACCTCGATTTTCTCACTCAACATCAAACTAAAAATCCTGATTTAACCTTTAAAATTCTAGTTTTTCAATGGTGATTAAGATTACATAAATAAAACAAGGAATTTTGATGTTTGAAATTTACATGTTTTAAGTTTTCCACTGTTCTTTCTTAATTTCCAGATAATGTTCTAACTTATTTTACTTAAATATATTTTTAAAACTTAGATCTTGTAAAACTAAATACTTTTTGTTTGAACAATCAAATCTAAAAGGGATCAGAGGATTAGATCTTGATTTTAGAATAGTTTTTGAAACTGTAAAGCAAGAATAGAGCAAGTTTTCTTGTTCACAGTCATGCGTACTTATATCATATTCATATATACAGGAATCACATTTATACACACATGCAAGCATAATTCATATCATACATTCCAGTATGTCCACATGCAACAGAATATTATAACTTAAGCTCAAAAAATAATATTTACTCACCTAAAAATATGTTAAACAGAGAAGGTTTGAAGCGGTTTTTATTTTGAAAACTTGAATGCTTGGTGATCTGAAACTTAGTTGAATTGCTCCTGCCTTTTAACCTGAGATGATTTGCTACAGGTTTGTTGAAAAAGTTGTTGCTGATATCTTCTGATTTGCTTGTTTTCTTACAGGATTTTGATTCTTTTTGTTTTGAAATAGTTGAAACAGTTGTTGCTTTGAAAAGATTATTATTTGAATAAATTTTCTAGTTTGAAGATGTTTATAGGCTTTTAGTTTTCTTGTTTGAAAATGAAGATAGGAAAGAATTGAGAAGAGAAGAGTATAAGTATATTTATAGCTTAATTTATGATTTCTAAAAATAAAATAAAATAAAAGAAAATGGTGCCACTTGTTTAAAAATCATACATTTGTCATTAGTATGTGATACTTAACTTACATTTGTTAAAATTAATTATATACCAAAAAAAATTTCATATATATAATTTTTTAATCCAATTTATTTTAAGATATTTATCTTTTGAATTTTTAAATTCAAATTCAAATTCAATTTAAAATCAACTCACATAAATATTTTTTTTTAAATAAACACATATTTAATTTGTTTGAAAATAATAATTTTGCCCATTTTAATAATTATATTAGGAGATTATCAATATCAGATTTATTGTTCAACTTATAAATCAGTGTTTTCAATAGTTAAAATCAGATAATTATCCAATTACCTGATGCCCAAAAATCCGGGTTATCACATTTCTCCCCCTTTAAATATTTTCGTCCTCGAAAAGGAACGAAGCCAGAATTTATTAAAATGCTTATTGTCAGCTTAAATTGCTCTTTGATCATCTTCGACTATAAACTCTTTTATTAAAATTTTTAAAAATACTTTAAAATCTATAAAATATTACAAAAATAGTTTTATAAAAATACTTTTTATAACTCGATGGTTTCACAAGTCCATCCATGTTCTCACGGAAATTAGATCATACGTTGATCAGGCGTAGGACTGAAAATCTATAAGTACTTGATAAACCCGTTTTAAACACCCAGTGAAAATACTTAGGAAAACATTTTGTTGAAAATATAGAAAACATTTTTTTGAAAATAGAGGAAACATCATTGGTGAGAATGCTCCGGAAATCATCACCCCCCTCCATGGTCGAAGTTAACCGTTGGTTACGTTGCCATCTTGGCAAAACCCATAGATAACTGTAGGCACTCCGCGCCCCTCGATTACGCCATGAAACCCACCACAGATCGCAGCTACACCCAGGGTTACATCGCCATCATGACAAAAATCCATGTAATTGTAGGCATAAGTGCCCTCGAATTTCGCTGCCAAATGAAACTTCACCACTCCTACATAGATCAGAGACTACATCAGTCGAGTCCCAATGTAGCCTTAGGCTCTCACTACCGCACGACTTTCGCTATGTCTTCATAGATCGTAGTCTACCTATGTTTCGTTGCCATCACGGCAAAATCAAATGTAGACCGTTGGCTCTCACGGCCACACGACTTCCGCTATGGTCCGTAGTAGATCGTAGTGACATCGAGTTACACTATCGTCATAGCATAACCCAAATGTCTCTGTAGGCCTCAACGCCCTCAACTTTCGCTATCCATAACACAAAATCCTCAGGAACTTCAGTTTGTCCGGACTTCCTCCCAGGATCAAATTTAGAGCCTCCCCCTTAGGGCTCAAGGTAGAACCACCCCGTGGATCTTCTATGAAGTTCATTTCAATGGGAGCGCCTTTTTCCCTAAAGCCAATCTTAAAACATTTTATACTATACACTTATAGTATCTTTCAAATCATACCCTTTATGATTCATATCAAAATCTCCTTTACACAAGATCGATATCCCAAATCGATAGTTCCAACTTGGCTTTCCAAATTCCCAAAATTGATTTTTCTCAAAAATCAAAAGCCTTTCCAAAATCCATAGGTTCCAAAACCTTTTCCAAAATCATTCTCGTAAAATCCTTTATATATATAGATATATATAATCTTGAAAAATCTTGGATCACTTCATACTTATATAAATTACCTTTTTATAATTCAAATCTTTTCAAAAATCTTTTCTTCTGGCTATAGATTCAACAAAGCGAAATTTATCATATATAACAAACATATATATAACTTTACTTGTACCAAATAAAATATTCAAGTTTGATTCCCCTTATAAATTTATTCAGCATGCCACTTACTTATCATAAAGTGAATTTCAAAAGATATCCAACTTCCACTTTTATTCATCAAATATTTCTCAAAATATACCTTTCCTTTTAAAAAAATCATTTCTCATTTCTTTCAAAATTTTAATATAAATTTTATTCAAGCACGTACGATGTACATATATCATCCGTACACAGTATCAAATTTGATTGCTCACTCGATCATACAATTTCACTACCGAACTAGTATCGTCCACACGACTTCCTAATGCGGACTCCTGTCTGGTTTCTTGATCAGAAACTGTCATTCTCCTTGCATAGCCTAACTATGATAGAGAATTTCTAAAACCAATAAAAAATCCTTATCCAGGATTCGTCGTCGAAAATCGAGTAAAAAATCACAACTCGGGTCGATATACTATCTCGAAATCCTGTGCTCGAATCGGGATCAAATCATTATGCGAATAGAATAAGATACGCACATTCTACGTATTTATCTTCATTGATTATCAGCTAAATCAATTTCTTTTTTATTCATCTTCATTTTGATTCTATTCGCTTATTCACAATTGCTTCAATTTCTATTTGGGTTATTACTTCTATTCTTATCTCACATGGTGTTTAATTATATACAGTTTGCACTCTGACCATCTTAAAATTTGAAAATAACTTGAATTTTTTTAAAAATAGATAAGTAATGGAAAATAGTTATTAGTTGTAAAAGTAGCTATAGAATAATTAAGTAATTATAAAATAGTTGTAAAATAGTTAAATAGTTGTAAAATAGTTAGATAGTTGCAAAATAGTTGTAAAATTCTAATTAGTTTATAAAGTAGTTGTAAAATAGGAATTAGTTTGTAAAACAGATGTAAATTAGTAATTGGTTTTTAAAATAGTTGTAAAACAAGTATAAGATAGTTTGGGTTTTAAAAAGAAAGGTTGTATAGTAAATATCTAGAAAAATAGATTTAAAACAGTTTATATTGAGTTAATTTATTTGGAAAAAATATAGTTCAGAGCCAAACTGTTCCACTTACCAATCTCCCATTCCAATCAATCTTCAACTTCCAAGCCCATTGAATTCCTCAATTTCCATTCCAAATTCAAGTCAATTTAAATTTCCACTTCCTCTTAAATTGATTTAATTTTAATTAAATTAACTTCAATGACCATTTGAATTTGAACTTTTATTCAACTTTGACTTCAATTCCAATTAATTCATTTCAATTCCAGTTTGAATTAATCCCTATTCCAATCTCAACTTTTAAACCATCTCGAATTGTATAAATTTGAGTTAATATTTCAAATGTTGATTTGATGACTTAAATCAGATTCACCTTTACTTTTAATTTAATAACCCAAGTCCTGTAAACAATTTAATTTTGAGTTCAAAATTTTAATATTCATTTTAAAATACCTTTACTCCTATGTAAACTTATTTATAGGTTTACATAATAGTTCAAATCCTTTTTAAACGATTTAATCTTCGGAATTTAATTTATTACCCAATTTTAACTTCTAACTTAGAAACCAATTCTTAACAATTTTCAGCTTGCAAGTTCAATTTTTAACATTTAAATCTTAAGTTTAAAGTGATTTCATTTCCATATGTTCAATATTTATCTCTTAAAAATCAAAATTACTTAAATAATTTCAAATTTAAAGTATTATTTCCATTTAATTTCTGCAATGGATAAAAAATATCTCAATCCACCTCTTAATTCATTTTAAACCAATCCAATTCTCAGTTTCATAGATTACTAATTATAACAGGATGATATCGGTTAAGTCAAAGTAAATAAACATCCAAATTATTTAAAACATCCATCCAAAGCATCCATTACCCATTTCGAGATCTCAAACCCGTTTTGAGATCACACATAACTCCCATTTCAAACCAACCCATTTAACTTCCTAAGTTAAATCTCAATTTCATCTTGAAATTTCTAATTCGTGTTGTTTGTTCTAAACTTATTTAACTTTCCCCAAGTTAAATTTAATTCATTTAATCCAGTCAATCTTACTTAATCTATTTCAAATTTAAACTTCTTATCAATATCTTTCTCACTTATAAGTTCAAAACTCAACACTTAGTGTTTACTTCATATCAACCTGTTATTATGTATATCCCACAGATATACATATTTATTTCATTTGAACTTCAAGTCATACTTTAGATTTTAAACCATTTTTGGTTCCTATTTCAATCAAATTTCTTTTAATTTTTTTAAAACAACTCTTGTTTTAAAATAATATTCCTACATTAAAAATATTATTCATTATATCTTTTAATACTCTGAAACAAATTAAATTTTCTGGCTTAGATTTAAAACTTCACAATTTAAATCCTTTCTGTTTACAAATCATACTTATCTAAATGTTTTACTTTCTTAAAACATTTCATTCTGCTTTATTATTATTAGAAAACAACATCCCACAACCATTCCAAGATTATCATATCTGGAAACCATTATAAATTATCTTATAATTTGTTAGAAAATAAAATCAGGGTAACTTAATTCAGCATTTCGAAAACGCTCTTACAAATTTCAGGATTTTATTCTCTGGTTTGAATCCGTTTCTAGCTTATCTTATTGTATAGTTCATATTATCCAATTCTTATTTGGTTGTATTTTTATTACCACTTAATTCTTATTATTTTATTTTATTCCAATAATTCAACAACCAATTAGAAAAATTATTTCTTTATATATCAAAATATAAACTTATATAAGATTCAACCATTTTTAAACTCTTTATATAAGAAAATAACAAGTACGCTCTTATACACACACACACACACGCACACACTCAACTCATTCTAGGGTACTATTGACCCTATCCTTAATGAGTAAACCCATCAGAGCCAAGGTTCTCGCTTAACCCTCGGCTCTGATACCAAAATGTAACAACCCAAAATTTCAACCTCAAAGATTCAGCACTTCTACCGTAAATGTATTAGTGTCAAATCTTCAAGGTCGAAATTTTGGGTTGTTACAGGACAGTATCCACTTTCATGGTGTCTTACCTTATTATCTAGAAGAAGTGATTAGGCATACCACTGGATGATTTAAGGTAGTATAAATATGCATTGAGAATTGCATAAGGATACAGTTTCGTAGGAACATATTTATGCTCAAGTTATATAGTGTGGTGCAAGTCAACACTATTTGAGTTAGTAGCAAGGATTATAGAGAATTACCTATGCACATAGATCCGAATTAAAGGTTTATGCTAGAGGTAAAGGATGAGAAGTGCAGTTGAAAAAATTTGGATAGATTTGTTTCATAAAAGGACAAGGACTGCTCAAGATAGGAAGAAAAGCAAGTACTAATTGGTTCAGGTTCATGTTGTTAGGAATTAGAGATAGTAGTTTTGATGACAACAAACTTTGTAACTTATTTTATTATAACTTATATACTAACACTATTGTCTAGATATATATGAATGATATTATGCAAGATACATATAAGACAGGTACTGATTATTGAAGACTGTACAGTATAATGATCAAGAATGAAGAAATCATGTTTGAAGACTCATGAGTATCAAGATCAAGATTTCAAGATATGCATCTAGTTTTTTTAAAACTTCATAATAGCATGGAAATCTTCATTTCAAATTTCATTTGGTAAGAACCCATTTCTACCTTCTTAGTGTCTTACAAACCCACGACAAGTAGCTTACAAACCTACGACAAGTGGCTTACAAACCCACAAACATCCTGGTTTTGTATAAGTTCTCGAGTCTTGATGTGATGTGATATTCTGTAGGAAGAAATTTGCAAACTACTTCAAAATGGTTTTTCAAAACGATTTTCAAAACTGCTTTTCAAAATATTTTAGCCTTAAAAATATCTTTGAAATGATTTTCAAAAAGATGTTTTAGCCTTAAAATATGCTTTGTTTTTGTGTTTTAAAACATAGTAAAATTAGTTTATTTTACTCAAGAATCAATTCATCTTGTTTTCATTTCAATACCATTTTCAAAACAAGTTTTTCATTTTTTTTAACAAGGGGATGTCGACATCATGGGATACCCATGTCGACATGGTGGCCGTTGAATTCAAAAGTTTCAATTTTCAAAAGAAGTGTCTATTCGTTTAAATCTCTTCACAAATGGTTATGACCGTTGGTGCTTTATAAATAGGCTTCACAAATGAATTTTTTAATCATCAATTTTCATATTTTCTTCACTTCTTCTTCTCTACAAATCCATGTTCTATAATTATCATATTTTTAATATCGTGCCAAAATTCTTCCAAATTCTCAAGTGAATCAAATTAGAATTTCATTCTTGTTTGGTTCTCTATTCTCTCTCGAAGATCAAAATGCTATTCAGAGTTATAGGATCAATTTGTAATCAAAAGTTTATCGAGTCTCTCTATAAGGTGTGGTTGTGCCTAGAAATCAATTGGGTAATCTTTTGGCCCGTAAATCAAGAGAGTTTGCCCGGGACTCTTGAGACAGTAGGGTACCTCAAGGCCTTTATAAGTGAGGAGTGTAATCTCGACATTGGTTTAATAAAATTCTGTATGAGGTGATTTTCCTTGTTACAAGACTGGATGTAGGGTAACTCCAAACTTGTATAAAATCCGGTGTGTTCTTTCCCTTTACTGCTTTTTATTTACTTTCTGCATCTGTGTTTGATTCTGTGATTATTTTGTGATTAAGTTCTGCATTTGTCTATGTCATAATTTCAATTTAGTTCATATAAGTCTTAGAATACATTAAACACTATTCACCCCCCTCTATTGTTAAATTAGCCTTAAGATCCTTAATTCGCTGTCCCTTTCAATTGGTATCAGAGCATTGGTTTTGCATAGTTTTCATAATCTGAAACTTGAAAAGTTAAAAATGGCACTTTTAGAAAATTTTGATAACACTAGTTTGAATTTATGCATTTCATCAAAGCATCATAAGTCTGCATATAGTTTTTATGAAAAATCAAGTTATCTACCGAATTGGTTTGTTATGCAGAAACAGACATGTTACATGGCTTTTGGAGAATCAACAACCAATGGACAATCTGTGCGAATTAAGAAAGATAAATGGCTACTTGATAGTGGCTGTTCAAGACATATGATTGAAAATCTCGAGATACTCAATGACATTATATATCAAGATGGTGGATTGGTCTACTTTGGAGATAAATCAAAAGGATATATGATTGGCATCGGCAATGTCAGTAATTCTAAAACTCCTCATATTTCTGATATTTTGAATTTAAAAAATAATTTGCTTAATATAAGTCAACTATGTGATAAAGGATTTAAAATTAAATTTGGAAAAGATAAGTGTCACAACGAAGACAATAAGTCAAATATTATCTTTGAAGCAATTAGGAAGAAAAACATTTAGATCCTTAGTATGAAAGTTACAAATGATAACTTATGTCTTTTGGCTAATACAAGTGACACTTGGATTTGACATAAAAGATTTCATCATTTGAATTTCAAACTATTATCTAGGTTATCAAAACTTGACTTAGTTAGAGGTCTTCCTATGTAATACTTTAAAGTAGATAGTATATGTGATGCTTGCCAATTAGAAAAACTTGAGAAAAGTTCATTTAAACTAAAAGATATGATTTCTACTTCTAAACCTCTAGAATTACTTCATTTATATTTATTTGGCCATCTCAAGCTCAATCAATTATTGCAATAAATATGTCTTTGTAATTGTAGATGATTATTCTAGATATATTTGGTCAATTTTTCTTAAACTTAAAAGTGACGCTTTTGAATTATTTAAGAATTTTGCTAAAAAATTCAAAACCAACTTGTAAAAAAACTATACGTAGTGATCACGATGGAGAATTTGAAAATGAAAATTTTGAGAATTTCTGTAATAAAAAAGGAATTACTCATAATTTCTCTTTTCCAAGGAATCCACAACAAAATGGAGTGGTAGAACGTAAGAATAAAATGATTCAAGAGTGTGCTAGAACAATGCTTTCTGATAGTAACTTACCTAAAAATTTTTGGGATGAAGTAGTCGCTATAGCGTGTTATATATTAAATAGGATTTTATTTTGACCATTAACAAATAAAACACCATATGAATTACTTTACAGTAAGAAACCCATAGTAGCTTATTTTAAAGTTTTTGGTAGTAAGTGTTTTGTTCTTAATACAAATGATAATTTACATAAATTTTAACCTAAATCCGATAAAGGTATCTTCATCGGATATTGTAATAGAAGTAAAGCATTTACAGTTTATAATTTGAGAACTAACACTATTGAAGAAACAATGCATGTATCTTTTGATGAAAATTTTAAAGATACTGTACAAATAGAAGATGAAGAAGATTTTGTAACTTTAAATAATGAACCTAATGAAACTAATTGTGAAATCATTCAACCTAATAAAAGAATTACGCTATTAAAAGATCATCCTGTAGAAAATGTACTAGGAAATATTGAATCTATAGTTAAAACAAGAAATCAACTAAACAGTATGAGTAATGTAGCTTTTATATCAACTATTGAACCTAAAAATCCAAAGGAAGCATCATCTGAGGATTTATGGATTCTTGCTATGCAAGAAGAATTGAATCAGTTTACCAGAAATGATGTTTAGGAACTTGTTCCTAGACCTAAGGATAAAGTTATAATTGGAACAAAATGGGTTTACAAAAATAAAATGAATGAACTTGGCGAGTTCGTGAGAAATAAAGCTCTTTTAGTCACGCAAGGTTATTGTCAAGAAGAAGGAATTGATTATGACGAAAACTTTTCACCCGTAGCAAGACTAGAAGCCATCAGAATTCTACTTGCTTTCGCAAACTTCAATAATTTCAAGTTATATCAAATGGATGTTAAAAGTGCTTTTCTAAATGGTTTTGTAAAAGAAGATGTCTATGTAGAACAACCTCCACTTTTTAAAGATAATAAATTTCCAAATCATGTATATAAGTTAAAGAAAGCTTTATATGGTCTGAAACAAGCTCCTAGAGCCTGGTATGAAAGACTAAGATCTTATTTACTACAATCTGGTTTGAAATTGGTAAAATAGATACAACTCTTTTTATTAAATGAAACAAAAATGATATTCAATTAATACAAATATATGTAGATGATATAATATTTGGATCAACTAATAACATAATGAATAAAGAATTTTTAGATATAATGACTAAAGAATTTGAAATGAGTCATATGGGAGAAATAAGTCTCTTTTTAGGGCTCCAAATCAAACAATTAGGTAAAGGAATTTTCTTTAGTCAAGAAAAATATGCTAAAGATTTAATTAATAAATTTAGATTGACCACTTCTAGTGGGAAACCAACTCCAATACAACTAATGTAGCTTTAAGTAAATAAGTTAAATCAAAAGATGTTGATAAACATTATATAGGGAAATGATTGGTTCGCTACTTTATATAACAACAAGTCGTCCAGACATCATGCATAGTGTCTGTCTCTGTGCAAGATACCAATTTCAACCTAAAGATACTCAATTAAAAGCGGTTAAGAGAATTTTAAGATATTTAAAACATACTTTAGATTATGGTTTATTTTATCCTAAAAACGATGTATTTGATTTAATTTCATACTGTGATGCTGATTACGCTAGTTGAAAATCAGACCAAAAAAGTACAAGTGGAACTTGTCACTTTTCAGGACATTTAGGTAAATGACGTGTACAAGTAAAATGAGTAGTAAACTATCATAGTAAATTCTTGGGATTTAGGTAATATTTAATTTATTGGAATGTAGAGAGTTGTAATATAAATTCTTATGGATTATCAAGTTTAGATTTATAAATAAAAGAGCATCGTTTGAAATGACAAGGAATAAGCCCAAAAGGAAAGAGATGTACAAAATAGTGATATTTACCGTATTTTGTGCCGCCTATTTCAATAACCATGAAAAAGATAATTCCTTGTATTTATAAACATAACACAAATTCTCCTTTGGATAAAACATTGAAATTTACATCATTAATCTTTCCTTTACGAGAGACGTAGTTCCAATGCATTAAAATATAGAAATCCCTAAGTGTAAACCAAAGCACTAGTCATTATGTCTATTGAATTAAAATGACATGGCATCATTCTATATTGGGTTATCTCAACCATGAAATAATAGGAATAAAGTGATAACAGGTTATGTTTGGTAAATATGTCTCATTTATGAGAGGACATTAAGGAGATGGCAATGTTTTGGGAGTTTAAACCATAAAAGGTATCCTAGATAAATTCATAGTCAAGATTTTGCAAGAGATGGTTAAATCAAGGATTTGGGTCTCAATCAAGAAAGATATATTGTTATTTGCACGCATTGAGCAAATGTGGTTTTCTTAGAAAACTAGATCAGGAAATTTTTGATAAGATTCAGAGGAAAGGATAAAAAGGATTCTTCTTAATCATCCCTTGGATTGGAAGAATACTGTTTACTTAATGAAATTCATGGAAAACTAACTTAGAATACCCAATTATGTGCATAATAATCGCACGCAAACAAAGTACCACTTTGATGATTATTCATAATCCTAAAATGATTATGGGTTATAACCTTAACTAATTTTAGGACTTCTATTATTAGGGTTGAATGGGAAGATAGGCCAAACTTCCACTTGTGAAATTTAGGACGGATCCCTATAGACTTTAAATATGGTACCTAAGTACCAATGATTTTTGAAGGACTGAAGTAACAATTCAAAAGTAAAATGTGATGACCTAAGTTGAATCTAATTAGAAAAGAAGTTTTTCTATTTCAAAAAAAGTTAAGAGCTCACAAGTTCGGATATCCTTGGGTGAAAACAGGAGCAACAAAAAGGCCTAAGTAGAAACTACTAAGGAGAGGACACTATCCACTTTCATGGTGTCTTACCGTAATATCTAGAAGATGAAGTGATTAGGCATACCACTGGATGATTTAAGGTAGTATAAATGTGCATTGAGAATTACATAAGGATACAGTTTCGCAGGAGCATACTTATGCTTAAGTTATATAGTGTGGTGCAAGTTGACACCGTTTGAGTTAGTAGCAAGGATTGTAGAGAATTACCTATGCACATAGATTCGAATTAATGGTTTAGGCTAGAGGTAAAGGATGAGAAGTGTAGTTGAAAAAAATGGATAGATTTGTTTCATAAAAGGACAAGGACTGCTTAAGATAGGAAGAAAAGCAAGTACTAAGAGGCGGCATATGTGGTAATCTGTGGAGCTGAGTCCATTATAGTCCAAGGAGCTGAGTCCTTTACAATCCATGGAGCTGAGTCCACAATTAGGAAGAAGACAAGTAAAAAATCCTCAAGGCAAAATAGAACATGTCCAAATTATTGTAAAGCCGTTATTAGGTACTTGTTGAAGTGTTTATATAGTGTAGTTACCATGGTCGAGCTGTGTCAGTTAGGGAAGTTTAAAAGGATAAGTGAGTCCCTTGTTCACTATGTACCTACCCATATTACTAGACATGGAACAAGTCGAATCCTTGATGACGTAATTAGACTAGTTAGATTCCAGTTGGGAGATGATCCAGTTGAGATAATATGGGAGCCTGAGGAGAAGATCCATGCTACCCATCCAGAACACTTTTCTAGTACATTTCCATTTTAGTTGGAAAAGTTTAGATTACTTTTATATTTAGGTTCTACTTAGGTAGAGACCGTTGGATGGTAGGAATAGTTGTAAATGTGTCAGTAGGACATGTTATGGATGATGAATGCTAGTTGATGTATTGTTTCTTTTACACATTTAGAATAGTATATCCTCTAGGTAGCACATACACATTCACATTATCTCTTCCTGTCGTTTAGCTTGTTCGATATGATACATATGAATGCTTGATTTCGTTTACCTTATTAAGCATTAGGCATACAGGTGGAAAGGTTGTGCATATATGTAGAACTGCACGTGTATTTATCTAGGATGTTGCATATACTTTGGGTGCATGGCATGAGTATTTGCATGATAGAAGGTCGACTGGATCAGGAGATTGCCTACTCTTTACATATGTTCAGGTTCATTGCATTTCACATTGCACACATATGTATATATTACATTAGAAAATTTCTAAGAATACTGGTTGCTCGTGGATAATGGATGAGTAGATGGTTGTAGCAAATGATTGTTGCGTGTGTTAGTTAGTTTTTTCCGTCCTTTGAGTTTTAGGGCCGAAATCCTTTTTGGGGGAGACCGTAACACCCCAAAAAATTGAGGAAAATTTAATAACAAAATTGAATTTAAATAAAATAAGAACTAAAATGAAATTTTCATAGACTTCAATATTTGGGTACGAAACTTGCATCATTGCATTCATAGCAATTTTATGAATAATTTCCATACATAACACTTCGAAATCGAAGTTAATACAGAGAATTAACGCGTTTTGAAAACTTAAAAATTAAACAAAATTTAGAAATCAAAATTTCCCAAATTTAGAGCACCACCAGTCGACCTAAGGAGTCGACAATCGATTAATAGCAGTCGACCTAGGGGAAATAGGGGTCGATTATACATGTTATAAATTCGAGAATCTTGAAGCTTGTTCGAACGGTTGCAATTGCTTGCTTTTTCGCCAAGTTTTGATGAGCATACGTTATCATACTAAAATATTCTCTATGCCAAATCAACATACCAAATTTATTTCCAACCTCTATAAATTGAAACCTATGTTAACCCAAAAATCAGTAGAAAATTTATAGCCTATCGAAGCCCTACCCAAATTTCTTCTCTCGACCTATAAAATTTCATAAAAAATTTAAAAATCAAATCGAAAGCAAGATAGTAATCATATCTAGGAGGAGGAAAGCTAGTAGATGTCGATTCATAGGCAAGGAACGAAGTTAGAGCTTGGATCTAAGGTGAGTGGAAATAGGTTTGATAAGATGATTTATTACAGTTAAATTTAATATATTCTACTTGATCTTGGGTGTTTGTAATTTAAACAGTAAATTGAAACCCTAGTCCTTAAATCTTATTGATAGATTTGGAATCCAAAGTAAAAATTGGAATTGATATGAATTGGCTAATCTCATTTAAATTGAAGCTAAATCGTAAGTATCAAACTTGAAATCTGGATTAGAAATTGAATTGTTGTAAATTGATAAACCTCTAAACCCTATGTTATTAAATTTAAACTATAGATTAAACAACTGTAATTCAATTATGCTAATCTAGGAAATTAGAAAATATAGACTAGTCACTGTATTTGCTTAGAGTTCATTGTAAATGTCGCAATTAACGTAATTAACATTTACTAAAAATTTAATTAAAAGAACGAATGAACCCTAATTTTTTACACAACTGGTCGACCACTCACCCTGAGCTATCGACTGGTTATAGCCTAAAATGCGTATCCTGAACCTCGGCTTAAAGCCTAGGTTAGTAATAAAAATGAATTTTAATTTTTATGCGAGCCTATTTAGGGCTACTTGTAGGGATGTTAGGAGATGTAGGAAGCTAGTACCCTATGAAATGTTTCTAGGATGTTATAGTGTTGGGTAAATGCTCTTTACCCAATAGGGGGTCGATTATTCGACTTGGGGAATTTTTTTTATTGCAAATGGAACTTACAGTAGGTCCTATGGTAGATGTTCAATACCGATGACAATGCCTAACGAAGTGTGGCTCGGCACACAAGAAGTCTTGGTACGCACTGATACCGATGTGATGTGGTACACTTTAGATGTTAGATCCCAGAGTAAGCAATAAGAGACATATACTATGGTGGAGAGGTAAACATGGATGTAGACGATGAGACACACCTGCAGGTTGACATTACGAGTTCCCCCTAGATGCGTAGTTGGTTTACATGTAGTCATAATTAGGGGAAAAACATTCCCTGGTAGCCTGGTGGTGGTAATGGTAGTGGGAATGGGTTTCCTTGTTTAGTAGCCTAGTGGTAGTGTTTACATATTGAGTAGCTCTAGGAGCGGTGGTTGATCGTTAGTTATTGAGGTTCGATCCATAGCTCGATCAATGTAGTAGCCTATACAAGCTGTAGTGTAGTTGTGCGTTGGACAACAACCCTTAGGTAATGTACCCTTGGAAAACACGGAAACTTATAGTACACCCTATGTCATTTAGAGTAGAGTTGAAGTTAATTGCACATTATCACCATACACTGAACTTATAATCAGTCACCAAACTTTTGTCCGACCCACCCGCTCCTTTTCATTTTCCCTTACCATATGATGACAGGTAAGCAGTGATTCGGCATAGTATGTGGAAAAAGGGGCAACACATTAGGGGTTCTTATATGTTCATCATGTAGTTGCTTATTGTATTAAAAGTCTATAAAACTTATATTGTACTTTGGGAACATTGTATATGAAAATGTAAATGTCAATTAATTATTTTGGATTTTCCGAAATGTCTATTTTTCAATACTTATATTTTAGTTCCTTCCGCTATGAAATCTGAAAGTGTAGAATGTTTTAGAATTTACCCTTATAATCATGTTCTATAATGTTTAAAAACTAAATAGCTTATATTTCTTGGCACGACGTTAGTACAAAGCTTACATCAAGCTTTTGGTCGATGTGTCGGGAAGTACGAATTGTTACAAATGGCTTTATATTTCGTTGTATCAACCAACTAATAGCCAGCCTTGGAATGGGCCCAAGGTTCGATGGGCTTTTATTGGATCAAAAATTTGGCCTGTTTCGAGGAGGGTTTTTACACATACGATAGCCTATGTCTTGATGATTCGTAGTTTCAAAAATCCTAACCCTCTATAGCTTTAAAATGATAATATGTGATCATTTAATAAATCTCAACATGCAATAGCTTTAAAAATTAGATGTGCAATAACTATTAAAGCTCAACATTAGATAGCTTGACCTTTAACCCTCGATAGCTTTTGTTTAAGGCATGTGATAACTTAACATTCTATAGGTTAGCATGCGACAGGTTGGCCCTCAATAATACTAAGTTATGACTTGCGATAGGATGGCTTGCGATAGATTTGGCATGTGATAGGTTTGGCTTGTAATAGGGTTGACCTGTGATAGCCTTTAAACTTGACTTGCGATATCTTTGACGGGAAATAGCTTTGAGGTGTGGTGGTTGATATGCAATAGCGTAGACATGTAATAGCTTCAATATGTGGTAGCTTTGCTACATGATAGATTTGACATGCGATAGCTTTGGGTTTGCGGTAGCATTGAGTACGATAGCTTTGACATGCAATAGCCAAAGAGTTAAGCATGCAATAACTAGTGTTGCTAAAGTGCCTTAAGTAAAACAAGAAAAAACTTCATATCCTCACTTGCATCACTTCCTTTTACCCGACTTAGCCGACCTAAGCCTTAGCTCTTATGATTCAAGCTGCCACTACGCTGCCATTCATCTTTTGTAACAACCCACATTTTTAAATAATTAAATAACCAAAAAATTATTAAACGGTGAAAATGAGTATTTTTGGAATTGTCAAAATTTAGCTACGAGAGTTGCACCATTGGGTCCATGGTAATTTTTTGATCAATTTTCATATATAACTTGTCAAAATCCAAGATAGTATGGACAAGTTACGAGAGAAACAATAAATTAGGATTATATTGCTACTAAACGAATAATAATAAGACCCATAGGGATTGACCCTTACTAGGGTCGGTTCGGCCAATAGGTAGACCTGTACATAGCCCATGTTGACCCGCATTAGTGCCTGGATGAATTTCCATCCTGGCACGAGTCGAAGAGAGTTAAATAGATTTTTTATGAAACCCTGTGTGTTCGTAGCTGCATCCGATGATTTCTAGTAAACCTGTAACGTGGTTGCACCAGATTAAATCTTCAAATCCAACAGACTAAGATCCCTAAATCACTCTGTAAATAGAACCCTGGGCCTAGCTATTTTTCTCAATCAGATTTTCTCCTAATTTGGTTCATTACCTGAGGCTGAATCCTAAATAAAAAAAATTGCTGGGGAGGAGATCTTCTTGATAAAAATATTCCACACCCTAGAAGTGGATCAAAGAAGGCCCAAGACTAGAGCTAAGGAGCATAGGTGAGTGTTTTGTAATTATTTTAGATTTGTAAGAAATTTAAAATAATAAAGTTCTCAATAGTTGTAGTTTTTCTACAATTTTGAGACAGTTATTATGTAAGTTTATATACAGTCAATTTTTAAGTAAATTTCAGAAGTTATTTTCAGCCTATTTTACTTAGCAATTTTATTCAGTTATTTGTAGTTATTTACAGTTAGTTACATTTATTTGCATCTGTTTTAAGTTGGAAATTAGCTTGTTAATGTTATTTTATTTTTATAGAGAATTAATCCTTTTTGATGCGAATAAAATATTAAAAAGAGGAGAATTCACAAATATGCATTAAAATAGAAAAATACCAAATTTAATGAGAAAAACTGAAATAAAATAGAAATGGACCGAATTAGGCAAATTTAAGATATTTGCAAGCATGATTATAACAAGCAGTATAACTAAAAAGAGAAAATAGAAGAGTAACAGTTGCAAGAACAATTATAACACATAGGTTAGAATTAGAAAGAAATAAATAATAGAAGGGGCTTATTTTAAAACTTAGATCTTGGATTAAGTTAATAAGCAAATATAGCAGTAGTGGCCCGTACCGACAACATTCCATTTTAGGTCTAGGACAGATGGTCTCATACGTGTGTGAGGCTGGGCATGCTTATGTTGATTACGTAAATATGTAGCCAATAGATAGAGGCTCAAATTTGGGGATTTGGGCAAGGGGCGCAAAGTTAGAAGATTTGTTTGTTAGGGCCAGTACCAGCAGCATTCCTTTCAGGTCGAGAACTAACATCTCACACATGGGTGAGGTTGGACACGCTTATGCTGATTGGGGTAAATAAAGGGTCAAATAAGGGACGACAGTTAGTGTGTACAGCCGAGCGTATGACATCAATTATTGTGAGACCAACATGATTGGCTCATAGTGGCACAACCGAGATAGGAAAGGCCGACCAATGGGTAGGGTTAGGATTTTAGCCTAATCAAGTTGAGATAGGATTAGGGTTTCAGCCTAATATCAGTAGTTCAAGACAAGTGCAAACAATCAAAGCAAATAGTCAAATAGAATCAAAAACAGTATTTTATCCTAGTTTTATTTTTTCTGTATCTTCCTTTCATGATAGAACTATTGCTCAGTCCATTATCTTTATCTTTCTTAGAAATGCTTGTAATTATTTTCACTCAGTAGAATTGTTGTCTGACCCACTCCTCTATCTTTCCTTTTCCCCCAATATGCCAGTAGAGTTGAGGATAGTTGATTCAGGTTGCTTAGAGATTCAATTCCAGAGTTTCCTCATTACAGATGTATCCTTCCGCTTTTCATCATTTTCATTTAGCTTATGATGGACTGGCACTTGTGAGAGGGATTATTATTGTTGTTACTTTTACTCTAATTATGTGAGGATGAGATGTATTTTCATAAGACATGAGAGGTTTTGAGTTTTTTGAGACATTTTCTGTTTTTATGACTTATTTTGAGATGAAGTTTAATACTGAATGGTAAGTTATTATTTAAATATTTCCTCTGCTTTTACTCATTTGTCTTATGAATCTTAATCTCTATGATGCTTTAGCAATACCTATAATGCACCACATTCTTTGGTGTGCTCTTTTTGGAAATACTAAGGGATGTGTGGTGTTTCATTTGGTATCAGAGTCTAAGGTTACAGGATTCCTAAAAATTTGTTTTAAAAGTAAAGTATTTTTCAAAGGTAACATATCTTCAAACTAAAAGTACTTTTCAAAAGAAACTCTTATTATAGAAATAGTGTTCAAGTATAAGAGAGTTTTTATAAAAGTCCCTTTAAAGTCCTTTTCAACCTTCTTTCGAGCCTAAATTTTCTTTTCTTTGCATAGAATGGTGGACGCCCAAAATCTTCAAAAGGGTGTCCAAGTCCCTGGCTGGTTCCATAAATACCTCCAAGCTACGACACCAGAGCTGCAAGGGCAAGCGTCCAATGCAGCATCAGCGGGTGGAGATCCCGTTAATCAACCTACAACAGCTAATTTTTCTAAACTATGTAAGGACTTCGCTAATTTAGGTGGAAAGACATTTTCTGGCATGGAGGATTTCGTAGAGGCATGAACTTGGTTGAGGAATACAGAGTGGATATTTGGGATGTTAGGTTTGAAAAACCAACAGAGAATTCAGCTTGCATCTTGGCAGCTGAAGGGAGAAGCTTATTACTAGTGGGAGATTGTAGAGATGGAGGTAGAGTCATTGGTTGGGGTTGGATTTTGGGAAAGGTTTGAGAGAAAGTTCTTTTAGCAAGCCGAGGAAAGCATGCAGTTGGAGAAGTTCATTAGTCTGAAGCAGGGGAGTCTTTCATTGAAAGAGTATATAAATTAGTTTAATGAGTTTTCGAGGTTTGGGACGGAGCTTGTTAATACACCACATAAGAAGGCCACTAAGTTTGCTAAGAGTTTGAACCAGCCCCTCCAAGGGTTGGCATTGACAAATGTACCTATGGGAGCGACGTATGAGTCACTTGTGGAAATGGCCCTCATACCAGATGTTGCTAAGGAAGAAGAGGTTAAGAGGTTCCTAAATCAGAGAACTCTAAGAAGTAGTGGTGGAAGAATAAGAAGGACAAGGATAAGAAGAAAGAAGGAGTATCTTAAAAGGGACGGATCAAGAAGGGCGAGAAGTATCATAATTGTCGATTGGTTGGGCATTACTCAAAGGACTGTACGAAGGACACGATGAACGGGAGGTGTTACAGCTGTAGGCAGCCTGGACATATGAGAAGAGCTTGTCGTTATAGGATGGGGCAGAGAGGAAGTGCACCTACGATGCAAGTACATGCTTTGGATGCATCATCACCTATTAGTGGACTAGACCGAGGTAGGAAAGTCTCTATAGAAGGTTTGATCTCTATTTCAGATTTTCCTATTAGGACTCTTTTTGACTCTGGAGCATCGCATTCTTTCATTTCTAGTTCCTTGTTTGATTGTTTGCACTTAGATATCTCTCTAGTTGTAGACCCTGTAGTTGTTTCAAACCCCATAGGAGGATCGACACATTTATCCATGATTTGTAGGGATCTGAATTTTTTTATACTAGGCGTAGAGTTTGTTTTTGATGCCTATGTACTGGTATTTTTGGGATATGGGATGATTTTGGGGATGGACTGGTTACCCACTTATGTGCGATGTTGGACTGCGAGAGGAGAGTCGTCGGGCTAGGGACATGTAATGGACGGTCCCTCGAGGTTTCTTGCAACCCACAGGGGTCAGTCATGTTGAGCTTCCTTTATTCTCTTGATTCATCACTAGGAGAGGTAGATTCAGTTCCAGTTGTTAGAGATTTCCCTGACGTTTTTGAGGAGGTGAGGGGACTACCTTTAAGAGAGAGATCGAATTTAGGATCTATCTGAATGACAATGTAAGCCAGTGGTGTTTCCCATGAGACATATGGCTCCTAAGGAGAGGAAGGAGTTAAGTAAGCAGATTGGTGAGCTACTAGAGAAAGGCTTCATCAGATGGAGTATATCTGAGTGGGGGGCGCCATTCGTCTTCGCTACAAAGACGGATGGTCCCCTTCGACTTTGGGTAGATTATAGAGAGTTGAATAAGCTCATGAAGAACACCCGTTACCCACTTCCTAAGGTAGATAATCTTTTCGCTCAGTCCGTTGGCTCTTCAGTATTTTCTCAGCTTGACTTTGCCACTGTATTTCATCAGCTTAGGAACGCTGACAGTAGCATCGATAAGACAGCATTTAGGACACCCCATGGATTCTTTGAGTTGTTGGTTATGCCGTTTGGGCTGACCAATGCCCCAACCTATTTTGTAGATCCAATGAGCCATGTTTTTCGAGATGTCCTAAATAAGTTCGTTGTAGCATTTGGGGACGACATTTTAGTGTTTTCCAAGAGCATGGAAGAGCATGCCATTCATCTTGAGGGGGTTCTTCGTACACTTTATGTTCATCAGTTGAAAGCAAAATTCTCGAAGTGTCACTTTTGACATAGGGAGGTGCGTTTCTTTGGGCATGTACTCTCAAGAGAGGGTTTAGCAGTAGATCCCGCTAAGTTAGCAGCAGTACAGGATTGGAAGGCCCCAAGAACTCTACCGAAGTTTCCAAGTTTGGCTGGTTATTATAGGAAGTTTATCAGAGATATCGCTAAGATTTTGGCACCGCTTACACGTTTCACTAAGAAGAATACGACATTCATGTGGGACGTGGATTGTGAGGATTCCTTCACGATTCTAAAGAGGGCCCTTACTAGTGTACCAGTGTTAGTTTTACCCGAAAGAGCTAAGCATTTTACAGTATGCACTGATGCATGTGGGACCGGCCTTTAAGCAGTATTGGTGTAGGAGGGGAAGGTAGTATGCTATGGGAGTAGACATTTGAGAAATCATGGGAAGAACTAACCCGCCCATGATTTGGAGCTGGCTGCTATTGTTTTTACGCTCAAGTCTTGGAGACATTACTTGCTAGGAGAGAGGTTCGAGCTTTTCACTAACCATAAATCATTGAAGTACCTATTCTCATAAAAGGATTTAAACTTGAGGCAGCAGCGTTGGATGGAGTTTCCGGCATTATATGACTTTGGGATAACTTACACCCCTACCAAGGGGAACATGTTGCGGATGCATTAAATTGGAAGAGAAAAACCCTTAGCCCAATGTGTGTGGAGTAGAAAAGCCTAGAGTTTATTTCCACCTTTGATTTTAAGCCCTCTTCAGACATTACTCTTGGATTATTGGCAGCGCTTAAGGTTAAGCCTACCCTCATAGATCAGATTGGCTCAAGGCAGCGAGAGGTTTCAGAGCTTTTGGATATTCTGGGTAGGATTGGCAGAGGAGAGGACTCTAAACATCTCCAACACTATTCCATCGATAGAAAAGGGTGGCTAAGGAGAGATGGAAGACTTTGTGTCTCCCGCACTGGTGCTTTGATGAGTGCAGTTATAGCAGAAGCACACCATTCACAGATGACCATTCATCCGAGTGGTGATAAGATGTATAGGGACATGAAGAGAGTTTTTTATTGGAGTGGCATGAAGAAGGATGTAGCAGAGTTTGTGGCTACATGTCTTGTGTGCCAGAGTGTTAAAGCGGAGCAGCAGAAGCATGGCAGATTGCTTCAACCATTAGACGTACCCGAATGGAAGTGGGATAGTGTTTCAATGGACTTCATAGATGGTTTACCCCGATCTAGGAAGGGGAATATCAATATTTGGGTGATTGTAGATCGTTTGACTAAGAGCGCCCACTTTATTCCGGTAAAGAGTAAGAGGGTAACACCTTATTTGGCTTCTATGTACATTCGTGAGATAATCCAACTTCATGGAGTTCCCTCTAACATAGTGAGCGATAGAGACCCTATCTTTACTAGCGAGTTTTGGAGGAGCTTGTAAGAGGCTTTAGGGGCACAGCTCAATCTGAGTACGACTATCACCCACAAACGGATGGCATAACAGAGAGAGTTAATAGAGTTCTTAAGGATTTATTGAGGATGTGCATTCTTGATTTTGGAGGGACTTGGGAGGAGCACCTTCCTTTAATATAATAATAGTTTTTAGGCTAGCATTGGGATGGCTCCTTTTGAAGCCCTTTTTGAAAGACCTTGCAAGTCGCCTTCGTGTTGGTTGGAGTCTACAGAAGGATTGCTACATGGTCCCGACATGGTTCGAGAGACTTCGAAAAAGATTGATTTGATTAGAAGAAGAATGAAGATGGCCCAAGATAGACAGAAACCTTATGTAGATAAGCAGAGAAGGGATATTGAGTTCGAGGTAGGAGATATTTTTTTCATTAAGGTGCCTCCGCTGAGAAAGGTAGTGAGGTTTGGATCAAGTGGGAAACTTGTTCCCGGATTCGTAGGACCGTTCTCCATTGTGGAAAGGGTAGGGAAGATGGTGTATCAGATAAAGCTACCGGAGAGGCTCGTGGGAGTTCATAATGTTTTGCATTTTTCACACTTGAAAAATTGCTTACATGATTCGGTAGAGGTAGTGGAATCTAAGAAACTTGAGGAAATTCAAGTGGAGAGAGAGGCATCGGTTCTTCGCATTCCTATCAAGATCGTTGGACATGATATCAAGAAGCTTAGGAATAGGGAAGTCCCTTTAATTAAGGTGCAGTGGGGAGATAGCATTGAGGATGCTACGTGGGAGGCTGAGGAGAAAATACATATCCCTTATCTGCATCACTTAGATGGTACGTCATGAATTTCCTATTTCCATCTTTAGTTTTGAAGGTTCTTTCCTTTAGTTTCCTTTAGAAGGGTAGGTCATAGGACTTAACCTATGCACGACAGGACTGAATGTAAACATGTTACTAGAACATGTTATGTACGTTGGATGCAATTGTTTGCTAGTGGTTGCTAATGGACATCATACACACACTAGGCACTATTATCTCCCAGAGATTGGCTTAACTAGGTCACTAAAGCATACACATATGGATGTGTGTGCACTTGAATTTTAATTTCATGGTTGTTATGAATGGGTGATTATCATATGATTGTTGCATTTGGATGATGATTGTAGCATGCATATAGAACTATCAGTTGTCATTAGAAAATTTACATTTATTTGGATACATGGCACGGACATGAGCGTATAAAAAGGAGGTTCACTGAATCAGTAGACTGCCTTATCTTTTGTATTTGTTAGGGACATTGACACTACACTATTGCATATATCATAATTTGCATTAAAATGCTTAAGGATAATGGATGTAATGGATAATGGTTGAATACGTGGTTGTGGAATTTGGATGAAAATATTTATTTCATTCTTCTGCCCTTGGAGATTTCGGGGGTGAAATCCTTTAGTGTATAGACAATTTTCCATCCAAGTACGAGCCGAAGAGTGTTAAATTGATTTTTTGGGAAATCCTGTGCGTTCGCAGCTGCATCCGATGGTTCCTAGTGAGCCTATAACATGGTTGCACCAGATTAAATCTTCAAATCCGACGGCTTGAGATCCCTAAGCCACACTATAAATGATACCCTAGGCCTAGCTATTTTTGTCATTCAGATTTTCTTCCAATTGGTTTTATTGCCTGAGGCTGAACCCTAAATGGAAAAAAATTCTAGGGAGGAGATTTTTTTGATAAAAATATTCTATACCCTAGAAGTGGATTCAAGATGGCCCAGGACTAGAGCTAAGGACCACATGTGAGTGTTTTGTAATTATTTTACATTTGTAAGCAATTTGAAATAATAGGGTTCTCAATAGTTGTAGTTTTTCTACAATTTTGAGATATTTTTTATGTAAGTTAATTTACAGTCAGTTTTTAAGTAAATTTCAGAAGTTCTTTTTAGTCTGTTTTTACTCAGCTATTTTATTCAGTTAATTGCAGTTATTTACATTTACTTTAAGTTGGAATTGAGCCTGTAAATGTTAATTTCTTTTTATAGAGATTTAATCCTTTTTTACACGAATAAAATATTAAAAAGAGAAGAATTGGTAAATATGGACTAAAATAGAAAGACACTAAATTTACAGAAATCAGATGTAAAATGAGAAAAATGAAATAAAATAGATATGGACTGAAATAGGAAAATTTAAGATATTTGCAAGCATGATTATAAAAAGTAGTTATAACTAAAAAAGAAAATAGAATAGTAACAATTGCAAGAACAATTATAACACGTAGGTTATAATTAGAAAGAAAGAAATAATAGAAGGGGCTTATTTTAAAACATAGATCTTGGATTAAATTAATAAGCAAATATAGTAGTAGTGGCCCATATCGGCAGCATTCCCTTTCAGGTCTACGACTGATGGTCTCACATGTGGGTGAGGCTAGGCACGCTTATGCTGACTAGGGTAAATATATGACCAATAAATAGAAGCTCAAATTTGGTAATTTGGGCAAGGGGCGCAAAGTTAGAAGATTTGTTTGTTAGGAGCAGTACTGACAGCATTCCCTTTCAGGTCGAGGACTGATAGTCTCATACGTGGGTGGAGCTACACACGCTTATGATGATTAGGGTAAATAAAGGGTTAAATAGGGGTGACAGTTAGTGTGTACCGGCGATGACCGAGCATGTGTCATCGATTAAGGTAAATAATTCACTACTACATCCCAAGCGCTAAGAGATGTGTTTTGCGGTGGGACAAACAGGATTGGCTCACAGTGGCACAACAGGGATAGGAAAGGCCGATCAATAGGTAAGGTTAGGATTTCAGGCTTATCAAGTTGAGATAGGATTAGGGTTTCAGCCTAATCATAGCAGTTCAAGATAAGTGTAAACAATCAAAGCAAACAGTCAAACAGAATCAATAATAGTATTTTATCCGAGTTTTATCTTTTTTGTATCTTCCTTTAATGCTAGAACTATTGCTTAGTCTACTATCTTTATCTTACTTAAAAATGCTTGTAATTACTTTCACTTACCAAACTTATTGTCTGATCCACTCCTCTATCTTCCCTCTTCCCTAATAGGTCGGCGGAGTTGAGGATAGTTGATCATGTATGTTGGAGATTCATTTCTGAAGTTTCCTTATTTATGATGTATTCTTCTTCTTTTCATCCTTTTTTATTTAGCTTATGATGGATTGGCACTTATGAGAGGGATTATTATTGTTGTTACTTTTCCACTGATTATGTGAGACCGAGATGCATTTTCATAAGACATGAGAGATTTTGAGTTTTTGAGACATGCTATGTTTTTATGACTTATTTTGAAATGAAGATTAATTCTAAATGATAAGTTATTATTTAAATGTTTTCTGCTGCTTTTACTTATTTGTCGTGTGAATATTAGTCTTTGTGATGCTTTACCTATGCCTATAGCGCACTACATACTTTGGTGTGCCCTTTTGGGGAATACTAAGGGGTGTGGGGTGTTTCATCTTTTATCGTCACTAGTGAGCTCTGCCGCCACCATGCTAAGTTTTCCATCACCTGGAACGATCACTGCTGCCATCACCGTTGCATGTTGATCTGGACTCAAATTGGTCGAATCCTAGGCCAACCATCCTTAAATCTTGACTTGGAGGTTGGTGATGGCGCACTAGAATTCGATGGTGACAGAGATGGTGATTAGCCTTGGTCGAGTGTGATTTGTAGAGGAGGAGATGGTTGAATCCAATTTTGACATGTTGATGATATAACTAGGGTTTAGTTTTCACTTTGGACATGTATGACTCGAGACAAGTCATGCCTTCTAGTTTCAACCATCTTCTTCCATGAAATCTACTAGAACCTGATTGCCGTTTTAACTCCGATATGACGATCCACTAAAGCATATCAGATAGCTCTATCGCATTGCATTTTTTCTCATCCAATGTCTCTAAAAAAGGAAGAAATTTTCGAATCGCTTTGGACAAAGGATCTATTATCGATTGTTGATCAATAACTTGTTGATCAATATGGGTAAACACAAGAAGGGTAATTCAAATGACAATACATATCGTTTTTTCTAATGCGAGCGAGTTATCTATATAGGATGGACTGTCATAATGTTTGGGACACTAAACTCATTCCACATAGATAACACATTGAATCTACCCGGTCAATACTTGGAGTTCGATTTTTCAGCATACACCAACTTCCCTTAGATCTCAAGTGTTTACCATATGAGAATTCTAGTTAAAAATAAAGCATACTTGACTGTGATTAACGAGTTTTATTGTCTAGAATAACGCATCAGTCATCAAGCTGCAAGTTCGTCAATGGAGCATCCACGTCTTCAAGAGAGGAATCAATGTTTGCTGCCCTAGCTTCTCCATCTATCCCTACGGGATCAAGCCAACCCATACCTTCTAATTACTATGCCTAATAGTTCCAGTCGGACCTATACTTGACCAGTTGCCTCTTGCATTAAGATTTCTAACCGATCCTCCGGAGCAAGCGCCATTAATTCTAAGAGCTAAAATACATTGGAATATATGCATACACCATAGCACCCCTAAGGGTGACGTTTGTCTGCCCACTCAAGATTAATTTTCTCATAACACATCAAAAGGTTTTATTATTTGCAATTGATATATGTGCTTAAGTTTTGTTGTACAGCCATTCAACCGATTCTTGTCTGTGGTTCTTCAAGAAATTGGCACCGTTTCAAAACCATGCTAACGGTTATACACTCCTAAATTTGCTATATATATTCTATTCATGAGAACATTCAGGCATCCCTTACTGCTAAATGAGCTCACAGTTTGCACTTCAAGAGGAGATAGGACTGCCCATCTTTTTTAATTATCGAAGCTTGGAAGGGATGTAAGCTAATATCAAACCTTCATAATAAACTTCAGCTTTTAGGAATGAATATTTCTTCATAAGGCGTCTAGCGGGCTTCCACCGCCTTTGGCTATCTAGAAGTAAGCCCTAATTCCCAAGAATTTGCTATTTCAATTGTTTTTACAATTTCTTGTTTTATTGCAGTCATCCTGAAGAGGGAATGCAACAATAAGCTTGAAAAGATGCTAGAAACTCTCAAGGATGTGAGTGCTTCTGAGCATTCAACAAAGTTTCTCCTAATGAACAAACACCTCTGCCAATTCATTTTACTTCATCCTGATAGATTTACTATAGATGATGAGCCATCAACATCAAGTGGCCCAAAGTGATGCACTCATTCTGCTGCCCATGCTCATGACTCTGTCAAGGAGGATTAAGAGGAAGTGGCTAGTCTGTCAAAGGATGCACAACCCGAAGAGATTCCTAGAGCTAATATAGACTTACCCTCCAGAAAGGACATTACAAGGAATAGGATACGACCTATAGGATGCCTCCGATTATCGAAGAAGATGATGAAACATATCAAAGGAGAGATGGGAAGCATCATGTGGTTGAGGAGAGAGAGGAAGAAGGCTCAGATGGTGATGACAATGACTTTTGAATCTCCATAGAAAGAGATGAATCTTTCGGTGAGTCGTTAGAAATGAGTACTGATCTTTTTCAATTGCCTTCTCCGGACTTGTTAACTATTAAGTTATTAAGCCTTAAACCCCTAATTTGTCCTCCTAAAGAATGACCTACTAATTAGACTCCATGGTCTGCTGAAGGACAAGTTACCAGGACCTTCGCAGGAGATACTTCTACTTCCAATTTCATGAGAGATGTCTCCATCTATGCAGATGAACACATGGATATCTCCATTAGTGAAATGATGGATGGGATTGGTTCATAAATTGACATTTCCTTAAGCACATTTGTTAGCAGTGGTGAAAAGACTTCGACTCTTGGAGCAAGAGTGCGAGAGAGGAGATAAAAGGAAGAGAGATGAGGAAAGTGGTGCCACGGGCGATGCACATAAGTACAAGAAAGACTTTCACGACCGCAGCAGGCTTTCACAATCTGTTACTTATCCTCATTCCAATGTCCAACTACTATGACTCAGGTAATTCCACCCTCTCAGGAGGTGACTACTGCAATGACTCCCACCTCTTTCATCCGAAGAGAAAAGTTTGTGCTTCCTCCCAGTCCCTCCTTATTTCAAGATTCTTTTTCGAACTAATTTTTGAAGGGAGTCAAGTTCACAAAGCAATAAAGCCACTAAATAGAGTTTCTTTCCATGGTAACTTAGATTCTGTCTGTGAAGACTTGGATGCTGGATGCGATTTTTAGCTTCTCATCAAGACCATATCGAATGTAAACTACAACAACTATCAAGAGATCTCTCGTTCAAAGCCGAGAGAAGACCATGCCATGGCAATCAAAGACTGTAATGATGAAATACCCAAGTTAAAGGTTGAGAGGGACGCAGCCTTGAAGAGCAAGGCCCCGATTGCTAACTTGATGGTCTAGGCAAACTAGGCCCATAACCAAGTGATCATAGTAAGCAAAAATCATCTTATGGATGCTCATATTGAATTTGGGAAACTAAAAGAGCAGCTCACCAAAGCAAAGAGGACTATTAAGTCTCAAGACTAAACCATTGCTAGCCACGCCACTGCTATTACCAAACTAGCTGTTGAGCTTACTTGGCTTCGAGAGGAGAATGAATGACTAGAAAGGAAAAATAAGCCATCTCCGCTAAATTAGTGGAAGAGATAGATCACTTGACCGTAAGAGTAGAGCATGCTGATCTTCGAAAAGAATATGGTAACGCGATAAGCGATATGGATAGCAGTGTGCTCTACCTTTATACCGGCTATATGATGAACCAAGGGAGCTTGAAATAACTTGGTGTCAGCTACCTCCAGACCCTTGCCATGGTATGGGAGAAGGAGTTGGTTAGGTCGAAGAAAGCTAATGATATGCGTTTAGAAGAAGAGCTGATGGTAGACTATTTGACTTCTAAAGACATAGATTTCCTAGCTATTGGCAAAGTTATGCTCGGGGAGGGGAGGAGAAGGAAGTCGCCGATGCTGCAGCAAAAGCTCTTGTTGGCCTAAGCTTTTCAGATCATTACCAAACACTTGCTCCTACTTCTCAAAAGCAAGCGACATCCATCTCAACATCCATGATTATCATTTCTGTGGCCACCCAAACCTATCGGCCATTTGAAGCCTTGATGAGCCATATTCAGTTCCAGCTATAGTGCGACCCTCTGAGATAGGGACTGGTGGTGAAAATTTTAAAGTTCAAGTTCATGACCAGACTACCGGATCAGGTATTTCTCTCTTCTCTTTGATGCTCCAAGAAATTCAATTTACCCTAGATCCTTCTCTAAATTGTGCACTTCCCTTACCAAACTTGTAGTTCAGCCATCTCTCCATCTCCTCCTTGGCTACGTAGGGCTCTGGAGCTACCACTAGTTTCACTGCTTCTACCACCGTTTCCGCAATGGCTTCTGGAACGATCCTAGTTTCTAGAGCTGAGCCTGGGTATGATTCTAAAAAGATAGGGGAATTACAGAGTCCAAAGGACATTTCTACATCCGCCGATGAGGAGGTGGTACTAGCGAGTCGGGACTGATTGGCAAAATAACCATGGAAGAGAGATTGGAGGCAGAAAGTAAAGTGCCGGAGGTGAAAGAGGAGACGCGGAAGTGCAAGACGCCCACTACTATCACACTAAAGGTGCTTAAGGAGAAAAGTGTGGTCACCGAAGGGTTAGAGGGGCCAGATCACTTTGCAAGGGGAGAGAACATTAAACATGGCAGGAAGATCCCGATCTCTCCAGGCTTGGGCAGTGAATCAGGACAAAAAAGCGAAAAGAAATGATGGGCTCCAGTATTAGCGGAGCCAGTTTTTAGTGGTCATTTGTTCATGCGTCTTTCGATATTTTGAGTCTTTTATACAAGTACAGAGTCTATACCTTTGATTTTTGGTGTCCAGACAAGCTGACATTGTACGGGAGCAGCCCCCGTTGTTTAATTCTGTACAGAAAGTGATTTAAGCAATGAAAAGACTGGTATTTCTACTGTTATTTTTTCTATGTACTTTCTACATCCTATGTACCATACCTGTTTATATACCATTGTCTGGGTGTATAATTCGATCGCTCATCTTGCAATTTCCATATTATATATTGTTGTATTGCATGATGTACGATGTGTTTATTCATGCAATTACATGCATGTAAATGGTGTCAGTAATGTGATCTGTAGTTATTTAGTTTACTAATTTACTTAGCTCTGATGTGGTTGCTAAAATTCTTTGTTCAACATGATAGAACTATGGAGTAATTCTTACTGTGGGTAAGTGTTGTTGTGTGTGCCTCCATACTCTATGGGGTTGCTTACTCCGAACACTTGTTATGGGATCAGGTACTCTGGACTACTCTTTGGTTACCTCCAGTCAAAGATGCATTACAGCTCCTATCATCGGGAACGGTATAGTTTGAATGCTCGATTCCAAGCACCATGTACTTTGGATGCGGTTAATTTCTTCCAGGTTTAGTATCGAGGTTCTATCCGCATAGCATCGTTTGTGTCTTGAGATACATAGACAATTCAAACCCTTGGATTTTCCTTCAACGTTGCCGATATCTAGGTGATGTTGAGTTTTCAAAGGAGGGGATTGGTTTCTACAAATTCTGCAGCTGGTAAAATTTCCAATGTTGTTGGAGCAACATCGGTATTTAGGGTGTTTTGACGGACGAATGATACTAACAGGGTAATATCTATGATTTGGGGTGCGCTTGAACACGGTTCCATTTGTTCAAGTGACAAGGGAGTAAATGCTTTCTTTGACACGATTCCATTGGTCCAAGAAACGAAGGAGTCAGACACACATCAACGCAGTTCCATCGGTTCCAATGGCTAAGGAATGAAAGCTTACTTGGACGCGGTTCCGTTTGTCCAAGAAGTGAAAGAAATAGAGCGCACACGAATGTAGTTCCATTGGTTCGAGTGGCTAAAGAAATGGGTGCTTACTTGGGCGTAGTTCCACTGATCCAAGAAGTGAAAGAATGGGGAATACTCGAATGCAATTTCATCGTTTCGAGTAGCTAAATAAATGGGTTCTTACTTGGACGTAGTTCCATCGATCCAAGAAGTGAGGCGTGACTTATGGATGCGCAAGACGGTTAGGCCTTCCCAATGTTTCCAGAGCAGCACCGGTTCTTAAAGGGCAGGGATTGATTTTCCTCGTCGATCTGACAATTTGAGTTGATTTGCTTCCATCGACTCAACAAATTTCTTATTTGAACGTAGTTTCATCGGTTTAAGAGGCATGTGGGTGGAGCGTACATGGACATTTAGACATGTTCCGTCGGTCCAAGCAGCGAGTGAATAGTTCTTGAGTTGATCTGAACCTATCGACTTATTAGGTTGCTTACATGAACACATTCCATTAGTTTAAAAAGCGAAATAACTTTATTGATAAAATAAAGAGAAGGGCAAATCCTACCTATTTACAATGCCCTCAGTATCCTTGAGTGGCTTACTTGTGCAGATAGGAAATACATAGATAGAAATTCCAAAAAAATAGTGCTGCATCGAATCATTATTCCAAGCACAGGGAATCTGTGTAGGATCGATTTCACCCTAGAGGGGGGGGGGGGAGGGTTGAATAGGGTGATGCAGTTAATTATAAAAATTGTTGCGGAAGCTTAAAAATTATTTCAACATAGATATTTCGAAATTATAGCAGCACAAATAATAGCAGAATAATAAATGCAGAAATAGAACGACACAGAATTTACCGAGCTTCAAAACCCTGCCTACGTGCTGCCCCCAAGGTTTCTACTAGAAACTAATCAGTCACACGCTTACACGGGTAAACTAATGACACCCGCTACTGACTAACCTAACTCTACTCTCAAAACTCTGCCACAACTCAGCCACTGAGTTGCGAATTCTCAAACTACGCCACGTAGTTTGTCCTCTCGTCACACGACTAGTAATTACAACGTTTAAAAGAGAAATACAAATTAAAAAACTATTTAAAAACAAAAGAACTAACACAAAGCCCTTAAATAAAAAATGAACGCCCAAAATAAAACAAGGCCGGCTCCAAATTAAATAAGTAATCCCCCTTTTCTTTTCTTATGTATTCGGCCCAATTCCTTGTGAAAAATGGTGGCTTTCTTGTTGCTCGTTCTCGTTCGTCCCAGATTAAAAATTAGGCCTTTGAGATGCCGCTTCAATTGTTGGTCGATGTTGCTTCAAATATTTTCCTCTATCAGTGATTGCTTGCGGCTGCAAAGTCGAGATCTATTGTTGCGTGAATTGGTACTTTTTTCCTTTTTGATTTATACGGTACTCGACTTTAATTCGAGTTGTATGAGTTATTCTTCTCTATTGTACTTGAACTCGAATGATTGTAAAACCGATGATGTTTGGGTTTTTATATAGATTCGAATTCCTAATTTGTTGTTCGTCTGATAGTTTGCTTAACTTCATCTCGGCCACTCGATTATGTTTTGATGTTGATGATTTATCTAACTTTGTCAATTTCATATAATTGTTACTTGATACTCACGGCTTTTATTCGTGACTTGGTCAATTTACTTAGCCACCACAGTTTCGAATTTGAACTGTGCTGATGTTGATTTCGATCTTCGTTTCCTTTGACTCCGGTCAGTTGCTCATGGCTTCAACTTGATTTTTGATATTACCATCTTCGACATCACTGAACTTCGGCGCTGATTTAGTTCATTGCTGTAGCATACTTGACTTGTTTACTTCTACTTATCTGTCTTGTTCAAAACTGATACTTTTATTTGCACTTGGTCACTGTGTTTTACTGTTGCATTCCTGTATATGCTTCGAGTCATGGTAGCAGTGACTTGAACTTTTAGCCTTTTGTTTGTAATCTCTGATTCATTTGTTGACTTTGTTGTTGTTTGGATTAGCTTGTGGTCTTGGTTCTTTGTACTTCTGTGTAGACTGTTTGCTGGTGCACACATTTCATTTGTTGCCAGACCTGTATCATGCATGTTGCCATTCCTTTGGTGCAGTTCCATGTATTTTGTTTATAGCCACTGGTTCATTAGTGTTTGATCATTGATGTTGTTCATGCTGTTTGGATTAGTGCAGTGTGCATTCTAGCTTGTAACTGTGTCACAGTGATGCATCAAGTTGTTGTGTTTGAAACTTGAACTCTGTTGGTTCATCATTGTTGTTGCTCTTTTCATTTTCATGTGTTGTTTGTTTACCACTTGGTCAAGCTCTTCTTGTGTGGTTAGTTCCACTTGATGTTCTGGTTGCACTCGAGTCTTGTTCAAATTCTTCATTGCATTATGCACTGCTTGACTTGTGTATGGTTCTATTGGTGGCTTCACTTTAGTATTGGTTTTGCTGTATGGTCAGTGGTGCACTTGCTCATCTTTGTTGTGCATGCCTAAACTACTTTGTTCGTGTATTGCTTGAGCATATGGAAGGCAGTTTGCATTTGTGTTGTAGTTGTCTTGACCATTTGAACTTAGTTAATGTTTTGGTTTGTACCACTTGAGTCTCCACTTGCATTGTTTCTGGCTTCATCATGTCTTTGATGTTGAGGCATGTGCTGCTGACATAGTTTTCATTTGATGTGTTGTGTTATCATATTCACTTGGTGGCATTTGGTTGCATATCCATCACTGCACTGTTTGGTTGTATTTGAATTTTATGCTCGACAGTTTTATGATGTTTTGCAGCGCACCTGAGTTGAATCCAGCTTAAAGCTCGGGTTTGACCTTGTGCTTGTGTCGTGACATTATTTTTATTGCACTTGAGTTGAACCCGGCATTTTAGGTTTGACCTATGCTCACCTATCACTGTAATTCTATCAAGTGTATATATCGGTGTGCACGGCCTTATGGCATATAAAGTGACACACTGTGTATGTCACATGCTGTTCGTGTATGATGAATTCAAAATTAGATGATGACGAACCACCCAAATAACTGAGGCAAATATTATTTTCAAAATCTACATTTTATTTTATACTGCAAAAATATATTTTTTTCAATTTTACTGCGACAATGTTTATTTCTGCAGATTGCTCAGATGCTGGATTCACATTGGAATGAAGTTGAAGATCAGTACGAGTTGAGTGAATAAGTGATATGTAGTGGGTGCAATGTAAATTGCGAAATTGTGATGTAATCAAAATTGTATTGTAATTGAAGTTGTATATGTATATAGCGAGAGCTTGAAATTTGTACTATACAAAAATTGTAATAAATATTTGTTTGAATAAAATTTCTGTTTGAATCCAAATTCAGTGTTATTTATTTTAGTCAGCAAATATTTATTTAATCTATGAAAAATAAAATAGTATATTAACAAATACATTTAAACGAATACATATATATATATATATATGTATATATATATGTTTATTATCATCAAACAAAAATCGTATAATCGCATATTCAAAAATATCCCCCTTTTGATGATAACAAACATATATTTAAGATTTTGAAACATATTAAATGTATTTGATGATTCCATTTGCTCCCCCTATTTGAACTTTACTTGATTTTATTTAACAAAATCTTAACTTTTCTCTCCCGCTTTTGTTATCAGCAAAAGAGTAATAGTGTTAGAAAAAATAGAGATAAAGTGATCGATATTAATCCAACATTAAAACTCAATTGAATATAAATATTAAATTTAAATAAAAAAATCAAACAAAAATCATAAATACTTTGTTAGGCGCATATTCCATTTTTAGAATGATGGGAATGATGTCATCGTATAAAACCATACAGTTGTGTCTATCTGTGGTATATTTATATCAGGAATATGAATATCTACCAACCATGCATAACCATTAGGACTTTTAAATGAGATCAGTATTCCAATTTTATTTAAAAAAAATGAATTCAAGTATCTTCTAACCATGCATAATCGTGAGGACTTTCAAATGGGATTAGAATTAACTTGTTTATTTAAAAAAAATCAATTTTGATATGCGTTCCATACATGCATAACCGTGAGGACTTTTAAATGAGCATAGAAGCGCATAACAAATTCCAAGTAATTCACCCATGCATAACCGTGAGGACTTTTAAATGAGAGTGAATACTTTGGATTTTATTATTATTATTATTTTAATTAAAAATAAAATGTAAAATGCAAAACGAATTATTCCTATTTAAAGTACCACATATTGAAAAACTATATTGAATTTCGATGAGTGATGGTTATTAGAAATATGATAGAAATAGAGATGGTCATGGAATTTTTACCAACAAAAAGTTGTATAACTCTTGTTTAAATTTCTAAAGCAATTTACTAATTATACCGTCTTGAGTCATAATGTATGATAAATATCAACACTCGTCACTTTTTCAATCACTATTTATCTTTTTGATAATTATTAGGGAGTCGGATCAGTCAAAATAGTCATTTAAAATCAAATTCAAAAATAATCATAAAATCAAAATTTCAAAATGACTGATCCGAAAACATGGTCAAAAATGATTTTCTAGAAGGGGTTATATGAGAAAATTTTCTGCTATTTGAAATGAAAAATATGCAGATATTTTCTTCGAAAAACGATGCAGTTACTAAATGTCTCAACAAATCACGTTCCACTAGTAATTTTTCTATCAAATAGATTACCAGCGTAATCTACAGCTGAATTTCTCTTTCACTCAAAATTTTATTAATTGAATTTGATAGACCAGACCATGAAGTGTGCAATAAAAAACTCAAAATCAATTTTAATAATTTTTTAAATGACATTCTCTTGAATTTGAATTGAAGCCATGTAAATAATCAAAAACCGTGAATATAGAGTTAGCCGTAAAATAACCATATGTATTATCATCCAATAAAACACTATTATTAATCCAAACTAATATACATGAAGTGATTCAAAGACTCTAGAGATTTTTATAGTGTTCTTGGCATAAGAATATAATTGGCCAACAATTTTGAATAAGTTAGAATCAAAATCATCATTATTTCATCATCACATTATTGGCTGCTTTAACTCAGATTACGGTGCGGATTATCACATTTAATATATTGTTTGTCCCAAAATTAGGCACAACACTCTTCGGATGTATTTGAAGATATAAAATGAAGAATATAAATGGAAAAGGAGGAAGATCTAATAAACACACCAATTGATACATAAGAAAAATACACAGAAACACACAGATTTAAAGTGGTTTGGCGTATCACCTACGTCCACTATGAAACGGCTGAATTTTATTGATTTTTTCTTATTGGTTACAATGAGTTACAATAGTAAATTCGAGTACAATAGTTATTTCGGTAACGTTTAGACGTAGAAGAGTCAAAAGTCCATTTTTCAGTAGGTCCTAGGCTGCTATTTATAGGCATAGGCAGCAAATATTTTGCTCAGATCTCGAAAGACCCCTTCTCTCATGCGGATGGTCCCACATGATCGATCCCCGGTTGTTTGAACTCGATCCTTGATCGATATGAATGAAATTTGTATCGATCAAGATTTCATCCAATTGAGTCGAGATCGATCATGAACATTCCCGAGGTTGTACGCAAGCTCCTTTGAAAATTAGGTGGTATTCGGACTTGTAGATCTTGAGATATGATCGATGCAAGTTTGGATTTTTCGATGGTTGTCGAATTCGCATCACTTCCTATTCGCATCGCTTTTGGACACGTGATGTCTGATAATGTGGCGCTAACATTACGAATCGATCCACTTTTTATGCCGAGTGATCAAGTCTTCCACTTGGATGTGCCTCGTTCATATCGACCTAGGATATTCTCTTCATATCGCTTTATGGCACTCAACTTAATATCGATCCCTTGCTCCCAACTTCGTATCAATCCTTTACAGTTTGCTTCGTATCGATATGAACTTTCGTTCTTCTTATTGATAGTTTAGAGGCCATTTCGTATCGCTTATTTGTTGTTAATTTCGTATTGATAAGAAGCATGTTTGGCAGTGGATGAATATGAAGTGGACTCACGTGTTACTGAACGATAGAAGCCATGTGCATCTGATGTATTCGAACAAGATCGATGCAAAGGAGGTTTCTCTCTGATTGCTTCATGGATACGAACAAGGTTATTCCTTGATTTGCATCGACCATATCTTGAGCATACGAACTCCGATTGACTTGAAATTTGGAATGTTGGTTTTCATTGGTTTTATTGTCATGACATTAGTTATAGCTTGATCCAAACTCGAGGAAAATTTACCAGCATCCATAGCGAACCTGTATATAACCACTTTTCGAGATGAACTGTCTTTGATTTTTGGTCGAAAATCCTCGGTATCACGGCTTTGCCAAAAGGAGGGATAACATTTGCCCCCCAAAGTACGTATTGTGAGGACATACCGTGCTTTGAAAAGCCGGAATCTTCATTCTGAAAAGTTCTATCTGATCTATTGAGTAGTTATTGTCTTTTCATCGGAAGATGTAACATTTGATTGATCTTTAGTAATATAAATGACGAATAGTTGGCTGCCAATTGTTGTACTGCACGGTGTTGTAACTGCGTGTTGAATGATAGAAAATCGTTGTTTTTTGTTGTAATTGTCATTAGATGAGCACTCACTTCCAATTTTAAAAATTGGATGTTAGTCCGTCATATATGTATGTATGTTAACCTGACTCCCATTAACATTTGCAAGCTCACGAGTTGTTGTCAGTTTTCCTTTATCAAATTTCGTATCGATCCTCTCCTGAATCGATGTTAAATTCGAGTTGTAACAATGCTTGATGGTTGTTTTGGTCTATTCGTTCATATCAATCCTCTCCTGGATCGATTCAAGCAGTTGAAAATTTGCTTTCATATCAATGGTGATCGATAGGAATTCGTTGGCCCATTTGAATATTTCTCATCGATGAACGCGAATTTGGTTGGAGTCTCAATGCAGTTCGAATAGTTCACATGAGCTTTATTTTTGTTGCTTTGTGTTGCTTGTTGTACGGACATGAATGGTTTCCCGTGTATCGTTTGTATCGATAGGTTACTAATGGTTACGAACGAAGGCATTCTGGTTCGATGGCAAATAGATACAAAAAGTTGCGCTTGGGACTGATATGTGTGGAAGGATACGAACAGAGCTCCCGTATTGGTGACATTGAGGATCATTCTAATCGATCATTTTAACTGGGAGATGAATCTTCTTTTAACTTTACCTCGTGTCCATATAAATACGTTTTGTACTTAGCCAAATTTTCATCTGCTTTCACTTTTGTTGTGGCTTTCGTATCGATAGAAGGAATGAGAAAAGAAAACTGCCTTCTTCCCCAAATTAACACTAGAAATTAGGTAATTTATTAATAACTCCACACTAGAAATGATGAGACTCGAATTTAACTGCTAATCCATTTGTCACGACCCGAACTCGATGTCCGACAAACAACATCAAATTCGTTTCGCGGGAGCTTGCAACACCATTAAATGATAAATAACACAGCGGAAATAAAAGATGATATCATTGATATAACATGAATACAATATCCGATACATCAATTTGATACAATGATAATCATCAACATTAGAGAATATACAACACAAAATACAGCGGAACACGATACAATATGAAATAAGTCTTCTCAGAATATAATACTGCAACTCTGATCCAAAAAGCTCCAAAGACAAAGCTCCAAAACTCCTAGCTCGATCCACCATCAGGATAGCACTAAGCAAGTCTCGTCCATATCCAAAAACTGAACTTGCTCCAGATAATCCACTAAACCTAATTATCTGAAAAACCAAACTCTAGACTGCCCATGTGGAAAATTTTTTGAGCATCCAGAGTTTAGGAAAGAAACAATAAACTCTGGATCAGTCGTGGGACTGGTGTGAGCAATAAAAACAGTTTATCTTTAAAAAAAACAAACAAAGAAATATTTTAAAATCAAATCGCAATTCTTTTTAGAAATGAGACTACCATAAGGCCTCCCGCGCACACACACAATGCAAACGCGGAATCGGAGGAGATTTCTCCTTATGATAGTCAAAGATGCTTGATACGCATTAAAAAGAAACATTTGATATTATTACTAGTGCATAGTGTATGAAAAATCATTTCGAAAGTAAAGATATAAATCTTAGCCAACATACGACCATTATCGTATTCCTACTATAGCTACCATCCAAACAGTGGGGCGCCACCATAAGTAGATGGCAGGTAATACAACTAATATCGTACAAGGCTCGTATTGGATGAATGGATTTTTCCAACAAATGGTCAGGCCAAGGAACTTTCCATCGCCACATGGAAACGCCTCTGGAAGGACGCCTCGAGAGACCAACTGGATCTCTGCCAAACAAGGCCGGCTACCCCCCCTCCCGGGGAATATACAAAACCTAAGATATGCCACTCCTAGTCCTTTGGGACCTTTAAATGAGAGCTCTCTAACCAACAACATCACACAGTAAAAAAATATAGTGTGTCCACATGAGTAAGCATCTGGACTCCATACCATGATACTACCCTTTTCCAGAAGGAATGGTCATACCCTAGGGAAGCTATCCCTGAAAACCTTGCCGCACAATTCCTGTTTCGACCATTACCGGTTTGTGAAGCTCGACGAAGTCTCGTCCACAAAGCTACGCTTTTTACAAAAACCACGCTTTGATCAACAAATGATCGGCAACACTCAGCATGCCACATTACCAAGTTGGGAATATATCGCTGATAACCTTCAACTACATAACCTCTGAGCTCGTACGTCTCAGAGAAGGGTGTTAATGCTAAGAGAATAAATTCTCCGCCACCAACAGAAATGTATTTGAAAGAAATCTTCTTTATATCTCAAAATGTAATGTCAGACATACAATCCATTCAAGTCTGTTCCGGGTTCGAACAAAACCGAAGGCACTTCCAAAGAAGCCCTTGCAATCCGGGTATTCACAATCCCGATCGAACTTCCCATCACTTAGGGAATCTCTATACCGTAGCTACTCGGTGCAGAGACAATCGATAGGTTATCCTATCGTTCTCGCAAATACCCGGTCTTCACCACCGGTCTTCAAATGCTATCCATAATGATGTATCACATATTCGGAATGGGTTATACGACCCAAAGGTCCTTTCCCGGCTAACCCGAATAGTGAGCGCAACATTTAAAACATATGGATATGGGATTTCAATTAAGTCACAACTTAATAATTCCAAACTTTCTTTCAAATGGTTTAAACCAAATACCATTTCAAATCTTTTAAACAAAAAGATGTATTTCACAAAGTTCACTCAGTTTCACAAAGATTCATTTACGGATTTCAAAACAATTTCCGTTTCAATTGGATTAACTCATTTAAATCTTTAAATCAAAGATTTATCTCATAGCTTTCAAAACTTGTTTCCAAAGATTCATTCATAACTTGGAAAATCATTTTCGATTCAAACTTGAAATCTCTTTAATATAAATTGGAAGTTCATTACTCATATGAAAGCTTTTTATCACTTAGAAACAATAGTTTTATATTGGAAAAACCCCGATTCCATTTATACAAGTTACAATCTTTGGTTTAATTCAAATTTCCAAATCAACGCTTAAAAACGGTTTAAACCCGTATAACTTGTAAAGTCCTTTTTAAATCATAAATACTGAATATAGAATTCAATTTTAGATTTTTGAATTTCAATTTAAATCCGATTATTAAAATTCCAAATCTTTATTAGTTATTCAAAAATAACTTTTATTCTTAAAACAGATCAAAAGCTTTTCATATTAAACTTAATTTATTTCCAAAAATATTTGAATTTAAAATTCAAATTCAAACTTATTTAAAAATCTGTGACTTAACCGATTTCCACATGAAATCCATATTTGTGTGTGTATAGTGTGGTCCAGGGGTTTAACACAATAGTGCAACATCATTCAATCATCACAGATCAAATCCAATAATATATCCGATAAGCGATATAAACTATAACGCTTATCTTCATTCATAGATCACAGATATATATATCACAGGTAATGAATTACATCACAGATAATTAATTACATTACAGATCACAATACGAATGAGGATATAACACAAAGCATCACATGTCAGGGATATCAAACAATTCATCATCCAATCTAATCCAAACATCCTAATAGGGTCAATTAAATTATCTGATTAATTTAAATTAGATTAATTTCTATGAGTAAATTTGCTAGTCATAGTAGATTAATAATCAATTAATTTCAAAACATTTAACAAATTATCTTTTAATGAAATCATTAATTAACTCTTCATTAATAATTAATCCTTAATTTATTATCTTTAAATAAATTTGCAATAACTAAGTAATTACTCCTTAATTAATAAATCTTTAAACCTTAATTAAGTAATTAAATCCTTAATTATTTATTTAATTAACCCAAATCATTAGTTAATTTAAATAATAAATTATCCATTTTAAATTAACTTAATTTACAAATCAATTCCTATTCCTTTTCAAATTATTAAATTAATATATTATTTTGAAATCAATTATTAGGTCTTAATTACTAAATTTATTACCTTAAATCATTAAGTAAAAATCTAAATTATTAATCAAACTTAATTACCCATTTATTAATTTCTAATTACTTAGTTAATCAATTATTAATTCTTAATTAACTTAATTTACAAATCAATTTGAACACTCAAATGTTTTATAAATCAATTTAATTACAAATTGTAAATCATTCTTAATTTCTTTTCACAATCATTAATTTATAAACATTTTTTTTACCTTTATTATCATTTGATAATCTTCTTTATACTTTGGAAATCAATCTATTATAGTTATAAAAAGTTTGAATGTTAATTAACTTAAATTCTTATTTTAAATTTAATTATTTAAAATATTAATTAGATTATTAAGTATCAACTTAGTTTATTAAAATTAGTCATAAGCCTTTTTCTCAATATAGTCAAGATTCATTGCCTTAAAATCTGTTGACAGTAAAGGTTAAACTTTTATTTCGGTCCAAACTCATATTCATAGTAACCCGAGCAAACCCAGGCAACTCGGGTCCAAGCCCGTGTATTTCCCCACTTTCCCCGAGCGTCCCTGTACCCTTTTCTTCTTCTTCTTTTTTTCTTTATCTTTTTTTTTCTCTTCCCAAGTTCTAAGTACCTAACCCAAAATAGCCCAGATATACTCGCGCACGCGAGTTCCATCCCGAAGTAAATCACGCACTTTCTCGAGTTCGACTCGAGTTCCAACTCAACAACCTCACCGATACCCAAATATGACGTGCACGTGCACACGAACCACCGCCACCTCCGGTTGAGTCGCCACCCACCACCAAGTCGACCATGACCATCGTAAGCTAGCTGACCCCCCAGAACCTCCTACATCACCGTTGTTCGCGATTTGGGTAATTCACTCGAACTGGAACGAACCCAATCAATCCAAATCCACTTCGCGTGGCCACCTCTGGCCACTGGAGGTGTTGCGATCACCTCCTACAGCTGCTCCAACATCCCCCTCATCTTCCCTCGAAGTCTGGTCCCACTCGACGCTTCAACGAAGGCACGGCGATCAAAATTTCAAGCTCTAGTAGATTAGGTAAAAAAAGAAAATGACATCATCGCCGCCTCCGATGTCGTGGCCACCTCCGCCCATTTTTCCCGTCACCTCAGTAGGCCCCTCCACTACCTCGTACAGCTCGACCATCCCCATCCCCTCCGATCGCCTGGATTTGGCCGAAAACCCAATTTTGTTCATCTTCAAACTACTATCACAATAGCCCACTAAAAATCATCAGACACATCTTAAAATTCATGACTTTAAGCAAGGATTCAAGCTATATATTTGAATCAAGATTTTGTTTCACTCGAAAATTCCAAAAAAATTTAAGTACCTTCTATAAAACATTTATTTTCCAATCGGTAGGTATCTATACTTCATGCAATTATTTTTAGATCGTAGATCGTACTCAAATATACATCTTTACTTAAGACATCGAAGCATGAAAATGATTAGAAGTCCATTCTGAACTGTAAGCAGAGAAAAACTGTCTCTGTATTGTCAACAATTTCATATGTACAGAGTTTAAGAAGATAACTAACACCATATTAACATAATCATTCGCATAATATATAAAATTTGAGATTATATTTACTCACAGGCATTAACACACAAAAGAAAATTTCTGGGTAGAAATATTTGCTCACCTTCAGTTTTGAAAAATAGAGAGTTGTTGCTTTTGAAAACTGCAGTATTGATTTTTCCTTTTTGAATCCCAGGTTTGATATCTTCCAAGTTTGAAGTTGTTTCAGATGCAACGGAAACTTCTCTTTTTTTTTTTCCAGTAGGCTTTGCTATTGCTTTTACAGTTTTTTTTCTTTCAGGCTGCCTAAATTTGGTTTGAACAAAATGAAAATGATGTATATTAAGAGAGAGAGTGTTGTACAGGTGAGGTATAGGCAAGTACTAGACTTTTTTTTCTTTCTTTGTTGACTAAACCCATACTTTAATTCAGCTGATATGATCTTGATTTAGGCTAGAGGTGAGGGCATTTAATGCATGTGTTCCCATCTTAGATTACATGTAATCTTATTTTTTTTTGTAAGTACTATTTTTAATTTTGTTTGTACAGTTTATTACTTTCTTTGTTTATACTAATATCTATATATTCTTATGTCTGCATACCCATGCTTATTTTGCTGTTCATATTTGTGTGGCTGATGTAGATCCATGTTGTGTACTAAGGAGGCTAGCATTAATTACTGTACTTATCTTATATATTTTGTTTAACTTGACTGCACTTCTTACTTTATATTCTATATGTACTTAGATTTTCATTTGTATTTCTTTTGTTATTACTCTGTAGTTTTATTTTCAAACATTTAATTTATAATTCAATTTAATTCATTCACTTTGAGTTTCAATCCAATTTCAAAAGCCAATAAGTATACATTTCTTATAAAATTTGAAAATTCATACAAATCCATAATTTAATCCAAAAAATTCAATTAAATTATAAATTTAAATTCGTCTTTAAAACTAGGATCGTTACAAACTTCCCCTCTTAAAAGGAATTTCGTCCTCGAAATTCGCCAGAAAGAGATAACAAAGATAGATAAAAGATAGAGGAATATCTTTCCAGATCAAACTAGATATCAATTCTGGATTTGGCTTACCAAATAAGAATATTAACAGTAGATGTGAGAACAACTCAATCAGCTACGAAACAATTGGGTTATCTGATCTACGAAGTATACATGGGTATTGGTTAGTTCGAAGGGGTAACTAACCGTTTGTAGATTATATCAAAACCCAATAAAATAAATAAAAATAGATTCGATTACGATTTCAGATTCAAGATTTAATTCTTTTAGATTTGCTGAGAAATACACTAAAGATAGTTCTAGTGTCGAACAAAATTCGAACAATTTAATCGTAAACGAGAAGATTACCTTATAAAATTTCTTTTCCTAAATCAGCTTGTTGAGGTTGAAGGATCGTCTCTAATTGCATACACTTTCTTTACTAAAGTCTGCTTCTTTGCTGGACAGTTGTTGATCCTATGTCCCGGCTTGCGGCATTTATAGCATCCCGTAGATTCCTGATCTGGCCTCATAAATGGCTCTCTCATTCCTGGCTTCCAAGAATTCTTACATTTATCCGAGTAGTGACCTTTCTCCAAGCAATTGAGACAAGTAACATCCTTCTTTTTCTTCTGTATACTCTTCTTCCCTTTATTTTTCCTCGATTTCTTTCCGCCAAACTTCCTTTTTCTCCAATTCAGATTACTCGTATCTCCATTCTCCTCCGGATCTTTTTGCTTTTCCAGAGTATCGTATCTATAGCCCATATCAATTAATTCAGAAAAAGATTCCTTTACGTGAGTAGTCATCCGTTCAGAAACTCCTTGTTCATTCCCCGAATAAACTTTTCATTCTTCTTTAACGGTGTATTCACCAATTCTGGACCAAATCGAGATAATTCAATAAATTTGTTTAAATATTCCTCAAATGATAAACTTCCTTGCTCTAAATCCATAAACTCCTGGTACATTCTAAAGATACCAGCAGACAACATATATCGCTGCTCAAACACTTCCTTGAAACGATTCCAAGTAAATTCATCTGCCAACTCATCCACGGTAACAGTTTCCCACCAAACTAAAGCCTCTTCCTGGAGTTGCCAAGAAGCTATTAATCGCATCTGATCATCTTCTAATTTTAGTCCTTTGAAAATCTTTTCACACGATCGAATCCATGCTTGTGCTTCGATAACGGTTTCTTTGCCAGTGAATGGCTTTCCACCTAGTCTAGTAAAACATCGATATAGATCAGCCAAATTCAATTGAGATTGGATGGGAATATCTTTCGTTGCAGGGTTTTGACCAGCTGAAGTGGTACTTTCCTGTCTCCTATTTCGTCCTCTTCTTCCACTCATTATTACTATCTGTAAACAGTAAGAAATCCGATTTAGGCATTCGGACGAAATATCTCAGAGAATAACAACAGATAAAGAGAATAGATTAAGAAATTTGGCTTTTGGTTCCACTTGTTTTACTCATTCTAGGGTACACTTCACCCTATCTCTAATGAGCCATCTAATGTGTTACACTCCGTAGCTAAAGTTCTTACTCAACCTTCAGCTCTGATACCAACTTGTCACGACCCGAACTCGATGTCCGACAAACAACATCAAATTCGTTTCGCGGGAGCTTGCAACACCATTAAATGATAAATAACACAGCGGAAATAAAAGATGATATCATTGATATAACATGAATACAATATCCGATACATCAATTTGATACAATGATAATCATCAACATCAGAGAATATACAACACAAAATACAGGGGAACACGATACAATATGAAATAAGTCTTCTCAGAATATAATACTGCAACTCTGATCCAAAAAGCTCCAAAGACAAAGCTCCAAAACTCCTAGCTCGATCCACCATCAAAATAGTACTAAGCAAGTCTCGTCCATATCCAAAAACTGAACTAGCTCCAGATAATCCACTGAACCTAATTATCTGAAAAACCAAACTCTAGACTGCCCGTGTGGAAAATTTTTGAGCACCCAGAGTTTAGGAAAGAAACAATAAACTCTGGATCAGTCGTGGGACTGGTGTGAGCAATAAAAACAGTTTATCTTTAAAAAAACAAACAAAGAAATATTTTAAAATCAATTCGCAATGCTTTTTAGAAATGAGACTACCATAAGGCCTCCCGTACACGCACACAATGCAAACGCAGAATCGGAGAAGATTTCTCCTTATGATAGTCAAAGATGCTTGATACGCATTAAAAAGAAACATTTGATATTATTACTAGTGCATAGTGTATGAAAAATCATTTCGAAAGTAAAGATATAAATCTTTGCCAACATACGACCATTATCGTATGCCTACTATAGCTACCATCCAAACAGTGGGGCGCCACCATAAGTAGATGGCAGGTAATACAACTAATATTGTACAAGGCTCGTATTGGATGAATGGATTTTTCCAACAAATGGTCAGGCCAAGGAACTTCCTATCGCCACATGAAAACACCTCTGGAAGGATGCCCCGAGAACCCAACTGGATCTCTGCCAAACAAGGCCGGCTACCCCCCTTCCCGGGGAATATACAAAACCTCAGATATGCCACTCCCGGTCCTTTGGGACCTTTAAACGAGAGCTCTCTAACCAACAACATCACACAGTAAAAAATATAGTGTGTCCACATGAGTAAGTATCTGGACTCCATACCATGATACTACCCTTTTCCAGAAGGAATGGTCATACCCTAGGGAAGCTATCCTTGAAAACCTTGCTGCACAATTCCTGTTTCGACCATTACCGGTTTGTGAGGCTCGACGAAGTCTCGTCCACAAAGCTACGCTTTTTACAAAAGCCACGCTTTGATCAACAAATGATCAGCAACACTCAGCATGCCACATTACCAAGTTGGGAATATATCGCTGATAACCTTCAACTACATAACCTCTGAGCTCGTACGTCTCAGAGAAGGGTGTTAATGCTAAGTGAATAAATTCTCCGCCACCAATAGAAATGTATTTGAAAGAAATCTGCTTTATATCTCAAAATGTAATGTCAGACATACAATCCATTCAAGTCTGTTCCGGGTTCGAACAGAACCGAAGGCACTTCCAAAGAAGCCCTTGCAATCCGGGTATTCACAATCCCGATCGAACTTCCCATCACTTAGGGAATCTCTATACCGTAGCTACTCGGTGCAGAGACAATCGATAGGTTATCCTATCGTTCTCGCAAATACCCGGTCTTCACCACCGGTCTTCAAATGCTATCCATAACGATGTATCACATATTCGGAATGGGTTATACGACCCAAAGGTCCTTTCCCGGCTAACCCGAATAGTGAGCGCAACATTTAAAACATATGGATATGGGATTTCAATTAAGTCACGACTTAGTAATTCCAAACTTTCTTTCAAATGGTTTAAACCAATTACCATTTCAAATCTTTTAAACAAAAAGATTTATTTCACAAAGTTCACTCAGTTTCATAAAGATTCATTTATGGATTTCAAAACAATTTCCGTTTCAATTGGATTAACTCATTTAAATCTTTAAATCAAAGATTTATCTCATAGCTTTCAAAACTTGTTTCCAAAGATTCATTCATAACTTGGAAAATCTTTTTCGATTCAAACTTGAAATCTCTTTAATATAAATTGGAAGTTCATTACTCATATGAAAGCTTTTTATCACATAGAAACAATAGTTTTATTTTGGAAAAACCCCGATTCCATTTATACAAGTTACAATCTTTGGTTTAATTAAAATTTCCAAATCAAAGCTTAAAAATGGTTTAAACCCGTATAACTTGTAAAGTCCTTTTTAAATCATAAATACTGAATATAGAATTCAATTTCAGATTTTTGAATTTCAATTTAAATCCGATTATTCAAATTCCAAATCTTTATTAGTTATTCAAAAATAACTTTTATTCTTAAAACAGCTTTTCAAAAGCTTTTCATATTAAACTTAATTTATTTCAAAAAATATTTGAATTTAAAATTCAAATTCAAACTTATTTAAAAATCTGTGACTTAACCGATTTCCACGTGAAATCCATATTTGTGTGTGTATAGGGTGGTCCAGGGGTTTAAAACAATAGTGCAACATCATTCAATCATCACAGATCAAATACGACAATATATCCGATAAGCGATATAAACTATAACGCTTATCTTTATTCACAGATCACAGATATATATATCACGGGTAATGAATTACATCACAGATAATTAATTACATTACAGATCACAATACGAATCAGGATATAACACAAAGCATCACATGTCAGGGATATCAAACAATTCATCATCCAATCTAATCCAAACATCCCTAAATAGGGTCAATTAAATTATCTGATTAATTTAAATCAGATTAATTTCTATGAGTAAATTCGCTAGTCACGGTAAATTAATAATCAATTAATTTCAAAACATTTAATAAATTATCTTTTAATGAAATCATTAATTAACTCTTCATTAATAATTAATCCTTAATTTATTATCTTTAAATAAATTTGCAATAGCTAAGTAATTACTCCTTAATTAATAAATCTTTAAACCTTAATTAAGTAATTAAATCCTTAATTATTTATTTAATTAACCCAAATCATTAGTTAATTTAAATAATAAATTATCCATTTTAAATTAACTTAATTTACAAATTAATTCCTATTCCTTTTCAAATTATTAAATTATTAAATTATTTTGAAATCAATTATTAGGTCTTAATTACTAAATTTATTACTTTAAATCATTAAGTAAAAATCTAAATTATTAATCAAACTTAATTACCCAGTTATTAATTTCTAATTACTTAGTTAATCAATTATTAATTCTTAATTAACTTAATTTACAAATCAATTTGAACACTCAATTGTTTTATAAATCAATTTAATTAAAAATTGTAAATCATTCTTAATTTCTTTTCACAATCATTAATTTATAAACATTTTTTTACCTTTATTATCATTTGATAATCTTCTTTATACTTTGGAAATCAATCTATTATAGTTGTAAGAAGTTTAAATGTTAATTAACTTAAATTCTTATTTTAAATTTAATTATTTAAAATATTAATTAGACTATTAAGTATCAACTTAGTTTACTAAAATTAGTCATAAGCCTTTTTTCAATATAGTCAAGATTCATTGCCTTAAAATCTGTTGACGGTAAAGGTTAAGCTTTTATTTCGGTCCAAACTCATATTCATAGTAACCCGAGCAAACCCAGGCAACTCGGGTCCAAGCCCGTGTATTTCCCCACTTTCCCCGAGCGTCCCTATACCCTTTTCTTCTTCTTTTTCTTTTTTTCTTTATCTTTTTTTTTTCTCTTCCCAGGTTCTAAGTACCTAACCCAAAATAGCCCAGATATACTCGCGCACGCGAGTTCCATCCCGAAGCAAATCACGCACTTTCTCGAGTTTGACTCAAGTTCCAACTCAACAACCTCACCGATACCCAAATACGACGTGCACGTGCACACGAACCATTGCCACCTCCGGTTGAGTCGCTACCCACCACCAAGTCGACCATGACCATCGTAAGCTAGCTGACCCTCCAGAACCTCCTACATCACCGTGTTCCGCTGTATTTTGTGTTGTATATTCTCTGATGTTGATGATTATCATTGTATCAAATTGATGTATCAGATATTGTACTCATGTTATATCAATGATATCATCTTTTATTTCCGCTGTGTTATTTATCATTTAATGGTGTTGCAAGCTCCCGCGAAACGAATTTGATGTTGTTTGTCGGACATCGAGTTCGGGTCGTGACACCATTCATATGCACGGTCGATTCTGGTGATGAGGAGGCAGAAAATGGGTCAGAGCAAGGTCTAGGTAGGTCGGAATGGCTTCAACGTCGCTTGGAGAAGAAGGAGGGTAGATGGATAAGCAAGGTTCATTCGTATCAATTAAGGAAGTGTGCCTCAGATCGTTCTGAAAACAATTAAAGTTTGTATCTATGGGTCACTAATAGTGTTTTAAATAGAGGGATGGAGCGGCTTCGTATTGGTGGGTGATGGGTGGAGTTCGTATCGATCCAAAGTGATCGATATGAAAACCTAAATGCGTAAATCGGTTCTACCGGTCAATACGAAGACGCATGATTGAGATCGATATGAACTGGCTCTAAATTGACTGATACATAGCCTTTCCGTATGCGATCAGTATGAACGAGACTCTCGGTGATCGATCCGAAGTTGTGTCTTGTTGGATACAAAAAATTTTCTCACTCGAACATTCGATTCCGACGAGCTTTTGCTTGCATAACTGGACTTAACTTTTTCGCTGCTATTTTACTGCATTTTGAAGCTCGCCGATGGAAGTGTAATTTGACCAAATTCTGACGAACTTTAACTTGGATCGATTTTCGATATCCGGATGACATAGGTGTGATGGTCAGCGATGAAGGTCACTCCAGTTGAATTTCAAAGTTTTTTCGTTTAGATATTATCCCTCATTCTGTAAAATTTCTTAAGTATTTTATATCATAGAACTGCATAATGCATCCATGCACTTCATACCGGGGAACACATAGGTTTATATCAACTAATGATGGTTTTTACTGAGTTGATTAGTTATGGAACCTGGAAGTTCACAACAGCAGAGGGATCAAAGTCCACTTCCCTCCATAATAGAGATGCAGGCCATTGCAACCAAAGTTATAGCTCCAGCTCTAGACGAGTTGCCATGAGCAACTTTTATCGCGAATCCACAAGATTCTGTACCATCCAATATCTCCAAAAATATGTTAGGGCGAATATGCTTATGACATGGTCTACTATTAGACGACGATCTGCTACTCGGACCGAATGACAGGCCATATGCTCCCCCAGAAGGATTCACTGCTTTTAACAAACACTCGTGCACAGCTGAATGTTTTCTCCATTAAACCAGTACATTCATGAAGTGTTAGGTTCTTTAGAATCGCTCCATCGCGGTTACATCCAAATGGTTATGCACTACTAAACAGTCTATTCATTGTTTTCATGGAACATCTCTTTCGGCCTTCGACCGTGAAGGAAGTAAGATTCCTTTTCAACGTCAAGAGTCAGGGAGAAAATCTTTCATTCACGTTTCTAGAGGCAATTAGGAATTTTCAAGTGGTGACGGTATCCTGGACCAGGCTCAACTGCTTCAAGACGGAGTGGTTTATGTTCGATGCCCTCCAGGGTTTGCCCGTCGGTGGTCAGCCAAATGTAAGTGCTGCAATTTCTCAGGTGGCTAACGAGACTGCTGTAACTGATAATTGAAACTAATATCTTCTTTCCTTTATACCTGCAATTCCATGACCCAAAGGTGCCCAATTTAAAGAGATAGTATGGATTCTTCATGGAGTGCCGGGCGAGATGAAAGAGATCGACTCGGTGCTGACAGATATAAACTTGAGGATTGATGGGATAATCAATCAAAACCAGAGCATAAGACTTGAGGGATCGCTTAGGGTAGCCCCAGCAAGACGGGTTAAACGTAGAGCGCCCAGGATTGTGATAGTTAAGGAGAGCGATGAAGAAGGTGCGCCCACTGAAGATGAACCCGTGGCTAGGCCCCTAGATAGTTCTTGGGATTTAGAGGGAAGGAGGAAAGGCAAGGCAGTTGTCCATAAGTGTCATAAGCGTTCGAGGTGGAATCCGTAGTCATGTCTTCACCAGCGTCCGGTGTTAGAATTTCGACGGCTCCTTACTCACAAACGGAAAATCTTTTCGAAGGGCTCGCCGACATCCCAATTTCGGACTATGTGCCATTCCAACACGACAATGGATAGGAAGGGATTCAATGTGCTTTGGATTTAAGCGAGTCACTTCCTACAAGTGTGGCCAACATAACCGTTTGGTCGGGGGGTTTAGCACATGCATACATGCACTTCATGGCACTACACGATTTCCAATCATAAGTTGTTCATTTCTGGAGATCACTGATTCTGTTTTTCTTCTATTTTACAGATACAATGATAAGCAAGAATTTATGCTAGGAAGCCTTCGCTTAGCACGCTGGTCATCGAGCTCATATAACGAGTCCTGAAGAAGGGAAGCCGATAGAGACTGTGATCGCAGTTATTCAAGCAAATAGTGTTATAAAAGGGAGAGGGATACAGACAGAGAGTATAGACATCGATCTCAATCACGCTCTCCACCTCCTCGAGCTCCAACACTACCCTCCGGGCATGGAAAACAACCCTTAGAGCCTCCAGAACAAAAACGTGTACTCAAGTCCCTAAGTCTGATTCACAGCGTCGGAGGACCAAAGTTGAACTCCCACTACTACTGAGCAAGCTATCATCGAACCCACTGGGGAGGGAGCGATCAAAATCGCTCGGCTGAAAAAATACTTTCCAAATAGTTGTTTTGACGGTTTCGTCTCCCTCTGCATATAAAGAGAATTCCAATTGAGGCGGAACAAATTATGCATGATTACAACCATGATGTTTATTGTCGATATAGGGAGTGGATGAAAACTGCAGATAAAGTATCGACGGTGGCTTTCGAACGAGCGAAGATGATAAAGAAGTTAGAAACTAATCTTGATAAAAAAGACCACATTGTTCAAGTGCTTCACGATGAGAGCGAGTCTTCCAGGAGATCATAAATAGAGGCCAATAAGAAAGCCGATGAGGAAAATCAGTCTATGGAAAGGATGCGACAGATGCATTTTCCTTAGTTGAGGAGATGGGCCACCGAAACACCACTGTTTCGACAGAAAGGGATGGTGCGCTAAAGGAGCTTGTGGAGCTTATGGCCAAATTTGCTGAAATCGTCAAAGAGAAAGACGATACAAACAAAACAGCTCAATAAGCGTGTGAACATGCCGTGGTGTTTAGGAATGAGAGGGATGCGGTAGCACTTATAATTCAGGAAGCCGAGGCCAGGGTCAAAACTAAGTGATGATGCAGAGACCAATTTGGAGGCCGACATTGAAGATCTTCTTGTCATATACAACGCTAATGTGCTAAAACACCAAAAACTAACATTGCTCGACAACTACCCATCTCAGTTGTATAATTCTTGGGGCCGCTTGGTGGAAGACGAGAAAGCTGAGCATCAAGCCGAATTCGAACTAGAGAACCGGGTGCTAAGGAAAGATGAAAGAAAAGTTCTCCACGATATCACGATCATATATGAAAAGGAGAAATTTGACACTCAGCCTTTGGAAGCTGGAGAGGGTTCTGGTGTTATGCATCGTGGTGTGGTTTCTAAAACTCTTACGCCAACCCAGTCCGAACCTACCTCTGTGGTTGATTCTTAGTCTGTTCCGGCATATAACCCCGTTCAACCACAATTGTCTCTAATTCATGAGCAAGTTTCTGAAGCTGCTTAGCCACCTGCAAGTCAACCTGAGGAAGGTACTCTGAACACCTCTTATGCTCATTCGAAGTTGCAGGCATTGATTGAAGTAATCACTAACTCTTTTTCTTTATCTCTATTTAGTGATAGGAGTTACATCTACCGTACCTCTTACAACTCAAGAGATGCACCACGAGCAAGAGTCCATCACAACAAAAGCGACCACGACAACAACCACTACGCCAACTGAAGGGGCACAGGGGATCAAACTTAATTTTGATGAACAAATGATGGAGGAACTTCTCGGTCATCATAGTGACCCCTTTGTCGATCTGCCATTTGTTATGGGTGGAGGCATGCCCGTGACCAACTTCTCGGGCTCAACTGCTAGCGCCCCTGGAGATGCCCAAACAGTGCACGAAGAGGAGATCATTGCTGAAGTCAACGCTGAAATTGAAGCGGCTGCGCGGGCCAGTAGCTTTGGAGGTGGGATGGTGGGCCTTGGTCTAGCTCCTTTTTGAATGATTGCTCCTAGTGGCATGATTGTTGACCCAAGTGCACCTCCTCCGCCTTCTAACATTGATCCTTTCCCTCCGACCCCACCTTTAGGAAGCATTCCAATTCATGTGAGTTCGGATGAGGAGGTTACCATAATTCCCCCGACTGGAGATCAATCGCCAAAAGGCAGGGGATCAAAAAGGCAATCAAGTGGCAGCTCCAGTGGGTCAATGCCGAAGAAGAAGCCAAGAAAAAAGAAAGAATAGACATGTCTTCTCGACTCATTTTTGGTAGATAGATAGGAATCTACTTTGGCTTTTTGCAGGCCGTGTAAAGATGTGGGTTCGGCCCCCGCTAGTAGGATATTTTTGGAATAATTTTGTATTTATTCTTCTCTTCCAAAGAATAGTTGAAATAAAACTTTATTTTGTCTTCAGCTCAGTTTGTGTTCATTTGTTAAAGTAATTCAGCGCTCGAACTTCCATTCAATATACTCACGAAGTATTAGTCTTTGAACCGGACTCGGGTTTAATCACTAAGTTTCGGAGCTGCAGCTTTGGGCCATGATCGAGTGTTAAGTTGAACTCTGATGCTGCGCTGTCTCCATCAGTGGCTGGCACTTCAGTTCTGTCCCCAGTTCGAAGGATAAGTAGAAAAGATCAATTAGCGATCGTTGTTTGCCTTTAACACATCGATCTTAACTTTATAAAGCAAAGCTGAGCCATGACAAGTTTGGGTAGTCGAACCACACTTTTTCATTAATTGGTAATTGCGTCCATACTTTGGGGATTGCACCTATTCGCCGGCAGTCTATTATGCCCGCTTGAGATTTAGAGATATGTCCATGCTCCGAGGACATAATTTTTTTTTGAGTTGTTAGTCACACTCGTTTAATGTTTAGAATTCTGTCCACGCTCCGGTGACTTGGATTGATTAGTGGGTGATCAGTCACACCTGATTCATGTGTATATTTCAACCGCACTATGGGGACTTGGAGTTGTCTTATGGGCGGTCGCTTCACACACGGTTTGTGACGCCCCACCTCTATACCCACGCTAGCCAAGAACACTCCGGAGTAGTGCTGTCAACTAGCACGGAGAATAAGGCTGTTGAGGAGCGACCATCCATGTAATTGCTTATCACACGGTGGCTATAAATAATCTTTGGAAACAAACATAGAAATAATCATATCACAAATCAGTCACAGATATCCATATCACAAAGGCGGAAGAAGATATGAATATATAACTAACACATGAAAGTGTACATCAGAGTAGTGGTCAGTAAGATCCACGATAATACAAAAGAATAGCAACACGTGCTATACAAAAGAATACAACTATGAGTCTATATCTCAAGTGTATACAACAAAAACTGCTAATCTAAACAGTTAGCCAAAAGTCAGAGTGATGAATCCCTGGGAAGAAGTCAAGCAGAAGCACCTGTAACATCTCGGTCTGACCCGAGTATTATTTAAGAAAATAATAAACGGGTCAGTCTAGCTATAAATATCAGATGACATGATATAACATAAAAGATATGGCATAAACATAAACATCCATAATGACATACCACTATAAGTATGTAAATAATGATCAACAGAAGATCAATCAATAAGAGATAATCAATATCACAAGAATCTTCTCAAAGATTCGGAAAGGGCATCATACCCCAAACTTGTACTCATAACAAGTCAATGACATAAATTCTAGAAATCAATGCAAGAAGTACAGAAATCATAGAAAAGAGAAAGAGGCCTATTACATGACGGTCCGAAGACCAAGGGGAGCTACCCCACATGTGTGAATGGAATCACACAGATTAAGGTCCAGACTAACCAAAAAGCAAAAAGGTATGTGTGAGTGGAATCACACAAGTGGTGTCTAGTCTAACCTCGCAACAAGAGACATCGCACAGTTGCTAGTCTAAATCATCAGAATGATCGTCATGATCAACGAGAAGTGTCAATTACACTAAGCTAGTAAATATAGAAGTTTAGCTTCATGTCCCATAACCACTTGCTTAACTTAAATATTTACGAAAAAACTGTAAATCTTCACTAATAAAATTGTCACAAGAAGTTCAATCGAACAAGTCCAAGTATTAACCGACGAAGTGAACGCAAGCGTTTCATACCACTTGTTTTACTAAGTCGTTTAATTAGATTTCTCATCCGAGTGAGGTAAAGGTCTGTATATACTAATAGATTGGAAAACGGTTTAAGAAAAGAGCTTTGTTATTAAAAATAGAGTTGAAATTGTTTGTTAAAAGAGTTTTGATATTTACTACTAGTATTGAAACCTTTATATTATAAAGTGACAAAACACAGAAGCAATTGTAGAAACAATCAGTCGCAAAAATCGCATACGGAGATGTGAATAAAATCCAAGGAAATCAGCTCAATGTTTTTCAGATAAGATCCCCTATGGAGGGGGGGTCCAGGGGAGGTGGCAACCCCCCAAGGTGGGGGTACGACCTAGTGAAGACAAAAAGGGGGTCTAACGACCTAAGAGGGATAGGGTCGAGCGACCTAACGGTTGCGACCTAGGGGTCTAAGGGGTCAAGCGACTTAGTGGTTGCGACCTAGAGGTGTTCGCGACCTAACGATGACTCATGACCCAACATGGCCGACTTAACAGAGGTCGCGACCTAACAGGATAACTCGTGACCGACTTAAGAGTTGCGTGACTGAAAGGTTCCACGACTTAAGGGTTGCACGACTTAAGAGTTGCACGACTTAAGGGTTAGGCCAGGAGCAACCTAACGAGATAAGGTCTAACGACCTACGAGTTAAGGGTCCAACGACCTATCGGGATAACTCGTAACCGACTTAAGGGTTGCGTGACTGAAGGGCTGCACGACTTAAGAGTTGCACGACTTAAGGGTTAGGCCAGGAGCGACCTAACGAGATAAGGTCCAACGACCTACGAGTTAAGGGTCCAACGACCTATCGGGATAACTCGTGACCGACTTAAGGGTTGCGTGACTGAAGGGCTGCACGACTTAAGGGTTAACTCGTAAACGACTCACGACCTATGGATGAACGACTTAACTCCGAACGAGCTAAAAATGGCCAGAACGACCTAGGGTTAACTCGTGAATGACTCACGACCTATGGACGAACGACTTAACTCCGAACGAGCTAAAAATGGCCAGAACGACCTAGGGTTAACTCGTGAACGACTCACGACCTATGGACGAACGACTTAACTCCGAACGAGCTAAAAATGGCCAGAACGACCTAGGGTTAACTCGTGAACGACTCACGACCTATGGACGAATGACTTAACTCCGAACGACCTAAAAATGGCCAGAACGACCTAAGTGCAGAAAATTCACCAAAACGCTAAAAATTGGAGTTTTTCGCCAATCCAATCCAAACCAAATGCTAACATGCATGCAAAAATGATATGGAATCATTCCCAACAGCCCAATATAGTTATAGGCTAGAATTGTGAGATAAAAATCTCACCTTTGCACCAAATATCAATGAAAATGAAGTTTTAAGCAAGCAAGAATCAACTCTTCTTCTATCTAAGCACAAGAAGCTTGAATCCAATGTCCTCTTCTTGAATTTGGAGTAGAAAGATGGATTGCAATTGAATTTGAGTTTTGGAATTTTAATTTCCCATTCCCTCCACCATTAATGCCAAAGCTTGATTAGTTAGGAAATTTATGAAGAGTGAGGAGAAGAGGGTTGGAACTTGGGCTTAATAGGCTAAACTAACCCAAAGTCCAAAGCGGGAAAAGTTAGTGAAATTTCACTAACTCCAAACCTATCGATGTTTATACTTAAAAAAGTTGTAAACGACATTTCGAACTCAATGGAAGTGGTCTCGAGTCCTAATTTGACCGTTTGCAAAAAGTAGCTTTTCGGACCAAAATCCGATTAACGAGTTAATATTTAAATACAAACTCGATAAATATGCGGGTTGTTACACGGTTTGTGTCTACACTCCAATCTACACTCCAAATATTTTAGAGTTAGTCAATGTATATAATCCAGTTTTCACTCTGGGAACCCAAAGTTAGTTGATGTTTATATTCCGGTTCGCATTCTGGTCCGATGTTAGTTGATGTTATACTCTGGTTCGCACTCTGGGAATCCAAAGTTAGTTGATGTTTATAATCCAGTTTGCACTCTAGGAATCCAAAGTTAGTTGATGTTTATACTCTGGTTCCCACTTTGGGAATCCGAAGTTAGTTGATGTTTGTACTCCAGTTCACACTCTGGGAATCCGGAGTTGGCCGACAGATGGTCAGTCACATCTTTTTAGGCTCTAGGATTTCGTTCGCACTTTGGGATCGACAGATTTATCGGGATCATGGATGGTCGGTTCACATCCACCATGAGTTAACAAGCGAGGTCGTTAGATAAACATGTCCAACCTCCTCAAACTTGGTTAAATATGGGCGAAGTCGTTAGGTGGACGGTTCCACCTTCTTCGAAACCGCATTTGTAAATTTATACTCTAGTTCTCACTCTGGAAATCGGGAGTTAGTTAGAATATTATTGTGTATCAATCCTTTTTTGGCTTCATTGTGACGACTTGTCCCCGAGCTCTGGGTTTCACTAGCGTGTGACCGGTCGTATCATAGTCACTCCTTATTTAAATAAGTCCCCCCATATGGTGGAACTTAGATCTCCATGCATATTGATGGTCGCATGACGCATTTCAAAAAATCATAGCTCTGGCTTTAAGCGATTGCATTTTATTGTTGAAATAAGAAAATACGGCAAAATTTGTTGCCTCATTACAAATTCAAATTTCGAAATTCATAAACCAATTGCAAATGAAAAATAAACTGAATAAATAAACAGAGCATGTTATGTGTAGTAGCGACGTAGACTTTCGTTGTTTCAGGCTCTTGGCAGAATGAGACCGTCAACGGTCGATAATTTGAATGTTCCATCTCCGAGCTTTCGTTCAATGACATATGCATCTTCCCATGTTGGTTTCATATGTGAATGAAGCGGGTAAATTCTCTTGAGGATGAGATTGCTGATTTCAACGATTCGGAGCCGGATCTTGGCATTGTACAATCGTTCAACTCGACTTCAATATGTGGCTGCCCACAACTCAGCCTCTTCAAGCTTCTCATCCAATAAATCCAAAGATTTGGCAAGTAATATAGCATTCATTTTGGATCATAATAAGTGACATGACGAGAAGGTACTTCCATCTTGACTGGAATAACGGCTTTTGAACCGTAAGAAAGAGAGAATGGAGGGTGGCCGATCATGGACTTATGGGTTGTCCGATAAGCCCATAAAGCCATAGGAAGTTCATCAACCCATTTGCCCCTGGTGTTTTCTAGTCGTTTCTTTAGAATAGACTTTATATGTTTATTAACAGCTTCAACCTATCCATTCGCTTGAGGGTGTGCAACTGCGGAGAACTTCTTCTGGATGTGGAAACATTGATAGGAATTCTTAAATTCAAAACTGTCGAATTGGGATCTGTTGTCTATGAAGATGGTATGTTGGAGATCAAGTCGGCAGATAATGTTGCGTACTACAAAATCGATGACTTTATTTGCCGTGATTGTAGAAAGGGGTTCAGCTTCCACCCACTTCGTAAAATAGTCAACTGCGATGATGGCGTGCTTTGCACCGCCTTTGGCTACGGATAGAGAACCAATAATTTCAGTGCCCCATACTGCAAATGGCCATGGACCGACCATCTGAGTAATTTCGGTAGGTGGGGCTCTAGGAATACAAGCGTGTTTCTGACATCTGTCATATTTTCTAGCATAGTCTGATGCATCGTGGTTTGCAGGGGCCAATGGTATCCATATCAGAGCACTTTCGGCAAGAGCTTGCCCTCCAGAGTGATCGCAACATTCTCCTTCGTGTACATCATGCAATACCATTCGATTTCATCGTGAGCGATACACCGGAGTAAAGGAACATAGTACCCTCTTCTACACATGACTCCATCCTAAATAGTGAACCACGAAGCTTTTCAAAGAACTTATCTCTTTTTACTCCTGCGCTTCGGCAGGGTCCCATGCTCGAGATAGTATCTAAACGGAGTCATCCATGACTCCTTATCGGGAATGACCTCAGATACCCAATCTATTTCCATCTGACCGATGCTCGGGGAAGATAATGTATCCATGGGAATGATTCCCATTATTTATGCTTCACCTATACTGGCTAACTTTGCTAACGAATCGGCTTTCTGATTGCGTTCTTGGGGTATGCAATAAATGGCATAATAATAGAACTGATTTAATATCTTCTAAACTCAAGCAAGGTAAGCATCCAGCCTTCGGTCTTTGGCCTGGTACTCCCTCCGACCTTGACACATGACCAATCGTGAATCACAATAAATCTCAGATTATTCTTAAATCTCTAGCAGGTCCCAATCCAGCAAGTAGGGCTTCGTATTCGGCTTTGTTGTTGGTCGCATGAAAATCGAACTTTAAAGCATAGTATATAGATCGGCCTTCTGGAGTTTCAAGTACAACTCTGGCGCCTGAGAATTGGTCATTTGATGCACCATTAGTATGCAGATTTCGGATATAATAGGGAGATTCACTGGTTTCGGGCAAATCCTCCGGGATGGTGAATTCAACGATGAAATCTGCTAGGACATGTCCTTGGATAGCTCACCTTGGAGTGTAAGTAATGTCAAACTGACTTAACTCGATATTCCACTTAAGTAACCTACTAGACATCTCAGGATGCGTAAGGACCTGTCGTAACGGCTGATTGGAGTAGATGGTGATAGGATGAGCCTGAAAATACAGATGGAGCTTCCTTGAAGCAATGACAAGACAATAAGCCATTTTTTCCAGCTTCGAATAATTTCTCACTGCCCCGATCATTCGTTTACTAATGTAATAGACCGGAGGTTATATCTGGTCTTCCTCCCAAATTAGGGCAGCACTGATTGCATTTTCTGACACCACAAAGTAGATGTATAATCTCTTGTGAGCATTGGACTTCGACAGGATAGGTGGTGCAGAGAGGTGTTGAATCGGTGCTCGAAATGCGCCCTCACATTCCGTAGTCCATTCAAAGTTATGTTTTCCTTTTCTGATCAGATCGAAGAAGGAAATGCATTTGTCAGTGGATTTTGAAATGAACCTACTCAGTGCTGCTACTTTCCCACTGAGGCTTTGAACCTACTTTATATTATGTGGAGTTTCAAGATTTTTAATTGCCCAGATCTTCTTCAGAATGGCTTCAATCCCTTGAGCATTGACAATAAATCCAAAGAATTTTCCAAAAGTGACCCCAAATTGACATTTCAAAGGGTTGAATTTCATTTTGTACTCTCGGAGGATTTTGAACATCAATTCCAGGTCTTTGACATGATCAGTGGAGAATCGCGACTTCACAAGCATGTCGTCCACATATACCTCTATAGTTTTTCCGATCTGGTTATTGAAAATTTGGTTAACTGACCGTTGGTAAGTTTCCCCAGTGTTCTAGAGTCTAAACGGCATGATAGTAGTAAAGTCCTATATCGATTACGAAGCTGGTATGCTCCTTGTAAAGTAAATGTATGGGTATCTAGTTGTGAAGGAACAGGGTAAGTTCTCTTGAGGATGAGATTGCCGAGTTCAAAGATTCGGGGCCGGACCTTGGCATTGTACAATCGGGCAACTTGACTTCAGTATGCAGCTGCCCTCAAATCATCCTCTTCACGCTTTCATCCAATAAATCCAGGGATTTGGCAAGTAATATAGCATTCATTTTCGGATCATAATAAGTCACATGATGAGAGGGTACTTCCATCTCGACTAAAACAATGGCTTCTGAACCGTAAGAAAGAGAGAATGGAGTGTGGCCAGTCGTGGATTTATGGGTTATCCGATAAGCCTATAAAGCCATTGGAAGTTCATCGACCCATTTCCCCCCGGCCTTTTCCAATCGTTTCTTCAGAATATACTTTATAACTTTATTAACAACTTCAACCTGTCCATTCGCTTGAGGGTGTTCAACTGCGGAGAACTTCTTCTGGATGTGGAACAGTTGACAGAAATTCTTAAATTTAAAACTGTCGAATTGGGCTCCGTTTTCTATGACAATGGTATGTGTGAGACCAAGTAGGCAGATAATGTTGCATGCTATAAAGTTGATCACTTTTTTGCCGTGATTGTAGCAAGGGTTTCAGCTTCAGACCACTTGGTAAAGTTGTCAACTGCGACGATGGCGTACTTCGTGCCACCTTTGGCTAGAGGTAGAGAACCAATAATGTCAATGCCCCATACTGCAAATGGCTGTGGGCTGACCATCTGAGTTATTTCGGTAGGCGGGGCTCTAGGAATCCGAGCGTATTTTTGACATCTGTCACGTTTTTTGCATAGTCCGATGCATCGCGATTTACAGTCGGCCAATGACATCCATATCGGAGCACTTTCTTGGCAAGAGCTTGCCCTCCAGAGTGATTGCAACATTCTCCTTCGTGTAAATCATGCAATACTCGTTTGATTTCATCGTGAGCGATACACTGGAGTAAAGGAACAGAGTACCCTCTTCTACACATGAATCCATCCTGAATAGAAAACCACGAAGGTTTTCGAAGAACTTGTCTCTTTTCACTCCTGCGCTCCGGTAGGGTCCAATGCTCGAGATAGTTTCTGAACAGAGTCATCCATGATTCCTTATCGGGAATGACCTCAAATACCCAATCTGTTTCCATCTGACCGATGCTCGAGGAAGATAATGTTTCCATAGGAACAATTCCCATTTGCTGTGCTTCACCTATACTGGTTAACTTTGCTAACAAATCGGCTTTTTGATTGCGCTCTTGTGTATGCAATAAATGGCATAATAATCGAATCGATTCAATATCTCCTAAACCCAAGCAAGGTAAGCAACCAACCTTCAGTCTTTGGCCTGGTACTTCCCCCGAACTTGACATATGACCAATTGTGGATCACAATAAATCTCCACGGAAATTATTCTTAAATCTTTGACAAGTCTCAATCCAGCAAGTAGGTCTTCGTATTCGGCTTCGTTGTTGGTCGCACGAAAATTGAACTTTAAAGAATAACATATAGATCGGCCTTCTGGAGTTTCAAGTACAACTCCGTCGCTTGAGCTTCAGTCATTTGATGCACCTTTAGTATGCAGCTTCCAAATATACTTGGGGGATTCACTGGTTTCGAGCAAGTCCTCTAGGATAGTGAATTCAATGATGAAATCTGCTAGGACTTGTTCTTGGATAGCTTGCCTTGGAGTGTAAGTAATGTCAAACCAACTTAGCTCGATATTCCACTTAAGCAACCTACCAGATGTCTCAGGTCGCGTAAGGACCTGTCGTAATGGCTAGTCAGTGTAGAAGGTGATAGGATGAGCCTAAAAATACAGACGGAGCTTCCTTAAGGTGATAACAAGACACTAAGCCAACTTTTCCAGCTTCGGATAATTTCTCTCTGCCCTGGTCAATTGTTCACTAATGTAATAGACTGGCCATTATATCCGATCTTCCTCTCGAATTAGGGCAGCACTGATTGCGTTTTCATACACCGCCAAGTAGATGTATAATCTCTTATGTTCAATGGGCTTTGAGTGAATAGGTGGTGCAGAGAGGTGTTGAATCAATGCTCGAAATGCGCCCTCACATTCCGTAGTCCATTCAAAGTTCCATTTCTCTTTTGTGATCAGATCGAAGAAGGGAATGCATTTGTTAGTGGATTTTGAAATGAATCTAATCAATGCTGCTACTTTCCCGTTGAGGCTCTGAAACTGCTTTATATTCTATGGAGTTTCAAGATTTTTGATTGCCGAGATCTTCTATGGATTAGCTTCAATTCCTCGAGCATTGATGATAAATCCAAGGAATTTTCCAAAAGCGACCCCAAACTGACATTTCAACGGGTTGAATTTTGTTTTGTATCGCGACTTCACAAGCATGTCGTCCATATATAACTCTATAGTTTTTTCAATCTGGTTAATGAACATTCGATTAACTGATAGTTAGTAAGTTTCCCAGGTGTTCTTGAGTCCGAACGACATGACTTTGTAGCAGTAAAGTCCCAGGTCAGTTACGATGCTGTTATGCTCCTGGTCAAGTAAGTGCATGGGTATTTGGTTGTAGTAAAAATATTCATTCATAAAGGATAAGAGTTCATGTCCAACTGTTGAGTCTACAAGTTGATCGAGTCGGAGAAGTGGAAAGTCGTCTTTAGGGCAAGCTTTATTCAAGTCTGAGTAGTCAATACACATTCTCCATTTCTCGTTGGGCATTATGACAAGTACAGGATTTGACACCCATTCCGGATATAGTGCATCTCGGATAAACCCGTTTGACTTGAGTTTATCTACCTCTTCTTTAAGGGTGGCAGATCTCTCTAGATCCATACCATGCCATTTTTGCTTGATCGGGATGTGTCGTGGCTCAATATTCAATGTGTCGCTTGTGATGTCTAAGAAGATTTCACACATGTCAGAATGTGTCCAGGCAAACACATCGAGGTTTGCCCGGAGAAATTCAACCAATTCCTCCTGCATCTATTGGCTCAGCTGAGATCCAATCTTTATCATTTTAGAATCATCATCATCGATCGGAACATCGATCGTTAGCTCAGTCAGGGAAGCTTGACTATCTTTACCGTCGTCTTTGTTTTTAGTATCACTTGGGTCAAGATCCCTTGGGAATTGGTTGGGGTGCCCGGGCTAGGCTCAGGCATTAAGTGTCAATTCTCAACAAAGCGGACGCGGAGAGATTCCCCTATGCCCTTTCCGTTTTCTTTTCGCTGCGCTTCCCAGCACAGCGACGTAATAGGCTCGTCCAACAGCCTGGTCTCCCTGAGAAACTCCAACTCCATTGTCGGTAGGGAATTTTAAAGTCAAACACCAAGAGGCAATGGCAGCCATGAATTCAGCTAAAGTCGGTCAGCCCAAGAAAGCATTGTATGGCGAATCTATATCCAGCACGATAAACTGTAATATCTGGACTCTTTGGCATTCTCCAATTCCCAACTCCACTAGTAGGTCCGCCACTCCAGTGGGTATAGTTGCACTCCCATTGAAGCCATGAATACAATACTGACAAGGCTTCCAGTCTTTTTTTTCATTTTTGTCTAATCATAGGCTCGCTTGAACAGTATGTTCACTAAACTTCCACTGTCCACTAAGATCCTCTTCATCCAAGCAGGACCTACCTGAGCTGAAATGAGAGTGGATCAATGGTTGGGGTTTCGACTCTATCGCATCCTTATCTTGAAATTCGATGTCATCTGTAATCCTTTTCTGTTGCTTGACCGAAACCCCATCTTCCAAACTACTACAACATTCGAAGCTCGAATGCCTAATAGAACTGGCATACGACTCCATTTCCATCCAGCTTCGGTCTGCTGGAAGAGGACCACCACTAACGGTATTAATCACCAGCCTTCCGCCGATACGAGCGGGTTCCTCCGGTCTCGCTTGATTTGGTATATGGTCTTGATGCGATGGGCCCGCACCTCCTGACCGCGGCGCCCACACAAACTGCTCCAACTTTCTCTCACGTATCAACTTCTCAATAATATCCTGCAAATGACGGTAGTCGTTCGTATTATGGCCATATCTATCGTGGAACCTGCAAACCTTCCCAGTTTGAATCTGTTTTTCCGATGATTGTTTCGAAGGAGGTTTCTTACACTGCATAGTATTGTAGGTCTGTAAATACACATTTTTCAACGACGTATTTAAAGGAGTATACTTGTCAAACATAGGAGCCCTATGTCATGGCCCACGATTCTGTCCTCCCTTCTCAAGAACTAGGCTGCTTTGGAGTAGAAATGGTCCAATTATGCAGGAGGTTTTTCGGCCAATGAGTTGTCGAATTTAGAATCGGGATCGATCCCCTTAGTTAGAGCCATCATAATTGAGTTATCGTTTGGATTACTAATCTCAGTGCATGCAGCGTGAAACCTCTCCAGATAGCATCTAAGTGTCTCTTCAGGAGCTTGAGTGACACTAGACAAGGTATTAACATCTTTTGGCCTTAGGACATGTGTGTAGAACTGTTTAACAAACTTTGCTGCCAACTGATCAAAACATGTGATAGATGGAGGTGGTAAACGAGTAAACCACATAGTCGCTATGCCCCTAGGGAGATCGAGAAACTCTGACACTTAACTGCATCATCGGCTCGTGTAGTATTCATCAATCATTCGTACTTTAAGATATGCTGGTTAGGATCGGTGCTCCCTTCATAAACAGGTAGAGTTGGTATCTTGAATCGCCGAGGTGGTTCAGCCTAGAGTATATCATCAGTGAAAGAGGTATGACTTCAGGAGATTCCCTAGCCGTTGTTGGTGAGACCCTGACTTTAATGGATCATCTGACGGATCATCGTTGGAATGTCAAGCATCTGGAAATTTTGAGCATGCTGAGCTAAGGTGCGGTCGGGTTCCACAATGCAAGGATGAGCCTGTCGCGGTCGATGGTCAATATCTCGCCTCCTTGGTTGTATTTCTTCTGGGACATACGGTTCAAGAGTATATTCACGTTGGCGGTGGTTCGGATCTATCCAGTTTCGGGCATCAACTCCCAATTCAATAGCAGTGGTGGCAGTGCGGTTCTATCATGACGGCTGGTTGACGGGTCGGCTCTCGGTTGCCCAAGATTTAATGTATGCTGACTTCCAGTTGCTTGGGTGTAACTCCAGTCCAGCCGAGGGCGTGTGGGTCGGTTGAAGTTAGAAGAGGCTGAACTTTCAATGGATGAATAGGATGCCCGATCCCTTCTGGATCTCCTTCATCTTTGAGGATTCAGTTGACTAGTCAATTTAGTGTTGGCACAGAGTTACTGAGTAAGCTACTGATGGCTTTGTGTCAGCTCTTGCATTATCAATTGAAATTCTTTCCTAGTGACAGGGCCTTGTGGATCTGAAGGTCCGACCGCATTCTGATCGGTAGGAGGTAGTTGAATAGAGTTACGTCTGTCCTATCCTTCTGGATCTACAGCCGTTGAAATAGTCCTAGCGTTAACCATGATGGATAGAGAAGTTTTTTCTAGACTTCATGCAAATTTGAATAGGATGGAAGAACTTTAGACTTGAAATCATGATTTTCTCCTTAGATTCCTGTACCCGATATCGGTAGTAAATCCAACGAGGAGAAGAAAAGCTTGATTTTCTCAGTGAAAGCACCAAACTGTTTGTAACAAAATTAGGCACAACACTCTTTGGATATGTTTGAAGAGATAAAATGAAGAATATAAATGGAAAAAGAGGAAGATCTAACAAACACACTAATTTATACATAAGGAAAACACACTGAAACACACAGATTTAAGTGGTTCGGCGTATGGCCTATGTCAACTATGAAACGGCTGACTTTTATTGATTTTTTCTTGCTGGTTACAATGATTTACAATAGTAAATTCAAGAACAATAGTGGTTTCGGTAGAGTCTTAATGTAGAAGAGTCAAAAGTCCTTTTCCAATAGGTCCTGGGCTGTTATTTATAGGCGTAGGCAGCAAATATCTCGCTCATATCTCGAAAGACCCCATCTCACACTTGGGTGGGCCCACTTGATCGATCCTTGGTCGTTTGACCTCGATCCATGATCGATACGATTGAAATTCGTATCGATCAAGATTTTATCCAATCGAGTCGAGATCGATCATGAACATTTTCGAGGTTGTGCACAAGCTCCTGTGAAAATTTGGTGGAATTTGGACTTGTAGATCTTGAGATACTGTCGACGCAAGTTTGGATTTTTCGATGGCTATTTAATACGCATCACTTCCTGTTTGCATTGATCTGTTCACATCGCTTTTGGACACGTGATGTCTGATGTGTGGCGCTAACTTTTCGAAACGATCCACTTTTTATGCTGAGTGACCGAGTCTTCCACTTGGATGTGCCTCGTTCGTATCGATTCAGGATATTCCCTTCGTATCGCTTTATAGCACTGAACTTCACATCGATCCCTCGCACCGTACTTCTTATCGATCCTTTACAGTTTGCGTCGCATCGATACGAACATACGTTCTTCGTATTGGGATCTCAGAGGCCATTTCATATCGCTTATTGGTTGTTGATTTCGTATCGACATGAAGCATGTTTGGAAGTGGATGGATACGAAGTGGACTCACGTGTTACTGATCGATAAGAAGCCATGCGCATCTGATGGATTCGAACAAGATCGATGCGAAGGAGGTTTCTCTCTAATTGCTTCATGGATATAACAAGGTTATTGCTTGATTTGCATCGATCATACCTTGAGCATACGAACTCTGATTGACTTGAAATTTGGAACCTTGCCTTTCATTGCTTTGCTTGTCATGTCATATTAATTGTAGCTTGATCCGGACTCAGGGAAAATTTACAAGCATCCACAACGAACTTGTATATAACCGCTTTTCGAGATGAACTGTCTTTGATTTCCAGTCGAATCCTCGATATAACGGCCTTGCCAAAAGGCGGAATCACAGTCTAACAAATCTTGGTACCAATTTTCCTAATTTTTCAAATCTAATTACATATTTTATCGGTGATATCTTGATGAAAACATGATCTCCAACTGAGAACTCTAAGCCTTTTCCTCTTTTATCAGCATAACTCTTATGCCTAAACTGAGCTTCCTTCATCCTTGCTCAGATTAACTCAATCTTCTCTGCAGCTTCTCTAACCAAATCTGGGCCAAGAACCAACCAATCCCTTGTCCCTAGCCAAAAAAGGAGATATTTGCATGGCCTTCCATACATAGCTTCAAGCGATGCCATCCCTATACTGTTTGATAACCATTGTTGTATGAAAACTCGACTAAGTGTAGATGGTCTTTCTATGATCCCTCAAAATCTAGCACACAAACTCTTAACAAATCCTCTAAGACTTTGTTAATTCTTTCCATTTTCCCATCTGTCTACGGATGGTAAATGGTACTCATCTTAAGTTTGGTACCCTAATTCTCCTATAGACTCCTCTAGAACTCGCTAGTAAATAAGGAATCTCTATCTCTTACTATACTACTAGGAATTCCATGCAGTTTAACTATATTTTTCATTGATAACTTAGCTAAATCTGGTGCTGCCCTGGTCCACCTAATTGGAATAAAATCGGCACCCTTGGTCAACCTGTCCACCATGACCCATATGATTTCATTTCCTCGATTCGACATGGGTAACCCATCTGTGAAATCCATTGAGATAGAATCCCAATTCCAGACTGGAACATCCAAAGGCTAAAGTAAAAAAGTAACCCACTCGGTTTCTGATGTTCAGCTTTTACCTGTTGACAATTTAAACACTGCCTCACCCATAAGCCTACATCTCTCTTTATACCTTCCCAGAAGAAACTCTTTTCATATCCTAATACATTTTAGTTCCTCCCAGATGAATAGTGAAATTCGATTGATGGAATTCTCCATGAACTTCCTTCCTAATGTTCCACACATTCGAAACACGTAGTCTTCCTTACTTCTTAACCGCCCATTTTAGTTAAGATTGAAATCGTTCAAGTTATTGCTCTTTGTTCCATCCCTTAACTTTTTGATCCATTCGGAAAATAATGGATCCTCTCCTTGCTTAGAAGTAATCCTTTTAATCGTCATCGGTTGAACTTCTAAACATGATAACATAGCAGTTACTTGACATGAACTACTCTATGGTCTCCATTATACTCTACATGTAGTCAATGCTTCAAGATCTTTCCACTCGGATATCATTGCTAATACAACATTCTGATATTTTCTGCTAAGTGCATTTGCAACCTCATTCCTTTTCCTGGTGCGTACTCAATACTAAAGTCATAAGCAGTTAAAACCTCTAACTACCTATGTTGTCTCATATTCAACTCCTTCCGAGAGAATAAATATCCCAATGACTTATGGTCTGTATACAACTCAAATCTTTCTCCCAAAAGGTAATGCCTCCACACCTTCAATGTGAAAATTACTGCAGCTAATCCCAAATCATGAGTTGGATATCTAACCTCAAGGGGTCTGAGCTGTCGATAAGAATATGCAATCACTTTGCCTCTTTGCATTAACATAGCTCCTAACCCTATTCCACATGCACCGTGTACACCACTTAGTCCCGATTCTCCTCTAGAACAATTAACATAGGTGCAATAGTCGACAAGTGTTTCAGTTTCTAGAATGCCTCCTCACACTTATCAGTCTAGACAAACTTCACATCTTTATGAGTTAGCTTAGTCATCGTTGTTGCTATTCGCGAAAAATCCTTAATAAATCTATGATAGTAACCAGCTAATCCTAGAAAACTCTTTATCTCAGTCACTGTATCGGTCTCTTCTAACTATTCATTGCCTCGATCTTAGCCGAATCTAGTGACAACCTTTTTATGAGACTATATGGTCAAGAAACTTCACCTCCTTCTTCCAGACTTGACACTTTGAAAATTTTTCTTTAAGTTGATGCTGCCTCAACATCTCAAGCACCACTCTATGATGAACTTTATGCTTTTTCTCATCCTTAGAGTATATCAAAATATCATCTATGAATATTAACAAAAATATGTCTAGATGCTTTCAGAAGATTCTAATCATCAAGTCCATGAAAAATGCTGGAGCATTAGTTAGTTTGAATGACATCAATAACCATTCATATGACCCATATCTTGTCCTAAATGCTGTCAAAAGAATGTCATCCTCTGCTACTTTAAGCTGGTAGAATCATGTTGCCAAATCTAGTTAGGAAAATACTTTAGCTCCACTCAACTATTCGAACGAATCACTAATTCTAGGTAAGTGATATCAATTCTTTATCGTCTTCTCATTCAACTTACGTTAATCGTTACACAACCTTAACTATCCATCCGGTGTCTTTGCAAACACTACGGCTACTCCCCAGGGCATAAAGTTCTTACCTTCTAAATACACTAACTACACCATTAGCTCCTTCATCCCAGTAGGAGTTATTCTACTTGGTGGTCTACTCACCAATTCTGCTCCTTGTACTAAATCTATCTGAAACTCAATGGCTCGTTTCGACGGTAGTCCAATCGCGGGCTCAAAGACATCTGTGAATTCTCAAACAATGAAAACTCGATTCAGCTCATCTTCTGCATCCATAACACCCATCAAAGCATTTACCTCAAAACAAGGGTTTTCTACGAATTATATAATTCGATCACTACAACTAGGGTATCTAATTGATATTCTCCTAACATGGCAAAATTTCCTAGCATCGTACTAAATTAACCAATCCATACCTAAAATAATTTCAAACCCTACGAAATCAAATACATGCAAACTAAAAGTAAATACATAACCTAACAACTCAAACTCTAAGTGGTCACATCTCGTCCTAAGAGTCATATACCCTCCTATCAGATTCGCAACCCTTAAGGAAGTAACTAGGTATGTGGGTTCTAGGTTAAAATTATCTATCAAATGATGAGATATAAAAGAAAGTGGTGCACCGGTGTCAAATAGAAATCTAACTGATACACCATGAATCAGAAACGTACTTCCCAACACAGCTTTTTCTTTCTCCTCAACTATTGGTCTTAAGGTAGCTGGTTCCATTGCAAACATTTTGCCCTTTCCTTCCTTGGCTGGCTCCTCGCACCAGTTCTTATAATGTCCAACCTGATTATAGTTGAAACATTTTACTCCTATCTTGTCAACACCTTTTTGCCCTTTCCCTGTCAGGCACTCATGAGCATGGTGTCCCTTCTTATCACACTTATAGCAAACTCCATCGGCCTTCCCTTTCTTGGCAGCGTCACTCTTCAGAGCGCCCTTCTTATGGAAAAACTTTCTTTTCTGATTCCGCCCACCTTGAGCCTCTACTTTTTTACCATCAAGAAAAGCAAACATCTCTTCCTGCCTCAAAACCATCTCAATAACTACATCACAAGGATCCCTAATATGTGACAAAGTATCTTCAACAAGCTCAGGTTTTAGTATGCGGATGAACTTTTCATTCCTTTTAATAATTATATCAACTGTAGCATATCCGTATCTCGGTAGGTCCTCAAATCTGGTATCATACTCCAACACTGTCATGTCTTCCTATACCAACCTAGCAAACTTCCTGAGCAGGGTGCAGTTAGCAATCTCCAACATGAATCTTACCTCAAACCTTCTTCTGAATTCTACCAAGTCATGGTCTCTTAATTCACTCCTACAATAACACCGTTCCACCAATACAGTGCTGCTCCTTGCAATTGCCTAGAAGCAAGTCTCCTTTGCTCATCATTAGCTCCTAAATCAGCAAAAATCCTTTTGTAATGAAGCATCCAATTCTCCACTTCAATTGCGTCCTCGGTCCCAATAAATACTTTCCTCCAAGCCTGGTGTAATCTTTGCTTAGTACTGCATAGTTATTAACCACAGAGCTTTTGATTTCCTTTGACTAATCCTATAGCAGCTCCAGCTTGCATCATGTTGACGAAGAACTGATACATTGCTCCTATATCAACTTACGGCACTCCAACACCCACATTAGCAGTTTATGCCCAATCTGAATTCATTTTTAGTGTTCGGATTGGAATTTCCATTGGTTGTGGTGCTTCCTCCACCAATGTTAACTATTCCACTCTCAGCATCCATATCTTACTTCCATAAAATCTACATTCGAGTCTTTATAAGATACAGAAGAATAGCCTAAGAAAGATAAAGAATAGAGATAAAGCATGTGTGTGTGTATCTGTATATATAACAAATACTGATAGGTTACTATAGCGCTATCCCATACCCGTCTTTTCTCTAACTCCTTAGGGTTATATTTTCAGAATCATTTTAAGTTTGAATTTTTTTTATGTTTTCCTAAACCTTGCTCTGATACCAAGTTGTAACATCCCCTATATTAAGGCCTGATGCTAAGCACTACAGATGTTTCAGTCATCTAAAGTACTAAGTTCTAGTGATAAAATGCGGCAATGTTAATGGTATACATAATATCAGAAGCACGTGAATATGAAATAAAATAATTAAAGAATTCAAAACTATTTTTTTAATTACATTTCAAATCAATATTTCATATTCAGTTAAATAATCCAAAAACGAATCCAAGGTTTTGATTAAATTTAATTATTGCAAATTACGCCAAGAGCGACATATTACGATGCCCCTTTGGATGATCAGAGTACTAAATAGACATATCATCCATAATACATCACAACATATTAAATAGCTCCTATATAGCTAGCTTGCCTCTTGCACGTCTTTGGAAACTTTTTCGTCTAACCTACTAAACTTGAAAAGTCCTTAAATCTCAATCTACTCAAATCAAATTTCGAGCACCCGAGAGTTTAAGGGGAAAACATAAACTTTGAGTCAGACACAAAGCTCGGTGAGAGTTATACTATCCCAATTTATTGATATTAAATGAGACCGCGCTGCTTAGCGGAATGGGTTTCCCCTCATTAATATCCCTTGAAAAGCATATCTTTAAAAATTAAAATCCTGCAATCAAACCGATTATAACAACAATAGCAAATACATATATGCATAAAAATCTGGAAATCAGTAGACTATCTATCCACACTATAGTTTTATCTGGCTAACTATTAACCATTGGCTGACTCGAGCCTACCAGACATAATCAATTATCTAACTTCTTTTAGACACAATACTAGATGATCTTCCCTTAACTACCTTCCTCTAAGGTAACTGATCCCAATGGTTTTGCAGGCTTACCAATAACCTATCTTTACAATGTATATTCCCTTCTGTGTGTAACATTATTTTATTCCCATTTATGACAAAGCCCTAAACACTAGAATTTTGGACTTATTTAGCCAGGGGCTCTTGGCTAATTTATAGGACACGACCCTATACCAGTCCCATTTGGTCTTCTAATATCTGAGTCATAAACATAAAGTTATCTACCTTATTTAGATTTCATTTCCTTATAAACAATCTTTGTAAACGATTTACCCCTGAAATCATAACTTTATAAAACAAGGAAATCATACTCTTTGCTTTACTCAAAACATTTATGCCATGATATATACTTTACACAAAATATGTTGCTGAAATCTAATTAATGGGATTATCTATCCCTTCAACATTAGTTAAAAACCCTTTTTAACCTAGAAACCTCTAGGCTATAAGGCAAAAACAATACCTTCGAAACCTTTGTTTAAAACCTTAAACAATCCCTTTTGAATTTATTGAAAGTACCCCTTTCAAAATAAGATTACTACTTTAACCTTGGAAACACTAGGCCGAAAGGTCAAAACATACCTTTCAAATGTATTGAAATAGACCTTTTGAAATCATTATTTAAACCATAGACATCCACTTTCAAAACTATTAAACTTGTCTTTCGAAGAATTGCAAACCTTCTTTTTAAAACATTTAAAACAACTCTTTCGGTACGCATAAATATATCTTTCGAAAACATTAGGGTTTCCTCTTCGAAACACTTATAATATACCTTTTGAAAGCATTGAAATCCTTTACTTAAACATACCTTTCGAAAGCATTATGTTCAAGTAAATTTTTGTGGAAACATTGCTTCGAAACCATTTAAATTCATTTATGTCGAAACCTTTGGGTTTAATGTATAATAAAACTATAGGGTCATAGAAAACTGGGGCGAAAGCATTGCTTTCAAAAGTATTAATCCCAAGTAAAAGAAAGAGAATAGTTTAGAAATCATAACCTCCAAAACCATTTAAAAGTGGCTATAATACCCCTTTCGAAAGCATTAAGAAGGCGGCTTAAAATTAAAAAGGCGAAAGAACCCTTTTGGATACATTGCTTTAAGGCTATAAAGAAAGCGGTCTTAACTAGTTCAAAAGGTAAGAATGAGGCAGCATGGGTATCAAATAGGTTCAAAGCAGCTATCCTTTCAAATGCTTCTTTTAAAACAAAAGGTGCAACTCATTTGAAAGCTCTTTCCTAAATCAAAGGCAAGTTGATTAGTTCAAAAGCTAATAGAGTTGGCTTCGACCCTTTCGAAAGCAACTGTTATAAATAGAAGTAGTGGAATTGAAAGCTTTGAAGAATAATATCTACCCCTTCAAAAGCAAGGTTTTAGCACTGTCCCTTCCGCCTTTCTCCAATGCACAAACATATCAATTGCATGATTCTATGTGCATTGGTTTTGAATGGGTTCTTTAGCGGAGGCATGATGTCGAAAGCTAACAAATGGATGTGGTGACGTAGTAAATAAAAAAAACTAATTTTTGCCTTTAAAAAATGTTCTTCTCACCTAACTTTCCTTAATTGTCAAAATGTAACTATTTGCCATTCCTTTATCAAAAATCCTTTTCCAAAAGTGCTGCTAAATTCAAAATTTTTGATTACAAGCATTTTAACAATTAAGTCCTTCTCCTTGATAAAACATAATTTTAAGTTCCTCAACTTAAATAATTTTATAACTATAGTAAAATACATAGGAAAGTTCCCTAAAAATCACCATAATTCACTTTTAATATGTTTTCAAACATATTTAAATTTCAGAGCCAAACCCATTATATAATTTCTTTAAATAATTTAAACCCAATATTAAATATTTTGTTCCATATAAAATTCATAATATATCCACAACAACTTTGAAAAATTATGAAATTTGAAACCTAATTTTAAAATGATGTTTTTGACCATATCTCAAAAACGCAAGTCATTTGGATGTCATTTAATTGGGTTTCTCCAATCTAAACTTATCATAAATTCTATATGAAACAATATGAATAATTAAAAAGCATATGCCTATTTAAATAAATATAGAATGGCATATTAATTGCAAAATAATTCAGCTATAATCATAAAACTAAAATCATAGTCAAATGAGGCGTAAATCTATTATTTACCTTGGCTTGGTGTCAAGAGGGTTGGGATTTGCTCTTTGATTAATTTGTTTAAGCCTTCTACTTGAATTCTTGCTTTTCTTCTCCTCGGACCTTCTTAATGGTGGCTGGCCGATCTTGTAAGGTTTTAATTTTGTTTGGAAGTGTCAAAATGAATAAGAGATGAAGGATAGAAGGGTTTAGGGTATAAGAACAAAGCCTATTCCTATCTTACCCTCATCATATTCCTCCTACTTACTTATCTTTAATTCTCTTTTGTTTACATATTCATTAAGGCACGACTCCTTTATTAATTTACAATTCTTAATCCCTTAGCTATTTAAATTATTTCATTTAATTTATCTAATTAAATTCCCTAAATAATGTTAGCCAAAATTAGGGTCATTACTGTGACGTAATAGATAATGTTTAGGGTGAAGAATATAAATCAGAAAATAGTTGTGCCACTTGCATTTCTCGACACAATAATATTAAAGTACAATCAAAACCGCTAAGATACATTCGCATAATGGATATTCCATGAAGATCTCTTTGGTTAAGCCGAATCCAATCTCCTGCACAAGGGTCAGAAACTACCTTCAAGTGTTATATATCTCTAGAGAGAATATACCATATATAAAGTAAACATAGTTGGTCCATAGTCGAAAAGTGATCTCGAATATCATTAACTGCCACATTCAACATCCATAAACATACTCTAGATACGGAGTTGTTATACCTTATGGGTAAGCTAAACCCTGATGGCTGTGCTCCTACTCATTTTTCTATAATTTCCAATATCAAGGCTATGTTTGTTATCTATCATACGAGTCTTCATCAGCTGAATAAAACATGAATGTCCACAAGGATCCTAACATCTCGAGCAGTCCACAGATCTCCACAAAGATTCCAGCATCTCAAATAGTCCACGGATCTCTACAAGGATCCTAACATAAGTCATCCAACGAATGCTAATGCCGACTTCTGCCTTGGACTTAACCTTAGGATTGACAGTTCTACTCTATAGCATTATTCTAAAATGTTAACGCTGACCTCTCCCTTGGACTTAACCTTAGGATAGGCGGTTCAACTCTATAACATTTCACTTCACAAACACTACAAAAGCATAGAACCTATATATTAGTTTTGAAGTGATATTCGATAAATAAGACACTTGCCGATCCTAATCTCTTCAAAATTAATGGATGAAGATTCAGTAAACTCAATTCCGGTTCTTTAAAAGTAAGCAAACAATATATAAAGAGGAGTTCTCCTCCGAGGATCTTGTATATATAAATTCTTAAAGCTAGAGATGTTTCATACTAATGCTTCTCCCTGAGGGTTCTCAAATCATATGACGCTTTGTAGCTTTTAGATACTACCTAAGTTAATTTGGTCTATTGCAACAACAATGAAAACGATCGCATATGGAACACAAGCCTCAAATACTTATCATGTTTCCTAGTTTCTCAACTTATACTATTTTTCGATCAAGAGTGAAGCCAGGTAGTTAGCGCAATTGTTGCATCAAAGCCTCGACTAGGCGCTTCATTCTTTACTCTTATAAATAGACAAGTCCACTTGTTCAGCTTTTAGTTCTAAGTACAGCTTTCCATAAACGAGTAAATACAAAAGGCAAAATCGAGTCATGAAGCACGATTAAGCCATATAAGCTACTTCAATTAATTCTTTTACTAATTAAAACTTCCATTTTATACTTTTACATATATATTTAAAATACCTTTATAAAAGATATATACATGTATGTAATTTTTCACTATTTATTTGTACTCTTTTCGATACTTCAAAAAGTATTCATATAATAATCTCAAATGGTATAAGTATGTCCACTAATATTTAACAAATTTTCTTACTTTAAATCTTTACTTTTTTAATCTTTTTTCAACAGATTTCCATACTTGTTATTACCTTCGAAATATCCATTTCAAAGATCTAATGACATTCACAGATCTATTTCAAATGGTTTAGGACAAATGTTGCTTAAACATTGTCACAATGAACCAAAAACCATTTCATACTTGTTATTATCTTTAAAAACTTCTTTTTTAAAGAACTTAGTATACTTATTAACCAGATAATATACTTTTACATAACTTCATAGATCCATTTATTATAACATAAGAGTTATAATCCTACACTTCCTTTACCTTTTTATGAAATATTTAACTTTCTTTTCCAAACTTATGTACATTAAAAAATGCTTTAAAAATACTTATAAATAGGTTTTTTATATCTATGTAAAATAATACAAAAAATAATTAATTTAGAAATTTGACTAAAAATAATTAAAAAGCATGTTTTATATTTTAAAACCCCTTTACTTTGAAAATCCAGAGTTAATTATTAAAAATATATTTAAATTTCAAAACAACTTTAAAATATTGAAAAATATGTTATAAAACGTCCCTAAAAATATTAGGAAAAAATACCAAATTTATCTATCATTTTTAGACACTTAAACGTTAAGCAACTTAGTACAGCATTTATAAATGCTGTTAAAAGTCCTTGATAAAAATGAAATAAAAAGGTACGAACATTACGACTAGTTTTCACCACTTAAACAAATATTTTAAGATTAAAACTTTTATAGTAAGTTCTACACTAAGGATACTTAAATACCATAGAAAGAAACCCCAAAGAATATCTTTCAATTTATTTACAAAAATCCCTGAAAACAAGCTACTTACTGAAGTGGCCGTTTAGCGACCTTTTTACACTAACTTTAGCCACTTTGTTTGACTAGTTCTAAAATCCTTAAACTTTGATTTTTTTTATCCATAATAAGCACACATATAAGACTTATTAAATATTCAAATAAATCCCTAGGATATCTTTTAAATTTGGCTCCAAAAATCGCTGAGCACAAGGCATTTTCAAAGTGCATCCATAGCAACCTTTTCACATCTAAATTTCACAACTTTGTTTCATAATTTCTATGACCTTCCAAACCAATTCCTTACTAGCCCATACTAAAGTATCTGTAGAGAAAAACCAATTCAAATTATCCCAAGTTAAATTTATGAATCTTTTATCTACAATAATTTAATTTAAGGGATGTCGAATTGCACTTATAGGGACTATCACTATATAGACCATTCCATATTCATTTCAATTTCAATATATGATCCAAAAAACCATTTAAAAGTGAAGTCAATGCCATGCCATATGTTATAGAAGTTAAAAATAGTGATGTGATGTGATATAATAGTAAGTTGTCATTTGCTTTCAAAAGCAAGAAGGTTCAAAGTTTATAACCTTAATTAATTAATGTCAATTTAACTTAATATTTCCACACACAATATATACCAACAAGATTGTGATATATTTCACTAAATATAAGCAAAAAAAGCCCAATCACAAACAAACCCAATAATATCTCCTACCATACTCAAACTTCCAAAGATCCAAGCTTTAGCACTTACAAACCAAGGCAAGACCTCCCCCCTCTCTATAATGTTCACGGCCTATCATGGAAACCCTTATCCTCTCCAATTTTTCCTCTTTTTACTTTAGATCCAGATTCCTAAGGTGTTCTAAGGTGTGTTGAAAGTTTACTAGTGTTCAAGAGACTTGAATTAATTGAGAAAGATCAGTGAAGAACACAATGGGTTAGTGCTAATCCACTTCCATAATTTTTTGATTCTTTTATTCTTTTGAAGCTTTTGTGAATTATGAGTATTAACATAAGCCAAAGCCTTTCCTTTACCTTCCTTATGTCCGGCCAAGGCCTTCTCTCCAAGTAGCTTGCATGCCTTTTACTTTATACCTAATTTTCCTTAGCAAATTCCCCTTTTACCCTCACACACAAATATCTATCCAATGCATCATAAATATTTTATATTCCATAAATGGAACAATATGTTTATTTCGTCTTAATAATTTCCTAGATGTTTTAGTGTATACTTTTTTTTTGAAGAACATTCGTCGAGTCAAAATTTGTTTACTGATAAAATGGTTTTCGATCACATTATCAATATTTCTTCAAAGTACTTATTTTTGTAAGCGTTTTTCTAAAACAAGTTAACCATCATTAATTGTTAATTAAAAGGGGATTAACTAGGTTATTAAATCAAATTAGTCACATTTAATCCAAGATTTAGATATTTAAATAATTCAATATTTAAATACAATGTGTTCGAAATTCCAGGTCATTATACATTACCTTTAATGACGACTATAAAATAATCAGTAAGAGAATTTTTAGTTATGTGTGCCTTTGTTCGATGTAAATGACTTTGCCTTTGTTTGATATAGATAATTTTGCTAAAAAAAGTTTGAATTTTTTGAACTAATTCGATTGATATTGTGGAGTACGTTGTACTTGATTGATGATGCTTATATTTCATGCTTAACATTCATAATGTGCATCATTCTCACCCTAACACATAGACGTAAAACATCACTTCATTCAAGATCATATTTGCAATGGATTTATATTTCAATTGATTTTAAAACTAGTAGATATTTTCACAAAAATTCTTCCAAAAAATATATTTCCCTAACCTCAATTGGATTTGGCAATTTATGATATGATTTATTTTTTAAAATCTCATTTTCCATTTCATTTTTGGATTTTTGGATTTTCTAGTAAGGAATTCACTTTAGAAAAGGTGATGCTTGAACTTCTTGAAATCTATCAAAAATTATTAATAGTGATTGAGAAGGTGATGGGTAGTGATTAAATTATACTTCATAACTAGAGGGAGGATATGTTAAAACTTCTTGAAAAGTAAACAATTTTTGTAGTATTTTTTAATTAGTACATATTCCATAATCATTTCTATTTCTATCGCCTGTAGAAGTTGGTATTTTGAAAAATGAGGAATTATATTTTGTAACTTAATTTAGATATATGTTATATCCTAAAGTATTCAATCTCATTAAAAAGTCCTCACGATTATGCATGGGTGAATAACTTTAATCTTTAGGTATGTGCTTCCATTCTCATTTAAAAGTCCTCATGGTTATGCGTGGATGGAACACGGATATAAGAAAACGATAAATATTCAAGTAATTTCTAACCTCATTTAAAGTCCTAACGGTTATGCATAGTTAGAAAATGCTTGGAATTCTTTCTCTAAGTAACTACTAACCTTATCTAAAAGTCTATTATGCATGGATAAAAAGTTCTTATTGTTTTATCATTTCATAATTCAATTTTTAAGAATTTTCCTGTTATTAAAAATACCAAATCGCTGCCACTATATAAAATTCTCCTTGAACCATAATACAATCATCACCATAAAATTATATATATGTCTAATTAATTAAATATTATGATTTTTATGTGATTAATTTAAATTTTTATATTCTTATCTCTACACGATTTACAATATCAATCAAAATTTGTTGCTATATCGATTATTATTTTAATTTTTGATGAGCACAAAATGGGAAGAGATGTTAAGATTTTGATGGTTGAGTAATAACCTTCTGATATTCAAGATTTTTTTATTTTTCCTTCGGCATTTAGGCAATGGTATATTTTCTTTTGACATCCAAGTTTTTTTCCTTGGCATTTAGAAATTTTATTTTTTAATGCATGCATTTGTGTATATGAGTATATTTGTAGGGGGTATCTAAATAGGTGGAGCTTGATCACTACACATTAAACACATTTTTTTGTTACAAAATCTTAATATATAATTTTATCTTCAAAAGAGGAAAACTGTAGAATATAGTAGTTTATGATTTTTGTTTGTTGATAATAAACATATGTATACATATATAGTTTTTAAATGTGTTTGTTTCAACACCATTACAACATCACATAATGAAATAAACAAATAAATGTTAAATTTCAATAAGATTTTAATAGCAATACAATTATAACACTAGCTTTTAAAAGATTTAACACGATATTTTCACATAGCATTTATATACACTATTCATATACCATAATTTTTTACTCTCTCATATACAACTATGAATCTCCACCTTTAGACCCTTATCAACAAAGAATGTTAGTAAGTAATATTGTCTGCTAATGCGAAGAAAAAGGCTCGTTAGGAGCGACCACCTGTAGTATTGCTTTGGACGAGTACTGGTACGTCGAATTATGTGACTATATTTTTTTTCTTTTACTTATGAAGAGGAATTCAACGTATATGATCTAGACACAAAACAATAATACAGTAACTTGATAAGAATTCAAAACAATATAAAATACCACAAAATAGAATCGTAGAGTAAATAACACAATATACATGCTCGAGAACTCAAAATACGTATATATAGTACACAAAATGAGTCTCCATCTCTACGACAAAATATACACTGCATAGATGTATGCAAGATTAAGATAAAAGAAAACTAGCTAACTCATTAATGGTCCTACTCTTGAAGTCATTAGATAGAAGCACAAACACCTCATTCTGACCCGAGTGTGAGAAATGCGGATTACAGATCTTAAGGCTAGAATTAACACTAGAGGGGGTGAATAGTGTGTAACAACCCGGTATTTCCTGCCACTCGCATCCACACATGTCGGACTTGAATTGCTCAAAATACCGCATTGTAAATAAATTGGGAGCAAATGAAATACAATCACAGAATCACAGACACAGAAATATCAAAATAACTCGCAGGGGAAATTAAAATAACATAGTAGTTCATGAAGCTACTATAACAAACTCTCAAAACATAATACATAATATCAGTCTGAAAACATATACAATAAAAATCTCAAATACATAGAAATTTATAAATACCAGAGCTGAAATAGAACAACTGAAACTGAAAAGGAATAGAAACTAGACAGGTAGAATCTCCAGCGATTCCTAGCTCCAGAAAAGAAATCCAAAACTAAGCTGTAAATACTCAGGCTGACCCGAGCGTAAAGTAAAACACAAAACACTCGAGTCAGGACATATATACTTATATAATGTAAACCAACTCAAGTAAACTATAGCAGAAATGCACAATAACTTAAATAATGCTTGGGATCGCCCATCCTTTAAGAATCAATTAAACAATAAATTAAATACATCCCGTGGTTAAAATTTCAAAATGGTATTTTATACTTCGAAATCAAATATCATTTCAAAATTCAATATCATTCAAAAAATCCATTTTAAATATCAAAGTTTCTTGTCTTCCAAACCACATTCATTTATTTAAAATTACCATTTCAACATACATTTCAAATAGTTTATATTTCAAAACAAATTACTTCATTTTAAATCATAAAATGAAGCTATTATATTTAATAATTAAATTATTAAATTTTCAAAATTTTAATCTTTCATAATTCATTTATTCACTTAAATTTACTAAAACAACGAAAATTAAACTTTCGCAGCATTCAGAAAAATGCTACGGAAACTTACTTTGAAAACAATTCAATTTAACAAAAGACAACATTCAAAATGCTGTAATAGGGTTAAAGTAATTCAAATAAGACCTTAGTTAAATTCAACAGCTATAGCACTTAATTCAATTTACCCCTTTAGTTCATTTATATTAACTACAGCATTTACAAATGCTGTAATATCCTTTACTTTAGAAAATACTAGCATTTAAAAATGCTGTTAATTAAATTCCAAATATTCACTATACTTTCACAAACCATTAAATTTTTATTTAAACCATTTCAAACTTATAAAATCATATATTTTTCACTTTTATAACCATCATTTAATTTTCCTTAAATTCAGGATTTTATAAAGTTAAATTTTCATTCAAAAATCAATATTTAATAATAATTCACTTATTAAATTCCAACATTCAATTTCAATTTATAAAATTAAATTTTTAATCTAACACTTAAGCTTAAATTTCAAAATATAACTTATTTTTCATTTTAGTTACTTAACTTAAAAATCCACTTTTAAACAAAATACAAAAATTTCCAATTTAAGTTATATTTCATAATTCAACTCAATATTCATTTATTTCACATTTTAACTTATTCAAAATCCATTAATATATTATAAAATCATTTTAAATTCATTTAATTCAAAATATCATAAATTTATCATATTTTCATATGTAATTATAAATTCCATTTATAATTAAATCAAATTTCCAAAATAACTTATATTTCAAATTTCCACTTTATCATTAATTTATTTCATTTATAAATTCTCAGAAAAATCAAAATACTTTACCAAAATCATTTTTAATTAAGTTTAAATCAAAATATTATGATATTTACATTTCAAACATATTTTAAAATTTTTAGAAAAGTATATTTTAACCACGAGTCTATATATCATTTTCTACACTAGGTAAAGTGATACGGGTAATATATCATTTCAACCCGTAATTTACAAAGAAAACCCGGGTTTTATCATTTCAAACCCGCAGTCCCAAGTAAAATGAAATAACTAAAAATCGTTCAGGCCTATCATTTCAGCCCATAACAATTTTCCCATATTCTAAAGTTCGTTCGGGTATGTATCATTTCAACCCATAGTGATTCTAATCTAAATAGAACTTGTAGTGTGATAAACTGATATAAATAACAGAACATCATAAAATAACAGTAATATATGATATAACTGGTAAATAAGCGTGGGTGAACATCATATGATCATAACATAGCAGATATCACATGGTGATGCATTTTACAGATCCAAATGTGATCGATTTACTAGTTATATAAGTATAAAACTGTCCAGTGAGAATAACTCACTGGTTTAAGCTGGAGATGACAATTGAAACACACAAACAACGATCTTCAGAGGCATGAATGCACGACACAGATTTGAGTGGGAGAGCCAAAGGTTAATTCCCTTGAGTACAAATCAAACAAAACGATATAACAATTATAAGCTTTCAAACCAAAAATACGATTAAACTATGCTAGAATTAACTACACAAAACAAAGCTGAAATGCTTTGCACTTGCTTCCAACATTCTTTAGGCTCAGCCATAAGGTGAAAACATGGCTAAGACAAGGTTTTGATCTGGTTGTGGGTTGATATGGGTCGGCCTACATAGGTTTGAAGATGGTGCAAAGGTGAGCATGTGAAACAACACAAAGCAAGAGACATCATATGGTTTCAGGCAATATATGGCCACGGCCAAGACACATGGGGCACGGCCATCTCTGGTATGGTCAAGAGGATGAATTGGCAGAGGGTTTTAGGTCGGCTGGAGGTGGTGGTGGTGTAATAGGTGGCGGCTAAGAGGTGTTGAAGGTGATGTAAACATTTATATGCTCGGCTATAGTATGTAGTTGGAGTTTTTTGTATTTTGTGGTGGATTATCAAACTATTGTGGCTCGGCTTGGGATGGCCAGTGAGGAGGAGGTGATGGTGATGGGTTCCAGTGGTGGTGGAGGCGGCAAGGCTGGTGGTGGAGCAAGGCCGAACCAAAAAGAAGAGGAGATCAAGTGTAAACCATATGAATTCAAGCATAAAAACAATGGAAAAGAAATAAAGTTTACCAATTTCTTTCACAAGCAATGACCGAAATTTTTCAAAGATAAGGAAAAAAAATTGTTTAAGTGAAAGTGAGGAAGTGAAGTCGGCTGAAGGAACGAGATAAGGCAGCCAATTGAATGAAAAGTAATGTTGAAATGTGAAAAGGTGTGAATACAAAAAGCCTTCGGAAATAAAAAGTCACACAACCTTTCAAATTTCTCCATTTTCTTTTTAAAATTTTAAATAACTGAAAATACTTATAAATTCAGTTCGAATTCAAAAATAAAACAGATACAAAATATAAATAAATGAATATTAATTATTTATGATTTAAATAAGAAAATAGTGCAAAAAAATGAAAACTAGTCTAGAAAATTTGAAAATAAATGGAACAAACTTTGAAAAATTTATATGTACATGAAAAATATTTATAAATAAAGATATGAACATAAAATAAAAATGCATTCACAAAAATAAATAAATAAATTTTTGATTAAATATAATTTAAATAAAGAAAATAGCAGAAAAATGGAAACTATGCTTTAAAAATAGAAAATAAATGCAATAAATTTTGGAAAAATTATAACATCACTTTAAAATGTTTTTAAAAATTAAATATATACCTAACATGTCATATTACACATATTAGAACATGATATGACAAATAAAATATTATTTATATAATTTAAAAGAGACAATTTTATTAAATAAATCAATTTAAATACAATATTGTAAAAAGCACAACTTTCACAATACAAATCGGATTTCAACGGAACAAAAAGCAATGTTCTAAAAATTTAATATACTTTCATAATAAAGGATAAAATTCAAAAATTCAAAAATTTAAATTTAAATTTAAAAGTCAAAGTTTGACCAAATTGTCCAAAGTCCACATTTTCTGGAAATATTCAATTTATTCATGTTTGAAATTATAATTCACACAAAAATTAAAATATACTCTTAAAACCAAAAAAATTATTCATTTTAAGAAATATAATAAAGTTTTTAAATCAGGAGTTTCAATTTAAATAGTTAAAATAAACAATTAAAATAATCACGAAATACTGGGTTGTTACATAGTGTTTTAAGGAATTACTAATTCTTTTTGAGTTTATATTAATTTGAACACAAATGTATGCAATATTCAGACACAGATATGATTGCAGAATCAAACACAGATGCAGATATAAAGTAAAAGCAATAAAGGAAAGAACGCACCGAATTTTATACCAGTTCGGAATTACCCTACATCCAGACCCACAACACATGTACAGATTTTCTTTCAAAATAAATTCTTACAATTACACCCTCGATTTCGAGGCCACGAGGAACACCGCTCCAGATTCACAATCCTCTGGATAGAGATACTTAGGGCAATAAGTTCACCCAATTGATTTTCCAGGCTACAATCACACCTTTTCTCGTTCGATTGATTACAAAGAAGTCTATAACTCTGAATAGCACTGGGATCTTGTTGTGATAGTGATAGAGAATCAAACCAAAGATGATCTAGTTAGATTCAATGGTGATTTCGGCAGAGTAATGGTAAAAATATATATAAAGAAATGTGAAAGAAGAAGAGGAGTGAAATCATAGAATAAATGAATGTAAATTCGTTTAAAACAACCCCTATTTATAGTAGAACAACAGCCATGTCCATTCGTGGAAGGATATGATGAATAGAAACTTCCTTTGAAATTCAAACTTTTGAAATAAACTATCACCTTGTCGACAAGGGTTCCTTGGGGTTGTCGACAATCCTAAGTTATTTTTGGTAATTTATTTTTCTTTGAAAATAACTTCTATCTTGTATTAAAACTATTTTAAACTTTATAAATATACTTAACTATACTTAAAATACATAAACAAGTATAGAGAATAATATTTTGGTGCATATAAAATTTTACTATAATTTTATATTCAAATCTAAGTACAAATATTAAAAGTTAAATATATTATAATTAAAAGACAGTTTAAAACCAAGGATAATTTGATATATAAAGATTATTTTGAGGCTAAAAGTATTTTAAAACCAGAATAGATGTTTTTGATTTTAAAAAGAAGATTTTGAAATCATTTTGAAAACAAGACATAATTTTGTAAAACATTTGAATAAAAGTTAGTGGATACAAAAAATGTTCCACTAGATTTTTCGTAGGTTTCATCCTACTTAGGGTTCCATCCTTTTAACGGGCTCGAAGTGGATTCCATTCCATGAATAAAATAGATTTTAAGATGTTAGTGCTTTTCTAGGAGTTTTAACAAAATTCCTAACCAAATTACTTGTATTAAAATCTTGAACTCTTGATGATCTTAATACTCATGAGTCTTGAATCTTGGTATCTTGGATCTTGAGTTTATCAGTTCTTGAATCTATATACTATACAGTCTTCATTCTTTGGTGCCTGTATATATATCATGCATATACATATATATCTAGAGAATAATGTTAGTATTTATATTTTATATTCTTATTCTAATGTTGTAGTCATCAAAACCAGCTTCTAAGGGACTAAAAATCTTCCCCTTTTTGATGGTGAAAAACTTTATTTATAAAATATTACTTCTATCTTAATAACTCCCCCTAAAACTAATAACCTCCCCTTGATCTATGCTTAACTATCCTATTTTATACTTCTCCCCCTTTATCATCAACAAAAACTAACTCCAAACTATATAACTCCCCCTTAATCTAATACTATATGACATGTGATTATAATGATAGTGTTACCATAAATAATCAACATTTAATTCTGAAACTAAAACTTAGCCCTTAATTACTGTCTATCCTAACTAAGAATCCATATACGATAATACTTATAATAGTGATAATGTGAGAATTCAAATATAAGAACACAAATCATTTATTAATTATATATTCCTATATTTACATTTGCGTAGAAAACATAAGTAAGATCATATAACGATAAGAAAGAGAGAAAAGAAACTAATGTGTATCCTTGACAATGGAAGATCTGTGAACCGAGCAATTTGGGTAGTGGAAACAGAAATTTCCACGTTTTTCGACTAGATTTCCATCCTGTCAAAGCACACTTCGCCAACGCAACTAACTTTGTCGTCATCTTCATCGTGCTCTTCTTTCATAAGGGCTTCTTCTTCTTCTTCCTCGCTGTCATCTTGCACTTGAACACCTGAAGATTCTTCATCAATCAAGATGGGATTGGCGTGATAGTCTATTAGAAACTTTTGCAAGTTTCTAAGGATTTTTCCTTGCCATTCTTGTTCTTTGGCCATTCTGATTTGCACTACTTGAATTTCAGTCATAAGTTGCAATGCATCCTTTAAGGAAACCTCCATTTTTATCACTTTTGCATGCGTAGTTCATTGAAATGGTCCAGTAGAAGGAGAAGGGAACGAAAAGGTTGAATTTTTATTTGATCTGAAGGAGGAGGCCATTTTTGTATTGTTTTCAGAAGTTGGATCAGAGAAAAACAGAAAGAATGAACAAAATTTCGAAATAAGAAGACTATATAACCACCCATTTGAATTTTGGTGGGAAAATTTCAAAAGAAAAAAATTTGTTATATGTCGACCGGGGTAAAGGAGGGTTGTCGACAAGGTACTTATATTTTTGCTATTTGATTTATTTTAATTTAATTTTTAATTATACTTGTTGTTTGTATTCCATATTTCAGTTATTGAACAAATACCTAATTCTCTTCTTAATTTAGTAAATATAGATTCTTTTAATGGTTTTATTAAGATATCAGCAATTTGGTTCTCGGATTTGACACAATCGAGAGTAATTACTTCCTTACTTATATTATCTCTGGGAAAATGATGTCTGATACCAATATGTTTAGTTTGAGCATGATAAATTTATTGCATTAGTATTATCACAATAAATTGGTGATTTTGAGATATTTAAACCAAAATCTTTTAAAGTTTGTTGCATATATATTACTTGAGAATAAGTCAAAACAGCAGAAATATACTATGCTTCGGTTGTTGATAAAGAAACTGTGTTATGCTTTTTACTAAACCAGGAGTTCAGAGAATGCCGTAAAATGACAAGTTTCACTTGTACTTTTTCGGTCTGATTTACAGCCAGCATAATCAGCATCACAGTAAGATATTAATTCAAAAGAATCATTTTTAGGATAAAATAAGCCATAATCAAAGGTTGTTTATTTACAGCTTTTAAGTGGGCCTCTTTAGGTTGGGATTAATATCTCTCACAGAGACAAACACTTATCAGGTCTACTAGCGGTGATATAGAGTAGGGATCCAATCATTCCTCTATATAATTTTTGATCTACATCTTTCAAGAGATCTTCTTTACTTAGGAACTCATTAGTTGCCATGAGAGAGGGTTTTCCACTTGCAGTAGTCAAACCAAATTTACTAACTAGGTCATTAGCATATTTTTCTTGACTGATAAAGATACCATTATCTAATTGTTTTATTTGCAATCCTAGAAAGAAGTTTAATTCACCCATATGACTCATCACAAATTCTTTTGTCATTATTTCAGAAAATTCTTTATTCATTTCAAAATTAGTTGATACGAAAATGATATCATCTACGTAAACTTGTACTTGAATATCTTTTTTATTTCTTTTAGTAAAAAGAGTATTATCGACTTTAAAATTCATTTTAGGGAGACCTCTTTCTAGGTCATCATTTGACAGTCTAGATAAGAGTTTGAAATTCAAGTGCCCAAATATCTAGGGTCGCTTGTATTTGCCAAAAGACATAGGTTATCATTTGAAATTTTCATGCTAAGAATATAAATATTCTTTTTCCTAATTCCCTCAAATATTATGGTTGAATTATTATCTTCAATGTGACACTTATCCTTTTCAAATTTAATTTTATATCCTTTATCGGAAAGATGACTAATACATAACACGATATGTTTCAGATTCTTAACTAGCAAAACATTAGTAATAATAGGAGTTTTAGAGTTACCGACATTGTCGATGCCAATCACATATCCTTTTGAGTTGTCTCCAAAGTTAACCAGTCCTCCGTCTTTGTATATTATGTCATTTAGCATATCCAGACTACCAATCATGTGTCTAGAGCATCCACTATCGAGTATCCATTTATTATTTTTGATCTGCATAATTTGTCTATTGTGGATTGATTCCTCAAGACCCATAAAACATGTTTCCTGCACATCATACAATTTTGGTAGACAACTTGAATTTGAATATCGATTATATGCAGACTAATGAGACAATGATGATCTGAATATTTTTAAACTAGTATTAACAAGTTTTTTAAACATAGCCATTTTAAAAGCTTTTTCAAAATTCATATAATGAAACTTTGAAAACCTTGCTTTGATACCAAATGTGAGAAACGCGGATTACCGATCTTAAGACTATAATTAACATTAGAGGGGGGATGAATAGTGTTTTAAGGAATTACTAATTCATTTTGAGTTTATATTAATTTGAACACAAATGTATGCAATATACAGACACAGGTATAATTATAGAATCAAACATAGATGTAGAAATAAAGTAAAAGCAATAACGAAAGAACACACCGAATTTTATACTGGTTTGGAGTTACCTACATCCAGTCCCGCAACACAATTACGGATTTCATTTCAAAATCAATTCTTACAATTACACCCTCCATTTCAAGGCCACGAGGTACACCACTCCAGATTCACAATCCTCTGGGTAGAGATACTTGATTTTACGGGCAACAAGTTCACCCGATTGATTTTCCAGGCTACAATCACACCTTTTCTCGCTCGATTGATTACAAAGAAGTCTATAACTCTGAATAGCACTAGGATCTTGTTGAGATAGTGATAGAGAATCAAACTAGAGATGATCTAGTTAGATTCAATGGTGATTTCGGCAGAGTAATGGTAAAAATGTATGTAAAGAAATGTGGAAGAAGAAGAGGAGTGAAATCAGAGAATATATGAATGTAAATTCGTTTAAAACAGCCTATATTTATAGTAGAACAACAGCCATGTCCATTCTTGAATGGATATGACGAATAGACACTTTCTTTGAAATTCAAACTTTTGAAATAAACTGTCACCTTGTCGACAAGGGTTCCTTGGGGTTGTCGATAGGCCTATGTTATTTTTGGTAATTTGTTTTTCTTTGAAAATAACTTCTGTCTTGTATTAAAACTATTTTAAACTTTATAAATATACTTAACTATAGTTAAATTACATAAATAAGTATAGAGAATAATATTTTGGTATACATAAAATTATACTATAATTTTATATTTAAATCTAAGTATAAATATTAAAAGTTAAATGTATTATAATTAAAAGATAGTTTAAAACCAAGGATAATTTGATATATAAAGATTATTTTAAGGCTAAAAGTATTTTAAAAGCAGGATATATGTTTTTGATTTAAAAAAGAAGATTTTGAAACCATTTTGAAAACAAGTATAATTTTGTAAAATATTCGAATAAAAGTTAGTGGATACAAAACAATGTTCCACTAGATTTTTCGTAGGTTCCATCCTACTTAGGGTTCCATCCCTTTAACGGGCTCGAAGTGGATTCCATTCCATGAATAAAATGGATTTTAGGATGTCAGTGCTTTTCTAGGAGTTTTAACAAAATTCCTAACTAAATTACTTATATTGAAATCTTGAACTCTTGATAATCTTGATACTCATGAGTCTTGAATCTTGATATCCTCGATCTTGAGTTTATTATTTCTTGAATCTCTATACTATACAGTCTTCATTCTTTGGTGCCTGTATATATATCCTGCATATACATATATATCTAAACAATAATGTTAGTATTTATAGTTTATAATCTTATTCGAAGGTTTTAATCATCAAAACCAACTTCTCAGGGACTAAAAATCTCCCCCTTTTTGATGATGACAACCTTTATTTTTAAAATATTACTTCTATCCTCATAACTCCCCCTAAAACTAATAACTTCCCCTTAATCTATGCCTAACTATCCAATTTTATACTTCTCACCCTTTGTCATCAACAAAAACTAACTCCAAACTATATAACTCTCCATTAATCTAATACTGTATGACATGTGATTATAATGATAGTGTTATCATAAATAATCAACACTTAATTCTGAAACTAAAACTTTGCCCTTAATTACTAACTATCCTAATTAAGAATCCATATATGATAATACTTATAATAGGGATAATGTGAGAATTCATATATAAGAACACAAATCATTTATTAATTATATATTGTTATATTTACATTTGCGTAGAAAATGTAAGTAAGATCATATAACGATAAGAAAGAGAGAAAAGAAACTAATGTAACGACCCGGATTTTTCTAACCAGAAAATTCCAGATAGTTATGGAAAAGAAGAAAGAGATGGAAGAAGAAGAACAGAAACACCAAACATCTCACATTCGCAGCGGATAAAATATAATAAATATCAGTTTGCAGAAGGATACTATATCTGCCAATTATATTTAATATACATCAGAGTTTCACATCATATACAGTCACTGAATATTTACAACTATCATGTCTCAGATTAACAATAATATAAATACAATGGATATACTCTATACGATATTGCCATCCAGCTCGACTCCTGAGCTCCAGAACGTACCTACCTGAAAATCTGTAATACTCGGTCTGACCCGAGCATTACACCAAAGTAACACCCGGGTCAGGCTGGAAACCAGCATGAGTAAACCCAACTAACATGGAATACCAAGCAATCAACTCATATAAACCCGGGGTAACTTATACCAATTTAACCAATCACAATTTGATATAGAAAATGCTTATTTCACATATAGATTTCTAAGTACCAAACTTAGATAAAATAATCCAATTCACTTAAACCATTTCATTCCAGCCTATTGATTTCACAAATCAATCTATAAAAATTCGAAGTGGTTTCGGGTATTTCCCAATACCCGACCCCGGTCTCTTCGAAACTCATGTTATTTTAACCCAAATTATTCAAATGAAATACACAACATTTCATATCAGAGATGTCAACACATTCAAAACATCCAATACCATTCAATTATCCATAACAAAACTTAATCACAGACAAATCAATTCAATTGATTTTAATTGAATTCCAAACCTCAATTACTCAGATTTCTTCATTAATTTGTTTCCAAACCAATTAATTAATCAACTCTTCCATATTCATTTATTTTAATTAATCACCCAGGACTAATTACCTTTCAATTTCATTCAACTAATTATCTTTAATTAATTTCACGACATTAATTAGCCTTAACCAAAATCAATAAGTAATCTTAGTTATTCATAATTTAATTTACTATATCAGTTGCGTGAATCCTTAATTACTTGTATTAATTACTTTCTCACAAGTCCCTTATTATTGATTAATTCATCTTAATTAATAAATCTTTGATTACATCATTGATTATATAAATTAAGGATTTCCAATTATATTTTAATTTATCCTAATCAAATCCAATTATCTTACTTCAAACCACCGTATAATCTTTTCGATTAATTCCAAACTATAATCAACTATCTTTTTTTTTCCATTATATAAATCAATTACTCCTTTATTAATCATCTTAATCATTCTCTTGATCAATTCCGCAAAGTGATTATATTTTTATTAATTACCTTTAGTAATTACTTAACAAACTATCCAATAATTATTCTGAATTACTTACACATGATTAATTTAGTTAAAACTTAATAAATTAATTAATTCAACCCTTTGATTATTAAATTCAATGATTAGAGTTTAAAACTATTTAAAAAAAACCAAATTTTCCAGCCAAACAACAATCAATTCACGAATCATCCAAAACCAAAGTCACCCGATCATTAGTTCGCAGTGCATATCAAATCAATTCAATCATCCCATCAATTATTTAAATTAACCATTAAAATTTAAATAAAACACAGCTGGGTGAGATTTACCCACCTTTGAATTACTGTTTGCAATCCATTCCAAAACTGGCTTGATCCCTTGATTTTAAACCTTGTATAAATATTTATACAGGTTATTTATATTTGAACTAATCAATTACCACTTAACAAATTTAATTGACTAAAAATGTAATTTAAACTATTTCTCTTTAAATAAATTATTTTTAGCGACTAAGATAATTTAATGAACCAGTTAAATAAATAAATTGCCTTACTACTCTGCTTTTAAAATAAGTTAGTCGATTTAAAATGTGTGCCTGTATATTTATTTCCCTTTTAAAACTAAAAATAGCCTATATTCATTCTAAAATCAAATTTGTAACTCTACAACATTTTTAAGATTCCTACTATAGATAAATTCCAAAACCTCCCTGTATAAAAGTTTCCCATTTATCTTTCAATAGCTATATTTATTGACCAAGCCTTTTAAGTACTTCTCTAAGTACTTAACTTAAATCAAAAACTTAATTACAAATTAATTCATTAATTAATTCTTAATTACAAACTATTTAACTTCTAATTACATCATCAATTTATAGACTTTAACTAAATTCATCTTTAATTACTCGAATAGCTAATTCTTAAACATCAATTAACAATCCAAACAATTATTTAATTAATAATTTATCCCCAGAGTTGTTACTGTTTCTACATGTTCTATAGGGTTAATATTTGATTTTTGAGTGATCAGTTATGACACTTGCTATATATAATGGAATGCATTGAATTTACAATGGTAATAACATGTTGTTAAATGTTGTTGTCAGGCATTTCAGCAATCAATAACAGCAACAAAATGTAGGAACAAAAATATTCATACCTACAAAGGTATGAATGTCAAATCAAGTAATCAAACTAAAGAATACTCACTGTTTTGCCGACTATGAGACCACATCGCCTCGCATCCCTTGATTTGATCGCAACCCCAATCCCAAACGACTGCCTTTCAAATCAAAGTCGAACTCCAGCTCCAATCGAACAAAGCTGCGGCCTCGACACTCGCGCCGCTACCTGCTGCTGTCACACCCCTTTTTGCAAAACCACGGCATACTCCACAACCCTCTTCACGTCGCAGCACTCGAGCTCGGCCCACAAGCTATCGTGAGCTCCTTCACCTCGCGCACACGCGACTCGGTTGTCGCCTCGCCTCATCGAAGTCCGCTGCTAATTCAAACGATCCCCATCGTAGCACGCGAGCCCATCGCCGAACAGTCTGCCTCACTCCTCGCGGTCGCCATCGAGTTCGAGCTCGATAAAAACTCACGTCGCCATCCCCTTTGTTTTCGAATTGAGGAGGAGAGAAAGATGGATTTGATTTCAAGCTTCCTCGATTTCGAAAAAAGACACTGGAAACGGAGAAGGGTGAAAGGGAGAAGGGTAGATGTTGCAGGATCGGCCATACTTTTTTTTTGATTGAAATCGAACGAAACGATTCTCTTTTTTTTATTGTCTTCTTTGAAATAAAGGAAGAGATGGGAATAAGTTATCGATTTTGGGGAGGCTTCCAGCATACGCTTGATTTGTTAATATAAATATCTCTGACAAGTTGACTTTAAATATTATATTATAAACTTCAAAACGACTCGTTGCGTAACGCGAAATCCCGCACCCCAAATCAGACATGCCGACAGACATTATAAGGTTTTACCCGCATTCCGAACACGATGGAACGTGTTTCGGAGGCTGACTCGATCATATGCGCGAGTTACAAAATTAAACGATCGATATTAAATTAAATCGATTAAAATATATCTAAGTGTTTCGAGCTTCCAGGGTCAAACGACAACTCTGATTGCTACGAAAATTGAAATCCGATAATAACTAACTATTACGGATCCAATGGAAATGATTTCGTTGAATTCCAAGATTGTGCCTCGGAAGGCTATTTTTAAATTCAATTTAAACGATATAATTTCAAAACTGAACAAATTACCGTTAAATTAAATTTCTACCATTCTGTATCTTCAGTAACACGGTTATAAATTTTACAAGCCTTTAAATTATTTTTAACAGGCTTATAACTGAAGAATTCAATAATTTACCCAATTCCAGTTATTGAATCCATAATTTAATTATTAAGTAAACATTTATATTTGAAATTCAAGTTTAAAATTAACCTTTAAATGTTTTAGAACCAACTAATAATTCCAATTTAAATTGTTAGAAATTCCGGGTCGTCACATTCCTTCCCCCTTAAAAGAATTTCGTCCCCGAAATTACTTATTAGGAAGAATGGCCAATACCCGTTTACCTTCTCTCCAAAACTCACAATTCAACACTCTACCAACTATCTTTTATTAATGATTCACTACGACCTTAACTAACCTCCCAAAATCTTTTATAGTTTCAAATACTACCCTTTCGTTCAATCATTTAAATTTCAATTTAAAACCAAATTTGGAATTATCAAAAAAAAATTCAAAATTTTTCTAACTCTCTAGATTCCCGAAAAATTTTGCCAGCGTCTCCTTTGCGCGGCTAGCTCGGTACAACTACAAAAGGCCTCTACGGGCTCCCAAATTCCAAAAGAAAACAAAAGTCAAGTGGCTACATCAAAAACCCAATCCAATTCATACATAAATTAAAATACATACCTTTTTGTCGGGCACTTCACATTTATCTTTTGGAATCAAATCAAATTTTCTTTTCCCTTTATAATACCTGCATATCTTTCCTAGCAATCATATCCAATCATGATTTTCTAATCATTTTATACATTTCTTACAGAAGTTTTCACATCCACTTCTATTCAATTTAGTTTTTTCCAAATTTTCAAAAATTTTCTAACTCCCAAAATTTTGGAAAATTTTTGGCGGAGTCTCCTTTGTACGGAGGAGCTTTTGCAATTTGACAAGAGATATAAATATATATACATCGACCCCACACGGTTGGAAAAAGCAAAAACAGTTCATATTTCCTAATTTTATTGCGTAGGCGTACCTTATTCAGCATTTTAAGCAAGCAACTTATTTATTTAAGCAATTAGTGCAATCCAAATCCAGCCAAACGGGCTTCAGGTACCTGTACTTGCTCAATTTAAATATGTAAGTGCCATATATAGAGTATTTATCAGCATTTCATTTACTTTAATAGCAAATCACACGCATTTCACTTATATTCAATAGTTAAACACATGTATATCATAAGCAACAAGCACCAAAACGCTTTCCATAAGCGATTTACATAACTTTAAAGCTGATTCAATTACTTTAAACCAATTCATAAGCCATCTCATTCAATTTTAATGACTTGTAACTCAATTTCTTATATTCAATTGATTTTAATCCAAATAAGCTCATATTTACTTCAAATGATCCAGAATCAATTTTTTTTAAATCTCTATCAACTCATAGAATTTTAATTACTTTTATTTACGCCGAACGACAACCACTTTATGCAATTTCGACGATATTCGTTTAATAGAGTATTCATGTAGTTTATAATTACTTAAATTAATTTCAACTCATTCTGAATTTAATTCCATTCATTTCTAATTTATTTACCAACCGTACATTGCATTTTATCCCATTCCCACATTGGATTCATTCAAAACAATTTATTAAGCATGGCACATTCAAACTTATAAATTAATAACCATTTCCAAACTAATTTAATCCAAGCCTTTATTTAATGGCGTCCACTCTTATTCGAAGCCAAGCTTCCATAAATTTTAAACTTAAGTTAATTTACTTTAATTTATCCCAACATCAAACTTAAGTTTACTTCGATTTGATTCTCATTTAATCAAATCCCATTAAATTTAGTTAGCCCATCCACTTTAATTTTTATTTTTATTTTAATTCACTTTCTCAATTTATCAAAATAATAACCAAGCACATACTTAACTCATTTGAACTTCAAATTAATAGGCCACCGAACTTAATTTCAGTCTGATAATCTCATTCCAATCACATCTTTGATTTAGTTTTTTATTCAATCAGACTCCATCCATTTATTTCTTAAATCAATTAACCCATTTATTTACCCATTTTAAATTTTTGAATTCATCTACTTAACTCATTTCTAATTTATTTTATTAATACAGAGTCATTTTCAATTTATTTCCATTCACTTGGGTTTTGTTTTTGCAACTCAAACTATTTCTATTATAATCACTTCTCTTATATCCAATCTACTTGCAAATCTCATTAAATATTATTCAAATCACCCTTGAATTTTATTTATAATTCAAACCATCACATTTTTTCAATCCAACCCTATTTTATTTTTACAACATCTCTTCTAATTTATTTCATTATTAAATCCAAGTCGAGTTCTGTTTACAATTTGAATTCATTTCCAAACTCCATTATTAATTTACAATCCATTTATTTACCAAAGTTAAATTTTATTAACATATTCAATCAAACAATTATTTAACCAATTAGCTTATTTCAACTTCTAAATCAATATTCGATTTTAATGACAAAGAATCACTTCTTAAATTTCCCGAGTTTCAAATTTTATTTTTTAATTCCAGTTTGGGTTTCCTTATTTTCCAAAATTCCAATATCTTTATTTAAAAATTTTTAGAAATGCTTTTAAATTCACATCATACTATTAAAATAACTCTTTATAAAAAATACTTTTTATAACTCGATGTCTCAACCAGTCCATCCTTGTTCTCATAGAAATTCAGTCATACGTTGATCAGGCGTAGGACTGAAAATCTATAAGTACTTGGTAAACCTGTTTTCAACACCCAGTGAAAATACTTGGAAAATAATTTCATTGAAATATAGAAAACAGTTTTGTTGAAAATAGAAGAAATATCTTTGGTGACAATGCTCTGAAAATCATCACCCTCATCCATGGTCACAGTTACATACCAGGGTTACGTTGCAGTCACAACAAAAGTCCATGTAACTGCAGGCTCTCCGCGGCCTCTCGATTACGCCATGGAACCCACACAACAGATCACAGTTACATCCAAGGTTACGTTGCCGTCGCAGCAAAAGTCCATGTAACTGCAGGCTCTCCGCGGCCTCTGATTTTCGCTGTCAAAACGAAACCTCTCCACTCCTACATAGGTCGCAGTCTGCCGATATAAAATCAAACGCAGACTGTTGGCTCTCAGCGGCACACACGACTTTCGCTATGTTATACCATAGGTCGCAGTCTGCCGATATAAAATCAAACGTAGACTGTTGGCTCTCAGCGGCACACACGACTTTCGCTATGTTATACCATAGGTCGCAGTCACCGATATAAAATCAAACGCAGACTGTTGGCTCTCAGTGGCACACACGACTTCCACTATGGTATACACTACTCATAATCCCCAGGAACTAGTTTTGTCCGGACTCCTCACAGGATCAACTTTAGAACCCCCGGGGCTCAAGGCAGTACCACCCGGTGGCACTCCTGAGAAGTTCATTTCAAGGGAGCGCCCTTTTCCCCGGAGCCATCATCAAAACATTTTATACTATATACATATACAGTATCTTTCAAATCATACACCTAGTATGAATTTTATCAAAGCTCCTTTACACAAAATCGATTATCCCAAAATCGATAATTCTCAAAATAGGCTTTCCAAATTCCATATATTGATTTTACCCAGAATCAAAAGCCTTTCCAAATCCAAAGGTTCTCAAAACCTTTTTCCAAAATCCTCATAAGATCCTTTATATATATTCAAAAATATATAATTCTTACAACTTTGGATCATTTCAAACTTGTATAAAACCCCTTTATACTTCAAACATTACTAAACATTTTTCTTCCAGCAATAAATTCAAGAAGGGAAGATTTATCTTATATTACAAAGATATACAACTTTGTTTATTCAAAACCAAATATCCTAATTTGATTACTCTTTTCAATCTCAATTTCATCCAAATCCGTACGATGTACACATATCATCCGTACGCTATACAAATTTGATCGCTCACCTGATCACACAATTTCATTTCCGAACTAGTATCGTCCACCCGACTTCCTAGTGCAGACACAGATCTGGTTTCTTGATTAGAAACCGTCATTCTCCTAGCATAGCTATAACTATGATAGAGAACATCCAGAACCAATCAACAATCCATATCCAGGCTCGCCGTCGAAATCGAGTGAAAAATCCCAACTCGGATCGATAAACTATCTCGAAATTCTGTGTTCGAATCTGGATCAAATCACTATGCGAATAGAATAATATACGTACATCCTACGTAATTATCTTCATCGATTAATAACCAAATCAATTTCCTTTCTATTCACAATTCCCTCAATTCCATTGAATTATCACTTCAATTCCTATCTCAGTTGGGTATTAAATCCATAACAATTTGAACTTCGACCAGTTTAGAAAAATAGCTTGAAATTTTTTTTTTCAAAAATAAATAAGTAGTTGAAAAATAATTATTAGTTTGCAAAATAGCTATAAAATAGTTAACTAATTGTAAAATAGTTGGAAAATAGTTAAATAGTTTCAGAAATTTTAGATAATCGCAAAATAGTTGTAAAATAGCAATTCATTTGTAAAATAGTTGAAAAATAGCTATTAGTTTAGAAAACAGTTGAAAATTGATTAAATAGCTCTAAAATAATTGTAAACCAAGTATAAAATAATTTGGCTTTAAGAAAGAAAGGTTATATAGCTTGGAAAAATAGGTTTATATCAAAACAAATTATTAAAAAATAGTCCAGAGTCAAAACCGTTCACTTTCCCCAACAATTCAATTTAAATTTCCATTCCCATTTAAATTGACCTGATTCCAATAACTCTAATTTCCATTGGACTTAATTCATTCCCAACTCAATTGAATTAATTTCCAATTTCTTTCCAACTTCAAATCAAAATCCATTTGATCTTAAACCAATTCCACTTAAATTTTAATTCCAAATTATTCACATAAATCTGGACTAATATCAATTGAACTCTCTTCAAGTTCAATACCCTTTTCAAGTTAATCCAATACAATTTTCCCATTTGAATTTTAAACTTGTACAACTTTAATTATAATTTAAAATTTTCAACTTCTGTTTATAATCAATTACATTCACATTTTGCTTTTAACTTAGAGTTATACATTTTATTTATCCAATATATTTTTATTATTCCATAAACGTTTTAATCAAGATTACATAGTTTAAACAAATTTCCAAAATTTCAATATCACCTTAGAATTCAACTATATCCAAAATTCTTTGGCAAACTCAATTATCCGTTTGAATTTCAAAACCAAACTCAGTTCACAAACAATTCCAATTTAAAATAATTTGGTAGCAATTTCTCTTCTAGAAACTCGAAAATGAACATCGATGGTGCTGTAGTCATCACCGACGTTATTTTCCAGTAACCGAAAGAGTTCAATGCTTTTATCTCTTTAAAAACATTTTCAAATATTTTTAATTTCAAATCTCCCAGGTTCCAAATTCAACACAAAAATACTTTTGAAATAATACTATTATTTTTTCCTCCAAAACCTTTGGAAACCACTTCCAAATCCAAAGGCATTTTAAATTTTCCCAAAAATTCCAAATTCTCAATCCATCCAATTCATATTAAACATTACTCTGGAATTCTATTTCAAATTATAATCTCATTTATTTATGAAGTTTATTTCAACTTATAAATTTCATTCACAATCTATATTTCAAATTCCATTTTGTTATATAAATTTATTCTTCAACTTTGGTTATAAGTTTCAATTTGGTCATATTTTATATTACTTGTTAACTTAATTCCAATAATTTGACAACCAATCTCCTTAATATTTATTAGAGGAACATATTGCTTTATATATCAAAATATACTTTTATATATAATTATTTAATACCCTTTTATATAAGAAAATAACAAGTACGCTCTCATATATATACACTCAACTCATTCTAGAGTACTACAGACTCTATTAAATGAGTAGTCCCCACCAGAGCCAAGGTTCTCGCTTAACCTTTCTGCTCTGATACCAAATGTAATACCCGGATTTTTCTAACCAGAAAATTCTAGATAGTTATGAAAAAGAAGAAAGAGATAGAAGAAGAAGAACAGAAACACCAAACATCTCACATTCGCAGCGAATAAAATATAATAAATAATAACAGTTTACAGAAGGATACTATATCTGCCAATTATATTTAATATACATCAGAGTTTCACATTATATACAGTCACTGAATATTTACAATTATCATGTCTCAGATTAACAATAATATAAATACAACGGATATACTCTATACGATATTGCCATCCAGCTCGACTCCTGAGCTCCAGAACGTACCTACCTCAAAATCTGTAATACTCGGTCTGACCCGAGCATTACACCAAAGTAACACCTGGGTCAGGCTGGAAACCAGCGTGAGTAAACCCAACTAACATGGAATACCAAGCAATCAACTCATATAAACCCGGGGTAACTTATATCAATTTAACCAATCACAATGTGATATAGAAAATGCTTATTTCACATATAGATTTCTAAGTACCAAACTTAGATAAAATACTCCAATTCACCTAAACCATTTCATTCTAGCCTATTGGTTTCACAAATCAATCTATAAAAATTTGAAGTGGTTTCGGGTATTTCCCAATACCCGACCCCGGTCTCTTCGAAACTCATGTTATTCTAACCCAAATTATTCAAATGAAATACACAACATTTCATATCAGAGATGTCAACACATTCGAAACATCCAATACCATTCAATTATCCATAACAAAACTTAATCACAGACAAATCAATTTAATTGATTTTAATTGAATTCCAAACCTCAATTACTCAGATTTCTTCATTAATTTATTTCCAAACCAATTAATTAATCAACTCTTCCATATTCATTTATTTTAATTAATCACCCAGGATTAATTACCTTTCAATTTCATTCAAGTAATTATCTTTAATTAATTTCACGACATTAATTAGCCTTAACCAAAATCAATAAGTAATCTTAGTTATTCATAATTTAATTTACTATATCAGTTACGTGAATCCTTAATTACTTGTATTAATTACTTTCTCACAAGTCCCTTATTATTACTTAATTCATCTAGATTAATAAATCTTTGATTACATCATTGATTATATAAATTAAGGATTTCCAATTATATTTTAATTTATCCTAATCAAATCCAATTATCTTACTTCAAACCACCGTATAATCTTTTCGATTAATTCCAAACTATAATGAACTATCCTTTTTTTCCATTAAATAAATCAATTACTCCTTTATTAATCATCTTAATCAATCTCTTGATCAATTCCGCAAAGTGATTATATTTTTATTAATTACCTTTAGTAATTACTTAACAAACTATCCAATAATTATTCTGAATTACTTACACATGATTAATTTAGTTAAAACTTAATAAATTAATTAATTCAACCCTTTGATTACTAAATTCAATGATTAGAGTTTAAAACTATTTAAAAAAAACCAAATATTTCCAGCCAAACAACAATCAATTCACGAATCATCCAAAACCAAAGTCACCCGATCATTAGTTCGCAGTGCATATCAAATCAATTCAATCATCCCATCAATTATTTAAATTGACCATTAAAATTTAAATAAAACACAGCTGGGTGAGATTTACTCACCTTTGAATTACTGTTTGCAATCCATTCCAAAACTGGCTTGATCCCTTGATTTTAAACCTTGTATAAATATTTATACAGGTTATATATATTTGAACTAATCAATTAGCACTTAACAAATTTAATTGACTAAAAATGTAATTTAAACTATTTCTCTTTAAATAAATTATTTTTAGCGACTAAGATAATTTAATGAAACGGTTAAATAAATAAATTACCTTACGACTCTGCTTTTAAAATAAGTTAGTCGATTTAAAATGTGTGCCTGTATATTTATTTCCTTTTTTAAAACTAAAAATAGCCCATATTCATTCTAAAATCAAATTTGTAACTCTACAACATTTTTAAGATTCCTACTATAGATAAATTCCAAAACCTCCCTGTATAAAAGTTTCCTGTTTATCTTTCAATAGCTATATTTATTAACCAAGCCTTTTAAGTACTTCTCTAAGTACTTAACTTAAATCAAACACTTAATTACAAATTAATTCGTTAATTAATTCTTAATTACAAACTATTTAACTTCTAATTACATCATCAATTTATAGACTTTAACTAAATTCATCTTTAATTACTCGAATAGCTAATTCTTAAACATCGATTAACAATCCAAACAATTATTTAATTAACAATTTATCCCCAGAGTTGTTACTATTTCTACATGTTCTATAGGGTTAATATTTGATTTTTGAGTGATCAGTTATGACACTTGCTAAATATAATGGAATGCATTGAATTTACAATGCTAATAACATGTTGTTAAATGTTGTTGTCAGGCATTTCAGCAATCAATAACAGTAACAAAATGTAGGAACAAAAATATTCATACCTATAGAGGTATGAATGTCAAATCAAGTAATCAAACTAAAGAATACTCACTGTTTTGCCGACTATGAGACCACATCGCCTCGCGTCCCTTCATTTGATCGCAACCCCAATCCCAAACGACTGCCTTTCAAATCAAAGTCGAACTCCAGCTCCAATCGAACAAAGCTGCGGCCTCGACACTCGCGCCGCTACCTGCTGCTGTCACACCCCTTTTTGCAAAACCATGGCATACTCCACAACCCTCTTCACGTCGCAGCACTCGAGCTCGGCCCACAAGCTATCGCGAGCTCCTTCGCCTCGCGCACACGCGACTCGGTTGTCGCCTCGCCTCATCGAAGTCCGCTGCTAATTCGAACGATCCCCATCGCAGCGCGCGAGCCCATCGCCGAACAGTCTGCCTCATTCCTCGCGGTCGCCATCGAGTTCGAGCTCGATAAAAACTCACGTCGCCATCCCCTTTGTTTTCGAATTGAGGAGGAGAGAAAGACGGATCTGATTTCAAGCTTCCTTGATTTCGAAAAAAAAACACTGGAAAGGGAGAAGGGTGAAAGGGAGAAGGGTAGATGTTGAAGGATCGGCCATACTTTTTTTTTGATTGAAATCGAACGAAACGATTCTCTTTTTTTTGTTGTCTGCTTTGAAATAAAGGAAGTGACGGGAATAAGTTATCGATTTTGGGGAGGCTTCCAGCATACGCTTGATTTGTTAATATATTATCTCTGACAAGTTGACTTTAAATATTATATTATAAACTTCAAAACGACTCGTTGCGTAACGCGAAATCCCACACCCCAAATCAGACATGCCGACAGACGTTATAAGGTTTTACCCGCATTCCGAACACGATGGAACGTGTTTCGGAGGCTGACTCGATCATATGCGCGAGTTACAAAATTAAACGATCGATATTAAATTAAATCGATTAAAATATATCTAAGCGTTTCGAGCTGCCAGGGTCAAACGACAACTCTGATTGCTACGAAAATTGAAATCCGATAATAACTAACTATTACGGATCCAATGGAACTGATTTCGTTGAATTCCGAGATTGTGCCTCGGAATGCTATTTTTAAATTCAATTTAAACGATATAATTTCAAAACTGAACAAATTACCTTTAAATTAAATTTCTACCATTCTATTATTTTCAGTAACACCATTATAAATTTTACAAGCCTTCTAATTATTTTTAACAGGCTTATAACTGAAGAATTCAATAATTTACCCAATTCCAGTTATTAAATCCATAATTTAATTATTAAGTAAACATTTATATTTGAAATTCAAGTTTAAAATTAACCTTTAAATGTTTTAGAACCAACTAATAATTCCAATTTAAATTGTTAGAAATTCCGGGTCGTCACAACTAATGTGTACCCTTAACAATGGAAGATCTATGAACCGAGAAATTTGGGTAGTGGAAACGGAAATTTCCACGTTCTTTGACTAGATTCCCCTCCTTGTCAAAGCACACTTCGCCAACGCAAACAACTTTGTCGTCATCTTCAGCGTGCTCTTCTTCCATGAGGGCTTCTTCTTCTTCTTCCTCGCTGTCCTCTTGCACTTGAACACCTGAAGATTCTTCATAAATCAAGATGGGATTGGTGTGATGGTCCATTCGAAATTTTGCAAGTTTCTAAGGATTTTGCCTTGTCGTTCATATTCCTTGGCCATTCTGATTTGCACTACTTGAATTTCAGTCATAAGTTGCAGTGCATCCTTCAAGGAAACCTCCACTTTTATCACTCGTGCAAGCGTAGTTCGTTGAAATAGTCCAGTGGAAGGAGAAGGGAACGAAAAGGTTGAATTTTTATTTGATTTAGAGGAGGAGGCCAGTATTTTATTGTTTCAGAAGTTAAATTAGAGAAAGAACAAAAAGAATGAACAAAATTTTGAAATAAGAAGACTATATAACCACCCATTTTAATTTTGATGGGAAAATTTCAAAATCAAAAATTCGTTATGTGTCGACAGGGGTAAAGGAGGGTTGTCGACAGGGTACTTATATTTTTGATATTTGATTTATTTTAATTTAATTATATTTGTTATTTATATTCTATATTTCAGTTATTAAAAAATACCTAATTCTCTTCTTAATTTAGTAAATATAGATTCATTTAAGGGTTTTATTAAGATATCAGCAATTTGGTTCTCGGATTTGAAATAATCGAGAGTAATTACTTCCTTACTTATATTATCTCTGAGAAAATGATGTCTGATATCAATGTATTTAGTTCGACCATGATGAGTAGGATTTTTGAATAAATTTATTGCACTAGTATTATCACAATAAATTGGTGACTTTGAGATATTTAAACCAAAATCTTTTAAAGTTTGTTGCATATATATTACTTGAGAACAAGCCAAAAAGCAGAAATATATTCTGCTTCGGTTGTTGATAAAGAAACTGTGTTTTTCTTTTTACTAAACCAGGAAATCAGAGAATACCCAAAAAGTGATAGGTTCCACTTGTACTTTTTCGGTCTGATTTACAACCAGCATAATCAGCATCACAGTAAGATATTAATTCAAAAGAATCATTTTAGGATAAAATAAGCCATAATCAAAGGTTGTTTAACATCTTATAATAGTTTTACAGCTTTTAAGTGGGTCTCTTTAGGTTGGGATTGATATCTTGCACAGAGACAAACAATATGCATGATATCGGGTCTACTAGCAGTGATATAGAGTAGCGATCCAATCATTCCTCTATATAATTTTTGATCTACATCTTTCGAGAGATCTTCTTTACTTAGGTACTCATTGGTTGCCAAGGGAGTGGGTTTTCCATTTGCAGTAATCAAACCAAATTTACTAACTAGGTCTTTAGCATATTTTTCTTGACTGATAAAGATACCATTATCTAATTGTTTTATTTGCAATCCTGGATAATTCACCCATATGGCTCATCTCAAACTCTTTTGTCATTATTTCAAAAAAATCTTTATTCATTTCAAAATTAGTTGATCCGAAAATGATATCATCTATGTAAACTTGTACTAGTTGAATATCATTTTATTTCTTTTAGTAAAAAGAGTATTATCTACGTTAAAATTCATTTTAGGGAGACCTCTTACTAGATCATGCTTTGACAGTCTAGATAAGAATTTGAAATTCAAATGCCCAAATCTCTTATGCCAAATCCAAGGGTCACTTGTATTTGCTAAAAGACATAGGTTATCATTTGAAATTTTCATACTAAGAATATAAATATTCTTTTGTCTAATTCCCTCAAATATTATGGTTGAATTATTATCTTCAATATGACACTTATCTTTTTCAAATTTAATTTTATAACCTTTATCGCAAAGCTGACTAATACTTAGAAGATTATGTTTCAAATTTTAACTAGCAAAACATTAGTAATAATAGGAGTTTCAGAGTTACCGACATTGCCGATACCAATCACATATCCTTTTGAGTTGTCTTCAAAGTTAACCAGTCCTCCATCTTTGTATATTATATCATTTAGTATATCCGGATTACCAGTCATGTGTCTAGAGCATCCACTAACGAGTATCCATTTATTCTTTTAGATCTGCATAATTTGTCCATTGTTGATTAACTTCTCAACACCCATAAAACATGTTTCCTGCACATCATACAATTTTGGTAGACAACTTGAATTTGAATATCGATTATATGCAGACTCATGAGACAATGATGATCTGAATATTTCTAAACTAGTATTAACAAGTTTTTCAAAAATAGCCATTTTAAAAACTTTTTCAAAATTCATATCATGAAACTTTGAAAACCTTGCTTTGATACCAAATGTGAGAAAGGAGGATTACCGATCTTAAGGCTAGAATTAATACTAGAGAGGGGGTGAATAGTGTTTTAAGGAATTACCAATTCTTTTTGAGTTTATATTAATTTGAACACAAATGTATGCAATATTCAGATACAGATATGATTACAGAATCAAACACAGATGCAGATATAAAGTAAAAGCAATAAAGGAAAGAACACACTAAATTTTGTACTGGTTCAGAGTTACTCTACATCCAGTCCCGCAACACAAGTATGGATTTCCTTTCAAAATCAATTCTTACAATTACACCCTTGATTTTAAGGCCACGAGGTACACCGCTCCAGATTCACAATCCTCTGGGTAGAGAGACTTGATTTTACGGGCAACAAGTTTACCCGATTGATTTTCCAGGCTACAATCACACCTTTTCTCGCTCGATTGATTATAAAGAAGTCTATAACTCTGAATAGCACTGGGATCTTGTTGAGATAGTGATAGAGAATCAAACCAGAGATGATCTAGTTAGATTCTGTGGTGATTTCGGCAGAGTAATGGTAAAAATGTATATAAAGAAATGTGGAAGAAGAAGAGGAGTGAAATCAGAGAATATATGAATGTAAATTCATTTAAAACAGCCCCTATTTATAGTAGAACAACAGCCATGTCCACTCGTGAAAGGATATGACGAATAGACACTTCCTTTGAAATTCAAACTTTTGAAATTAACTGTCACACAAGGGTTCCTTGGGGTTGTCGACAGGCTTAAGTTATTTTTGGTAATTTGTTTTTCTTTGAAAATAACTTCTTTCTTGTATTAAAACTATTTTAAAATTTATAATTATACTTAACTATAGTTAAAATACATAAATAAGTATAGAGAATAGTATTTTGGTATATATAAAATTTTACTATAATTTTATATTTAAATTTATGTATAAATGTTAAAAGTTAAATATATTATAATTAAAAGACAGTTTAAAACCAAGGATAATTTGATATATAAAGATTATTTTGAGGCTAAAAGTATTTTAAAACCAGGATATATGTTTTTGATTTAAAGAAGAAGATTTTGAAATCATTTTGAAAACAAGATATAATTTTGTAAAACATTTGAATAAAAGTTAGTGGATACAAAACAATGTTCCACTAGATTTTTCGTAGGTTTCATCGTACTTAGGATTTCATCCCTCTAACGGCCTTGAAGTGGATTCCATTCCACGAATAAAATGGATTTTAAGATGTCAGTGCTTTTCTAGGAGTTTTAACACTAACTAAATTACTTATATTGAAATCTTAAACTCTTGATAATCTTGATACTCATGAGTCTTGAATCTTGATATCTTCAATCTTGAGTTTATCATATTTTGAATCTTTATACTGTACAGTCTTCATTCTTTGGTACTGTATATATATCCTGCATATACATATATATCTAAACAATAATGTTAGTGTTTATATTTTATAATCTTATTCTAAGGTTGTAGTCATCAAAACCAACTTCTCAGGGACTACCACCGAGTATTATAAAATAATGAACACATCAGTTTAGTTTTAATTCAATCAATGTAAATATAATGATAATGATAAAATAGATCTCAATAATAACACTTGACCATAAAGTGTCAAACTACAAAGAATATCAAAATTCTCCAAAATTCATTCACCATTATTATTTTAGCTTCTATAAAGCAAATCTAAAATTAATTTTGGTGAAAACTCAAATCTCATAGACTCTAGGAATCACAAGGGTGAAGGTGCCTAAAATACTTCAAGATTGGTGAACATATGAATTCACGTAACACGCATGTAAACTTCATGTTAGACGTGAATGCCTATAGAACTCCAAGATGGGCATGTTATCCCATTCTAGCTTTAAGATAGACATTAAAGTCTATAAAACTCCAAGATTGGCATAAGAGCTTATAAAACCTATATAACTCCAAGATAGACATGAAAGTCTATAAAACTCCAAGGAAGAGTCTAAGAATAACTAGAAATAATGTTATATACTCTCAAATAGCAACCATTCAAGTAACAACCATGCATCCCATACTATACGGGTATACACAAATATTTAATATAAGTTAATAAACTCTACCATTGTGTAAAATGGATTCAATTGAACAAGTCCAGAATTAACCGATGAAATAAACACAAGTGTTCCATATCACTTATATTATTAGACCGTTTAATTTACTTTCTCATTCAACTGTGAACTTGCAATTTTGATATTGTTACCCCATCTTTTGGACAAGGCTGGGATATCAACAAATTGGCTAGAAATGATGGATATCAGGATTGAAGATTGTTTGGAAACAAGACTATGATCGATACCATCAAAATTGGACCAAGCTCCAATCAAGGTGGGATCGATTGGGAATGATAAACAAAGCTCGGGGGGCTACATTTCAAATTTCAGGCCACTCGGAGTTCGTGCAATCAAGTTATGGATGGATCAATATCGGTGAGGAACGGTCTCATATTGATACATTCGTATCGATGATTAAGGTGTTTGGTTTGGATCAATCGGTCTTCGGATCGATACATCTCATGTCGATGCACATCGTATCGATCAATTGACTCTAAGGAGAATTCAGGGTGATGGATGTGGATTTAGTATCGATACGTACATATCGATTGGATGGTTGGATCGATACATATCGATGGCTTTCGTATCGATCAAATGACATGGCTTCGAATCAATACGAAAGAAAGGACGCTGGATGGATTCAAAAGGCATGGATATGAGGCAATAGCTAAAGGGGTTTAGAGAAGCATTTTGCATCGATCCCTTATTGATCGATACGAAGGACACACACGGAGGGACTGGATGCATACGGCAAAGAATGTTGATACACTTCGCATCAATCATAGTTGGGATTGCTACGAGGAATAAAACAAACCGATGGATAACAAGGATAGCTACATTGGATGGATCCAAAATCACACTTCATATCGATCGATACGAACCAATCAAGGGAAGAAGCGCTCAATGAAGCTCCAATCAATGCAAAGGCTACAGATATAGGGACTAATGGATACGTGGTCAGTGGATACGAAGCTCTGGATGGATACGAAGACTTCAGCCTTCTTCCAAATTAGATCTTGGATTGATCATAACTCTCAAACTACAAGTCCAAACGTCACAAAATTTTCACAGGAGCTTCCATATCTACTCAAGAGCTCACCTGATCGATCGCAGCTCCATTGGGGCTAATTTGGATCGATACGAATGTAACATGGATCGATCTTATATCGATCCTAAACCACTCCAGATTGATCTGGTGGGCCCACCTACGCATGAGAAGACGTATTTCGAGGTACGGGGGAGATATTTTCTAGATCTACTCCTATAAATAGCACCCCAATGCCTACTTAAAAAGGACTTTTGGCTCTTCTACGCCGTTACTTCGCCGAAACTTCATTGTAACTTGAGTGCTATTAATTGTACTGTTGTAAATCAGTAGAGAATCATCAATAAGTAGTAGAATATTCAAAATGGACGTAGGCTACAACGTCGAACCACTATAAATATTGTGTCTTCTCTTAACATTTTTCATTTTAATTTTGTTATTTCTTCATTTTTACTCTTTACATCATCTGGATATGAGATTGTGTTTGGATATTGAGGATTTGTGTGTAAATACTGATGCTTTCACTACTTCTTGGGTTTGTGACCAATTTTGGCACAAACACTTTGGTGCTTTCATTGAGAAGACTAGCACCCACTACATTGGATTTGGAGTTCGGATTCGAAAAGCTAAAGGATTGGATTTGAAGCTATGGTTAGGCAGTTGGCTAGAATGACTTTACCAAAAAGGAGCCATCAAGAGGGAAGTCAAGAGGCTCCTCTGGAGCTGGAGCAGATCAGGCATCCATCTACATCACTAGAGATAAGATGTAGACTATGATGGATTCCATGCAGGAGAAGTTGATGAAAAGGCAGGAAGAGATGGTGTAAAACCATCTTAGATAGTTTGGACATGCTAGAGCAACAGGAGCAGCAGGAGGTCAGATCCATGAAGTTGGATTAGAGGGACACAACAGGTAACTGGATAGAGCAGTTCAACATGGGGCAACCCCTAATCACCGCACAACTATCAATCTGGATGGATCTAGAATGCCAGCTGACGCTGCACAACCCGTCACAAGCAGGAATAAGGAGTGCATGACGGGAGTACATACCAGAATTCCCTCGAGGACTCGAGTGGCAGTTAAGAAATGAAGATGGGAGACAACCTTTGACGGACAATGCTGGATTGGTAGAAATTATTAGGCGATCCATGCGCGAAGGTCTGACAAATGGAGATCTGGAAGGAGTAAACAGAAGTTCATTTACCAGTAACATCAGGATGGCCAGGAATCCAACAGAGTTCAAGCTGCCTACTCTGGAAGTATACAACGATAAGACGGATCCAACCGATCATTTGATCATACAGGATACATGGAAGTGATGGGGGCATCGGAGGAGGTTATGGCTCAATATTTCCCCCTGTACTTGACGGGTATAGCACCTATGTGGCTCAGGCATGTGGAAAATGGATTTATTAGGATGTGGACAGAATTGGTGAACAGGTTTCTGAAGCAGTTTCGCGTTCATATCAAGAGGCTAAAAAATGTGATAACACTAATGTTGGTGAAATAGAGGACAGAAGAGTCGCTCAAAACTTTCTTAACCCGGTTTAATGTGGCGATTGCTTCGGTGGATCGGTCGGATCCATTAATGGTTTTAATGGCGGTAGTGTCAGGAGTCAGGGACAACTCAGATTTCAAAATATCATTGATACAGGATCCACCAATGGATCTCAGGGAATTCTTTCACGAGGCCGAAAGATTTCTTCGGCAAGAGGATGGAACCTTGGATATGAAATCAAAGGAAGTAAACGTGGCTAAGGATGGAGGACCATCCAATGAAAGCTCGGGTAAGGATAAGGATAAAGGAAAGAGGAAGTCAGATGACAATACCGGTAGGGCATGGAAGCGTCGGAGTGAACCAAAATTCTTCACTTACACGGGACTGAAAGGGACATTGGAACAGATACATGGAAACTCAAGATCGCCTTCCTTATCGAAGGACAGCAAGGAGGGAACCCTCGAAATGCGAGAGGACATCGAGAACGACTGTCTCTTTCATGACCTGGACGGGCATGATACTAACAATTGCAGGCATTTAAAGGATATAATTGAGGAGCATGTAAGGAATAGTAAGTTGTGGAAATGTGTCGGGACTCGGAATACGGTGGTAGAACAGGAGCAGCCACCATCTACCTCAAATGAAGATTGCACGAGGCCTAGGAATGATGGTCGGTTGTAGCAAACTCTAGGCAGACGGCTAAGTCACATACTCATGTACGGGGATGGAGATAGCTCTTCGCTAAGCTTTGAGATGATGATAAACCGTGATGCTCCAATTTGTGAAATTTTCTTTTCTTTCTGGTTTGGATATTTTCTTTACTTTGGTTTGGTTTTGGCGTTTGGTTTGAACTCTAGGTTTTGATGATTTTCTAGTTTAGATTTTGGTTTGGATGCTTGTCCTTTGATTTGGATCTTGGTTTGGATTTTGATGTGGGTTTCTGGTTTTTTGATTCGATCTAGATTTTGGATTGGATTTTAATTGGATTTTTATCTAGTTTTTGGTAAAAAGTCATCGAGTATGGACTATGCTCGGCAAGGGTCCAGAGAGACCAAGATTCGGTCTAGGACTTAAGCACCATATTATCTATTATTTATCATTTCAGGTCATCGAGTATGAACTATGCTTGACAAGGGTCCGAGATGACCAGGTTGGCCTAGGACTTAGGCCAGGATTTATTACGTAAGATATGGCACACGAGTCTTCGAGTATGGACTAAGCTCGATAAGAACTCGGAGAGGTTCCTGTTCGAATTTCGGCCTTGAATGGCCAAGGATTGGCTATGAACCCGGAGTGGTTCCAGATTTGGCAAAGGGCCCGGAGCGGTCCCTAATTTGGATATCGACCTGGAGAGGTCATTGATTAGGTTATCAATTATTGGATATGGATGGATTAGAACTCGGTTATTGGGTTCGGATGGAAATGGAATTGGCTAAGGATTTGGTTACTGGATTGAGAAAGGGATATCGACTCAGAACAGTCGTGGATTTGGATAAGGATATGGCACTTAGATAGAATAACTTAGTAATGGATTGAATTATAGTTTGGATGATATGGATATGGATGGAATATGGACTTTGGATGTTGAATTTAAAGCTATTCAAAACACGCCTTCCTACCGCGAGGCACGTTTTGTGGGGCAAATGTTACCCCGCCTTTTGGACAAGGCCATGATATCAACAAATTGGCTAAAACGGATGGATAACAGAAGTGGAGATTGATTGAAACAGGGCTATTATCGATGCCGTAAAAATTGGACCAAGTGGGATCGATTGGGAATGATAAACAAGGCTCATTGAGGCTACATTTCCAATTTCAGACCAATCGGAGTTTGTATGCTCAAGGTATGGATGGATCAATATTCATAAGGAATGGTCTCATATCGATACATTCGTATCGATGATTAAGTTATTTGGTTTGGATCGATCGGTCTTTGGATCAACACATCTCGTATCGATGCACTTTATATCTATCAGTTGACTCTAGGGCGAATTCAGGGTGATGGATGTGGAATTAGTATCGATACGTGCGTATCGATTGGATGGTTGGATCGATTCATATCAATGGCTTTCGTATCGATCAAATGACTTGGCTTCGAATCGATACGAAAGAAAGGACGCTCTATGAATTCGAAAGGCATGGATATGAGGCAATAGTTAAAGGGGTTTGGAGAAGCATTTCAAATCAATCCCTTATTGATCGATATGAAGGACACGCACTGAGGGACTGGATAGATACGACAAAGAATGTTGGTACACTGCGCATCGATCACAGTTGGGATAAATACGAGGAATAAAACAAACCGATGGATATGAAGGGTAGTTGCATTGGATGGATCCGAAGGTACACTTCGTATCAATCGATACGAACCGGTCAAGGGAAGAAGCGCTCAATATGGATCACTGCGCGAAGCTCGGATCTATGCAAAGGCTATGGATATGGTGACCGATGGATACGTGGTTGGTGGACACGAAGCTATGGATGGATACGAAGCCTTCGACCTTCTTGCAAACTAGATCTTGAATTGATCATAACCCTCAAACTACAAGTCCAAATGTCACAAAATTTTCATAGGAGCTTCCATATCAACTCAAGAGCTCACATGATTGATCGCAGCTCCATTAGGGCTGATTTGGATCAATACAAACGTAACATGGATCGATCTTAGATTGATCCAAACCACTCCAAATCGATCTGGTAGGCCCACCTATACATGGGAAGAGGTATTCTTAGGTTTGAGAGAGATATTTCCAGATCTACTCCTATATATAGCACCCCTATGCCTACTGAAAATGGAACTTTGGTTCTTCTGTGCTGTTACTCTGTTGAAACTCCATCGTAACCTTGAGTGCTATTGATTGTACTGTTGTAAATCAGTAAAGAATCACCAATAAACAACAAACTATTCAAAGTGGATGTATACAACGCCGAACCACTATAAATTTTACGTCTTCTCTTCCCCTTTTTTATTTAATTTTGTTATTTCTTCATTTTTTACTTTCCACGTCATTTGGATATCAGATCTATGTTTGGATATTGAGGATTTGTGTGTAAACACTGGTGCTTCCACTACTTCTGAGATTTGTAACCAATTTTGGCTCAAACAAATATATATAAAATAGTTTATCTGAAATCCGACTTTGGAAAATATAGATTATAAGAACTATTAATAGCTTTAGAAAACATAACTTACTTTATATATATATATAATTAAGAACATGTACTTTTCACCATTTTTTAAAACTATCAATAAATAATGACATTTGTCTATACAAATATTTCCAAAATCATTTGTCTCAATAAAATATATTTTTAGGAAACAATTTGATCTCTAAAGCATTCCTTTTTGTAAAACAGTTTGAAAACAGTGCAATAAAACTAGTGTACTGAACTGCCTCCATAGAGCAATTTTTGTGAATGAAAAGCCTTGAAATGCAAGTATTAACCATGAATATCAAAACCCAAAAATTCACATTCATTATCATTAGAGAAAAAAAACATTCAAACCAAAGAAAAACAACGTAGTTCGATCAGATAGACAAGCAGCAGAAAGGAGCAGACCAGTGAAGACAAGACAGACTTGGAGCTTACACCAGGTGCGTGAAATCGATCGACCGGTCCTTGTCTACCGATCAACCAATGGACGCCACCTGGAGCTTACTTCAGACAGTGTTTCCCACATCATCCCGTTTGTTCCGATTTTTGGATCCCGGGACTTGTAATTCAACTTAGTATGGACTGAAACCATTGCATGCACATAAACAACACTTGATAATGCAAATAGATGAAGTTAACAAGGTCTGGTTTCAATAGACAAAGAGTAGTAAACTACCTATAAGGAAACAACAAAGTTCAAAGTGAGAAACAACAGACGGAAAACCAACATTATCCAAACTGAGATCAAACAAACCAATCTCTCAATCATTCATCCACATGCACAAGAACTAAGACAAGAAGTTGAGAATCACTCACCTATTGGCAAAAGAATTCACTTCTTATGTGCTTGAGCCCTTCACAACTACCTTTCAGCAATAGTTTCTAAACAAACTCAAAATAACCCAAGATACCAAAATCAAAATCATGGAGAAAATTGAAATTAGGAAATCTATAAGATGTATCAAAGCTTAGGGGATGATTACCAGAAAATATAGACTCCAAGTGTTAATAATTTTCACTTTAATTGGTTGATTTTGACGGAGAGTTAGCCTAGGGTTTGAGAAATAGGGAAGAACATTTTACTGTAAATTTATTTTAGTTTCCGAAAACCGAGAACTGAGAAAGAAAAAGAATGTACATGTTATCCATTCCCAGTTCTTACCATAGTCCATTTAATCCTATTTGGGCTAAGACTCAAATGTTACCCAACTAAAGAATTAAAGTTTTGTTTTATTTCAGTTACAAAGAAAAGGCTAAACAATGTTTTTAAACTATAAATTGATTCCATAGATTAAATCATTTTATAAAATCAATGTTAATTCATTCATTATATTTTTATTTGCAACAAATGAAATAAATTCATAATTCATCTTTTAATAATATAGTTATATTTATTGTTCTTAATTAAATTGAATAATATAGCCTATTATTTCATAATACACTATTTAAACATTAAATCATAACAACTTTAAATTAGACATATTTATTTTAATAGCGATAAAATGAATCATATACTTACACTTGAAATAAAATAGTCCCGTACTTCATAATATCTTTAATTTAATTTCCCATTATTTTTATTATTAAATAAAAAAATTAATCCACCAAGAAGTAATATTTCACTTAAATTTCCCAAACATTATTTTACAACTGAAAAACATTTATACGTGTTCTCCTTCTTAATTAATCTAAATTCCACTTTAATTTGGAAACATAAATATAGTTAATATCCCCATATTTTCTAATTATTTAATAATTACCATTTTACATTATACTTAATTTAATTTCAGGTAGTCCAAACCAGGATTGTTACAAGAACACTCTTTCGTATACAATATTTTATAATCGCTCTTTTTCTCACCCACTCGAATACAACTTTTATATAAATTTGAAATCAAGTCAATAATGTGCACAAGAAACTTATTATATGCACAATGTATCACTGTACATTAAGGTCGAGCAACTTGAAATAAACAAGCACTTTATTTTCAAAAGGCAATGCATATGCACATGTACATATATCAAATTTGCGCACATGCGCAAAGTACATTAAAAATCAAAATCTCGTCACAAACCAGCAGGTCAAGCCCAAATGTTTTAGACTCAGCACAGTGCATAAGTGCATAAGCAAGTGGAATGTACATAAGGTCATTCCCAATGTTTTCAAGTTCAACATAGTGCATAAAACAAAACCAGAACTGCTCCAGAAAAAGAAAGCAACACAATGTGCATATAAGCATAGCTAATGAAAACAAATTTATAAGGTTATGGTTTATAGTTCAATTGCACACGCGAAAAATAAATCAGATTTAAGTGCAGGCACACAAGACACACAAACCATATGCATACAAGCTCAACCCAAAGAAGTGCACAACTGAAAGATACAACAGCACAACACAGTACATGTAGAGAAAATTTAGCAACAAGAATCACAAGCAAATTTTAAATGCTATTCAGACTTCAAGAACATATTCAGGCACATAAGGCAGTATAAGCACATGGTTAGCAACGAACTCAAACAAGGAAGGTGCACACTGACATAAGAGGAAGCATGTAAACAAACGCACATAAGGAAAAATGCAAACCAGAAAAGGAATGCACCAGAATAGCCAGGTAAGGTCAAATAAGATTCAACATGGTTTAAGCATTGTAGTGCAACTAAAGAGAATGCAATTAGATTCATGTGCAGTTCAAATGTACACAACCAGTAACATACATATATGTAATTAAGTCAGGATTGAAGATTTCAGAAGTATAAATTTAGAAACACAACAGTATACATAGACCAACAAGCTCAAGCACATTTAGTCGAATAAAAAGAACACATAAAGGAATATAAATGCAAAAATTCAAAGTTGAACATGTCAACAATATCAGGTCGAGATCAGTAGAGATAATAAGTCATAAAAAATAAGGTCGAAGCCACAAACTAGTCCAAAAATTCAACCTAAAATCATATAGGTTATAAATTCGAAGTCAAGGACGAAGACCACATAAAAGCCAAGCTAACAACAATCAGAAGTCAGAGCAAAATCAGGATTGAAAAATTCAAATCAAAATTTCTAAAATATATGAAAATTTAGTAAGATTTTTCTCAAATCAAAATCTATGTAAACCAAATTCATCATCGGCAAATAAGTAGTTGAGTTTGAAACAAGTATAATCAGTAAATCAAAATTATACCCAATTATCAACTTTAAAAGTTCTCGATGAAGGAAGCAACCTCATTCGTGAATCGCCAATCTATCAAAGGGATCAACTGATAAGGACATAGAGCTGAGAATTCCTTAATCAATCTTTAAATCGATGACTTTCAAAAATTGAAGGAAGGAAGCAACCCAAAAGAGGAAATTAAAAGGAATAAGGGACCGATCTTGCAAAAGAAAAGAGGAATTGGCTAATAAAATTTGAAGATTTTTGTTTGGGCCGAACTTTTTAATTTAAATATTTCAGGGTTTTATTTTATTATTGTGTTTACCATTTAAATTTAAAACTCTTTAACTAGGATTGAACTACGATGTGTACCAAGGAATTCTCATTGGTGTCAGGCCATATACTCCTCCAAGCATCATCGTTAGTGTTGCCCGTGCACCATAGGACCTTCTTTGTATGCAATTTGCGATAGAATCCCTCTGAATAAATAATGTTTAGGCCACATTGCCAGTGTACACATCTATCCATTCCCGTGATGTCCAAGAGTCACAAACCGAGGAATCTAATTTTCCTACCTATATTAATATCCATATGTATACAATTAATTTTACAACTAGGGCCATAGGTCGAGGTTTAGACTGCACCCAGATTCCGTTAGCCGGTTGACGACTGATCACTAGAGCGGTCGACCGCTTGCTGTCGAGCATGTCCAGTGAGCCTGTCGATTGGTCGGAGCCTGTTTGTTGTGAAAAATTTATTATTGTCTCTGTTTGTTTGTTGATCATCATTCTCAATTATCAATTATAGTAAACTGTTAATTACAAGTTGTACAGTACAATAAACCTAATTTTCATAAATTTACAATTTATAGTCGCCATAATTTCATATACGATTTCATATATAATTTAAGTAAATCAACTTAACAAAAGTTTAGAATCACAAGGCTATATATATTCATATCTAGTTTAACAAAAAGTGTGTAATCAGCCTAAATCAATTCTTATCCAATAGGTTTGCTTTCATTAAAAATTAGATTGGAAAGAAAGAGATCGAATTCATGTGTGTTATATTATTATCAAATTCCCAACCCACTATAGTTATTTGATAAACATCAAATTAAACAATCTTATACCCAATAGGACATGAAAAAAAAATCAATTTTATGTTGATCTTTATATTGATTATGAACTTATTCGCCTCTTATTAGCTTCCCTTTGTTCACTATGCTTGGAATCGCCTTCACTTGGTGTAGAACTCCCTTTGATTTAATTTGATTTCTCTGCCTTCAATCCCTTGAATTTAATTTTAGTTTTATTTTGAAGAATTTTTTATTTGACGAGAAAAAGGGTCCTGATTTTGGAGAGACAAAGTTTTGTTACATTCTGATTTAATTAAGGTTCTAATGCACTTAAGGTTCTATTTATAGAGGCACAAAGCAACCAGAACCATTCAATAAAATTATTAAATCCGGGCCATTCGACCAACCCGAACCTTAGCAGGAAAGTGATAACCGATCGACTGCTTAGTTTGGAGCGGTCGACTTCTAGAGGTCGACCGATCAAAACACTGGTGTCGAACAGTGGAGCTTTCCTTGTTTAAATATTTTTTTCCCTAAATTAATGTTTAGTTATTTTCGATTCCAAATTTTCAAACATTGATAACTTTTTCATACTAGCTTCAACTTCAAAATATTATATATGAAATTTGTCCAAACAATTTCTACGAATGCAACGGTGTGATTTATATAACCAGATTCCAACATCTGTAATGATTTCATTTTTACCCTTGTTATATTTAAAACCACTCTATATTGGTCAATATTAACACTTTGGTCATGTGCTTAGCTAAAAATGGATAAGTACTAACCAAATGAAAAATGTCTATCGTCCATCCTGAAGTTCGATGCCTGTCCAAGTCCATCATCATCCCTCTCCAAATCAATAGGCGTGCATCCCAATACTCTTCTACAACTTATCAGATTTGTTTAGGTTTTCGAACAACAGTTATGAAACCCTAACGCGTGGGATATTTCCTTAACACTCCATTATCAATACATCAGCGTTTTTAACCAAAACAAGTAAACAAGTATAAATACAACCAACAAGCATATATACATCCAATATAGTATAAACACGACATGTATAATGCATCTATATCAACCAATGAGGGAATTATTTTCAAAAATAGCCTAAATCTTGTAATTCCCTAAAAATAGCACATAAGCGGGAAAAATGTGGTCCGATATAAAATCATTTTAAAATACTTTTATTTTCTTTTATAAAATAAAGTATGTGTTTCAGTATATCAAAATCACATTCTAAAGTTAGAAACCATTTCAAAATGTTGTTTCAATACTATACTAACAATGTATGGGGAGAGACAATATCACTCATCTCAACAAAATCTATCCAAACTAATGCCAAGGAGTAGAGCTCCCCATCACGAGTGCAACGCAGGAAACCGCACCCAAATCGGACCTTATATGCAAAAGATATGAATTATATAAGAATCAAGATTAATTAAATAATTAATTTACTTAATTACCTATTAATCGCCCATTAACCATTCTTCCCCAAACTCTAATATTCCATTCCTATACACAGACATGCCTAAACCTAACAAACACATGCCTTCTCTCTTCCCTATATTGGTCGTTACTCAACGAAATCGCGGACCGTTTGGCCAACGCATTCCATTACGCGATCTCTTCGCAACACACCAAAGCACAACACCTTTAGCTCCGCTCTTTAAATCGCGACATCAATCCTAGGAAATTGGCCTCAAAATGTCGCACCAAGCTAGGGACGATCGAATCTAGCCAGATTTCGTGGAAAAGTGTAGTTTGTGATGAGAAACCCAACGGTAACTTCTGATTTTCCTTTCTCCGCCTCTAGCTATAGAAAATACAAACCTTAGTCGTGGCCCATGAATGTCGATATCTCTAACCACAATCGCATACTAGATCGAGCACATGGATTTTGAGCTCTCCTCGCTCCAATCTCAATGATGTTTCATGATTTATTATGGAGCGGATATATCGATTTTAATTTTTGAATGAAATTAGGGGAAGCGGCCATGATTTTCAATGGAACAGTAAACATGAAAAGTGAGTTAGAGAGGAGGGATGGATTAAATGATTATTTATATTATATTATATTATATTTTGTTTATTTGATCTATCAAATAAATTGTCCTATGAGCTCGTACGATCACACGACGCGTCCAATCACAACAAAACTCATTTGCATACGTCACCTCATTTTTCCAATCCTAATGCTATAAAATTCGTCACTGTCTGAGACAATGCCCCAAAATGATAATTTCATGCATTTCAAGATCATTTTGGCCATTGGATTGCCCGATCTTCAAGTATAACGATGCTCATAGTCATAAAAATTTGTAATGTCAATCTGAATTCAATGGAAGTAGTCTCGAGTTCTGATTCGGTCATATGCTAAAAATCATCTTCTTGGGTCTTTAATTAATTAACAATTCAATATTTGTTTGCACTAAAATTGGTCACTAACACCCTTGAATGGAGTTGTGCAGAGAGATTAATGAAGAAAGTAAATTGAAACGGAGAAATAACACAATTGAATGCAAAATAAACAGAAAAGGAAAACACCAAAGTTATAGTGGTTCGGCTTAATTGCCTACGTCCACTTTGAATGCGATTTGTTATTAGTTTATTGATCAGTTGAGTACAGATACAATCCATAAACAAACAGCTTGAATGCTAATTTGAACTGAAAAGAGATGAATACAAAAAATGGCAGAGTATCCTTGGGGTTTCCGGAAAAAGGTCCCCACAGCTGTATCCATGCCCCTCTATTTATAGATGAAGACAGGAGAGTCCCTATGCAGGCCCATGACCGAGATACCTCGGCCTACAGTAGGCAATTCGTGTTCACCTATCTATGTGTATCTACCCCCTATGACCAAACCAGTAATCCCTGATCCACTCTGGCCACGCCATGAGTTCTCCGTGCATGACTCGAAGCAAAGTCTCCCATGACTCGGAGCAGCTAGTGATGTAACACGAAGTAAAGAAAGGCTGTCCACATTGTCCTGTGGGTAATATGCTAACTTCCTGGGCCTAATGATGAATGGTCGATCCACCTTAGTCTTCCCTCCATGACCAAGCGATGAGTCAACGATCCACTCTAGTCTTCTCTCTATGACCGAGCAATGAATGGCCTACCCACCTTAGTCTTTCCTCCATGACCGAGCGATGATTAACCGATCCACTTTGACATTCTCTCTATGACCAAGCGATGAATGGTCGGTCCACTTTGACCGAACAATTAGAGTTGATCCCATCCTCCCTGGGCCACTAGGACCAAACCCGTCTTGACCGAACCAGTTTCTCTTGCCTACCTTGGCTACACTCCAACACCTATCCACATGTATAATCCGATCCAAACTTAAGTTACATCGGTCTCTCGTACTTCGAATCTTCTATTAGCTTGAGTTTCTTTTAGATTCGGCCATAGGTTCTACAACTATTGCCATGTGGCCAGGCTAAAGTGTCGGGTAACAATATTTAAATTGGTTATATAAATATCCTATTGTTAAAATACAAATCGTTACATCAAATTATCCCAACCTGTGGGTATACTAAGCTTGAACATAAACATATAAGTAGCTTATACTTATTTATCTTAAATAGAATGTACCGAAAAAGTGTTCTTGATAGGTAGCTTGAATCTTCACCTTAGGCTTCCATGTACTACACGTTGGATCGTCTTCCCATTGGATCTTAACAACCTTGATAACTTTATTATGGAGTCGTTTTATACCATTCACAAGAATAAAAGTGGCAACATGACGAACAATTGACCGTCTCTCTACTTTTACCTCCTCTAGCTGACTCAGAGCGACTACAGCTGTTGTACAGTGTAGACACATTCGCCAACGTAACACATGGAAAATATCATGTACTCCAGCTAACTTCTTAAGAAGCTTCACTCTATAAGATAACTTCCCTACACTACTAGTAATCGGAAAAGCCCCTACAAACCTTGGTGCTAACTTTCCTAAATTGACAAATCTCATGACATGCCTAAGTGGTTGAGACTTTCACAAAAACCATGTCTCCCACTGCGAACTCCAACTCTGTGCTTCTCCTATCAGCATAAAATTTCTATCTATCCTGTGTGCTCTTTATTCTTCTACAGATTAAGTTTAGCTTCTCTGATGTCTCCCTCGTCAAATCTAGTCTAAGAATAATCCTATTTGTAGTGCCCTACCAACAAGACAATTATCCACAAGTCCTCCCGTACAATGCCTCAAATGGTTCCATCTCAGTACTCACTTGATAGTTTTTATTATAAGTAAACTCCATTGACGGCAAGTGATCCTCCTAAGAACCTCCAAAATATAAGATGTACATCCGAAGTAAGTCCTCCAACACCATATTTACCCTTTCTGTTTGCCCATCCGTATGCGGGTGACAAGCGGTACTTAAACTCAACTCAGTTCCTAACGCCTCCTGAAGACTCCTTCAGAACTTGCTGGTAAAAAGTGGATCTTGACTGCTAACGATGCTAGAACGAGTTCCATGTAACCTAACTATCTTCCTTATGTATAGTGTCTCCAATGGTGCATCAATCCTCGTACTCTTAACTGGCATAAAAAGAGCGCATTTGGTTAGTCATTCAACTATAACCATAATACTCTCATTCCCCCTCCTAGTCCTCGGTAGTCTATTGATTAAATCTATACAAATACTCATCCACCACTACAAGAAAAACAGTCTTTTATAGCGGCATATAGCCGCTATTAAACACAACTATAGCGGTTTGATAAATGTTGTATATCGACATGTTATAAAAAAGAATTGCATATTTATAACATAAAAAACCACTATAAAAAAGCATGATTTCATAGCATAAAGTAGCTGCTATGTTACATAAAGACGGTAGCTCACTATTACCACCATAAAACATCTCAGCCTTAAAGAAAATGGCAAAATCTTTATAACAAATTATGCCGCTGTAAAATAGTTATTCTATAGCGTTTATTTTGCGCTATATATCAACATGTTTATAATATATTCTACATCCATTTATAACATATATACCGCTATAAAATGTGTAGATACAATAACGCTTATTTGCTGTTATCCTTTGATAGTAACCTCATACATTGCATTATCTTTTTATAGCGCATATGTCATATAGTTATAATGCTTTTTAGGAGCTATGCTTTATTTTACTATATATTTGATGCGCCCCACTATTACATTTTAACAATAACAATCAAAATGAATCTTCTTTAAATAGATAACCATTTGAACAATGTATGAACGAAAAAAATATAATAACTAGCAAATGTAACACATATTCATGATAACAAAATAAAGCATCAACTAATAAAAAATAAGTTCAATATATGAGTTACCAAATTCAATACATATTCAAGGTAACAAAAGACAACATAGTTCAAAGTTAACGTCAACAAGTACCAAATGCATCACTAAGAACTTGAACTTCTCAAAGCCTTTCTTCATGCATGTCTTCAGTCATTGGTAGTACTTCTTGAAAATTCAGAAGAATTTGAAAATAACTATGAAAAACTATGATGAAAATTACAGGTTATTGGTAGCATCTTTTATTATTCGATAGATGAAGATTTACTTAACTTTTTTAAACATCAAATTTTTCTTAGATGGATGAAGATAATGTCTTGTTGCATGTTGCATTACAATAGCATGCATTTGCTTTTTCTTAATAATATAAGTGCGCAAACACACATTTTAAAGATACTGTATTACCAAGTTGCAATGAAAAATTCAGGTGAAATGCTAATTCTGGTGAAAAATTTCATCTGAATTGCTAATTCAGAGAAATACTAAAGCATAAATATGCGTTATTAAATTTATATTATCCTTTTATACATGTATATTGTATTTTTCATTGTGGTAATATTCTATTGTTTTTGAATTGTCTGAATATGTTGAATGCATCCGCTGTATACTTTGTAATATAAACTGCATAAACTGATTGGTTAGGGTGACTAATGTGATAACCCAGATTTTCTAGACATCTGTAATTGATAAATAATTGGGTTAATTAATTGAAATACTGATTTATAAAATTAACAAATAAATCTGGTAATAAATATTATATCTGGATTTGTGTATAGATAAATTTAAACTATAATAAATACTAAATGTTAAATATTTGGATAAATATTCATTTAATAATCTCCTGATATAATTATTGAAATTAGATAATATTTGTTTAATGATCTTCTTTATTATTATTGTGACAGAATTTATCTTTTACAAATAAATATGTTTCTATTTTAATGTATACTAGGAAATGGAAAATGAAAGCTTGGATTTGAAATCCAAACATCTTAAAACTAAATTTGATTATAAAAAAAACTCTATATCTTAAAGGTTTGTGTATATATATAATTATACACATACATATATAAATATTGATGTAAATAAAAAAAATGATATAGAATTTTATATATAAATTATAAGAGAACAAAACATATAAATTTTACATATTTATTAAGTAATATTTAAAAAGAAAATAAAACAAATCTTTTTATTGCACTTATTTAAATTTAAACCTAAGCTTAAAAATATATTTTAAATAATTAACATTTATCTCAAAGAAATTCATGTGCATTTAGGTAAGTATTTATAATTAGTAAATTAAGAAAAAGATTTTTATGAACTTTAAAATAAATAAGAATTACTTAAATGACATGTGTTAAAAATTTAGAGACATTAGTAACATGTGTTAACTAATAAACAACTCCTTTTGACAAATGTTGAAATGTTAAACAAGTGTAATTGTTTTTTTCTTTTTAAAATAAATCACATTATTACCTATACAAATACATTGCTTTTACCTTTATTTTCTTTTTTCTATCCTCTCTAACTCAAAGCTAAGAAAAACAATACCGTGTAAAATTACCTAAACAATATGAAAATCAATCCACTTCTAAAACCAGAAATCAAATTTCAATGCCTGTAATTCATTTCTAAAATCAAATCATCAAAAGCCTGCATTCTTCAACCTGAGATAATGAAGCAAACTTGAAATCAAGCACAGTTCAAATACAACTTCAATCTGTGCAATTCAACAACATACAGAGCTGATTAAATAAGTGTAGCAATTTCAGGTCAAAGAAAATCCAGATTCAATTAAGGAAAAAAATCCTAGATCTGAAAAAAATCCAATACTCAAAGCAAAGTTCAAAATGAAAACCGCTTCTCTGTTCAAAGCATATGCGTGAGTGAACATTGATTCAATCTGTTTATATTCTGATATATATGATGAATCATAGTTGGAATGTAGTGAAATGTTTTGATTATGTCTGCATGCATAAATATGTATGGAAATTGTATGCATGTTGGGTATATGATATCCTGACTCTGTTTTGGCTTACAGACCAAATAAATCACTCAAAAACCCAACATCTCTCACTACAAGAAAATTTTCCTTTTGTTGCACTTATTAGTAGCATTGAAATGTAAGTGCAACCATTGTCATTCCATAGCTATATTTTAAATATGAATTTTAGCTTTTCAACGCTACCAAAATTAGGCGCCCTTCCCCGCCAATGATACTTTCCTCTTGTTTTTTCCCTCTTTCCCAAAATCGCTTCTTTTTTCCCCTCTTCACTTCAGAAAATTTTGACTCGCCTTACGTTTCCTCCATCGTCGCACTACTCCCCTCCATTAATCTACTACTCTCTACTTCATCGATTCACTCCTCTGTCGACCTGCTCCTGTTTCTTCAAAACTCTAAGTCGATCTCCTCTCCGCAAGCCCTAAATCAATCAACCATGCAGGAGTAACTTATCTTTTATATTTCAATCTGAATCCAAGAAGGAGAAGAATATCCACAGCCATCTCGGAATTACAATCTATGTATATCTTTGTCGGTATTACAGCAATTGCACACTTATCATGCCCTTCTCTGGTTATAACTTTGTCTCTTTCAGCTTTGCTTACTGATAACCTTGGAAAAAGGGTTAAATAGTGTAATTTTATCATTCCTACATATATATACTCGCTGTCTAAGTTATTTTCGCCCAATTATATCCAAATTTAATTAAGAGTAATGAGAACTTCCAGTTTGGTTTTCTTTTTCTCCACCATGTCAATCTTTTGGTAATTATCCTTACAATTCACACTATTATACCCGCTTATTACAATTTTAATGCTATAATTTTTATGCGAACAATAATAATTTACATGTAGGTTTGTTACAAATTCATAATCGCTATATTTATTTGATGCTAGCCTTTTATGGTGAAACAGAACATAATTTGCAAAACTGAAATCAGTTTGGATTATGCTAGATGTCTATCAATAATACTGTATTTACTAGAATTGGTTTAATTTTTGGGTTGTAGTTGTATAGGAAACATAGAAGCGGGTTTGTCTGATTTTCCTCCTAGAGGATGGAATTCCTATGATTCCTTTTCATGGATAATTGATGAACAAGAATTTCTTGATAATGCTAAAATCATAGCTGATAGGCTTTATGTTTTCAGAAACGAGGTCGGATTCCTATACAAATACATGGATTTTGGTTATCATTCAATATTACTCAACCTTTTTTTTTTCCACATATGTAGTATGTGGTGGTGGACTTCTTATGGTACAGAAAAATATGGAGGGTGTGAACTTAGACTCTTTAGGATATGATACAATTGATCAATGAGGTCGGGTAATACCTGACCCAGTTAGATGGCCATCTTCTATAAACGGTGCTGGCTTTAAAGTGATTGCAGATAAGGTGCATGCCATGGGTTTGAAATTCAAAATTCATCTAATGAGAGGAATTAGTGCTCAAGCACTCAATGCCAAGACGCCTATCCTAGATGTGTTTACAATAATGTTTTATATACAACTCCTTATAATTATGCACCACACAGATAAAATAAAATGCATTATTTTCCATCAAAATGTATGTAGGGAGCTACTTATAGAGATGGGAACCATGTATATAATGCAGCAGAGATTGGAATGCGGGACATGACATGTGGAAGGTTGAAAGGATTCATGAGTGTTAACACTGATATGGGAGCAGGAAAGGCTTTTCTAAGGTCTTTATACCAGCAATATATCGATTGGGACGTTGATTTCGGTATATAATACACACACAAGGTCATCTGGTTTTTAAAAATGTGTTTTAGTTTTCTTGAACAGATAAAATTAATGTTTTCTGTATGATTTTACATCTGTATAGTGAAGCTAGACTGTGTGTTTGGTGGCGATACGGATTCAAAACAAATAATCGATGTTTTAGAGGTATAGTCATGCACTTAGCTTACACCCATCAACTAATCTCACATATTGTGCTTAACAAAACATGATACAAATGCAGATTCTACAAGGACTGAACCGCCCTATAATTTTCTCACTTTCACATGGAATAACTATCACTCCATCATTGGCCGATGGTATCAGTGAGCATGTGGATATGTATAGAGTAACTGGTGATTATTGGTATAAATGAGAAGATGTGGCAGTTCATTTCAATATGGCTAGGTAGAATCCTTAATTGACTCATTTTTTATGAATTCATTTTCATATGAAATTTTGTTTTTGTAATCACGTTAATCATACAAAATACTAAAATGACAAGGGAGGATAGTCATCAAGTGTGGCTATTTTCCTTCTCTAATCTATTTTCCTATTCTTTCCTCTTACATTTTTCTGCTTTTTTAAACCAGGTACTTACTTTTAATTTTTGGTCTACGTTAATTTGATGTTTAAGAACTGAAAAAATTAATAATATTTGTACTTATTTATGAATCAGGAATTTTGCCACTGCATATAAAATTGGGGCTCCGGATTTGCATGGAAAATCTTGGCCTGATCTAGACTTGTTACCACTTGGTTGATTAACTGATCCAGGTGCTTGATTTTCTTTCTTCCTTTCTCTGTATTATGAACATGTTTTAACAATAAACTTAAATTGATATAGTGGAGAGATCAACAATTGCTAGTGATGTGTTTATGAAAGCGATGACATATCTCATTTAGATAATTTTGTAAAACTGTTTTATAGAGTTTGAATAAGTAATGAAATGTGTGTTGTTGTTTTCTGATATGAAAGCTAATTCATTTGACGACTTTCCAAAAAAATTATTAATCATGATTTTAAGAATCACCAATAATATAGGCTTATGCTCAGTACAGGTGTTTCACATGGACCATATAGAAAATACAGCCTTACACTTGATGAACAAAAAACTCAGGCGAGGATGACCATTTTGTTATCATTAGTCTCATGTTCCCATTTTACAAATAGTTCAATTATATAGTACTTATTTGTGCATAAACAGATTACTCTCTGGGCGATGGCAAAGTCTCCACTTATGTTTGGAGGAGATTTGAGAAATATTGATGCTACAACTTTCAGTCTGGTAACAAATCCTATTTTGCTAGAGATCAACTCTTACAGTTCATTTAATATGGAGGTATGTTGATTGTGTTGGTGGTGGTTCTGCTTAACTTCTTTATATCTTTCATACTATAACTTTGGCACTACCTCCTTTTTTACCATAGTTCCCGCACGTCTCAGTAAGTGAAGAGCCAAGAAAAAGTGTGCATGATCATAAGTTTTCAGATGTAAAAGATACACAAATACATGGCAGGACCGTGCTAGAACTGATAAACTACAATGAAAACAAGTCAAAAGGATTGCTCAAAACTTCTGAAGGGTCCACTATGAAAATATATGCTGGAGTTACGAGATGAAAATCAGTGATAATATGTCAAATGCATTAGCACAACCAACAATCTAGCTGTCTAGGTCGTGTTGCGTACCGCCTCCCGTAGTCCATACGCGATCTTTCTACACGATCAAACCTGCCTGCAAGGAAAACTCTTATTGACAGAGGTAATATGGAGTACATTAACTGTTCTAAAATTCATACCAATTCAACAATATTCTTGCACAACCACCTGTTGTTGCCATTATGTGAGGAGAATCAGGGCAGCTAAAGAATGAAAACAAAATTAACTATATTTACTGGCAGACTCAATTTTTAACTTATCTTATACTACTGTCCTCATTGCCGTACAAATAGTAACGACGAGCTGAATTCTGTTCTCCCCACAATTTAGGCATGTATATATGTACACATGTTCATATACGCACACACATATACATCCATATACAGATAAATATGTATGTGTGTACACACACATAGACATACATATATATATACACACACAGACATACATATATACGCATACAGACATACATACACACACAGTCATACATATACATACATACATATATATGTATATTCCTATCTGTACTTTATTTTCACTATCACTTCATACAGTTACATAGCAAATGATAGTGACAGTACTTGGCGCACCACATTCCTCCGTAATACGGTAAATAGTCCTGCCCATATGCTTATGGCACATGAGTGGATGTATTAATTGAACTTCTAACATGAAAAGTTATGCCCTCTTTTTCCATTTGAAAGATGTACATATTCCTGCCGAGAACCAGTGTTAATCAAAAAAACGGTGCCATTAACTGTAAATTGGTCTGCCTTTTGACACTTATTACACGGTTATAACGAACATATCTGCATTTTTATATCCTTTCTCTTGCTCTTTATTAGTACTATACATATATGGTTTTGATTGCAGCACGGCTGTCCACGGCTAAATCGAACAATACTGTCTATCGATGTGTTACAAAAACTGTACAGAACATTGGCAGCATGATGCATCCCCGCTGTCATAACAGTTCATGTCCGTACTCTCCACTTCTCCGATCAAAATGTGTCAACACGCTTCAGCCAAACATTATATACTCTTCGGTATGCTCTTTATTGAAGTCCACAATTTTTTCTCTTTATTTGATCTTTCCATTAATTGTCCCGACATGCGCCATTGCTATGCTTTCTCTGTCTACAACCTGTAGATCACAAAAAACCAATGATTTCTTGCCCGCTGAAATGGAAACATGCCTGTTCATGTAGCTTTGAACCACCTCTGCATGTGACGTAGGAGGTTGGGATACTAACCTTACCACATTAACGGCTCATAACATAGGTCCAAATTTATTAACGTATTACTGTCCTTTTCAGGATGAGTCAAGATGGAGTAATGGTATGCCGACGAACCGTGGAAGAACTTCAGACAGTAAAAGGAAGAAGAAGGTGTTTAGACAGTGGTGCACTGTGCAAAACAACTTCGTCGACCGACATCTGCACTCTCTACTGGTTCTCACTATTTGTAAACAATTTACAACCTGTTTGTATAGTTCACTTTCAGCTGTTTGTTGCTTCAACCCTATGCCTTCTAATACATGTCATTTACTTGCGATTTTAACATCACCCCTCCTATGTATTCCTACCACTCTGTGCCATAAAAACTAGCACTGTCATAACAAATAGGTTTGTATTTATGTATGAATATAGTGTCCTGCAATTTATTTTGGGAAACTGTTGGCAGATTTGGAGCAAAGAGTGGAAGTAGACCTACTACATTTGGAATATTGCAGGTATATGTGGATGGGGCACAAAGCTAAACAACAGAAGCTTTCAATAGTTTAAGAACTCAGGTACTTGCACGGAGATGTGACTGCACGAATAAGCAGCTTTCAATTTAAGTTGATCAATGATCGAAGTAACTGTTCGTAGATATATTTAGTGTACCATTTGTTATCAATTAATACCTGACGAGGCATGTCAATCTATCCATACTGTAACATAAGAAACAAAACGTATTGTACAAATAAATATAAAGATACACCTACTTTCTAATTGAAACTCATCAAAGTCGTTATTTATTTTTGGTCCTTCCTGTAATAATCTACACAGATGATTTCATGCACACTAACTTAATTTTTATTTCTTCTTCCTTTTTTTACTCTTAATTTGTATGTACTATATTATTATTGGAGTCACAGAAAAATTATAGCATGTTCTACATATCAGTTGCCTGACTGGGAAGATCTAAGATAATAAAGAAAATGTCGCCAAATTCTTTATCATAACATCTGATGCAAACTTAAAGGGCTACGTAAAATAAGTAGTGACTGACTGTTTGCAAGTGAAAATGAACTTCTGGCTTAAGATATTTCTACAGCAGTTTCTTTCCCACTGTGTTTGTTATTTTGTAAATAAGAAGAATGAAGAATAGCTAACCTTTTTCATACAGCAGTTTCTTTCCTTTTTCATTTTTTTTCCTTTACTTATTTTATTTTAACAATGGCAGATTTAACTTAAAATTCAAAGTAATAACTTTTTGGCAATTGATACAGTAGAAAAAGTCAATACTGGAGCTCGAGCATGGCTTGCATTTGAGAGAAATAGTAAATTATTTTGCTACTGCACAACATTGCATTTTCTTGGAATACCACATGGAACTTGGATGGGGAATTACTACAAGCATGTTAAGTCACTATATGTGCATTCAGAGGTCTTATAAGCTTATTTTCTTCTAGATCTGGGGTCTAAGCATGAATTAAGGTAAAAAGAAAACTTATTTCCTAAAATTATTAGGCCCACCCCTAAAAAAAGCCCTCGTTCTTAGAGTTGTTTTCTTTTATTAGTTCTTGTTAGTAATTTTTAAACCAAAGCAAGAAAATAATCATAGAAGAAAAAATAGTTTAGATTGAAAATAGGGATTATCTATTATGGGAAGATGAGGTGTGTGTGGGTACACACACACATGACCATAAAATTGATCCATTGTCAATGGCTGTTCTATAGTTGCTTGCGAATATATTTTCAATAAGAAAATTTAAAATTCATATATACTGGTAAAAGAATACATCAGCATAAAGTTCATATATACATATACGCTATTGTAGATAAACTTTTTAAGTGAAAAACAAAGTGCGTGACTAATTATGAAATTTAAAAAGGACATAGAGCAATCATGTTTCACTTAATTTTTTCTTTTAAGATGGCATTGTCTTAAAAAACACAAAACTCCTCAGTTGTTTATTAACATGACATCTAATGAAGTAAATGCTTTGAAGGATGTGAACGAAACTATTTATTTCCTCTAGAACAGTTTAATAGTCTATTATTTTTGTATGTAATGAAGTTAAATCTTCATAGTACAACCAACACATATAATCAATTTTAGAATATATACAGTATAAATAATAATGATCAGGATATGCAGGTAATTAGCTATTTCGAAGCGATGACTGTCGACAACAAAGAACTATTGGTAATCAAGCAACGAACATGAATTTAATTGTTATATATGTTGTCTTATTTTGTTAGTACCATTTGTGGAAACTTGTCTGTAAATGCTTGTAGTATGTGACTTATTTTGTTGAAAAACTACTATCGAATTGATTATGGATATTATATTTGATTGTGAGATTAGCATGTTTTTGCAATTATTTGAATATGATGATCATATGATTGATTGTTTGTATATGCTAATTATGTGATTTAATTGTTTGTTTGAATATATGAAAATTATGCGATTGATCGTTCGTTTTAATATGAATAGTATATAAGCGATTGCTGGAAATGGTATAAACCATCAACCGTAAATAGTAGCATTTAAAATATGCTACCAAACAACCAATAACTTTTAGTAGCGTTTCAGAAATTCTACAGAAACAAATGTAAACTAATATAAAAATTATACAGTTGCATTTTAAAAACGCTACTGAAAATCAAAAAAAGCATATAATCAAAAAATGCAACCAAAAAATGAAGACTTATGGTAGCGTTTTTTAACCCTATAGAAAAAACCTATAGCTGCATTTAAAAGTGACTTTTGGTAGCGTTCTTTAAATCCTATAGAAAATACATATAGTCGCATTTAAAAGTGACTTTTGGTAGCGCTTACTACAACGCAACAAAAAGTTTTAGACTTTTAGTTGCATGTCGTATAGCAGCGTTCTCTAAAACGCTACCATAAGTTATGGTAGCGTGTTTTCAACGCTACCAAAAGTCTTTTCTGGTGTAGTGTCTTCAACAAATCAATTATAGGATATAGTGTTTAAAGGGGAGATGTTTAAATTGGTGAAATCCTATTTTAAAATTAACTCAAGTAAAATTTATTGAGTTATTATCTGAATTAATAGATTTACAGTAAAAAAAGTATATATAAATATGTGCAGGAATGAATTATTCTTTGTTTTTTCAAACAAAGTGAGTAAACCAATTCCATAAGACTTTAATCTATGTATATACTTTTTTATATGTGAATTAAGTAGTGAAAGTTGTCTGCACAAAAGTAAATGCATTATATATATGTTTATATTTTGTAAATTTTTGTATGCATGTCTGAGAAAGGCAAATAAATGCCTCTGTCAGTGTTTATGGGTTTTAAAAACCTGATCAAAATTTAAACATCCTATCTAGAGGATTTTAGGTTTCGATCCCTAAATGGAAAATGACTATAGCAATGTAATACAAATTTCAAACAGGATTTCTAGTGTATTTATTGAATAAATATTTTTTCTTTTTTTAAATTGAAATTTACTGTAATGAACGTTTTAAATCTGAAAATTTAAATATTAAGATTTATTGTTATGAATGCCTGTTTGAATTCGAGCTTTGAAACCATGACTTTTGGTATGAATTTTATGATTTTTAAGTTTGCGAATTGGGGGATATTATGAGTTGATCAAATTTGGTACTTTTGTCAAATGGTGGCGATCTCATGATTCTGTGGCATCGGGCTTGAAATATACGGTGGTCGGTCTATCGTAGATCAATGGAAAAATAGTGGAAAAACTTAAAATCACTCGTGGTGGTCGGTGAATGATGTTTTAGGGTTTGTTTTACCTTTTGGGTTCGTTAGAGTCCTCGAACAATTTCTCCGTTTTGAGTGTTTCGAGTTCGATCGGATCAAGGGAAATGCCGCGTATGTCGATGAGGAAGCTGTAGTCATGGTGGCATGGGTTCTCAAAGGAGGGTTCGACGGCGATTGGAAGTTTTTCGATGGTGATGGTTCCAGTTTTTGGAACGAGGGCTCGATTTCGTTCGACTGTCGAAATCATCATTCTGGGTGGATGTAAGGGTCGGCGAGATGATGGGCACTGGGTTGACGATCAGGAAGTTGATCGGAGAGGGGCGGAGTTGTTGTGCACGTACACGAATTCACGTTCGTGTCAGTGATGGTTTTGGCTTCGAGAAGATGAAGATTGCATGGGTCGAACTCGAGGTGTTTGGTGTGTTGTACTCAAAGTTGTTGAGTATCTAGGGTAGCTCAGGGTTCGTTTCGAGGAGGGAACGAAGCATGCTCGGTTTTGTTCTGTGTAGATGATTTGGTTTCCATATTTGTTTGTTTTGTGTAGAGATTGAATATGTATTCAATCAAGTTAAAATGGGATTTCAAACCAAGATATTAATCCAGTTACCAAGGAAGACTCAAAAGCTAAATTTCAAAGATAAATTGTTTTAAAATTTAGCTGAGTTGGTAAATCATATGTTGGGAAATTATGAAATCAAATCCCTAAGTATTTCAAAATAAAATTATGTAAGAGATGAGTTAATGTTTTGTCTTTGATCAATTAGGGGTTAATGGAAGGGTCATTAATTAGTAATTAATGGGAAATTACTAAATGAGATTTATTAATTAATGAAGTAAAATCACTTAGAATAAGTAATTAAGGGGTAATTAATAGAGAAAGGGAATAATTACTTTATGGAAGTAATTAAGAATTAATTACATAGTGTAATTAATTAAAGAATTTATTAATTAAGGAAATTAATCAAGGATTAGTTAATTAATGAGTGTGATTAATTAGAGGACAATTAATCAATATAAGTGGTTATAGAATAATTAAATTAGAAATTAATTAAAGATAAAAGTAATTAATATTGAATGGGTAAAGGTTAATTAATTTATATAATTAATTAAGGGCTATTACTTAATATAATGAAGAATAAATAAATCTAAGGTGATTAATTAAGATGGATAATTGAGAGATGATTAATTAATTAATTTGAAATTAATTAATGTTAAGGAAAGGAAATCTAAGTGATTGAGGTTAGTAATTTAACTAGAATTAATTAAATTAATTTTGGGAATGATCAATTTTTGCTTATGATAATTGAATGGTGTCAAATGCCTTGAATTGATTATTATCTCTGGAATGAGATGTTTTGGGATATGATATGCTTGGATAAACTATGATATTTTGGTTATCTATCGATGATGAATTGCTGTAAAAAAAAGTGACATCTAGTATTTAAAGGTTGAATTGTGTTTCACTTGAATAACGTGGGTTAAGATGGTATTGAGTTCGAAGAGACCGGAGTCGGGTATTAGTAAATACCCGAAACCACTTCGATTCTTTATAAATTGATATGTGGAATCATTTGGCTAAAATGGAATGCTTTAAGTGAATTGGACTATTTAATCTGAGTTTTATTACTTAGAAATTGATGTGTGAAAATAGTGATGTCTATAACAACTTGTGAAGTTGTAAACTGTTACAAGCTACCTAGGTTTATATAAGTTGTATGCTTTTGTATTCCATGTTAGATGGGTTTACTCACGCTGTTTTCCAGCCTGACCCGAGTGTTACTTTGATGCAATGCTCGGGTCAGACCGAGTATTATAGATTTTCAGGTAAGGACGTTCTGGAGCTCAGGAAGCGAGCTGGATGGTAGGAACGTATAGAGTATTTCCGCTGTATTATATTGTTGTATATCTGAGACATGTTGATTGTATCTGTCCAGTGTTTGTATATATGTTGTAACTCTGATATATATATTAAAATGTAAATTTACCGATACAATACAGCTTTCTTTGTATAAATGATATTATTTGTTACTATATTTTATCCGCTGCGAATGTGAGATTCTGTGTCCTGTTTTCTGTTTCTTCTTCTATCTCTTTTCTTCTTTTCCTTAACTATTTGGAATTTTCAGGATCGAAAACTCTGGGTCGTTACATTTGGTATCAGAGCTGAAGGTTAAGCGAGAACCTTGGCTCTGGTAGGTTTACTCATTAAGGATAGGGTCAATGGTAACCTAGAATGAGTTGAGTGTATATAAATATATGAGAGTGTACTTGTTATTTTCTTATATAAAGAGTTTAAATGATTTTATACAAGATTATATTTTGATATATAAAGCGATATTTCTTTCTAACAAATATTAAGGTAATTGGTTGTTAAACCATTGGAATTAAATAATAAGAACTAAATGGTAATAGAAATACAACCAAATTGAAATTAAATAAAGATAAGTTTGAAATTGATTCAAACTGAAATTAAAATCTTGAATTTGGGAAAGATTATTAATGTAAAGCTTAAAATTTGAAGTGGGAAAATCAAATTGGGTAAGCTTGGTTGGATTAAGAAAATTGAATTTAACATTGGAAAAGTTAAATAATTTAACAAGCAATCTGAATTAGAAATTTCAAGATGAAATTGGGATTTAACTTGGGAAGTTAAATGGTTAATTTGAATTGGGAGTTTGTATGATCTCAAATGGGTTTGGGATCTAGAAATTGAAAATGGATGGATGCTTTAAAATAGTTTGAAATGATACCATCCTGTTGTTATTAGTAATCTTTAAATTGAAATTGGATTTGTTTGAATAAATAAAGAAATGGGGTATATCCATTATTAAGATAAAATGGAATCATTTTGGACTTAAGATTTGAATGTTTAAGATAGAACTTCAAAGGTTTGGTTTCAAAATTTAAAATTTGATTATAAATTGAATTTCAAAGATTTAGTTGTTTAAAAAGGATTTGAATTACTATTTGAACTTTAAAATAGGTAAAATGGAATTTGGATTCAGCATTAAATGGTTTAAAGATATAAGTTGATTTTATTTAAAGGACTAAATCAACATTTAAAGATTTAACTCGAATTTATATAATTCGAGATGGTTCAAATTTGAAATTTGAATTGAATTAGTTCAAAATGAATTTAATTTGAATTAATTGGAATTGTGATTGAAGATGGATAAGTTTAAAATTCAAATGGAAAATTTGAATTGGATTAATTTGAAATTAAATGAAGTTGAATGAGTTCAGATTCAAATGGGAATTGGATTAATTCAAACTGGAATTGATATGAATTGAAATTGGTTCAATTTGAAATTTATTTGAATTAATTGAAATTATGATTAAAGTTGAATAAGTAAAAAATCAAATGGAATTTGATTTGAATTTGGAAAGAAATTGAGGATAAATTCAACTTGAATTGGGTATTAATCAAGTCTAATGGAAATTGGAGTTATTTAAATTGGAATTGAGTCAATTTAAAAGGAAGTTGAAATTTAAATTGAATTGATTGGAAATGGAGGTTGGGAATTGAATAGTTTGGCTCTGGACTACTTTCGAAATAAATTGTTTCAATATAAATCTATTTTTTCAAACTATTTACTATACAACTTTTCTTTTTAAACCTAAAACTATCTTATACTTGTTTACAACTATTTTTGGAACTATTTAACGATTTTTCAACTGTTTTATAAACTAATTACTATTTTTCAACTATTTCACAAATTAATTACTATTTTTCAACTATTTAGCAATTATTTAAAATCTATAACTATATAACTATTTTCCAACTATTTTACAATTACTTAACTATTTTACAGCTATTTTACAAACTAATAATTATTTTTCAACTACTTATCTATTTTTAATTTTTCAAGTTATTTTATAAATTTAAGCTGGACAGAGTTTAAACTGTTTATGATTAAATAACCATTTGAGGTAAGGATTGAGATGATAATCCAAATGGGATTGAAGCAATTGTGAACAAGTGTATAGAAATCATAAGTAAATGTGAATAGAAAAGGAGATTGATTTGGTTAATAACGAATAAAGATAAATACGTAGGATGCATGTATATTATTCTATTCGCATAATGATTTGATCCGGATTCGAACATAGAATTTCGAGATGGTATATCTATCCGAGTTTGGATTTTTCACTCGAATTTCGACGGCGACCTGGATATGGGTTGTTGATTGGTTCTTGATATTCTCTGTCATAGTTATGGCGATGCAAGGAGAATGGTGGTTTCTGATTAAGAAACCAGATTCGAATCCACACTAGAAAGTCGGGTGGACGATACTAGTTCAGAAGTGAAATTGTGGATTGAGTGAGCGATCAGATTGATATAGCGCATGGATGATATGTGTACATCATACGGGTTTGAATGAAAATGATACTGGAAATTTGTGGAAAAGAAATGTGAAATGGTTTTTGAAATGAAGAAATATATGATGAAGTAATGTGGAAATTGGAAATTTCTATGGTAGAAATTTTCTTTGTGGAAGTAAGTAATGTGGTTAATAATTTTATAAAAAAAAGTAATCAAATTTGAATATTTGATTTGAATAAACGGAGTTATATATCTTTGTTATATAAGATAAATCTCCCCTTGTTGAATCTATAGCCAGAAGAAAAGGGTTTTGAAAATATATGAAGTATAAAAGTGGTTTTATACGAGTTTGAAATGATCCAAAGATTTTTCAAGGATATATATATATATATATATATATATATATATATATATATATGAAGGATCTTATGAGAATGATTTTGGAAAAAGGTTTGGAATCTTTGGATTTGGAAAAGCTTTTATTTTTGGGTAAAATCAATATAGGATTTGAAAAGCCTAACTTGAGAATTATCGATTTTGGGATAATCAATTTTGTGAAAGGAGATTTATATGGAATTCATATTAGGTGTATGATTTGGAAAATACTATATGTGTATAGTATAAACCGTTTTGAGATTTGGCTCTGGGGAAAAAGGCGCTCCCTTGAAATGAACTTCATTAGGAGTGCCACAGGGTGGTACTGCCTTGAACCCCAAGGGGGGTTCTAAAATTGATCCTATGAGGAGTACGGACAAAACTAGTTCCTGAGGATTATGTGTAGTGTGTAGCGAAAGTCGAGGGCGCTGATGCCTACAGAGGCATTTGGGTTATGATGTGACGATAGTGTAACTCGATGTCACTGCGATCTACTGCAGACCATAGCGAAAGTCGTGTGTGCCTCTAAGAGCCAACAGTCTGCGTTTGATTTTATATCGGTAGACTGCGACCTACGGTGATATAGCAAAAGTCATGTGTGCTGCTGAGAGCCAACAGTCTACGTTTGATTTTACATCGGTAGACTGCGACCTATGTGGGAGTGGTGAAGTTTCATTTGGCAGCGAAAATCGAGGGCGCTGATGCCTACAGTTACATGGACTTTTGCTATGATGGAAACGTAACCCTGAAATGTAACCACGATCTGCCGTGGGTTCCCTGTCATAATCGAGGGGCGCGGAATGCCTACAGTTACATGGACTTTTGCTGCGATGACAACGTAACCCAAGATGTAACTGCGACCATGGATGGGGGTGATGATTTCCAGAGCATTCTCACCAAAAGATATTTTCTCTATTTTCAAAAATGATTTCTATATTTCAATAAATTATTTTCCAAGTATTTTCACTAGATGTTGAAAACGGGTTTACCAAGTACTTATAGATTTTCAGTCCTACGCCTGATCAACATATGACCGAATTTCTGTGAAAATGAGGACGGACTTGTTGAAACATCAAGTTATAAAAGGTATTTTTATATAAAGCTATTTTAGTAATATTATATAGATGTTCAAAGTGTTTAAAAATAATCAAAGAATAATTTATCTGATTTTAAGTATTAAATAAATTCTGGCCTCGTTCCTTTTCGAGGACGAAAAGGTTCAAAGGGGAGAAGAATGTGATAATCCAGATTTTCTGGACATTTGTAATTGATAAAATAATTGGTTAATTAATTGAAATACTGATTTATAGATTTAGCAAATAAATCTGGTAATAAATATTATATCTGGATTTATGTATAGATGAATTTGAACTATAATAAATACTAAATTTTAAATATTTGGATAAATATTCATTTAATAATCTCCTGATATAATTATTGAAATTTGATAATATTTGTTTAATGATCTTCTTTATTATTATTGTGGTAGAAGTTATCTTTTATAAATAAATATGTTTCTATTTTAATGTATATTAGTAAATGGCAAATGAAAGTTTGGATTTGAAATCCAAACATCTTAAAAATAAATTTGATTATAAAACAAACTCTATATCTTAAAGGTTAGTGTATATATATATAATTATACACATACATATATAAATATTGATGTAAATAAAAAAATGATATAGAATTTTACATATAAATTATAAGAGAATAAAACTGTCACGACCCGAAATTCAGCGTTTGAAAACCGACATCAAATACCTCACTTGTATTCGACTGTCGGGGATTCAAACGTCGAATTCCAGTTCGGATGGAGCTTATAACAACATTAGATGAATATAAACAGCGGAAACAAAATGAAATGCCATATTCAACATCACAGATACAACATCATCACAATATCCATAACAACATCATCATCAACATCAGAGTATTTGTATACATATAACACAACTTCAAAATAGAACTTCACAATATAACAACAAGTGATCACACTCCAAGACATAAAGCGATAGCGAACTTCCAAACTAAGCACCTTCAGATCCAAAAAGTTTCCAAAATATCTCCAAGACAAAAGCTTCAAAATCCGATAGCTTCCAAACCAAAATACTTCAAAGATCTAGCTAGCACCAAAAACATGGAAAAACCTGCTACTAGGCTGCCCGTGTGGAAATTATGGGCACTCAGAGTTTAGAAAGAAACAATAAACTCCGGATCAGTCATAGGACTGGTATGAGTAAACAAAAATAGTTGCTTTAAATAAAAACAAATTTATTAAAGAAAATCGATATGGTTTTTGGAAAATGAAACTACCACAAGTCCTCCCGCTACACACACAATGCAATCGCAGAATTGGAGGAGATTTCTTCTTATGATAGTCAAATATGCTTGATACAAGAAAATTTCTTTGTTATTATTGCTAGTGCATAGTGTAGAAAAACATTTCAAAATTATAATATTAATCTTAGCCAACATAGATATTTTGTACTATGCCTGCTATAGTTACCATCTAAACAGTGGTGACCACCATAAGTAAATGACAGGTTATAAAATTAAAACCGTACTGGGTTCGCATTGGGAACGGGATTTCCAACAAATGGTCAGGCTAAGGAACTTCCTACCGCCACATGGGTATGCCACTGGAGGGACGTCCCGAGAACTTAACCAGTTCTTTGCCAACACAAGGCCGGGTTACCTCTGTAACTAGGTAACTACTACACGACTATGCCATTCCCCGGTCGTTTGCGACCTTTTTTCGAGGGCCCTCAACCACAAAGCAACAACCACACAATAATGAGATTGTAGCAACCACATAGGTTAAGTATCTGGGCTCCATACCATGATACCACCTTTTTCCAGAAGGAAATGGCATACCCTAAAGGGCGCGACCCTCATAACCTTGCCACATCTTTCCTGTTTCGATCATTTTCGGGGTGTGAGGTCCAATGAGATCTCGTCCACAAAGCTACGTTTTACACAAAAGCCATGCTTTGATCACAAATGATCAACAAATGGTCATCAACACACAGGAGCACTTAGCATGCCACACTACCAAATTGGGAGTATATCACTAATAACCTTCAACTACATAACCTCTGAGCTCGTACGTCTTAGAGAAGGGTGTTAAGCTAAGAGAATAAATTCTCCGCCACCAACAGATATGTATTTAAAAGAAATCTGCTTTATATCTCAAGGTGTAGTGTCAGACATACAACCATATAAGTCTGTACCGGGTTCGAACAGAACCGAAGGCACTTCGTCCAATAAAGGAAGAAGCCCTTGTAATCCGGGTATCCACAGTCCCGATCGGACTCCCCATCACATGAGGAGATCTCTATACCGGAGCAACTCAGTGCAGAGACAGTCGATAGGTTATCCTATCATTTTCGAAGACACCCGGTCTTCATCACCGTCTTCAAATACTATTCATTTCGTCGTATCACAATTCAAAATGGGTTATATAACACAAAGTCCTCTCCCGGCTAATCCGAATAGTGAGCGCTCAATTTTAAAACATGTGGATGTATCAATCATAAAGATTCACATTTAGGGTTCGATGTGGGTTTCGGATAACCAACTGGAATTCGACTCCCTTTCGCATCAAAATTTAAATGTCGTTTTACGAGCCAATGGGTTTTCACAATCATACAGACACAAATCACAGTTCAGCACAAAAGCAATTCACATCACACGGTATCAAAATCACAAACAGAAATATCAATCCAGTACATAACATTTGATAATAGCCAACCATCTTCAATTAAGATGAATTAATTGTGTGATTTAAATTAATTTACCCCGTAACTATTTTTATTAATTATTTTTAACCAATGATTAATTATTCTTAATTATAAATTAATTAAATCTTAGTCAACTTTATTTAATTAATTATTCCTTAATTAATTACCTTAATTAATTAATTCTTAATTGTTAACTAATTAAATCTTAATTACTTTTATTACTTAATTATTCTTTAATTAATTATCTTACAAAGTAATTACAAATCATTAATTATTTGATCATTATTTAATCATTACAAATAAATTTGTTTTTAAGTTAATAATTTAAATATTTGATTAACTTCTCAATTATTTTATTTAGTTAAATTTAAAACAACTTTATTTAGAAATATAAGTTTAAAACATCTTTGAACTTAATTAATTTAAAATAATTATTTCCATACCACTAACCTTACATTCCACTTAACAAAAAATCGTCATCTTATAAAGAATGAATTTAGAAATCATTTAAACTTATATTTTTAAAATTTTAAAATTGGAAATGCTATTTCAAACGACCAACCCGAGGCTATCTCGAGTCACACCCGAGCAAAAGTGCTCATTTCTTCGAGTTTGACCAAGATCGACCCATATAAAAAATTTCCCCACTTAAATTTTTTTAAGTACCGAATCTACCCGGCACACACAAAAATTTCTACAAGCTATAACTCGAGCTAATACGCGAATTTCACTAATGCCACTTCGAGTCCGAGGCTTCTTCCCCAAACTGTAGCTACCTGACACCAATTCAACATTGTGCACAAGCACACTCCTTCCAACCGGCTAGGATCGGTGCTACTGTTGTCGACGTGTCAACGATGATCTCCACGAACCACTTAAACACCCAGAAAACCAAATTATCGAAGAAATCAAAATTTCGTCCCTCAACCCAACTGGAACAAAAACACTGATCACCAAAATGCCACGTCCTCCCTCCTCCGACCATCAAAAGTCGCGTGCTTCTGGTCAAAGCATCGCCTGACTTTCATGCTTCGATTGCCACAGAAACGAGCCACTCCGGTTCCCTGATGAACTCACGACACAATGATTTCCGACCCATAGAAAAATACAAGTTCGAACCCTAGATTATCAAAAACCGACCTCCACAATGATTTATAAATTCATCCAAGAATTTTCTGATGATCCCTGACCATCAAACTAGCTCCAATCCCAACTACATGATTTATCATTGCTTCAATTTCCTGAAATCACCAATAAATCAAAAATCATTCAATTTACAAATTCTCGGTGGATATAAGTTCAAAAATCCTCATCTTGCCTTTAAAAATCCTTATTCCCAAAAACGTGTTTGATAATACAATCTAAATTAGAAAACAGAATGGTTGAATTTTCACAGTATTTTGGTTTTACCTGTGTTCTTCAAAATTTCCAGAGAAAACCTTTGTTAAATTTACCAACATTTATTTTTAAAATTTAGAGCATGATCATACAAACATGTTTTCTTTTGATCTCAAAGCATAAAAACAATCTGTTATCGGGTTTTGGATTTTTGAGACAGGTTTTGAAACCTGTAGGGATAGAACAGAGTCTATTTTGATGTATACAGGCATGCATCTTAATTCTCAGGTGCAAATATATACATGCAAACACATATTTATCATTCAAGCATCAATATTGCTCACAACAAAAAATTCAAGTTCAAACTAAGGAGTTTACTCACCTGACAAATTTTGAACAGAAACCTTCCTGTCTGGTTAAAAATTTGAAAGCCTATATATTTATTTTTCTTACTTTGATCTTGAAATTTTTATCTACAACTTGTTAATACGATTTTGCTTAATCTCTGATGTATTTGCTTACTTAATTCATCAATAACAAACAAAAATTCAATTTACTTACAGTTTGTTTTAATGAAAACTGGGAAAGACTTTGGTCTGCAGCTTGAAATCCTGAAACTAATTTAGTCTTTGAAACTTGATTTTTTTTCTGCAACTGATTGATACAAATTTTCTTAGTTCTTGCTTTATTACTGATACAAATTCAAACTTGAATTTTAAAACGAATTTACTTGCCTTAAATTTAATTCATAAAAACCCTGCTCTACTTCTTGGGGAAACAGGAGCCGGGTTTCTTTGATTTGCAGTTTGAATTTTAATGTTAAAACTTGATTTTTGATTACTAATTTACTTAATCTGAAGTTTTAAACTTTCCTGAGGTATGGAATTAAAATTCCTACTTTGATGTTGGAGATGATTCTCTGGTTTTAAACTTTGAATTCAAGAAGATGCTTGCAGTTTCATATTTTTCTTTTCTTTGGTGTTGATGTTTGTATTGTTCACAGATTTTTTTTCTTCTTTTCTTTCAGAATTTTGAGAAGCTAAAGAATGAGAAAAAGGAGCTGAAAGGTTTTTATGAATTTTTTATATATATTTTTTATCAATTACCTAAATTGAATGACACTTGTTAATTTCAATGATGAGATCACTACACTTGTTAATCCTCTTGTTGCATGTTCCACACTTGTATTTTTATATGAGTTAAATATTTTTAAATAAAACTTATGCCATATTTACTTTATTAACAAATACATTACCCATTAAAGTTGTTTTCTTTATATTAATACATATTATTTAAAAGAGAATGTTTTGAAATTAAATGCATATTAAATAAATTACATAGATATAAATTTATAAATTCAAATTATTTTTCTAAAGCATTTACTTAAAATTTAAATTCAAATTCAATATATAAATTCAATTCTACTTATATATGCATATATACATATATATTCACACACATATATACATATATATATATATATAAGATTTAAATTCAAATGATTTTTTTAAACATTTATTATTTCAAAATTTTAAACTCAAAAGTTTATTCATATAAATTAACACATATTTTGTTTATTTTGAACCTTTCAAATTAAATTCCAAAGTTCAAATAAATTACCAAATTTAAATTGATAAATTCTGGGATGTCACAGATTTTTTCCCTTAAGTAAATTTCGTCCTCGTAATTTGAAAGAGAGAGAAAAGCAAGCAAAGAATATACGAATTTAGAAAAGGATAGAGAAATGGCTTACTAGTCTAAGCCGAGATATCCATTCTGCAATTAGGATATGATTTCTGCATGCTATCTTCAGTTTCCCAAGTACAATCTTTTGGATCACCGCTCCACTGCACCAGTTTCACAATTTTGTTCCTTAATTGCTTTTCATCTCGATCCACAATCTTTATCGGTTCTCTTTTAACTATTAATTGGGAGTGATCTCGAGATCCTGCTGAGCAGCTTCTTCAATAATACTATCTGGATCGTGCACATACTTCCGGAGGTTAGAAATGTGGAACACATCATGCACGCCAAACAACTAGCTAGGCAGCTGCACTCGATAGGCTAAAGGACCGATCCTCTCCAGAATAGAAAAAGGACCAATATACCATGGTGCCATCTTGCAGGTCTTCCCAAACCTTAATACACCAAGCATTGGAGATACTTTAAGAAAGACAGAGTCTCCAATCTGGAATTCCAAATCCCTTCTTCCGTGGTCATAATAACTCTTTTGATGACTTTGAACCGTTTTCAATTTCTTCCGTATAAAATCAACTTTCTCTGTGGCTTCCTTAATCATATCCGGTCCAAGGACGCGTCTATCGCCTGACTCAATCCAGCATGCAGGCGATCGACACGGACGACCATATAAAGCTTCAAAAGGAGACCTCTCTATACTGGCCTGATAGCTATTATTGTATGAGAATTCGACCAGATGCAAATGGTCCTCCCAAGAACCACTAAAATCAAGTATATAAGCACGCAATAGGTCTTCTAAGATTCGGTTTATCCTTTCTGTCTGCCCATCAGACTGTGGGTGATAAGCAGTGCTGAAATTCAGTTTTGTTCCCAATGCATCTTGAAATGCCTCTCAAAATCTACCGGTGAAGATCGGATCACGATCACTCACTATACAGCTAGGAATACCATGGAGATGGATAATTTCCTTTATGTATAGTTCTGCTAAGCTTGCCGCTGTCCGAGTGGATTTCACTAGCAAAAAGTAGGCTGTCTTAGTCAAACGTCCACGATGACCCAAATTGCTTCATTGCCTTTCTGAGTACGAGGCAACCCGTCAATGAAATTCATCGATACTTGGTCCCATTTCCACTTGGGTACCTCTAAAGGCTGAAGTAAACCCGCCATTTTCTTTTGATCGCTTTTAGTTTGTTGGCAAGTAGCACAGCGGCTCACATATATAGATATGTCCCTTTTCATTGTCTTCCACCAGAAAGTTCTTTTGATATCTCTATACATTTTGTTAACTCCTGGATGGATGCTGAGTTAGACTTGTGACATTCGTCCAAAACTTCTCATTTCGGATCAGGGATGTCTAGGACACATATTCTACCTTTTAATCTTATAACTCCTCTACTATCAACATCCAAACTAGTGTCTTCTTCTTGACATATTCTTTTATAAATTCCTCGAAGAAACTCGTATTCATTCTACTTACTTGCGATCCTCTTAAGAAGATCAGGAGTAATAACAAGATGGAAAAGAATATCATGCTTTCTGCTCAAAGCATCGGCAACTACATTGGCTTTTCTAGAGGTATAAAGCATATCTAGATCATAGGATGCCAGAAATTCCAACCAACATTGTTGTTGTAGATTTAAATCTTTCTGGGTGAAGAGGTATTTCAAAGATTCATGGTCAGTGAATAATTTAGATTTTCACCTAAAGAAAGAGAGTTCATTAAATATATTTATTAAGTTAAATTGAATTTCTTAAATCGTTAAGAAAGCTGAAAGAGGTTCTTACCCAGAAGATAATGTCGCCATATTTTCAGAGTGAAAATAACAGCTAAGAGTTCCAAATCATGGGTGGGTAGTTTCTTTCATGTGGACGTAATTGTCTACTAGCGTAGGCAATTACCTTCCCATTCTGCATCAGTACCGCACCCAAACCATCACCATAAGCATCAGTTTAGACAGGTAAACCCTGGTTCCCGTTAATGATAGTGAGAACAGGAGCAGTGGTTAATCTCTTCTTCGACTCCCGAAAAGGTTCCTCACATTTTGGAGTCCAATTGAATTTTGCATTCTTCATCGTTAGCTTAGTCAACGGACTAGCTATCTTAGAAAAGTCTTGAACAAACTTCCGGTAATAACCCGTTAAACCCAAAAAGCTTAGAACTTCTTTTGGGTTAGTGGGCTTCCTCCAATCAAGAATAGCGGAAATTTTGCTAGGATCAATGGAAATTCCTTCTTCTTTAACAATATGCCCAAGAAATTTAACTTCTTTGACCCAAAAATGGCATTTAGAAAATTTGGCGAACAGAATATTTCTCCTTCATATCTCCAAAACAATTCTAAGATGTTCAGCGTGCTCCTCTTCGGTCTTGGAGTAGACCAAAATATCGTCAATAAACACAAGCACAAATTTATTCAATACTTCCCGGAACACACGGGTCATAAGATCTACGAAGTATCCTGTAGCATTGGTTAGCCCGAAAGGCATGACTAACCATTCGTAGAACATATTAGGACCCCTGAAGGCGGTCAAATGATCATAATCTTCGGTGATTCGTAGCTGATGGAATCCCTGGCTAGATCCATCTTCGAAAAGAAACGAGCGCCGTGCAGTTGATCAAACAGATCATCAATTCTAGGTAAAGGAAATTTGTTATTGAGAGTAAGCTTATTAAGATCGCGGTAATACACATGCAATCTCAAAGATCCGTCTGATTTAGCAACAAACACTACTGCTGAACTCCATTCAGAAACACTAGGACGGATTAACCCGTTATTTAGCAAATCATCAGTTTGCTTGACTAATTCAGGATGAGCATTGGTGACTAGGTCAATTCTAAATTCTATTTCTCGATGTGGAGGTAAGGACTTTACTTCTTCGAACACGTCTGGAAAATCTCGGACAATGAGTATAGACTTCAGACTGGGTTCGGGGTAACCTAAGTTATACATCAGCCCATCTCTTTTAGGACTAGGGTCCTCACGAGAAATCTCAATGAAATCTCCAAATTTGGTTTTAATAGAAATCAATCGATTGTTACAATCCAATTTGGCTTCGTATTTGGTTAGCCAGTCCATTCTGAGTAAGATTTCAAACTCATTAAAATCAAGGACAAAGAGACCGATAGGGAATTGGTAACAAGAATATGATATAGGGATGTCTCTACATCGAAGACAAAGGTTCGCGGGGCCTCCATTTGGATTCTTTACACATATAGGCTTGTCAACAAAATTAGGTTCAAGATTTAATTCATTTATAGCTTGTTGACAGATAAAAGTACGGGTAGCACCCATGTCAAACAAAACTCTAACAATTCTATCATAAATAGTAAGGTCACCTTTCAGAACTCGTTTCCTCTTTTCTGCTTTGTAAGATGCAGGTTTGTCTTTGACTGTGTACACCTTGGCTGTCTGAGCTTGCTTCATGGTTGGGCAGTCTTTAACCTCGTGTTCCAATTTCTGACAATAATAACATTTCCTGGGTTTTGCTTGTATAGATTGATTTACTTGTCTCTTGGGCTTCGTACATCTGCTCGAGTAATGGCCCTTTTCTAAGCAATTAAAGAAAGTAACACATTTTTCCCTATCCTCTTGATTGCTCTTCTTCTTCTCCTTACCCTGCCATGGTTTCTTGCCTCCAAATTTCCTTTTCTTTCAATTTTGATTGCTCGAATTTCCTTTCTCTACTGGGGCTTCTTGCATATCCAGTGTAGCATATCTATACCCCATATCAATCAGATCTGAAAAAGATTCTTTAATGTGGCCAGTCATCCTTTCGTGGAACTTCTTATTCATCCCATGAATGAACCTTTCATTTTTCTTTGAAGGTGTGTTTACCAATTCTGGACCAAAACGAGACAATTCATTGAATTATTTAAATACTCCTCAAATGACAAACTCTCTTGCTTTAAATCCATAAATTCCTGGTACATTCGAGAAATTCCTGCTGAGGGCATATAGCTCTTCACAAATAATTCTTTAAATCTCTCCCAAGTATACTCGTCTTCTGGCTCGTCTACAGTGACTGTCTCCCACCATGCTAAGGCTTCTTCTTGAAGTTGCCAAGAAGCTATGAGTCGCATCTGATCGTCTTGCAGCTTTAGCCCTTTAAAGATTCTTTCACATGATCTGATCCATGCTTGGTCCTCGACAATCGACTCCTTGCCAGTGAACGGCTTACCACCAAGTCTCGAGAAGCTCTTATATAATTCAGCCAGATTCGGCTGATGCTGAGTAGATAAAGCTGCTTCTGCTGTTGGGGGAACTTGACCAGCTGTTGTGGAATTTCCTTGACCCCTAGCTCTTCCTCTTGGTTCGCTAATTCTTACTATCTGTAATTAGTAAGAAAACTTGATTTAGATATACGGACGAGATATCTTAAGGAATATCAACAGCTAAAAGAAATAGACTAAGAAAATTTAGGGTTTTGGTCTCGGGTTATACTCATTCTAGGGTATACTTCACCCTATCTCTAATGAGCCATCTAATGTGTTATACTACGTAGCTAAAGTTCTTACTCAACTTTTAGCTCTGACACCACTTGTCACAACCCGAAATTCAGCGTTCAAAAATCGACATCAAATACCTCACTTGTATTCGACTATCGGAGATTCGAACGTCGAATTCCAGTTCGGATGGAGCTTACAACAACATTAGATGAATATAAATAGCAGAAACAAAATGAACTGCCATAATCAACATCATAGATACAACATCATCACAATATCCATAACAACATCATCATCAACATCATAGTATTTTTATACATATAACACATCTTCAAAATAGAACTTCACAATAGAACAACAAGTGATCACATTCCAAGAAAGTCTTCAAAGAAATAAAGCGATAGCGAACTTCCAAACTAAGCACCTTAAGATCCAAAAAGTTTTCAAAATATCTCCAAGACAAAAGCTTCAAAATCCGATAGCTTCCAAACCAAAATACATCAAAGATCTAGCTAACACCAAAAACATGGAAAAACCTGCTACTAGGCTGCCCGTGTGGAAATTATGGGCACCCAGAGTTTAGAAAGAAACAATAAACTCCGGGTCAGTTATGGGACTGGTATGAGTAAACAAAAACAATTGCTTTGAATAAAAACAAATTTATTAAATAAAATCGATATGATTTTTGGAAAATGAAACTACCATAAGACCTCCCACCACACACACAATGCAATCGCAGAATTGGAGGAGATTTCTTGTTATGATAGTCAAATATGCTTGATACGAGAAAATTTCTTTGTTATTATTGCTAGTGCGTAGTGTAGAAAAACATTTCGACAGTATAATATTAATCTTAGCCAGCATAAACATTTCGTACTATGCCTTCTATAGCTACCATCTAAATAGTGGTGACCACCATAAGTAAATGGCAGGTTATACAATTAAAACCGTGCTGGGTTCGTATTAGGAATTGGATTTCCAACAAATGGTTAGGCTAAGGAACTTCCTACTGCCATATGGGTACGCCTCTGGAGGGACGTCCCAAGAACTTAACCGGTTCTCTGCCAATACAAGGCCGGGTTACCTCTGTAACTAGGTAACTACTACATGACTATGCCATTCTCCGGTCATTTGTGACCTTTTTCCAAGGGCCCTCAACCATAAAGCAACAACCACATAGTAATGAGATTGCAGCAACCACATAGGTTAAGTATCTGGGCTCCATACCAAGATAACACCTTTTCCCAAAAGGAAATGACATACCCTAAAGGGCGCAACCCTCATAACCTTACCACATCTTTCTTATTTCGACCATTTTCAGGGTGTGAGGTCCGATGAGGTCTCGTCCACAAAGCTACACTTTACAAAAAAGCCATGCTTTGATCACAAATGATCAACAAATGATCATCAACACACAACAACACTTAGCATGCCACACTACCAAATTTGGAGTATATCACAATAACCTTCAACTACATAACCTCTGAGCTCGTACGTCTCAGAGAAGGGTGTTAAGCTTAGAGAATAAATTCTCCGCCACCAATAAATATGTATTTAAAAGAAATCTTCTTTATATCTCAAAGTGTAGTGTCAGATATACAACCATACAAGTCTGTTCTGGGTTCGAACGTAACCGAAGGCAGTTCGTCCAATAAAGGAAGTAGCCCTTACAATCCGAGTATCCACAATCCCGATCGGACTCCTCATCACATATGGAGATATCTATACCGGAGCAACTCAATGCAAAGACAATCGATAGGTTATCCTATCATTTTCGAAGATACCCGGTCTTCATCACCGTCCTCAAATGCTATTCATTTCGTCGTATCACTATTCGGAATGGGTTATATGACACAAAGTCCTCTCCCGGCTAATTCGAATAGTGAGCGCTCAATTTTAAAACATGTGGATGTATCAATCACAGAGATTCACATTCAGGGTTCGATGTGGGTTTCGGATAACCAATTGGAATCCGACTCCCTGCCGCATCGAAATTTAAATGCCGTTTTACGGGCCAATAGGTTTTCACAATCATACAGAGACAAATCACAAATCACAGTTCAGCACAAAAGCAATTCACATCATACAGTATCACAATCACAAACAGAAATATCAATCCAGTACACAACATTTGATAATAGTCAACCATCTTCAATTAAGATGAATTAATTGTGTGATTTAAATTAATTAACCACATAACTATTTTTATTAATTATTTTTAATCAATGATTAATTATTCTTAATTATAAATTAATTAAATCTTAATCAACTTTACTTAACTAAATATTCCTTAATTAAATTGTTAATTAATTAAATCTTAATTACTTTTATTAATTAATTATTCTTTAATTAATTATCTTTCAAAGTAATTACAAATCATTAATTATTTGATCATTATTTAATCATTATAAATAAATTTTTTTTAAGTTAACAATTTAAATATTTGATTAACTTCTCAATTATTTTATTAAGTTAAATTTAAAACAACTTTATTTAAAAATATAAGTTTAAAACATCTTCGAACTTAATTAATTTCAAATAATTATTTCAATACCATTAACTTCACATTCCACTTAACAAACAATCATCATTTTATAAAGAATGAATTTAGAAATCATTTAAACTTATATTTTAAAAATTTTGAAACTGGAAATGCTGTTTCAAACGACCAACCCGAGGTTATCTCTAGTCACACCCGAGCAAAAGTGCTAATTGCTTCGAGTTTTACCAGATCGACCCGTATAAAAAATTTCCCCACTAAAATTTGTTTAAGTACTAAATCTACCCAGCATGCACAAAAGTTTCTTCGAGCTATAATTCGAGCTAATACACGAATTTCACTAACGCCACTTCGAGTCTGAGGCTTCTTCCCCAAACTGTTGCCACCTGACACCAATTCAACGTTGTGCACATGCACACTCCTTCCAGCCGGCTACGATCGGTGCCACTGTCGTTGACGCGTCGACGATGATCTCCACGAACAACTCAAACACCCAGAAAACCAAATTATTGAAGAAATCAAAATTTCGTCCCTGAACCCAACTAGAACAAAAACAATGATCACCAAAACGCCACGTCCTCCCTCCTCCGACCATCAGAGGTCGCGTGCTTCTGGTCAAAGCATCGCTTGAGTTTCACGCTCTGATCGCCACCGAAACGAGCAAATCCGGTTCTCTAATGAACTCGTGGCCCAACGATTTCCGACCCATAGACAAATATGAGTTCGAACCCTAGATCATCAAAACCGACATCCACAACGATTTATAAATTCATCCAAGAATTTTCTGATGATCCCTGACCATCAGACTAGCTCCAATCCCAACCACGTGATTTATCATTGCTTTAATTTCCAGAAATCACCAATAAATCAAAAATCATTCAATTCACAAATTCTCAGTGGATATAAGTTTACAAATCCTGATCTTGCCTTTAAAAATCATTATTCCCAATAAACGTGTTTGATAATACAATCTAAATTAGAAAACATAATGGTTGAATTTTCATAGTATTTTGATTTTGCATGTGTTCTTCAAAATTTCCAGAGAAGTCATTTGTTAAATTTACCAACATTTATTTTTAAAATTTAGAGCATGATCATACAAACATGTGTTCTTTTGATCTCAAAGCATAAAAATAATCTGTTATCGGGTTTTGGATTTTTGAGACAGGTTTTGGAACCTTAGGGATAGAACAGAGTCTATTTTGATGTATACAGGCATGCATCTTCATTCTCAGGTGCAAATATATACATGCAAACACATATTTATCATTCAAGCATCACTATTGCTCACAGCTACAAATTCAAGTTCAAATTAAGGAGTTCACTCGCTTGACAAATTTTGAACAGAAAGCTTCCTGTCTGGTTAAAAATTTGAAAGCCTGGATATTTATTTTTCTTACTTTGATCTTGAAATTTTTATCTGCAACGTTAATACTATTATTACTGCTTTTCCCTGAACTATCGCAATTTAGTTAAAGAATTAGAAAAAGGATCTGAAAGGTTTTTATGAAATTATGTTTTTTATCATTCACCTAAATTGAATGACACTTGTTAATTTTAATGATGAGATCACTACACTTGTTAATCCTCTTGTTGCATGTTAAACACTTGTATTTTTATATGAGTTAAATATTTTTAAATAAAACTTATGCCATATTTACTTTATTAACAAATACATTGCCTATTAAAGATATTTGCTTTATATTAGTACATATTATTTAAAAGAGAATGTTTTGAAATTAAATACATATTTGTATCTTCATTCTCAGGTGCAAATATATACATGCAAACACATATTTATCATTCAAGCATCACTATTGCTCACAGCTATAAACACATATTTACTTTTCAGATCCTTTTTCTAATTCATAAAAAGAATTTACTTGCCTTAAATTTAATTCAGAAGAACCCTGCTTTGCTTCTTGGGGAAAACTGGAGCCTTGTTTCTTTGATCTACAGTTTGAATTTTAATTTTGAAACTTGATTTTTGATTACTAATTCACTTAATTCTGAAGTTTTAAACTTTCCTAAGGTATGGTATTAAAATTCCTACTTTGATGTTGGAGATGATTCTCAGGTTTTAAACTTTGAATTCAAGAAGATGCTTGCAGTTGTAGATTTTTCTTTTCTTTGGTGTTGAGGTTTGTAACGTTCACGGATTTTCTTCTTCTTTTCTTTCAGAATTTTGAGAAGCTAAAGAATTAGAAAAAGGATCTGAAAGGTTTTTCTGAATTTATGTTTTTATTATCAATTACCTAAATTGAATTACACTTGTTAATTTTAATGATGAGATCACTACACTTGTTAATCCTCTTGTTGCATGTTAAACACTTGTATTTTTATATGAGTTAAATATTTTTAAATAAAACTTATGCCATATTTACTTTATTAACAAATACATTGCCTATTAAAGATATTTGCTTTATATTAACACATTATTAAAAGAGAATGTTTTGAAATTAAATACATATTAAATAAATTACATAGATATAAATTTATAAATTCAAATTATTTTTCTAAAACATTTACTTAAAATTTAAATTCAAATTCAATATATAAATTCAATTCTACTCATATATGCACATATACGTATATATTCATATATATATATATATATATATATAAGATTTAAATTCAAATGATTTTTTTAAAACATTTATTATTTCAAAATTTTAAACTCAAAAGAAATTGAAGTTTTATTCATATAAATTAACACATATTTTGTTTATTTTGAACTTTTCAAAATAAATTCCAAAGTTCAAATTAATTACCAAATTTAAATTGATAAATTCTGGGATGTTACAAAAAATATATATTTTACATATTTATTAAGTAATATTTAAAAAGATAATAAAACAAATCTTTTTATTACTCTTATTTAAATATAAACCTAAGCTTAAAAATATATTTTAAACAATTAAAATTTATCTCAAAGAAATTCATGTGCATTTAGATAAGTATTTATAATTAGTAAATTAAGAGAAGATTTTTATTAACTTTAAAATGAATAAGAATTACTTAAATGGCATGTGTTAAAAATTTAGAGACATTAGTAACATGTGTTAACTAATAAACAACTCTTTTTGACAAATGTTGAAATGTTAAATAAGTGTAATATTTATTTTTATTTTTAAAATAAATCACATTATTACCTATACAAATACATTGCTTTTACCTTCATTTTCTTTTTTCTATCCTCTCCAACTCAAAGCTAAGAAAAATAATACCCTGTAAAATTACCCAAACAATCTGAAAATCAATCCAGTTCTAAAACCAGAAATCACATTTCAAAGCCTGTAATTCATTTTCTAAAATCAAATCATCAAAAGCCTGCATTATTTAACCTGAGATAATGAAGCAATCCTGAAATCAAGCAAAGTTCAAATACAACTTCAATCTGAGCAATTCAACAACAAACGGTGCTGATTAAATAAGTATAGCAATTTCAGATCAAAGCAAATCCAGATTCAATTAATAAAAAAATCCCAGATCTAAAACAAATCAAATACTAAAAGCAAAGTTCAAAATCAAAACTGCTTCTCTGTTCAAAGCATATGCAGGTGAGTAAACATTGATTCAATCTGTTTATATTCTGATATATATGATGAATCGTAGTTGGAATGTAGTGAAATGTTTTGCTTATGTCTGTATGCATATATGTGTATGGAAATTGTGTGCATGTTGAGTATATGATATCCTGACTCTGTTTTGGCTTACAGACCAAATAAATCACTCAAAAACTCAACATCTCTTCACCAAATCAGTTATAGGATATATGTTTAAAGGGAAGATGTTTAAATTGGTGAAATCCTATTTTAAAATTAACTCAAGTAAAATTTATTGAGTTATTATCTGAATTAATAGATTTACAGTAAAAAGAATATAAATATGTGCAGGAATGAACCGTTCTCTGTTTTTCAAACAAAGTGAGCAAACTAATCCCATAAGACTTTTATCTGTGTATATACTTTGTTATACGTGAATTAAGTAGTGAAAGTTATTTGCAGAAAAGTAAATGCATTATATATATGTTTATATTTTGTAAATTTTTGTATGCATGTCTGAGAAAGGCAAATGAATGCCTCTGTCTGTGTTTATAGGTTTTCAAAAACCCGATCAAAATTTAAACATCTTATCTAGATGATTTCAGGTTTCGATCCCTAAATGGAAAATGATTATAGCAACGTAATACAAATTTCAAAAAGGATTTCTAGTATATTTATTGAATAAATATATTTTTTTAAATTGAAATTTACTGTAATGAACATTTTAAATCTGAAAATTTAAATATTAAGATTTCTGGTTATGAATGCACGTTTGAATTTGAGCTTTGAAACCATGAGTTTTGGTATGAATTTTATGATTTTTAAGTTTGCGAATTGGGGATATTATGAGTTGATTAAATTTGGTACTTTTATCGAATGCTGGCGATCTCGTGATTCTGTGGCATCGGGCTTGGAGTATACAGTGGCTGGTCGATCGTAGATCAATGGAAAAATAGTGGGAAAACTTAAAATCACTCGTGGTGGTCGGTGATTGATGATTTAGGGTTTGTTTTACCTTTTGGGTTCGTTAGAGTTCTCGAACAATGTCTCTGTCTTGAGTGTTTTGAGTTCGATCGGATCAAGAAAAATACCGCGTATGTCGATGAGGAAGTTGAAATCGTGGTGGCATGGCTTCTCAAGGGAGGGTTCAATGGTGATTGGAAGTTTTTCAATGGTGATGGTTCCAGTTTTTGGAACGAGTGGCTCGATTTCATTCGACTATCGAAATCATCATTTTGGGTGGATGTAAGGGTCTGCGAGATGCGAAATTATTTGTTATTATATTTTATCTGCTGCGAATGTGAGATTCTGTGTCTTGTTTTCTATTTCTTCTTCTATCTCTTTTCTTCCTTTCCTTAACTATCTAGAATTTTCGAGATCGAAAACTCCGGGTCGTTACAACTAACATCTGTTATCTAGTTTGGCCGTAAATTTCATGATACACTATACTCTTGAAGATGAATGTAATTCAATTATAAGTGGATGCGCATCAATCTGAGCATGTTCTTTGAAATTAGAAGCCGCTTCAAATTTGATATCACATTGGGGATAATACCTATAATTTTCAAATTCATGTGCTTAATTGCTTTTTAAACTCATCTAGTATAACATCTTCTTTTGCATGTTCCTATGAAACCGTCTCCATTTCTAAGATGTTAATCCTCAAGTGGATGATATAGCAGAACCACATCTGCATCTCATTATATCATAATTTGAAATAATAATAAGAACTGTGCATGAGGTACATTTATGTTTACAAAAAATGTAAGAGAATAGAATATAAGGTGGCCTTTAATACCAAGGTAAAGGAATATTGGTCGCTCCTTAACTTGCATGCAACATGAGATAAATAATAGACCAAATTTATGTTCCTGACTTGCTGAGTAAACATCAACTATGGTGTTGATACCACATTAACTAGATGAATGAACCTTTGATACACTTTTGGAGTCATCAATTCTTAAATTGAAGGTGCATGCTCATTTTGGTGACATTTTCTGATGAAGCTTTGTTGCTTCTTTAAAGAGGAGTTGTTCATGAGGAAGTAGCGATTATTTTTGGCAAGTGCATAGCTTTCGCTAAACCAATTGAAAACTAATCACCCGATGCGAAGTTAACAACTTCACAATAATTGAAACTTAGAAATACCATGAAATAAAAGCAAGCTCGTTATATATAGGTAAAAATATATGTTAATTTACATCGAGCATGTACCGTTAAACACAGGGTGAAAAATACCTTACCATGATTAAAACTGGCATGATATGGATGAGGAAAACTAATGACGGACTCTTAAGATTTCTGTACAGCTTTACATAGGGACATCATAGTTATTGTTAACTTTTTTATTGTAAACTTAATTAATTTTATAAATTTTATAATTTTTATAAATTTACTCAATTTATTATTACTACTACTATTATATTATATTATATTATATAATTTAGTTAAATTTCATAAATTTTGTTAAATTGGTTAATACTTTATCGTTATTATTGTTATTGTTGTTATTCTAAACTTAGTTATTTTTTATGAAACTTAATGAGTTTTGTAATTGATTAGTATTGGTATTATTATTATTGCTGTTGTTATCATCATCATCATCAATATTATTATAAACTTAGCTAATTTTTATGAAACTTATTTATTTTTTAAAACTTAGTTTACTAGTTGCTAATATTGGTATTATGGTTATTATTATTATTACTACTATTATAATAGTTAATTTTCAAAAACATTAGTGAAATGATTATATTATCAATTTAGTATCTATCATAAGCATTGGATGAATTATTACTATTATTACTGTTATAAAATTGGTTAATTTTTATAGATTTTTTATTTTTACCAAATGTAATCGAAGAATTTAATTATTATTATTATTATTATAGGTATTAGTTAATTTCTAAAAATTATTTATCATAAACATTAGTTGAATTATTATTATTATAAAACATTAGTTAAACAATAAATTTTATGAAAAATAACAAAACTAGTTAATTTATAAAATAGTTAACTTGGTTGAAATTTTATAATGTATTATTATTATTCAAAATATAGTTAATTTTTATCAATCTTACTTAAATTTTTATAAATTTAGCTAAAATTTAAAAATTAGATAACTTTGTTAATAATTTATTAGTTTATATAAACAAAGTTAAATTTTATAATATTAGTTAATTTACTATTGCTGTTGTATATATATATATATATATATATATATATAGTTAATTTTTATAACATTTAGTTAACTTGGTTAATATTTTATGATTTATAAATAATGATAATATTATTATATATGTTTAGTTAGTTTTATAAAACTTAGTTAACTTGGTTAATATTATATAATCTATTATTATTATTAACTTAGTTAATTTTTATAAAAATTAAAGTTAATATATTACTATTATTATAGGCTTAGTTAATTTTTATAAAACTTAGTTAACTTGGTCATTACTTTATAATTTGTTGTTATTGTTATTAATATTATTACTATTCTAAACTTCGCGAATTGTTATTAAACTTAGTTAAATTTTATAAACTTGGTTTGTTTATTGTTATTATTACTATTATGACCATCGTCATTATTGTAAGTATTATCTTTATAAACTTGGTTTGTTTGCATAGAAATGAAGATTAACAGAGTACAAATATGGTCAATATAAATGGTATAGATTTAGAAGTTTGGACTTCACAAGATATTTCAAAAATTTCTAGCTTTATTAAAATCCCAAGCAGATTAGATGATATGAATGAATAAAAAGGAAAGTCATAAAATTTGCAGAAGTTTCTATACAAGTAATTGCCCAGTCCAAGTGATAAGTAGGAGGCTTACCAATCCTATTTTATCAAATTGAAGAATTTCATAATTACTTGTTGAATTCTAGCTTAACTGAAAACAAATCTTTGGGTTTCAATTATACAAGTAGGAGAAAATTAAACTTTGGATTTCAATTATACAAGCAGCAGAAGTAGGAGAAGCTTTGGGTTTCAATTATACTCATTGATCAATATAATACAATGTCCACATGTAAAGAAACATATTGGTTATTAAGAGCGTCGAATAGTTTATAAAAATAGAATTAATTTCCCATTCAGTATAAATTAATTTATATAAAAATATTGAAATGATACTATAGAACATGTATTCGAAAAACATATTTATGGCATTCAAGTTGATGCTTAAACACTAAAAGCTCCTTCCTAAAATCAACATATTCTTAAAAGGAAAAAAATGGCAGCCGAACTGTCTTATTACGTGGATGAGAAGCAATAACAGGTTACATATTCCTGGTTATTGCAGTAACTTTACTTAGTATCAGTAACTGAATATAAATTTGACATATTTTTTTAAGTAAAAGTAATCTACTGATTGAAGATTTCCATATGAATTCAAATATGCTACAAAACTTAAACAGTGGACTCCCATATGGATTAAAATATGCAACAAAATTTATTCTAACAAAAAAAATATGGACTTAATAAAAATATAAAACTGCTTTTGCCCTGAACTATCGCAATTTAGCTTCATGCCTTCTCTCTTTTTTGTACCGCAACTGATTTGGATCAAAGCCACTTTCAGTTGCACCATAAATGGCCTAAGTTTATGTGATGACTGTTATCCCACCTTTTGGTCAAAGCTGGAATATCAACAAATTGGCAAGAAAAGATGGATATTAGGATTGGAGATAGATTGGAAACAAGGATGCAATCGATGTCGTTAAAATTTGTACGTGCTCTGATCAAGATGGAATCGATCGAAAATGATAAACAGGGCTAAGAGAGGATACGTTTCAATTTTCAGGACAATCGGAGTTTGTATGTCCGAGATATGGATGGATAATCCATATAATGTGAATATTGGCCCGTATCGATGCATTTCGTATCGATCCGCATGGTTATGAACCGTGCATTCGTATCGACAAGATGGGAAGACCAGAGGATTTCGGCTCAATGGTAGTGGACCCAGAGTGGTACGCAAGGGCGTGATGGTTTGTTCAACTCGATCAGTTCAAATCGATCAGGATGGAGGCAGGCGATGTGCTTCGTATTGACATCTTCGTATCCAACAGGTAAGACCTCACTCGTATCCATCAGGTAAGGCTTCGTTCGTATCCATCCTAGATACTAGCTTCGTATCCATCTGTTCGCCCTTCGTATGTTTTTTCGTATCGAACAATAATGCCTCCTATATCTTAATTTCGTATCGACCCAATGAATCAATACGAAACACCCTCCTGGAAAAGGGTGTGAATTGCAGGGATGCGAGCGGGTGGATACAAATACGTGGTTGCAAATCTATGGACATGAATGAGCGTAAAATATAGATATAAGCGAAGCCCGTCCATGATCTTAGGAAAGAAGCATTCAACTCGGCACACGAGATGGATCGATCCAGGAACTTCGCAACACGTCATCGCATGGTCACGTGCCCTGATCGATACGAAGGGATCGATGCAATGCTGTTGATTCGAATTACACTATCTGTCGAGAAACCATAACTTGTATTGATCGCAATCTACAAGTCCAAATTCTATGAAATTTTCACCCGAGCTTACGCAGGTAAAGGATCTTCCTGCCAAGTTTCAGCTCGATTGGCCCATTTCTTGATCGATACGAAATCAATTTGTATCGACCACAGATCGAGTCGAAACTTAGTGCGATCGATCACGTGGGTCCCCTCACGTGCCTGAAGGAGCTCCCGAAGTTTGAGCGAGATATCAGCTTCCTATGCCTATAAATAGCCCCCCTGAAGCCTACGGAGAAAGGATCTTTTTGCGATTGAACGTCCAGACTCTACCGGATTCAATTCTACACTTCAAAGTTGCTATTGTACTCGAATTACTTCATTGTAATCGCTGTAATCATATGTAACCAGTAAGGAAAATCAATAAAGGATTACCATTTGAAGTGGATGTAGGCCGGAGATAGCCGAACCACTATAAATCTCGTGTTTCTGTTCATTATTTCTGGATTGTTTTTTGTTGTTAGCTTAGATCTGTGACTTGTGCTCGAATATTGTCGACTTAAATTCATATATTGGTTCTTTCACAATATTTGGGGTTTGTGACCAATTTTGGTGCAAACACTTTGGTGCTTTCACTGAGAAGAGTTAGCACCCGCTACACCGGATTTGAGGTTCAAATTTAAAAGCTTGAAGAGTTAAGATTTAAAGACAATGACTATGCTGCGCTAAGTAGGGGACAAACAAGAAAAAGACAAAGAATCGAGAGAAGCCTAGAAGGAGGAAGTAAAGAAGCATCCTCTAGAGCTGGAGAAGGACAAGCTTCTATCTACATTAGCAGGGACGAGATGGAAGCATTGGCGAATTCATTTCATGAGAGATTGTTGAACAGTCAACAGGATATGATGCAGACTTTCTTTGAACAGATAAGAGCTGCAGGAACACAGCATTTAGGACCAACTACAGCAGCTGTGAATGTGGAACAAGGAGCTAGGATTGCGGAACCCAATGGAGGACAGAATACAAAGCCAGAAGGTGATCAACGAAGGCTTGGGGGAAGGCCCATAGGATTCGACACTGGAAGACCTACGAATGGCATCCAACAGGCTAGAGCGAGCGCTAAAGTTAATGGGTCACACGAAGAATATGTATCAGAGTTCCCTCGGGGGCACTGGGGTAACCTTTGACGGACAATGCTGGATTAGCTGAGATTATCAGGAGAACTATCCGTGGAGGTTTGAGCAATAGAGATTTGGAAGGAGTGAACAAAATTCCATTTACTCGGGAAATCAAGATGGCTCGGAATCCACCCGAGTTCAAGCTACCTAGCATGGAAGTGTACAATGGCAAGGCTGACCCAACCGATCACTTGATGATATACACGAGACACATGGAAGTGCTTGGGGCATCGGTGGAAGTAATGGCCCGATGTTTCCCTCTATACTTGATAGATATAGCTGCTACGTGGTTCAGGCAGCTGGAGAAAGGGTCTATCAGGACATGGACGGAGTTGGTGAATAGGTTTTTGGGGAATTTTCGGGTTCATATCAAGAGACCAAAGAACGTAATGACGCTAACGTCGGTGAAGAAAAGGACGGATGAAACACTTAGAGCTTTTCTAACTCGATTCAATGCGGTGGTTACTTTAGTGGATCGGCCGGATCCATCGATGGTTTTGATGGCAATAGTATCGGGAGTCAGAGAGGATACAGATTTCAAGGTATCTTTAATACGAGACCCACCACTGGATCTCGGGGAATTCTTTCACGAAGCTGAAAGATTTCTTCGGTAAGAAGACGCATGTATGGACTTAAAGTTAGAGGAGGTGAATGCAACTGAGGGTGGAGGACCATCCAACGAAGGCTTAGACAGAGATAAAGGAAAAGGAAAAATGAGGCTGGATGACGATTCAGGAAAAGCTAGGAAGCGATGGAAGGATCCAAATTTTACACATACACAGGATTAAACGAGACGCTGAAGCGGATATACATGGAAACCTGGAATCGCCATCCTTACCGAAGGCCAGCTAGAAGAGAACCTTCTGAACGTGAAAGGGCATCAGGAAGGCACTGTATCTTCCATGATTTGGATGGACACGATACCAACAGCTGCAGGCACTTAAAAGATATAATTGAGGAGCATGTCAGGAATGGACAATTGAGGCAGTAAGTTGGGGCTCAGAATGCAACGGTGGAGCAGGAGCAATCACCATCTACCTCAAACCATGATGGTGTGAGGCCCAAGGATGATGGTCGATTAGTTATCAATTGACTGGGATGTCATGAAATAAGTAGCAAGCCCTAGAAAACGGCAAAATCATTTACACATGTACGGGGATGAAGATGGGCCCTAGGCATGCTTTGAATGGTGGTAGACCGCGATGCTATGGTTTGTGAAATCTGTTATCCATTTGTGAGTTGGATACTCATTTTTTCTGATTGGTTTTGGAGTTTGGTTTGAACTCCTGGTTTTATTTGATTTCTGGCTTGGATTCTCATTTGGATGATTGTTTTCTATTTTGGTTGTTGGTTTAGATTTCTGATTTTATGATTTGATTTGGATTTTGGATTGGATTTTAATTGGATTTTTGTCTGGATTTTGGTAAACGGTCGTCGGGTACGGATTATACCTGGCAAGGGGTGAGTCACTTTTCCCGAATGTGGTAAATTAACTTATTCAAGTCGTCGAGTATGGATTATGCTCGAAAAGGGTACGAAGAGACTAGGATTCGGCCTAGGACTTAGGCCCCGTATTATCGATTATTATTTCAGGTCGCTGAGTATGGACTATGCCAGCAAGGGTCCGGAGAGACCAAGATCCGGCCTAGGACTTAGGCCCTACATTATTGGCTATTTTATAGGTCGTCGAGTAAGGACTATGCTCGACAAGGGTCCGAAGTGACCGGGATTCGGGTTAGGACTTAAGCCATGGCATTATTCAACCGTCTAGGGACACTGGACCACGGTCCTTAGATGTGGGTTGCATTTGGCAAGAACCCGAAGATGTTTCGGATTTGGATGTTGACCCGGAGAGGTCATGGATTCAGTTATTGGTTATCGGATAAGGATAGATTAAACTCGGTTATCGAGTTCGGATGGACATGGAATTGGCTATGGGTTTTGGATAAAGGATTCAGAGTTATTCAAAACACACCTTCTTATCACAAGGCATGTTTTGGGGGGCAAATGTTATACCACCTTTTGGTCAAAATTAGAATATCAACAAATTGGCAAGAAAGGATGGATATCAGGATTGGCGATCGATTGGAAACAACGCCGCAATCGATGTCGTTAAAATTTGGACGTGCTCCGATCAAGGTGGAATCGATCGGGAATGATAAACAGGGCTAAGAGAAGATACGTTTCAATTTTTAGGACAATCGGAGTTTGTATGTTCGAGATATGGATGGATCAAATTATGTGAATATTGGTCGTATCGATGCATTTTGTATCGATCCGCATGGATATGAACCGTGCATTCGTATCGACAAGATGGGAAGACCAGAGGATTTTCGCTCGATGGCAGTGGACCCAGAGTGGTAGGCTAGCGCACGATGGTTTATTCGATTCAATTAGTTCGAATCAATCAGGATGGAGGTAGGCGACGTGGTTTGTATTGACATCTTCGTATCCAACAGGTAAGGCCTCACTCGTATCCATCAGGTAAGGCTTCGATCGTATCCATCCTAGATACTAGCTTCGTATCCATCTGTTGGCCCTTCGTACGTTTTTTCGTATCGAACAATAATGCCTCCTATATCTTAATTTCGTATCGATGCGAAACACCCTCCTGGCCTCGATACCAAAAAGGGTGTGAATTGCAGGGATGCGAGCAGGTGGATATGAATACAACGTTGCAAAACTATGGACACGAATGAGCGTAAAATATGGATATGAGTGAAGCCCGTCCATGATCTTAGGAAAGAAGGGTTCAAGTCGTCACACGAGATGGATCGATCCAGGAACTTCGCAACACGTCATCGCATGGTCACGTGCCCAGATCGATACGAAGGGATCGATGCGATGCTGTCGATTCGAATTACACTGTCTATCGAGAAACCACAACTCGTATCGATCGTATATCATAATTTACAAGTCCAAATCTTATGAAATTTTCAAAGGAGCTTGCGCAGAAGGTAATGGATCTTCCTGCCAAGTTTCAGCTCGATTGGACCATTTCTTGATCGATACGAAATCGATTCATATCGATCACAGATCGAGTTGAAACTTGGTGGGATCGATCACGTGGGTCCCCTCACATGCCAGAAGGAGTCTCCCAAAGTTTGAGCGAGATACCAGCCACCTACGCCTATAAATAGCCCCTTGAAGTCTACGAAGAAAGGATCCTTTTGCGATTGAACGTCCACACTCTGCCGGATTTAATTCTACACTTCAACGTTGATGTTGTACTCGAATTACTTCATTGTAATAGCTGTAATCATCTGTAACCAGCAAGGAAAATCAATAAAGGATTACCATTTGAAGTGCATGTAGGCCGGAGATAGCCGAACCATTATAAATCTCGTGTTTCTGTTCGTTATTTCTGGATTGTTGTTTGTTGTTAGCATAGATCTGTGACTTGTGCTCGAATGTTGTCGACTTGAATTCATAAATTGGTGCTTTCACGATACTTAGGGTTTGTGACCAATTTTGACGCAAACAATGACCATGTAAAATTCCCTCCTAAATGGTTAAGCAACCTTTAATGCATACATAATAATAATTATGTAGATATTATCAATTGAAAAACAAAGGAAACTAAAAAAGAAGTTTCTCGAATTAAATTGTAGAGATGTCTCATGAACCATGACTATGGTAGTATCAATTTTAAATCGCTGGCACTAATAAACCATGTTTGAAAAAAAAATCATATAAAAAGTAAGTCGTTTTACCAACTCATGGAATTTCTCATATTCTATCCACTTATGCCATTGACCACTAATTTTAAACTTAGACACATTTGCAAGCATAACACAGCAACAATGCCCATGCTCACAACCAACCTCATATTCATTGTTGCTTTTCACAGTTATGGTTTCTAAGAATTTTTTGATGTTAGAATGCCAAGAATTTTTTGATGTTAGAATGCCAAGAGACATTCTCCATTTTAAGCATTGTATTAGCAATACTACTAGATGAAAATTAAGATAGTATAGTTATCATCTAAGAACTACAATGGAATATCGATTTATGTATGGATAAGTGAACTAGATTTGCGAGCCATAGTATGTGACACCCTTGATTTCTACTAGATCTGGCTTCCTAATTCGAATAAGTTAGCATACGCCAAAGTTTATGCAATGCTAGTTCAAATATCAAACAATATATCTATAAGCCATAATGCTTAATTAAGTTTCTAGATCTGGACAAAACCAAAGTTGATTTCTTAAATTTTAGCCAAATATTGGTCAATTCACTGCTGGACCACTGTGATATATGCAACATAAATGGTATAGATTGAACATAATGACACAAATTCTATTTTAGAAACATAATTTTGATGGCATCAATACTGTCAAATTTACCAAGTGACCATAGTCTGCTAATGGACTACCTAATTCAAGCATATACATAGAAGGGGATGCCATCTAGAAAGGGTAACTTATCGAATCAAGAGAAAGGATGTTATAACTACATTCAAAAAGGACTATTAGCATATATATATATATATGTATATATAAATATATATATATAAAATGATTATAGCCATTTATTTCTACAGCAACTGCCACAGTGTAAAAAATACCTAAATCAATGGAATAGAACAAAGGTTAAGGAAGAAATTTATCAGAAAAAGGTAAAGTTAATTCTCTCATGGAAGTAATGGAATAGAACAAGAGTTAAATTAGTTTGCCTATTTATCAATACAAATTTCTCAATCAATAAGAGCTAGCTCTATCAATTGCTGCTTGTTGGTGAAACCTTATGGTTATTCTTGAGATAGTAATGATATCACACTTGATAAATTTAAGATCATTACAAAAGTTGAAAATAGAAGAGAATGCACATACCATTGGTTTGAGTAGATCAGCAAGTATCTCGGAAACTTACATTAAGCGAGCATCTATGAAGTCGATAGAGAGCTCTACCTCAACTAAAAATATGAAGTGGCTTATTCAAGTGCTCGTATCTTGGTTTCCCTCTCATCACATCTCCTGCGAATTAATGAAAACAAGACTTTAGAGTTAGTGCTATGATGGTGCATAGAGGAATAATTTATAATTCAGATATGCGCCTTGTTTCATCATATAAGGAAGTCAAGTTTGAACTTATAATTGTAACACGGAAGTTACAAAATGGCTCAAAAGGCTGAACTATGTACTTTTTTTATAGTTAAAAAGGAATATATAAACCATTAAGGAAATAATAATTTATGGTAGTTTCATTATACATATTTTTACATTTAGGGAAAATTTCACTAATTGACTCTCTTACTTGAATCCGCACATTAACAATGAGGATTGAAATACCTCTACAGTGATTCCTAGAAGCATAATGAAATCTAGTGGTGTGATATATGCTCTAGATGAAAAATGAAATACTTGCATGATCTTGCACAAAGAGCCGCTGAGCCATCAAATAATTGCTTTCGACATTTAACATAGTGCCAACTGAAATGAAATGCATAATAATATCTACTAAAACAATAAATTTATTATAGACTAAAACGAAAATAACATGCCTAAGAAATGTACAAATTGGATGTTGTATAAGAACCCCTAAATAAAATTGTAGGCGATGTTTACACTTTGATTTATATAAGGTTGGAAATACAACAACATTAAAATGTTTGTTACTACCATTAGTACTTTTCATCAGATTATGTGAACGACCGAACCGAATATTCTAAAAAGGATGATCAAAATGAAAGCTTCTTGCAAAGAATTAACAAAATGTGCATTGAAAACATGCCATGTAACAAGGTAGCTGCATGAAAATGTGCAAATTTAAATGGTAAGGTTAAATAAACACAAACATGTAGTAAAGAGTTGCACAACAACCTACAAACTAAAAAGTGGAAAATTGCTTTATAGAGCAAATTGAATGCTTGTAATATTATAGTGAATTGAGTCATAACTGAAAACTCTCAGAGAATCGTTTAACAGTAAGGCAACTTATGCAAAAACCAAAGCCGAAACAAACAATGTGAAAGGTGCACAATGCGAATGAATCAATCGTAAACAACAAAGTGTGCATGAATAGATATAAGGCAGTATTTATCATAACAGTATAGTTTGTAGGGTCCATAAAAATATATAAGGTGAACTCAAGTAACAACACTAGTTCTATTTAACAATATAATATGTAGGGTCCAAGAAAATATAAAAGGAAAAGTCAGGAAACATTTACATTTTGACAAAAAAAGATTTAAAAATGCAAATAATTATCATAACAGATTTAATCCGAGCTACGAAAATATTTAGCTAAACAAAATGATAACAATAAAATATCTTTTAATAAAACTATAAAAGAATAAACTTGATATTAATTTCAAACTTATTTTTTTATTTGGAAACATTTTTTTTACAAAATTATGAAAGACTATACAAAAGGAAAAGGGTAAAAGATAAATTAAATACAAAAGACAAATACCATCGCTAAATTATTTTTAAAATATTAATAATTTAACAGAATGAAACGACAAAATATGTATTATGTTTTATTAAATTGTAAAAGAATAAAATACAAATTTAATTTTTGTTGTTTATATGGAATCAAACTTTTATGAAATCGAACAAACTATAAAAGATATAAAATAAATAAGATAAAAATAAGTAAAGAAAAAAATGACTATGAGTCTTATATTATGCCAAAACTTTGTTAATTTCTTTACCATATTTACATAAGTTATGAAGCTAAGATACGAACAACCAAAATTTACTGCAGAGGATAAGTAGTCAATTTTTTATATTAAATTCCTTATTAGTCATTATATTTGAGTTAACGAGTTATCCAGGATCATTCATTATTTGATTAGCATTAAAGCTTTGTGAAGTATATAATCAAACTTCATTTAAATAACATTTACTAACATAATTTAACAAATATTAAAGGCAACACACTTATTGTTAACTAAAGAATTAAAAAGCATTACTGCTTAGAGTATAGTGTCTTCTACTGTTACAAGAATGACTTTGCTATGCCATATCCTGCTTATGGAAAACAGTTAATAAACTATGAAATAAAACAAAAGAATTGTTTTCTAGTAAAACAAAACCAAGAAAAAGTAAATAAATTAGTTAATAAACATAACCAAACGATAAAATCATAACCCAACGATAAAAAATTTGTAAAATCATAACCAAACAATAAAATCGAAATAAAACAATCAATAAACATAACCTATAAATTTCTACCTAGAAATCTGAGCAAACGATTTAAGGTTCTGGACGCATCGACTTTGAAACTGCTGAAGAGTGATAAGCAGAGATTGGAGATGGCGTGCTGGATCAGAGATCAGAAATGGCAAGCAATGAGCGAGTAGGAAGGGAACGTAACTAGAAATCCAAGCAGATGATTTAAGGGAGGACGCGTATACTTCAGAACGGCCGAAGCGCAGTAAGCGAAACGAGCTGGATTAAAGATCGAAGATCGGAGATGGCAAGGGATGAGCTATTTGGAGGGAGATGAACTGAATAAGTGTAATTTTGGTTTTGGAAGGAAAACAAACTGAATAATTATTTTGAGAGGGAGATGAAAATTTTTGGAGGGATAATTTTCTTTTTGGGCCAAAGCGTTACATGGTAAGAGTGTACAAAAGTGAATAAATAAATAAAAAAAGTAAATAACCACGCTAAACAATAACGCTTTATAATAATGCGTTATCGAATGGCATTATTAATAACATAATTTCTTATAGTGCACTTCCTTTGCAGAAAATGTAAAGGTTGCAGCTATCCTCCCAACTTCTTCTACTCTACCTTTACCCTTAGCAAGTCAAACATCTGGCCACATACACAGCCATATGCCTCTTGATACTAAGCAAATAAACGGCTCTATTCATGTCATAGTACATTTTGTCTTTGCAAGGAAAAATTGTCATCCTAGAATAATGAGACTGGGCTAGTACCATGTTAATCAAATCCATAATGAGAGGAACACATAATTTACCATCCCTCCTTAACTACCATTTGAGTCAATGACATAGCGCCTCTAATGACTCAACTACTCTCTTCTACTAAGACTCCCGAAAGTATCAATATCTCCTTCACACTTATGACTTGACCCAATGTTGTCCAAAAGTGTAGGCTGTACATCCAAAGCATTAACAATCCCACATTGATGTCTAATGATGGTCGAAAAATAGAACATATAAATAAACTCTAAATGCTTCCACAATAAGAACTTAGGACTCAATATCACATGGTTCCTACTCAAGGCATCGACTACAACATTGTCCTTGCCTGGAGTATCGGAGATATCAAAATCATACGATGCCAAAAACTCCATTTACCTCCAGTGCCATAAATTCAAAATCTTTTAGGAGAAAAAATACTTCAAAGATTTATGATCCATGTATAGCTCAAACCGATCTCTTAAACTATAGTGTCCACATGACATGAATGCAAAGACAATGGCTACCAACTTAAGATCATTAGTAGGATACTTTCTTTCTTGGACTTTGTACTGTCGACTAGTATAGCTCACCACTCTCCTTTCATGCATTAAAACCTCACCCAACCCCGTACTGCAAGTGTCATATACACCATGAATACCTTTGTACCATTGGGTAGTACCAGGACATGTGTACTAGCGAACTACTCCTTTAGCTTGATAAAAGCATCCTTACACTTTGAGTCCCACGAGAAAACCAACTTCTTCTTGCTGGCAGGTCAGAGAGGCTGAGATTTTAGTGAAGTTATTAATGAACTTCCTATAGTAGCGCGCAAAACTAAGGAAACTTCTTACTTCCATGGCATTTTTTGACATATGCGAATCTTGTACTGGATAAATTTTACTAGGATCGACCGTCAGCCTATGCTCAGAGACAACGTGTCCCAAATTGCATACCTCCTTGCGCCAAAAGTGGCATTTGGAAAAAAATTCTTCAACTTATGTCTACGGCGTGTATTGACCATGCCTTCTAGATGCATCCTATGCTCCTCCTTGCTCCTCGAATAGATTAAAACGTCATCTACAATTTCCATCACAAACTTACTAAGCAACCTTTTAAAAACACGACTCTCATTAGATCAACAAAGTAGGCTGGTGCATTGGTTAGTCCAAAGGGCATGACTAACCACTCATAAAATCCATCGGGTGTATGAAAAGTAGTGTTGTAAATATTATCCTTGGCTTCATGTAGCTAATGGAGTCAGTAGCCATGTTAAGCTGAGAAAACACCTTCACTCCAATCAATTGATCGAGGATATCATCTATATAGGGAAATGGGCAACAATTATTCTTTATCGGCCTATTCAGTTCACGATAATCGATGCAAAGCCTTAGAGAACCATCCATCTTAGTGGCGAAGAAAACTAGTGCTCCCTACTCTAAAATACTCCTATTAATAAAGCCCATCTTCAACATCTTACTCACTTGCTTATTCAACTCGCATCTTTCTTTAGGAGCCATATGAGTCAAGGGTAAGGTAATAGGTTTGACGTTCTTCTCAAGATAAATTTGAAATTCGATCTCTCTGGGGTGGGACACCAGTAACCTTGAAAAAACATGTGGATAGTCTCTAACTATCGACATTGAACCTAACTCATCATGTGACAGATTTAATGAATATAGGTAACTTAACATATCCAAACATCTAGGATCGCAATTGACGTCTAGAATGCATCCACTACAAGTACCCAAAAAATTACAACCTTCCTATCACAACCTAAGATAGCTTCATACATATTCATCAAGTCCATTTCCAATATCAAACCAAACCTAGAAAATCCTAAGGCAAAAGCATCGCAATCAAACTCAATCCTCCAACTAAATAATTTCAAACCCCTACATATCATAGATAAATAACTGATCCTTCAATATGGTTTGATACGACCACTGGGTCTGTAACTATGCTAATGTCCAAGTGTAACTCATCTATAAGTATACTCGAAATAAAAGAGTTTGATGCCCCGGTGTCTAATAAGGTACGAAAAGATAAATCTAACAGAGTTAACATATCTTCAATTACGATTTTCTTCTCCTTGTCCGCTACTAGAGGTGCACTCGAGCTGGGAATGACGTCCAGTGCGTAAGCTGAAACTACTTAGGTAGAGGTTTTCTATGATGATGGACTCTCCCACCTCGTGGGATCGAATTGATTATAGTTGTAACATTTGATCTTTGAGATGTCCTTCTTGCACTCCTTCGTAAAATGCCCCTTTCTTACCACATCATCTACACAGCAGCTCCTACTTCTTAACCTTCCCTATAGCCACTATTTCTCCCTTACGCTGATTCTGCTGAGTTGTCTTTCCTCCTAAAGTCTTGTGCTCACTCTTCACTTCCTGCTTGGAGATGGTATTCAGCAAGGCCAACTCCATCAAACCCTCAGAAGTCACATACATAGGAATTTGACTAAGGGCCAAATCTTAAAGAAGTTGACTCAATCCTTTTATAAATTTCAGAGCTTTCTTGTGAGGGGTATTTATCAACTCCATACCAAACTTAGCCTACTCATTGAACTAATTTAGATACTCCTTCACCAACATCTCTCCTTCACTGATATCTCTCCTTGTAAATGCTAAGTAGCAAGTTGTCTCCTTACGTCATCTCTAAGACCCATCGATCTAAAAATCCTTTATAAATGTAGATTCAAGCCTTTGAGTCCACATATGACTCGATCCCTACATACAGCTTTCCTCCTAGGCTTGCAAAGTCCTTACATAGCATGGTAAAATCAGCAGTAGGTGGAACTATGTGCATTTAGTGCTTACTCTATTGTTCCCTATTAGGGTTTAGCTTGGCTTATTCTTTTGTTTGCAAATATTGGAGGAGCCATATCGGGAATTAACGGCCATAATCTTAGCTGCATTACCTGAGCCACAAGTAGCAGGATCGCTCATCCTCTCTATCAATGTTTTGGAATTATTAGAAACTTTTCTACAAATGGTATTGGCAAGAACAAGTGACAATGCTTTTTGAATTATAAGTATATATATACACATTTCAAAGACCCATTTCGAGAAACCTATTGAAAACCTTTTAAGAACTATTATTTTCAAAACTTTTCAAGTGTATTCTCTCAACATATTCCTTGCTTTTAATGAATTTTAAACATATGCTCCGATACTAAATGTGATAACCCACACCTTCCAAAACACTGACCCAAAGCCTAGAGTAACTTTCAAACTCGTAATGGTGCCAAGAAGTACAAGCTATCGAGTTTTCATTACAAAGACTAAGAATATAAGGATAAAATCTTAGACATTCTACACTTTCAAATCTTACAACAGAAGGAAGTAAAATATAAATATAGAAAATGGTCATCTCAAAAAATATCCTTGAAAACACAGTCTCAAAACATACGTAGTCATAATCCAAAGTGCAAAAAATACAACATATAGTTCGATAAGTACTAAATACGATAAATAATTACATGGAGAATAATGAAAAATTATAAACAACTCTAATGCCAAGCTTGTCTCTCCATGTACTAATCTCTAGGCCTATCACCTGCTGCCCTATCCTCTTGAGGTATGGAAAAAAGAAAGGAGCTAGTCGGACAAAAGTCTGGTGAATGAGTTACATCATTAACATATGCTTACCATACGCAATTAACTTCATTAATGCCCTGTGTGACCTAGGTTGTTCTACTATGTTTGCGAATCGTTGGTTTCATTTATCTAAGGGGTATAGTTTTAAATACACCAACACTAATATCTTGCAAAGGTTTATGCTTAGGGTTGAATAACTAATCAAACCTTAAAATAACTATAGGTAAACTAATAGCTACTGGAACTACTCCACGAAAGGGTCGCATATAATATCAACCTTAGGTCTACATTTTCCAATTAAGACTACACGTACCATGTTTACCCATTGAGAGGGAGAAAGACATCTCAAGGTTGTTGCATCCGTGTTCACCTTTCAATAGTAACGTAACACCTCTTATCGCACCACATTGAGATCCATCAACAACAAAGTATCATGTATGTGGTGCCGTGCATAAAAAGGAACTCCCGTTAATGTCGAGCCGCACACTCCTTTAGGCATTATCATCAGTATTATGTGTATCCGCCGAAACTCCTATAAGTTCACTTTGCGATATAATTTACCCAGTCGAATATTAACCCCTGTATTAATAGTGTTTAGGCCCCACTGCCAGCATACACATCTATCCAGTCCTGTGAAGTCTATAAGTTGCAAACCAAGGGAGTTAATTTCTCAACTTATGCTGACATCCATATATATATAATATATAATATATATACACACAAGTAAACTTATAAGTTAGGTCTTAGGCCTTAAGCCAAGTTTAGACTACGCCTATAATTCGTTAACTAGTCGATTGTTGGTCACTAGATCAAAGCCTATCCATCGTCCATAGATCGGAGCCTATTTACTATAGATTTTTATTTATCATCTTTGTTTGTTTTTTTGTTAATCATCGCTCTCAATCGTCAATTGCAGTAAACTACTAATTACAAGTTGTACATTACAGTATACCTAATTTTTATAAATCTACAATTTATAATTGCCATAATTTCATATTCGTATATAATTTCAGTAAATAAACTTAACATAGGTTTAGAATCATAGTGGTATATCTTTCACAATTAATTGAACCAAAAGTGTGTAATCAACCAAAATCAATTCCCTCCAACATATTTACTTTCACTAAAAATTATATTGGAAAGAAAGGGATCAAATTCATATGTGTAAAATTATTATCAAATACCCAATCCATTACAATTATTAGATAAATATCAAATTATACAACTCTGCATCAAATAGATTATGAAAAAATCAATTATATTTTGATCTGGATCAAATAGATTATGAAAAAATCAATTATATTTAGATCTTCATATTAACTATAAACCCACTCACCTCTTATTAGCTTTCAACCATTTCAATAAGCTTGGAATCGCCTTTGCTTGGTGTAGAACTCCTTTGATTTAATTTGATTTTTCATCTCTAATCCCTTTAATTTAATTTTAGTATGGTTTTGAAGAATTTTTTATTTGAGGTGAAAGAACGTTCGCATTTTAGAGAGACAAAGTTTTGTTACATTACGATTTAATTAAGGTTCTAATACAGCTTAGTGTTCTACTTACAGGGATATAAAGCAATCAGAATTGTTTGATCAAATGTTTTCAAATCTAGGCCATTTGGCCAACCCAAACCCTTGCTTGAAAGCAAGGACCCGTCAATTGCTTAGTGTAGAGCGGTCGACCACTAGGGGTTGACAAGTCAAACCAACGGTAATGACTGTTGGAGCTTTCCTTATTTCGACATGTCCTTCCTTAATCAATTGTTTAATTATTTTTTATTATAAATTTTCAAACATTAATAATATTTCCATACTAGCTCCGATTTCAAAACATTATATTTGAAACCTGTCCAACTAATTGCTATGAACGCAAGATGCAAGTTTCATATCCAGATTCAAACATTTGTAAAAATTTAATTCTTACACTTGTATATTTAAATTCAATTCTTTTATTAAATTTTCGATTAAATTTTGCGGGGTTTACAACTAGTATTATTTGCACTGTACTTTTGTATGAACCAAAGTTTTTGAGTTTCCTCTAAACTCTGGGTACTCAATTTGAATTAGGAAGGCTAAGAGTAGGTTATTTATAGGTTAGACGAATAAGCTTCCAATGATGTGCGAGAAGAAGGCTACCATTTAAGAGTATAATTTCCCCTGTGCAACATTAACTGCTTACTTTTTATTACTGAATGTATGTAATAAAGGCTACTATAACTATCTAGTAGTTAAGACCCCAATAATCTAAGGAGGCATCATCATATGTCGCTCTTGAAACTATATTTGTACTTATTATATATTTTTAGATAGATTTAATTGTAGAATTATGTAATGAAATGTAACGAATTAACAAATTAATGAATGAAAATGTTTTATTAAATTTTGTGAGTTCTTATACTCTTAATGCTAATTATATAATAAATGATCTCATTTCGTCATTGGTAAATAAAGTTAATGATGACCGTAGCATCAATAGTATCTATTTTTTAGCCTTAAAATGAGGGATGTTGCAAAGAAGGTGCCTAGTGTCTTAGTTTTTTAACTTATTCCTATCCCTTAGTAGTGTCCCCTTCTGTAAATATTCTACTATCAGTGTCATCCAATTATTCATATATTGATTATCATGATCATTTTCTCATATTTCTTTATGAATCGTCTTACGATCCTTTTCACTCTTAGAATACTTTTTGTTACTTTATGGTTGCCGATTTTGTGCATTAGTTAAAACAAGCTCTTTGCACCTTGATTCTTTTTCCTTAAACTCGATACTTTTATTTTGCTGGAATCCAACAGGAATTTTTTACTTCTAAGGCTTCACACAAACTAGCCAATTTTGCTATTGGTTCTGCTTTAGCATTTTCTCCTTGGCACCTAATAGATTGAAAATCTTCAAATTGGATTAACATTTTATGAATTTTCTTTACCTACCGGGCGAACCGTACATGACACATTTTGCTTAGTTTATTTACCATTAATTACGAGCCACTAGGCACTTCGATTCTGGGAGTTTTCAATTATTGAGTCAAATTAAGTCTAGTTATCATTAACTGCGAGTGGCTAATCACCAAGGCTGAAACTATTGACAGTTCTAGGCTAAAGAATCTGTCAATTCCTTGTACTAGCGACTCTAATTCTTTCTCAAATCCATAATAAATAAAAATATAAAGTCGACGTAGGCCAGAGGTTGCCGAACCACTACAAAATTATTGAATCTCTCTACTTTTCTATGATTTTTTTGCATTTTTCTATTATTTTTGCTTGATATAATCCTACAACATGTCATATTTGGGTGTTGTGACACTTTTGGACATCAATATTTTGATACTTTCACTAAGAGACTGAACCTAGGGTTAAGTCTAGCTTGCTGTTATGGATTTGGAGAGATCTAATGGTTAGATCTAGAAGTTATGCTTAAGGAATTTGGAAGCTTGCTATTGGGAATCAGTAGCGTTTAGACGATGAAGATCAACATCTGGAGCGGTAGTTGGCGATGATGAAGGGAATCCTCACCAAGTTGAAATTAATAACCAACAGCCGATATCGGGCTCTTCTGCTCAACGGATGTAGTTACAAGAATTGAATTCGATAAAATGCTGCATGAGTTAAAAATAGTGGATAATCAAAAAGTTTTAATGGATAAGATGGAAGCTCAAGCTAACTTAGAAAACCAGAAGGAATAGAAGAGAAACTTCACCTGGATCAGAATGAGAAAACTCCATTGTTTCTCTCCAAAATAGAAGAGTGATAAAGTTAAAAAAAAGGGAAAAAGTTACTAGAATTGTTAAGAGACTTGCGAGAGAAAGAATAAGCCTTCTCCCTACAAGAAAATCACTCAGTACCGAGAGGTATTTTCTTGGTACCAAAAGGATTTAAGAGAGAAAGGGGCAGACGGTCAAAGCAATGGAGGTTTATAACTCTGAGGATGGCCAACAACATGATAGTGATGATTACGAGTTAAATGTTGAAGATGGAGTTCGAACAGCTATAGTAGAACCAATTGTATGTTGATGGAATACTGAAGGAGTAGTTATCCATGAAATTGGAGAATCTTGATGTCATCATGCAAGCCAAGATTGTTTACGGAGCCAAACACTCGGTGTTGCCCCTGGTAGTCAACCTTTAGAGTACCATGTTAGTAAGCAATTTGTAGTTGATTTGGTTAAATAGTTGGTGAAGAAAAGCAAAGAGGGGAATAATAAGGAATGAGATTCCACACCAATTAAAACTCCATTCACGGGAAATATTCTAAGAAAAGAATATCCAAAAGTTTATGATGTTGGCAATGCCATCGTATGACGGGAGTACCGATCCAAGGCAGCACTTAGTTAAGTATGAATGGTATATGTATAGTGCTATGACGATAGATGTCGTTTTATGCTGATGCTTTCCAATCTTCTTGGAAGAAGTTGCATCGATGTAGTTTATAATGCTCATGTTGGGAGCCAGATCTATCCTTAATGAATTGATTAATTTCCTTCGAGGAATTTTGGATATATTTTCTTGAACACATTTGGATGTGTGCAGGATATCGTCGGAGATAGTGTGTCGCACACTGAACATCGACCTAGCTTTTACACCAGTAAAGCAGAGAAGGTGCAATTCAGGTCCAGAGTGATCTGCAACGCTAAGGAAGGAGTAGATGAGCTATTCACTAAAGGCTTCATCCATGATTCTTTTTACCTATAATGGATATCAAATCCTGTGTTAGTAAAGAAGCCGAATGAAAAATGGCAAGCGCGCATCGACTATTCAAACTTGAATGAAGCATGCCTAAAAAATAGTCCTGCTCTACCTACGATTAGTCAACTCGCTAACGGGTCTGCAGGTTGGGAATGTTATTTTTTTGAGCATAGAAATACTAAGTAACAAAAGAAAGGAAAAGGTACGGTCTAGGTATGAAATGACCCACCGTAGTCGATGGTAGCTACTGCTGTTACCGCAATCTTATAGATATGGACCAACAACCTGTAGTAATGCTGCATCATTTGGACCTATCAAACCCGTTCTCGCAAATAAACCAACCAAGGACACTAGGGGCAATGAAATAAGGTAGGACTTAACACTTCTCCCATTCGCAAATAAAGTCAGCTTTTGAGCTAATGGAATCGTGTCTTGTAGGAATGGCCCTCGTGCCGAGTGATCAATGGTATAATGGGGAGCGTACTCCTCTGGCCTCGGATAATGGACGAGGAGTACGTGTTTAGGGGTAAATTGGAAAAATTGACTCCTAACCTTCTGAGAATGCCCAGAGATAGGCAAAGTCAGGAAGGTCCAAACCACTAGGTCGATGGAGAAATTTGACCCCTAACCTTTTGAGAATCAGCTATTTCTTGAGATTGGCATTGTTGGGAAGGTCTAGACCATCGAGTGGATAGAAAAAACTGAATCAAACTACCGGATCGACAGGATAAATCGACCCCAACCTTCTGAGAACCGGCATTGCCTGGAGATAGAAGAAATCGGGAAAGTCTAAACTACCGGGTCGATGGAAAACTGACACCCAACTTCAAAGAACCGGCATTGCCCAAGATAGGTAACGTCAGGAGTGTCCAGAATGCCCGTTCGATGGAGAAAATCCACACCCAACATTTTGAGAACTGGTATTACCTAGAGATTGGTGAGTCGAGAAGGTTCAAACTACTGATTCAACGGGGATCTCTAAGAGCTCAGTTCCCACCACGATCTCAGCTCATTCATGAGCCCTCTTCATCTCCTCCCTCAAACTGTAGGAACTGGCTTGAGCTTTTAGAGATGCATCCCTTTCTCTCATAACCTTTATCAAGTCCTCCTCCTATTCCTTGAAAATTTGCTCAAATGTCTCCTTCTCAGAAGTAAACGACTTGATGTTTGTATAGTTAATTCATTAACTCTTACGAGGGCCTAGTCCAACTGTTTCCACTAATATACTCGTTCGATATGCTTTTGGATATTCCGGACGTCTCCGTCCATAATTTTTTGGAACATCTCCAAAGTCTTGATCAAACTTAACAATATGCAAAAAGAGAACTGGAAATGTGGCCAGTAGAAATAGAGGGCCTGGAGGAAAGAGGAGTAATACAAATCCAATTAGAATAGAGGGGAATAATAGCCTTTAAAGATTAAGAAGCTGGAATCTACTATTGAGAAGAAATATGCAATTCGGTGCATGATGGAACAATATCCAAAGAAGTAACATAATGACCAGATGGTCCCCTTTGTCATTCATGGGATGCATGTCAAGCCCACTTCGTTGCCCCTTTTCCTCCTTTCTCTTTATCTTTCTCTTTCACTTTCCCTATTGACTCGGTAGGCATCGTCCACCTCTCGATCTTTCAATCTATGCCTTTCCTCCTCGGTCTCATGACAACCCTGATAGTTGGAGTAAAACGGATAAGGATTGGGTGTCTTCCCTCTATAATCATCTTTGCTGCATGAAAGAGCTCCATATTTATCACAGTCCATGAAACTTGGAGTACGAAAAAGACAGCATAAGAATTCGGACTTCAGAAAACCAAAGAATGAAAGAATGTGTGTGTGACCCTAGTGAATTGTATGATGGTGTCGATGACCCCCTAAGAACTCTACGGACCATGTTGGCACGGGCGTAAAGATAAAGTCTCTCCAGTTAATTGATATTAACTCTAGATGAGAACTTGAAGTCGGGAACTCCTCTGGCAAGAAGATCGATGATAGAAATGTTGAAATTGCTCAAATTGGTAAAAACATTGCCAAGAATGCAACTTCAAGGAGTTGTTTCATCTGTAGGCAATGCGTTTAGCTTGGCAGACTCTAGATTTTCATCGACAATTTGCTTTACATGGTGGTGAAGGAGGCTTTAAGGGATGTCTCATCGAATGACTCATCTGCTTCCACACTAGCATGGTAATCGTTGTCATCGTCATTGGCACTCTCTCTCCTTTTTAACCATTGGTTTCTTATCTTCTCTCCTTTTGATTCCTTTACTTTCCTCTGCAGTTGGTTGTAGCCTAACTCCCTCATATCCTTCACCTTGGACATCACCAACAATTGTCCCTTCAACTTCTCTTTTTACAGGCTCCTCTATGTGTGTTGCACTCGACAGACCTTTAACCTCCCTTTATAGAGTCTCGCTAGGGCTACAAGTATGACGGGGGGTTCGGGTGGGTGCTCTAGGGCTATTAGAAGGAGTCGAATCAGGAACCACAATCCAGTCTAGGGGCAGAAAATTGCACCTTCGAAGATTCTCATAGGTTATAAGATAGGCAGTGGTGTGATGCTGAAATCTTACTTCCCTTGGACCACCCAGAGTACTAGCATGATTACCACAAATTTTGCGAGAAGGATTGCCTTCAGACAAGAAAATAGCGAGTGAAACACTGAAATGGAGTAAACCCAAGCATAGACTGAAGGAAAGGAACACACTTCCAAACAGCCAAAACCTTTTAAAGTCATCTGGGCAGCGCATGAAGAAGTACCCATTCTTAAAGTATGAATATTTTTGTGAAGAGAATCGATGACTTTACATCTAAACCAAGCCTTAATTATCATATAGCAAGGGGCCTCCGGCTGTTGGTTGAAGTGTAGGGGGTAGGTTAGCTCTCAGAAAGGACTCTGTTGAAGCGATCCATAAAGAGGACGTACAGAGAGCTCACGAGAGCATAGCCACTTGGATTGACCTAAATCGAAGCCAACCATACTCTTGCAAAATCATGAAAAGAAATGGATTGAAGGGTGGAATTGCACCACCGAAACACATATATCTATTGCAAGCCATGTATCCCGGAGGAGGGAGATTTTCTCGTTCGCCTTGAGTAGGAAGCCATACGTCACCCTAAGGAACTACGTGCTAGCGACAAATATTCTAAAGCATATCATTTAGAACCCTTAGACTAATGTATTTATGCAGAGGAGGAGGTTGATTTTGCAGTGGAACCATTGGAACAACTGCGTTTTGTAACTCAGCCGTAATCAAAAATCCGGGTCTGATGGGAATAAAAAGCGAAACCTGGGCTGTGTAGGACCCAACATTTAAAAGAGTAGATAGGCCCTAACTGGACTTGAGGCGCGATTGTCAACGAGTTATTCTAAACAATAAAACTTGACATTCCACACAGGCAAATTTCAATTGTTTACTGGGGCAAGTGCAAAGTGTTAATCTATATAATGTGTGTCTCGTTTCCTATACAAGACAAACTAATTGTCCCATGTAGATAGCTCACTCATACCAAAAGATGCATCACCTCACATAACAGAACCTCCTTCCTGAGTGATGTAGAAGATTTTCGTTGTAGGAATATAGGAAGTACATTAACAAGGTAAAGCAATGCGATGGGATCTTCTAATATAGCCATTCTTGAGATAAACCATCCCAATGGAACTCAAACAATGATGAGAGCTTAGTCGAGTTTGGACAAGAGTTAACCAAAGTCATGGAGTCCAAATTGTCTCTGTAGTGGCATGCACACGACCAAGGTAAAACCCAAGTTTACCATAGGTCGAGCGCAATGAAAAATTTCAATCCTCTCTTTTTAATTATAGTCGACCACACTCCCAACATCGCCATCGTCGTGTTGTTCACCAATCACCAACTTTGGATAGTTGGAGTTTTTGGATCAGTGATTAGGGCTTAGAGTTATCGGGCCTAAATCCGTTTGACGGCGATTTGGAGCATGTCTATAATGACCCACCTTTTTGACTTCGAAAGTAAGCACTTAATACATCCACAATATTAGAATGTCGAGCATCCAAGTACCAAAAATGTAGATTTTAGGGTAAAAAAGGAAAAGGAAAAAGGGAAACAAAATCTCATAGTAAAATGATCGCATATAATATAATAAAGACAGTAAAAGCTATCACTCTAAGATACAAGGTATATTAGAGTTAAAAATAAACCTAATCAGCTTGGATATTTATAATTTCTCGACCATACAATGGCTGATGAGCATACGTAATAATACACCATGAAGCAAAAATATATTGGCAGGTGAACGTTCAGCTTTACTCCATGAGCTTCAGGTCCCACCAATGAAAACCTGGAAAATCTTGGTCTAACCCGAGTATTATCATAAAATAATACCCGAATCGGTCTGAAAAACCAACATGAGAAAACATAAGAAGTATTGTGAATAAATAATAATTCTATGAGACCATGCTGCTAAATGCAGAACAAGTTTTACCTCATAAGAACAACTCCATACATGAAGGAATAGAAAACAAATCGGAACAACAATCCAAACAAGAAAGGATGAACACCGACAAGATCAAATTCCAAAACTTAAAGAATGGACAAAAATAATTAAATATAGAGAAGAGGTCAAGGCACTTGTCGATGCAATTTAAAAGGATTAACTCCAAGATTCGAATCAAATAAGGAGAATGAATTCATCCAACACAACTAGGAGGGTGGGCCCCTTACATTGAAAGTATACCTCTAGATAAAATGTACTTGAGAGCATACGCGTGACTCTCGAGAACCTCCAAGCTAGACCCTCGCTAAACATGGGAATCAGAATATTTCACATTAATACATGAATGCAACCGAGACCTCTCTTGATAGATATGAACAAACCCTAATGGGTTTGCCCCACGTGGCTTGGCTCTTACTCGCTCTTTGGTTTTAGTTCTTCGATGTTGGATACCAATGCTCAAAATTAGCTATAAATCGTCTTAGATTGTTGAAGCACAAAAACGAATATCAAAATCGATAGTTAAGAAATCCACTATCGAAAATAAACTAATACTACCTCGAGGAAAATGAAGAAGTCGGACAAGTTAGGGAAATGTTGCTTCCTATCTTGAATAGATAACATTCTTAACTTTAAGAATAGAAAGAGTTCAAATACCCAAAACGAGCAAAAAATCATCTTTAATCGATGAATGCAAAGAAGATAGCATGTTCAATAGTTAATAAGTCAATATCAGGAATAACAAAAAGATCATATATGAAAATTAAATCTCTTACACTTATCACCATTTGTTAATCCCAAATTAGTACTAAGCCAGGGAAAACAATGAAGCCAGACAAATTAGGAAAGTGTTGCTGCCTATATTGATTAGACAAAATTCTTAGCTTTAAGAATAGCAAGATTTCCTTTAATGTTTAGTGCTAAGTGTAAAACTAAATATATTCTATACATGAATCAAACTTTCAAAATAGTTAACTCACACTTGTGCTTGATTGTCACATCAAAAATATTTGTAAAATACTTTTAAAACACTCTTCAACATATTCCTTTAAAGAGCTAATTATGTTTCTAAATGTATTAAAAAGAATGGTCAAAAATAGATGTCATTAAAACATTGTTCACTATAAATCCAAAACAATTTACACTTAGCTTTATTTTTAAACATTCCTCTTAAAAGGTTTTCTATTTTATAAACTATTATTTATAACCTTAAAACAACATTTATTGTTCCAAAAAATAATAAATCAATTAAAAATACTTTTATAAATTCAAAACTATGTTAATCATTTCAAAACGTAAGTGATATAATCTTTTTATAAATTGAATCCACATTAATTATTTCGAAAAAAAGTAAACCAAATTTATAATCTTTTTATAAATTTAAAACAACATCGATTATCCTGAATGAAAACAAATCAAATTCGTAATCGTTTTATAAATTTTAAACAACACTTTTCTAAAAAATATTTGAACATTTGGTGTAAACAACTTTCAAAGTGCAAAAATGCGACCAAAATTTATTTTGTAAAAATACAAGCACAAGTTCAACACATGCAAAGGTTAAAGTAGATGATATTTCATAAGTGACGATATAAAGATAATCACTATAGTGAAATTTACACAAATAAAATAGTATGTCATAAATATTTCAACCAAACATCAATATAAGCAACATAAGAGTATAACTAAATCAATATTGGCGAGGGACCCTAAGAGAAAGGTCTCCCTACAAAAGTCCCATGTAAATCACACATACATATGTATATTTCGAAGTGCTTCGTAGCGACCTATTTGCTACATATACACTTCTACTTCCTTCTGCTTTTGTTCAATGCAAAACAATGGTTATTTATGCCATCCACTTCAAAGCGGGAATCAAATCTGAACAGAAAATCAAACAATAATATATAAACTATCAGCAAAACATTCAACAAAAAGTTATAGCAATACAAATATCATATAGTTTATTTAGAATACTCACTAAAATTTCAGTTGATGCTTAAGTGTTCCAATTTGATCTAAATCGATTGATGTTTGATTTTAGCTCAGAATTTTACTTGCTCCAAACTCGATGAGATAAATTCTCGCACATAGATAACATTCTTACGAGAGCAACGAAAAGATCGGGTCTGGATAGGACCTTGTATGAGTGAGATATTGATTTTATAAGATTTGGTATAAATTAGTTTAATTTACTCCAAAATTAGAAAACTAATTACCAATTAAAATAAATCCCCGTTCTTCTCAAATCAAATGCACAAGATACACATATCACCTACACAAGGAAACCCAAAGTTCGATCCCTTCTCTCCTCCCTAACATGATTATCAACGAACAAAACAATGAGTCGCCTGCACCCATGCATCCATCTACGGGAAAGCTAAAAGACAAACCTAATAACGTGAAGCTCGATCCATTGGAGGAGAATGCAACCTACTGCTTTTCTCACGCAAACCATAGCGACACGATCCACGTCAAGGCACCGCACCACATAAACTTCCACCATCCACTCCAATGCACATGAAAAAACCAAATCCGCACTTCGTTCCACAAATGGTTGCCTAAATCTCCGCCTACCCAATACCCTAGCTCATAAAAAACCGTCGATCATTCTTAATCACGGCCACATGTGACAAAATGCACATGGATTTGAAGCTAACACTCATACGAAATCAATGGATTAATTTTTTTATTTTTTTCGTTAAGTGGATGATTTGATCTCAAATTTTGAAAGGTGGATTCCATTTTTTCTTTATTGTAAAAGAGAAGGAGAAAAATAGAAAAGTAAAAGGGGGAATAAAAGAATGAAGAATATTCTTATTTGAGGTTTGGTTTATTGTACAATGTTTGGCACTTCGCTACACAGAAATAAAAATGCGATCATGCAAAAAAAATGCGATACGATCCCAAAACAGCAATAGAATACACAGGTTATCTTATTATGTGAAGTTTCAAAAATACCATCGTTTGTCGAACTATACGTCAAAAGAAAATTTAAATATTTCCAAATCAAAAATTATGGAAAAATCTTATAATCCATTTAAAAATACATCTTTAAAAATCAATTCATTTTATAAACAATTGATTTTCTTATTATTTATTTGAACTACTTATTATTGTAAATAAATTTACAAAATGAGTTCACATTATTATTTACTAAGTAAATGGAGTTAAAAATGGCTATTAAATCCATTTAATTAATATTTAGTTCATAATTCATGTATTTAAATAATCCCAATATTTGAATATAAGTTATTTATACTTTTCCAAGATGTTAAAGTGGCAGCGTCAACAACTTGGTGGCGATGTTCAAGAGGTGATGGCAGGTAGTTGATCAGTGATGGTTGGGCTTGGTTGGATGAAGGCAGTGCAAAATCGAGCTTATGGAGGAATCAGTGGCTAGATGTCTCAGTTGGAAGACCTCTCAGTGCAAGGAGGAATGGACGATCATGAAAGAAAATAAAGTATGTGAAAAACTCCTAAGTCCCAAAGACTTATATATGAATTTAAGGGAGACCAAAAGTCTCGGTACCGAGAGGTTTTTTCTCCTAGAAACCTCCAAAAATCATGGTAGAGTAAAGAATATACTCGTTTAGAGCATGAACCGACCTCTAGAGCACAGATCTTATCCTTAGCACGAAAAATGGAATTACAACTATGAAAAACAGTTGAAGAAAAGTCCACCAAACAAAGGCAGTGTTATGAAGCATTACTTGAAATAATCAATTAGAATCAATGGATCGCACATTAGAACTTGCCTTGATCCAGAGCACACAATGTTTCAACGAAAGTATATTCTAGAGGGCAAGTGCTAACGGGGTTTTTAACCAGGCAGAATTCAACAGGAAATAGATGGTCAAGACGAACACAAAGCGGCTCTAGAACTTGAGAACATACTAGTGAGAAAAATAAATGGGAACTCAAAATAGGATTAAGGATAAGGAAAGCTCTCGGTACCGAGTGGTACCTCCCGCCATCGAAAGGTGTGACATTCAATTTGAGCCTGACAAACCCCATACACTTCAAATGTTACTCCAACCTTCCATAATCAAGTACTTTTCTTCAATTTTTGCTAGGAAATTCTAAGGATTGATGATAAGAAAGAAAAAAAGCAAGATAATACAACTGTTATCAGAGAACCGTTGTAAACAACTCAAAGTCAATTGGAAAAGAACATGAAATACATTAGGTAGAACATAGGAGAGCAAGGCAAGTGAAATGCACAACTTTTCACTAAGGAAAATCTCTCAGTACCGAGAGTCCATCTTGGTACCGGGAGGTTCTTTTCGACGTTTGGGCCAGCGTTCTCATTAGTAGATACCAGGGCTTGCTTCTGGACTTCAACTCAAGTGGACTCCTGAAGCTGTATAGATGTTTCTCTATAAATACCATCCTCATAGCGACCATAAAAGGATCTTGGACTCTGCTCCTTCATCTCCTATCTCTCCCTTACAATAGTCATTTGGGCCGGTACTATTGGCAGTTCTAGGCTTAAGAACATGACAATCCCTTGTACCAGTGAGTCTAAGTCTCCTTCAAATTCGTAATAAATAAAACTATAAAGTGGACGTAGGCCAGAGATTACCGAACCACTTTAAAAATCTTGCGTCTCCCTTTTTCTATGCTTTTTCTCCATTTTCCTATTATTTCTGCTAAATCTAATCCTATAACAGGTCATACTTGGGTGTTGTGTCTCTTTTAGCGTCAAAACATTTCTCAATTGATTTTGATATAAAATGGTTAAGTGCCTCCACTCGTCCATTTAAGCTTATCACATTCTTGCTTGTACAAGGTTTTGTCATAACTCAGATTGCTTTTATTCGTTTGGGATTTTCCACTACGCCATAGATGGCCTTCTGCAACAGATTTGCAAGGTGTTGCCAGCTAAAATGTTGCGATAGGTATGCTGATTTTTGTCTATTGCAACACACGCTTTAAGGTGTTAGCATAGATATCAGCAAAATGTTGTAGTAGCTATAGCTGTATTCAAATAAAAAAATTAATAAAATTAGCAATCCGCGTGAATACGATCCAACGATCTATATTTAATCCGACTGTTAAAATGGATCACCGCTGCACTTTTTACCAAATTTTCGTTTTCCCGCGTATGTTGTTGTAGATCCCCTTTCTGTTTTCAATTCATAATTATCAAATCAAAACGCAAATTCACGAAATCCAGCAAATTCATACTTCCAATTCGCGATTAGAATCAATTCATAATTCTCAAATCAATTCGCGTGGAGATGGAAGATGATTTCAGGCGATTAGAATAAATCAAGTATCAAGTTCCAATTCGCGATTCATCTTCTTTGGGGATCCGCAAGTCTGACTGATGAAGCCGCCTGCTGCTTCATGTTGCATTCAGTGCTTGGAAAGTTTGCTGAAGATTGCCGAGATAGAGGCTTGGATACTACTGAGATTACGATGCCACTGGCCGGTGATGCTATGTTTCAGATCCATAGTGGCTCGCAGTGCCATCGTTCGGTCTAGAAGCGAAATTAACAACAGACAACGAATGTTGTGTTTCAGATCTAGAAGCAAAATCAAGGGCGTCATCTTCAAATTCAGTATCTCAGACTCAAGCATCTTCTCAGCAGCAATCTGTTTTGCATATGAAGGCTTCTGGTTTGTTTTTTAATATTATTTGTGCTTTTTGATGATTTCTTCTTCAGTTTTTGAAGCTTGGGAATATGTTAGCTTATTAAATTTGGATGTTTTGCAGCTCCTAAGAGAAAAATTCATTTTATAAAATATGTATCCAAATGAGTTCAGATTCTTGATGGATACTAGTTTTGGTGTGCAGTCAAATTGGGTATTCAGGATCAACTTATATATTTAGTTTGTTAGATATATATCTAACCTTAAGTTTGTTAGATATATTTAGTAAATTTTAACTGAAATGTAAGATACATGTCGAACTTCAAAAGCTGGGGTGATTTTGTATGTACTTTGATGGAACTCTATTTTATCAACAGATGTAGCCAAACAGTCGAATTTGAATGAAAATGAAAATTCTTTTTCCCTAAACAGCGTCTACTTACCTCTACTATTGTATATCTACAAGGTTGAAGTATGTGGAACAAGAATTGGCAAAAAAGAGAGGTAAGAATGTTGAGCCAGGAAATAAAGAGGACAATGATCCGGTGGATGAATTATATGTTGTACCTGAGCATCTTAAGGTTAGCTTTTGAGTGTGATTATGAAGTGTAAACTGCTACTTCATTATCGACTGGTAGCTTAGCAGTTTGCATTTTTAGAATTTTTAGAATTTCATAGGATGTACCGATGATTGTAATTTCTAAATACCTGGTAGCCTAGCAGTTTGCATTTCATAGAATGTATTCATGAGGCAAATGTGGTAAATCTTTCTTGACTGGAAACCAATGATTAGAAATGACCATAATGTTGATTAACAGGTTGTGGCATTTGTCGTTTGAAATATTTGATGTTGATTAACAGGTTTGGTTTCTTAAGAATACAAACTATATTTTGATTGTGTTCCATACATCAGTGTACAAGTGAATGGTAGTCAGCCTCTGGTATTTAGATATTGACCCACTCGCCCATGTGCTATAAAGAAAAGAAAATGTAGGCAGACTTTTCTATAGCAGGATTCTACAGCGAACTAACTGAAATCACTTCCTCCGCATGTTACTTTCAGGTATGCACCAGATTCTTTTTTTTCCTCAGCTTCTCTTGTCTATCGTATTTTAAACCATGCATTATTCCACAACCAGGCGGTGTTGCTTCTGGATTCAAACATGCTGAAGTTAATGAGGATGAGCATGAAACATGGCTATTTGTTTGTAGGGGAAAGCTCATGGTCCATGTCGAGGAGGTAACTTTTATCATGTTGCCCTGGTAGACTTTGTGTTTTTTTTATTGCAAAAACTTATTGCATTAAAGCTGTTGTTTTTAGGTTCCTTTTGCTAGAACTTCTCTGGGACATGACGACATATATATTTTGGATACAAAGACTAAGATATTTCAGTTCAATGGTTCGAAATCTTCTATACAAGAAAGAGCAAAAGCTCTTGAAGTCGTGCAATACATAAAAGATACGTATCATGATGGAAAATGTGATGTTGCAGCTGTTGGTGTCTGTATTTGTCAGCGTCGGTGTACGTATAAATTGAAACTGCATATGTAATGAGTGAACTGAGTGATGTAGTGAGGAATATCTGTAAATGTGAATATCAGTGTTATATATCATTGAATTGTAAAATAGTGGAGTTAGGAATTTGTACTATTTCAAATGTTGAAATAAAATATTTATTTAAATAAATTACTGTTTAAATATCAAATTCTGTGCAATAGCATTTTATTAAATAAATATTTATTTCTATTAAAAAATCAAATATGCTCTACATTGTGGGCTCCACAACTTCAGAAAGTTAATATCTATAGCAACAATTTTGGAATGTTGCTACAGATACCTATGGGTGTTGCCATAGACCCAAATAGGGTTCTATTGCAACAATATTCCTTATGTTGCCTTAGATAGTCAAAATGTTGCCTTTGAGGTCTAAGGCAATGACAAAAATTGCATTACCCTAAAAGTGTTGCCATAGACCTATGGCAACATTTTTCGGGCCTGAGCCAACATTTTTTTTGTGTTGCAGAAGGCCATTTATGGCGTAGTGTTCTTATATTCCCTATTCACTCCCAAAACCTTCCCAGGTGGATCCAAAAGAACATTTTGTGGATTCAACTTCATCTTGTATTTTTGTAATAAATCAAACGTCTAATTCAGGTCCCCTATATGATCTATCATTTTCTTGGATTTCACTAACATTTCATTTACTTATTTTGCACCAAAAAATTACTCAACACACTAGATTAAACAAAAATGAGATGAACTTAGTGAAAAATGAAATGAAAATAAGGAACAAAATTTTTTTAGAGTGGTTCGACTTTAAATCGATTACCCGTGTCCGTTACTAGTTTATTTCAGATAATCCTTACAATTACAGCCACTTTTAAAACAATAAGTATAGTTCTAACACTAGGCGACTGCATAAAATGGCAAAACTTTTGTGTAAGGATCTAAGAGATGGAAAAGGTCCTTACTTTGTTGCAAAATGATGGATATTTATAGTCAAATCCACCCTTCAAATTTGCTAGCTCATGGAAGAATTGGTAGAGAGTCAAATCCAAGCTTTTAGGCATGGAGAATGAGTAAAACTCATAAGTCAAAACAACTCGATACCGAAATAATCTTGACATATTGACATGTTTTGTCGCCTTGTTTCTTCTACTTTTCTTCATACTTATTCAAGTTTTCAAACTTCGAATCTTTGTTGACAAAATTGATTCTCCAAATCATGTCGCTACAGTTATTTGTCCTACATAAATATTTGTTGGTTCCTCAAAGTACAAGGCAACTTCGTCTATAGTTCAGTGCCAGTCCACTTCTCAAAACAACTCGGTATCGACATAATTTGCTTTGTGCAAGTCCTCATCAAACTTCTTGTACTTCATCATTCTGGGCATATCTTGAGCTCCTTGATTCATTTCTCCATCACTTGGAAGTCCAGATTCATCGAGATATCAATTAGTTCAGAAACCGGATAACATGTATACTTCCATGTTTTTTCCTAATTTTCTTGGAACATTCTGTTCACCAATTGCTGATATGCGGCCAAAGGGCATCACCTTATGGAAATATGTTCTGCGATTTATTATGAAACTTGTATGCTCCTCGTGATGCTTAAACATGGGGATTTGATTATACTCTGAATATGCATCCATGAATGACAACAACTTATGCCCTTTAATCGCATTTACTAGCTAATCGATTCATTTAAAGGGATAGTAATATTTTAGATGTGCTTTCTTAAATCCATGTAATCAAGGTAGGTTCACCACTCCCATTGGTTTTCTTAACTTACACTAGGTTCACTATCCATTTTGGGTAGAATACCTCCGTACTGAACCCATTTTGTAGTAACCTTTTTTACCTCTTCTTATAATTCAAGTGTTTGTGATTTATCAAATTTCCTTTTTTTGCCTTATTGGAGTGACATTTGGATCTATGTTAAGAGCATGGCATATTATCGATTCCAACCATGCCTGATAGGTCCAAGCGCAAACTTCTTTGCTTATCTAGAGAAATTGAATATTCTTTCCTTGGTATTTTTAACTAGCCCTTTCCCATCTTTACTATTTTGGTGGAAATCTAGGGTCTACGTTTATCTCTTTCAACTCCTCGATAGACTTTATGTTATCTTCACTATCCTTGGAATCAATTTTCGAGAACAATTATTTCTAGTCCTTCTCTAACATCGACTTGTCATCTTACTTGATTTATTTGAACATATTTTCTTTTCTTTTTTGAAAGTTTGACCTTGTTAGCCACCATTTTTCGCTTCTCAATCTGCTCTTTTAGCTTGATCCCTTGGATATTAGTTCTTAATTACTGATATCCATGAGCTCACAATTTTTAGTCTTATTTAGTTTTGACATAACATCAAAATAGGAATCATTCTCGTAGTTACCATTGTTCTATCGTTGAAAATTGCATCTCCCTATAACTAAGTTGTTCTCCACGCACGGTCTTCCATCCAGCCTTAGCAATAAATTTCATAATTAAATGCATTAGAGAGACAAAAGCATCCACTTCATCTAAGGCAGGTATCCCAATGAAGGTGTTGTGGTAAGAGGGTTGGTCCATTACCACAAATAGAATATTGAAAGTCCTCGAGTAAGTTGGAATTCCCATTTGGACATACATCTTAATTTGTCCAATAAGAGTAAAACCTTTATTATTAAACCCATAGATGGGCTCAAAGTTTGACTAAAGATTTTTCACTAGAATATCAATTTGAACAAACACATATTTGAAAATGACATATAATATGCTTCCGATATCCCCAAGATTTTGGATACTATAGATAGTAAAATCATAATAGACCATTATGACTCTATAAGGGTGCCTTACCCCCCTTCCCTGCCAGTTCTTTTTGAGTAACTAACAAATCTAGGATTTATATGGCGCATTTGAGGGATTTTTCCAATGGCAGCTCCTCTATAGAGTAAATTCCCTCCTTTGCTTCACGATTATATTTGTTCCCTACTCTTTTACTCATCCTAATTATATGATCCCCACTAAGAATCACTTCCAAAAGATTGGTTGGTGGTGGGAAATTCGATGGGGAATCGTTATCTAGAAAATTTGCATTATTAGATGGAGGTTTTTCATTGTTATTAGGGCAAGGGAATATTCGATTTCCCTTAACCCCTTGAGAGCTCCTTTGCTGATAATACTTTACACAATTCTAGCTAAGACTCGACAACCATCTATTTTGTGTCAATTCAACTTATGAAAAGAATAGTCATCTCCTCTTTTGTTTTGCTTTCGGTCAGTTTTGGCTTTTCTACTATATAATATTCCATATCATTTTTGGTGATAGCATAGGCTAGTTCAAGTCAACTGACCGGCCCTTGGTATGTCATCCCTTCTCCCTTTTTATGCTGAGTCGAAAATCCAAACTTCTCTCCTTTTCTTCCGCTTTATTGAGACTTCATCTTCTCATGAAAGATTTCATCCACTTGGACGAATTTATTGGCCTTAAAATGAAAGCCTTGCCCATCTTTACACCATGATATAAAGTTCCTTCTAGAAGGGGGTGTTTTCTCTCAACCTAGATTTTACAGCCATTAATTTTTCCCAATCACTTGCCCTTTTGACCTTTGTGGTAGTAGCATTTAATCTCTTTAGATATTCTCTTAATAATTCCCCCAATCTTTGTTTAATATTGGCATATACACTTGCATCTATAGTTGGCTCATTGGAGGAACAAAATTGTGCTTAAATATCTAAAACTACTCCAGAAGCATCGTAAACGTTCACTTGGCAAAGCCAACAAGTGGTCTTTTAGATCAATTGACCCATCATACTTAATTGAAGGATTTTTTTTCATATGAAGATAATTGAGTTGCCATAATATCTTTAGTAAATGGAGCCAGCCCAAAGTTGTTATTAACCTTAAGATCCATTATTTGTTTTCCTTTCAAGTCCAACATGTCATCGACTATTACTTGCTAAATTCCTCAAGTATGTCTCATCATTCCTATAATCCTTGTGTGCAGGCTTATACTCCTTCTGAGAAGTTGAACCAGTGACGTGAACAAGTAGAGATTTTGATTCTTGGTAACCATTTTGGTTGGGCAATTGTTGGCCTCAACCTCCTTTTCCAAGTCTTAACAAGTTTTAATATGAGTTTTTGTTAATTTAGCAACTCCAACTTCATCCCTTCTTCTAGGCTCTAAAGTACTTTTCCTAATATTTTTACGCTTCAAAAGAAATACTTCAACATATCTTTAGGGAGGTTAAGCTTCTTCCTCGTCTCGCCTTCTGTCCTCGGGACATTTTTAATAATTTCCAAGACATAAGCATTTTGATTAGCTCATGCATAATTTGATGTTGTTTTCGTATATTTTAATGTTAGCTTCTTAATTCATCGTTATTATAGGTATTGAAGCTTGACTTGTTTCAATGTTCTCGAAGTTGAACTAAGGTGTTATATCCTCTTTAAGATTAGTATGATGCAATGCTTCTTATTCTTAAACACTATCTTTCTTTGTTTTCACCATCTTTTGTAAAACCAAACATAGTAAATAGTTTTTTCCCTTAAGTTCAATTCTTAGTTAAAGCATCAAGAATGTTAGAAAAAAAAGCTGTCCTAAATTATATATTTAAATTGGGTGTCTCAATGATTCTTAGGCATGATGATAAGCTCTTGGGCATGTAAGTCAACATATAATCAAATAGTTAATAAGCAATTATGTAAGTCCAAATTGGGATTTGACCCAAACGACCATTAAAATCCCAAATTAAGTTCTTTATTGCACTTGAGTGAAAATAAAATGAGCAAGAAGTACAATTCAAAATTAATCCCTTCTTAGCAGGGGGTACATGTCTATTGATAGAGAAATTACACTTTTAGATCCTTGACATATGGCATTATTAGGCTCCAGCGATTGAGATTTTGCTGACATGGAAAAGTTTTGATGTGTCATGTGGCATAACTTAGTTTAACTTTTTTGAACATGGCATAGCATGGTCGGAACAACCAATAGCTTCCGCATGCCGAATTAGGACGCTTTTATGCTCACCTTTTAGATGTCCGATAGCGGTATTTTCAAGAACTTAATAGCACCGTCACTGACATGTGATAGCTTGTTATTCCCTGACACTTGATAGCTTCATTCTTCATCATGCGATAGTTTTGCATCTTAAAACTCGATAGCTTTTCCTTCCATTACACTCAATAGCATAATTTCACATTATGCGATAACTTCACATCTTGACTTTTCAATATATTTGTCTTCCTCGACACTCTATTGCCTTTTTTCCTTGATACTTGATTGCTCTTCCTTGTTTAACACTCGATAGCTCTTTCTTTCTCAACACTCGATAGCTCTTCCTTCCTTCACACTCAATAGCTCCTTCTTCCTTGACATTAGATAGCTCTTTCTTCCTTGACACTCGATGGTGCCTTCTTCCTTGACAATCAATAGCTCTTTCTTTCTTTGTTCTTAATATTTCATGCCTTCATATTTTTATTCTTAAATTTTGGCGCATAAAACTAAGCTATTGAAAGACAAATTCGTAAGCTATTTCATGTCAAAACCTATCATAAGTCAAAACCCCCTCCATATCACAATCTATCGAATGTTAAGCCTTCAAAGCTGTTGAGTGTTTAATATCAATGTTATTAAATCTCTAGTCTTAAGCTATCAAAGGTTAAGACTTTTATAAGCTATCAAATGTTAAACTTCAGAACTATCATTGTTGACAAATCAATTCTATCGAAAACTGAGTTTAATATGTTATTGAATATCAAGATTTGGGGCTACCGCATTTCTAAATAGAGTTGTCGTAAGTCATGTTGGCAAATCCTCAATCAAATTAAAATTGATATTTTGCCTTAAGAAAGTCGTATCTTTTAATCTAGCTCATACACATAGCATTGATTCTATAGTTGTTTTTAACTTACACAGTATTCCCTGACCAATCCGAAATTTCAGCCTCTTAGTTTGACTTTTTCTTAATTACTTTTCATTAATTAGGATAATATTTTCTCTACTGATTTATTCATAATAATTTGAAATTAATGGGAAAATTCCTAAAAATTCATCGAATTCATCTACCTCTGGTAGAATTTTTGAAATAATATATTGAGTTTTGACTTTTTAAATATTAATTTATACCCAAAATTAGCAACTTTCCACTTAGAAAATTCACCATTAATTTATTATTCATCCAAAAATTATGATCATTCCTTCGCTAATTTAATACCAAAAAATTTGTATTAAAATTTCATAACATTTAGAGAAGAGTAAATCATGTTTCACCTTAAAACATAGAAAAATTCTATGCATTTAAATTAATAAACACACACCAAATAATTTCTAATCGTTCGATTGCTCTGCTCATAAGAGGACCACTCTTTTATCAAAAAAATAATAATTTCTAACCATTAAAGCATATTGAAAAATTTCTAAAACAACAAATCATATCAAATCTGAATCCAAGTAGGTTTAGTGGTAACTAGAGAAGTTTTACTCACCTAGATATATGGAGCTTGATTTAAATCCTCTTTTTCTTCTTAGAGATGAAAGCTTTAATCTTTTAGTTTCGTTTTTCCTCTCCCTTCTTCTAGCAATGGTGGTCACCAAAGGTTGATTGGATATTTTTTTTCAAAATGAAACGAATGTAAAATGGAGAGGTGAACGGGTTAAGGACTTATGTATAATAATGATTTTTACTTCATTTAAATCCTTTATTACCTAATGCCATTCATTAAGTTTCCTTAATATAAATATTCTTTGTTTAAATATTCAAATTCATTACCTTGTGCATATATTGCCAAATCTATTACACTAACCACTCACAATCCATTACATTAACTATATTTAAAGCGTCTCATATCTATTCATTTAAATCACCTTTCTTAATTCTTTTAATTAAAACCACCAAATTATTTCTTAACAAATTTTATTATTAATTATCTTCCTCGTATTTTGGCTCTCTAAAATATAGAGTGTTACATATACTTGTATCATGTGAGTATTTTGCAAATTATTATTTCTTAAATCGACAACACTCTTAATTATTAAAGATTAAGAATCTTAATAATGCTTTCCTCTATCGTTTATATATTATTTAGATAACTTGCATATATTGGTTGTTGAGAAAACTTAAGCTTGAGCTAATATGTGTAGTCCTATTTAGTATATCTCTAAATGGGTAACATAAATAATTGTATTTGTTAAGAAAACTCAAGGTATGAACATTCATACTTAGGTCATCGCGAAATGATAGGTCTGATTGACTAATATCTATTGGCTTGTTGAAAAAAACTCAAGGTCAAGATTGATATTTGGGCAGATCCCTTTGTTAGGATTTATATCAAATATAACCGGTAAAGGGTTATCAACCACTTGTGGGGCTATGGCTTGTTAAGGAAACTCAAGGTCGGATCTCCAAAACAAGTGGTCCCTAAACCCCATTTGAGAAATTGAATGGTTTCTAATTTTCTCTTAGGGCTTTAAGAAATGCAAAATCTAATAGGACTTATTTGACAAATGAAATGAATAATATTTAACCAATCTAATGATTATAAGAACATATGTAATATTATAATATCTAATGATAAATATTTGTGTAAATAATTAATAAAATGTTTATTGATTAATGTATACATAGTGAATTAGGTTTAAAGGTTGTAGAAGAAATGTAGACCCGCTTAAAAATAATTAGGTTTAAAGGTTGATTGGTTTTCTGTTTCAGGTTTTTGTTTTGATCTTGTTTTTGTTTTTCAGATTTGTTTCAGTTTATTTCAGACTTGAGAAAAACCCGGTTTATCTAATTCTCTCAAACATATATGTTTATGTAATTAAATTTTCAAAAGAAAAGAAATAAATTTTCCACTTGTCTATTATATTAACACTTGTTAATACAATTTCTCTTAACCCTGTACCCAAAAGAGTTGCACTCGTTAATTGTATTTTAAAATCTTTACACTTGTTAATATTTGTTAACACTTGTTTGTGCATAAATTTATGAACATACAAATGTCATATGTAGTAATATTGTGTCTAAACCCCCACTTAATTTAATTTACAAATTATGTTTTAACCCTTGTTTAATTAAGTATTTATATTTTATACCTTTTTATTTTATAAATTACTTTTGTGATGTGGCTGACGTGAAAACTAATGAAATGAATGTAAATATGTCTGCGTGAATAAATATTTATGTGTGAATGGTGGTATGTATGCCTAGGTATGTATATATGTTTACTCTGTTATAACAAACCCAAAATCCACCAGAAAAGAAAATTTATATCTTCATATTTAGAACATTTTAAACTATGATTCCTGAAAGAAAATTGTTTATAACAATGTAAAGTAATTTCTAAAGATAATATTAGGTAAAAAAATATTAAGTAAATATTTAAAAAAAACAATTACAGTAAAAATCATTATATATCAGAGAAATTGAACCTTTAAATTTTACAATCTGATTAAATAAATAAATTCGTATCACGAAACAATGATTTTTGGATAAGATCCTGCGATTTTTATTCAAATATTGGTCGAGAATTTCTAAAATGAACGAAAAACACCTTTTCGTAAATTGCCGACGATCAGCAAGGCAATCGTGGTCATGATTGATGTTGAGGATTGATTGGAGGTCATATATCAATGGAAAAACAGTTAGGTATTTTCTAGATGATCGGTGTGGCGGTGGTTCGATGTTTTAGGGTTTAAATTAAGGTTTTTGTCGAACTGGTTCTCGGCGTATTTCCGGCATCGATGGGTGATCGGAATCGATCGCGAGGTGATGGACGATGCATCGTGATGTGGTGAAGTTTTAGGCTTGGTGGATCATGTCCTAGTGGTCGAAATCGTGGTGACGAGTAGTTTTGGTGGAGCAGTCAGGTTCCAGTACTTAGTCAAGAAGTTTGGTGTTTATCTACGGTGAAATTGTAAGATCTGGGTGGTCAGTGGGTTTTGGATTGTCGTCGATGACCTGAAAGCAATAGCATGGTTGGTCGAAAGTGGCTTGGCTGCCTGTACACGTGCACGCGATGTCATTTTGCGTCGGTAATGGTTGTGATGTTGTGGAAGACGAGATTTTCTGGGTTCGACTCGACGTAGTTTGCGTTGTGGATCGGGAAAAAGAAGGTGGAGGGAAACTCGAAGTTAAGCCCGGGAATTTTGAAGAAAGGCTCGGGTCTGTTTAAATTTGTATAAAAACGGTTTTCAATTTAAAATTTAATCAAGTTTTAAAACACTTTCTTAAATAAATGTTTTATACCAGTTTGGTTAATTAGTTAAAGTCTTAAAAATAATTATTATTTTCAAGTGTTTTAATTCTTTATTTTAAAAGAATTCTTAAGTTTATTTTAAATAAATTTAAATAGTATACTTAAGTATTTTAAAAGATAATGGTTTTAATTAACTTTAGTGTTTCGAGTTAAATTCATATGTTTAGATTTCAAGGATCTATTTAAATAAGATTTTAATCATAAAGGTTTAGCTTGAATAATGATTTCGATAAACTTAAAAAGTTTACGTTAAATTATATGATTATGTTAATTCATTTGAAAGGTTATTTAAAATAAGATTTAAATGACGATTAGGTAATTAATTACGATAAATAGATTATCTTAAGACTGAAGGATCATTAATTTGAAATTTAATGATCATTACTTAATTAAAGGATAATAAGTATTAATGAAGGATTAATTAATTTGTTATAAGTAATTAATGATGAGTAATTAATGGGTAATTAATTACTTATAGATAATAACTTAATCAAAAGTAATTAATAGTTAAAGATGATTAAGTGATTAGGAATAATTACATATTGTAATTAATTAAAGGTAATTAATTAGTGTGATAAATTAATTAAGGTAACTTATTTTATTTGAGAATAACTAATTAATTAAAAATTAATCAATGAAAGTGATTAGGGATAATCACTTATTTTAATTAATTAAGGGTAATTAATTAAATGGTAATTAATTGAGGGCAATTAATTAATATAATTAATTAAGGATAATTAATTAAATAATAATTAAATAATTAAAGGTTAATTATTTAATGATTAAAAGATTGATTTAATTATTAATTAAGGATAATTAATTAATAATTAAGGTTAATTAATTTATTATTAAAGGTTAATTAATTAAAATAATTTGTAATTAATTAATGTTAATTAACAATGATTAGTGATTAATCTGGTTTAAATTAATCAGATGACTAATTGATCTTACCTATGGATATTTTGATTGTATTAAATGCCTTGAATTGTTTGATATCCCTGATGTGATGCTTTGTGATATGAATTATTTTGATTCAAGATACGATGAATGTAATTTATTATCTGTGATGAATTTATATTATTTATCTGTGAATCTGTGAATAAAGATAAGCGTTATAGGATTATACCGCTTGCCGATATTGTTGTGCTTGACTATGTAATGATGATGATGTTGCACTATCGTGTAAAACCCCTAGACTATACTATACACTCACAAATATGGATTTCAAGAGGAAATTGGTTAAGTCACAGATATTTGAATTTAGTATTAAGAAATGGTTTTAAAAATTGAATTTTGTATCCAAATCATTTTGGAAATAGAATTGTGTTGAATATGAAAATCTTTTGTAAAGGAAATTTGAAATTGAATTTAGTTTGAATAAAATATATCTTGTTTAAGTTTTGAAACTGTTTTTGAAATTTGGTTTGAATGGTTATACAAGTTATATAGTGTATATATATGGATTTTAAATGTATTATTTTGAGAATTTAAGTTCAACCCAAGTTTGTACTTGAAAGGTTTAACTTGAGCAAATTGGATTTTCCCGAAACAAAAACTCTTGGTTTTCAAATAATAATAGCTTTCAAATAAAGAAAGGATTTCTAGTTTTTATTGAAAGGGGTTTCAAAATTTGAAATGAAATTGTTTTGAAAGCTATGAATGAATCTTTAAGAAAGATTAGTGAACTTTATTTCCAAAATAAGAGGATCTTAAAGGTGTATCTTTTGTATAAAAGATTTGGAATTCGAATAGTTCTGAAAAACTATGAATTAATTTTTGTGAAAGATTGGTGAACTTCGTAAAGTGAATCTTTTTATGTAAAAGATTTGAAATGGAAATTTGTTTAAACCATTTAAAAGAAAGGTTTTGGGTTATAAGTTGTGACTTAACTGAGATACCAATATCCATATGTTTTTAAATATTGCGCTCATTATTCGGTTTAGGCGAGAGAGGACTTTGTGTCATAAAACCCATTCCGAATAGTGATATGACGTAATGGATAGAAATTGAAGACCGGTGGTGAAGACCGGGTATTTTTGAGAACGAAAGGATTACCCATCAAATGTCTCTGCACTGAGTCATGTCGATATAGAGATCTCCATATGTGATGGGGAGTCCGATCGGGATTGGGAATACCCGAATTGCAAGGGCTTCTTTGGAAGTGCCTTCGATTCCTTTCGAACCCGGAACGGACTTGTATAGTTGTATGTCTGACATTACACTTTGAGATATAAAGCTGATTTCTATCAAATACATTTATATTTGGTGGCTGAATTCATTCTCTTAGCTTAACACCCTTCTCTGAGACGTACGAGCTCAAAGGTTATGTAGTTGATGGTTATCAGTGATATACTCCCACTTTTGTAGTATGGCATGCTGAGTGCTGCTGAGTGTTGCTGATCATTTGTTTGTTAAAACATGGCTTTTGTGTAAATCATAGCTTTGTGGACGAGATCTCGTTAGACCTCACAACCGAAAATGGTCGAAATAAGAAGAATGCTGCAAGGTTATGAGGGTCGTGCTCTTTAGGGTATGTCCATTTCCTTCTGGAAAAAGTGTGGTATCATGGTATGGAGCCTAGATATTTAACCTATGTGGTTACTGCAAATTTATTACTTTGTGGTTGTTGCTTTGTGGTTGAGGATCGTCGGATGAAGGTTGGTAACGACCGGAGGATGGCATATTCGTGTAGTAGTTGCCTAGTTACAGAGGTAACCGACATTTTGTTAGCAGTGAGCTGGTTAAGTTCTCGGGGCGTCTCTCCGGAGGCGTGCCCATGTGGCCCAGGAAGTTCCTTTGCCTGACCATTTGTTGGAAATCCAATCGCCAATACTCACCTTGCACGGTTTTAGTTGTATAACCTGCCATTTACTTATGGCGGTGACCCACTGTTTAGATGGTAGCTATAATAGGCATACAATAATGGTTGTATGCTGGCCAAGATTAATATTATACTTTCAAAATGTTTTCTGCACTATGCACTAATAATAATATCAAAGGGATTTTACATATCAAGCATGTTTAACTATCATAAGGAGAAATCTCCTCCAATTATGCGTTTGGATTGTGTGTGTGGCGGAAGGCCTTATGGTAGTTTTATTCTGATTTCTTTTTAAATTCATTTGTTTGCTTTTATTCAAAGAAAGCTGTTTTGTTTGCTCGCACCAGTCCCATGACTGACCTGGAGTTTATTGTTCCCTTCCTAAATTCTGAGTGCCCACAAATTTTCCACATGGGCAGTCTAGAGTTGAGATTTTTCAGATAGTAGATGTAGATTCGATATCATTGGAGCCTTTGGATTTGGCAATTTCATTATGTTCATCAGTTGCCTAGTTTTCTTAAGTTCAACTTGGTGGTGGTTTGAGCTTTCTATACGGAACTTGGAGTCTTCTGAGCTTTGGCATTAGAACTACAGCTTGAGGATTCACTCTCTTCCTTAGAGACCATGTTGGAATTATTTCTTCCGCTGTTATCTTGTATCTTTGATGTTGATATAATTTGGATCAATGTGTTGTATTTGTTGTGTATCAATGATATATATTTCTTTTTCTTCCACCATGTTGTTGTACTTAATGTGTTATAAGCTCGTACGCGAATCGAATTTCTACGTTTGAATCTGCGGCATTCGAGTACAAGTGAAGTATGGATGTCAATTTTCGAACGCTAAAATTTAGGTCATGATATTTTGGCATCAGAGCTGAAGGTTGAACTTTAGCTCAGGGATATAACACAGTAGGTAACTCATTAGAGATAGGGTCACAAATACCCAAGAATGAGTGCATCCCTAAGATATCTGTCTGTATGCCTCGGTAAATTCTCTTACTATCCACTGATAGTAAGTATGAGTGCAAGAAGAGGACGAGGTAGGGGACAGGGGAGTACCGCTACAAATGGTCAATATCCTACAACAACGGAAACAACTTTCTCTATCAATCTCCTTTGTTGATCATCCAATTTCAAATTCTTTGATGGCTTCGTGACAGCTACAAGAAGGAGCTTTGTTACGTTGATGGCCCGGCGAATCGTGTAGATAAGTTCCTAATTTGTGTTCTCTTTACCAGTTTCTTATCAGCTTCTCGTTTTTAACCTTAATGAATTTAAAATTCTATTTGAAATAAATTGATTAACAAATATAAAGTTAAATTGGATGATATCAATAAAACGATTTCAGTGATCACCAAAGTTTGAATTTTTATTTTGGTTTCTTGTGAGGATCAAAGTCCGAAGAGGGACAAGTTCGTGTATACTTAGGGATATTCCAACCTGATTGAGTATCCATTGTTTGTTCTCTTGGGTCCAAATATATTCTACGAACGGTTAGTTATCCCTTCGGACTAACCAATAGCCTTTTATATTTTGGAGATCTGATAACCCGAGTATCTTGTGCAGTATCGATTGAGTTTGTTCTTATATTTATTGATGATATTCTAATTTGGTAGGCCAAATGCAGAATAGATATTTCAGTTTGATTTGGAAAAATGTTTATTTATCTTTGTGTGTACGTCTATTCATTAGTTGTCTCCCTATCTAGCAAATTTCGAGGACGAAATTTTCTTAAAGGGGAGAATCCGTAACATTCCCGATTTTAATCAAATTTAAAATGGTAATTGATTTAATTTTTGGAATAATTTGTGAATTAATTGAGAATTAATTTGAAATAAATATATTAAGAATAAATTAAATTTAATACTCTCTATTTTAAAAAGTTTGTTCTCTAAAATTTAAAATATATACATATTTATATGTAGTTTAAAATTATGTTTTGAATTTAATACAGAATTGTCAAAAGCTATTTGAAAAGTTAAAGTTTATATTTTTAAAGACTTATATATATAAATATATAAATAAAGAAAAATGTATATAAATAAATATTTATTAGATTTGATAAGAAGGTTTAATATGTTTTCTTTTGAAATTTAACTAGAGATAAATAAATTTTGCTTAAATAATTTAAATCTAAGAACAAAAGTAATTTATAAAATAAAAAGGTATAAAATATAAATACTTAATTAAACAAGTGTTAAAACGTAATTTGTAATTTAAATTAAGTGAGGAATTAAACACAATATTATTACATATGACATTTGTATGTTCATAAATTTATGCATGAATAAGTGTTAACAAATATTAACAAGTGTAAAGATTTTAAAGTACAATTACCAAGTGTAACTCTTTTGGGAATAGGATTAAGAGAAATTGTATTAACAAGTGTTAATATAATAGACAAGTGGTAAAGTCATTTCTTTTCTTTTGAAAATTTAATTACATAAACATATATGTATGAGAGAATTAGATAAACCAGGTTTTTCTCAAGTCTGAAACAAACTGAAAAAAATTTGAAAAATAAAAATAAGATCAAAACAAAAACCTGAAACAGAAAACCAAGTTCAAAGCAAAATCAAAAACCTGACCAAGGTTCAACCTGAGGTTAAGCCAACATCAGATTCAACTACAATTTGTTCAACCTGGAAACAAGAAAGAAAGAAATCAAAACAAAATAAAAATATGGAAATGAAATCAGCAAACATTTTCAAACTTGAGCCAGGCAAATTCAGATCAAAGTAAAACAAAGCAAAGTTTAAAGCAATCAACCCTCAGATCAAAGTATTAAAAACAAGTTCCAGGTTTCAAAAGAAATTCCTGTTCTTTGTTCTTTTGATCCAGGTGAGCAAACTGACCTATTTACGTTTGAATCCATGATTTATCTTGAGGTTTTGTGATGTGGCTGACGTGAAAAATAATGAATGAATGTAAATATGTCTGCATGAATATAAATTTATATGTGAACGGTAGTATGTATACCTGGGTATGTATATTTGTTTACTCTATTATAACAAACCCAAAATCCACCAGAAAAGAAAATTCATATCTTCGCAATTAGATCATTTTAAACTATGATTCCTGAAAAAAATTGTTTATAACAATGCAAAGTAATTTCTAAAAATATTATTAGGTAAAAAAATATTAAGTAAATATTAAAAAAAAACAATTTACAATAAAAATCATCATGTATCAGAGAAATCGAACCTTTACATTTTGCAATCTGATTACATAAATAATTCTGTATCATGAAACAATGATTTTTGTATAAGGTCTCGCGATTTTTAATCAAGTATTGGTCGGGAATTTCTAAGATGAACCGAAAACACCTTTTCATAAATTGCCAACGATCGACAAGGCAATCGTGGTCACGATTAATGTTGAAGATAGATTGGAGGTCATAGATCAATGGAAAAATAGTTAGGAATTTTCTAGACGATTGACGCAGCGGTGGTTCGACGTTTAGAGTTTAAAATAAGGTTTTTGTCAAACCGGTCCTCGATGTATTTTTGGCATCGATGGGTGATCGGAATCGATCGCGAGGTGATGAACGATGCGTCGCGATGTGGCGAAGTTTTGGGCTTGGTGGCTCATGTCCAGGTGGTCGGAATAGCGGTGGCGAGTGGTTTTGGTGGAGCAGTCAAGTTCCAGTATTTAGTCAAGAAGTCCGGTGTTGATGTATGGCGAAATTAAAGGATCTGGATGGTCAATGGGTTTGGGATGGTCGTCGATGACCTAAAGGCAACAACATGGTTGGTTTGAAGTGGCCTGGCCGCTTGTACACATGCACGCAATGTCAATTTGTATCAGTGATGGCCATGATGTTGTGGAAGACGAGATTTTCTGGGTTCAACCCGAAGTAGTTTGCGTGGTGGCTCAAGAAAAAGAATGTGGAGGGAAACTCGAAGTTAAGCTTGGGAATTTTGAAGAAAGGCTTGGGTTTGTAGAAATTTGTATAAAAACAGTTTTCAATTTAAAATTTAATCAAGTTTTAAAACAATTTCTTAATTAAATGTTTTATACCGGTTGTGTTAATTTGTTAAAGTCTTAAAAATAATTATTATTTTCAAGTGTTTTAATTCTTTATTTTAAAAGAATTCTTAAGGTTATTTTAAATAAATTTAAATAGTATACTTAAGTAGTCTAAAAGATAATGGTTTTAATTAACTGAGTGTTTCGAGTTAAATTCATATTTAGATTTCAAGGATCTTTTTTAAATATGATTCTAAAAATAAACGGTTTATCTTAAATAATGATTTTGATAAACTTAAAGAGTTTAAGTTATATTATATGTTTATTTCAAAGGTTATTTAAAATATGATTTAAATGATGATTAGGTAATTAATTAAGTTAAATGGATTATCTTAAGATTGAAGGATCATTAATTTGAAATTTAATGATAATTACTTAATTAAAGGTTAATTAAGTACTAATGAAGGATTAGTTAATTTGTTATAAGTAATTAATGATGAGTAATTAAAGGGTAATTAATTACTTAAAGATAATTACTTAATTAAAAGTAATTAACTAATGGTTAAAGATGATTAAGTGATTAGGAATAATTATTTATTATAATTAATTAAAGGTAATTAATTAATGTGATGATTTAATTAAGGTAATTTATTTTATTTGAGGATAATTAATTAATTAAAAATTAATTATTGAAAGTGATTAGGGATAATCGCTTTGTAATTAATTAAGGGTAATTAATTAAATGGTAATTAATTGAGGGGCAATTAATTAATATAATTAATTAAGGATAATTAATTGAAGAATAATTATATAATTAAAGGTTAATTATTTAATGATTAAAATATTGATTTAATTATTAATTAAGGGTAATTAATTAATAATTTAAGGTTAATAAATTTATTACTAAAGGTTAACTGATTAAAATAATTTGTAATTAACTAATGTTAATTAACCAGGATTAGTGATTAATATGGTTTAAATTAATCAGATGACTAATTAATCTTACCTATCGATATTTGGATTGTATTAAATGCCTTGAATTGTTTGATATCCTTGATGTGTGATGCTTTATGGTATGAATTATTTTGATTCGAGCTATGATGAATGTAATTTTTTTATATGTGATGAATTTATATTATACATTTGTGATTCTGTGAATGAAGATAAGCGTTATAGGATTATACCGCTTATCGATATTGCTGTGCTTGAATCTGTAATGATGATGATGTTGCACTATTGTGTAAAACCCCTGGACTACACTATACACACACAAATATGGATTTCACGAAGAAATTGGTTAAGTCACAGATATTTGAATTTAATGTTATGAAATGGTTTTAAAAATTGAATTTTGAATCCAAATAGTTTTGGAAATGGAATTGGGTTGAATATGAAAATCTTTGGAAAAGGAAATTTGAAATTGAATTTAGCTTGAATAAAATATATCTTGTTTAAGTTTTGGAACTGTTTTCGAAATTTGGTTTGAAAGGTTATACAAGTTATATAATGTATATATATGGATTTTAAATGTATTATTTTGAGAATTTAAATTCAACCCAAGTTTATACTTGAAAGGCTTTAACTTGAGCAAATCGGATTTTCCCGAAACAAAAACTCTTGATTTTCAAATAATAATAGCTTAAAGAAAGGATTTCTAGTTTTTGTTGAAAGAGGTTACAAAATTTGAAATGAAATTGTTTTGAAAGCTATGAATGAATCTTTGTGAAAGATTAGTGAACTTTGTTTCCAAAATAAGAGGATCTTAAAGGTGTATCTTTTGTATAAAAGATTTGATAAATTAGAATAGTTTTGAAAAACTATGAATTGATCTTTGTGAAAGATTGGTGAACTTTGTAAAGTGAATCTTTTTGTGTAAAAGATTTGAAATGGAAATTTGTTTAGACCGTTTAAAAGAAAGGTTTTGGGTTATAAGTTGTGACTTAACTGAGATCCCCATATCCATATGTTTTTAAATTTTGGGATCATTATTCGGTTTAGCCGGGAGAGGACTTTGTGTCATATAACCCATTCCGAATAGTCGTAGGACGTAATGGATAGCGATTGAAGGCCGGTGGTGAAGACCGGGTATTTTCGAGAACAAAAGGATTACTCATCGAATGTCCCTGCACTAAGTCGCGCCGGTATGGAGATCTCCATATGTGATGGGGAGTCCGATCGGGATTGGGAATACTTGGATTGCAAGGGCTTCTTTGGAAGTGCCTTCGGTTCCGTTCAAACCCGGAACGGACTTGTATGGTTGTATGTCTGGCAGTACACTTTGAGATATAAAGCTGATTTCTATCAAATAAATTTATGTTTGGTGGCAGAGAATTTATTCTCTTAGCTTAAAACCCTTCTCTGAGACATACAAGTTTAGAGGTTATGTAGTTGATGGTTATCAATGATATATCCCAATTTGGTAGTGTGGCATGCTGAGTGCTGCTGAATGTTGCTGATCATTTGTTGATCAAAGCATGGCTTTTGTGTAAAGCGTAGCTTTATGGACGAGATCTCATCGGATCTCACAACCCAGAAATGGTCAAAACAGGAAGAATGCAGTAAGGTTATGAGAGTCATGTCCTTTAGGGTATGTCCATTTCCTTCTGGAAAAGTGTGGTATCATGGTATGGAGCCCAGATATTTAACCTATGTGGTTACTGCAAATTTATTACTTCGTGGTTGTTTCTTTGTGGTTGAGGATCCTCGGATAAAAGTCGGTAACGACCATGGGACGGCATATTCGTGTAGTAGTTACCTAGTTAAAGAGGTAACCTGGCATTGTGTTGGCAGAGAGCTGCTTAAGTTCTCGTGGCATCCCTCCAGAGTCGTACCCATGTGGCTTAGGAAGTTCCTTTGTCTGACCTCTTTTTGGAAATCCAATCACCAATACGCGCCTTGTTCGGTTTTTGTTGTATAACCTGCCATTTACTTATAGTGGTGACCCACTGTTTAGATAGTAGATATTGTAGGCATACAATAATGGTTGTATGATGGCTAAGATTAATATTACACTTTCGAAATATTTTCTACCCTATGCACTAATAATAATGTCAAAAGGATTTTACGTATCAAGCATGTTGGGCTATCATAAGGAGAAATCTCATCTAATTGTGTGTTTGCATTGTGTGTGTGGAAGGAGGGCTTATGGTAGTTTCATTTTTCAAAAAGCATTGTGGATTTCTTTTTAAATTCTTTTGTTTGTTTTTATTCAAAGAAAACTATTTTTGTTTGCTCACACCATTCCCATGACTGACCTGGAGTTTATTATTCCCTTCCTAAACTCTAGGTGCCCACAAATTTTCCACAGGGCAGTCTAGAGTTGGGATTTTTCAGATAGACAGATAGTAGATGTAGATTCGATAATTTGGAGCCTTTGGATTTAGCAATTTCATTTGGTTCATCAGTTGCCTAGTTTGCTTAAGTTCAACTTGATGGTGATTTGAGCTTTCGATATGGAACTTGGAGTCTTTAGAGCTTTCGCCTTAGAGTTGCAGCTTGTGGATTCACTCTCTCCCTTGGAGACCATGTTGGAATTATTTCTTCCACTGTTATCTTGTATCTTTGATGTTGATATCATCAATGTAATGTATCTGTTGTGTATCAATGATATATATTTCTTTTTCTTCCACTGTGTTGTTGTTCTTAATATGTTATAAGCTCCGGCGCGAATCGAATTTCAACGTTTAAATCTACGGCATTCGAGTACAATTGGAGTACGGATGTCGATTTCTGAATGCTGAAATTCGGGTCGTGACACATGTGCTAAAAACCAAAGTGCTAGAAAGGCCAATTATTAGGGTAAAGAAAAGAAGAAAAGAAAAGGAAAAAGAAAGAGGAGAACAAAAATATTAGAATCTCATAGCAGAATGGTAACATATAACATCAAAAGATAATACATAGAACTACTCTAATATACAAAACATTTCAGAGTTACTAACCAGAGTACCATCATCTACTCGGACAATTTTAATAGCATATCCTTACAATTGCTGATATATGTACATTAAGTGATGTAGAGGAAATAAGAATATTATGGTAGTTAAACATCCAGCTTCTCTCCAACAACCAAATGAATATGAACAAAAACCTGTCTTTCTTAGACTGCTCAAAAGAGCACCCTGGAAATAAGGAAAAATAAATAAAAAATACAAGTCGGACAAAAGTTTTGTGTGCAAACTCAAGAAATATGTGTGACATATAACAGCACCTTTTGAGACCAACTGAGTCACCGGAATGGTTTTCCCCTCGAAAGGGCTAACCATCTAATAGTTACATGTTCGATATCATAGATAATGTCAAGGCTATGGAATATAAACAAGAAAATAGCTACGCTGCTTGCATCTCACGACACAAACAATATTGAATAGGTATATAATCAAAACCATTCAGGCGCATTCTCATTTGGATTCTCTACCGAGACCTCCCTCTTAAAACTCATAAGCAAATTAAGACTAATCTCCATGAAAAGGATCAAAAATCACCTTCCGAGCATCATGTATCTACAGATAAAATTTACCATAAGGAACACAACTAGCCCACGCCCTAACACGTGAACCATGTCCCATCAACTCCCTATGCGCAACATATCATTAAACATACTCTAGATATGGAGTTGACGCACCCTCCTTGGGTTAGCTAAACCCTAGATCATGCAGCCTACTCTGTCTTTAGTCATATACCAATGATGAATTCACATTCAGCATCTCAACACATGAGCCATCATCACTTGAACAAATCACGAATCCCCAAATGGATTCCAACATCTCGAATAGATCCACTTCCCAGAGGTGGAACAGGTAACTCAGTCTTGAAGTGGTTTTCAGTAAGTAAAACACTTACCGATCATGGTCTCTTCAAGACTAAATCAATGAATTTGGTCGTATTCAACAAGAATGGGAATGATCGCGTGTGGAAACCAAGTTCCATATACTTTCAATAAGCAAGTAAACATACAAGCACTATCAATTCGTGCAAAGCATGATCGAGTCACCTAAACGACTTTTAATCCCTTTTTAACTAATTTATCCTTTATTAATTAAAAACCCTTTTTATTAGTAACTCTTTTTTACTCAATAAAACTTCTTTAACTTATTAAAGCATTCCTTATTAATATATATTCCTAACTAACTAAATTCCTAATTGATTAAAACTCCTAATTAATTAAAATCTTAAATAATTAAACAGCTAATCAATTAAACTACTATTAAATTAGACTACTAATTAATTTAAAACTTCAATCATTAATTAATACTCCTTTATTAATTAAAACTCCCCTTTTCTATTTGTATACTCATATTTAAAATATCCGTACAAAAGATACATACAAGTATTATACAATTCTTTATTCATTTGTACTCTTTTCAATACTTCAAATAATATTTATATACTTATCTCAATGATAGAGGTATATTCGCAAGTCATTAACAATATTTATTTAGTTTAAAATATAATCTAAGAGGTTAAAAACAAATGTTTCTTAAATATTGTTACTATAAACTCCTTCTCTCTTATAAGTTAAACTTTTACTTTTTCTATCTTTATTCAAAAAGATTCCACACTTGTTATTATCTTTAAAATTCCATTATTAAAGACCTAATTATATTCATAATCATTTTACAATATGTTTCAACTTTAAATGTAATTTAAGGGTTTAAAAACAATTGATACTAAAACATTGTTTACTACAAACCCAAATCATTTCATACTTCAAACATGTACCTTTAAAAATCTATTTTAAAGTTCTAATTACATTTATAAGGGATTAAGACAAATGTTACTTAAAAATTGTCATGACAACCCAAAATTAATAACTTATAGTTATCTTTGAAATATTCATTATTAATTACGTGATTATATTCCTAGGTATAATTGATAATATGGTTAAAAAAATGTTACTAGAACATTGTATATGACAACCCAAAACTATTTACTTATAATTATCCATAAAGTTTACATTATTAAATGTTTAATTATAGTCCTAATTATAATTACTTATCTCTACATTAATATAAAAAATTAATTTTCTTTTACTTAACTTCACAAAACCATTCTCTTTATTTAAAGTTTTAAAAATCAAATCTTCCCTTATTACTTTATAAATGACAAAACTTACTTTTCCAACTCATATATTTACTAAAAGTTTTTTTTAAATATATATATATATATATAAAATTATATACTGATTTATTTATAAGTTAATACACTTAATAAATTTCTGAAAAAACAACTTAAAAGATATTATATTACAAAAAACTTTTAAAACTCATATAAATAATCAACTAATTTTCTTAAAGTGAAAATTAGGCCCACGTCCTTTTATTTAAACTTAGTCCACCTAAACTCCTCCCGTTTGAAAACTTATATTTCTGATCCTTATTTTATTTGCGGCTAAATTTACTCCGTAAATACCCCTGTTTACCTATCACAGTTATTTTAATGGTGGTCATGATTTCGATTGCAAGTTTTTAATCCTAATTTATTTCGATCATTATTTTAAGATATTATTTTGGATTCATGGCTTTATCTTCTTCGAGATAAAATGATGTTTGATTTGTAGTCGATTTTTTTTTTTTTAAATTGATATTGCGATATTGATGATAATGTTGTTATTTTTGTTTCATTTGTTTTTTTTGGTTTAAAGTAAATGGAAATTACAAGTATTCTATTGTTTATTTTAGCTGAAACATTAATGCGTGTGTTTAGGGTAATATTCGATGATATATTTTGTTAGCTTAGATTAAGTTCAGACTTGTCTGGAATTATTGTAGATATCTTACAGACATGTCCGCAAATTATTTGAATATGTATGGTGAAAATGCTATGCAAATTACTACTAGTTGCTGATTTATGTGCAATTTTTACAATTATTGCTTACATATCAGCAAATAATATTGGTATTTCACTATGTTTGATTAAGCTCAGACTTCTACTGATTTATCTGCATTCTTTTAGAAATATTGCTTAAATATCAGCAAACTATATTTCTTAAATATTAGCATATTACTATTATGTGCCAATTTATCTGCATTTTTTAAAAAATTATTGCTTACTTATCATCATATAACATATATATCCTGGTTTTTTATTTATTTTTTTGTAATTGTAATTCTTTTTTGTTTTATATTAAAGTGTTCCTGGTGATGCTGGAGTGCTTGTGCTATTGAACTTCAGATATGATAGCTTTTCATTACGTCTTCAATTTGATAGTTCGGTTGTTATGTTGAGAAGTGCTATTTGTGGTAAAAGGAAAGAATTGATTTCATTATCATTTGAATTATACTTTGTTAGAGATGGATTGAGAAGAAATATTGAAACTAATTTTGATCTTCAATCTATGTTGTTGTTGGCTGCTCATAGCCGTATGGATTACTTTGTTATTTTTGTTGATGTTGTTCCTACTATTTTTTCAACAACCAATATTAGGTCAGATGTTGTTTCTTGTAGTAGTGATTCCTCATTTATTAGTACCAATGATTATAATATTCAATTCATGTAGTTATTGAGAAATGATTCCAATCAATCTGTTTTTACGGATGTTGGTCAATAATTTCCAGGTGTGGTGTTACTGAATTTAGGCTCAATTTGATGATATATAGTATTAAGACTGGGTACAAGCTTGATTTGGTTAAGAATGATAAGGAAAGAGTTACGACCATTTGTTCCCGAACAAAATATAATTTCAGGATTCATGCTTCTATCAAGTTTAATCTTCCTGACTATTTTATTATAAAGAGATTTCAACCTGAACATACTTGTGGTGTTGGAATTCATGATATTAATGATCCTCCTGTTTCAAGTAAATTGATTAAGTTGTTGGTTTATGATCATATTCAAGCTAATCCGTTAATGAAGACAAAGGACATTATTAACCTATTTCAAACTGAGTATAATATTATTTTGAAGTATTATTTTGCTTATAATGGAAAGAGATTGGCTTTAGAAGATTTACATAGAAGTGATATAATGTCTAATCACCATTTGAAGTCTTTTTGTGATGTTGTACTTGAAACTAATCCTGGTAGTAAAGTAGATTAGTAGTGTAATTCTGATACCCATCAATTTGAGAGGGTTTTTATTTGTTTTGAAGCTTGTGCACATGGTTTTCCATTTTGTCGGCCTTTAATATTTGTTGATGCTACTTCTATGAAGGGTAGAGCTCAAGGTTGTTTGATGGATGCTACTGGTAAAAAGGGCAATGAAGGTATGTTGTTTGTTTGTAGTTTAATATATAATTGCATCAATATCTGCAATAATTATTATTTCTAACTGCAATATCAAAATATCTTACTAACAGAAAACATTGCAGTAACCGAAGCAATTTTACAAAAAAAATTGCTGAAAAGCCTGAAATATTTTTGATACAGCGAGAAATTGTTCTACAGCAATATATGGTAGTAGTTGCAGTTTTCTCTGCACTTTTTCAATATAAGTGCATAGTATTATGCAATTTGTTCAATTATTTATATGTCTGTTGTTTTATCATGTTTTTTTCCTATAGCAGTTGCGATTGTATCTGGTGAAGATGAAAATAATTGGATTTGCTATTGTGAGCAGCTTAAAGATTTTTTTAAAGATGATAGTAGAAATTTGGTTTTCGTTTCTAACCGTCATCCTGGTATTCTTGTTGCTATTCCAAAAGTGTTTCCAAATTCAGTTCATGGTTCTGTTTTTATCGTCTAAACAATAATTTAAAAGTTTCTTTAAAATCTGAATTTTTCAAATCAAAAAAGAAATGGTTGATAGATTTGTTTGGACGTGTTGCATATGCTTCTAGTTTGGATGATTTCAATGTTGCATTGAAGAATTTTAAAGATGTTGGTGGTTCTACTATGGCAAACTTTTTGAATGAAATCCCCTTTGAGAAGTTTGCTAATGTTTTTTCTCTTCTTGTCGTTATGGTGAAATGTCATTAAATTTTTCAAAGAGTTTCAATAAATGGATTTTGGAAGAAAGACATTTACCAATCACAGCATGCTTGGATAAAATTAGAGTTAAGTCAATGAAGCTAATTTCTGATCGTCGAGAACTTGCTAATAGTTGGAATGGTGTTGTATGTCCAGTGAATGAAAATCGGTTGAAAATTCTTCAATTGGAAGGAGCTTCGTGGTTTGTTATAAAATCAAGTGAACATGTGCTTGAAGTACATTCTCCTGTTCGTTAATCTGTTAATTTAAATAATCGGATTTGTTTTTGTAACTTGTGGAAAATATATGGTTTTCCTTGTGCCCATGCTGTTGGATGTATTTTGAGTTATGGAATGTTAAATGTTTATTATTACATTGAAGATTATTCCAAAGTTTTTTATTTTCAATTGGCTTATGCTTATCCAATCAATCTAGTTATAAAATTTTTGAAAGAATATATTTTGATTGAAGATGTTGTTGTAGTACCTCCTAAAGGTAGACGAATGCCAGGTCGACCATCATCATCTAAGAGGATAAAATCTGCTGGTGAAATTTCAAAGACCATTAGATGCAGTATATGCAAGAAGTTGGGTCATAATAAAAGGACTTGTTCACCGAAATAATGTAGTTTTTTTCATCGTTGAGAAAGTTATAATGTATGGAGTTGAGTTTATTTTTTTGTTATTCATTTTAATGGTATTTTCTCTGTACTTAGGTCGGATGTTTAACGTTTATAATGTATTAATCATGGTATGCTTCTATTATTCATTATCGCTGTGTTTTCTGCAAGTATTACGATTTATTGCCCATATTTCTGTAGTTTTTCTGAATTTTTGCTTACTATTTATACTGTATTGTGAATACTGCTTTTGATATAAAGGTCATATTTTTATCATTGTTTGCCATGAAATAAATGTGGTATATCCATATGTATGTGCAATTTTTGTTAACAAATGTGGAGTTATCTGTAATTATTTGTTTTTTATGCTGACATTTCGGCAATTACTTGGTACAAGAATTTTGAATAATTACTTACATATGGAAATATCTGCAATTATACGTTTGTAGTGCATTGTTTTTTCTGCAACTATTATGAATAACTAAATATTTTTGGTGATATCTGTAGATATATGCTTTTATTGCTGACATTTCTGCAAATATTCTGAATAGATGTGATTTGCTTTAATATTTTGGTAACTGAATTATATTGTGAGAATCATATATAAATTTTTTGATAATAAACTCTAATGTTGTGTTAATACAATAATATTATCTTCCAACTATATAAGTTTAGAAAAATATGTATATACATTTCAGAATTCTTAGAGAAAACGTTACAGGTTGATACATCAAATATTTTTGTTTGCTTCAGATAGTAAAAACTTTTGTGTCAAGCTTTCTTCTAAGCTCCAACTATAAGGTTTGCAAGAAAGAATTTGATGTATGAATTTAGCTCTTTTAAATCCATAGCTTTATATATGAATTGAGGGTCATCATTGTCGATTTCCTTGCCTTCACTTCTTTCTTTCATAATGTTGATTACAAACATGCCACAATCAACTCTATAATAATTGACAAATATTTCGAAATTGTTAGAATAAATGTTCAATGATATGGAAAAAAAATTACATTTTTTTTGTTGTGTACTTAATTATTAGAATGTTGTTGCGGGCTGTTAGCAAAAATGATTTGGTTTGATGGTTTATGCTATGTTTTTTCCAGTTTCTTTAGTAAGGCTATGACATAAACTCTCTGTAAAAAAAGATTTTTTTAAACTGTTTATTTTCCTTTGATTTATTCATTTTTCAATTTACATACCAGCTTTCCTACTGCCTTTTGATGTTCTCCTTCGTGCCGTGGTTTTATGGAATCATAGTGAATCCATATTCTATCTTCTTTTATAAACTCCAAGAGTGCAAAATGTATTTTTGATGGACGGGGAAGAACATTTTATTGCAGTTTGCAAAAAATTTAGCCACTACATTATCGATTAAGGCATGTGTTGCCTTTTTTGAATTGTTCAGTAGAAATGGCTGTAGGAGAATACGTTAGCAAATTGAATTTATGAATAATTAAACAAATTCTTCACTAAAAGATTATAAGACTTACAGTAGTGTAAAATTTGAAGTACAAGTTTTCTGCATGAATTTTATGAAATTCATGTGAATATCAGTCAATGATCTACAAAAATTATTATAAGGAAATAGTGATAGTATATCTGTTGATAAAAGACTATAATATATTTTGCTGACAAAACAATATGTTCATGGAATTTTGCATAAAAATAGCAGGTTTGATGAAATGTTGCTGAAAAATCTATAGACAAATGTAATTGTTGCGGATAAATGGAATTTTGCTGACAAAACAATATGTTCATGGAATTTTGCATAAAAAACAAAAGTTTTGATGAAATGTTGCTGAAAAATCTGCAGACAAATGTAATTGTTGCAGATAAATTGAATTTTGCTAACAAAACAATATGTTTAGCAAAATGTTGCTGATAAATATGCAGATAAATGAAATTGTTGCAGATAAATGGATTTTTGCAGATAAAACAAGTCCAATGAAATGTTGCTGATATATTTGCAGATAAATGGTAATGTTGAGTAAAGTTCTACCTAGCCTTCAAGAAATATTCCTATAATTAGTTCACCAAGTGCTGTTCCAGTTATAATGATGTCATCATTTCCATTCAGGTATGCACTTGCTGTGATATAATGATCAATATTACTAAATGTTTGCATTTTTTAAATATTTGCAGACATGTCGGTAGAAAATTTAAATAATACCTTTTATTTGAGCAATTATTGGTATAGTTGGCTATTTGAAGAATTATATACATTTAGCACTTCGTTTTACTTGAGGACGGAGTTATTAAAAAAGTCCTCAAGCAGCTTGATTTTTTCTTTAGGTAGACTTCGCACATTTGACCTTTTTCTGACATTTATCTTTGTAGTGGTAGATAATTCAGTTGATCTAGGTTCAGATTCATATTCTGTTATTGGTAGGATTTCTACTTGCTGTTTTGCCTTTTTTGATTTTTTTTTTTTGAGTTTCCAAATCCACTTCTTCAGCTGATTTATACCTTTATTTTTTGCTTTTCAATTTCTAATGTTTTCTCTTTGCTTTCATCGGTTTTTTGTCTACTGAACTAGATATTTCATCTTCTTTTTATCTACCTTGTACCTATGGAATTTTTTTAATGTTTTCACCTGAAATTAATTTGAAGGTTATGAAAATTTCATTATTGGTTTTCGGAATACTATTTTTGTGAATTGATTCTCTTCAGCCTTTTCAACTTCCGTAAGTCCACATTCTTATTTAAATTTTTTGTTTTCATATGCAGTATCAGTTTGATTTTCTATTTCCATAGTGCTTTGAGCTGAAAGATATATTTTCAATTGAAATATTTACCGTTTCTGAATTAATAATGAATTTTATTTGTAATTTTGTGAATAATTATCAAAATGCTGAAGAATATGTTGCACTTTTTAACATTTGTTGCATTAATATCCACAATTATTCTTCAACAGTGTATTTTTGATATAATAAGAATATTGGTAGATATATCATCAAAATTGTTTAATTTTTGCAATCTTGTTGAAAAACTATAATTATTCAAAGCATTGCCAAATGAAGGATTTTGTTCAACTCTTTTTCTTCCTCAACTTTTTTTATTTATTCATCATCATTTGGATCCTTTTGTTTTTCTTTGAAATTTGTTTTTTCCTCATTGTCATCACTTTCCTGTTTGTTCTTATTTTTCTTCATCTTTATCATTCTCCATAAGATGACATTCATCTTCAACGGTTTTCTCTTCAGTTTGAATATTTGTTTGATTTTCCTTTTCTTCTGTCCTTCAACCTGAAATATATGTTTGCAATTCAACCCTTTATTACTTTTGAAATAATTATGGATTTTATGTGTTATTTTGCAAGGTATTATGTAAAAAATGAAGAATATGTTGTACTTTTTAATAATTGCTACAATAATATCTGCATATCTTTAACAATGCATTTTTCATATTTGCAAATGTACCATCAAATATTTTAATATTTTGCATTCTTGTTGAAAAACAATATATTAATCAAAACATTACCAAATGAAGTATTCTCTTCAGTTTCATTATCTTCACTTTCTTCATTTTCTTCAGCTTCTTCATTTTGATCTGTTTCATTTTCATCTGTAGAGTTCAGTTTGCTACCACTTATTTCTTTTATTGGTAGCTCTACATTTTCAGATTGTGTGGATGATGATGTTTCCACATATTGTCTCAATTTCTCTCTTAGTAGCATATTTTCAGCTTGAAGTTTTCAGTTGTCCAATTCAAGTTTTCTTATTATTTCTTTGTATTTTTCTTCTTTTTTCTTGTACAATGCTTTGTATTCTTCATCTTTTTCAACTACATTATTCAGCAATTTTAGTTCTTCTCCTTGAAAATTCTGAAATAAAGAATTGAATCAAAATTGAAGCTTTAGAATATTTGAATATAATTATGTAAGAATTGTGAATAATTGCAAAAAACATATATAATTTTAATTATGATTGGCATGTATGTCCATAAATATTTTTAATAATGGCAGAAAAATCTGCAAGTATTATGCAACATTGTAGATATATATTCAATTATTGTAAATACTTGTGTCCCTATGTTCGGTTTTCCTATTTATATCTACAGATAAATATGAAATTATTTATAATAATTGAAGATAAGTCAGCATCTGTACTAAATAATTGCACCTAAATGCTCAACTGCTACTAATAACTACAGATATATCTACAACTATTGTTAATTGTTGTAGATAAGTTTGCAATAAAATAGAGTACTGGCTATTTTTGTAATGTAACTTAACAATTTTGCAAATTATATAGTAGTTATACTTACTGAGTTGTACACTATGGTCATTAACATTATGGGCTTAAGTTTTGAGATATCCCATTTGTCAGTCACGGGATATGAGTTGTTGTATTGCAATTTAGCAGATTTCAAAATTTGTGTTTTCTCGCAGATCCACCACTGCAAAAAAGACAACTAGTATTAGAATAAATTATTAATTAATAGGATATTTATCTAATTAATCGAAAAATTAATACCAGTAACAATGTAATGCAAGCATTTATTTTTCTTGGTGTGTCAATATATTTTTCAATTTGATTTATCAAATGTTTGTGAATCATTTTTGGCCAAGATATCTGCTGCATTTTATCTTCACAAACACAATATGGAATCATATTCCAAGATACAGTTGAGTTTGGTTTTGATATTAAGAACGTTGCAACCAAATGCAGTTACAAAAGCTTTACCGTATCTGCTTTTTCTTCTTTTGATGTTCCTTTTATTGTTGTAAACAACTCTCTTTATATATTTTTGTTGACACTGGTCTCCCCTTATAAGTGTCTGTTGATGAATGATGTAAACTGAACATTGAATTTGCCCCCTTTTTTCATGTGGCCAGAAGTTTGCATTAGCTGACCATCTGTAGGAATTGCTAATAATTGGCTTATATCATTCTTCATGAATGTTAGTAACATATCTCCAAATTAAAAGCAGTACAAGTTCTTTCTGTAGGCTTTGATGATTATGTCTGTAGTTTTTGAATTTTTTATGTTTTCCTTTGCTGGTATAATCCAACATAGATCATATGAACGAATTTGTAGAAAGGTAAATTTTGATGATATTTTGTATGTGATACTTTCAGCAATTCTTCCTTCTTAATCCGCTAAGAACATCGATGAAAGGCCTCAAATTCTTTCTGTAGTTGTTTTCCCTTGAAGTGATTTTCTCTTCACTGATTGTTTTTCTTTTTTTCAGTAGAATATTTTATCTTGATTGTTGTTCCACGGGAACAAGTGATGTTTCCAAAATTGCTTTTTTCCTTCTTTTATTTCTTCTTTTGTGTTTTTTTATAAAAGTACATTAAAAAATTATTAAATAAATATGAACAATCTAAGAATATGATAGGTGATGTTAAATACTTGCAGTTATTATGAATATGCAGAAAAAACAGAAATGTATGCACTTATCTTATATAATTGCCGTGTGTTCAGCAAATTTTAAGGTATATGAAAATGTTCATGTATGTGGAATTGTTGCATATATTTCAACATTTCTAAAAAATAATTGCTTATTTTCAGCAATTATTTGAATAACTGTGACATGGAAATTTTGTTGTTTCTAATCATAGATATTTCCATAATTTTCTTCACATTTTCTAAATAGATTTGTAATCCAATGAAACTATTGAAAAAACTGTTAACTTATGCAAAACTTTTCTTGTATATGTCGTAATTGCATATATGTCGACAGTTTCAAAAATTAACTGCTTATTTTTCAGCCACAATTTGAATAATTGTAAACTTTAAAATGTGGCATTTGTAATTATAAATATTATCAGATTTGTCTTCACTTTTGTTTTGAAATATAGTGGCATTTCAATGAAACTATTCAAAAAAATAGCATATAACAATGAGATTACTCTGTTTAATTGAATTATTGCTGAAAAATAAGCAATTAAACTGAATTGTTGCAACCATATGTGATATTGTCGGTAATGCTTATTTTTGTTCATACATAAATGTTGCACGGATATTCGATAGTGTTCAGTATAGTTGCATATCTGTCTGCATTAACTATGAATAATTGACATTGAACTATTCATAAAATTACACGTAAAAGTAAGTTTAATATGTTTAACTGCTTTATTGCTGAAAAATAAGCAACTAAAGTGAATTATTGCAGCCATATGTGATATTATCAGTAACGTTTATTTAATCTCGTTTATACATAAATATTGTAGAGCTATTCAAAAAATTTCAGCACAGTTGCATATTTGTCTACAATAATTGTGACTAATTGAAATTAGTATGCTACTTATTGTTAGATTTGTAATTATTAAGAAAAATTGCAGGCAAATACTAAAATTAATCGAATATATAGCCTAAAAATGTGCAAAAAATATATTAATAACATCTACTTCGAAATTTGAAGAGAGCAAACAGTTATTTGAACAATTTTTAACAAATATTGCAGTAGTTAGAGGAAGTTTTGTCGTTTATCGCCTGCATTCTCAATTTTCTTTGTGTTACCATAAAAAAAGATCCATTACAAGCACAGCTAACTCGACATTCTCTAAATCACTTGCAAAAAACCCTAAGATGCATCGATTGAAAAATGTGTAATATAAATCGACTACTGTTGGAATTGAGATATATCACCTTCAATCTTCCCATTTTGCCTTGTTTGATCTTGAAAACATTAGATTTCTACTTGGTTTTGGTTGTTTTGCTATTTGATTTTGTAGATTTCTCGGATTTTGTAGAAGAAAATGTGATTTCAAGTGGAATAAAGGTTGAACGTTAAAAAATGCATGGGTTTAGGGTTTAGTATAACATTTAAGGGCAGGTTGGAAAAAAAATAGGCCGCGTTCAAAAATAAGGATGAAATTTATATGTTTTGTATTAAAGGATTTTTTGTGAATTATGAAAGTTATTAAGGATGTGTGACAAATATTATCTTTCTAAAAAATATATATAATATATATCCTTAAAAATACTTATAATATAGTTAAAAATATTTATTTAAAATATTACCTAAAAATTATTAGTTTTTTATTAGTTTAAAACTTGAAAAAGAGATATTTCCCGTTATATTATAGCAACCCACTTACTTAAAATTTCATAATCAATTCTTAAAAATAAATACAGTTCCAAAATCACTTTTAAAACACTCTAATATATATTAAAAAAATCATCAAAATGATGTAAGTAAAACAGTCAATTTTAAAATCATTTATAAGTGTTATAAAGTCCCAAATAGAAATGGCATCATTTTAGAAATGCTATTAAACATGGTCCGGAGTTACTACAGCATTCTAAAAGTACGAAGGATTAGTGCAAGAATAGGTTTTGAAGATTCCATTTTTATACACTAGTAAGTTTCATCGATTTTAGATATGATAAAAATGTTTTAGCACCCAATCTTTTTAAATAACTAATATACACATAATACATTACAATCGTGGAAGAAATCCCTAAGGATCTCTCTATGAAAATCCAGAGAAAATCAATAAAGTATGGTATTTTCAAAGCGTGTTTATAGAAACTATCGCTACAAAATCACTTCCATTTCAAATCCGTCCCCTATTAATCATTATATGCTTTGTCTCAAGACTTTGTTACAAGTCATACGAAGTCATACTAGTCCACAATCATTGTTTTCAAATGCCATTTGCTTTCCAAAGAAAGAATAAAAACAATCAAGTAATATAAAATCAATCACATATACTAATAAAACACAAGCATGTGTTACATCATATACTTATTAAATAGTGAGTTAACTCATTAAACTCCTTGATAACTCTATGTGCAAGCCTTGTAGAACACATGCATGCTTCCTATCATCACCCAAACATCCAAAGATCCATCCTTTTGCTCCAAAACCTCCTACCCTCTACATCTTAGCTCACATCTAAGCCTCTAAAATTTCTCTTGGGTTTTCCGTATTTTTACCTTTTCCATCATCATTTAGCACATCAAATTTTTATGGTTTGTTCATAATATCATGAGGAGAATTTGGTTAAAATTTTAGAGAATCTGGAGTTGTAGAGAATTAGTTTAGATTTTTGAAAATATAGGGATAATTTCTGAGTTGAAAAACTAGGCTAGCGAAACTGATCACTTCCCACTGGTTCTCACATAAACTACTCTCCGAATTAGCAAGTGCAATCAACATGAAATTTGTTCATTATTGAAACAGCCTTTTAGAGAGTATAAGGTCATTTAATTTGGTTTAGTAGAGAAAAAGTTATAGCCGATAGAATAGATGGTATTTTCTTTCATGGTTTTTGAATTGATTTAAAGTTAAGAATTTATGAAAAGAAGAGAAAGAAAGGAAACAATTTTTGTTTATTATTTTGAAAAGGAATTCATGAAATGAATAAAGTGGTTAGATATATGTTTGCAAGTGTAACGACCCGGAATTTCATTTGAAATTCATATATTTAACGATTTTAAATATTCAAAAGTAAATTTTATAAACTGGATAAATTATATTTTGAATATAAGGATTTAATTGGATAATTAAATTATTGATTTAATATTTGAAATTGCTGAAATAATTGGAAATTGGATTTAGTGTGAAGAAAATGATTTATAAAGTTGAATTAAATTCTATATAAATTAAAATGATGTTGGTAAACTTTTAAAATCGAATTAAAAGTTAAATTGTAGAAATTGAATATTTTAATATTCAATTGACGAGTGAAAATGGTCATTTTTCATACAGTCTCGGATTTTGACGCAACCAATTTCATTGGATCCGTAATGTTATACTATTGTAAGATTTCATATTCATGTCAATCGGATTTACGGTTTCTCCGGGACAAGCTAAAACACGTAGAAATCTGTTTAAGTGAATTTTAAATTTAAATAATTCGATTCGAAAACCTATCTTTCAAATACGATCGAATTGGCTCCCCATATATATTCCGTTGTGTTTGGAATATGGGTAAAATATTATAAACGTCAGGCGGCACATTTCGTTTAGAGTTCGATACTTTTTTGGGTGAATAGTATCGCGAAATTTTCTATAAAAGCCCCTCACTTTTCCTTTTTTCTTAAAACCAAGGGAAAAATAATCCTAGCTGCCATACACATTTCAATGGCCAGAAATTCATTCCCTTTCCCTTCAATCTCTCTCAATTCATCAATAATTAGAGAAACATTCAACTACAAAATTGGTGAGCTCGTCGAGCACTTCGAGATCAACGGTCAAGATCGAAATCGAAGCGCCGTGGAGGCCCGTAAGTGCTCGCGTTTGTGGGCTGTTTGGGCATTTTATATGGCAGCAATAAGGTTAAGGGGCTTCGCGCGTGGGCTGTGGGTGGAGGCGTATGTGAGCTGTCGTGTGGTGGTCGCCGATCGTGTTCATGTTCATCGATGGAGGAGATAATTCGTGGGAAGGTCAACGGCTATGGGTTGCTTCAACCTGTGGTTTTCACGTGAAGGGGAAGAAGGTAAAGTGGCAGTTCAGAGTTGATGTTGGAGAAAGGGACGGCTAGGATTAAATCTTGGATAAGAAAATTAAAATTGAAATTGAAATTATATTATATTAAATTCATATAACTTTAAATTATCGTAACTTTTTTGTACGAGGTCTGTTTCTAACGAAATGAATTGCGTTGGATTTGTATTGATGAGGACTACATTTTAGAGCTAGTTTGGAGTTGAATGGAGCTAGTGTAAATTTTGGATAAAATTAAATGTTTGTTTAATTTTATTCGGAATAAAACACTACACTGCTATTGAAATCAACGTGAGTACAGCTCACTCTTTCTGATACATTGATATTTTTATATAAGTGAGAATAAATATTATTTATGACGATTGATGATTGTTTGGATGATATACAATATATTATCTATATATTGGTTGGTATTTGGATATATTCATGCCTACCGGAGCAGATGAGACCCTATATGTTCCCGTATATGAGCGGGTGACACTTTGTACGCGCGTCTACCTTGAAGCGGACAAAATACATATTTTCTAATATGTATATTTGTTGGAGGTGATGGTTGGAGGGTTCCGACAAGATTCCTCACAAGCATTGATTTATTTACAGATATTTATTCTATTATCATATGACATATGATGTTTTGGAAGTTGTGATTGATGTATTTAGTGCTGTTGCAGCATTGGGACTATTTTTTGAAATTTAAAAATGTTAAAGTGATGATTTCAAAATTTAGAAGGACTTTAGAAGTGATTTTGAAAATATACGTTTTGTTGATTTTTGAATTGTTAAAGGAATGAATTTATTTTAATAAATAAAAATTACAATTTTTATGTTATAAAAATTATGATTTTTGGAAAATGTAATCAGACCGTGATTTTTGAAATATGGAGTTAATTATTTTGTAAATAGTATAAATTGAGTTTTTGAATAATTATAAATGGTTTAAGTAAAAGATTTATAAAATTGAAATTTTATAAATCAAAATAATGGGATTACAAAGGTTTTTTGTAAATGTTAAAATAGAGTTATAAATAAATTTTATAAGTGAATAAGATGTATAGATTTTTGAATTTGAGAAGTTATAAAATGAATGGATTTTGTAAAATAAATGATTTATAAGTAATTAACTTATAATTTGGATTTTTGGCGTATAAATAAGACAAATGTAATTTATAAACATTGTTTTATAAATCCAAAATCGACTTATTTTGATAAGTCAATTATGATAGCTTATTAAAGTATTATATCCACGATTTTAGACAGTGGATAAACCTTCAATTTAAATTTGCAATAGTGATGAATTGGATAAAGGCATTATATTCATGATTTTGAACAGTGAATAATCTTTTGAAATAAATAAATGTTTTGGGAAGCGATATTTTAAATGAAGTAAAATGTTTTAAAGATGCCTTAAAATGTGTTAAGTATCGAATACATAGATTTCAATATTCATTGTTGAAATAGACGTTTCGGGAAATAAGGAAATGATGGACTATAATACTGTTGTTATAGTAAATGATTTTTGAAAGAAAATGTTTTGTATAGCATATGGGATTTTATATCTATTTAACTTTCGAACCCCTATACTATTGATTTTAGGTTGTCGTAACGATACTTTACGCAACATTCATTTTGACCCGAATAAATGTGTTTAAAGAGAATGTTTTCCTTAAAGAATTAAATATATACTTAATCGTGATTTTAGTATATGCAATATTTTCTAAGTGTTGAAAATAAATAGAATTGTGAATTACTTATTATTAAACAAGTGTTTGGAAATGTTTTCGAATGTTGAAATGGTTTGAGATTATATCCTTTTAAAGATAATTTGAAGTGAATATTTTGCAAATAATTTAATTAATAAAATATTAATTAAAAGGGCCTAGTGATTACTTATCATGCTAAATATATATTTGTTTGCTTTGATAGTTAAATAACCGACTATCAAATTGGCCAAATTTTAGTTCCTCGACTTGATATGGGAACTATTTAGTCATACACTTAGTACATATCCTTCTATGTAGGCTTGATTATCGTTTGTGTTGAGGATGATAATTCGCATAGTGCGGAGTATTTCTCTAATCTATCGAGATTCCTTCTTGGCTCGAAGGATAGCAAGTTGAAAGTTGGAGACGTGATAAGTCAATGAGACTTGGTTTCTGTGTGAAGTTGAGAAACGCTTTAGCGTTGTTGGTGTGAAGAGACCAGGATCATATTTATCTGAAAACCACTTCGAACCAACGTATATGCGTTCGATTTATGCAAATTGTGATGATATTGATATTCCAGATTTTCATAGTGGGGGACTGCTTGTTGATCGTTTGGGGTTAAAATCTCAATATACATATAGTAGCAGTGGTCTCTTTATTATGAAATATCCAATGCGAGAACTATACGCTACTAATCCTAGGGATTTCTCAACAGGATGTGGTAGGAATGTACTTCGGTTTGTCCTATTCCTGGACAATTTGAATGGATGTTTTTCTGACATTGCATTTCTAAAGATTACGTACATCGGTTTGGCAAACGTACATCAACGGTGGCGGAGAAGGCAACTTCTCTTAGCTTAACACCCTCCTTGAGACGTAAGAGATTAAGGGTTGTATTTTTGTGGAAAGCAATTAGTAGTCAATGGAAATGGCTGTGTGGCATCCAAAGTGATGTGATTTGTGATATGTTAAAGGTAATCGTTACCTCATGCCTCATCAACCTAAAATGACCAAAACAGGGTTGGATATAGCAAGGCTAAGTGGGTCGCTCCCAAGTAATGTATGATCATCCTCTTCTAGATATATCTTTACACGATATGACGTCGTGTATCGAATTATTATGGTATGTATGCTAGAGGGCCCTCGAAAAAGGTCGGTAACGAATGAAGGATGACATATTCGATACCATCTAGTTATAGAGGTGGGACGGTCTTGTGTTGGTAGGAAACTTTGTGTTGGTTTCTCGGTACATTCTTCTAGAGATGTACTTCTGGAAGGTAGTCCCTTCACCTGGTCATCTATATGGAAATCCAAACTACCTGCCATTTTATTTGTAGAGCCTAGTACGCTGGAATTTAATAATGGTAAGAATTTTGGCCATTTTGATTATTATTTGTATAATAGACACTAGTATATTATCAAAAGATTTGATATGAAATGTTTTAGTTATCATAAGGTCAAAACATGACTATGTTTATTTGTGGACTTGTCTTACGAGATACTTTTGTTCTGATAAAGGAAAAGTTTGGTAATTTAATAAACTCAGTTGCATGTGTTTCTCATGCTAGTATACCAGACTAATCCAGGCGTTTTTTTCTTTCAATGCTCGGGTCAGACTGAGTATATTTACAGGTTCAGATTTGATGCTTTTGGAGCTTCAACAGGAGAGCTGGTGATCTTCATTTTTGTATACACGTATAAGTTTTGATTATTGATTATCCGCTGCATTGCTTTTTTGTTTATATTATCGGCAATTATGATGACAGATTATTATGACTGTCTAGGCTAATTACTATTGTTTAATTGTTGAATTCTGATTGACGTATGTATATACAGTTTCTGTTTTGTAAAGATCATTGATACGATATTATTTGTTTTCTCCTACGATGTGAGATTCTGTATTTGTTCTATTTGGCTCTATCTTCTCTCTTTCTTCTCTTCTCTTCTTCTCTCTTCTTTTCTTTCTCTTGACTTTCCGTCGGTCTGTGCTTTTTGAGTCGGACATTTGTGGTTTATTGTCGATTCAAAGGGTATGGATTTGCGGCTCGTCACACGTGGTATCATAACTTAGATTTTGTATATTCCTAAGCTTTGATGTGTACTTAGTATAGATAGGGACAGTAGCACCTTAGATTGAGTTTGAGTGTATTATATATATATGAGCACGTATTTGTTAGTGATATAAAAATGTTTTATATTTTTTTACTTATCCGTTGAGCTATTGTGGATTCTGGTAGGTGCGTAAGACGCCATGTAATCGATAGGGATTTCTAAACACTTGAACGAGGCAAGTCGACATAGTATTATTTTAAATTGGGTAAATGAAATAATTTTACCTCAATTATATTTTATATATAAAGAAACATTTTTTCAGAAATTATGAAAGTGTATATAAATGAATTATTTAGTTGTTTGAAAATATAAATACATTTAAGTTAATAAAAACTGGTTGAATAATCTAAATAAAACAACAATTGTAAAAGATTAAATTATATAAGAAAAAGAATTATGAGTATGGAATTATAATTAATATGATTTACAATTGTGAAATAATCTCATATATATAAGAAGTGAAACCAAATGAGTTATAAACAAAAATGGATTTGAATTAAGAATTTGGAATGAATCTTATATACGTAAAGTAATACAGTGAAATTATATAAATGTCAAGTTTATAAATGTGATTTATGAATATAAAAGGACTTCTTTAAAAGAATATAAAGCACTGAATTCACTACTGTTACAGGGAAATAATATGGGTGATGACTGCAGCATCATTAATATCATTTTTGAGTTTTTGTATGATAGATTTGCTACCAATAGTAAATTGAAATTGAAGTTTTGTTGTAATAAACAAATTTGAATTTAAAATCCTAGTTGAAATTGGTAAATATAAGTAAGATGAATTTTTGAATTATAATATGAAAAGAAAAAAAAAGAATTTTAACTTTGGTAAAGTTGAAATAAAATTTGAGTTAGCATAATAAGATATATGTTTTGAAATTTAACTAAAGGAAGGTTAAATGATTTGAATTGGATTTGAACCAGATTAGCTAAGTTATTGAAATGGAAATTCAACTTAGAGATAAGTGATTATATAATATGAATATGAAATTTTGAATAAATAAGTTGTGTAACTTATTAAGTGAGAAAAGGTAAGTAAAGTAGATTGTTAAAATGGTTATACAATTTTGTTAAGCAAAATAAAATCTGAATTTGAGTTTTGATATGAATTTGACTTAAGTAAAAATTAAACAAAATAGAGTTTGAAATAAATTAGAAATGAACTTAAGTTGTATAGTGAAAATAAATGCAAGTGAGAATAAAATGAAACGTAACTTAAGTAAAGCTAATTTTGGTATCGAAGTAAATTAATAAAGTGAATTAAATGAATGTGAACTTGAATTATATAAAGAAATCCAACATTAGTGGTAAAATGAATTAGCATTAGAAATGATGTTGTTAAGAATTGAATAAAACTTAAGAAGTATTGAATTAATAATAAAATTGGAAGTGTTGTATATAAATGTAAATATAGTGAATACTAGAATTCAATCTAAATTGAATATTAAACCAATTGAAAGTAAAAGTGTTGAACCAAATTGAATATAAACGATGTAAATTAATTTGGTTATGTTAGATACACATTGTTTGTTAGATGAATGTTTATTAACTGTATTGAAATTTATATGAAATGAATTAATGAAACTGAAAACCTATTCAATGAATATTAATGAAAAAGTGAATTTATATTGATTTGGTTATAGATTGATTGGATAGATATTGGTTTGTTGGTGTTAGTTGGATGATCATTGTTTGATATTTGGATTTGTTGCTTTTGTTGCATTTGCTATATTGGCATATATAGTTGTGTAATGGTATATGTTGTATATTGATATTATTTTCATATATACATGTTTCTCATTTGTTTGTTAAGTGTTTAGTAGGTGCGTATGGCGCTTGCTTCGCATTTGGAGCTCGCTTTCACGCTATATTAGCCGTATATGCTCGCTAGTAATATATAAGGTACATATCTCGGATTACATATCGTACTTTTGTACTTTTTTCCCTACGGGATGCCTCATCCTCGAAGATGAGATATATATTTGTGATATATATGCTGTAATCCTACTACGATCGAACCATGCAAAGGAGACGCTGGCGAATTTTTTTGAAAATTTAAGATGTTGGAAAAATATTTGGAAAAATTTTGATAATTAAAATTTTGATCTTAAGTTGAAAGTTAAACGATACGAATTGGTTTTTAAAAGATAACTAAGTATGATTTGAAAACTTAGAAAGTTTCTATAAGAAGTTCAACTAGATGATTTTAGGAAAGTTAAATATTTAAATGATTTTGGTAATTTGATTTGAATGAGTTGTTTGAAATGTTAAAGGATTTTATTACTTTTTCTTACTTGGTAATTTCGAGGACCAAATTCTTTTAAGAAGGGGACAATGTAACGATCCAGAATTTCAGTCATTCGAAATTCGTATATTTAGTTGATTTTAAATATTCAAAAGTAAATTTTATAAGCTGGATAAATTATATTTAGAATATAAGGATTTAGTTGGATAAGTAAATCGTTAATTTAATATCTGATATTGCTAAAATAATTGGAAATTGGATTTAATGTGAAAGAAAATGATTTATAAAGTTGAATTAAATTCTATCTGAATTAAAATGATGTTGGTAAACTTTTAAAATTGAATTAAAAGTTAAAGTGTAGAAATTGAATATTTTACTATCTAATTGACGAGTGAAAATGGTCGTTTTTCATACAGTCTCAGATTTCAACGAAACTAGCTTCATTGGATCCAATTTCGTGTCAATCGGATTTATGGTCTGTCCGGGGCAAGCTAAAACTCGTAGAGAACTGTTTAAGTGAATTTTAAATTTAAATAGTTCGATTCGAAAACCTATCTTTCAAATACGATCGAATTGACTCCTGATATATATTCCATTGTGTTCAGAATAGGGGTAAAACATTATAAACGCCAGGCGGCACGTTTCGTTTATAGTTCGGAAATTTTTTGGGTGAATAGTGCCGCGAAATTTTCTATAAAAGCCCCTCACTTTTCCTTTTTTTCTTAAAACCTAGGGCAAACTAACCCTAGCCGCCTTACACATTTCAATGGCCAGAAATTCATTCCCTTTCCCCTCCGTTGTCTCTCAATCCATCAATAATTAGCGAAAACATTCAACTACAACGTTGGAGAGCTCGTCGAGCACTTCGAAATCAACGGTCAAGATCGGAATCGGAGCGACATGGAGGCGCAAGTGCTCGCGTTCATGGGATGTTTGGAGGCGTTTTATATGGCAGTGATGAGGCTAGGGGGTTGCGCGTATGGGTCATGGGTGGAGGGGAAGGTGAGCTGTCGTGTGGTGGTCGCCGATCGTGTTCAAGTTCGTCGATGGAGGAGCATAATTCGTGGGAACGTCTGCGGCTATGGGTTGCTTCAACCTGGGGCTTTCACGTGAATGGGAAGAAGGTAAAGTTGTGGTCCAGATTTGATGTTGGAGAAAGGGACGGCTAGGATTAAGTCTAGCTTAAAAAAATTAAAATAGAAATAGAAATTATATATATTAAATTTGTATAAACTTTAAAATGTCATAACTTTTTCATACGAGGTCCATTTCTGAAGAAATGAATTGCATTGAGTTCATATTGACGAGCACTACATTTTAGAGCTTGTTTAGAGTTAATTGGAGCTAGTGTAAATTTTGGGTAAAATTAAACAGTCGTTTAATTTTTATTCGGAATAAAACACTGCAACTGCTATTGGAATCAATGTGAGTACAACTCACTCTTTCTGACCCACTGATATTTTTATATAAGTGAGAATAAATATTATTTATGACGATTGATGATTGTTTAGAGATATATGATACATTATCTATATATTGGTTGGTATTTGGATATATTCCCGCCTATTGGAGCAGATGAGACCATATACGTTCCCGTGTATAAGCGGATGACCCTTTGTACGCGCGTCTTCCTTGAAGCGGACATTGTACATATTTTACATATATATATTTGTTGTAGGTGATAGGTTGGAGGGATCCAACTGGATTTCTCAATAGTAATGATTTATTTACAGATATTATGACATATGCTATTATCATATGATATATGATGTTTTGGATGTTGTGATTGATCTATTTAGTGTTGTTGCAGCATTGGGCCTATTTTTTGGAATTTAAAAATGTTAAAGTGATGATTTCGAAATTTGAAAGGATTTTATGAGTGATTTTGAAAATATACGTTTTGTTGATTTTTGAATTGTCAAAGGAACGAATTTATTTTAATAAATAAAATTTATAATTTTTATGTTATAAATATTATGATTTTTGGGAAATGTAATCAGAGCGTAATTTTTGAAAATGGAGTCAATTATTTTGTAAATAGTTTAAATTGGTTTTTTGAATAACCATAAATGGTTTATGTAGAAGATTTATAAAATTGAATTTTTATAAATCAAAATAATGGGATTGTAAAGGATTTTAGTAAATATTAAAATGGAGTTATAAATGGATTTTATAAGCGAATAAGATGTTTAGACTTATGAATTTTAGAAGTTACAAAATGAATGGATTTTGTAAAATAAATGATTTATAAGTAATTCACTTATAATTTGGTTTTTTGGCATAAATGAGATAAATGGAATTTATAAACATTGTTTTATAAATTCGAAATCGACTTATTTTGATAAGTTAATTATTATGGCTTATTAAAGGTATTATATCCATGATTTTGGACAGTGGATAATCCTTTAATTTAAACTGGCAATAGTTATGAATTGGGTAAAGGCATTATATTCATGATTTTGGACAGTGGCTAATCTTTTGAAACAAATAAATGTTCTGGGAAGTGATATTTTAAATGAAGTAAAATCTTTTAAAGATTTTTTAAAAAGTGTTAAGTATCGAATACATAGATTTCAACGTTCATTATGGAAATAAACTTTTGGAGAAATAAGGAAATGATGGACTATAACACTGTTGTTATAGTAAATGATTTTCGAAAGAAAATGTTTTGTATAGCATATGGGATTTATATATCTATCTAATTTTTGAATCTCTATACTATTAATTTTAGGTTGTCGTAATAATGTTTTACGCAACATTCGTTTTGACCGAATAAATGTATTTAAAGAGAATGTTTTCCTTAAAGAATTAAATATACATTTAATCATGATTTAAGTATATGCAATATTTTCTAAGTGTTGAAAATAAATAGAATTGTAAATTACTTATTATTAAATAAGTATTTGAAAATGTTTTTCGATGTTGAAATGGTTTGAGATTATATATTTTTAAGTTAATTTGAAGTGAATATTTTGCAAATGATTTAATTAATAAAAGATTAATTAAAAGGGCCTAGTGATTGCTTATGGTGCTAAATATTTGTATGTTTGCTTTGATAGTTAAATAACCAACTATCAAATTGGTAAATTTTGGTTCCTTGACTTGAGTGAGAACTATTTAGTTGTACACTTAGTATGTAGCCTTTTATGTAGGCTTGATTATCATTTGTGTTGAGGATGATGATTCGCATAGTGCAGAGTATTACTCCAATCTATCAAGCTTCCTTCTTGGCCCGAAGGATAGCAAGTAGAAAGTTGGAGACGTGATAAGTCTATGAGACTTAGTTTCTGTGTTAAGTTGAGAAACGCTTTTGTGTTGTTGGCGCTAAGAGACCAAGATTAGATTTATCTGAAAACTACTTCGGACCAACGTATATCCATTCGAATTATACAAATTGTGATCATTTGATATTCTGGATTTTCATAGCGGGGGACTGCTTGTTGATCGTTTGTGGTTAAAATCTCAATATACATATAGTAGCAGTGGTCTCTTTATTATGAAATATCCAATGCAAGGACTATTCGCTACTATAATCCTAGGTATTTCCCGAGCATGTGGTAGGAAAGTACCTTCGTTTTGTCCTGTTCCTGGACAACTTGAATGGATGTTTGTCTGACATTGCATTTCTAAAGATTACATAAATCTGTTTTGACAAACGTACATCAGCGGTGGCGGAAATGGCAACTTCTCTTAGCTTAACACCCTCCTTGAGACGTATGAGCTTAAGGGTTGTATTTTATTGGAAGGCAATTAGCAGTCAAAGAAAATGGCTGTGTGGCATTCAAAGTGATGTAATTTGTGATATGTGAAAGGTAATCGTTACCTCAGGCCCCATCAACCATAAATGACCAAAACAGGGTTGGATGCAGCAAGGCTAAGTGGGTCACTCCGAAGTAGGGTATGATCATCCTCTTCTAGATATATCTTTACACGATATGACGTCGTATATCCGATTATTATGGTTCGTATGCTGGAGGGCCCTTGGAAAATGTCGGTAACGACCGAAGGATGACATATTCGGTACGATCTAGTTATAGAGGTGGACCGATCTTGTGTTGGTAGAGAAACTTTGTGATGGTTTCTTAGTACATTCTTCTAGAGATGTACTGCCGGAAGGTAGTTCCTTCAACTAGTCATTTGTATGAAAATCCAAACTCCACTTCATGCCTATCATTTTATTTGTAGATCCTAGTATGCTGCAATTTAATAATGGTAACAATTTCGGCTCTTTTGATTATTATTTGTATGCTAGACACTAGTATAATATCAGAGGATTTGATATGAAATGTTTTAGTTATCGTAAGGTAAAAACATGTCTGTGTTTATGTGTGGACTTGTCTTACGAGATACTTTTGTTTTGATAAAGGAAAAGTTTGGTAATTTAATAAATTCAGCCGAGTGTGTTTCTCATGTTGATTACCAGGCTGATCCGGGCGTTCTTCCCTTTCAATGCTCGGGTCAGACCGAGTATATTTACAGGTTTAGATTTAGTGCTTTTGGAGCTTCAGCAGGAGAGCTGGAGATCTTAGTTTTCGTATATACGTATCTATTTTTATTATTGCTAATTCGCTGCAATGCTGTTTTGTTTATATTATCGACAATTGCAAGGACCGACTATTATAACTGTCCTGGCTGATAACTATTGCTTGATTGTTGAGCTTTGATTGATGTATGTATATACAGTTCCTGTTTTGCAAAGATCATTATATTATATGTTTTCTGCTGCGATGTGAGATTCTGTATTGTTCTGTTTAGTTCTATCTTCTCTCTTTCTTCTCTTCTTCTCTCTTATTTTCTTTCTCTTGACTTTCCGTCGGTCTGTGCTTTTTGGTCGGACATGTGTGGTTTATTATCAATTCAAAGGGTATGGGTTTGCGGTTCATCACAGCAAGGGAACACCACCTCTTAAATTTGCAATAGCTAGCCAAAACATGTCCATCTGTATATTATCACCTAGCTTTTTGATGCCTCATTTCTTTAGTTCCTAAAATACCCTTTACCTTCCCCATTCCTTAATTAATTACTTGCTAAAACACTTGGGATTAATTAATTTTGTTTATGAATTAAGGAAAGTATTAGGCTTATAAATATACTCATATATTTCTTACATAAGTCCAAAAGTGTTCTAACAACTTATATCGAGTAAAAAGCCAACTATCAGTAAAGCCGTTTTCGGTCACATTATCAATTTGTCTTTAAGATGAATATTTTTGTAAACACATTATTTTAAAAAAGTTTCCTAATATTATTTATTTATTAAAAAGAGTTTATTAAGGTTATAAAAACCATTTTAACACTTTTAATCCAAATTTAAATACTAAATTTTTTAAATACACAATGTGTACAATTTCAGGTAGTTATATTCTTCCCCTAGAACATTTCCTCCATGAAATTCCTCCACGATCAACTAATAAAAGAAACAAGCACATACTCATACTTAATGGTATTCACAATTACCAGCAAACAAAGATTAAGGTTTGCTTGTGTAACAACCCACATTGAATTACAATTATATATGCAAATAATTTAATTAAGTTATGTACGTTTGAAATTTTAAAACAAAAAAATGTTTGTAAACAGGGCAACTAATCAATATTATTTGGATGCATATACATTTGTGTAACAAATAAATTAGAGAGGGAAATTATATAAAATCAACTAATAGGGAAGACTAATTGACGGTGTTTGTTTAAAAGAAAAATTAATATTCAATTAATTAGTGGAGGTGATTAATTGATAGAAACTGACAAGAAAGGGAACATATATTGTAGCAATTAATTGATATGATTAGAAACATATATGTTAGTGCAATAGAATAAAATAGAGGAATCATAATTTATGCAAGTAATCAATTGTTAATTACTAAACATAGATACTTATGGTAACATATATAATTAAGATTGCGATTCAAAATTCAATTATAGACTATATGCGGTGCAATAATTATGGGAATAAAATATATTAATATGCATATATGCGATGAATTAATATGGTGTTGATTGACATATTAATTTGGTAAGAAATCACGGTGCAGGTAGGGATTAATTGGATAGTAAATTAATTCTAGGTATATATGAAATGTATTAATTGGGTGATTTACAGGGGAATTTTATTTGAAAGAAACATCACAATTAAAAATGTATGTTTCCATAGATTGCGAAAGAGAAGAGGAAGTGATTAATGAAAAGATTGTTGGAGAATCATTTTGAAATAAAAACAAATGTAGAAGAAAGCATATAAATTTAATGTCCATAAACTGAGTGTACGCTTTAGATTTTAGGATTTTATATCTAATGGTTAGCATTGATTTGAACCACTATAAATATAGGTGCAGAGCCTCATTTTTATTCTCATTATTTTTCTTTGGCCTACAGAGGTTTTGCCATATTTTATCTCTTCTACACTTTCTTAATAACAAAATTTTAGATCTAATTCACACGAATTTAGATCTAAATATAAAGTGATAGAATTAATTAGAGAATTAGGAATTGGTTCAAATCAGAAGGCTATGTCAAAGGTAAAACCCTAGATCTGAGTTTTATTTGATATTTCTAATCCAAATCTCTTCCTTTTCTCTTTCAAATATTATAGATCTGTAAATATATCATTTGTAATTCCAAATAGGGATTATAAGGGAGATGAATATAGATGTTAGAGACAGATCTTATATAAAATTAGGGAGATTTGGAAAGCTAGTAATGTGAGTGGATTTAATTATATCTTTTAAGTTTAAGATATATTATCGTTAAAATCCTATTTAGATAATTTTATTCAATAATGCTGAATTATAAGGAATTTATAGTTTATTTATAGTATTAGTATTTATTTACATCTGTTTTTACGTTTTGGATTTCTATGTTAGGTCATTCTTCTTCTATTTTCTCCTCTTTCTTCGCTTATGAATTAGAATATACTAAATGTGGATATTGATTAAATAATTAAGAATACTGAAATGAAGGAAATAAGATGTAAAGTAATAAAAGTTTATGTAATGGAATAACTGAAATAAATTACGTTAAAATGAGTAAAGTTAGTTAATCTAATAACTGGATTTGGGAGTAACTAAAAGGTTAGTTAGTTGGTTTAGAAAGTAGGATACATTTCTATAATTTAGTATTTAAAAGACAACAATGAACGTAACTGCTAGAATAAAAGAAAGAAAAAGAAATTAGTGTAAAATAGAGAAACCACTGTATTTTACACTATTCCAACAGTAAAAGAAATATCTAGCAGTTACGGATTATTATTTATAATATTATTTAATATTAAAATATGGAAATGGGTTTTTAAATATAGTTTTCATAACCAACCAAATAAAATAGAACTAATTCCTAGAATAGAAGATAATGAAGCAAAGTATGACATGAGTCAAGTAAATTATTAGATAAGAACTTGAAGCTGTAAACAATAATGAACCTAGGTCTGCATTCATTGCGCAAACTATTTAAGAAGGTAGTTATATAAGTAAATTATATAATATAAGAGAATAAAAGAATATTCTATATCATAATAAAAGAAGGCAGATTAGAACAGAAAAGAAATGCTGGAATTATGTAAGGACTATAAAAAAGAAAATGAAAATTACAGATAGAATTATAACATAGGTTTTAATTAAGTAATAAGAATGAAAAAGTTTATTCTGAGACTTTGAATAAATTAATGAGTAATAATAATGGTAGAAGCTTATTTAAATAATTTATATTAAGTCAATAAGCAAATAAAGCAGGAATGATAAAAGAGGCTTATTTTAATGAACTTAAGATTTATATTAAGTTAAATAAGCAAGATAATGAATGTGGCTCATACCAACAACATTCCCTATTATATAAATGAAAATCTCATAATAGATAGAGGTGAGACGAGGGCAAGAATATGCTAATTAGGGTAAATATGTAGCCAATAGAATAAGAAAGTAAACTAAATGCAAATTAAAAGATTAGAGTTAGAGTCTAATAAAAGAACTGAGATGCGTTTGGAGCGGCCCAAAGGATGAAGTGTCTAACGAAGCGGTTCATCATGGATTTCAGAAATGGAGAAGCACATCCAACTTAGTATTTTTGGGCTTCAAGGAAGTATGAGACTTCAACGGGTTGTGAGGATACTCTAGGATGGCTCTTTGGGTGGGCTTAATGAAGCTGCACCCCCAGAGGTAGGTCTGTAGGTGTTCCATCAAGAGAGTATGCCTTGAATGCATTTGCATTGTAGGTGTAAAGAAGCAGACCTTTGTAGGCAGTCAGAAGGGCTTGGTGTTCGGAGTGGGGTATTTGTATGTCCAGTACTTGCAAGTAAGTTTAAGGATAGTCTCATGCAGATATTGGCCAACATCAAGACCAAGAGCAATTTTGGGAAAGACTAGAGTTAAACCATCAGGCCAATGATTCTTTCACTATCGGGACATTGGATGAGGGGTATCGCCATTTGGATGTTAGATTGTTTGTAGTATAGCATGACCACTTGACTCTTTAGAAGTCTTTCAGTTAGTTGAGGGGGTGGCTGCATAGGGCCATAGCCACGATGAAAAAGAGACAGACCAATTAGAATATATGTATTTAGGCCTAACGAAGCATTCCTTTACAGATATAGAAAATCCCCAACTAAATTCCATACAAGGTACACCTTGTTGGCGGGATTCAGATAGTAGACAGAACGATTATGTAGTCATCAATGTACGCATTGGTTGGTACATTGTGGATGTCTGAGCACTGGCATAAATTATTACGGATGCGATTTACGTTTTCATAGTAAATAGTGGAGCACTTTATTGTAGGCCTTACAAAGCAGTCCTTTACAGATGTACCTACGGAACGCTCGCGGAGCAAGACGATGAACTATCTGTATTGTAGGCCTTATGAAGTAGTCCTTTATAGATATAGCTACAGAGCAAGACGATGGAGCATCTGTATTGTAGGCCTTACGAAGCAGTCCTTTACAGATGTAGTTACGTAATACTCTCGAAGCAAGACGATGGAGCCCTTTTCGAGGAGGACATGGAAGGTACCATGGGTGGTACCTAGGACCAATATGGTCATTGGGCATATCACTACATATATGTGTATATTAGTTATTAGGTTTTAATCTACTATGGAGTTGACAGGCGCAGTTCACGAACAGAGGTGAGAGTATTGTAACCTAATGAACCTAATATAAGAGTAAATAGAAATAAAACGATATATGTAGAATTAATCTTAGAAATATATAATTTATTTATTCACTGGAACTTTCGTTCTGGCCTCTCCTCATAACATCATACAAGTTAGGTAGATGGCAGAGACTTTTCAGCTTTATGACACTTTCTTAGAAAGTGTTATCATTTGATGAGTATTTAGTTACTATTATATTTTAGTCAATCTCGTTGTGAGATAAATTATTAAACTCTGATATATTTGTCTTTGCCTATTTGCAGGATACCAGATACCCAACTCGGGCTTCAGTGGAATTGGTTTTTAGCATTTTTGCAAAAAATTTAGACCACTAGAATTCGGGTTGTTATAGCTTAGGTCCAAAAGCACTCTCATCGCACAAAGGCGGTAAATAATTTATTAAGCGTATTTTATGCTAAATAGCCTCAAGTTATTACTTAAGGATTGTTCATGCTCTCAAACAATTCAAAGTGTCATTCCCTAAAATCCCCATAAGCCAACAAAACATAGCATACAAATATATTAAATCCCGTATAATGTACATATATCATCCGTACACAATCTCAATTCTAATCACTTGCTTAATTACATAATTTCACTTCCAAACTAGTATATCTCACTCGACCTCCTTAGTGCGGACTCCGATCAAGTTCCTTGATTAGAAACCTCCGCTCTTCTTACATAGCCATATACTATGATAGAAATCTACAAAAAAATATCAAAAATCTGTATCAAGTGTTTGTTGTCAAGAATCGAGTGAAAATTTCTTTTCGAACTGGTATAACTCACCAAGAAATCATGTTCTTGAATCCTATATCGAGAACTGTCATGCGAATAAATGATCTACATATAACATACATACTTTATTTCATTGGTTTCTTAACTACGCCAATTTGTTTTTAAATTCACATTCACTATCATACATACTATTTCTTATCATTAATAAAATAATTTATAATCCATTTCATAAAGCATCCCCTAAGTTTTAAACATCTTATAAAGGCTTAATTTTATTATATAAAGCATCTCATAACTTACTTTTATTTTAAGACATTTCAATACTTATGTTCATTGCTCGTATACTCCACTGTATCCTAAGAGTATATGCAATTCATTCCTATTTATTTTACTTACCAAAATTCCGACAAAGGCCCAAATTAATTTTGGATCTTATAATCGAGTCAACCTTTTAGATCACTTTATCCATCAGGTTAGGCAAGTAGCATGGAAGAGTCTGACTCTAGTATCCAAAATCATGACTAGAGTGTACTTTCCTTAGACAATTCTAAAGTAAAGATGTGTATTATTTAGCCCAATAACATCGAATGTTTTACTTAACATAGATGTTCTACAAATTTAAAACTCGTTTTATCTTACCATCTTCACAATTTAAGAGTCATATAAACTTATCTTTTATATTTTCATAAATGCACTTAGCTTCAATTTCAATATTAATTCGAAAGTCTCTAGTTGTCCTTAATCGTCGATAATTTCCATTTTATTACAACAAAAGAAAATTACCAAAAAATATCACAAAAAGATGCACAAACCAAACTGTTCTAACGCATAGGATACAGCGTCCATAAAATAACTTAACAAAGTTTCAATTATTTATTAAATATACTTTACCCAGAAGGGGAAAATATGATGTCTACATAATTTCTAGGCTATGATACTACCACTTGGGCCCCTTTACATAGTATATAAACAAATCTTTTCAATATAGAAAGCTTAATTCAGAACCTTTATTAAACTACTCTATATTTTATATCAAATTCTTTAAGGAAAACTTTAGAACTAAACTCCAGGTTTTATTTAAAATCATTTTGAAGTAAATGTATATACACATATCTTTAGTATATAGATCATACTTTTGGTATTTAAATCAAATCTATTTTACCAAAACAACTTATAGCAAACTACTATAGTAGTATCACCCACTTAGAAACTCGAAATGAATGTCGATAATGATGCAGTCATCACCAGAATTATTTTCTAGCAACATTAGTGAGTTTAAAACATTCTATCTCGTTCAAAATCCTTTTTAATATATCTATTCATAAATTCTTTTGAATAGTGTTTCCGCTATTTTGTCAAAAACCTTGAAAAACAATTTTCAATACACCGGGATTTATGCTCTCAAATTTTCAATTTAAATTCTTTTTATTTATAAACCATATTTTACAAACCATTTCTTTTAAACCATATTTGTATAAAGTCACTTTCTTATATAAAATCATTTCACAAATATTTATTCTAAAATATCTTTCTTTTATTTTATAATAAACAACTTTTACTAAAGTTAACTTTATGACCCAACATTATCATCGAATGCCTTATGGTCAAACCGTGAAACTAAATTCACAAGGTGTTTATTTCAATGTATCTATAAGTACTGTCTACCCAACGCATGTATTAAAAAGGAACACTGCTCATAAAGTAGTCGAGTACAAAATAACAATCAATAAACAATAGTCAATGCTCAAAAATTACCTTAGCATAACTTCGCTAATCAACGAGGGATAATTGATAAACATCATTAATCAAAACATTAATCATATTACACTATCAAATTATACTAATATAAATCAAAAATGTATACGCTCTTATATACATAATACACTCACTCATGTTGGGGCCTTTCATTATTCTATCCCTTAACGAGTTATACCACACCAAAGATTATTTTTTCGCTTAACCTTCAGCTTTGATAACACGACGTAACAACCGGTCTTTTCGACCATCGAATGTCAATGCTATACATCAACAGTATTCATAAGTCGAACACCCAAGTGCAAGAAAGACCAATTATAAGGGTGAAGCAAAAGAAGAAAAGGAAAAAAAGAAAAAGAAAGAGGAGAACAAAAATGACAGTATCTCATAGCGGAGTGATAATATATAATATCAAAAATGATAGCAGAACTACTATAATATACTAACATTCCAGAGTTATTAATCAAAGTACTACCATTAGCATGGAAAATTATAACAGCATGTCCTTACAATTGTTGATATATATATATAAAGTAATGTAGTGGAAATAAGAACACTATGGTAGATAAACATCCAGCTCCTTTTAAAGAGTATAACGAACATCAATATAAACCTGCCGTTTTCAGACTGCTTGAGTGAGTGCCATAGATATAAGGGAAAAATAAAAAACACGGGATATATAAAAAAATCCAGTGAGAGAAACTCAAGAAATATCTATGATATATAACAACACCTTTTGAGACCAATCGAATCATCGGAATGGTTTTCCCCTCAAAAGAGCCAATCATCTAATAGTAACATATTCGATATGACAGATAATGTATAGGGCGTCGAATATAAATAAGAAAATAGCTATGCCACTTCCATCTCACGACACAACAATATTGGGTAGGTATACAATCAAAATTGCTAAGGAACATCCGCATATGTATTTTCCATAGAGACCTCCTCAGTAAAACTTGCAAGAAAACTGAGACCAATCTCCATGATAAGAAATAGATATCTTCTTCCGAGTGTCGTATATCTCTAATAATACACCATAAGGAAAACACAGCTAGCCCATGCCCTGATATGTGAACCAAGTATCGTAAACTCCCCGAGCACAACATATTGATAAGCATACTCTAGATATGGAGTTGATGTACCTCCTTGGGTTAGCTAAAATTAGGATTTGGCAGCCTATTCCGTCTTTAGTCATTTAACGATGATGAAGTCATTTTAAGCATCTTAACACATGAGCCATCATCACTCGACCAAATCATAAATTCCAACATGGATTCCAGCATCTCGAGCAGATCTACTTCCAAAAGATAAATCACATTTCTCAGTCTTGAAATGGTTTTTGACAAGTAAAACACTTACTGATCTAGGTCTCTTTAAGACTGAATCGACAAATTTGGTCATATTCAACAACAATAAGAATGATCGCATGTGGAAACCAAGTGGCATATATTTTCTATAAGCAAGTAAACACACAAGCACTATTAATTCATACAAAACACGATCAAGTTTCCTAAACGTTAATCCATTTTTAATTAGTTTGTCCTTTATTAATTAAAAACCTCTTTTTATTAGTAAAACACCTTTTTACTCAACAAAACTTATTTCACTTATTATCCTTATTAATTTATATTCCTAATTAACTAAATCTTAATTCATTAAAACTCCTAATTAATTAAACTACTAATCAAATAAATTACTAATTAATTAGACTACTAATTAATTTAAAACTTCCTTCATTAATGAATACTCCTTTATTAATTAAAAACTTCATCTTTCTACTTGTATACTTATATTTAAAATATCTTTACAAAAGATATATACAAGTATTTCACAGTTCTCTATTCATTTTTACTCTTTTTAATACTTCTAAAGTATTTATATAATTTTTCCAATGATATAAGTATATTCACAAATAATTAACAAGATTTACTTACTTTACATATAATCAAAGAGATTAAAAACAAATGTTACTTAAATATTGTTACTATAAACCCTTTCTCTCTTTAAGTTAAACTTTTACCTTTTCTATCTTTATTTAAAAACATTCTATACATGTTATTATCTTTAAAATTCCATCATCAAAGATCTAAGTATGTTCATAATCATTTTACAATATTTTTTCACTTTAAGATATAATTTAAGGGTTTAAAAAAAATGCTACTAAAATATTATTTACTACAAACCCAAATCATTTCATACTTTAAACATTTACCTTTAAAATATTGTTGATTAGATCTGAGATTTGTGTTTGAATATTGCCGATCTGTGTTCATAAACTGGTGCTTTCACGATACTTGGGGTTTGTGACCATTTTTGGCGCAAACAAGTCCATTCTTCAAAAGTAATGTAGGAGGAGGTCGAGCAACCGGTAGCTTCATTAATGCTAAAGTGCAAGAGTTTAAGTATCCGACGGTAGAAACCGGTGAGTCAGGTTTCGGAATCTTACATTCTTTTAGCAAGCGCATAGTATACTCACCATAGTAGATGAAATTCATTCGACCATTGTTGAAGCTTAAGAATTCATCAAGAATTAATCGTAGCCAATTAACTTTGATATTTCCAAAGATGGCATATAAGGCTTTGAAGTTATGTTCATAAAAAATTTCATAACTCCCAGTTCATGGAGTTACGGTTTTCATTAACGCACGATGTATAATTCTAGCTTTTGGCCTTAAGGACATGGACTTGAGTTGGTGCATATCGTCTTTCAAAAATAAATGACTTATACGGTCACGAACGACCATATCACAATCAACATTGCTCAATTCAATATCATCATTTTCAGATCTTAAAATGTGAGACATTCAATCTAACGAGAAAAATACAGGTTTTCCACAAACTAAACTCCATACACAATCTTCTTGGTTTTGAATGTTTTAGTGACCTAAGTTAAGATTAGCATAGAATAGTTTGACCATAATTTGGTTAATTGTATACTTATTTTCGTCAATATTGAACAAAGACTCCGAATTGCTCTTACGAGCTAATTCATATATGGTATGGAGAAAAATCGGCAAATTTTACAAACGAACCTTCAAAGATAAGAGAATCTTGCATTCTCCTCCATCTTCTAATTGTGGTATCATCGACGAGCCATTATTGGATTTGCTCATTGGAAGGAGGTTGCAAGGATGAAGATGCTTGTCCGTTTCTTTTTGGAGCCATTAATTTGATTGTTTGAAGATAAAAATTAAGTTTCTGAAGATCTAGGGTTTTAGAAAAGTTGAAAATCTGAAATGAGAGTGAAGAGAAAAGAGGAAAGTGAAGGTTAAAAGGTGAAAAGTGAGTGGGCAGGAGCAGTAATTTTGCATAGATCCACGAATCAGTCGACTAAATCAGTGGTTCAATCGACTAAACCTAAAATTCAAAATTTTTGAACTTTTGGTTCAGTCAACTAAGGCCTGATTTAGTTGATTGAATCTAGGGTATGTATATTTTGTTTTCTGATCCAGTCGACTGGGCCACTGTTGCAGTTGACTGAGGCTGGTTTAAAAAAAAAATTATTTCAGTGTCAGTCGACTGGTACACTAGTTCAGTCGACTGACCTGGGTAAATTTTCCCAATCTACTTTGTTTTAAGTAATATTTTATATATTTTCGTACATATGAACCTTGTTAACTTATTTTTGAATATTAGAACTAGTATACGTGTAGATAATACGAAGGAGAAGAAATGAATTATTCTAAAAAAATTATACACACTTTTGTTAAATTATTCGAAAAATAACAACTAATAACAACTGCTCTTATTTTGAAGGGCTAGGAGTTTTGTAGCCCTGTAGCTGTTTGCGACAAACTTTTGATGCTTCATTTCGATCCCATGAATTTGGTGAGATGAGTGGTCGTGGCGTGGATGAAGTAGAAGGTCGTCGAATAGGCGAAATGGCATGTTTGTCTATTGGATGGGATGAAGCACCATAAAATTTCATAGCAACGTGTTCTATAATTCCTAGACGTCTCGAGTTGATCTTTTGCTCGTAATGTATTTCACACTGAAGCATCAGCGACTCTTGTTGATAGTGATGCAAATAACTTATTTTTTGTTTAGTATTTGGAGGGATGTCAAACTTCATCTTCTTCCCTTTCTTTTTTCTCTGGAGTATATCCGGTCACGATAAGTAGAAGGTGGTGTAATATGATGGATGGCAGTTTTTGGTGATTTGGTAGAGACTAGAATTTCAATGGAGACAGTTGGTGAAGAAGTTGACATTTCGATAGTTAGTTTGTATTTCTGTTAGTTTGTTGAAAAACATAGATTAAATATATCTATTTGTAGACTAATAATGAGAATAAGAAGGATGAAGTGAATGGTTTGTCTTGAATATAGCTATAAAAAGGTTGTTAGTTAGGAATATTAGTTGTTATTTCGTTGGTTTTCTGTTATTGTGATTTATCTATGTAAATGTAATATGCAGAAAATATATTTATAAAGGTAAGTGTTATACATAATTTACTGTATAGTTATCATCATATAATAGAGGCCCCGACCTGGACTATAATGAAAGCAATCAATAGCTCAGGTGGTTAAAACATCTAGGCTACGCACAATAAGTCATAGGTTCGAGTCTCAGCGTGGTTAGAAAAAATGAATTTTTGTAAAAAAAAATTATTTTTGAGTTTTTAGTCAGAATTTCATATTTTATCATCTATATATCTTTAATTGATTATACCGAGTTCTCTCCATAGTTTTATAAAAGTGTTTTCTAACAATGGTTTAGTAAAAATATCAGCTAGTTGATTTTCAGATGGAATGTAGTCTAAATTTATCACATCTTTTTCTATATTGTCGCATAGAAAGTGATGTCTAATATCTATATGTTTAGTTCTAGAGTGATTTACTAGAATTTTAGATATATTTATTGCACTGGAATTATCGCAGTAAATGTTGATTTTGATAAATTGACTTAGAAAACTTTAAGTGTCTGTTGCATATAGATTACTTATGCACAAGCTAGTGCCGCAAAAATATATTCTGCATCACAAGTTGATAGTGAGACACAATTTTGGTTCTTGCTAAACCATGATATTAATGATTTACCAATGAAGTGACATGTACCGCTTGTACTTTTTCTATTTGTTCGTGATCTTCCAAAATCAGCATTGCTGTATGGCACTAACTCGAACAAGCACTCTTTTGGATAGAAAAGTCTGAAATCTGTATTATTACTAAGATAACGTAGTATTTGTTTTATGGTTCATAAATGTGATTCTTTTGGGTCAGCTTGAAATCGTGCATATAGACATACACTCATCATTATATCTGGTCGACTCGTTGTTAAGTATAGTAATGATCCTATCAAACTACGATATAGTTTTTGGTCTACACTCTTGCCACTCAAGATATGCTGTTGTGCTCGTAAGTGTTGGTTTAGCAGAAGTGTTTTCCATTCCAAAACGCTTAATAAGATTATTACAGTATTTTTCTTGATTTGTAAATATTCCATTTGAAACTTGTTTTATTAGAAGACCTAGAAAATACGATAATTCTCCCATATGGGACATTTCAAATTCTCTAGTCATTGTTTTAGAAAATTCTTTACATAATTTATTATTAGTTGAACCAAATATAATATCGTCTACATACATTTGAACTATCAAAATATAATTTTTAGAATGTTTTATAGATAAAGTTTGATCTACTTTTCCTATTTCAAATTCTGATTCAATTAAATAGCTTTTAAGGCGTTCATACCAAGTAGGTGGTGCTTGTTTTAAATCATATAAAGCTTTCTTAAGTTTATAGACATGATCTAAATATTTTTCATGAATAAATAAAGGAGGTTGTTCAACAAAAACATTTTCTTTAATATAACCATTTAAAAATTCACTTTTAACATCCATTTGATAGAGTTTAAAGTTATTAAAACATGCATACGCCAATAAGATTCGTATTGCTTCTAGTCTAGCGACTAGAGAAAACGTTTCTTCGTAGTCTATTCCTTCTTCTTGGTTATACCCTTATGCTACTAGTCTTGCTTTGTTTCTAGTTATATTTCCTAATTCATCTACTTTATTTTTATAAACCTATTTAGTTCTTATAACAGTCTGATCGTTCGGTCTGGGTACTAGTTCCCAAACTTCATTTCGTTCAAACTGATTTAGTTCTTCTTGCATAGCAATTATCCAATTTTCATCGGATGATACTTCCTTAGTATTTTTAAGTTCTATAATAGAAAGAAAAGCTACATTACCCATTAAATTTAATTGATTTCTAGTTCGAACATTTGAATTTATTTCTCTAATTATATTTTCTATAGGATGATTTCGTAAGATTCTTCGAGGAGATCTTATTGTGTTAGTAATATTTCTATTTTCTAAATTATTAACGATGTTTTCATCTTCTATAGAATTATAAACAATATCTTCATCTTCTCTTAAATTGTTTATTATATTCATGTTATTATTAAGTAAACCATCATCATCATTTGTTTTTGAAATAAATTTAGAGTTCTCATCAAAAGATATATGGAGTATCTCTTCAATAGTATTAGTTCGTTCATTGAAAATTCGATAAACTTTACTTCGATTCGAATATCCAAGAAATATACCTTCATCACATTTTGAATCGAATTTGCCAAGTTGATCTTTGATATTTAATACAAAAAATTTTGATCCGAATATTTTAAAATAAGACATATTTGGTTTTCTACCGTTAAAACGTTCGTAAGGTGTATTCTTAGTGAGAGGTCTAATAGAGACACGATTCAATACATAACAGCCAGTTGGAACAACTTCTGTCCAAAATTGTTGTGGTAATGTACTTTCGTTTAGTAAGATTCTTGCACAATCTTATAGAGTTCGATTCTTTCGTTTTACCACTCCATTTTGTTGTGGAGTTCTAGGAAATGATAAGTTATGAAATATTCCTTTCTTTTTACAACAGTTATCAAACTGTTCGTTTTCAAATTCAATTCCGTGATCACTTCTTATATTTTTAATTTTGATACCTTTTAAATTTTGAATTCGTTTAACAAATGTTTTGAACTTTTCAAAAGTATCACTTTTATTTTTCATAAAGATAGTCCATGTTTATCTAGAAAAATCATCAACTATTACAAATACTTTGTATTTATTGCGACTTATGGATTGAAATTAGGTAGGTCCAAATAAATCCATATGAAGTAATTCAAGTGGTTGTGATGTCGAAATGACTTTGTTAGATTTAAACGAAGATTGAGTTAATTTACCTAATTGACAAGCGTCACATATATTATTAATTTTAAAACTCATCTTTGGTAATCCTTTTACGAGATTATTTGTAGAAATTCTGTTTATAGTTTTGAAATTGATATAATAGAATCGTTTGTGCCATATCCAGGGATCATTTTCTTTGGCTATTAAACACATATCTGAGTTATGATTAACTTTCATATTCAAAATGTAAATATTTTTATCTCTGTTTCCTTCGAAAATAGGATTCTCATTTTAATCGAAGATACTACATTTATTTTTAGAGAAGGATATTTTAAAACCTTTGTCGCATAATTAACATATACTTAATAGATTATATTTTAGATTCTTAACTAATAAAACGTTTGTAATAAGAGGTAAATTAGATGTACCGTAATTGCTCACATCTCCTTTTCCGAAGATATATCCTTTGGAAATATCTCCAAAAGTGGTAGAACCTCCATCTGAGTATATAGTGTTTGTCAGCATATCTTTGTCTCCTATCATATATTTTAAGCAACCACTGTCGAGTATCCATTTTCCTCTCTTCTTGAGTGGGACATACAAAAAATATGAGATAACGTTGGTACCCACCTTTTTAATAGGGTCCTAAGAGTTAGATCTTAGGAAACCAAACCCAAGTGGGTTTAGTATCCCTTTTATAAATATAATTCTTCTTATTATGAACGTTTTCTATGAATGATCTAATATACTTATTCCTTATTAACTTGTTATTAATTTTAGGTACCCATATGTTTATAGTTTTAGAAACTAGTCTTTTTGAAGATATGGGTGTTTTATTAGACTTAACATTGTTTGATTACTAGATTGTGTATTCTTGACTTTCTTCTTATAACCTAAACCATTTTTATTGTTAACAGGTTGTGAATTTTCAATATTTCTACATAAATATTCTCTGACTTAATTAAAATTTGAAATGTTTTTAGTGATTCCTTCTAGTTCGGTCTTTAGACTTGAATTTTCTAGTTCTACCATTTTAATATTAGTTTTTAAATCATGATTTTCAAAAACGAGAACATCATTCTTTTCTTTTTGAGTATCAATTTCTTGATTCAATAAAATCAGTTGAGAATTAACATTTGAAAGCAATTCTTGAGTTTTCTCAAGTTCTTCTTCCAATATTTTCTTCTCATCTTTAAGCATATCTCTTTCGAACTCTGCCTTGTTTTGATTTTCAATAGCTTCTTTATAGTTTCTTTTGAGACTTTTTAAAGTATCTAATAATTCTAAGTTTATCTCTTTCATATCATCAAAAGTTAAATGACTAACCTCATTATCTTTGACCATAAAGCATACGTTGGCTTTTTCATCATCACTGTCACTCTCACTTCCAGAAGAAGAGGAAGAATCTAATCATCCTATGTAACTAAAAAAGATTTTCTTCTGATTTTTTCCTTCCTTTTATTGCGATATTCTTTCTTTTGATCTGGACAGTCCTTCAGTATATGCCCCGTTTTGTGACAGTTTAAGCACTCCATAACTGATAAAAACGGTGGTTTATTGCTATTTGAGCTTCTCTTGCCATTATTTCGGTTTTCTTTTCTATACTTCAAGAATTTCTTAAAGTTTTTGGCAATAAAGGCTAGGTTGTCTTTGTCTGAATCTGATTCTTCTTATTCTTCATGGAATGCTGTATTTTTTTATCTTGAGCTTGAACTCGTTTAGCCTGCAAATTACTTCATAGGACATTAGATTCCCTATTAACTCTTACGGAGTTATTTTGGAAATATCATTCGCTTCTTCAACAGTAGCGAGAACTTTCTTTCCCATTCTTCCATTAAAGAGTTAAGGGTTTTGGACATAATATCAATATTCGAATATTTTCTCCTAGTCCTACTAATGAATGGTAGATATCCTAAAATCTTGAATACACATCATTTATAGATTCATTTTCTTTCATCCTAAAGTTTTGAAACTGACTTTTGAGCATGGATATTTTGCTTTGTTTGACCTTGTTAGTTCCTTCGTGTGTAACTTTGAGTGTATGCCATATTTCATATCCAGTATTGCACATGCGAACACGGTTAAAATCATTTTTATATAAGGCACAAAACAACATATTCATGGCTTTTGCATTAGCTGTGGCATCTAGTTTCTGTGTATTTGTCCAAGTAGAATACTCTTCAGTAGGAATAATATATTCTGTCTGAGTTATATTCCATGAATCAAAACCATTTGCTTGCATATATATTCTCATTCGTGTGGCCCAACAGTTATAATTCATGCCATTAAATAGTGGTGGAAGTGTAGTGAATTGTCCTTCAATGAAGCTAGTGTAAATGCTAATGCTAGTGTTAGTTTCCATATTATTAGTTTATCAGATAACTGTGTTACCGTTACATGATGACCACGCTCTGATACTAAATGAAAGTGTGCTATAGATTGTGTAATATGGATATACGATAATACAGAGTATAGTGATGATAGCTATATAGTAAATAGTGCAGAATATAAAAGCAGTATAACAAAAATGACACCGGAGATTTTCATACTGGTTTGGAGCTCCTTCCTACGTCCAGTCCTAGACTCTTTTTGGAATTTCACTAAGACAATAACCCTCACTTACCCGAAGGAACAAGTCTATACAAATCTTGAGTAGCCGAACAAGGACCTGAGCAACAGAACAGGATTTCACCTCAGCAGGCGAAGAGAACTTCACACGCCTGAGCAGCGGAATAAGACTTCAAAAAATACAAAAGATTGTTTTGACTTTGTGTGTTCTAATAACACGGATTTGTCACTTGTATTACAGCTTTCTTATAATCTTCTCCTCGAGCATAAATATATATATTTGAAGTTTATGAAGAATAGAAAGGTATAAAATTTCTTAATGCAGAATATTTGAAATAATAGTTACAAGTAGATTCCAGAGAGTTAGATAAAAAAGATAAGAAAATTAGGTAGTTTGGATTCAAGTTAGAGTATGTATTTATAGATGTTAAAAAACATCGACTGTTGATGAAGAGTTTCAATTGAAGTGTTGCGTCCCAATCTTTTTGTAGAGGTTCGTAACTCTTCAAAAATAGTCGTGCCTTTTCAAAAAATAGCCATTGTACAAATTCAGTCAACTTAGCCTCTGGGTCAGTTGACTAGATATTCAAACATATTATTTGTTTATTTGAGCACATGTGCATATTGCATAAAAATTTACAGGTTAGTCGACTGACCTATCAGGTCAGTCGACTGACCTGGTGATTTTTGTGCAATTTGCATAGTTTTTATAGGTATTATATATATATATATGGTTTTAAAGTAATACCTTGATAATATATATATATATATATATTCTATGCTTATATGTATAAATCATTAAGATTATATATAAGCTTATATACGTTAAACGAGGAGAGATTTTAACAAAATTGACATAAGACTGAAAAACAAGATAATATAATTGATGCATCGATTTTGATGTCTTGTCTCCATGTAGTATATATTCTCTTTTCGTCGTAGCAGTCGTCAAATTTGTATGTTGTAGTGATAGATTTGTGTCATGAATCAAAACCAAGTGTCAACACTATTTTCACTCTTTACCTTGGTAAACCTTATCCCATTTAAATCGCAAAATTTGCCATTTCATAAATTTACAGATGTTCCAAGAAGACCCAGTAGTGCAGCTCTGACACATACTCTCCAAGCTCTGCAGAATATCTTCGTCAAAGAACAAAAAATGAAATTTATTTGAGAATCCCAAGATGTGGCATTTTGAACTTTTACACAATGGTCACAGTCTTGGTGTCATTCATGTTGCTCACAAAGGCGCCTAGCCTACTCAAAAGGCTGAGGTTGAGCCCTCAACTACTGAAAATCAAGAAGTTCCCCTTGTGGTTCAAGATCCTCATGTTGATGAAAGGGAAGATGATGGTGGTAATGACAATGAAGACAACATTAAAGGTGGAGATGATGATGATGAAGATGAAGATAATGGGGGGACGATGAAAATGTGCAAGGGTGGTAATGGACAAGTATCGGTTATCCCCCATCGTCGAAGGTTAAACATTATTTTAACCCGTCTTATCCCAAAGACACATCAGGCCACAGTTGGAGAGGTTACTCTAGATCCTCCAATTAGTGATATCTATGGTTCTTTTGGGAGCATTATGGATAATATTCCTCCTTATAACATCGTCGATTTTAGTCTCCTCGATGTTGATTCTCCTATTCGCATGACTATAGACATACCTTCAACTACTGCAGGGGAGATCACTCCACTCAGTTAACATCATATGCATAGTTTGTAGGGTTACTTGCACAAACGGACACTTTATACAACATCAAAACTCACCATATGTTTACACCACATGTGTTGTTACTTGAATTATAAATCTTAACTTAGTCGGGTTCTCTTTTCAGATATCATGGGACGTCCTAATCTTTTCAATGAAGTCAATAGCGAAATTTTTTGTTATCTGATGTGCATGTAAATGTGCATATTTTTACCACCATATTTAATCTATTTAAATTAAATAAATGATCATATTGGGTATTTTTACTTGTTTTAACCAAAATCCATATTAATTCCAAATTGTCACATATCCATCTTCATATAGGGGGAAAACGGTCATTTGAGTGCATATATTTCTTTGAGAAAAATTAATTGGAAATTTAGATATATTTTTGTAGGAATTTGGTCTCAAATAGGAGTGATTTCATGAAGGAATATGCATGCACAAAGAATATAAAGGAATGAAGATGGAAATAATTCAAAGTGAAGATCATGGAGGACCCCACCTACCCACCTATCTTAATGTACAAGTTAGAGGCTAATGCACATGCTTATGGAATTAATGGCTTCATGTACACTTAAATGATGATTAGTAGAAGCTAATGATTACTTGGCCTCCACACTTTCTCAAGGGTAGTTTGGTCATTCCCCAAATTATGGATTAGAGTTTCATGCTTGTATAAATAACCCCTTATGTTTCATGTAACCCTCCTCTCTCTTCTCTTAGTCCCTCTTAGGCCTCCTTCTCTTTAGTTTAGTTTAGATCAAAAATAAAATGAAAGCTCCTCTTTCTCTTTTCATGGCTACTTAGCCATTTTTATTTTATGTAATCTTTTTTTTTATGCAATTTAATACATGCTTTTTCCTTTTCATGTTCATTTACTTTCATGTTGTAGTGTAGATCTCTTCTCTTTTATGCAAGTAGAATAATTTTTCCTTTCATTTTGCTCTCTTTTTCCTCTTCTTTTTATTCAATGTTGCCTGCTACATTTGTTCATATGATGAGAAATATGAGAGGCTAAACCCCTTCAATTTAGAGGTAATGAAGCTCTCTAATTAATGTAGCTTCAACATTTTGTCAATTCATGCTCTCTATTTGTGCTTAATGACAATGCTTGAAGTGGTTTAACTTGTTGTCTTTGCTTTGAATTTGATAGTCTATATTGTTGACACCAAATAGGCTATGCTTAAACAATCACTAACACAAATGCCTCTTCATGAATATATGTTTATGGCATAAGAAAGTGATTTGAAATTAAAATTTGATGGTCTATGTTTCTAATCAATAGTTAATAGGCCATACTTAAAATAGATTTCATTTTCATTTTCTTTGTCAAGTTTTATAAAAGTTAGTAAGTGTTTTAAGGGGTGTGTTATAGTTTGATGGCTTATGTTGGCTAATCAATAGCTCAAATATGCAATACTTATGATAAACACATCAATTAAAACACTAATGACCATAAAAGAGAGATCATGATTTCATGTGTTGAACTACATGATCTAGAGAGTGGATTTATTCTCTAAATTGTCATTTAACTCTCATATTTGCATTTCTTTTCTTTTTGTTAGTTAGTTCATTTTCTCATTTTCTAGCTTAAACACACTCTCGACTTTGGTATAATTTGATTGAGTAGGAAATTTAAATCAACAATTCCCTGTGGATCGACTCGTATTCGCCACGTGCTACATTCGTACACCGTGCGCTTGCGGTTATTTTTAATTTAAATTCGTTCGACGGTTTTCTAAACCGATAGAATTTCCATCGACGAACAAGTTTTTGGCGCCGTTGCCGAGGAATTGCTTTGATTTTATTTTTCGATTCTTCGGATTATTTTTGTTTGATTTTTGTGTGTTTGTTTAATTTTTGTGTGCCTTTTGTTTGTGTGCTTGTTTCTTATTTTCTAGTTGTTTTTGCATTTGAATATATATAAAAAAAATTGTGGTGTGATTTGTGTTTGCGTGCTTGTTTTCTAGTTTTATTCGCATTTGCATAAAAAAGAAAAAAAAACATACAATTTCTAAAACATTTTATTTTATTCCAAGTTACAATTTTCATTTTCTGTTTTTACAATTTTTTGTTTCAACCTTACATTTGCATCTTCTGTGCATACATACATTTTCAGTGCACTGTTACATCAACTCTCTGTTCTATATTTCTTCAAAAGAAAAACATTACATTTCAGTTCCATATTGCCTTTTCCATCACAACACATTACTGCTTCAAAACCATCCCTGTAGCTTGCTCTTCACCACCACTGTCTTTCAACAGCAACTTCCATCCTCCACTAACCACTTCGTCGAACAACATCCCACAACCTGCCTGCAAGCACTCTCCACCACTTCACCACATCGAGCTCATGCAAACATCAATCTAACAACCTCACATCCACAACTTCACTTCACTTCTACAACTATAACCACACAAACAACACCAATCGTCACACTCCCACTACCATACAACATACACTTCTGTCAACCCCTATACTTCATCACTATTTCATCATTGCCTTGCTTCCATAACACTTAACCAACCATCTTCCTGAACACTACCACAAGCATAGCAGCTCCAAACTACTCTGCCTGATACAAATACCACAAATACTTCAGCAACTTCAAACACAGCCCATATGACACTCCATCACCAGAAACTCAGTTCACCAGAAACAACAAGAAAAAAAACCGCTTGCATACCATTTACCTCTGTGAGTACCATTTTGCCCGAAATCACAACTGAGCCTCCAACATATACGTCCTTTGATCACACATCACCAGTCAACCCACATACAAACTGTAGATCACCTCAATTAACTAGCCACAGTTCAACACTCTCCTTCACCAAACAGGCCACCACAACCTGCCACTGCTACTCTGCTGTCAAAGCCCTTAACTTTTGCTGCTCACCATCAAGTCTGTGTGACCAAACATTCATCAAAACCAAAACTACCCAATCATTTAAAAAAAAGAGTGGAATTATCGACAGTGATAGCATACCCTCAGATCATCCAATCGCGACCACTTGCCTCTGATCACTACAACCTGCCTGTCATCATCACTAACCAGACCATTACCAGACAACTTACAAGTCTTCCATTGCTTCCCCTACCAGCAGCCACCCAGACTTCTACAAACACATCACTGACAGTGCCACAATCCTATCCATCACCTCTCATACCATCAACCAAAGCACTTACATCAAATACCTGGTTCCATTGCCACATATCTCCTCTGTCAAAACAAAACACCAACAACAACCCACTACAATCTCACAACAGCAGCTACATTCAAGTTCATACATCATCTTGTATTTCATTACACTCTTATTACCACCACTTACTTCTGCAACTAGCACTGTCAGCATCTAACAGTTCTTCCCCCACTGCAACTGCTGCTACCCTTCTTTGCAGTCACCATACAGTGCATAAATTCACGAGCATCTCACTCTAAACATCTCAACGTCACCGCGACTCCAAATCACCAGTCTCCTCACTGCCAATTCTATTGCCTTCAACGACCAGACCACAACAAAGTCTCGAACAAAATCAAACTCCTCAAATCGACCTCTGCAACCCAACTTTTCCATCCAACCTTGTAACGACCCAGAATTTTTAATAATTTAAATTTGAATATTTAATTAATTTTAAATATTAATAAGTGAATTTATAAGTCAAATAAATTTTTATTTGAATTTTTGGATTTAATTGGATAATTAAATCGATAATTTAATATGTTAAATTATGGAAATAATTAAAAATTGAGTTAAAAATGATTTAAAATAATTTGGAAAATTTTATTTAATCATACTGGAGTTATAGAAATATTTTAGAACTTTTAAAAATCGAATTAAAAGTTAATTTGTGAAAATTGAATATTTTAATATTTAATAATAGACTGTAAAATAGACAATTTTTGAACAGTCTCAGAATTGAACGAGACCAGTTTCATTGGATCCGTAATAGTTAGTTATTACCGGGTTTCAATTTTCGTGTCAATCGGAGTTATCGTTTGATCGTGGCAGCTCGAAACGCATCGAATCGTTTTTAATTTAAATTTGGCGAGTCAAAATAGCCATTTTTCAAAAAGTCTCGGATTTCGACGAAACCAGTTTCATCGGATCCGTAATGTGATATTATTGTAAGGTTTCAAATTTCAAGTCATTTGGATTTACCGTTTGTCCGGTACAAATTAAAACGCCTAGAAATCGGTTTAAATCGGTTTAATTTAAATTGAGCGTTTGTAGCCATAACTCGCACATACTTCCGAATTAGCTTCCGAAACCTGTTCCATTGTGTCCGGAACGCAGGATAAACCCTAGGTACGCTGGTTACGGCGTCTAAATCGGAGTTCGGAATTCCCGGGATGAATAGTGTTTACGCTAGCTTTTTCTATAAATACACCTCTCTCCTCTTCACAAATTAAAAATAAAAAAAAAACCCTAAAACCCTAAATCTATACAGCAGCCGCCACTAACATTATGAAGGGCCAGAAATCACCCACATTCATTCCTTAATCTCTTCAAATCCGTGAAGTTTTAGCCGAAGTGATCAACAGCAAAATCGAAGAGCACGATGAGATCTTCGATTCTATAAGGTGATGATGGGTTTTCATGCGACGTGGAGGGGGATAGGAGGCCGCGTCCTCCCTGACCTGTGCACGTTTTTCTATGAGAGAGGGGGGGCCGAGCTTGGGGTCCTTGGGGCCGAACATGAGTATGGCGGAGAGCTTCGATTTGCAACTCTCTGATCAACCTATAGCTTAGTATTTTGCTTGTGAATTGAAACCCTAGTTGATCAAGTTGGGTTCAAGGCTTGCGTTCTAATGTCTGTAGAAGAAGAACGTGAGAAGAGAGAGGGGGTGTGCGGCCAAGATTTGATGAAGATGGATCTAAAGGCTGTAGATGCTTAGGGTATAAATTATTTAAGTTATGTTGTATATTAGTTATTAAAAACGTGTACAATCTTGTAAAATTCATAACTTTTTCATACGAGGTCGAAACTGCGCGAAACCAGTTGCGTTGGAATCGTATGGACGAGCACTACGCGATGGAGTTGGTTTGGAGTCGTTTGGAGTTAGTGAGAATTTCGGGTAAAATTAAACGCACGTTTAATTTTATTCGAAATAAATCGCTAAAACGGAATTAAAATCAAGGTGAGAATTTCTCACTCAATCGAATAGATTTCGATTTTATTTTAAATAGTTAGATTTAAAATATTTGAATGCATGTTTGAATGATGACTGTAAATTATTGATTGTTAAAATAGACATTATGCGCCGTTAGTAAGCGGATGTTATTTAATATAAACATGTACCGCGAATATTTCATAAACAGTGAAATTGGTATTATATATAATATCAATATATATATATTGGCATATGTATATATTGCAGTTGTTGATTTCCCGCATTTTTTGTTTAGCGGATGAGACCCTATTACGCCGTTATTAAGCGGATAATATTTAATAAGAACATGTACCGCGATAATTTCGTACTGGAGCGAAATTGGTATTGTGCTAATGTTTTTGGATGCAGGAAACAGGTTGGAGGGATCCAACTGGATTCCTCAACAGTATTTATTTTATTTCAGATATTTTGATATTTGATGGATTATCATATCGATATATGATATCGTTGTTAGTCGTGATTGACTATTTGGTGTGTAGCATCATTGGACCCAGATTTGGGATTTTAAAATGATTTTAAAAGTGATTTTGAAAATATACTATATTTTTGGAATTGATCCATTATAAATAAATAAACGTTATAATTTTTTAAGTTATAAAAATTATGGTTTTTGTGAAATATAGTTAAAAAGCTGATTTTTAGAAATACGATTAAAAGTCGATTTTTGAGAAATATGAACAAATGATTTTATAAAATAATTTAGATTGGATTTTTGAATATATGATAAAAGTTTAAATATAGGATTTATAAAATTTGATTATTTTATAAATCGAAATGATGAAATTATAAAGGAATTTAAAGACATTTTAAAAGAATAATATAAATTAATTTATATTAAGAGATTTATAAATGGATATTTATAAATTGAAATATGGACATTATAAAACGAGTTTTTATAAGTGTTTGAATGTAGTGAAAATGAATTTCCTAAATGAATGAAATTTATGAAATTATAAACTGTGAAGTTATAAATGAAATTTTATAAGCAATAGGTTTATAAAATTTATAAAGTTATCGAAAGAATGAATTTTGGATAAATAAACAATCTTATAAGTTAAGATTAATAATTTGGGAAGTTAAATGAACGATTTTGTAAAATAATCGTTTTATAAGTAATTAACTTATAATATGAACTTGTAGTTTATAATTGAGTTATAAACTGAAATAGGTTAATAAAGGTATTTATAAAAAAAGAAGTTTTTATAAATAAATAGAAACGGAATTTATAAACGTTGTTTTATAAATCCGCAAACGACTTATTTTGATAAGTAAATTGTTATAACTTATAAATGGAGTTATATTCACATTTTGAACAGTGAATAATCCTTTAAGTTAAAGTGAATAGAAATGATGAAATTTGTTAAGGTAGTATATTCACGTTTTTGAATAGTGAATAATACGTTAAAGAAATTGTTTTAGATATGATGTTTTAAATAAAATTAAAACGATCTAACGATGTTTTAAAAGGTGTTGAGATTCGAAACCATAGATTTCAACATTTATTGTTGAAATAGACGTTTTCGAGAAATAAAAGGAAATGTGGACTATAACACTGTTGTTATAGTAAATGATTTCCGAAAGGAAATGTTTTTGTATAGTATTGGAATTTATATATCTATTTTAATTTCGAATCCCTATACTAGTGATTTTGGGTTATCGTAACGATGTTTTACGCAACATTCGTTTTGGCCCAAATAAATATGTTTAAGAGAATGATTTCCTTAAAGAATGAATTATATACTTAATTCGATTTAAGTATATTGAATATTTTCTAAGTGTTGAAAATAAAAGGAACTTGTGAATTACTTATGAATAAATAAGTATGGAAATGTTTTCCTATATGAAGTGAATAATTAGAATTTATCTTTTTCTGAAGATAAATTGAAATGGATTATTGAAATCGAATATGCATGGATATTTTGAAATATAAATTCATTATAGAATTTATATGTGAAAAGTGGAATTTGTTTGAAAATAAATATTGATTTATTTTTGAAGTGTTGAAATTATATATCTTATAAAGATATTTTGGAAAATAAATAATTTGGAAAATTATTTGGAATCTGGTGATGTGTGCATGTCCAGTGATAGTTCAATAACCGACTATCAATATTTCCCTTTGAATGGGTATTTGATGTGAATTGATTGAATTTGAATGCACACTTATTTTTTTGAATAAGCGCTCACTATTCGGGTTAACCGGGAAAGGACCATGGGGTCGTATAACCCACTCCGAATATGTGATACGTCGTTGTGAATCGCATTTGAAGATCGGTGTTGAAGACCGGTATTTGCGAGAGTGATAGGATGAACTATCGATTGACTCTGCACCGAGTAGCTACGGTATTGAGTTCTCCATATGTGATGGTGAATCCGATCAGGATTGTGAATATCCGGATTGCAAGGACTTCTTTGTAAGTGCCTTCGGTTCTGTTCGAGCCCGGAACAGACTTGTATGGATTGTATGCCTGACATTACAAGTTGAGATATAAAGCCGATTTCTTTCAAATATATTTCTGTTGGTGGCGGAGAATTTATTCTTTTTGCTTAACACCCTTCTTTGAGACGTACGAGCTCAAAGGTTATATAGTTGAAGTTATCAGCGATATATTCCCAATTTGGTAATGTGACATGCTGAGTGATGCTGGAATGATCATTGTGTTGATTATTGTGATAGGATCATTTATTTGATCGTCTATCTTAGTGATCATTGTGTTGATCATTTGTTGACCCAAAGCATGGCTTTTGTATAAAGTATGTTTTTGTGGACGTGACTTCGTCGAGCCTCACACCCCGTGAATGGTCAAAACAGGAAAGAAGCAGCAAGGTTATGAGGGGTAGCACCCTTTAGGATGTGTCCATTTCCTTCTGGAAAAGGGTGGTATCATGGTATGGAGCCCAGATACTTACTCATGTTGAAAAACACTTTATGATTGTGTGAATTGATTACGAGCGCTCGGTGAAAAGGTCCCAAAGGACCGGGGGATGGCATATTCGGTCAGTTGTTGCTCAGTTAGGAGTAACCCGGCCTTGTGTTGGTAGAGATCCGGTTTGGTTCTCGGGGATGTCCATCCAGAGGCATTCTCATGTGGCAATGGGAAGTTCCTTGGCCTGATCATTCGTTGGAAATCCAAAGAAACAATACGAAACTTGTACGGTATTAGTTGTAGAACCTGCTATTCACTTATGGTGGTCACCACTGTTTGGATAGTAGCTATAGTAGGCATACGATAATGGTCGTATGTTGGCTAAGATTTATATTCTACTTTTGAAATGAAATTTTCTCTATACTATGCACTAGTAATAATATCAAATGTTCTTTTAAATGCGTATCAAGCATCTTTGACTATCATAAGGAGAAATCTCCTCCGATTCTGCGTTTGCATGTGTGTGTGTGCGGGAGGCCTTATGGTAGTCTCATTTTTAAAAGCATTGCGAATTGATTAAAAATATTCCTCTATTTTGATTTTAAAGATAAATAAACTGTTTTGAGTTCTCACACCAGTCACATGACTGACTTGGAGTTTATTGTTTTCCTTCCTAAACTCTGGGTGCCCACCAATTTCCACACGGGCAGTTAAGAGTTAGGTTTATCAGGATATTCTGGATATTCTGGAGTTGCTGGAGGCAAGCTGGATGGCATGGCGTATTACTAGTATATAGTATTTCTTTTTCCGCTGCACTGTTTGATGTTGTATGTTGTTGTACACTCTGATGATATGATGTAATGAAATGTAATGTAATAACTGATAGTTCTTTGTTTAAAGATTATTCATTTATTATTATATGTTGTTCCGCTGCGAATTGTGAGATTCTGATGTTGTTCTGTTGTTTTCTGTTCCGTTCTATTCTCTTTTCCTTCTATTTTTAAAAAATTCTCTATCTTCTGTTTTTCTAATTCTCTGTTTTCTAAAAATTGTCTATCTTCCTCTCTCTCTATTTTCTGTTATCTTCTTCTTCTTCTTTCTTTTTCTTTTCTTAAATTTTCTTTTTAAAACCCATAACTTCTCGGTTTTCGGCCTTCGATATTCGGCAGTCGATAAAGTGAGTGTCGATGTTGAATTTTCGAAAGTCGAAAATTTTCGGGGCGTTACATTTGGTATCAGAGCATATGGTTAAGCGACAACCATGGTTCTGTTGGGTATTACTCGTTAGAGATAGAGTCAGTAGTACTCTAGAATGAGTTGAGTGTAATAATAGCTATGAGAGCGTATTTGTTTGTGAATATAAAATTATTTTATATTGTGATGATTGGTTTGTTGAGTGGTATATAGATTCTGGTTAATACGAGTAATTAACGTTGTTGATAGGGATCTCTAAACACTTGTACAGAACAATTCGACACAGTATTGTTTTAAATTGGGTAAATGAAATAATTTTACCTTGAGTATATTTTATATATGAAGAAATAATTTTTCAGAATTATGAAAGTATATAAGTTGATTGTTAGGTTGTTTGAATAATCTAAATAAAAGAAGAATTGTATAAGCAAAAAGAATTGTAAGAATTGAATTATAATTAATGTAATTTACAATTGTGAAATAAACTTATATATATAAGAAGTTAATATATTTATGAATATGAGTTGTAAATAATCAAATGGATTAAATAAAATAATGAATATAAGTGTTGATTCATTAAAATCTAATGTTATTAGAAGTTGAATAAAAAAATGAATGAATATAAACAAAGTAAAGGAATTTGGTTGAAATTAATATACTTTGGTTGTTATTTGATTGTTGATTGATTGTATATAATTCATTAAGTGTTAATGAAAGTGAATTAGTGAAATTGAAAGCTAAAGAAATTGAATTCAAATTAAAGGTAAATAAATTTGAATAGAATTAAATGTGAATTGGATTTAAATTAGTAAATGTTAACTAATTGAATTGAGAATGAATGTTGATAAAATCCAATGTTGATAAATCAAATATGATTTAGAGTGAAAACCAATTCATTACGTATTAATGAGAATATGAATGAATTTGTTGGATGTTAGTTGGTTGATGGTTGAATATATATTGCTATTGTTGCATTTACTATGTTGGCATATATAGTAATTATGTTACTATAAGTTGTATATTGAGATTATTGTCTATATGCATGATTCTCATGTTGTTTGTTAAGTGTTTAGTAGGTGCGGATCGCGTTTGCTTCGCATTTGGAGTTCGCTTTAGCGCTATATTAGCCGTATATGCTTGCTAATAAAAATATAAGGTACATATCTCGGATTAAATATCGTACTTTTACACTTTTTTCCCTTCGGGATGCCTCATTACTTGATGAGATGTATATTTGTGATATATATACTGTCATTTTTTTTTCGGATCGAGCCGCGCAAAGGAGACATGGCGAATTTTTTCGAAAATTTAAGGCGTTAGAAAAAATTTGAGAAAATTGGGAAAATTTTGGAAAACTTTAACTTTGATTTTTGAATTGAAAGTTAAACAAGGTAATTTGTTTTTGAAAAGATAACTAAGTATGATTTGAAAACTTAGTAAAGTATTGTAAGAAGTTTAATTATGAATTTTGGAAAATTAATAGATTCTGTAACTTTTCTTACTTATAATTTCGGGGACGAAATTCTTTTAAGGGGGAAAGATTGTAACGACCCAGAATTTTTAATAATTTAAATTTGAATATTTAATTAATTTTAAATATTAATAAGTGAATTTATAAGTCAAATAAATTTTTATTTGAATTTTTGGATTTAATTGGATAATTAAATCGATAATTTAATATGTTAAATTATGGAAATAATTAAAAATTGAGTTAAAAATGATTTAAAATAATTTGGAAAATTTTATTTAATCATACTGGAGTTATAGAAATATTTTAGAACTTTTAAAAATCGAATTAAAAGTTAATTTGTGAAAATTGAATATTTTAATATTTAATAATAGACTGTAAAATAGTCAATTTTTGAACAGTCTCAGAATTGAACGAGACCAGTTTCATTGGATCCGTAATAGTTAGTTATTACCGGGTTTCAATTTTCGTGTCAATCGGAGTTATCGTTTGATCGTGGCAGCTCGAAACGCATCGAATCGTTTTTAATTTAAATTTGGCGAGTCAAAATAGCCATTTTTCAAAAAGTCTCGGATTTCGACGAAACCAGTTTCATCGGATCCGTAATGTGATATTATTGTAAGGTTTCAAATTTCAAGTCATTTGGATTTACCGTTTGTCCGGTACAAATTAAAACGCCTAGAAATCGGTTTAAATCGGTTTAATTTAAATTGAGCGTTTGTAGCCATAACTCGCACATACTTCCGAATTAGCTTCCGAAACCTGTTCCATTGTGTCCGGAACGCAGGATAAACCCTAGGTACGCTGGTTACGGCGTCTAAATCGGAGTTCGGAATTCCCGGGATGAATAGTGTTTACGCTAGCTTTTTCTATAAATACACCTCTCTCCTCTTCACAAATTAAAAATAAATAAAAAAACCCTAAAACCCTAAATCTATACAGCAGCCGCCACTAACATTATGAAGGGCCAGAAATCACCCACATTCATTCCTTAATCTCTTCAAATCCGTGAAGTTTTAGCCGAAGTGATCAACAGCAAAATCGAAGAGCACGATGAGATCTTCGATTCTATAAGGTGATGATGGGTTTTCATGCGACGTGGAGGGGGATAGGAGGCCGCGTCCTCCCTGACCTGTGCACGTTTTTCTATGAGAGAGGGGGGGCCGAGCTTGGGGTCCTTGGGGCCGAACATGAGTATGGCGGAGAGCTTCGATTTGCAACTCTCTGATCAACCTATAGCTTAGTATTTTGCTTGTGAATTGAAACCCTAGTTGATCAAGTTGGGTTCAAGGCTTGCGTTCTAATGTCTGTAGAAGAAGAACGTGAGAAGAGAGAGGGGGTGTGCGGCCAAGATTTGATGAAGATGGATCTAAAGGCTGTAGATGCTTAGGGTATAAATTATTTAAGTTATGTTGTATATTAGTTATTAAAAACGTGTACAATCTTGTAAAATTCATAACTTTTTCATACGAGGTCGAAACTGCGCGAAACCAGTTGCGTTGGAATCGTATGGACGAGCACTACGCGATGGAGTTGGTTTGGAGTCGTTTGGAGTTAGTGAGAATTTCGGGTAAAATTAAACGCACGTTTAATTTTATTCGAAATAAATCGCTAAAACGGAATTAAAATCAAGGTGAGAATTTCTCACTCAATCGAATAGATTTCGATTTTATTTTAAATAGTTAGATTTAAAATATTTGAATGCATGTTTGAATGATGACTGTAAATTATTGATTGTTAAAATAGACATTATGCGCCGTTAGTAAGCGGATGTTATTTAATATAAACATGTACCGCGAATATTTCATAAACAGTGAAATTGGTATTATATATAATATCAATATATATATATTGGCATATGTATATATTGCAGTTGTTGATTTCCCGCATTTTTTGTTTAGCGGATGAGACCCTATTACGCCGTTATTAAGCGGATAATATTTAATAAGAACATGTACCGCGATAATTTCGTACTGGAGCGAAATTGGTATTGTGCTAATGTTTTTGGATGCAGGAAACAGGTTGGAGGGATCCAACTGGATTCCTCAACAGTATTTATTTTATTTCAGATATTTTGATATTTGATGGATTATCATATCGATATATGATATCGTTGTTAGTCGTGATTGACTATTTGGTGTGTAGCATCATTGGACCCAGATTTGGGATTTTAAAATGATTTTAAAAGTGATTTTGAAAATATACTATATTTTTGGAATTGATCCATTATAAATAAATAAACGTTATAATTTTTTAAGTTATAAAAATTATGGTTTTTGTGAAATATAGTTAAAAAGCTGATTTTTAGAAATACGATTAAAAGTCGATTTTTGAGAAATATGAACAAATGATTTTATAAAATAATTTAGATTGGATTTTTGAATATATGATAAAAGTTTAAATATAGGATTTATAAAATTTGATTATTTTATAAATCGAAATGATGAAATTATAAAGGAATTTAAAGACGTTTTAAAAGAATAATATAAATTAATTTATATTAAGAGATTTATAAATGGATATTTATAAATTGAAATATGGACATTATAAAACGAGTTTTTATAAGTGTTTGAATGTAGTGAAAATGAATTTCCTAAATGAATGAAATTTATGAAATTATAAACTGTGAAGTTATAAATGAAATTTTATAAGCAATAGGTTTATAAAATTTATAAAGTTATCGAAAGAATGAATTTTGGATAAATAAACAATCTTATAAGTTAAGATTAATAATTTGGGAAGTTAAATGAACGATTTTGTAAAATAATCGTTTTATAAGTAATTAACTTATAATATGAACTTGTAGTTTATAATTGAGTTATAAACTGAAATAGGTTAATAAAGGTATTTATAAAAAAAGAAGTTTTTATAAATAAATAGAAACGGAATTTATAAACGTTGTTTTATAAATCCGCAAACGACTTATTTTGATAAGTAAATTGTTATAACTTATAAATGGAGTTATATTCACATTTTGAACAGTGAATAATCCTTTAAGTTAAAGTGAATAGAAATGATGAAATTTGTTAAGGTAGTATATTCACGTTTTTGAATAGTGAATAATACGTTAAAGAAATTGTTTTAGATATGATGTTTTAAATAGAATTAAAACAATCTAACGATGTTTTAAAAGGTGTTGAGATTCGAAACCATAGATTTCAACATTTATTGTTGAAATAGACGTTTTCGAGAAATAAAAGGAAATGTGGACTATAACACTGTTGTTATAGTAAATGATTTCCGAAAGGAAATGTTTTTGTATAGTATTGGAATTTATATATCTATTTTAATTTCGAATCCCTATACTAGTGATTTTGGGTTGTCGTAACGATGTTTTACGCAACATTCGTTTTGGCCCAAATAAATATGTTTAAGAGAATGATTTCCTTAAAGAATGAATTATATACTTAATTCGATTTAAGTATATTGAATATTTTCTAAGTGTTGAAAATAAAAGGAACTTGTGAATTACTTATGAATAAATAAGTATGGAAATGTTTTCCTATATGAAGTGAATAATTAGAATTTATCTTTTTCTGAAGATAAATTGAAATGGATTATTGAAATCGAATATGCATGGATATTTTGAAATATAAATTCATTATAGAATTTATATGTGAAAAGTGGAATTTGTTTGAAAATAAATATTGATTTATTTTTGAAGTGTTGAAATTATATATCTTATAAAGATATTTTGGAAAATAAATAATTTGGAAAATTATTTGGAATCTGGTGATGTGTGCATGTCCAGTGATAGTTCAATAACCGACTATCAATATTTCCCTTTGAATGGGTATTTGATGTGAATTGATTGAATTTGAATGCACACTTATTTTTTTGAATAAGCGCTCACTATTCGGGTTAACCGGGAAAGGACCATGGGGTCGTATAACCCACTCCGAATATGTGATACGTCGTTGTGAATCGCATTTGAAGATCGGTGTTGAAGACCGGTATTTGCGAGAGTGATAGGATGAACTATCGATTGACTCTGCACCGAGTAGCTACGGTATTGAGTTCTCCATATGTGATGGTGAATCCGATCAGGATTGTGAATATCCGGATTGCAAGGACTTCTTTGTAAGTGCCTTCGGTTCTGTTCGAGCCCGGAACAGACTTGTATGGATTGTATGCCTGACATTACAAGTTGAGATATAAAGCCGATTTCTTTCAAATATATTTCTGTTGGTGGCGGAGAATTTATTCTTTTTGCTTAACACCCTTCTTTGAGACGTACGAGCTCAAAGGTTATATAGTTGAAGTTATCAGCGATATATTCCCAATTTGGTAATGTGACATGCTGAGTGATGCTGGAATGATCATTGTGTTGATTATTGTGATAGGATCATTTATTTGATCGTCTATCTTAGTGATCATTGTGTTGATCATTTGTTGACCCAAAGCATGGCTTTTGTATAAAGTATGTTTTTGTGGACGTGACTTCGTCGAGCCTCACACCCCGTGAATGGTCAAAACAGGAAAGAAGCAGCAAGGTTATGAGGGGTAGCACCCTTTAGGATGTGTCCATTTCCTTCTGGAAAAGGGTGGTATCATGGTATGGAGCCCAGATACTTACTCATGTTGAAAAACACTTTATGATTGTGTGAATTGATTACGAGCGCTCGGTGAAAAGGTCCCAAAGAACCGGGGGATGGCATATTCGGTCAGTTGTTGCTCAGTTAGGAGTAACCCGGCCTTGTGTTGGTAGAGATCCGGTTTGGTTCTCGGGGATGTCCATCCAGAGGCATTCTCATGTGGCAATGGGAAGTTCCTTGGCCTGATCATTCGTTGGAAATCCAAAGAAACAATACGAAACTTGTACGGTATTAGTTGTAGAACCTGCTATTCACTTATGGTGGTCACCACTGTTTGGATAGTAGCTATAGTAGGCATACGATAATGGTCGTATGTTGGCTAAGATTTATATTCTACTTTTGAAATGAAATTTTCTCTATACTATGCACTAGTAATAATATCAAATGTTCTTTTAAATGCGTATCAAGCATCTTTGACTATCATAAGGAGAAATCTCCTCCGATTCTGCGTTTGCATGTGTGTGTGTGCGGGAGGCCTTATGGTAGTCTCATTTTTAAAAGCATTGCGAATTGATTAAAAATATTCCTCTATTTTGATTTTAAAGATAAATAAACTGTTTTGAGTTCTCACACCAGTCACATGACTGACTTGGAGTTTATTGTTTTCCTTCCTAAACTCTGGGTGCCCACCAATTTCCACACGGGCAGTTAAGAGTTAGGTTTATCAGGATATTCTGGATATTCTGGAGTTGCTGGAGGCAAGCTGGATGGCATGGCGTATTACTAGTATATAGTATTTCTTTTTCCGCTGCACTGTTTGATGTTGTATGTTGTTGTACACTCTGATGATATGATGTAATGAAATGTAATGTAATAACTGATAGTTCTTTGTTTAAAGATTATTCATTTATTATTATATGTTGTTCCGCTGCGAATTGTGAGATTCTGATGTTGTTCTGTTGTTTTCTGTTCCGTTCTATTCTCTTTTCCTTCTATTTTTAAAAAATTCTCTATCTTCTGTTTTTCTAATTCTCTGTTTTCTAAAAATTGTCTATCTTCCTCTCTCTCTATTTTCTGTTATCTTCTTCTTCTTCTTTCCTTTTCTTTTCTTAAATTTTCTTTTTAAACCCATAACATCTCGGTTTTCGGCCTTTGATTTCTCGGCAGTCGATAAAGTGAGTGTCGATGTCGAATTTTCGAAAGTCGAAAATTTTCGGGACGTTACAAACCTCACCCAAAATCGCGATCATCACCACAGTCAAACTCGACTGCAAATCGAACGCCACCGATATCATCACGCTCACCAAACCCGAAATCATCAACCACCTCTTCAAATTGCAAGTTGAATCGCCTGAATCCTAGAATCACCATCACAAAGTCACAAGGTCGCTACTTGGTTTACTGAGAGTATTGATTTTCCCTATAAAAAAAACTGCGGGTTTGATTATTTCGGTATCACTTCTAAAGGAGAACCAGTAGTGTTGTAATTTTGTTTATTTTGGTTTTGGGGTTTGTAGATTTTGTTAGGCTGGGATGAATAAAGCCAACTGAGTTGATTTGCTTACTTTAGTTTTTTTCTTGTGTTGTTTTGTTTTAGTTAAATTGCTTTATCCCTAAAATAAAATAAAGAAGAGTTGTTTCGTTTTAATCTGTTTTAGTTCTTCTTTTTCATATAAAAAAGTGTTTGTTTTAGTTTTGTTTTCAGTTGTTTAGTTTCATTTGTTTTGATCTTTGTCCGTTTTTCTTTTTTTTTTCTTTTCTCCTTGCTAATTTTTTTTGTATATATCTTGTTTTTAATTTCAGATTGCCAAAGCAGATTGGAAGAATCAGTTGCTTGCTTCGCTAGTCAAAATAAATTGCTCTGCTTACTAGCTAAAAAAATCTGCTTTCGTTTCCAATTTTATTTGAATTGCATTGTTGGTTGCTTGCATTTGCATTTTATAAAATAAAAAAATTCATTCGTAGTTGCATTGTTAATTCACGTTTAATTTCTGCTTTGCATTTTATCCTAGAATTTTAATTAATAATAACGGTTAGACATCATTAACACTTAATTGTATAATGACAATTTGTCTTCTTTGAACAATTTGATTTCTTGGTGTCTAGACTACGGCAGAGTAATAACCATTTATAAATATTACGGTGATTCATAAATATTATATTGGTTGTTCCTCTGAAGGTACTTAAACCTTCGGCTGCATTGCTACGGTGATTCGTGGTGCACCGTTAACTCCTGCCCGTTACCTGGCTGAGAACTATCTTGTTTATCTAAGACAAAGTGTGAATATATAATTATGTGTTAACTTAGGATAAATCATTTGTAACTAACCCTTGCATTCATTTAGTTGCATTAGTTCATGCATATCAAAAACAAATTCAAAATTAAAAACTAAAAAAATGTAAATATTCCTTTTCCTTTGAAATTTAAAATCCTTTTCCTTGAAATTTCAAAAATCCAAAAAAAATTAGAAAAACAAAAATCCAAAAAAAAAGTATAAAACTTTTTCAAAAACAAAAAAAAAACAAAAAAAAAATAAAAACAAAAAAAAAGTCAATTTCCCTTTTGAAAAATAAATTCTATTCGTAAATATTTTTCCTTTACAAAAAAAAAGAAATTTCTTGAAAATGTTTGAGTTTCCATAGTCACATGAATTTTACGATAGTTGTGAAAATCAATATAATCCATATAATTTCACTTCAAATTCTTATCGATATTACAACAACTATTGTTTAAACAATTTAAGTTTTGAACCTCAAAATTTTCAAAATGATGAACAACCCTCAACTCTTGAAAGTAGCATTTCGTCTTTACTTGAACTCTCTACACAACAAAATCAAGAGATAAATGATTTATGTAATTCTTATTTGCGTAATAACTCGAGTCAAGGATTTCAAAATTTGAATTCAATTCAAAATTCAAACAATTACGATTATAACCCATGCCAATTTAATTTCGAACTCCAAAATGAATTTCAAACTCAACATGAAAATGGGAACAACTTTTCAAACGAATTTGGCAATGGGAATAATCTTAACCATGTTACGAGTGAAAATTTTTGTTCTCAACAAATCCAAATCGAAAATTCTCAATTTACTAACTACAAATTGGATTTTGTTGAACAAATGAATGAAATTTACGATGATCACACAGATGTGTTATTTGAAACTTATATGAAACAACGTGAACAACAAAATCAAATGTCAACGTGTGATGAGTCAAGTGATAATCCACCTTTTACCCAAATCGACGATTTTCAAATAACAACTTTCGAAATTGAAAACGAAAATCTTAACGAAGTTGTTGAAAAGGCGGTAATTGAGTTGGATTTCAATTCTTTTGAGGGTGTGGAACCAAATTTAAAATTCGACCTTCCTTTTCTCAATTCTGAAAATTTTAATACAACAACTTTGGATTTTGAAATGGATACATGCGATGAAGTTGTTGATAATCCAACGAAGGAAGATGAATTTAACGAACGCGGGTTTTATGGACTTTTCGAAAATGAGTCATTAAATTCTGATGGGGAAGATTTCGATCACTATTTTGACTTTAAGATCAATAGTTTGAAGGAAGTTTTCAATGATAAACTTGAATTTCAATTTGGTGAAAATAAATGTGAATTTCAATCAATCGTTATATCTACCCCAAAAATCATTGAAAATAAAACAACTCCCAAGATTTTTAATAAAACAACATTCGTTTTTCCAAATCCATATTCGAATTCAAAATCTTTTATGGTTTGGTTTTTCGAGCTTAAGCTGTGTCTCGTATACTTGACGAGACAAATGACTTGGTCTTTGGAAGACTGTTTCATTTATTTTTTGATGATATACTTTCTGATCTCGTGTAAATACGTTTCATTTTCATGTAAACAATAATAAACGTTCCTTTCACTTGGGTTGACTGTGGGGGCACAGTCAAAATCAAGTATGGGGGAAGACTCATCTTCTTCTTGATTTTTCAGGATTAATTTTTCATTTTTCTTCCAAAAACTCAAAAAAAATCCAAAAACAAAAGAAGATTTTTTTTTTTGCGTTTTTGACTTATTTTTAAAGAAACATTATAGGATAAATATATGGTTTTGGTTTATTAAATTAAAATTATTGAAAATTTATTTGTCTTAACAAAAATAAAAACGAAGTTGTATTATAAATAAAAAATGGTTTAACTAGTTTATAGGAAGATTCATATGTGTTAATTATGAAATACATCCTAATTGAAAATCTTTGTTTTAAAAGTGGTGAATTTAAAGTAAAGCATATAACATTTTTTTTTGTCTTCTAAGTTAAATGGTTCTAAGATGATTTTGCAAAACTCTCTCTCTCTCTCTTAAAAAAAATATAAAAAAATAAAAAATTAATAGCATCCAAAGTATTCACTCTCATTTAAAAGTCCTCACGGTTATGCATGGGTGAATTACTTGGAATCTTTACTTATGTGCTTTCATACTCATTTAAAAGTCCTCACGGTTATGCATGTATGTAACACATGTAAAAAAAATAGACTTAATAAAAACCACCTACGGTCAATAGGTGTATGCACGAAAGTGTGTGCACTCGCCATGCTCTGTACTCCCCTCACATAAGCCCGAAAGGCAGTGCATGGGTGGTATATCTGGCCTCAGCTTACCTGAGCTAGGTGTGTAATTTTCCTTGCAAATAATGAGAGAACAAGCAATTGAAATCCTAGCACTATTTTTACTTATTTGATTTGATTTGTTATTGAAAAGAAATGAAAATACTACTTTGATAAACTTTTATAATCAACTAAGGATCCATTTCATAGTTACACTGTGTTATTAACCAAAACAACGAGTTAAACCATAGTTTATTTGTTATGATAACTTCGTTTTTATTGGAAATATTGATGAGTAAATGACATAAATTTTCAAGATAATAACCAAAACCTATATTTAACTTAGTTGTGTCAATTAAAAATAAATCCTTCATTTGTAAATATTTCAAAAAGTTGCATTATTCTCTTTGTAAATAAATCTTACATTTGGTAAATATTTTCATCCTGCATTTGGATTTTGTGCGTAGTATCCGCTGAAAACCCTCACGAGACAACACTCGTCCTACTATGGGACACCCAGAGGTTAAACGGCTTGTTGCATACGCTCAATGCAATCGTGCACCCTACGAAAACGGACTTATCTTAGTTTTTCTTTATTCAAGGACGAATAAAAAGATAAGTGTGGGGGTATTTGATGTGCATGTAAATGTGCATATTTTTACCACCATATTTAATCTATTTAAATTAAATAAATGATCATATTGGGTATTTTTACTTGTTTTAACCAAAATCCATATTAATTCAAAATTGTCACATATCCATCTTCATATAGGGGCAAAACGGTCATTTGTGTGTATATATTTCTTTGAGAAAAATTAATTTGAAATTTATATATATTTTTGTAGGAATTTGGTCTCAAACAGGAGTGGTTTCATGAAGGAATATGCATGCACAAAGAATATAAAGGAATGAAGATGGAAATAATTCAAAGTGAAGATCATGGAGGACCCCACCTACCCACCTACCTTAATGTACAAGTTAGAGGCTAATGCACATGCTTATGGAATTAATGGCTTCATGTACACTTAAATGATGATTAGTAGAAGCTAATGATTACTTGGCCTCCACACTTTCTCAAGGGTAGTTTGGTCATTCCCCAAATTATGGATTAGGGTTTCATGCTTGTATAAATAACCCCTTATGTTTCATGTAACCCTCCTCTCTCTTCTCTTAGTCTCTCTTAGGCCTCCTTCTCTTTAGTTTAGTTTAGATCAAAAATAAAATGAAAGCTCCTCTTTCTCTTTTCATGGCTACTTAGCCATTTTTATTTTATGTAATCTTTTATTTTATGCAATTTAATACATGCTCTTTCCTTTTCATGTTCATTTACTTTCATGTTGTAGTGTAGATCTCTTCTCTTTTATGCAAGTAGAATAATTTTTCCTTTCGTTTTGCTCTCTTTTTCCTCTTCTTTTTATTCAATGTTGCTTGCTACATTTGTTCATATGATGACAAATATGAGAGGCCAAACCCCTTCAATTTAGAGGTAATGAAGCTCTCTAATTAATGTAGCTTCAACATTTTTTCAATTCATGCTCTCTTTTTATGCTTAATGACAATGTTTGAAGTGGTTTAATTTGTTATCTTTGCTTTGAATTTGATAGTCTATATTGTTGACACCAAATAGGCTATGCTTAAACAATCACTAACACAAATACCTCTTCATGAATATATGATTATGGCATAAAAAAGTGATTTGAAATTAAAATTTGATGGTCTATGTTTCTAATCAATAGTTAATAGGCCATACTTAAAATAGATTTCATTTTCTTTGTCAAGTTTCATGAAAGTTAGTAAGTGTTTTAAGGGGTGTGTTATAGTTTGATGGCTTATGTTGGCTAATCAATAGCTCAAATATGCCATATTTATGATAAAAACATCAATTAAAACACTAATGGCCATAAAAGAGAGGTCATAATTTCATGTGTTGAACTACATGATCTAGAGAGTGGATTTATTATCTAAATTGTCATTTAACTCTCATATTTGCATTTCTTTTCTTTTTGTTATTTAGTTCATTTTCTCATTTTCTAGCTTAAACACACTCTCGACTTTGGTATAATTTGATTGAGTAGGAAATTTAAAACAACAATTCCCTGTGGATCGACTGGTATTCGCCACGTGCGGACATTCATACACAGTGCGCTTGCGGTTATTTTTAATTTAAATTCGTTCGACGGTTTTCTAAGCCGATAGAATTTCCGTCGACGAACATTATCACAAGCACAACCTTTCACACTGACATCATGAATCAACTTATGAATCTAACTTGGCAAGGCATTGAAGAAAAGATTAGAAAAAGTAAGAAGAGGAGGAATGTAGGCACAGTAATGATCGTGAGAGTAAGTCTCATGATCGCTCTGGATTAGGCAGGGTATCTACTTCTCAACATCGTGCTCGTTCTCCTCTCCTAAAAAGTCTATATCCATATTCTTCAAAACCTAATCATGTTCCTGCTTCCAAATCTCCAACTACCCCCACTTCATTTGTACCTTCTACACAATCCATCGTACCTTCTCATAAGTCCAAACAAGTTACTCGACCATCTGGCCTATGAACTACGACTTACCAAACTAAGGCCTGACAAAGAGCATACTTCTACTCATGCTTCTATTACGGTCATAAAGTCTGCCTCAAATCCACGACTTGTTGCACTTTAGAGGCTTTACCTATATTTTTCTTTAAGGGAGTTAAGTTTGCCTACCCTTTGAAGGACATTCCTTTAGATTTGGCCAGCGATGCTATGGCTTGTTTGAATGATGCATACGACCAATATTACACATGGTGGAAGTTCGGTTAAGCTTTGTCTGAGGTTAACAGGGCTAATCAATTAATCCTTCAAGAGAAGGAGATACAGAAAAAGGATGGCGAGCGGATCATTGCTCATTATGCTAAAGAGCTGGAAGACACATCCTATGTAGTTATATAAAGGAAGTTATTGGACAAGGGGAAAGCTTTGAAATATAAGTTTAAGATCCAATGGAATCACCTCCAGTCCACATATCATAGGAGTCATACTCACACAATTGAAAAAGAAGCTCTCCAAACCATAGTCGATGAACAAACATTGAAGATTTTGAATTTGGAAATTGTGCTAGAGCTAAGAAGAAAGAAAAGAGTAATGCTTTGAGTACAGTCGAGGAATATATGGGTAAAGTGCTCGCTGTCAAATAGGCGCAAAAGGATATGAAAACCTGCACGGCCAAAAAAGAGGAACAGATCAAGTCCAATATCTAGTCTAATTTAGTTTGCTTCAATGCGAACGTTATTAAGTATGGCGATCCGAAATGGCTTAATGACAAATATCCCAAGATGCCGCTATGGCTTGAGAGGAATTCTTAGGTAGGAAACTCGGTCGAGGTCAATGAGGAAGCTCTTAAGGCCGACCTCTTAGATGATGAAGATCTAGATGATCTTGTCATAGGCCATGTATATTAACTCCTGAGGTTACTAGTTCTGCTCAGATGCCTGCTGAGGCCCTTTATGAATCTGGCTCTAAAGATTTTGGTGAACATTAAATTCCAATCTCTCAAGGACTCTCAACAGAGACTACCAACTTGGTGTTTGCTACTTTTGGTGTTATCGCATCTATCACATCTAGGCCTCTCATCTTTAAGCCTGTCATTCCTTCTTCTGGGGCTTTTGGAATTTCAACTTCTGTAGTGACTTCGGTGGCAATAGCTTCTTAAACGTCCTCAGCACATATTCAATGCAACCTTGGGGATCTTGGTTATACCCTGCCCAAGTTCGCCCCTAAAGCTGCCTACTTTATTCCCCATTAGAGATTAGAGTCAGAAGGGGACTCCTCAAACAAATTTTGTTTTTCTTGAAGGTTTTATATCACTAGTTTCTCCTATGTTCGAGAAGACTCAGATGACACAAGTGGATATTTCTAATCTTTATTTTTCACTTTTTCAAGTTATAGGTCCACCATCCCTTGCTTCCTTACCAGAAGTGAATCTAGTTTCGGGAATTCAAGCTACAATGACTAAATCAATCATCATTTTTGTCCCCACCTTCAATTCCAACCTCTTCAGTTGGGTCCGCTCCAGGTCCCAAAACTGAAAAATTAATGTGTTAGGCGTAGAGGTTATAAATGTCATGATATGACATAGGTCAATGAAGGCTTAACTATCATAGGGGATAATGGCCATGGTTTTGGACTGTTAGAATTGCAAACTTCTTATAACTACAATGAAGAATATCAAAAAGAAAAAGATGAAGGTATTCCGCCCCCACTCCCAATAGCTTTAATGATGTCATCACTTGTCGTTCTAACTTCTGATCATGCAGCGGCAGGCATTCAAGCTGAGGCCCCCAAATCCTTGAAAAGAGGTTATAATTGGGTTGAGGATCCCAAGGACCGTCTTTTTGGAGGGAAATATGTTACATCTAAGAAAAGAATGCTTCAACCTCTCATAAGGCAAGAGAAAGAATTTGATGAAGAAGAAGCACGATTAGATATCATTTTCTTATGTAGTGTTTGTTTTAATTATTTTTTTTGCCACGTGTGTATATGTTGTTTTTACGCCGTAATTACTCCCTTTTTGTATAGGCTATTTTTACGCTGTTACAACTCCCCTTTTTGCTTTCAAAAGTTCTATGTAAAAAAAGTTGTTTTCTTTCATACTTTCATCTTATTTTATTGTTTCTATCTTTGTATCTTTGCGTCTATATATTTTAATGTTTTTGTTCTATAACATCAACGTCCGTTTTATCGAAAATAAAAATTATTTGAGTGGATAAGAGGAGTTATATCATTTTTGACCAAGGGGAGTAGTAACATTTTGTGACTGGGTCAAAAATAGTGGACGGAAGCTTTATTATTTGTAGCAAAGATATTAAATATAAACTAATAATAGAATTATAACATTGAGCATAAAATTTATAAATTAGAATAAGTAAAAAAGTTCAAAAGTAAAGATTAAGAAATTGTATTTTTCTAGAAACAAAAACAGTAAAATATATTTCAATAATAAATCATCTACAATAAATATATTTCTCCACTTCTTACCAACTTATATCTCAATTTCAGTTGAGATGAACAAATAATTGCATATAAATACTAAATATATATTAGGATTATTTTTTCATTTTGTGAGTGAAAATGATGGGCAAATCATTGACCAAACTTCAAACAACCTTAATTTTACTGCAATAACATATTGAGGAGGAACTTGATAAAAGAGATAACCCACAAGGAAAACTGGTTAATGTCTACTATAATCAAAAAAGTTCTTTCATAATCGACGTTGATTTTTAGAGTAATTAACTACATAAAATAAGAAAAAGCTACAAACAAATGCAGAAATGAAAAAGTTCAGGCATTGGTGTTGAAATAACAATTAGTTGTAATTACTGTAATAAACTTCAGATCTTACAATTAATTAATTGGTTAACCGGTAACTCGAATTTGAATTCTAAGGCTCTATTTGTTTAAAATGCTGAATTCTGATAGTTGAAATTTGAATTCAGAATGTTGATTGTTGAATTCGAAATTCTCAATAATTTCTTACTTGTTTGTTTGCATTCTAAAACTTCTAATTAGAACTAATAATTAGCATTCAGAACTAATAATAAGAAAGAAAAAAGTTCTGAATATTTTGTCTGAATAAGTGGTTCTGCTTAGAAGACAAATAAAAAACAAATGACAAAAAAGTTCTAAATTAAAATTCAAAAATTCTATCAAGAACTTCTTAACAAAAACAAGCAAATCCTAAATTAAACATTTAGTACTTCCTATGGCAAATGTTTATATTAGGGTCGCTACCATGAAAAATTCATACACGAAGTTCACTCAATAGTAAACATTTGAAAACAAAAACCGTAAAATCAATTAGTGAAATCATGCGGGTAGTTACAATTAGCTTTTTCCAATGAAACTTGGTTTTAATAATTCTGAACTGAAAGCACGCCGATAGTCAGAAAGTGGAAAATAATTGTTTACCTGTACGTTTAATGGTCATCCAAGATTTGATGGTAAGGAGTATATTGGTAGACCGACGAACTATGCAATCCATGGCCGAATTGAGTTGGAGTAAGAAGGAATATTTTAGAAAAAGATAAAAGGATCTGGTGCGAAAATTGGGACAGATAGAATTAAGTGTGGTTCGTTCTATAGGAGCAAATGGTGTGGACGTCATTCTGCTCATAGGTGCAAGCAGTCAATCAACCGTTGCATGTGGTGTTCAAGCATGGTCTCCATCCTCATAAAAAAACATCATTGGATGCCCAAAGGGTCCAATTTAGCTTCTAAGAATTAAGTATAAATACTAAATTCATTTCTATAGTCCTACAATGTGGATCTATTCACATAGTAGCTTACACTTATTTCTTTTTCTAAATTCCCCTTAAAAAACATTTTCAACATTAAGTAATAATAATAGATAGACAGATGTATTTGGAGTTCAGACTGTTAAATTTTGGTGATACAAAATCACAAATAGAAGGAAACAAATATGCAAGAAGCAAAATAGTCACGTTTGTTCATTATGGAAATGCATAAATTATTGGATTGCATTTGAATGAGATGGTAAGGAAATATATGCATGCGCACGTTATGGAATAATATATATGCAAAAGATATGCCTAAGATGACTTTGAAATCTTGTGCATCTTTGTTGTAATAGAAATTCTAAATAAGGATTTAGAATATACTATATGCATATGACACTACTACAAAATAAGCCATTTGCATTGGTTGTTTACCCCCCTTTTGCATCAGTTCAACAACCGATGTATATGCAACCGATGCAACAGGCTTAACACTTTTGCATCAGTTCTGAAACCGATGCAAAAAAGCCCTTTTTGCATCGGTTGTTACTAATAACTGATGCAAAATATCATGGTTGGTTGCTTGAGCATAGCCCCATGTTGCATCGGTTGTAATGAAAACCGATGCAACAAAGGAACTTGTTGCATCGGTTATTGTTGAAAACCGATGCAAACTAATCCCTCTATTGCATTGGTTTTTTATAACAACCGATGCAAACTAATCCCTCAGAAACCATTGTTACAGTACTCAAATAGACTATATATATATATATATATTATTAATAATCTTTATATATATATATATATATAAAGAGAAAAACATACACAAAAAATTTAAAAAAAAGATTATTTCATTATCATTTACAAATTTTGCTTTGGTTTACAAATTTTCGCCTTCATTTACAACATTGATTTCTGTCATCTCCACTATGCACACTTCATTTCTTCACAGTTGCCACAGCGACCACACACCAACCTCTCAGACCATCTTCAATTACAACAACACCACATTTCCCATATCAGTCATCCACTTCTACCCTGCATTTCTATATAACTTCCTTCAGCTACAACCCCCTACAACCCCCGTCAGTCATTAACATCTTCCCATTTCAATTGTTACTGCCTGCATACATACATCACTTACATACAAACTTGCATATATCATTACCATCTCTCAACATAAGATACCCACTTCATCAGTGCCTTCTTTCCTTCATCAGTAACAGCATCGACCTCCAACATTTGCTGCTCCTCCACCTCCTCCATAAAACAAAACACATACACTTCGCAGCAACTACTGACATCACTTACACCCAAACTCCTACACCACTTAACATCAAACATCCCCAAATATCCATCATCAAGCTGCTGACCATACTTCACCACGTACCCCAACCCAAGTAGCAACACTTCTCCTCATTTCCATAGCATATACACCTCCATCCGCTGCCTAATTTTCAATCTACCGCATCACTACAAAATTTCCTTGTTGTGACAAACATCAATACACTGTCTAACTTCCCAAACCATCACAACCATAATTCAAACCATCCCCCATCACCTCTACATTGTCCATCAACACCCACTGCACTTCACAACAAGCCTTCATTTGACCACTAACTTACATTTCAGTTGAGCTTCTTGATGGATCGCACACTGCTACTTGCAGGCACCCAAACAACAGGATCAGCTGTAATGTTCCTATGTGACTATTAAGTTGATCTAAAAAAAACTATTTATATAGACTTTTTAATTACCTTAAGGTCAAATCATATTTTCCTTTGGTCCCAAAATTTTTACTGTTTTTATTCAAAAATGAATCGTTGCAAATTTGTTTTGCTTAGTTAAGCTAGATTAGCATGGGATGTAACCTATGCTAGTTCATTTTTATACAACTTTTTGAACTAATAATGGAAATATGAGTTAAGCCAATTCTTTTTTGAAGAAGTACATCATGTCATCATCTAGACCATATTTGCATCAGATACAAAAGACTTTTTATCTTATTTTATTATCAAAGAAAAAAGGAAAAGCCATGTTTAAAACATGTTTAGAAACCAAGTTAGAATGATAATTGAGCTTCAAAATTTGATGTATATGGAGTTTATGCATTAGAAGGAAAAATATATGCGATAGTTCAACAATGAAAAAAGTGATAAATAAAAACGAACAGAAGACTAACATTGCTCGTAATTGATGCTACACTTATTGTAAGAGGTAGCACGCAATGACCAAGAAAATGAAAACACTAATGTAATCGTCCCTTATTGTGTACGCGAAAAAGCTTAGGGCTACAACCATTAACAGAATCAATGACCCAGGCATTTCCAACCAATCTGTGAATTCATTTGCCATCTATGTTCAGTACTCATATTACTCAAGGTTTTTCATATAAAAATAAATCTAGAAAGATATATAATAAGGTTATAAATTTACATGGAGATTGAATTTAAACCTGGGAAATAGCAAGGAAAGAAGAGGTGCAAAACTACTGCAACAAAAGCGATCCATTTACCTACGTCTCCTCTGCAGTAAAAATATAAAAAAATTCATTAAAAACTATCGGAAATAAGGGAAAACCACCAGATTCATTAAAATTCATTAAAAACTGCAGGAGTATACACCAATGGCGGAGGAGGACCGGACCGAAAACAAGGAAAACCACCAGATTCGGCAGCATAAGCATAGCCAGCATCTTGGAATGATGCGGTTACAGATCAGAAACGTGTAAAAAGGGATGCAGTGTTGAAGAGACAGTTATCATATTTCACACCGATTTCTTTAGAGGAAGAAGGCCTACATTCCAGAATCAGTGGTTTCATACACAAGAATGTTGTGTGGAAACCAACTGTAGATTTCTGACATTTTCAATCGTTGAAATGGATTCTATTTGCTGAAACTTCCAAGTAGTAAAGATGTTGAACAATTCTTTCCAATGGACCTAAAACTTTTAACTTTAGTCCAATTATTGTCAAGATTAGAGGTAACTTTTGGTAGAAATTTCTTAACTAGCATTCCTATTTGGATAAAATTAATGGATCTACAAATAGAGTTCCGGGATTCAGAGGCTATTAGTAGAATTTGCAGTGTAATTGGAAGACCATTGATGTTAGATCAAATCACTGCAAACTGCATGCGATTAAACTTTGCAAGAGCATTAACTCAGATAGATATTTCTTGTACTTTTCTAAATATAGTGGAGATATAAATGCAAAATAGTCAAATAAGAACGGTCCACGTACAAAATGAAACAAGCCTTATATATGTTCTTATTATAATATTTTCGACCATTCTACAGAGAAGTGTACAAATAAAACTACTTATTGAAAGGAGAAAGAAAATAATTCTGATTATGCTCATGCTACCAACAATTTTGAACAACAGCGCGATAATGGATCTACTAAGAAAGCAAGTACATTATCTACACAGAACTTTAAAGCATCTAAAGACAATCACAGTAGCGAATCTACTGAGATCCCACAAGTCATACAACTAATGAGGAGTGAGAAGCCACACTAACTTTTATGCAAATCCAATAAAGTCACAAGAAGCAAACACACTACCTGACAGTAATGAGAAGCATGAAATTTTTGAATCACCATCATCATTTAAAATTATTCAACCTGAAAAACACAAACAACAGGGGCAAGTAGAGAATCTAATAAGCAAGTTGATGATATTCAGAATAAAAACAACTTTGCTGCTTTATCTACTGAAGAGGAAGAATTAACTGTTAATGAAGAAAATAAAACTACAATCTCAGAGCTAGAAGAACAGATGGAAGATTTTGATTACGCGCCAGAAGTCTGCTCAATAGAATGTGAATTACTCCAGAATATCGCTAGAAAAATCAATATTGATGCCACCGAACCAGCAGTACCTCCTGAAATTTCTGCATATATACAAGATAATCAGGCATACCTCTTGAAAATTGCTTAGACATAAACCAACTAACCAAGAATAACCAAAACACAAGGGAAAAATTATGCTTCTCCTAAATGAACTATAAGAATGATGGTCCTCCTAAAAGAACCATAAGGAGCAACAGAAAAAATAAATGACATTCATCTCTCTTCTCAGCAACCTTCTTCCCCTTCAAAAGAACCATTGCAGGCATCAACACCTACAGACCGACAACAAGGTTGTCCCCTTGTATCGATCGAATGAAGAAAATTAAAAAAACTACCAAATCATGAATTCATGAATTTACGAAACAACATCACTCTATCATGCAAACTAAAGAGAAATAACTGACCGACATGTGAAGAAAAACCATGAATTCATGAATTCTGAAACCAAAGTTTGGAACCAAAGATGGAACTCGATCTGGCCATTATATTCAAATTCATGAATTCATGAAATATGGAGATCATGAAGTCTGGAAATTGTGATGTTTCGAACTCGAATTCATGAAGTTTGGACTTTATCTGGCCATTATACTCAAATTCACGAATTCTGAAAGCAACGAATTTCCAATTTCATTGTAAGTGGATTAGGGTTCAGGCTTGGATTCAGAGCTGAGGGTGAGGAGAATGGAGAGGAAGAAAGAGAGGTGGGGAGAGCTCGTGATAGAGGAAATTATTTATGGGGATGGAGCTTGGATTTAGATCAGGTTTAGCCGATTTTGGGAAAGATGAAAAGGGGGAGAGGGATTTAGGGTTTTCGAGTGAAGGACAAAAAGAAGAGGTTCGCGGTGAAAATGAGAGGGAGACGAAATAATTTACCGCTAACCTTTCATCACGGTTTTCAACGTGGGAATAGTATTTTTGCATCGGTTGTAAATAAAACTGATGCAACTAACACTATTTGCATCGGTATATTTTCTTCGGTTGTCGATGATAGCCGATGAAAATTGTATTTTTTTACTATCTACTGCTTTCCACATACCAAATGCATCGGTTGTTAAAGCGTAATCAATGCAAATACTTCTATTTGCATCGGTTGTTATAACAACCGATGCAAAATGAGGCCAAGCAACATGCGTATTTTGTAGTAGCGTGATAACAAAAATATTACAGCGTTAGTATGAGTGATAACTGAGTCTGCAAGTGTTGAATAAGGTCCAATATCTAATATAACAATATTATTCGAAGGGCATCAGAATTGAGCAAACATTTTATAAAGAAATTAAATAATTAGATTATTAGTCAAAATACAGAGGAAGCATGTGTTTGTAAGAAATAATGCTAAATAGTACTTAAATATTTCTAAAATTATAACTAAGGATGAGGGAATGTCCTAAACGATATACATAGACACATATGAGATGGATTCCTTATGCATCAACAATATGGATTATCATATGTACTATATTGCCTACTTTATTGCTATTTGCTTATGTAACCGATGCTTTGAGAAAGTATCAAATCCAGATTGTAGTAAGTGGAAGTTATGAGTATGCATGAGTATTTACGAATTACCGAGGAATTGTCTATAGAAACTAGAACTTCTTATGAAGAGTTATTCAAACTCGAACTTCATAAGTGATATAGAACATAGTATGTCAATCTTGAATTCATATTTAACCTAAATCACGGAGCTTTGAGTTGGAAATGTTCCAATTGATCAATGGTGATTGATTCAACCGAAAGGCTAAGTACATTGACTTGAATAGAGCCGCAATGAATGCTGTATAAATATAAATGCACAAACTTATAATTGAGCTAGGGATGATTCCAAATATTGAGAATCTCATGACATTGTTTTATGAAAACAATTTCTCGATGCATATCATAAAAGAAACTAAGGCCCACAAATGTTTAGACACGTGCTCTAAAAGTTCCATGTGAAAAGGATTTTTACTGATAGAGTATATAATAATACAATATAGAAGATCTATTTACTAAGGACCAACTCGATCAATTCAAAACTAATTGAAGGAATGGGATTAAGATTCCAAAATTGACCAAAATGCAAGTGAAATATTAAAAGAGTTAGTTGTATGCCCTAGTGGAAATTATTTAATTTCTACCTACATCTGACAGTCTAATCAATCTTGTTTGTAACAATGATGTTTTTTTCTTTTATATACTTGTTATATTATGATATAAATATTTATGTAATTAATTAAAAGTATATATTGAGAAAATCGTTAAATAATTGTGATTGTAATTATACCTAGTTGCAAATGTGAGTATTTAATCACAATATGAAGTAACATTTTATTTTAAATATTTTAGGCCAAGGTATTTTAAGAAAGTATATCGATACATCCATTGAGACCAAAGAGCGTAACAAATGTTGGGCAGTGCATTACTCACTATTGTTGGGGGCAGCAAGGGGTTATGTACTCATAGTTATTAGATAGCCATAAAATGACTCGTAGAGTTTCTTGTCCGTAATAACAACTAGGTCAATCAAGAAATCCTATGGTGATGATGTTACATAGTCCCCTCGACTTAGTCCCCTCGACTTGAGAACACCGTGGAGCTTAATTATGAACACTCCACTTTGATTATAATTAAATTATGACATACCTACCTATTAAGCGACTATAGTTGGGTCTAATTTGAAGTGTTGGGTGTGAAAAACTATTCAATAAAGGATTCATCTCCTTAGTTGTATGAGGTTACAACTGCATCCGATTGCAGTCAACTGAACTCAAAAATCCTTGGCAAGAGTAGAATAATTAATCATAAGAGTTATTATTGAACCAAGAACTTTGTTTATGAACTTAACAAGATGAATCTGGATAATATTAGAGTTTTGATCAATACATGGGTCCATACATCCTAATGTGATATTATGTTAACGAAGAAAACTTGGGTAAATTATTGTCACAATTGGTACCACTAAAGATAATATACAATACGATTTTACTTAAATGGTATGTAGTTGATGATTTCACCAAACTATCATACTAGTATTTAAGGTGACACATAACGTCAATATTTGAATTGTTCAATGTTAACCGTCGATTGAATTCACATCCTTAAGTCATACAACCGCACTTGTTATTTCTTCGAAAAACCAAAAAAATTAGTATTTAATAAAGAGTTAGCTAATATTAAAGAAATATTAATTATTAATTTTAGTCGATGTTCTAGGTGTTGTAAATAAATATTGTGATGTGTATATAAAAGTTATATATAAACATACCAATATATGATATCGATATATATATTTGAATGAGCTTTAAATGTCAATAATTATAACAGATTTTGAGGATTTTTTTTGCCCATAAATGGACCATGCATGGTTGGACAATAGGGAAGGTAAATCATTCAGATGTTAGACCTAGCGGTAATTGTGAATCAAAAGAGGAAGTCTTAAAAAGAGAATAAGAAGGGTTTTTATTCTCTCATTAAAATAAATCCACTGATTCATTTTTCTTCCCTTGATTTTCTTTTCTTCTTTCTCCCATCCATGGCTTCCTTTTCACTATGGCTAAATTTTTTAATTTCACCCAAAATTATATAAGGTAAAATCAAATAAGGTGGTTCATTCGATTCTAGCAAGATCAAGTGGTGAATCTTGCGTTCTACGGGACGGTTTGCAAATCAAAGTGCTACAAAGGACAAGATCATTTCATGTTCAAAACATATTTTATATTATTTACTCTTGATGTTCAAACTTGGCCCAAATTAATGCATATATAAATGTACTGCTGCCGCTTATTAAGTTTGAATAAAAATTGTTTATGTATTGTCATTTATAAGCATAAAACCAATTTATTAAACATATTTAAGAGAAATAGATTGATGATGTATCTTTGTTTTCGTTGCAATAAAATATAAATAACATATGTATATTCCATAAATTCAATTTATTTAAAACATCGAATTTTATATTTAAATATTCGAATTTTATATAAGCATCTTTATGTTTTTGAAACACTGAAGCATCTTGTACCATATCATTTGGTCAAGTCTATTTTGATTTCAACCAAAATAATTTATGCTTTCATTGTTAAATTAAATATGTTTGAATTTTAAATTTTATTTAATTTTAAATAATAATGCATACATATACATATGGAATGTTTTGGTTATTCAATTTTTGTTGCAGTCTTAATTATGACATTGCATTAAAGGTTATTTTGTCTATATATTTATGTATTACTTCAAGTTTTAATGCTAAAGTTTGCTTATAGATAATTCTGTGAACCATTTCTTTAGATATTAGATTTGGATTTAATTAAAAACTTTTAAAAGAGAAAGATCGAATTATTGAAATATTTTACAATCTTTTTTTTCCTTTTGGACACTGATTTATCCAGATCTTGTATTTACCTATTTTGTTTTATCTTTAACGCCAAGCCCTCATCTATGTTTGTGTGCATTTATGTATGTATATCTTCTTTTAACTATATACATTTGCTTCAAACACATACAGATACGTATGTATGTGTGCCTATATATATATTTATATATATATATATGTATGTATGTATGTATGTATGTATGTATGTATGTATGTACGTATGTATGTATATGTATATAAACATGCATGTAAGTGGTAATACATATTTTACATATAAATACATATATTTACACATGCGCGTGCGTACACACATAGATATATATACATATACACATATACACATATACATACATACATATATATATATATATATATATATATATATATATATATATAATGTTAGATCTGAGAAAGCTTGCAATGGGTAAAATAGGTAAATTTCAATTTTTTCCATTTTAGATCTTATTAGGCCCATGAAGCCTAACTTATTTAAATTGATCTAAACTAATTTTTAAATAAAATTATTATTTGATTTATTGGTAATAAAGTTTTATTAATGTAATATTTGTATAACATAATGTGTACATGCATATCATATATATGTACGTGTACATGCACATACAAAATATACAGTGTACATAGTTTAACATGTCCGTATCTAAGTGCTGTGATTCATAGTAAAACAAACATATTAGCCTCTACATACACATATGTGCTGTATAATACACACATACACATATGGGTGCGCACGCACGTGCACACATACATATATATTTATTAATTTGATATAAAGTTATAGTCATAATAGTATATAATATTAATATATATACGAAAATTATTTTTTACGAATATACATATGCATGATGTATTAAATATAATTATTATAAATCGAATATAAAATAATAATATATATTTAAATGTAAGGATATATATATATATATATATATATATATTCATATATATCTTCTGCCAAGAATCTTTCAACAAAATCATTTTTTAATTAAAACACTATGTTTTTAAAAATTTGATTTTATTTAAATAATTTCCATACAAAATACCTTAAAAAAATTCTAAAATTAATTTCCCAACATATGTGATTTTATGTATATAATATATACATATTAAATTATAATATACATTAAAATTGAAGTGATGTGTTATATATCTAAAATAAATTATATATAAATGTATATATAGATTCAAAACTAATATATATATATAAATATGTGTATATATATATATATGAAAAAAAAATTGAAATACTATCATGTATATGATTTAACAAAATTACAAAGTTATATTATATACTTACATTTAAATATTATAATCAATTTTGTTTTTAAAAACAACTTTTATATTTATTACTAAATTTGAAACTCTTTTTTTTTAATTTTTAATCTCTGGCCGTGAATATATACATACATGCATGCATATATTATTCCTTTTATTTTACAATATGTGTATACACACACACTCATACACATCCAATGTTGGCAGCACACACATATAAGGATTCATGATTATAAATTCAATCCAACTACACATGAATCATAAAATGGATATATGTATGTATGTATGTATACATATAATGTAAACAAGAATATTACCTCACTACAGCCTAGAGATTACACGTTGAGTGCTAAATATAATTGACTCCTTTTGAATCTAAATCAAAGTCTCCTAGAAGAGCTACTCGACTAAAAGTCCTACACACCGTTACACTATATAATACTTAAATTTATATTTCTGATGCTTGAAATAATGGAGTTGGAGGAGGGGGCAATGTTTGGCTAGAGATGGATGAGGATAGAGCAAAAAGACAATCACCAAAATAAAGGACTAAAGAAGTTTAAATTGGAGAGAAATTAAAAAGCAAAGTGTAATTCTAGATCCACTATTCTCTTTGCCAATTCAAACCCCATTGAAATCAAATTCAACCCAATTTCCACACCATGTATATCTATAACCATGCCTACCCTATATATGGGCCTCCATCTTGTTTCAAGCCTGATCAAATAATATAAATTTCAATGGAATTTAAATGTACATCGATATTTTATATCGACAAGTATGTGTACAACTTTTATACACTCACTATTTTCAACACAAATCAAATTAATTTTTTCAATTAGTAGTTCACAAATATTAATTAATTTAATTAAGTCATAGAAATTATAATTTAATTAAATTAGGTAGCAGTCGGAGTATCCAACATCTCGGTTGTGTGACTCTTAAGTGTAAATTTTACTAGTGATTAATATCGAACAATTCGAGTATTAACATTCACACGTCACATTAACTAGTGTTGTGACATTATGGTCAAAATTATTACTTACATAGTTTTGGTAAAACCCAATTGTACATATTTTAAGCGGTACCTGATAGTGGCATTTATTTACACAATTCTCTTTATCAAAACTATATCACATTAGGACTTATGTAATTTAGCAACGGTTAAAATTCCAATATCGTCCACAGTTAACTTTATAGTCCAAACACATGGTTTGATAATAATTATTATTTTTAACTGAACTACTCTGGCTAGAGACTTTGACTTTGAGTTAACTTTTGTTGACCTTGATACTAACCTTATATAATTAAGAAGACTAATTCTCTATTGAATAGTGTTTCACTTCTAATGCTTCCACTAGATCCAACTATAGTCGTTCGATGGAAGTTATATCATGATTTCACTATAATCAAAGTGGAATTTCCATATTGAAGATAGATGGTATTCCCTAGTCAAGAAATTTGTGTAATATTATTACATTGATATTTTTGTTTGACCTTAGTTATATTAATCAATAGAAAACTATTAAACAAGTCGATCCATAGTTATCTAATAATTATCAAGGTGTAACACCTTGGTGCTCCCAGCAGCCATGAATAACACACTACCCATGTTTGGATAGTGTTACGTACTCTAGTCTCAACGGATGCATCAATATCTAGTCTTAATACACCTTGACTAGGAATATTTAAAATGATATGTTTACTATATTTTGCTAAATTGCTTATGATGACAATGCACTGATATTACTACCACAAAACATACCACTTATGGATTTTCAACTAAATACACTTAAGTTAAATAGTTAATTAATATAAAACATTATAACAAGTATAAAATAGAAAGAGAAATACCTTTTATTCCGAACGAGATTTTATTAAAGAGTTGATAATTTACAATAAATTACATAATTGCTCCTAGTACATACCCCTAACTCTATCATTCTCCCACTTGTGTTTAGGGAAAACTATGGAATCTTAATCCCATCTCTTCGATTAGCTTGACGAGAACCAACTGAGCTAGTCCACTCATGAATGGATAAGCTGTGCCATCCTTGGTATCTAGTCTTTGTGTCATAGCCTCTTTCTTTTCAACAAGTTCTCTTGTTAGGTGGAACTTTCAACGGATGCGTCGTAATTTTTTATGTGCACTACGCTCCTTTGTAATCTGCAATGCCGCATTGTTATCGTAAAACAAAGCCATTGGATTCTCCTTATGTCGAATCACTCCTAGCTCAATTAAAAACTTGCACATCCAGACTGCTTCTTTAGCTGCTTCATTAAGGGTGATGTACTTGGTCTTCATTATGGAATCAGCTACCATTTCTTATTTTGAACTTTTCCAACTACCAGCCCCACTGTTAATAGTAAAGATATAACCTGGCACTGATTTATTATCATCGATATCAATTCGAAAGCTAGATTCAATATACCTCTTCATAAGTATGTCTCTATTCCCATATATTAGGAATGAGTCCTTAGTATTTTTTAAATATTTTAGCATGCACTTTACAGCCATCCAATGCTTTTCCCAAAGCTGAGACTATTATCGCCTTATGCATCCTAGTGCACAAGCCACATCCGATCTTGTACATAGCATAGTATACACTATGGAATCGATTTTTGAAGCATATAATATCCTTTTCACATGCTCTTTCTCCTCATCGGGTTAAGGAGCGATCTTCTTTGAAAGGATGATTCTTGATTGCGTTTGAACATTTTGACGCTAGGAATTCTCCATACTAAACCTTTTCGGTATGGTATTTTATACATGGATAGAGACAATCCCAATAGCATCTTAGATATATCTCTATAGATCTTTATAACCAATATAAACTGCTTCTCCCAAATAGACCATGGAGAAGTTCTTGGAAAGCCCATCTTTCACTGATTGCTATAATGAAATGCCATTATCAATCAATGGAATATCATCAACATATAACACTAAGAACATGATAAAGTTTTCTTGTTCCTTTCGATATATGAATGATTCCTCTGTGTTATGATCAAATCCAAACCGCTGATAACCTTATCAAAACACGTACTCCAACTCCTTGTAGCATGTTTATGTCCATAAATAGACATTAATAACTTGTAAGCCTTGCCCTCACTTCTACTAACTTTGAAACCCTTGGGCTACAATATATAGTCACTTCAAAATAACCCTTTAAAAATTATGTATTAACATCCATTTTTTGTATTCTATAGTTAGAGAATGCAATAATAGCTAGCATTATCTGAATGGACATAAGCATAGGCGAAAAGATCTTATCATAATCAACACCATAAATTTAAAGGAATCGTTTCATGGCTAGCTTTGTTTTATAAGTCTCCACTTGTCCATTTATATTTAGTTGTTACTTAAAATTCATTTGCATCTAATGGGTTTTATCCCTTTAAGTACGTCAGCCAAAGTCAATACTTTGATTTCACACATGGAATCCATTTCGGATTTCACAGCCTCAAGCCAAGGTGCATAGTACATAATTTGTAGTGAGTGTTGAAACGTTAGAGGAGTGTCATCATCTAAGATACAGTCCTCTTTCTTGCCATCCACAAGAAAATCATAGTGTCTCTCTAGTGTGTGAGAATACCTATTAGTCATTTTAATTGATTGTGTGTTTTCATATAAAGATGAACTTGGTTATCCCACTTACTGAGCCTCGATTTTAATTTCTTCAATCTCATCTAAGTCTACAATCTAGCTGTTAATTTCTTTTGACAAAAATTCATTTTCTAAAAAGACAACATGCCAAGAAACATAACTTTTATTCTTGGTATTACAGAAAATATATCCCATCAAGTTTTTGGGATATCCTATAAATTTACACAACCCCGATCATCCCTCGAGTTTTTTAGTACCAATGTTCTTAGGTTGGAAAAACCCACGCCTTTAAACGCTTGAGTTTATGTTTCTTTCCACACAACACCTCATATCGTGCCTTAGGTATATGTTTAATGGGCATCAAATTCATCATATGCACTGCGATCTCTATTGCATATTGTGACAATCCGAATTTTTTAACGTTTGTTAATTGGGAAATTAACTTGTTTAAATCATTGACAAGTTAATTTTATTAGTCAACCTGAAAAAAAAATTGACTTGAAACTATAACAAATATTGAATTAACTTATATGTACATAGGTTATATGAATAGCGATGGTGGAAAATGTGAATATATATATGTGGATGAATATTAATATGTATGAATATACATGGTGGTAACAAATGCAAGGGCAAATATATGCATACAAACAAATAAATATATATTCATACATCAATTCACATAAATACATGTAGACGTATAGGGAAGCATCATGATGAAGAAGCTCCAAGTCAAGCCACAAAAATAGCAAATCAGCACACAACGCATATAGTTAAGCATGAGATCAAATCAGGTCATAGTATACTTTTGACAAAAAAAATTAATAAAAACAAGCTTGCTGTGCAGCCTACTTTTCTTTGTATATACCTCTACCTTTTCCTATTTTCATTCATTGGAACACAAACCAAAACAAACAGGAAACAACTGCCTTTTGCAAACTTAAAAAAAATCAGAACAACTCATGGCAGGGGATCAAAAACAAAAGCTAGCAGTTTCCAGTAGCATGTTGTTATGTCCAAACATTTCGGTGAGTTAACCTTTGAAATAAAATTTAAGTAACAAATAGGAGTTGCATATGAATTACTGTGATTGATCTGCGTGAATGTATATATGAGGGCTTCTGTGTGTTTATAGGGTGTGTTTATCTGTTGATTTAAAAGCATCTCTGTTCTTATTTTAAGCCTATGCTTTTAAATCTGTAAAATGAATCACCTTCAAATTTGATGCATATGTTAAATGGTTGAAGTAAAACTTGTGATCTATGTTTGAAAATGGGTTTTCATGATGGTTTTAGGATCTAAATCATGTTTATATGTATATAATTGCTATGCATGTCTGAAAATCAGATATAGGAAATTTTTTCCTAGATTACAGGTTTTGATTTGTTCAAAAATCATTTCCCAATTCTCTAATTCATTTCAGACAATAGAATCTAACAAAAGATGTTAGTTTTAACAAGATTCAAATTTTAAAAATAGTTCAAAGTTAAACAAAGCAAAATCTCTGGAAAAAATTTGGAATTGCAGTCAAAGTCTAAAATATGTTAAAATTCAAACATTAATATTTATTGTTTCCAGATTATAACTTGAATCTATTTAGGAAGTTATGATTTTTAAAACTAAAATCAAATTTTTTAATAAATCACTAAGGTTGCATTTTTGGGTTTAGCTGGAAATCTTATTTGAGGCAACCTCTAGCGATAGAGGGGTATGGAGGACTCGGGGTTTTGTCTAAAGCTAGTTTGAGGATTATGGATGTTTGGGAAAAATGGTGGAGGTGGCGATTATAAACTGCGTCGACGGCGGTGTGATGTTTTTGGTTTTAACCCTAGTTATGGTCGAGCCTGCAAAAGTGGGTACTGCATCGTTTCTAAAGCATCGAATCGCATGGATTTTGGGAGGTGGTTGCGTGGATGATGCGTGGAGTTGTGGCTGGAATCGCAGTGAGCTTTGGTGAATGGCGTCGTGGTTTCGAGGTGTTTTCTGGTGGTGTTGATTTTTGTTTCCATCTGCACTGCTCGATTTTGTTTTGAGGCTCGTGCTTACGTTTTGGTGATTGAGATGGTTTTCTACGACGAGGTTGGATATGCAGGAAGGTTCATCAATGGTCGAAGGAGGCGCCGGCGTTGGTGCACGTGTATAGTGGTCTTTCTCGTGTCAGTGGATTGCTGTAGGAGTTTGTCTTGAAGTGAGGTTCGTGCATTTGGGTGTATGACTCGAGTTTATACTCAAGTGAATCGAGTAAGTTTGGGTAGTTTAAACTTGTTAACAGTTTGGTTACAGGTTTTATAATTTAAAACTTAAAAATAAAACTAAACTAAGATTGTGAAATGTAAAAGGGGACTCGGGTTGAACCCGAGTGATCTTCGGGTTTGTCCCAAAGCAGATGTTAAGCAAGTTTTGAAAAGGGTTATAAAACTTGGTTTTTTTGAATTTTTAAAATAAAATTAGTTTAAACTCTCTTTTACATATACTTATATAATATTTGTTTCTTTAACTTTGTTTAAAAAAGCTTTGAAACTTTTTTTAATTTATATTTTGTTAAATGAAGTTAAAAGTTATTTTAAAATTTAAGTAAAATGAAATTTTAAAGATTTTATAAAAGTAGGCTTATTAATTTAAATTGAAACTGGATTTTTAAACTACTATTTGATAATATTTTTAAAAGCATTTAAAAGTAAGTTGTGTTTTTGAAACTTTTAATTTATCAAGTTAAATAAGTATTTTAAACTTAATTAATGATCTAATTAAGCAAAGTTGTTTTTCAAAATAAAATGTTTTAATGATAATTACGGCATAATTAAGATAAGGTTTTATTTTAAGATAATTATGGTTTTAATAATTAAAATTTATTAAGTTAATTAAGAAATTTAAGTTTAATTAATTAACTTAATTAATTATGGATAAAGGGTTAATTAAGTAATTAATTAAGAATAATTAATTTAATTAACTAATGATTAAGGATTTAATTAATAATTGAGGGTTATAATTAATTAATTAAAGGTTAATCAATTGTAATTAAGGATTTTTAATTAAGTAATTAAAGATTAATTAACTTGTAATTAGAAATTAAGTAATCAAGTAATTAGAGGTTAATTAAATTGTAATTAAGAAATACTTAATTAAGTTTTATTAATTAATAATTAAGAGATAATTAATCTACAATTAAAGATTAATTAAGAATTAATTAACTGTTAATTAAAGATTAATTAACTGGTAATTAAGGAATACCTAATTTGTAATTAAGTTGTGTTAATTAATAATTAAAGTTTATTAATTAATGGTTAAAGAGTAATTAATCTGCAATCAAGTTTAATTAATTGGTTTTAATGGTAATTAAGGGATGGATTACCCAATTGTAATTAATTTGTTAATTAATTAAAGGTAATCTCTTGGCGATTAATTAAATATAAATACTTAATGAGATTAATAAGTATAATTACTTAGTGAAGTAATTTATAATTGCAGGATGTAAATAATTAAAAGGAATTACTTAATGGGAAGTAATTAAAGGGTAATTACTTAGTAGAAGTAATTAAGTATTAATTACTTGGTGCAATTAATAAAAAAGGATTAATAATTAATTAAGGGGTTAATTAACTAAGTAAGTAATTGCAGAGGGGTAATTACTGTTTATGATTAATTGAGGTTGATTAATGGGTGTAATTAATTAAATTTTAAATTAATTAATTATTTCCATTATTTGATATGAATTGCTTTATGACATGATATGTTCGGATGGGCAATCTATCAATTATGAATTGCTGTGTAAAAGTGTTATCCAATAATTAAAGTCGAATTGTATTTAATTGGATAACTTGGGTTAAGATGGCATTGGATTTGAAGAGACCGGAGTCGGGTATTAGTTAATACCCGAAACAACTTCGATTCTTTATAGATTGATGTGTGAAATCAATAGGCTGGAATAGAATGATTTAAGTGAATTGGGCCATTTAATCTAAGATTTGGTACTTAGAAATTGATGGATGAAATAAGCGATGTCTATAACAATTTGTGAATTTAAAATTGATACAAGTACCCTGGGTTTATGTAAGTTGTATACTTTTGTATTCCATGTTAGATGGCTTACTCATGTTGGTTTCCAGCCTGACCCGGGTGTTACTTTGATGTAATGCTCGGGTCAGACCGAGTATTACAGATTTTCAGGTAAGTACATTCGAAGCTCAGGAGGCGAGCTAGACGGCAGGAACGTATGGAATGTTTCCGCTATATTATATTGATTGTATATCTGAGAAAAAATGATTTGTATATGTCGAGTGTTTGAGTATGTGTGTAACTCTGATGTATAAAAATGTAACCGACAGATATAGTATTCTTTGTAAACTGTTATTATTTTTATTATATTTTATGCGCTACGAATGTGAGATGTTGATGTTTCTGATCTTCTTCTTCTATCTCTTTCTTCTTTTTCATAACTATCTGGAATTTTCGAGATTGAAAATTTTCGGGTCATTACTGTTGGTATGAGAGCTGAAAGGTTAAGCGAGAACCTTGGCTTTGGTGGGATTACTCATTAAGGATACGGTCAATGGTACCCTGGAAATAAGTTGAGTGTGTGTGTTTGTGTATGAGGACGTACTTGTTATTTTCTTATAAAAAGATTTCAAATGATTTTATATAAGAATATATTTTGATATTTATAAAGCAATATTTCTTACTAATAAATATTAAGGAAGTTGGTTGTTAAATTATTAGAATTAAATTAAGTGGTAATAGAAATACAACCAAATTGAAATTAAATAAAGGTAAGTTTGAAAAGGGTTCAAACTAAAATTAAATCTTGAATTTGGGGAAAAGTTTCAGGTAAGATAATAATGAATTGATTTACAGACATGATAAACTTGGCTAAAATCCTAAATAGTTATTGTGTTCAATAAAGATATATTTGTTAATAAGTAAGCTGAATGAAGTAAACTTTTAAGATGAGTATAACTTCTAAATTGAAGTAGGTTTTAAATTATGGAATTTTAAACCTAAGTCTAGAAACAATCAATTGTTTCAAAGTGTTAAAGAAAATAACAAATAATATAATTTAGACTATTTCTTATTTTAAAATAAGAAAGGTTTGGAAGATTTTTAACGGATTTGTCTTGAAATTAAAACCAATGGTAGTTTGAAATTTAAAGGTAGCCTGGTGTGTAAAGGAAATAAATATGAAATAAACTCTAAGGTTGAGTTTTGAATTTTCCTTGGAATGTGATGTGATACCCAAAGTGAAGCAAGTTAAACTTAAGTGGGAAGGTTATTAATCTGAAGTTAAAATTTGAATGGGAATTCCAAATTTTATAAATTGACTGGATTAAGTAAATTGAATTTAACTTTGGGAAAGTTAAATAATTTAATGAGCAACCTGAATTGGAAATTTCAAGATGAAATTAGGATTTAACTTGGAAAGTTAAATGGTTAATTTGAATTGGGAATTTGTGTGATCTCAAAATGGGTTTGAGATCTGGAAACTGAAAATGGATGGATGCTTTAAAATAAATTGGATGATATCATCCTATTGTTATTAAAAACCTGTAAATTGTGGGTCGGATTTGTTTGAATGAATGAGAAATTAAGTGTGGTAATATATCCATTATTGAGATGAAAAGAAAATTTAATTTTGATTTGAAATTAAAGATAAGGAATTACTTTGAACCGAAAATTTGAATAATTGCATTTGAAAATTAAAATTTGTTTAAAGAACTGGTTTCAAACTGGAAGATAAAAATTGAATAATAAATTAATTTTTAAGATAAAATTGTTTTGAACTCTTATTTGAACTTGGGAAAAGTTAAGTAAAGATAGTTTAAAATGGAATTTTGAGAATTTGACTCAAAATTAAATTGTATAAAAATTTGGGTTATTGATATAAAAATAAAGGTTGATTTGATTTAAAGGATTAAATCAACATCTAAAAAATTTAACTCGAATTTATATAATTCGAGATGGTTTAAATTTGAAATTTGAATTGAATTAAATTAGTTCAAATTGAATTTGATTTGAATTAGTTGGAATTGTGATTGAAGATGGATAAGTTTAAAAATTCAAATGGAAAATTTGAATTGGATTAATTTGAAAAGAAATTGAGATTAATCCAACTTGAATTAAGAATCAATCAAGTTCAAGGGAAATTGAAGTTATTCAAGTTAGAATTGAGTCAATTTAAATGGAAGTGGAAATTTAAAATTGAATTGATGGGAACGCAAGCAGTTTTGACTCTGGACAATTTTCAATATAAATTGTTTTAATATAAACTTATTTTTTGGAAGCTATTTATATTTATACATCCTTTCTTTTTAAAGCCAAATTATTTTATATTTGTTTACAATTATTTTTGAAACTATTAACAATTTTTCAACTGTTTTGTAAATTAATTACTATGTTTCAAGTAATTTACAAATTAATTACTATTTTACAACTATTTTGCAATTGTCTAAAATTTCTGAAACTATTCAACTACTTTCCAACTATTTTACAATTAGTTAACTATTTTGAAGCTATTTTGCGAATTAATAATTATTTTCCAACTACTTATCTATTTTTTCAAAATTTTCAAGATATTTTCTAAATATAAACTGGTCGGAGTTCAAACTGTTAATGATTAAATACCCAACTGAGATAAAGATTGAAGTGATAATCTAAATGGGGATTAAGGAAAATGTGAATAACTGAGTGAAAATTTAAGTGAATGTGAATGGAAAGGAAATTGATTTTCCTAATGATCAATGAAGTTAAATACGTAGGATGTACGTATATTATTCTATTCACATAGTGATTTGATCCAGATTCGAGCACAGAATTTCGAGATAGTTTATCGATCCGAGTCGGGATTTTTCACTCGATTTTCGACGGCGAACCTGGATATGGATTTTTGATTGGTTCTGGATATTCTCTATCATAGTTATAGCTATGCAAGGAGAATGAAGGTTTCTAATCAAGAAACTAGATCTATGTCCGCACTAGGAAGTTAGGTGGACGATACTAGTTCGGAAGTGGAATTGTGTGTTCGAGCGAGCGATCAGATTGGTATAGCGTACGGATGATATGTGTACATTGTACGAATTTGAATGAAATTGATATTGAAAAGAGTAATCAAATTTGAGTATTTTTTTTGAATAAGCAAAGCTATATATCTTTGTTATATAAGATAAATCTCCCCTTGTTGAATCTATTGCCAGAAAAGGATTTATGAAAATGTTTGAAGTATTAAAGGAATTTTGTACAAGTTTGAAATGGTCCAAAGTTTTAAAAAATTATATATATCCGTATATATATGTAAAGGATCTTATGAGGATTTTGGAAAAAGGTTTTGGGAACTTATGGATTTAGAAAGGCTTTTGATTTTCGGGTAAAACCTAGTTTGAGAATTTTCGATTTTGGGATAATCGATTTTGTGCAAAGGAGCTTTTTATGAGAATCATACTGGGTGTATAATTTGAAAGATACTATATGTGTATAGTATAAAGTGTTTTGAAAATGGCTCAGGGGAAAAAGGCACTCCCTTGAAATGAACTTCTCAGGAGTGCCACCAGATGGTGCTGCCTTGAGCCCCAAGAGGGGGGGTTCTAAAGTTGATCCTGTGAGGAATCCGGACAAAACTAGTTCCTGAGGATTCTGAGTAGTGTGTAGCGAAAGTCGTGGGGCGCTGATGCTTACAGGGGCATTTGGGTTATGCTGTGACGACAGTGTAACTCGATGTCACTACGATCTACTACAGACCATAGTGAAAGTCGTGTGTGCTGCTGAGAGCCAACAGTCTATGTTTGATTTTATATCGGTAGACTGCAACCTATGGTAACGTAGCGAAAGTCGTGTGTGCCGCTGAGAGCCAATAGTCTGCGTTTGATTTTATATCGATAGACTACGACCTATGTAGGAGTGGAGAAGTTTCATTTTGACAGCAAAAATCGAGGGCGCTGATGCCTATAGTTACATGGACTTTTACTGCGATGGCAACGTAACCCTGGAATGTAACTGCGATCTATTGTGGGTTCCATGGCGTAATCGAGGGGCGCCGAGTGCCTACAGTTACATGGACTTTTGCTGCGATGGCAACGTAACCCAAGATGTAATGCGACCATGGATGGGGGTGATGATTTTCAGAGCATTCTCACCAAAAGATGTTCCCTCTATTTTCAAAATGTTTTCTATATTTTCAACAAAATATATTTTTCCAATTAGTTTCAATGAATGTTGAAAACGGGTCTGCTAAGTACTTACAGATTTTCAGCCTTACGCCTGATCAACGTATAACTGAATTTCTGTGAGAACGAGGATGGACTAGTTAAAACATCGAGTTATAAAAATATTTGTATAAAAACTATTTATATAGATTTTCAAAGTATATTAAAAATGATCAAAGAATATTTATCTGATTTAAGCAATTTCATAAATTCTGGCTTCGTTCCTTTTCGAGGACGAAAAGATTTTAAGAGAGGAGGAATGTGACAACCCGAATTTTTTAACGTTTGTTAATTGGGCAATTAACTTGTTTAAATCATTGACATGTTAATTTTATTAGTCAACCTGAACAAAAATAAATTGACTTGAAATTATAACAAATATTGAATTAACTTACATGTATATAGGTTATATGAATAGCGATGGTGGAAAATGTGAATACATATATGTGGATAATTATTAATATGTATGAATATACATGGTGGTAACAAATGCAAGTGCAAATATATGCATGCAAACAAATAAATATATATTCATACATCAATTCACATAAATACATGTAGACGTATAGGGAAGCATCATGATGAAGAAGCTCCAAGTCAAGCCACAAAAATAGCAAATCAGCACACAACGCATATAGTTAAGAATGAGATCAAATCAGGTCATAGTAAACTTCCGACCAAAAATAAAAAAAATTAATAAAAGAAAGCTTGCTATGTAGCCTACTTTTCTCTGTATATACCTCTACCTTGTCCCATTTTCATTCATTGGAACACGAACTAAAACAAACAGGAAACAACTGCCTTTTGAAAACTTAAAAAAAATCAGAACAACTCATGGCAGGGGATCAAAAACAAAAGCTAGCAGTTTCCAGTAGCATGTTGTTCTGTCCAAACATTTCGGTGAGTAAATCTTTGAACTAAAACTTAAGTAACAAATAGGAGTTGCATATGAATTACTGTGATTGATGATGGATCTGCATGAATGTATATATGAGTGCTTCTGTGTGTTTATAGGGTGTGTTTATCTATTGATTTAAAAGCATCTCTGTTCTTATTTTAAGCCTCGGCTTTTAAATCTGTAAAATGAATCACCTTCAAATTTGATGCATATGTTAAATGGTTGAAGTAAAACTTATGATCTATGTTTGAAAATGGGTTTGCATGATGGTTTTAGGATTCTAAATCATGTTTATATGTATGTATTGCTCTGCATGTCTGAAAATCAGACATAGGAAATTTTTTCCCAGAGTTACAGGTTTTGATTTTTTCAAAAATCATTTCCCATTCTCTAATTCATTTCAGACAATAGAATCTAAGCAAAAGATGCTAGCTTTAACAAGATTCAAATTTTAAACATAGTTCAAAGTTAAACAAAGCAAAATCTCTGGAAATTTTTTGGAATTGCAGTCAAAGTCCAAAATATGTTAAAATTCAAACATTAATATTTATTGTTTCCAAATTATAACTTGAATCTATTTAGGAAGTTATGATTTTTAAAACTAAAATCAAATTTTTTAATAAAGCATCGAGGTTACATTTTGGATTTAACCAGAAATCTTATTTGAGGCAACCTTTGGCGATAGAGGGGTAGGTAGGACTCGGGGTGTTGTCTAAATCTAGTTTGAGGATCATGGATGTTGGGAAAAATGGTGGTGGTGGCGATTATGAACTGCGTCGACGGCGGTGTGATGTTTTTGGTTTTAACCCTAGTTATTGTCGAGCCTGCAAAAGTGGGTACTACGTCGTTTCTAAAGCATCGAGTCGCATGGATTTTGGGAGGTGGTTGCATGGATGATGCACGGAGATGTGGCTGAAATCGCAGTGAGTACCGATGAACGGAGTCGTGGTTTCGAGGTGTTTTCTGGTGTTGTTAATTTCTTGTTTCCATCTGCACTGCTCGATTCTGTTTTGAGGCTCGTGCTTACGTTTTGGTGATTGAGAGGGGTTGCTACGATGAGGTTGGATATGCAGGAAGGTTCATCAATGGTCGGAGGAGGCTCCGGTATTGGTGCACGTGTATAGTGGTCTTGCTCGTGTCAGTGGATTGCTGGGGGAGTTTGTCTCCAAGTGAGGTTCGTGCATTTGGGTATATGACTCGAGTTTATACTCAAGTGGATCGAGTAAGTTTAGGTAGTTTAAACTTGTTAACAGTTTGGTTATAGGTTTTATAATTTAAAACTTAAAACTAAAACTAAACTAAGATTGTGAAATGTAAAAGGAGACTCGGGTTGAACCCGAGTAATCTTCGGGTTTGTCCCAATGCAAATGTTAATCAAGTTTTAAAAAGGGTTATAAAACTTGGTTTTTTCGAAATTTTAAAATTAAATTAGTCTAAACTCTCTTTTATAAATGCTTATATAATATTTGTTCCTTTAACTTTGTTTAAAAAAGTTTTGAAACTTTGTTTAATTTATATTTTGTTAAATGAAGTTAAAGTTATTTTAAAATTTATGTAAAATGAAATTTTAAAGATTTTATAAAAGTAAGCTTATTAATTTAAATTGAAACTATGATAATATTTTTAAAAGCATTTAAAAGTAAGTTGTGTTTTTGAAACTTTTAATTTATCAAGTTGAATAAGTATTTTAAACTTAATTAATGATTTAATTAAGCAAAGTTTCAAAATAAAATGTTTTAATGATAATTAAAGCATAATTAAGATAAGGTTTTATTTTAAGTTAATTATGGTTTTAATAATTAAAATTTATTAAGTTAATTAAGAAATTTAAGTGAAATTAATTAACTTAATTAATTAAGGATAATGGGTTAATTAAGTAATTAATTAAGAATAATTAATTAATTTAATTAACTAATGATTAAGGATTTAAGTAATAATTAAGGGTTATAATTAATTAATTAAAGGTTAATCTATTGTAATTAAGGATTTTTAATTAAGTAATTAAAGATTAATTAATTTGTAATTAGAAATTAATTAATCAAGTAATTAGAGGTTAATTAAATGGTAATTAAGAAATACTTAATTAAGTTTTATTACTTAATAATTAAGTTTTATTAATTAATAATTAAGAGATAATTAATCTATAATTAAAGATTAATTAACTGTTAAGTAAGGATTAATTAACTGGTAATTAAGGAATACTTAATTTGTAATTAAGTTGTGTTAATTAATAATTAAGGTTTATTAATTAATGGTTAAAGAGTAATTAATCTGCAATTAAGATTAATTAATTGGTTTTAAGGTAATTAAAGGATGGATTACCCAATTGTAATTAATTTGTTAATTAATTAAAGATAATCTCTTGGTGATTAATTAAATATAAATACTTAATGAGATTAATAAGTATAATTACTTAGTGAAGTAATTTATGATTGCAGGATGTAATTAATTAAAAGGAATTACTTAATGGGAAGTAATTAAAGGGTAATTACTTAGTAGAAGTAATTATGTATTAATTACTTGGTGTAATTAATCAAAAAGGATTAATAATTAATTAAGGGGTTAATTAATTAAGTAAGTAATTACAGAGGGGTAATTACTGTTTATGGTTACTTGAGGTTGATTAATAGGTGTGATTAATTAAAGTTTAAATTAATTAATTATTTCCATTATCTGATACGAATTGCTTTGTGATATGATATGTTTGTATGGGCAATCTATAAATTATGAATTGCTGTGTAAAAGTGTTATCCGATAATTAAAGTCGAATCGTATTTAATTGGATAACTTGGGTTAAGATGGCATTGGATTCGAAGAGACCGGAGTCGGGTATTAGTTAATACCCGAAACAATTGCTTTCAACTCAAAATACGATTAAACAATGCTAGAATTAACTGCATAAAACAAAGCTAAAAGCTTTGCACTTGCTTTTAACCTTCCTTAGGCTCGGCCGTAGGGTGGAATACATGGCTAAAGCGTGGTTTTTGATCTAGTTTTGGGTTCATAAGGGGTCGGCCTACATGGGAAAAATGTTGCAAAGGCGTGCATGAACTAGAATACACAAAACAAGTAACACACATGGTTTCAAGGCCTAAATAGGCCACGTCGAAGGCCACAAGGGCACGACCATCTTTGGTGGGGTCAAGAGGATGACATGGAAGAGGGTGTAGGTCGACTGGAGGTGGTGGTGGTGTAGGCGGCGGCTAAGGGGGTGATGAATGTGGTGGAAGCATTGTGGTGCTCGGCTAGGCTATATAGTTGGAGTTTTGTGCATTTTGGTGATGGATCCACACATAGATGGTGCATGGCTTGGCTAGGGTTTGTAGAGGAGGTGGTGACGATAGGTCTAGGTGGTGGTGGAGGCGGTAAGGCTGATGGAGGAGGCAGGGTCGAACCTAAAAGAAAGTAGAGCAAGAGCAAAAATCAAATAAAAACAATGTAAAGTGAAATAGGAAAATTTTTTTATACCAAATATCTTTCACAAGCAATGGCCAAAATTTTCAGAGATGAGGAGAAAAAAATGTTTATGTGAAAGTGATAGGGAGAAGGTCGGCTGAAGAAATGAAGTGATATGGCAACAAAATTGAATAGATGTGGGTTGGAGTTGAAAAGGTGAGAATACAAAGAGGCTTAAGAAATAAAAAGTCGCAAGACCTTTCAAATTTCACCAATTTCTTTTTATAATTTTAAATAACTGAAATGTATATATAAATTCAGTTAAAACACGAAAATATAACAAACAAACAAAATATAAATAAATATTACTTATATATGATTAAATTAAGAAAATAGCATAGAAAATGAAAACTAGTCTAGAAAATTTGAAAATAAATGGAATAAACTTTGGAAAATTTTATGTACATGAAAAATATTTAAAAATAAAGATAAGAACATAAAATAAAAATGCATTCACAAAAATAAATAAATAAATTTTAATTAAATATAATTTAGATGGAGAAAATAGTAGAAAAATAGAAACTAGCCTTTAAAAATAGAAAATAAATGCAATAAATTTTGGAAAAATTCTATTATCACTTTAAAAATATTTAGAAATGAAATCTGAAAAATAAAAAAAAAATCAAATAATTACAAATTGAAATAAAGTCAAATTTAAAATATATTCAGAAATCTAGGGTTGTTACACTCTCCCCCACTCAAATCTTTTCGTCCTCGAAAAGAACGGGCAAGGAAAAATAAAGAGAAACAAGATAGAAAACAAAATAGTACCTGAAACAAACAATTCCGGATTCGAAGCACGAATGCTCTCCACCGTTTGCCAGGTACAATCTCGACAGTCAGTACTCCACTGTACTTTGACCAGATTAACAGATTTCCTTCTGAGGTGCTTCGTACCTCCGTCGACAATACGAAGTGGCTTCCTCTCAACAGTCAGATTAGGCTCAATATCCAAACCATCAAGAATAGAAGGCTCGACAATAAGAGATGGATCATGAAGATGCCGGCGAAGATGCGAGACATGGAATACATCATGCACTCTAGAAAGCTTCTCGGACAAATCCCGATGATAAGCCAAAGAACCAACTCTTTCCACAATGCGGAAAAAAACAATGAACCTAGGAGAAAGCTTCCCTCTACGACCAAAGCGAATGACATTCCTCAAGGGAGAAATGTTAAGAAACACCTGATCACCAACATAAAATTCCAAATTTCGCCTACGCCTATCAGCATTACTTCTTCTGCGTATCCTGAGCAGCTCTCAACCTCTTCTTAATCTCCTCAACTTTCTTGGAAGCTTCCAAAATCACATCAGGACCAAGAACCAGATGATTACCGGATTCAATCCAGCAAGATGGAGATCTACAAGGTCGTCCGTATAGAGCAGCATACAGAGACATTTTGAGACTAGCCTAAATGCAAATATGAATGAGATAGATATAAAGATTAAGAATAGACTGAAAAACAGAAGATAAGATTATACCTGATAACTATTATTGTAGGTAAATTCGGCAAGATAGAGATGATCTTCCCAAGATCCTCCATAATCAAGCACACAAGCATGAAGAAGATCCTCAAGAATCTGATTCACTCTTTCCGTTTGACCGTCGGTCTGTGGATGATAAAAAGTGCTCAGATTCAAACGAGTACCCAGAGATTCCTGAAAAGCCTTCCAAAACTGACTGGTAAAGATAGGGTCACGAACACAAACAATACTGGGAGGAACACCATGGAGACGAACGATCTCTCTTATATAGATCTCAGATAAGCTCGAAGCAGAACGAGTAGACTTGACTAAAATAAAATGAGCGGACTTGGTCAGTCTATCCACATTAACCCACACACTCTCATTACCCCTCCGAGTCCTCGGTAAACCATCGATGAAATCCATGGAAACCTGTTCCCACTTCCAATTGGGAATCTCAAGGGGCTGCAACAAACCAGGGGTCTTCTGGTGATCGGCTTTGACTTGCTGACAAGTCACACACCGACTAACAAAGATAGAGATATCCCTCTTCATCCCCTTCCACCAATAAAGCTTCTTCATAGCATTATACATCTTCGACACACCAAGATGAATAGAAAGCCTGGATCGATGATTCTCCTGAAGCAACTCCTGCCTCAAACCTTCAACATTCGAAACACAAATCCTGCCATTAATCCTCAAAATCCCTCTATCATCAATTTGAGCTCCACTACTACCACTACTACCACCAACCCTGCTGCGAACACTCTCCTTCATTAATCTAAGCATCCCATCCTCATCCTGCTTAGCCATAATACGATCCAGAAGAGGAGAAGAAACAACAAGCTGACACAACAAAGCCTTCTTCCAACTCAAAGCATCGGCCACAACATTAGCTTTATCGGGAGTATAGCTAATATCAAGGTCGTAAGAAGCCAGAAACTCAAGCCAATGAACTTGCCTCTGATTCAAATCCTTCTGAGAGATGATATATCTCAGAGACTAATGATCGGTGAAAAGCTCAAACTTGGTTCCAAGAAGATGATGCCTCCAAAGTCAAAGCAAAGACAACCACAAGTAACTCTAAATCATGAGCAGCATAATTGGTCTCGTGGGTTTTCAACTGACGGCTGGAATATGCAATGGCCCTACCATCCTGCATGAGAACAGCACCCAAACCCTCACGACTAGCATCAGTATATACTGTAAATCCCTCACTTCTGTTCGGAACAGTAAGAACTGGTGTAGAAGTTAGCTTGCTCTTCAACTCATTGAATGTAGCCTTACATTGATCACTCAAGACAAACTTGGCATTCTTATGAGTCAAAGCAGTGAGAGGTGCAGCAATCCGAGCAAAATTCTCAATGAATCTCCGGTAGTAACCGGCAAGGCCCAGAAAACTACGAATATATGATGGAGTCTTTGGAGTTTCCCAATCCTGAAGCAGAATAGGAAAAATAAAGGACAATAAGAAAGATAGAATTATTAAAATGACAAAAAAAAGAAGAAAGAAAGAAAGACTTACATTGATCGCAGCGACCTTGACTGGATTAACTGAAACTCCATTACTAGAAACAATATCCCCGAGATATCGGACTTCATCCTTCCAGAAATGGCATTTAGATAATTTAGACTTCAATTGATGATTCTGAGAGTCTTTAGAACATATTTTAAATGCGACTTATGCTCATCCTTAGTCTTAGAGAAGACAAGGATATCATCAACAAAGGCTAGTACAAACTTATTAAGCACATCACGAAAAACACGATTCATCAAATCAACAAAGAAAGCATGAGCATTAGTCAAACCGAAAGGCATGACTAACCATTCATAAAAACCATTCTCAGTGCGGAAAGCAGTCTTGGGAATGCTATCCTCGGCAAACCCGAGTTGATGAAAACCAATGGCAAGATCAAGCTGAGAGAAAACTGTGACACCATAAAGCTGATCAAACATGTCATTGATACGAGGCATTGGATATCTGTTTTTCATAGTGAGCTTGTTCAGCTCCCTATAACCAACACACATCCGAAGAGAACCATCAGACTTGGTGAAAAAAACCACCGCGGCTCCCCATTCAGAAAAACTAGGCCTAATCAGACGCTTGGAAGACAAGTCTTCAATTTGCTTTCCCAACTCAACCTTCTCGCGGGGTGCCATTCTTCTAGGAGGAAGAAGAACAGGTCGAGCACCAGGAATAAGATCAATCCGAAAATCAATTTCCCTCTTCGGAGGTAAAGAAGTGACTTCATCAAATACATCGAGATATAATCTAACCACAGGAGTCGAATCAAGATCACTGGGAGAGGAATCTAGAGAATAAATAAAGTTGCCAGCAAAATCCTGAGGCAAGCGACACTGAATAATCAAGGAATTCCCTTGATCATCAACAAGACGAACAGTTCGGGCTTTACAGGAGATATGAGCATCATGATTCACTAACCAATCCTGACCAAGTAATAAATCAAAAGCATCAAAGCCCAAAACATAAAAATCACCACAAAAGCGATGATCATAATGTAAAATTTTCACTTCTCGACAAATCCGATTAAGGTTAGCAGGACCCCCAATAGGATTTGAAACAAATAATGGAACAGAAGCATACTCAGGAGATAGGAGATGCTCAAAATAATCACAGAAATCAACAGAAATAAAACTGTGCGAAGCTCCAGTATCAAATAAAATATGAACAGGATGATGGAATAAAGTAAATGAACCCTAGAGAGTTTGGTCATCATTAGGAGCTGGAGCATGTGAAGGAACTGGAGATGATGCAGAAGTGACAGCAAATATGCCAGAAGGAGTACCCCTCTGCTGGGTAGGGCAGTCCTTCTTAAAATGACCAGGTTGGAGACAGATATGGCAAAGATCACGCCTAGCCAACTGAGCGGTTGGAGGAATACCAGCACCAGATAAAGTAGGACAACTATTGGCATAGTGCCCCTTCCGATCACACCTAAAGCAAGTGATGGAGGAGAGATCAACTGGTTGCCTCTGAGCAGGAGCAGATGATGAAGATCCCAAACCAGAATGCTTCTGCCAATTCTTCTTCTTCTGATGGAAATTCAGCTTACGCTTCTTGGAATTAGCAGAGGAAGACTGAGCACCAGAAATAGTGGGATCTTTGGATGTGGGATTCTCATAGCGAATAGCCATATCCACAAGCTGGGTGAAAGAGCCATGAACATGAGAAATGAGGCGACTATAATAATCTGGACTTGCACCAGCAATGAATTTCTCATTCTTCTTGAGAGGAGTATCAATCAGGCTAGGATCGAACTTGGAAAGTTCGTTGAACTTCCTTTCATACTCAGCAAAAGACATGCTACCCTGCTTAAGATCTATAAATTCTCAATAAAGCTGAGATTTCCCGGCTTCTGGCATCCATTTTTCCATAAAAGCCTCCCTGGAAAAGAGATACAGAAATCAAGCTTAAGATAGATTCAAAAAAAAGGAACAAAAATGAACAAAATTCAAGTTAACACAAAGGATATTTAAACTGCTCCCAAGTGATATCAGCTTCGACGGTGTTAGCCATAATGGACTCCCACTAATCTAAAGCAGAATCACGCAACTGTCAAGCTGCTAACTGACGCTTCTGGGCATCAGTAATATCAAGACCAGTAAATATCCTCTCCAGACTCCGCAACCACTGCTGAGCCTCAATGATGCTCTCTGAACCGGTGAATGGGGTTCCACCAAGTTGAGAGAATTCCTTACAAAGAACAGTGAAACGAACAGGAGAAATAGGTAGAGGAGCTGGGGCAATACCACGACCCCTACCTCTGGCATTTCTTCAATTCATCCTGAAAATATCAAGAATGAATTTAGGATAGGATAAAGACAAGCCAAAGATAAATTAAGATAAGACAAGAGAATACACTTGGATGAATATCCTAAAGAAAGAAAAATCTAACAAGGTAGATACGAAAGAAAGGAAGTTAGAAAACATTTGAAGATCCTTTAAAACAAGAAAATATTTTATATATCAAAATAATCTTTGAAAATCTTTTGAAAACATTTTGAAAAATCATTTTATACTTCGAAAATATGTCTCTCACAAAGATATGATTCTGAGATTGATTTCACTCATTCTAGGGTAGAAATACCCTATCTCTAATGAGTTTTTGCTCCGCAGGGGCAATGGTTTGCCAAAAACCAAAGCACTGATACCAACTGTAACGGGCCGCACCAGTGGGGTAACGCCCACCATAGCATACACTGATACATGTGTTCTTCCTTTACGGCCAGCCTCTCGACTGCACCACCAGCCCCCGCGGGGACATGTAGGAGTACGAGTCAACAGTTCGCTACCAAACCAGGAAGCGAGAACCCCCTACAAGCTGCACCCTTGAAGTGCAATGGAAGACACACATGTCAGACTTGAATGATGCAAAATAACAGATTGAAAATAAATTTGGAGCAAATGAAATCAAATACACAGAATCACTGACATAGAACAATCAGAATAACTCTAGCGGGATATAAAATAACATAGTAGTTCATGAAGCTACTATAACAGAGTCTCAAACCAAATACATAATACAGTCTGAAAACAACATAATAGAAATCCCAAATACATAGAAGTTCACTAATACATGAGATAAACTAGAACAGCTGAAACAGAAATAGATATAAATGTAGATAGGCAGAAACTCCAGCAAGGACTAGCTCCAGAAAGAGAATCCAAAGCTGTGAATGCTCAAGCTGACCAGAGCGTAAAGAAAAACACAAAACACTCGAGTCGGGACAATATATACTTATATAATGTAAACCAACTCAAGTGAACTGTAATAAAGAACAAGTAACTTAAAGGATGCCTGGGACCGTCCATCCATTAAGGATCCGTCAAACTATTTACTATATAGTAATATTGCGCTATTATAATAATGTCTACAGTAAAACAAACATACTTTTAAATAGCGTTCCGGGCAACCCATATCACCCTTCACACATAATAGTCTCGGTAGTCCATCCGATATCATGATATCTCCAGATCGGGAAACTATCAGAGGATACCACACGGGCTACGGGAGAATAACGAACTCGTAGTAAAGGCTCGGTATGGTAGGTGACACGGCACACAAGGCAATGTCAGGGTAGATATACCAATTACACACACGGGTTGGTGGTAATGCAGCAGCCACATACGCCTACCCCAAACAACACTCCAAATCAAGGGGTGCACCCAATCGATCACAACAGTAATAGAATGGTATTGAAGAAGTGAGTCCAGCCAGAGGTGCTACCTCCTTTGGCCCGAGATCGCTCCTGTTTTAGCCACCTTAAGCTAACTCACGGGAGTTAGGTCCACGTAATGTACCTCAGGAATGTCGCCACCATCCAACTTCATTCTGGAATCTCCCCCACGTACACAGTTGTTAAAGTGGTTTTCGGTATCGATAGAGAGTATGTCCATATTCGATCCCGGTCTCTTTAACAACCAATCGTTATTATAACCCGTAGTTATATTTTAAAAATGGTATTTATATCTCAAAAATCAAATATCATTTAACAATTTAATATCCTTTCGAATCATTTCAAAATACCAAACTTATCATTTCATTTCAAAACCATATTCATTTTATCTGAATTTAAAATACCATTTCAATTTACATTTCAAAAATAGTTTATATTTCAAATTGAATTACTTCATTTAAATCATTTAAAATGAAGTTATTATATTTAATAATTATATTATTAAATTTCCAAAATTTTAAACTTTTCAAAGTTTATTTATTCAATTAAATTTATCAAAACAGTAAAAATTTACCTTTCGCAGCATTTAGAAAATGCTACAGAAAGTCACATTCAAAACAGTTCAATTTAACAAAAGACATCATTTAAAAATGTTGTAATAGGGTTACATTAGTTACAAATAAACTTAGTTAAATTCAACAATTATAGCACTTACAAAATTCTATAATAATCTTTAATCCAATTTAGGTATTTAGTTCATTATTATCAACTACAACATTTACAAATGATGTATTATCATTTACGTTAGAAATAATAGCATTTCAAAAATGCAGTTAATTAACTTCAAATATTCAATATAATTTCACAAACAATTTTATTTTTTATTTAAATCATTTTTAACTTATCAAATCACATATTTTCACTTTTATAACCATCATTTAATTTTCCTTATATTCATGATTTTATAAAGTTAAATTTCCATTCAAAAATCAATATTTAATAATTATTCACTTATTAAATTCCAACATTCAATTTTAAATTCATTAAATTAAATTTTGACTTAACACTTAAGTTTAAATTTTCAAATATAACTTATTTTCATTTTATTTACTTAACTTCAAAATTCACTTTTAAACCAAATTCACAAATTTCAAGTTTTAGTTATATTTCAAAATTTCAACTTAAATATTCATTTATTTCACATTATTAACATTATTCAAAAATCATTAATATATTATAAAATCATTTTAATTTAATTTTAATCCAAATTATCATAAATTTATCATATTTTCATATTTAATTTAAATTCCATTTATAATTAAATCAAAATTTCCAAAATAACTTACATTCAAATTTTCCAACCATTCCATAATTTATTTCACTTATAAATTTTCAGAAAATAAATAATACTTTACAAAAATCATTTTTAAATAAGTTTAAATCAAAATATTATAACATTTACACTTCTAAAATAATTTAAAAATTTTGGAAAAACATATTTTTAACTACATGTCTGTGTATAATTTTCTACGCCAGGTAAAGTATACGGGTAATATATCATTTCAACCCGTAATTTACAAAGAAAACCCGGGTTTTATCATTTCAAACCCGCAGTCCCAAGTAAATGAAATAATTTGAAAATCGCTCAGGCCCATCATTTCAGCCCATAACGATTTTCCCCTATTCTACAGTCCGTTCGGGTATGTATCATTTCAACCCATAGTGATTCTAATCTAAAGGGAACTTATAGTGTGATAAACTGATATAAATAGCAGAACAGCATAATATAACAGTAACATATGACATAATAGGTATTTAAGCATGGGTGAACATCATATAATCATAATATAGCAGACATAATATGGTGATGCAATTTACAGATTCAAAAGTGGTCGATTTACTAGTTATATAGGTATAAACTGTCTAGTGAGAACAACTCACTGGTATAGGCTGGAGATAACAACTGAAACACACAATAAAGATCTTCAGAGGCACGACAAAGATTCGAGCAGGAGAGCCAAAGTTTAATTTCCTTGAATACAATTCAAACAAACAATATAACAAATATAAGCTTTCAACTCAAAATATGATTAAACAATGCTAGAATTAACTGCATAAAACAAAGCTTAAAGCTTTGCACTTGCTTTCAACCTTCCTTAGGCTCGGCCATAGGGTGGAATACATGGCTAAAGCGTGGTTTTTGATCTGGTTTTAGGTTCATAAGGGGTTGGCCTACATGGGAAAAATGGTGCAAAGTTGTGCATGAACTAGAATACACCAAACAAGCAACACACATGGTTTCAAGGCCTAAATAAGTCACAGCCAAGGCCACAAGGGCGCGACCATCTCTGGTGGGGTCAAGAGGATGACATGGAAAAGGGTTTCAGGTCGGTTGGAGGTGGTAGTTGTGGTGTAGGTGGCGGCTAAGGGGGTGATGAAAGTGGTGGAAGCATTGTGGTGCTCGGCTAGGTTATATAGTTGGAGTTTTGTGCATTTTGGTGATGGATCCTCACATGGATGGTGCACGGCCAGGCTTGGGTTTATAGAGGAGGTGGTGATGGTGGGTCCAGGTGGTGGTGGAGGCGGCAAGGCTGATGGAGGAGACAGGGCTGAACCTAAAAGAAGGAAGAGCAAGAGCAAAATCAAATAAAAACAATGTAAAGTGAAATAGGAAAAAAAAAATACCAAATATCTTTCACAAGCAATGGCCGAAATTTTCAGAGACGAGGAGAATGTTTACATGAAAGTGATAAGGAGAAGGTCCGCTGAAGGAATGAAGTGATATGGCAACAAAATTGAATAGGTGTTGGTTGGAGTTGAAAAGGTGAGAATACAAAGAGGCTTAAGAAATAAAAAGTCACAAGACCTTTCAAATTTCCCCAATTTCTTTTTATAATTTTAAATAACTGAAATATATATATATATATATATATATATATATATATATATATATATATATATAGACACACACACACACACATAATATTCAGTTAAAATACGAAAGTATAACAAATAAACAAAATATAAATAAATAAATATTAATTATATATGATTAAATTAAGAAAATAGCACAGAAAATGAAAACTAGTCTAGAAAATTTGAAAATAAATGGAATAAATTTTGAAAAATTTTTATGTACATGAAAAATATCTAAAAATAAAGATAATAAATAAAATAAAAATTCATTCATAAAAATAAATAAATAAATTTTAATTATATGTAATTTAAATGGAGAAAATAGCAGAAAAATAGAAACTAGCCTTTAAAAATAGAAAATAAATGCAATAAATTTTGGAAAAATTCTATTCTCACTTTAAAAATATTTAGAAACGAAATCTCACAAATAAAAAAAATTTAAAATAAACACAAATTGAAATAAATTCAAATTTAAAATATATTCAAAAATCTAGGGTTGTTACAGAATAATGATAAAAAACCATCAATTTTCAATATATGTAATAGTTTCTCACTTATATAACCTAGCCTATAATGCCATAGATAATTTTTACTATATCATCATTCGAAGAATTACTCAAAGCACATACATAATTAGTATTGTTCACATAAATGCCATTATCTAAAATACCATCATATACTTTATTACCATCTAACATAATGTTCATAACACTATTGACATAGGGAAAAATATAACCGGTCATAAAACAATCTAAGCACAAATATAAACACTAATAAAGTCTTTTACATAATAACAATTGTTTGCTATCAAAACTGATCCAATAGAAAAAATTAAATAAAAATCTCCAACTTTCGTTGCATCTACAAGAGATTCATCGGCAACTAGAAGCTACATCTCTTCCTTTGTAGCGTGATGCCTACTCCTAAGCCCCTATAAAGAATTACAGATATGAGTTCCAGATCCAGTATCTAATACCAAAGTTAATTTGTTGATTGCAAAACTATTATGAATCATAATAAACCTGTAGGAGCAGCGTAATCATTTTGTTTCTTCTCTCTAACAATCTTTAACTATACCGAACAATTCTGTTTCTATGACCCTTTTTGTGACCATAATGACATTCGCCTTTGTTGGTTGGAGCAATCTTCTTGTTCTTTTTATTAATCGTTTTCTCTTCTTTGAGCCTTTTGAAAATGATGTGTTACCCTTAAAGCGAGCACTGCATTCTGATCGTTAGAAGAAAACTCAGCAGATCTTGAGTAGCTCTGTGAGTCCTATATTCAATTGGTTTCATATTATAGTTTAATTTAAATGGCTCAAACTGAGGAGTAAGTGACCCTATGATTAGATCTACTTGCAACTTGTTACCTATCGTAGGGTCCAATTGAGCGAGCCTATCAATATAGCCTTTCATTAATAGAACTTAATTTTCCAGCTTTTCTCCCTTTATCACTTTCGTATTGTACAGTTTCTTCATAAATTTGTACCTTATGGAATGAGACTGTTCCTTAAGAAGAGCTTTGAGGCTATCAAAAAATTGATGGACGGTCATGTTTTCATGATGTCTTTGCAAGATTTGGTTAACGTAGATAATACATAAACTTGGTGATCTCTATGTTCGAGACACAATTGTTATAGACAAATCTAATTTTTGGGTCTGCATCATTAGTAGGTCCAACCATAAGAGGTTCTGTTATCGATGACCATAGACATTCGCTTGTAAGTGCTATCTCTATTACCCTTTACCAGTCAATATAGTTAGGTCCAAAGAGTTTGTCATTTTCAGAAAATAACTTGGGCATATACATTTTTCTTGAAATTCGAACTTAGTTTACTAGGACATTTTCATAGTAGATGTTCTTAGAATATTAGTAAGGTTAAACATTACATTTTATATTACTAGTAAGCTATCTTTTATGTTTTTCCAAACACTAAGATGAAACATAGAAGTCTTTCGAGTTCACTATTAGGTTTTAGGAGCTGTTTTACTTGGGATTCCGACCTTGAGTTTGCTCAACAAGTCATGGCCCCACAATCGATGGATACCTTATTGTAGATTGTATCACATATAATTCCTAATGCATGGTTCATTGTCCTAATCACATTTAGACCTTGAGTTTGCTCAACAAATCGAATCACTCGTACCTACCATTTTGCGATGGCCTAAGTATAGTATATGTACCTTGTGTTTGCTCAATAAATACATATAGCATCTTACTCATCTATTTTATATATTAATAATGCTACACATAAAACCTCTAGCTTGAGTTTGCTAGAGTATGCAAGTAATTCATTAAATATAAACGGTGAAGGACAACTTTATATTAAAGATTCATAATCTTTAATGTATTTAATTAAGTGTTATCGACTTAATGAATAAGGTATTTCTTATGAAATTCCCTTATGATTCATATGCCGGACATATCAATTACGGTACATGTACTATATATATGTATTTATCGCTTAAGTCTATTTAGGGTTTTATTGTTCCAACTTTTATTATACACTCATATTATGTAAGTTTTATTATTATATAGTAACTTTTATAATTTAGTTAACTTATATAATAGTCTTATGTATAACATTATATTAATGTTATTAAAAAAACTTATTTAATAAATTAACATTTTAATTAATTTTATATTATTCAGTTAAACATATAGTATTGAATATGTATACTACAACAATTATAGTTAAACACATATACTTTATATGTGTATATTATATTATTAATTAACGTTTAATTCATTTATCTAAATAAAAATTACAATTAATTATTTTAATTTAAAAAAAATTATATATAATATTACATCAACTTAAACAATTCAAAGTAGTGTAACATAAATCATTATGTATGTTATATATACTTTAACCAATTAATTATTTAACTAATTTATTTAACATATTAGTCTTACTTTATAATTATTAAATTTTCAACATATGTATAAATATCAAAGTTTTCAAAATCATATTATAACGTTTATAATATGTTTCTTGTTTTGAATTTGAATTTAAATTTTAAATTTTATTTTAAATTTTGAAATAATTTTGAAATTTAGCCCAAGACGCAAACTCAAATTGGTCCTTTTCTATTAGGGAAAACCTTTGAGCTTACTTTACCTTCCGGGCCAGGTTGGTAGCCAGCTAGTGTTTGGTACTTGATTACCAAAACTCAGCCCGGACACCATATTTCTAGACAACCTGCTAAATCAGTAAGCTTAATTAGTCATCCCTAATATGACTAATTTAGACCATATATGCTATTGGTCTTTTATACCATTGTTGGATCAAGGCTGTAAAGTAGCGGGTTAAATGGGTAAATTTCAAAAATGTTTACCATTTTGGATCTTATCGAGACTATGAAGTCTCAATTTATTTTGATCTGATCTAAATTAATTTTAAATGAAATCATTAATTTATTTATTTGTAAGTAAATTTTTATTGATGTTATATTTGTATAGTTAAATGTGTACATGCGTATCACATACACATGTATGTGTATGTGCACATGCAACATATATGGTGTATATGATTTAATATATCCGTTTCCAAATGCTCGGATTTACACCTCAACATACACGTAAGCACCTCCATATACATATGTGTTGTCTAATAATATACATATATGTGTGTGTGTCTGTGTGCGTATAGGTAGGTATGTTTGTGTGTATAATTTAATGTGACATAAGATTACATACACACATACATTCATACATATATATTTATATGACATAATAAAATTAATATCTATAAAGACATAAATAAATAATTTTGAATTTAAATACAAATTCGAATTTCAAATCTCAAATCTAGATCTAGGAGTTAAAACATATTCTAATTAAGAATTTATATTAGTAAATTATATTTAAATAAAATATACATATGCTTCCAAAAATAATTTTTTCTACAAATATATATATATATATATATATTAAAATTAAAATTTATAAATCAAATATAAAATACCATTAAACATTTAAATGTGAACCGAAAAGGATATATACATATACATACACATACATACATACGTACATGCATACGTATATATATATATATATATATATATATATATATATATATATATATTCACATATATTTTTGTCCACGAATCTTTCGACAAAATCAATTTTTTTCTAATTAAAACCTTAAGGTTTCTAAATTTTGTTTTTCTATTTTTTTAAATAATTTATATAGAAATACTTAAAATAAAATATTTTTTCAAAAATTAGTTTTGCAATGTATATGATTTTATGTATATTAATATTTATATTTGTATATACGTGCATATCAAATTATAATATATATTAAATTTAAGTAATATGTAATATTTCTAAAATTAATTGTATATATAAAGATTTAAAATTAATTTATAGATATATATAAATTATTTTTTTGGAAAAAATACTACTATGTATATGATTTAAAAAAATTACATATATATATTATATACCTATATTTACATATTAAATCTAAATTTTATTTTAAAACCCCATTTTAAACTATTATTAAATTTGATAATTTTTATTTTAGTTTTTGTTTGGTCGTAAGCATACACACACACATATATATGAATGTATGTATATATCTATGTATGCATATATATTACATACATACATACATACATACATACATACATACATACATACATATATTCTCATCCTATGTTGATAACATGCATATATAAGGATTCATGATAATATATTTGATCTAACTACACATGAATCATATAATAGACAAACATATATACATATATTTATAATATAAATAAGAATATTATCTTACTATAGCCTAGAGTTATACCTTGGGTGTAGAAACTGATTAACTCAATTTGAACTTGAATTCACATTCTTTCAAAAAGAGCTATGACTGAAAGAGCAACACAATGTTGCATTTTTTATATTTAAATTTGTGTTTTCGGTGCTTGAAATAATAGAGGAGAGGGGTTGTGTTCTTTCAGAGATGATGATGATAGAGAAAAAAGAGAGACACTAAAATGAGAGGCTAAAGGAGTCTAAATAAGAAAGAAAATAAGGAGAAAATTATGTATCTTGAACTACTACTCTTTCTACCAATTCAAACCTGGTTTGAATCAAAATCAACCCCTTTTTCCCACCATATATAGCCAACCACACCTACCCTATATGCGGGCCTCCATCATGTTTCAAGCTTGATCAAATAAAAAATATTTATTTAAATCCAATTCAATTGTATACCTATATCATATATCGATATGTGTGAATACAACTTTTATGTATGCACTATTTTCAACGCAATCAAATAACGTTTTTATAACTAATATTTCACTAACATTAGTTAATTTAATTTATTAATAAAAATTATAATTTAATTAAATCAGGTGTTAGTTGGACTATTAAACATTTCGATTGTGTGACTCTTAGGTTTAAATACGGCCAGCGACTAACATCGAACAAATGAAATGTTAATGTCAGCACGTCACCTATGTAACATCCGAGAAGTTAATATAAAATTTAAACAGAAATTTGATAAGAAAAGTAAATTTAATTGAAATAAGGAATAGAAATAAAATTTCCTCCGACATCTAAATTTGGCAATGTAACCCACACCATTGCGTTCATAGTGATTTTCTGGACGATTTTCATGTATAATACTTCGAAATCGAAGTTAGTATTAATGATTTAAGGTCGTTAGAAGATTTGAAATAAAAAAATTAAAACGGAAGGAAAAAATAATAATATATGCATAGGTCGACCCTTGGAATGGCACAATCAACTGGTATAGGTCGACCTTAGGCCTTCTTAGATCGACCATGTAATGTGAAAAGGAAGCGGCTAAAGCACGTTGCGTCGATGATGTAGCATGTTGCTTAGATTGTTGCACTCATTACTTCGCAGCCAAGTTTTTGATGATCATACAAGATGGTAGCAAAATATTCTTCAGTCCAAATTAACATCCCAAAGTCATTCCTAACCCTTATAAGTTCAAGCCTAACCTAGCCCTACAATCAATATAACAATTTAATCATGAAACTCTGCACAATTCTACCCTCTCTTTTAACCCTAAAATTCTTCCAGGAATCAAAATAAAATCAACGTGGAAGAACACAATCAATTGGATCTAGAAGGAGTAAGCAAGCTAGTGTAAGGATGGGTGATTCTCAAGCAAAATAAGTAGGAAGAGCTTAGGCTTGAGGTAAGTGAAAACAATTTTGATTAGATGATTATTATAAGTAAGTTTAAACTATTCTAATTGATTCAGGATTTTAGTAAATTATAAATTAAATTTTAGAATCCAAATTTAAAACCTATAATCTAGGGTAGGATTGAAATCCCTGTAAATGGATAAATCTGATACTGCTGCTACTACACCCTTTTTGTTAATTAAATTGTAAAATCTAAATCAACAAACCCTAAGTCTGTAACTTTAAATTGAAATTGACGCTGAAATCGAAAGCATGGACTGGTCGAATTAGTGATTAGGGTTTACTAGAAACTTCTAATGACACGAATAAATAAAAATTTACAATCGATAGATCAATTTGAACGAAACCCAAAATTTAGCCTACGACTGGTCGACCCTTGATCCCTTGCGGTCAACTAGTTAGGATTAGCGATCGACTGGTTAACGCGTAAACTGCAGAATTTGAATCACGACCTATGTAACATCTTGGAAAAATATAAATAATTTATACTCATATATAAATATTATTTCAATATTTCAATTGTGAATTAAATATAAATTAAATGGAGTTAATAGCCATATTTAACGCCTTTAATTTATAAATAATAATATTGTACTCATTTTATAAATTTATTTATAAATAACAAGAAAATTAATTGTTAACAAAACAGCTTGATTTTTATTGACGTATTTTTAAATGAATTTATAGGATTTTTCTATAATTTTTAGTTTGGAAAATATTTAAATTACCGTTTGATGTATTTTTCAACAAACGATGGTATTTTTGAAATTTCATAGAATAAGTTAACCAGTGTATTTTATTATTGTTTTAGGACCGTTCGTATTTTTATGCACACTCATATTTTGTTTTGTCATTCACGGTTCATACATGAATGGAATTCTAAGTAGCAAATTGTTGGAAATTTTTAAATAAACTAAACATCAACACCAAGACTTTTGTCCACTACCTCTTTTACTTTTCTTCCTTCTTCTTCTATTTATCATTTCCTAGAAACAAAAACAAAGTTAACCCTCCATCTTCAAAAATCTAAAATAAAAGAATAACTTGATAAAAAAATGTAAAATAAGATTCTTTGAACTCGTATGGAGTTAAGTTTCGAATCCATAGACTTGGAGTGGGAACGACTGTCGTTAGAGGAGATCGACATCCCATGGTCCAAATTAGGGTTCCCCTTAGTTGAAGCTAGAGAAGGTAAGTGTCGAAATGGAGGTCGCCGTTGTGTTTCTCCTCCAAAGCAACACCCGTTGGGTAGGTCAGAAAGGGTGCGATGTCATCTTAGGAGTCACAATTTTTGGACCGATGTCAGGCATCGGAGTGTTGCATTTTGATTGGGGAAGTCGAGCTTAGCATGAAGGTGTCCGTCACATTGGAATTAGCCATTCATCGAATCACGGAGAATGGAGGGACAATTTGACGGTGGAAGTGCACGGTGGTTGGGTTCATGTACATTGCATATCACTGTTAAGAGCGGGAAGTTTTACTTGGGGAAGATCATTAGTTTGGGTAATTAATTGTTAGTTGGTTAGTTAATTAATTTAATTAATCTCAAATCTTGATAACTTAATAACTTCTCCCTACGAGGTCGGATTTGTATGCGGCTTTTACATTGAACTTGTATCGATGTTATCTAGGCATTGGAGTTAGAGTTGTTGAATAGATCGCTATGGAACAATTTGAAATCCACATACATATGTGTGATTTACAGAGGAATTTTGTAGAGATACCCTAAAAGGTTTCTTTCCAATATTGATTTGCTTATATTCTTATATTGTTATATTGATGTTTGGCTGAAACATTTGTGACGTACTTTTTGATTTGTGCAAGTGTCATTGTAGCAATTATCCTATACCGTCACTTATAAAATATCTTCTCTTTAAACCTATTTATGTTGAACTTGTACTTGTATTCTTACAAAAAAAATGTTTGATCGTGTTTTTGCACTTTGAAAGTTGTTTAAACAATATTTTCAAGTATTTTTTTAAAATTTGAAATCAATGATTAGTATTGATTTAAATTTATAAAATGATTATACATTTGAGTAATTATCTTTTGGGATAATTAATGTTGTTTAAAATTTATAAAAAGATTATAAATTTGATTAGTTATCTTTCAGTATAATTAATGTTGTTTTAAATTTATAAAAATATTATAAATTTGATTAATTATCTTTCAAGATAATTAACGTTGTTTTAAATTTATAAAAAGATTATAAATTTGATTAATCGTCTTTCGAGACAATTAATGTCGTGTTAAATTTAGAAAATTATGAATTTGTCTTCTTTCGGATAATTAATATTTTTTTAAATATATAAAATATTATAAATTTGATTAATCTTCTTTCAGTTATTTTAAATATATAAAAAGATTATAAATTTGATTAATCCTTTTTCGTGATAATTAATGTGGTTTTAAATTTATAAAAGAGTTATATAGATTATCAATCAAGATGATTAGCATTATTTTAAATTTATATAGATATTTTAAATTAATTTTGTTATCTTCCAAGATAATAAATGTTGTTTTGAAAGTTATAAATGATAGTTTATAAATAAGAAAATATTTAGAAAAGAATATTTAAAAATAAAGCTAAGTGTAAATTATTTTGGGTTTATAGTAAATGATGTTTTAATGACATTTTTGGACCCTACTTTTTAAACACTTAGAAATATAACTTGTGTATAAAAAGAATATTTTAAAGAGTGTTTTTCAGAAGTGTTTAGTAGATATTTATGATGTGACAATTAAGCACAAGTGAGGGTCAAATGTTTTAAGAGATTTAATTTTCATATACGACCATTTTTTTATCTCTGATAGTTGATTTATTTACATCGATCCTGCTATCTTTCTTTTGTTAAAAAATATAAGATGATTTGTTGTTCTTTGAGGAAACTCTTGCTATTCTTAAAGTCCAGAATATTGTCATGATAAGGTGAGAAGCAACACTGTCCTCACTTTTTGACTTTATTATCTTCCTTAGGTTAATACTAGTTTGAGATCGACGATTTGTTGCTTATTTGAGAATTTATGTCCTTTGTCAACAATAGCTAAATAAAGACCGAGTGAGGGCAAAGCTACATGGGGTTGCTCCTATTAGGGTATCATCACATCTACTATAGATTGGCTTCGGTTGTATATGCATAGAGATGTGAAATACTTGGATTCTTGGTAAGATTGGTGGGGTTTAACTTAGAGCTTTTCGAGAGCCATTGTAGTTCGCAATCATACTTTCTAGAGGTATACTTTTAGTAGGAGCGCATCCTCCTAGTCATTGTTAGAAAAATTCACTTTCCTTATTTGATTCGAATCTTTGAATTGTTTTCTTAATTGCGCCAAGAAGTGCCTGAAGCTCTTATTAATGTTAATTATTTGTGACCATTCTTTCAAGTCTTATTTTGTTCTAACTTATTTCCATTCTAGATGTTGTTCTTGCAGGTAAAAACCCATTCTATGTTTAACAACACGGTCTCATAGAATTATTTTATATTCTCATTTTTTTCTAAGTTTTCTTACATTGATTTTCCTAGACTGATACGGGAATATTTTATATAATGCTCGGGTCGAACCGAGTTTTTTTTCTAAGTTGTCATTGGTGGGACATAAAGCTAATAGAGTAGAGGTAGATGTTCACCTAGTGTAGTAATTTTATTTTTCGTTGTATTATGTAGACCCATCAGCAATTGTAAGGTCAGGAAGTCATAATTGTCCATGTTGATGAAGTTTTTTTTAACTCTGATATACCATGTATTTTTGAGTGACGGCTTTTACTATCTCTGTTATATTATATGTTGTCATTCCGCTACTAGATTCGGTTTTTCCTGTTCTTTTTCCTTTTGCCCTATGCTTTTCTAGCACTTGGATGCTCAGCATTTGAACATCGTGGATGTATTAAGTGTCGACTTTCATGGTTCAAAAAGTTAGGTCGTTATATTTAGTATCAAAGTTGAAGGTTAGGCGAGAACCTTGGCTTTGATGAGGTAAACTCATTTAAGATAGGGTAAGTGACACCCTAAAATGAGTTGAGAGTATTATATATACGAAAGCGTATTGTTATTGTTATAAAAACTTATCATGTTAGTTGGTCTGTTAAGTTTGAATTTTGAACTCTTGTTGAGACGTGGGATGCCATAGTGTCGACAGGGATTTTCAAAACACTTGAATAAGGCAAACAGACACAATATTTATTTTTGAAATTTGGTAAATGAAATATTTTACCTATGATTATATATTTTATATACATAAAGGAATCGTTTTCTAATTTATATACTTATTTAAGGTGTGTTTGTTTGTTAATGATAATATCTCTTTATTATTTATTTGAATTGTCATGCTTGGATAGTTTATGACTATTGACTGTTGTTTGTTGATTGCTGATTATCGGTGCTCGGCTTATTAATGAGCGTTTATTTCTTCGATCAAAAAATGAAATCTTTATTAATTAAATTTCACAGTTTGACCATAAGTTGTTCGGAGAAAATGTTAAGTTAAAAGTCATCTTTTAATAAAGTTGTTTAATATAATCTAAAAGGGAAGCTAAGACATTTAGAGAATAAATTTCACGTGAAAAGTTTATTATAATAAAGGAAAGTTATTATAATATAAGTTGATTTAAAGGTAGATTTTATATGAGTATGGTATATAAAATAATTTATATGATGTATAAAAGGTGTTTTATAAGTAAGAAGGGTTTTTGGGAATTAAATCCCCGTATTTCTTAAAATGATTTCAAAAATATTTTGAGAAAAGTGATAGTAGTATTACATGGAAGTATTTATAAGTATAAATATATCAAAGAGAATTTTCAAGGAAGATACAGTTTCTTTGGATAGTTAGGGGAAAACATATCGATTTGTTTTGTGGTAATATTGATAAACTTCTAAGTGAAGTGTGACGACCCGACTTTTTCTCCACAGAAAGTCGTATCATCTTTAAGAAAGAAAGGGATAGGAAAGAGAAAAGAAAGAAGAGAAAGAAGAAACAACACCAGAATCTCAACAGCGGAACGTATAAATTATATTAATAACATAAGTATTACATAATATACAACATCTATCAGAGTTACACATCAAGTACATCACATACTAGACAGTTATAAACAACTGTCTAGTTATTACAACTCAAATACAACTCAACAAAGACAACACAGAGAACACACAACGGAAACTATATATATCTAACGCCAAAGCCTCCTGCTCCATTGCTCCTCCATAATTCATCAAAGCTAACCTAAATCCCTTGGCTACTCGTAAAAATTTGAGTACCCAAGAGTTTAAGAAAAACAGAAGATAAACTCCGGGTCAGACATGGGTCTGTTGTGAGTAACAGGTTAAGGTTGCTTAACTTTAAAAACCTTTGAAAAAAAGGTATCACCTAAGACTTCCCACACATAAACATGGAAAAAAATTTACCTTACGCTAACCAAAATATTTGATAAGAAATCCGATGATATTATAATAGTGTCTAGGGTTTTTATGTAAAATACAGAAATAGCTGGAATGCTTACATCTCACGTTCCAACATAGTTGGGCACATCTAAAACATACGACACTTATTGGAGATTGGATTCCATACAATGGCACTACTGGGGTACCGCCCCTCACAGTACGTGGCCTAGATCACCGTACCGAGGATCCACCCTAAATCCCCTGCAACACAAGGCCGGAACTATCCCTTACTGGATAGTCCCGAACAAGACAACCCCACAGTTGTTTGCAACCAACTGCCCACACAGCCGAATATAAAGGGACCGCTAGACAGGGGTAAATCTCATCCTACTAGGGCATGACCCACTTAGTCTTGCTGCACCTCCCCTGTTTTAGCCATTCCCGGTTGATGAGGCTTGAGGCTACGATTACCTTTAGAGAACACATCTCTTAGAATTCTCATCGTCCACCTGACAATGTTCTAAAAGCATTCAATCCATACAAGTTCGTTCCGGGTTCGAACGAAACCGAAGGCATTATCTCGTTACACTCATTTTGGAATCACCCTCAGAGTTAACGATGATAACCCTCACACTCTGAATCTTCACCTTCAATTGAGATTCACGACCTATCGTTAATTTGGATCGATGTGGTTTTCGAATATCCAAATATGAAAACCCGATCCCGGTCTCATCGAAATCCAAAACGCCATCTTTTAGGTCCAAGTTGTTTTAAAGTTAGAACAATTCAATTCAATATTATCTATATACACACAGATAGATAATTAACAATATCATAATAGATAATCAACATTATCTTCATAATAGATAATTCATATTATCATCACAAACAGAAATTCATATTATCATCATAATGCAACCAAAGCATCCATTTCACACAGCATTAATTACTTATCTCATATCTGAGATCTCAAACCATTCAAGGAAATCAATATCAATCAACGTTCATAAGCAATGATTTATTAATCACCATTCTATAATTAATTTAAAATGAATTAAATTAGTTACTTCATCTCTAATTAATTTAAAATAAAATAAATTAATTACTTCATCTTTAAAATCTTGCTTATATAACTATTAATTAATTATAAATCAATTAACGAAATACCCTTAAATAAATCACCTAAATTAACTACCCTTGATTAAACACCCTTTAATTTTTTTAGCAAAGCTAGCGGGGTTGAATGGTCCCCTACCATTATTATTATTAACCAAAAATTTCAATACAATGGATTACAACATACTGTCCACCATAGGACTAATGAAAGCATAAGCAAAAATTATATGTTACTAGTAATAGAAAGGACCAATACATGTTTAGAGGTAGCTTGCCCTTTAAACACCCTATTGTTCCTCTCCAACCAAACAAAATACAGTACCTTCTTCAAAATTCTCAACAACATTCTACTTCTCTCATTCTTCCACCTAGTTGCCTTAAAGATGTTGTACCATTCCATACATGAGCTTCTCATTGGCCTGTGATAACCATAACATTGCATTATCGTACTCCAGATGTGGTAAGTGAACTCACATTCAAAGTATAAGTGCGCAACCGTTTCCACCCCTACACCATAGAATAGACATTTATCACATTGAATAACCCCATAACCTTTGAGCTTGCATAGAGTCAGGATACCATTCATCAAAACCTTCCACATGTACAGGTTTTCCTTTGGGACAGACCTATGATCCTAGATGCGATAATACCAAAGAAAAGTAGGCAGTTGCATGGAGGGATCAAGTGCCTTATAAACATTTTTAATTGAATGCACCCTGTCATTCCAAGTCATGTGAACAGAACTGAGTTTGTAGGACCTATTTTGTATAGCAAACCATTCAGCTCTTACCACTGCAGAGCTACAATTAGGGAGGGAGACAACATCATCAGCCCAGAACCTAGATAGAGTAGCATTACTACCAATGCCAGTGGATCTTCTCATGTCGTAATCAATTATATTAGCTAAAGTGACTCCTTTTGAAGGCCATGGATCAAACCAAAAAGATATCTTGTTAATATCTTTAATTCTCTATTGCACCAGAGGTAGGAAAAATTGTCTTCCTCTCAAGATATTCCTCCAAGTCCAGCTGCAGTCAGTTGGAGATGAAATACACCAGAAGTTGCTTTGACGTATAAGGTATTGCTTACACTAAGAAGCCCATAGATTTTTGTCATTCCTTAATAACTTGTCAATTCTTGCAGATAACATTGCAAAGTTCCAGTTCTTAATATTTATAATTCCAAGACCTCCTTTTTCCGGTGGACAACAAAGTTTACTAAAAGCTATAGGAATCATTTTCTTAGAGAAAGGATTACCATGCCACAAAAAATGATTCAAAGCCGAGTTGACCATGCTAATGAGTTTGGCTGGGAGAATAAATATTCTGACATAATAAACACATATGGATAATGCAATGGATTTAACAATTACAAGCCTACCAGCCATCGAAAATTGAGATACTTTCCAGCTAGCAAGTTTAGCAGTAATTTTTTCAAATAGTTGTAAGCATTGGAATGTCATGATTCTAGAATCACAAAGTGGCACCCCAAGATAATATTCATTTTCACTAAATGGAGAGAGGCCAGACATAGAGTACATCATCTCTTTACCATCATCAGGGAGACCTGCAATTAGCAATCTAGATTTACTTCTGTTAATGACCAGACCAGTCAAGGTACAAAAGGTATCAAGAACATTTAAGACCCCACTAATGGATTTCAAATTAGGCTTAGTGAATAAAAGTAAGTCATCAGCAAATAGGAGAGAGGATATACTGTTCTTCCTGCATAATGGATGATAGTCAAGTAACTTAATCACCCTTTAATTACATTCAAGTAATCAGCCTTTAATTAATTTCACAAATTAATTATTCTAAACAAAATTCAGTAATTAACCTTTTAATTACTTCATTAATTAATTAATTAATTATAACTAATTACATTAATCCTTAATTAATTACAATAATTAATTCCTTCATTGATTAATTGTTCTTAATTAATCAGTCCTTAATTATATTCATTATATTAATTAATGATCCCTAATTATTTTTATTTAGAATTTCCCTATTAAATTAATTACATTAAGTACTTAATCATCAATTAAACCACATTGATTAATCACTCTTGATTAATCTCATTCAGTAATTAACTACCTTTAATTACTTCATTAGATAAGTTAATTACTCCTTAATTAATTATCTTTAATATTTATTAATCACCCTAGATTAATCTCATTAAGTAATTAATTACCGGTAATTAATTACATCTCTTAATTATCTTCAAATAACTTTATTAACCAATTCTTAATTAATTACACTAAGTGATTAATAATTAATTACTTCCTCTAAGTAATTATTCTTTATATTAATTACACAAAGTAATTAATCTCCAAATCTCTCCCACTACCTAATTATCCTTCAATTTAATTACATCCAGTAATTATCTTCTTAATTACTTCACTAACTAATTATTCTTTATTAATTACATTGAGTAATTACTTCTTAAATTATCCAGTGATTATCTTAAGTTAATTAAACTTAATTAATTAACTTAAACTAATCAAAATAAACTTAATTAATTACAATTAATAATTAATTTCCATTAAGTAATTACACTTAAACAATTCTCAAATGATTATCTTTAAAATTAATTAATCTAATTAATTATTAAAATTAATCACATTAATTAATTATTAAACAATCCTAAGTTAATGACCTTCATTAACCATTAACAAGTCTTTAATTACTTCTCTAAAGTAACTGCTGAGATTAATCATTATTAATTACAAATTAAATTATCTATAAAACCCATCAATTAATCTCTAATTATTTAATTAATTAAATGTTAATCTATAACTTAATTAATTTTTAATTACTTGATTAATAAATTTCAAATCATAAATTTAAAATCAAATCATATCTAATTAGTGATTTCTTAATTACAAATTAATTAATCTTAATTAACTTACTTAATCCGTTAATTAATTAAATAAAAACCTTGATTACTTAATTGATTGACCCAAATCATTAATTAATTAAATTAATTAATGACCCACCTTAATTACCTTAATAATTTAATGAACTATAAATCATTAAGTCCTAATTAACTATAAGATAAACCTTATTCTTATTAATGATTAAATTATCATTAACAAAATATTTTTAGAACAATTTGCTTTCAAATTTACTATTAAATTTCATTTTAAATTTAAGATTTAAAATGAAAACAATTTTTTTAACTATAAAAAAGTTTTAAAATAATTCAAAAACCTTTTAATTACATGTTAAAGAAATACTCGTCTTATAAAAGAATTTTAAAAGAAATTTAAACCAAATTCATTTTAAAATTTCAAACCATATTTAAAACATTCAAAGTTGTTTTAAAACATTCAAAGTTGTTTTAAAACATTTTAAATTCAAAAACTTTATTTATTTCAAACTAGAATTCAAACTAAGCTTTGAATTCAGATTTTAACTTAAATTTAAAATCCTGTTTAAATCTTATTTTCAGATTTTAAAACCACTTTATATAATACTTTATCAAATTTTTAGATGTTAAAACATTCCATTTTTATAAACTTATTTATTTTAAAAACTAGAATTCAAACTCATTTTGAATCCATACTTTAAATCTGCTTCAAAACTGTGATTTAAAACTTGCTTTACATTTTTGGATTCAGTTTAAATTTAAAAACTGAAACACTGTCGGGTTTTAAACAAAAACCTGTAACAAAAATTTACTCGAACCAGACCAAATAGCTTCGCGTCAAACCCTAAATTCCTTCTAGTAAATACTCGAACTACTCGAGACAAACTCGAGTTCACCTTCACCAATTCCAAACCCACTTCACCAGAAAACATAAGTGCACGGTGCACATGCACTGTGACTCTGATCAACTCCGGCCATTCCCCAAGGCTTCATCATATCGGAAACCATCCACACACCGTCCCACGATCTCCAGATCGCCTCCATCATCGAGAAATCAAAATCTAGACTCAACACCCAAACCTAGAACACAGAACCACCACAAACCCAAAACCTGTCAATGCCTCAACCACTATCCTCCGACCATCGTAAATGTTGCAACTCAGGCCATGCCCTCGTCATCAACCCAGCTACCATCTCTCATAGCCCCATCACACTCGATCAATCGTAGAAACTGAGATGATCGAATTTCTAATTTAAATAAAACTAGGGTTCAAAACAAATTCTAATCACCGCCGTCTCCATTGTAACTTGCACACCCATCGGCCATTTTCCCATACCCTCCGATCACTCCTCTACCTCCAGAGAAGACCCCGACCTTCCCTATCAACTAAATCACAAGAAACTACCAAATCTTCAATTTCTATTCATCTCAAAAATGCGTGTCCAAAACTAAATCAAAAATTATGATTTTAGTTTTAAAAATCATGTTTTAGTTTAGGTAATCAACTTATATTCCTGAATCAAGAAATCAGGATATTTGAATTTTTACTTGTATAAAGTTTGCACTGTTATTCTTGATTCCTAGAGTCATTCCCAAATTATGTAAGTTAAATAAAAGTTAATTCTTTAATCTATGATACAACTAACACATTTTATTTGAAAATTTAAACCTTAACATGGATTAGATTATGAGATCATGATTTTTGATCTGAACTTAATCTTGGAAACTAAGAACAGGCAAGAATAAATCACCACAGTAAGCTTGCATTCATACATCCATGTATATACACAGAGAATTTAATCAAATACATCCATACAAAACTAATTAATTTCTGGAGAAAAAAAATCAAGCAACCAGATTCAACTTAAAGCTTTAAGAAGTGTGATGTTACTCACTTGAAAATAATTGAAGAACATAGCACATTTTCCATATCTTTAAACTGGAATGGCCAAGCTTCTTTGATTGAAACTTAAATGCTTCTTGCCTTTGAAAACTTGAAAACTATATGCATGCAAGCTTCCCAGATTTCACTTAAACTTGCATATTTGGTTATAGATGTTAGAACAAGCTTGAAAATGCTTGCATGTTGATAATTTCCAGATGAAGAAATGCAGACATTTGATTGCTGAAAAATTTGTTTCCAGGTTGTTTTCAAACAGAGAGGATTGTTTGAATGATCTCTTATTTGATTTTGAAACTGAACTACACGTTTCAAATGCAGGCTTTGATTTTTTGAAAATGAATAAGTTATGTTTTTGAAGAACGATTATAGATAATTTGAGTTTTGATCTGGTTTAGAGGCAAATAATTCTCAGATTTGAAGAACGATGTTTCAGGTTTTTGTGATTTAAATTTTTGGTTTGAGGAGTGTTAATTACTAATTTGAATATGATTTTGGTTTTAGAGATGATTTCAGATTTGTTTTCTTAGCTTAGAAATTTGAAAAGAAAATTAAAGAGGAGGAAACAATGTTATAAAGGCTGCAATTAATTTAACAAAATAAAGGAAAAAGATGAAAATTGAATGACACTTGTCATATTGTTTAATCTATCACTTAACACATGTTATTAGATAACTTAATATATTAACACATGTCTTTGTTTTATTTTCTTTTTATTTTAAATGTTAATAAAGGTTTTACTTAGTTTATTTATACCTATATAAATATATTGTGAATTTCTTATGTAAAGAAAATGTAATAAAAACAAATTATAAATTAAACCTTATCCAAATATTTTAAGGATCTATTATTTTGAATTTCCAAGTGAATTCCAAATTCAAATTAAACTTTTGAAATCCAAATTAAAGTCAACTTATTCAATTTGAAATGATAATTCCATTTTCTTATTTAATTCTTTTTATATTTATATGGAAAAATAATACGTTATTAATATTGTTTGAAAATAACAAATTTAACAATTTTAAATGATTTATAAAAGAGATTATAAATCACTTCTATTATTAAATGAATTAAGACCATATGCTATATTGTATTTTAAACTTCTTTTTCAAATCATATATATATCAAGTAATATTTAAAAGAAATGAAACAAACTTTTTATTTAAATTTAAAAATTAAGCTAAGATATAATCTTAAGCAATTAACATTTATCTTAAGTATTTACAAACCATATAGTTATTAATTAAATAACTTTGAAAAGCTTAATATTATTTTAAATCATAATTTCCAAATTATTAAATATATTATTAGAATTTGAAAACAAGACTTATTTATTTATTAAATTCCAAATCAAAGTTTATCTATAATATATATGCATATATATATATACACACACACACACATTATAAATAGAAAGATTTATTAGCTTTTAAAAGATAAATTCACTAATTAAATATTTATTTAATTAGATTATTAAACCAATTCACATTTTATTAATCAATATTATCAAATAATTTAGTTTTAACTAAAGATTATTAAATTAATATTGCCAAAAATTCCGGGATATCACATTCCTTCCCCCTTAAAAGAATTTCGTCCTCGAAATTTAAAACAAAGGTAATTTAATAATCTCATTAAAGATTTAAGTTTAAACCACAAGCATATATTATCAACCATATGCTAACAGCTATAGCAACCAATTTACCCAAACAAACAAATTTAACTATCCGGACAAAAATTCTGAATAGAATTTTCTCGAGTTTCCCAAGTATAAACACCGGGATACTCGCTCTACAGAATCCAAGCAATCTACACTATTAAGCTCCTACTCATCTAGATCTACATCTGAACAGGATATCAGACTATAGACAAGTCTGACTCACAACCAAATTTCCTAGAATAGCTGATTCCACAACCAGAGATAGATCATACACGTACTCCCTCAGAGATACGTGAAACACATTGAATTCCAGTTGTCCAATTTGGCAATTCAATCCAGAAGACCAAACATTTATCCAAAACAGAACACAGAAAAGATCCAAAACACCTCGGAGCTAGCTTACCAGACTTACCAACATTTATAGCTCCTAAAACCGAAGAAAACTTATCCAAAATCAGATCTTCAATACCGATCCACAAAACTCTTCAGACGATCCTGGGCTGCCTACATCCTTCCTAATCAGCTCAATCCTCGCTGATGTATGAAGAAACAAACTAGACCAAACCCAATCCACCAGAATGATCCTCCAAGATCAAGAACAAACTCCACTCACAACCATCAGAAGAAAACAAACTTCTCCTATCCGGAAAAGAAAAACAGATGCACTCCAAAACTACTTCTGCTGCACAACTCTGATCTGGAGTAGAAAAGAATGCTAATGATGAACACAAGCACAAACTGGACAACATAACCTAGAAGATCTCTGATAACCAAGAGAAAACTCAAAAGTTCCTCCAATCCTGAGCTGATTCACCAAATTCCATCTCAAGGAACCAACCTTCAACTAGTTGAACCACTGGTACCACTCTTGGAATCTTGGTCGATAAGAAAACTAAATCTCTAGATGCGGACAACCTCTGACTTTCCTGAAGACATCCGGAAAAATCTCGGACAATCCAAGAGAATACTCAATTATCGCAAGTCACTTTTGTGATCAATCCAGCCTAACCTCCAAAGAAAACTGTTCTCTCTTTACCAATCAAAACAGCTTAAGCTGGTCTAGCCAATGCTTCGAAGAAATGGATCCACTCTACTACTTCTGAATTCCATCTCTCAGACACTGCTAAGCCAGAAGACCTTTTTCCGACCCACAGAACACTCCGAGCTGCAGTGCTGACACAGATACCAAAGAATTCCCAATCCAAAGCTCTTCGAGAAACTCGGGTCTCAAACCAAATAGAAACACCCTGCTGAACTCAGCCACAATACCGAAGCAGACCAACTTCCTTAAATTGTTCCAAAGAAATATCTTCGGAAACATCCATAGTCACTACATCTCATCACGCAGCTACTACTTCCTGAGGTATCAAGATCCATCACTTGCTTTTGCTCAGCCGACAGATCCAAACTCTACTCATCCAACTTCAAAGATGGACTCCGAACCTTAACAAGTTGCCTTTAGAGATCGATGAAATCCATAGACCACTGCAAATCTTACTCGAGACGGTATTAGGTCTACAGTCCTGACAGATACACTTCCAACCTCAAACATTCAAATTCCAACCATTGGTAGTCGTGCTACACACCACTATCCTATCTACCTTTATAACTTATGTTGGAAAACCTATATGGGTAACCCAACAATAGGTAGAAATAATACATATAAATATGTATAAAAAATACAAGTACGCTCTCTCAAGGAAGAAAACACTCCAAAGCCTAGGTATTCACTCAACCTAGCGCTCTGATACCAAGTGTGACGACCCGACTTTTTCTCCATAGAAAGTCGTATCATCTTTAAGAAAAAAAGGGATAGGAAAGAGAAAAGAAAGAAGAGAAAGAAGAAACAACACCAGAATCTCAATAGCGGAACATATAAATTATATTAAGAACATAAGTATTACATAATATACAACATCTATCAGAGTTCCACAGCATATACATCACATACTAGACAGTTACAAACACCTGTCTAGTTATCACAACTCAACAAAGACAACACAGAGAACACACAACGGAAACTATATATATCTAACGTCGAAGCCTCCTGCTCCATTGCTCCTCCATAATTCGTCAAAGCTAACCTGAATCCCTTGGCTACTCGTAAAAATTTGAGTACCCAAGAGTTTAAGAAAAACAGAATATAAACTCCGGGTCAGGCATGGGTATGGTGTGAGTAATAGGTTAAGGTTGCTTAACTTTAAAAACCTTTGAAAAGAAAATGTATCACGTAAGACTTCCCACACATAAACATGGAAAAGCTTTTACCTTACACTAACCAAAACATTTGATAAGAAATTCGATGATATTATAATAGTGCCTAGGATTTTCATGTAAAATACAGAAATAGCTGGAATGCTTACATCTCACGTTCCAACATAGTTGGGCACATCTAAAACATATGGCACTTATTAAAGATTGGATTCCATACAATGGCAGGGCTACTGGGGTACCGCCCGTCAAAGTACAAGGCCTAGATCACCATACCAAGGATCCACCCTAAATCCCCTGCAACAAAAGGCCGGAACCATCCCATACTGGACAGTCCCGAACAAGACAACCCCGTAGTTGTTTGCAACCAACTGCCCACACAGCCGAATATAAAGGGACCTCTAGACAGGGGTAAATCTCGTCCTACTTGGGCATGACCCACTTAGCCTTGCTGCACCTCCCATGTTTTAGCCATTCCCAGTTGATGAGGCTTGAGGCTATGATTATCTTTAGAGAACACATCTCTTAGAATGCTTATCGTCCACTTGACGATGTTTTGAAAGCATTTAATCCATACAAGTTCAATCCGGGTTCGAAAGAAACCGAAGGCATTATCTCGTTACACTCATTTTGGAATCACCCTCAGAGTTAACGACGATAACCCTTGCACTCTGAATTTTCACCTTCACTTGAGATTCACGACCTATCGTTAATTTAGATCGATGTGGTTTTTGGATATCCGAATATGGAAATCCGATCCCGGTCTCATCGAAATCCAAAATGCCATATTTTAAGTCCAAGTTGTTTTAAAGTTAAAATAATTCAATTCAATATTATCTATATACACAAAGATAGATAATTAACAATATCATAATAGACAATCAACATTATCATCATAACAGATAATTCATATTATTATCACAAATAGATAATTCATATTATCATAATAAAGCAACCAAAGCATCCATATCACACATCATTACTTATCTCATATCTGAGATCTCAACCATTCAAGGAAACCAATATCAATCAGGATTCATAAGCAATGATTTATTAATCACCATTCTATAGTTAATTTAAAATGAATTAAATTAATTACTTCATCTCTAATTTGTTTAAAATATCATCATTGAAATCTTGCTTATATAACCATTAATTAATTATCTATCAATTAATTGAATACCCTCAAATCAATCACCTTAATTAATCACCCTTGATTAATTACCCTTTAATTACATTCAAGTAATCAGCCTTTACTTAATTTCACAAATTAATTATCCTACACCAAATTCAGTAATTAACCTTTTAATTACTTCATTAATTAATTAACTATAGTTAATTACATTAATCCTTAATTAATTACATTAATTAATTCCTTCATTGATTAATTGTTCTTAATTAATCAATCCTTAATTATATTCATTATATTAATTAATGATCCTTAATTATTTTTATTTAAAATTTCCCTATTGAATTAATTACATTAAGTACTTCATCATCAATTAAACCATATTGATTAATCACTCTTGATTAATCTCATTCAGAATTAACTACCTTTAATTACTTCATTAGATAAATTAATTACTCCTTAATTAATTATCTTTAATAATTAATCTTTAATATTTATTAATCACCCTAGATTAATCTCATTAATTAATTAATTACCCTTAGTTAATTACATCTCTTAATTATCTTCAAATAACTTTATTAACCAATTCTTAATTAATTACACTAAGTAATTAATTATTAATTACTTCCTCTAAGTAATTATTCTTTATATTAATTACACAAAGTAATTAATCTCCAAATCTCTCCCACTACCTAATTATCATTCAAATTAATTACATCCAGTAATTATCTTCTTAATTACTTCACTAAGTAATTATTCTTTATTAATTACATCGAGTAATTACTTCTTAAATTATCCAGTGATTATCTTAAATTAATTAAACTTAATTAATTAACTTAAACTAATCAAAATAAACTTAATTAATTACAATTAGTAATTAATTTCTTAATTACTTCCATTAAGTAATTACACTTAAACAATTCACAAATGGTTATCTTTAAAATTAATTAATCTAATTAATTATTAAAATTAATCACATTAATTAATTATTAAATAATCCTAAGTTAATGAACTTCATTAACCATCAACAAATCTTTAATTACTTCTCTAAAGTAATTACTGAGATTAATCATTATTAATTACAAATTAAATTATCTATAAAACCCATCAGTTAATCTCTAATTATTTAATTAATTAAATTTTAATCTATAGCTTAATTAATTTTTAATTACTTGATTAATAAATTTCAAATCATAAATTTAAAATCAAATCTTATCTAATTAGTGATTTCTTAATTACAAATTAATTAATCTTAATTAACTTACTTAATCTTTAATTAATTAAATAAAAATCTTGATTACTTAATTAATTAACCCAAATCATTAATTAATTAAATTAATTAATGACCCACCTTAATTACCTTATTAATTTAATGAACTATAAATCATTAAGTCCTAATTAACTAGAAGATAAACCTTATTCTTATTAATGATTAAATTATCATTAACAAAATATTTTAAAACAATTTGCTTTTAAATTTACTATTAAATTTCATTTTAAATTTAAGATTTAAAATGAAAACAATTTTTTCAACTTTAACAAAGTTTTAAAATAATTCAAAAACCTTTTAATTACATGTTAAAGAAATACTCGTCTTATAAAAGAATTTTAAAAGAAATTTAAACCAAATCCATTTTAAAATTTCAAACCATATTTAAAACATTCAAAGTTGTTTTAAAACATTTTAAATTCAAAAACTTTATTTATTTCAAAATAGAATTCAGACTAAGCTTTGAATTCAGATTTTAACTTAAATTTAAAATCCTGTTTAAATCTTATTTTCAGATTTTAAAACCACTTTATATAATACTTTATCAAATTTTTAGTTGTTAAAACATTCCATTTTTATAAAATTATTTATTTTAAAAACTAGAATTCAAACTCATTTAGAATCCATACTTTAAATCTGCTTCAAAACTGTGATTTAAAACTTGCTTTACATTTTTGGATTCAGTTTAAATTTAAAAACTGAAACACTGTCGGGTTTTAAACAAAAACCTGTAACAAAAATTTACTCGAGCCAGACCAAATAGCTTCGAGTCAAACCCTAAATTCCTTCGAGTAAATACTCGAAGTACTCGAGACAAACTCGAGTTCATCTTCACCAATTCCAAAACCACTTCACCAGAAAACATAAGTGCACGATGCACATGCACCGTGACTCTGATCAACTCCGGCCATTCCCCAAAGCTTCATCACATCGAAAACCATCCACACACCATCCCACGATCTCCAGATCGTCTCCATCATCTAGAAACCAAAATCTAGACTCAACACCCAAACCTGGAACACAGAACGACCACAAACCCAAAACCTATCAATGCCTCAACCACTATCCTCCGACCATCGTAAACGTTGCAACTCCGGCCATGCCCTCGTCATCGACCCGGCTACCATCTCTCAAAGCCCCATCGCACTCGATCAATCATAGAAACTGAGATGACAAAATTTCCTAATTTAAATAAAACTAGGGTTCATAATAATTTCTGATCACCACCGTCTCCACTGTAACTTGCACACCCATCGACCATTTTCCCCACACCCTCCGATCACTCCTCTACCACCAGAGAAGACCTGACCTTCCCTATCAACTAGATCACAAGAAACTACCAACTCTTCAATTCTGTTCATCTCAGAAATGCATGTCCAAAACTAAACTAAAAATTATGATTTTATTTTAAAAATCATGTTTTAGTTTAGGTAATCAACTTATATTCCTGAATCAAGAAATCAGGATATTTGAATTTTTACTTGTATAAAGTTTGCATTGTTATTCTTGATTCCCAAAGTTAATCCCAAATTATTTAAGTTAAATAAAATTTAAGTCTTTAATCTATGATACAACTAACACATTTTATTTGAAAATTTAAACCTTAACATGGATTAGATTATGAGATCATGATTTTTGATCAGAACTTAAGCCTGGAAACTATGAATAGGCAAGAATAAATCACCACAGTAAGCATGCATTCATACATCCATGTATATACACAGAGAATTTAATCAAATACATCCATACAAAACTACTTAATTTCCAGAGAAAAAAATCAAGCAACCAGATTCAACTTAAAGCTTTTAAAAGTGTCACGTTACTCACCTGAAAATAATTGAAGAACATAGCACATTTTTCGAATCTTGAAACTGGAATGGCCAAGCTTCTTTGATTGAAACTTAACTGCTTCTTGCCTTTGAAAACTTGAAAACTGTATGCATGCAAGCTTCCCAGATTTCACTTAAACTTGCATCTTTGGTTATAGATGTTAGAACAAGCTTGAAAATGCTTGCATGCTGATGATTTCCAGATGAAGAAATGCAGACATTTGATTGTTGAAAAATTTGTTTCCAGGCTGTTTTCAAACAGAGAGGATTGTTTCAACGATCTCTTATTTGATTTTGAAACTGAATTACAGGTTTCAAATGCAGGCTTTGATTTTTTGAAAATGAATAATTTATGTTTTTGAAGAATGATTACAGATAATTTGAGTTTTGATTTGGTTTAGAGGAAAATAATTCTCAGATTTGAAGAATGATGTTTCAGGTTTTTGTGATTTATATTTTTGGTTTGAGGAGTGTTAATTACTGATTTGAATATGATTTTGGTTTTAGAGATGATTTCAGATTTGTTTTCTTAGCTTAGAAATTTGAAAAGAAAATTAAAAAGGAGGAAACAATGTTATAAAGGCTGAAATTAATTTAACAAAATAAAGGAAAAAGATGAAAATTGAATGACACTTGTCATATTGTTTAATCTATCACTTAACACATGTTATTAGTCAACTTAATATATTAACACATGTCTTTGTTTTGTTTTGTTTTTATTTTAAATATTAATAAAGGTTTTACTTAATTTATTTATACTTATATAAATATATTGTTAATTTTTTATGTAAAGAAAATGTAATAATAACAAATTATTAAAGCTTATCCAAATATTTTAAGGATCTATTATTTTGAATTTCAAAGTAAATTCCAAATTCAACTTAAACTTTTGAAATCCAAATTAAAGTCAACTTATTCAATTTGGAATGATAATTCCATTTTCTTATTTAATTCTTTTTATATTTATATGGAAAAATAAGACATTATTAATATTGTTTGAAAATAACAATTTTAAATGATTTATAAAAGAGATTATAAATCACTTCTATTATTAAATGGATTAAGACCATATGCTATATTGTATTTTAAACTTCTTTTTCAAATCATATATATATATATATATATATATATATATATATCAAGTAATATTTAAAAGAAATGAAACAAACTTTTTATTTAAATTTAAAAATTAAGCTAAGATATAATCTTAAGCAATTAACATTTATCTAAAGTATTTACAAACCATATAGTTATTAATTAAATAACTTTGAAAAGCTTAATATTAATTTAAATCATAATTTCCAAATTATTAAATATATTATTAGAATTTGAAAACAAGACTTATTTATTTATTTATTAAATTCCAAATCAAAGATTATCCATAATATATATACAAATATATATATATATACACACACACACACATTATAAATAGAAACATTTATTTAGCTTTAAAAAGATAAATTCACTAATTAAATATTTATTTAATTAGATTATTAAGCCAATTCATATTTTATTAATCAATATTATTAAATCAATTTAATTTTAAATAAAGATTATTAAATTGATATTGCCAAAAATTCCAGGATATCACATTCCTTCCCCCTTAAAAGAATTTCGTCCCCGAAATTTAAAACAAAGGAAATTTAATAATCTCATTAAAGATTTAAATTTAAACCACAAGCATATATTATCAACCATATGCTAACAGCTATAGCAACCAATTCACCCAAACAAACAAATTTAACTATCCAGACAAAAATTCTAAATAGAATTTTCTCGAGTTTCCTAAGTATAAACACCGAGATACTCGCTCTACAGAATCCAAACAATCTACACTACTAAGCTCCTACTCATCTAGATCTACATATGAACAGGATATCAGACTATAGACAAGTCTGACTCACAACCAAATCTCCTAGAATATTTGATTCCACAACCAGAGATAGATCATACACGTACTCTCTCAGAGATACGTGAAACACATTGAATTCCAGTTGTCCAAACTGGAAATTCAATCCAGAAGACCAAACATTTATCCAAAACAGAACACAGAAGAGATCCAAAACACTTCGGAGCTAGCTTACCAGACTTACCAAAATTTATAGCTCCTAAAACCGGAGAAAACTTATCCAAAATCAGATCTCCAATTTTGATCCACAAAACTCTTCAGACGACCCTAGGCTGCCTACATCCTTCCTGATCAGTTCAATCCTCGCTGATGTCTCAAGAAACAAACTAAACCAAACCCAATCCACCAGAATGATCCTCCAAGATCAACCAAGATCAAGAACAAATTCCACTCACAACCATCAGAAGAAAACAAACTTCTCCTATCCGGAAAAGAAAAACAGATGCACTCCAAAACTGCTTCCGCTACACACTCTGATCTGGAGTAGAAAAGAACGCTGATGATGAACACAAGCACAAACTGGACAACATAACCTAGAAGATCTCTGATAACCAAGAGAAAACTCAGAAGTTCCTCCAATCCTGAGCTGCTTCACCAAACTCGATCTCAAGGAACCCACCTTCAACTAGTTGAACCACCGGTACCACTCTTGGAATCCTGGTCGATAAGAAAACTAAATCTCCAGATATGGACAACCTCTGACTTCCCTAAAGACATCCAGAAAAATCTCCAATCATCCAAGAGAATATTCAATTATCGCAAGTCACTTTTGCGATCAATCAAGACTAACATGCAAAGAAAACTGTTCTCTCTTTACCCATCAGAAAGCTTACGCTGGTCTAGCCAATCCTTCGAAGAAATGGATCCACTCTACTGCTTCTGAACTCCATCTCTCAGACACTACTAAACTAGGAGACCTTTTTCCGACCCACAGAACACTCCGAGCTGCAGTGCTGACACGGATACTAAAGAATTCCCAACCCAAAGCTCTTCGAGAAACTTGGATCTCAAACCAAACAGAAACACTCTGCTGAACTCAGCCACAATACCGAAGCAGACCTACTTCCTTAACTTGTTCCAAAGAAATATCTTTGGAAACATCCATAGTCACTGCATCTCATCACACAGCTACTACTTTCTGAGGTATCAAGATACCATCACTTGCTTTTGCTCAGCCGACAGATCCAAACTCTACTCATCTAACTTCAAAGATGGACTCCGAACCTTAACAAGTTGCCTTGAGAGATCGATGAAATCCGTAGACCACTACAAAGCTTACTCGAGACGGTATTAGGTCTACAGTCTCGACAGATACACTTCCAACCTCAAACATTCAAATTCCAACCATTGGTAGTCGTGCTACACACCATTATCCTATCTACCTTTATAACTTATGTTGGAAAACCTGTATGGGTAACCCAACAATAGGTAGAAATAATACATATAAATATATATATATATATATAATACAAGTACGCTCTCTCAAGGAAGAAAACACTCCAAAGCCTAGGTATTCACTCAACCTAGCGCTCTGATACCAAGTGCGACGACCCGACTTTTTCTCCATAGAAAGTCGTATCATCTTTAAGAAAGAAAGGGATAGGAAAGAGAAAAGAAAGAAGAGAAAGAAGAAACAACACCAGAATCTCAACAGCGGAACGTATAAATTATATTAATAACATAAGTATTACATAATATACAATATCTATCAGAGTTACACAGCATATACATCACATACTAGACAATTATAAACACCTGTCTAGTTATTACAACTCAAATACAACCCAACAAAGACAACACAGAGAACACACAGCGGAAACTATATATATCTAACGTCGAAACCTCCTGCCCCATTGCTCCTCCATAATCGTCAAAGCTAACCTGAATCCCTTGGCTACTTGTGAAAATTTGAGTATCAAAGAGTTTAAGAAAAACAGAAGATAAACTCCGGGTCAGACATGGGTCTGGTGTGAGTAACAGGTTAAGGTTGCTTAACTTTAAAAACCTTTGAAAAGAAAAGGTATCACTAAGACTTCCCATACCTTACGCTAACCAAAACATTTGATAAGAAATCCGATGATATTATAATAGTGTCTAGGGTTTTTAAGTAAAATATAGAAATAGCTGGAATGCTTACATCTCACGTTCCAACATAGTTGGGCACATCTAAAACCTACGGCACTTATTGGAGATTAGATTCTATACAATGGCAGGGCTACTGGGGTACCGCCCGTCACAGTACGTGTCCTAGATCACCGTACCAAGGATCCACCCTAAATCCCCTGCAACACAAGGCCGGAACCATCCCTTACTGGACAGTCCCGAACAAGACAACCCCGCAGTTATTTGCAACCAAATGCCCACACAACCGAATATAAAGGGACCTTAGGCAGGGGTAAATCTCGTCCTACTTGGGCATGACCCACTTAGCCTTGTTGCACCTTCCTTGTTTTAGCCATTCCCGGTTGATGAGGCTTGAGGCTACGATTACCTTTAGAGAACACATCTCTTAGAATGCTCATCGTCCACCTGACGATGTTCTGAAAGCATTCAATCCATACAAGTTCGTTCCGGGTTCGAACGAAACCGAAGGCATTATCTCGTTACACTCATTTTGGAATCACCCTCAGAGTTAACAATGATAACCCTTGCACTCTGAATCTTCACCTTCACTTGAGATTCACGACCTATCGTCAATTTGGATCGATGTGGTTTTCAGATATCTAAATATGGAAACCCGATCCCGATCTCATCAATCCAAAACGCCATCTTTTAGGTCCAAGTTATTTTAATGTTAAAACAATTCAATATTATCTATATACACAGAGATAGATAATTAACAATATCATAATAGGTAATCAACACTATCATCATAACAGATAATTCATATTATCATCACAAACAGATAATTCATATTATCATCATAATGCAACCAAAGCATCCATATCACAGAGCATTACTTATCTCATATCTGAGATCTCAAACCATTCAAGGAAATCAATATCAGTCAGCATTCATAAGCAATGATTTATTAATCACCATTCTATAATTAATTTAAAATAAATTAAATTAATTACTTCATCTCTAATTAATTTAAAATAAATTAAATTAATTACTTCATCTCTAATTAATTTAAAATAAATTAAATTAATTACTTCATCATTAAAATCTTGGTTATATAACCATTAATTAATTACAAATCAATTAATTAAATACTCTTAAATAAATCACCTTAATTAATCACCCTTGATTAATCACCCTTTAATTACATTCAAGTAATCAGCCTTTAACCGATTTCACAAATTAATTATCCTGAACCAAATTCAGTAATTAACCTTTTAATTACTTTATTAATTAATTAACTATAATTAATTACATTAATCCTTAATTAATTACATTAATTAATTCCTTCATTGATTAACTGTTCTTAATTAATCAATCCTTAATTATATTCATTATATTAATTAATGATCCCTAATTATTTTTATTTAAAATTTCCCTATTAAATTAATTACATTAAGTACTTAATCATCAATTAAACCATATTGATTAATCACTCTTGATTAATCTCAGTAATTAACTACCTTTAATTACTTCATTAGATAAATTAATTCTCCTTAATTAATTATCTTTAATAATTAATCTTTAATATTTATTAATTACCCTAGATTAACCTCATTAAGTAATTAATCACCCTTAATTAATTACATCTCTTAATTATCTTCAAATAACTTTATTAACCAATTCTTAATTAATTACACTAAGTAATTAATTATTAATTAGTTCCACTAAATAATTATTCTTTATATTTTTTTTGGTAACCAGGGAAACCTGTTTTATCACCGCCGATATTGCGACTCTTGAACAGTAAACCTGGAGGAAACACATCTAGCCCGCCACAACTGTGCCCCCATTTAGACCAGACCTTTCGGTATACTTGGAGGAGTTGCCAGGAATCGGACTCCTCGCCTCATACGAGGAAGGCCGTTGCTCTTGCCAACTGCGCCATGTGCACAGACGCAAATTATTATTTATATTAATTACACAAAGTAATTAATCTCCAAATCTCTCCCACTACCTAATTATCCTTCAATTTAATTACATCCAGTAATTATCTTCTTAAGTACTTCACTAAGTAATTATTCTTTATTAATTACAATGAGTAATTACTTCTTAAATTATCCAGTGATTATCTTAAATTAATTAAACTTAATTAATTAACTTAAACTAATCAAAATAAACTTAATTAATTACAATTTGTAATTAATTTCTTGATTACTTCCATTAAGTAATTACACTTATACAATTCTCAAATGATTATCTTTAAAATTAATTAATCTAATTAATTATTAAAATTAATCACATTAATTAATTATTAAACAATCCTAAGTTAATGACCTTCATTAACCATTAACAAATCTTTAATTACTTCTCTAAAGTAATTACTGAGATTAATCATTATTAATTACAAATTAAATTATCTATAAAACCCATCAATTAATCTCTAATTATTTAATTAATTAAATATTAATCTATAGCTTAATTAATTTTTAATTACTTGACTTATAAATTTCAAATCATAAATTTGAAATCAAATCTTATCTAATTAGTGATTTCTTAATTACAAATTAATTAATCTTAATTAACTTACTTAATCCTTTAATTAATTAAATAAAAACTTAATCTTAATTAACTTACTTAATCCTTTAATTAATTAAATAAAAACCTTGATTACTTAATTAATTAACCCAAATCATTAATTAATTATATTAATTAATGACCCATCTTAATTACCTTAATAATTTAATGAACTGTAAATCATTAAGTCCTAATTAGCTATAAGATAAACCTTATTCTTATTAATGATTAGATTATCATTAACAAAATATTTTTAAAACAATTTGCTTTTAAATTTACTATTAAATTCCATTTTTATAAACTTATTTATTTTAAAAACTAGAATTCAAACTCATTTTGAATCCATACTTTAAATCTGCTTCAAAACTATGATTTAAAACTTGCTTTACATTTTTGGATTCAGTTTAAATTTAAAAACTGAAACACTGTCGGGTTTTAAACAAAAACCCGTAACAAAAATTTACTCGAGCCAGACCAAATAGCTTCGAGTCAAACCTTAAATTTCTTCGAGCAAATACTCGAACTAGTCGAGACAAACTCGAGTTCATCTTCACCAATTCCAAACCCACTTCACCAGAAAACATAAGTGCACGGTGCACATGCACCGTGACTCTGATCAACTCCGGCCATTTCCCAAGGCTTCATCACATCGGAAATAGTCCACACACCATCCCACGATCTCCAGATCGTGTCCATCATCTAGAAATCAAAATCTAAACTCAACACCCAAACCTGGAACACAGAACCACCACAAACCCAAACCCTGTCAACCCCACAACCACTATCCTCCGACCACCGTAAATGTTGCAAATCCAGCCATGCCCTCGTCATTGACCCAGCTACCATCTCTCAAAGCCCCATCACACTCGATCAATCGTAGAAACTAAGATGACCGAATTTCCTAATTTAAATAAAACTAGGGTTCAAAACAATTTTTGATCACCTCCATCTCCACTGTAACTTGCACACCCATCGGCCATTTTTCCCACACCCTCTGATCAGTCCTCTACCACCAGAGATGACCCTGACCTTCCCTATCAACTAGATCACAAGAAACTACCAAATCTTCAATTTCTATTCATCTCAGAAATGCATGTCCAAAACTAAATTATAAATTATGATTTTATTTTTGAAAATCATGTTTTAGTTTAGGTAATCAACTTGTATTCCTTAATCAAGAACTCGGGATATTTGAATTTTTACTTGTATAAAGTTTGCACTGTTATTCTTGATTCCCAGAGTCAATCCCAAATTATTTACGTTAAACAAAATTTAAGTCTTTAATCTATGATACAACTAACACATTTTATTTGAAAATTTAAACCTTAACATGGATTAGATTATGAGAACATTATTTTTGATCAGAACTTAAGCTTAGAAACTAAGAACAGGAAAGAATAAATCACCACAGTAAGCATGCATTCATACATCCATGTATATACATAGAGAATTTAATCAAATACATCCATACAAAACTACTTAATTTCCAGAGAAAAAAATCAAGCAACCAGATTCAACTTAAAGCTTTTAAAAGTGTGATGTTACTCACCTGAAAATAATTGAAGAACAGAGCACATTTTCCAAATCTTGAAACTGGAATGGCCAAGCTTCTTTGATTGAAACTTAAATGCTTCTTGCCTTTGAAAACATGAAAACTATATGCATGCAAGCCTCCCAGATTTCACTTAAACTTGCATCTTTGGTTATAGATGTTAGAACAAGCTTGAAAATGCTTGCATGCTGATGATTTCTAGATGAAGAAATGCAGAAATTTGATTATTGAATAATTTGATTCTAGGTTGTTTTCAAATAGAGAGGATTGTTTGAATGATCTCTTATATTATTTTGAAACTGAACTACAGGTTTCAAATGCAGGCTTTGATTTTTTGAAAATGAATAAGTTATGTTTTTGAAGAATGATTATAGATAATTTGAGTTTTGATCTGGTTTAGAGGAAAATAATTCTAAGATTTAAAGAATGATGTTTCAGGTTTTTGTGATTTACATTTTTTGTTTGAGGAGTATTAATTACTGATTTGAATATGTTATTTGTTCTAGAGATGATTTCAGATTTATTTTCTTAGCTTAGAAATTTGAAAAGAAAATTAAAGAGGAGGAAACAATGTTATGAAGGCTGAAATTAATTTAACAAAATAAAAGAAAAAGATGAAAATTAAATGACACTTGTCATATTGTTTAATCTATCACTTAACACATGTTATTAGATAACTTAATATATTAACACATGTCTTTGTTTTATTTTCCTTTTATTTTAAATGTTAATAAAGGTTTTACTTAATTTATTTATACTTATATAAATATATTGTGAATTTCTTATGTAAAGAAAATGTAATGAAAATAAATTATAAATTAAAGCTTATCCAAATATTTTAAGGATCTATTATTTTGAATTTCAAAGTAAATTCCAAATTCAAATTAAACTTTTGAAATCCAAATTAAAGTCAACTTATTCAATTTGAAATGATAATTCCATTTTCTTATTTAATTCTTTTTTTATTTATATGGAAAAATAATACATTATTAATATTGTTTGAAAATAACAAATTTAACAATTTTAAATGATTTATAAAAGAGATTATAAATCACTCTTATTATTAAATGAATTAAGACCATATGCTATATTGTATTTTAAACTTCTTTTTCAAATCATATATATATCAAGTAATATTTAAAAGAAATGAAACAAACTTTTTATTTAAATTTAAAAATTAAGCTAAGATATAATCTTAAGCAATTAACATTTATCTTAAGTATTTACAAACCATATAGTCATTAATTAAATAACTTTGAAAAGCTTAATATTAATTTAAATCATAATTTCCAAATTATTAAATATATTATTAGAATTTGAAAATAAGACTTATTTATTTATTAAATTCCAAATCAAAGATTTTCTATAATATATATACAAATATATATATATACACATTATAAATAGAAACATTATTTAGCTTTTAAAAGATAAATTCACTAATTAAATATTTATTTAATTAGATTATTAAACCAATTCATATTTTATTAATCAGTATTATCAAATCAGTTTAATTTTAAATAAAGATTATTAAATTGATATTGCCAAAAATTCTGGAATATCACATGATGATTGAATGTATGCTTAGGCAAACATTGTAGTGCATTTAGTAAATTATTCTCTTTATCATTGTGCGATCAAAATGAGTTCAAATCCGAACGAACCCAAAGCGAATGTTAGTGAATAAATTATTAAAGTAGTAATATATATATAGTATAATCTCAAAATGAGTTTTTAAATAAAAACTATTATTTTGTTCTTTAGTTTCCTTAAAGGAAATTGATTTAAAATAAAAAGGTATTTTGATAAATAATTTGACAAATGAAAATTTAACACTTGGACAGAAAAGAGATAATTTAACTCAAGTTTCTAATAGGTTAAATTGGGTAGGAAAGATTTAATAGGAATTTTTTTATTAAAACCGTAGTTTTTGCTTAAACATCCAAGAGTCATAAACTATTTAATATTATTGGACTAACTAATAGACATCTTTCCTTAGAACACTCTGAGGTAAAAAGGTCGAAATAGTCGACTCGGTTTTAAGACCCATATTTCGTATGGCCTTCATTAATTTTTGAAAATAAAAATAAAATAAATAAATGATAATATAATAAAACTTACATTCTATATATACTCTTAGCATGCCAAAGAGTATTGTACAAGTGAATAAAAGTGAAGTAAGTTTCTAATTTAATGTTCTTTAAAGTTGTCTCTTTATAAAATGTTTATAAACTTAAGTGAAAATTTATGAAGTAATTCATAAATAATTTTAGTATTGAATGAATAACTATAAATGAAATTGAAAGTGATTTGGAAAAAGATTAGTGTAGTTAAGAAACCAATAGGATAAAGTATACAAGTTATACATAGATCATTGTATTTGCATGATTCTTGATATATGAATCGAGCACATAACTTCAGGGTGACTCATACTAGTCCAAAAAAGGATTTCTCACTTGATTCTTATCAGCAAACACTAATGAAATACTATCATAATATATGGCTATGTAAGGAGAACGAAAATTTCTAATTAAGGACCTGATCGGAGTCTGTACTAGGGAGGTCAAGTGAGCGATACTAGTTTGGACATAAAGTTTATGTATTCGAGCAAGCGGAACAGATATTGCATAAAAATGGTCCATATACATCATATGGGCTTATGTATATTTATGGGCTTTGTTGTGCGGCTTATGAAAGTTTAGGAAGTGACTTTCAATTTTGTTTGAGGGAGGTTAGATAATCTTCTAAGCAATGACCAAAGGCTGAGGAGCATAATGGTATGTTTAGGAAATTATCTATATCCTTGGATGATCGAGAAAGTTGTGAACCTACACAAAATTCTAAATCTTGTTTGTTAATTCATTTAGCATTAACGTTAAGTGTCAGTTATTCCTTTATGGAATTTGATTGGAATGATAGTATGATTTTATGTACTATGGTTTATAAAAAATGAATTGATAAATAAAGGATTTTTAGTGTTGTTGATTATTATCACTTAAATCCCGATGCTTTTGAAAAGCGATTTCAAGAGAATTTGTTAAAGAAATAATAATATTATTATTTTAAAAACTTTGATGAAGCATTATTATTTTAGGATATTTGAAAAGTGTTCTAGTAAAGTGATTTGTCAAATATTTTGTCATGAATAAAGTTGGGAGATTGGGAGTTTTCCAATTTGGAAGACTCGTCGGGTATATTTATTTACTCTAGTTATTATTACGGGAGGAACAGAATACCACTGGATGCTTCATGTTGTTTTGATTCTAGAGTTATACTATATTTCGGTAGGAGAGCCCACCTCCTTGTCATAATTCACTTTGATTTTGATATATTTCACTTTGGAGGAATTTGACAATATATTTTGAATATAAAAACCTAGATATTTAGTTCTAAATTTATCTTTTGCAAAGATTGGATACGTAGTATTTTATTTCAGAGTATTCCCAGTACTTTGTTGCATATAGTTGTTATATTGTTTATGATGCTATTGCTTCTATATATAACTAGTGTAATTCTCTTTTGTCAGCATGATTCTCTTTTGAATTATGTAAATACAAGATAGATACAAGGAAGCAAGTGATTTCTATTTGATTTCTTTCATACCTGCATTTGTATCGAGATGGTAAGTTGCTTGCTAATAATCACATGCAAAAAAGGTATGTAGTAGATTTAATGACTAATGATTGATTGATGATTTATACGCTAGATGTGGGAGAACGCTTTTGGAATTTTGTTTCTTTTGTTGATTTGGGCTAGTTGTAGCGAGTTTTAGTTTTTTTGGATTTATCCGCGCAAAGGAGATGCTGCCAAAATTTTCCATAATATAAGAAACTTTAAAAGCCTAAGGGTAAAAGGACATTTTCTTCCTTTGGGAATTTCGGGGAGAAATTCTTTTGGCAAGGGAGAATGAAACATCTTGGAAAAATATAAATAACTTGTATTCAAAAACTAGGATTACTTAAATATTTGAATTGTGAATTAAATCAAATTAAATGGAGTTAATAGCCATATTTAACTCCTTTTAATTAACTATGAAATCATTTTATAAATTTATTTATAATAATAAATAGTTCAAATAAATAATAACAAAATCAATTGTTAGTAAAACACTTTGATTTTTATTGACGTAATTTTAATGAATTTACAAGAATTTTCCATAATTTTTAATTTGGAGAATATTTAAATTATCGTTTAATGTATTTTTGACAACCGATGGTATTTTTGAAATTTCATAGAATAAGTTAACTGATGTATTTTATTGGTGTTTTAGGAACGTGTCATATTTTTGTGTGCGATCGTGTTTTTGTTTTGTCGCTTGTGGTTCGTTTGCAAATGGAATTCTGTGCAGCAAAGTGGTGGAAATTTAAATAAACTAACATCAATATAAAGACTTTTCTCCACCACCACTTTTACTTTTCTTCTTTCTCCTCTTATTTATCATTTCTTAGAAACAAAAATAAGGTAAACTCTCCATCTTCAAAAATCCAAAACAAAAGAATTACTCAATGAATAAATGTAAAAAAAAGATACTTTGAACTCGTATGAAGGCAAACTTAAAATCCGTATCCTTGGAGTTGGTGCGACTACCGTAGGAGGTAATGGAGATCGCATAGCCAAAACTAGGGTTTCCCTTAGTCGGAGCGAGATGAGGTAAGTGGCAAAATAGAGGTCTCCATTGTGTTTATCCTCTAAAATAGCACCAGTTGGGGTACGTCAGAGAGGGTGTGATGCCATCTAGGATCTGACGACCCTGACTCAACCTTCGAAAATCGACACCGAATACGACACTCGTATTCAAATGTCGCAGATCCAAATGTTGAATCTAGTTTGCCGGAGCTTATAACACATTAAGTACAACACAGCGGAAGAAAATGAATAACATATATCATATAAACATTGACACAATATCATATACAACTGAATGACACAAATGAATATAAATATACATCAGAGGTACAAGACAATAGCAGCGGAAAGAAAAGATAGCACCAACAGCTGAACAATATCTCCAATATGGTCTTCAAGAGAGAACTCCAGTGTCGGTAATCTCCATCTCTAAGGCACCAATCCAGAAATAGCTCGAACTCCCAACAACGATGCACAAAGATAAGCAACACCATCCAAATGCGATTGCCAAATCCTAAGGCTGGAAGCTATCGAATCTACACCTACTATTCGATTATCTGAAAAACCTAACTCTAGACTGCCCGTGTGGGAAAATTTTGGGCACACCAAAGTTCAGAAAAGGAACAATAAACTCCAGGTCAGTCATGGGACTGGTATGAGCAAACAAAAATAGTTTATCTTTTAAAACAAACAACCAAGGATTTTAAAATAAATCCGCAATGCTTTTTGGAAAATGAAACTACCATAAGGCCTCGCGCCCCACACACAATGAAAACACAGAATTGGAGGAGATTTCTCCTTATGATAGTCAAATATGCTTGATACGGGAAAATTTCTTTGATATTTTTACTAGTTCATAGTGTAGAAAAACCATTTCGAAAATATAATATTAATCCTAGCCAGCATAGGCATTTCACACTTATGCCTACTATAGCTACCATGTTCAATATCAGGTTACCACCACATTCCATGGCAGGTTATACAACTAAAACCATACAGGGCGCATAATGTTTTGTTTGGATTTCCAACAAATGGTCAGGCTAAGGAACTTCCTACTGTCCATGGGTACATCTCTGGCGGGGCGTCCCAAGAGCTTAACCAGCTCTATGCCAACAAAGGCCGGGTTACCTCTGTAACTAGGTAGCTAATACACGAGTGTGCCATCCCCCGGTCCTTTCGGACCTTTATCCGAGCTACCTCTAATCCAACAACCACAAAGCAATCACAAAGTAATAGATCTGCAATATCCACATGAGTTAAGTATCTGGGCTCCATACCATGATACCACCCTTTTCTAGAAGGGAATGACACACCCTAAAGGGAGTGACCCTCATAACCTTGCCGCATCTTTCCTGTTTTGACCATTTCCGGGGTGTGAGGTCCTGATGCAGTCTCTTCCACAAAGCTACGCTTTATACAAAAGTCATGCTTTGATCAACAAATGATACACAGCAACACTCAGCATGCCACACTACCAAATTGGGAGTATATCACTGATAACTATCAACTACATAACCTCTGAGCTCGTACGTCTTAGAGAAGGGTGTTAAGCTAAGAGAATAAATTCTCTGCCGCCAAGCAGAAATGTATTTGATAGAGATCAGTTTAATATCTCAAAGTGTAGTGTCAGATATACAACCATACAAGTCTGTTTCGGGTTCGAACAGTACCGAAGGCACTTCCAAAGAAGCCCTTGCAATCCGGGTATCCACAATCCCGATCGAACTTCCCATCACTTAAGGAATCTCTATACCGTAGCCACTCGGTGTAGAGACAATCGATAGGTTATCCCATCGTTCTCGAAAATACTCGGTCTTCAACGCTGGTCTTCAAATGCAATCCATAACGTCGTATCACTATTTGAAATGAGTTATATGACACATGGTCCTCTCCCGGCTAAACCGAATAATGAGCGCAATATTTAAAAATATATAGATATGGGATTTCAGTCAAGTCACAACTTTTAAAAACCCAAAACCTTTCTTCAAATGGTTTAAACAAATTACCATTTCAAATCTTTAAACAAAAAGATTTATTTCACAAGGTTCACCCAATTTCACAAAGATTCATTCATAGATTTTCAAAACAATTTTCACTTCAATTGGATTAACCCATAAAATCTTTAAATTAAAGATTTAACTTATAGCTTTCAAACCGTTTCCAAAGATTTATTAATAACTTGGAAGACCGTTTGACTTGAAATCCTTTTAACACAAATTAGAAGTTCATTTCTTATGTGAAAGCCTTTATGGTTTGAAAACAAATAGTTTTCGTCTTGGGAAAAACTGATTACGTTTACATAAGTTAAAGCCATTCAAGTATAAGCTTGGTTTAAATTCAAATTTCCACAACAATATTTTTTTTATATGGTTAAAAACCCATATAAACACGTTTATATGTTGAATAACCTTTTTGAACCATCGTTTCCAAATCATAGAATTCAATTTCAAATATTGAATTCAAATTTAAATCAAATTATTTAAATTTCAAAACTCAATCAAGTTATTCAAAATTACTTTTATTTTTTAAATTCATTTTCAAAAGCTTTCAATTCTAATTCCAAACTATTTTGGACTCAAAAATTCAATCATTAAAACTATTTCAAAATCTGTGACTTAACCCATTTCCACGTGCAATCCATATTTGTGTGTGTATAAGTGTGGTCCAGGGGTTTTACACAATAAAAGTGCAACATCATCAATCAACACAGATTCAAATACAACAACATATTTGATAAGCGGTATAGACTATAACGCTTATATTTGACAAGCGATATAAACCATAACGCTTATCTTTTATTCACAGATCACAGATATATATATATATATATATATATATATATATATATATATCACAGGTAATAAATTACATCAAACAAAGCTCAAATCAAAACAGAACATATTAGAGTGTCAAACAATTCAAACATCCAATAGAATCCAAACATTCGTTAGTAAAGTCAATTAATCATCTGATTAACTTAAATTAGATTAGTCACTAATCCTGGTTAATTAATATTAATGAATTACAAATCATTTGATTAACTACCCTTAATCATTTATTAATTAACCATTAATAATAATAATTTAATTAACCTTTAATTATAATCCATCAACTTTTAATTCTTAAATAATTAACCTTTAATTATTTAACTCACCTTTACTAATTATCCTTAATTAATCACATAAATTAACTAATCCTTAATTAATTACTTATCCCTTAATTAATTACCATTTATTTATTATATATTAATTAATTACAAACCAATTTAATTAATTACCCTTTTATAATAAATTAATTAACCTTTTAATTATTAATTAATTACCTTAACTAATAAATCAGTTAACCTTAAATTTCTAGATTTATCAACCCATAATTATTAAATGATTAACCTTTAATTATTAAATTATTCTTAATTAATTACCTTGATTTTATTAATCACCTTAATTAATTATCCTTAAATTAATTATCGTTTAATCACTTGATTAATCAACCTCTAATCATTAATTAATTGCTTTTAATTAAGTAATTATCTTTAAATGATTAATTTTATAAATAAATCAACACTTGATTACATTTAAAGTAATTATCCTTTATATTAAGTAATTATCGTTAAGTTACAAATTAATGGTCCTTTAAATCCAATTATCTTAAATCATTACAAAAAATCATCATTTAAGTAAAAATCTTTGAAATAAGTTCATTATTAACGTAAAATCTTTAAATTAGATATATGTTTTATATAACAAAAACATTTCACCTTTCATTAATTACAATATTTAGTTTATTTAAAATAACTTTTTAAATAAAGGTTATATAGATTAACCACATTAAACTTAATTGATCTGAAGTAATTTATTTTGAAAACAATTTGAGAATTAAATTAAATTACTTTTAAAAAAATTCTTACTTAATTTTTTTTTAAACTCAAATCAAAATTATCATAAAAAAATGATTTTAAAATTGTTTACAGTTTTGAATCTTATTATTCTATTTGAGCAAAACTATCCTGTACACTGACCCCTGAAGCTGCTTCGAGTGAACCCGAGATTCTTCAATACTTGCTTCGAGTTTTTCCCCATTCCACCCGTGCATTTTTTTTGTTCAAACTAATATTTTTTTTGTTTAAGTGCTTAAGTGTTTACCCAGTATGCTCACAAAATCCCTCTGAGTCATACTTTGAGTCACGCTATCACTTCCCCGAGCCCAAACTCGAGAATCATGCGGACAACCCAAACCTGCTTCTTCTTCCCCAACTCCACGAACAAGATACCCACATGCACAGTGTACGTGTACAAACGGTTTTGTAACGAAAGCGACTTTTCGACGCTCGAAAACCGACATCAATACGTCCACTGTATCAACTGCCGAGCAATCGAATGCCGAAAAACCGTACCGTCATGGTTAAAGAAGAAGAAAAAGATAGAAAAAGAGAGAAAAAAAATAGAACAGAACAAAAAGAAATAACAAAACAATATCAGAATCTCACAATCGACAATATATAATATATAAATGAATAATCTTTAAACAAAGAACTATATCAGTTATTACATTACATCACATTACATTACATCATCAGAATATACAACAACAAACAGCGGAAAAGAAATACTATATACTAGTGAATATGCCATGACATCCAGCTTGCCTCCAGCAACTCCAGAATTCCAGAATATCCTGATAAACCTGACTCTAGACTGCCCGTGTGGAAATTGGTGGGCACCCAGAGTTTAGGAAGGAAAACAATAAACTCCGAGTCAGTCATGTGACTGGTGTGAGAACTTAAAACAGTTTATCTTTAAAATAAAGTACAGGATAATTTTTTTTAAATAGATTCGCAATGCTTTTTAGAAAATGAGACTATCATAAGGCCTCCCGCACACACACACAATTCAAACGCAGAATCAGAGGAGATTTCTCCTTATGATAGTCAAAGATGCTTGATACGCATTAAAAAGAAACATTTGATATTATTACTAGTGCATAGTGTAGGAAAACATTTCGAAAGTAAAGATATAAATCTTAGCCAACATACGACCATTATCGTATGCCTACTATAACTACCATGTTCAATCGCAGGTTACCGCCACATTCCATGGCAGGTTATACAACTAAAACCGTACAAGGTTCGTATTGTTTCTTTGGATTTCCAACAAATGGTCAGGCCAAGAAACTTCCCATTGCCACACGGGTACGCCTCTGGATAGACGACCCGAGGACCTAACCGGATCTCTGCCAACACAAGGCCGGGTTACCTTTCAAACTAGGTAACTACTGACACGAATATGTCATTCCCCGATCGTAACCGATCTATATCCGAGGATCCTCGATTCCAACAACCACAAAGCAATAAATTTGCAGCAACAACATAGGTTAAGTATCTGGGCTCCATACCATGATACCACCTCTATCCAGAAGGAATGACATACACTAAAGGGGCGCTACCCCCTAATAACCTTGCTGCATCCTTCCTGTTTTGACCATTTCCGGGGTGTGAGGTCCGACGAAGTCTCGTCCACAAAGCCATGCTTTATACAAAAGCTGTGCTTTGATCACATATGCTCAACAGCACTTTGTATGCCACATTACCAATTTGGGAATGTATCACTAGTAACCATCAACTACATAACCTCTAAGGGTGTTAAGCTAAGAGAATAAATTCTCCGCCACCAACGGAAATATATTTGATAGAAACCAGCTTTACATCTCAAATTGTAACGTCAGACACACATCCATACAAGTCTGTTTCGGGATCGAACGGAACCGAAGGTACTTCCAAAGAAGTCCTTGCAATTCGGATATTCACTAATCACGACCGGACTTCCCATCACAAAGGGTAATAAATTTCTATATCGGAGATCAGCCGATGCAGAAATATACGACGGTATTTTTCACAAATATTCGGTCTTCAACACCGGTCATCAAATGCAATCCATAACGACATATCACATATTCGGAATGGGTTATACGACCCCAAGGTCCTTTCGTGGCTAACCCGAATAGTGAGCGCTTATTTTAAAAATAAGTGTGGCATTCAAATTCAAGAAAATCACAACAAATACCTATTTAAAGGTAAATATTGACAGTCGGTTATTTAACTATCAATAGGTATGCTCAACATCACCAGATTCCAAATTATTTACTTTCCCAAAAATATCTTTACTAGATATATATTTTCCACACTTCAACATTTGAAAGCAAATTTTCAATCATTTTCCTTACGCGGAAATACTTTCATTTCAAAATGGTTCATTTAAACCAATTAAATAAATCCTTACCGATTTACTTTATATTTACGTTCCAAATCCGTAAATTTATTTCCATACTTCAAAAATAAATCAACGTTTGATTTTTAATCAAATTTCCCTTTCTTCTATAAAGTCCATAGTGAATTTACAATTCCAAAATATCTATGAATATATGATTTCCAAATCGATTTCTAATATTCATTTTCAATTTATCTTTAAAAGATAAAATCTTAAAATACTCACTTCATATTGGAAAACATTTCCATACTTATTTAACAATAAGTGATTCTCAAATCCATTTATTTTCAGCATTTAGAAAATATTCAATATGCTTAAATCAAAATTAAGTATATATTTCATTCTTTAAGGAAAACATTCTCTTAAACACATTTATTTGGGTCAAAACGAATGTTGCGCAAAACATCATTACGACAATCCAAAATCACTAGTATAGGGATTCGGAATTAAGATAGATATATAAATCCCAATACTATATAAAACATTTCCCTTCGGAAATCATTTACTATAACAACAGTGTTTTAGTCCACTATTTCCTTCTATTTCTCGAAAACGTCTATTTCAACAATGAGTGTTGAAATCGATGGTTTCGATGTTTAACACAATTTAATACATCGTTAAAACAATTAACTTCATTTGATAATATTCATTTTCCCAAAACATATCCATTTTATTTAATAATATATTCACTGTCCAAAATCGTGAATATACTTCGCTAACCAAATTCAATATTTTCTACACATTTTATTTCAAGGATAATTCGCTATCCGAAATCGCGAATCTATCTCCTTTAATAACCTTCTATATTAAATTTATCAAATTCAATTGTTTCGAATTTACAAACAATGTTTATAAATCTCATTTCTATTTATAAAACTTCGATTTATAAATCTCCTTTATTATCCAATTCAATTTATATAACTCAATTATATACCAGAAGTCCATATTATAAGTTAAGAACTTATAAACCATTGATTTACAAAAACGTTCTTTTAAAACTTCACAAATTATAAATCTTATTACTTATAAGATTTTATTTATAACCTTATTTTCAACATTAACAGAACTCCTTTTAGAATTCCATTTATTTTGATTCATAAAATATATATTTTATAAATCTCATCTATAAACCACTTATCTTTATTCAAAAATCTCAATTAAAATGTCAAATCTGATTTATAAGTTAATTTCTCATAAATCTTTTATTTTACAACATCTATTCATTTTATAACTTCACAATTTATAACTCTATAAATTTCGTTCACTTATGAAATCCATTTTTTTTATTCTAACATTTATAAAAACTCGTTTCACAATTCCTATATTTTAATTTATAAATATTAATATTAGAAATCTTTTATATAAACCGTTTATAATAATTCAAAAATATCAATTTAAATAAACCAATCTTTTTAATAATTTACAAAACGTTATTTAGAACTTATATAACTCCAAAATCATACTTAAGTTCTATTTTGCAAAAATATAATTTTTATAACAATAAAATTATAATGTTTATGTTTGCACCAAAAATTGGGCAACACCCATCGGAAGTTTTTGAAGAGATAATAAATGAAGAAAATAAATTGAAAATGAAGATTATCTAACAAAAACTCCAAGTCACAGAAAAGTAAATTGCGCAGAAGACAATAATTTAGAGTGGTTCGGCGATTTGCCTACGTCCACTATGAAGTTTTATCACTTTATTGCTTAATACTTGAAGATTACAAGTGTTCTGGAGCAAAGTACAGCAGATAATAGACTTAAATTCGAAATCAACAGCAGTGATGACGATATAGGGTGATTCTGGCAGCGTCCGGGCGTGCTTTATCTCTAAGAATTCTCCGATCTCCTTTCTGATGACCAGGGGCTCTATTTATAGGTGTAGGAGGCTGATATTTCGCCTAAAATCCGGGGAGACCTCTTCCGGCACGTGAGGCGGCCCACACGCCTGGCCTCAGGAAGTCCGGGTCCACTTTGGGATCGATTCGAACTCTAGTTCGAATCAATCAAAAAAGTGTCCAATCGAGGTGAAATTTGGTGTGGACATTCTTCAACATGTATGCATGCTTCTGTGAAAATTTCATAGCATTTGGACTTGTAGATCTCGAGTTATGATCGATTCAAGATTGCGCTTCCGGTCAATAAGCTTGGTTCGAATTGATACCTTCGAATCGATAGGGCCGAATCGATGATTCGAGCATGTGCCTAGTGACGTGGCGCGCACGCTTTCTCCGGTTGATCCATCTTTTTCTCTGAGTTTAGTGGATCGATTCCATGGTTTTAGCCGCCTTGACTTGGTGGATTCGAGGGAGTGGATTCGAAGATATGCTCCTTCGAATCGATCGAATGGATGTTCCTTCGTATCGATCAAGGTATGCCATAGTTGATCGACACGAAGGCTTCTCAGCTGAATGGATTCGAAGATGGTCATGGGATGGAGTCGAAGTTCTTCAACTGCATGGATTCGAAGGTCTTCCCCTTGATGGATTCGAAGTAGGGAATGTTCCGATGGATTCGAACCAAGGCTTGCTCGATAGATTCGAAGCAAGGTTATGTCTCATGGATTCGAACCAACGCTTGGCTTATGGATTCGATCGTGGGACTAATCTTATGGATTCGAAGCTGGTGCTATCTCCTTCACTTTTCACTGGTGATAACTTGAGCACACGAACTTGGATTGTCTTGAAATTTAAGGTGCTAACTTCTATAATCTTTCTTGTCATGTCCTATCAATTGTAGCCTAATCTGGACTTGGGCAAAATCCGGCGATATCCCTAGTGTAGCATAGTATGATCAATCTTTGAGACGAACTGTTCTTTGTTTTCGATTGATCTTTTGGTATCACGGCTTTGCCAAAAAGCGGGATAACATTTGCCCCCCCAAAGTACGTCTTGTGGAACATGACGTGCTCTGAAAAGCTGCGATTTCTCTCTTAACAATCATCGCTCTTTTGTCGAAGGTTGTAACCTTGCTTTGATATGATTGACCGCTGCAGAATAGTGCATAGCTGCTGGTTGTTGTAACCGTAACCAGATGAGTATTCGATCCCTGTGAATTTTTAAATTCGAATGTTAGTCTGACATTTATACACATACGTTAATTTGACCCTCGTTAACGTTGTGTGTTCACGAGTCGTTGTCAGTTTTGCATGTTATCAAATTCTGTATCGATCCTCTCCTGAATCGATTTGTAATTCGAGTTAAAACATCATTTTGATGTTTGTTAATGGTCATCCTCTTGTATCGATCCTCTCCTGAATCAATGAAATAGGTTGACAAGTAAATTTTTCATATCGAAGCGATGCGTTCATTCTCACTGATGGTTTTCGATGGATTCAAAATGGTCTTTCGAATCGATAGAGTTCGAACCGCTGCAAGTCGATGGTTGTGAAGCTGGTACTTCGAATCAAAGGGATTCAGTGACTTCATTTCAGCTTTCATTAACTGCCTCGAATCGGTGAAGCTTCGCATCGATGCTGCCTTGATGGATTCGAAGCTTTGAGGGATTTGAAGCTTTGACGGATTCGAACGCGACGGATTCGAACGTGGTTGTTCGAATCGATATGGCTTATGACTGGTGGCAATCGGTCAGGTCGACCGGGAGGCGAAGCGTCACTAATCCTCCCTGGAATCCATATAAATACGTGAGGCTTGGCTCATTTTTACTTCTTATTTTTTACTGTTTCTCTGACTCTTCCTTCGTATCGATCCCCCAGAGCTTAGAGAAACGCCTTTTCGAATCAATCAAATCCTTCGATCTTTCACTTGTTATCACACTAAACCAGGCAACTAATGGATCGAGCCAAGTTGAGAATGATAGAACTGAAAATCTTCGTCGTCACCTTCAAAATTATTTTTTTGAAAACTTTGGAAGGTTGTGAAATCTGAATGAAATGGGTCGAATCGATGGACGAAGTGTGACAAAGTGCTGGAATTCTCTTGGAGAAGCAGAGATCTTGGGGGATTTCGCTTTTCTTTGCTTCGTATCGATCTGGACTGGAGTAATTCGAATCGGTCCTGATTATGGGGATACGAATCGATGCTTGCGAAGGGAAGTGGCTCGTATCGATCGATTCGAAGTGATGATTCTGTGATCAATTCGAAGGCGTTGAGTTCGATCGATACGAATTTGCTTTGCTGATGGACTCGAAGCGCTCCTTCACTTGATGCTATGGATATCGTTCCAAGGACCTACTTCGATACGAAGCGCATCGAGTCGACCCTTTATCGATTCGAAGCATATCGATTCGACTCGTATCGATCCGAGGTGATCGATTCGATCGTCCTTCATTCAGAGAATACGACACATTTGACTTGCTCCAACCTTGAACTATGACTGATTTCAAGCTGAATTTTGACGAACTTAATGAACCTTAGTACACTTGATTCCGACGAGCTTCGGCCTTGCATAATTGAACTTGACCGTAGGACTATACTCGACTGCCTTCTGAAGCTCATCGACGGAACTGTGACTTAATCAAAAACCTAACAGATTTGTACTTGAATCGGTTGGTAGCATCTGGATGGCGTGGATGTGACGGTCAGCGATGACGGTCATTTCCGGTCTTGATTCTCAGAGCTTTGTCGTTCGCACATCGTGCTGCTTGTAAATTTTCTCTAACTCTTGTTGAATTCTTCTAAGAAATGCACGACACTACACTGCACCGCACACACTTTACACTGGGAAGGAACGGGTTTTCTATGTGCTTAATGTTGCTTTCTGATGAGTTAGTTAGTTATGGAATCTTCGAGCTCTCAACGACAAGAGGTACAGAGTTCGCCTCCTCCTGTGCTTGAAATCCCTGACATTCCTCCCGAAGTAGTTGGTCCGGCTCCGGACGAAGTACCGGAAGCCATATTTATCGAGCATCCTATCGACTCCATTTCGTCCAGTGTTTCTGAAGCCTTACTAGGCCGGATTTTCCTGAAACATAGCTTGTCCCCGGATGATGTTTTGCTACCGAGCGTTGACGACAGACCTCACAATTCGCCCGAAGGGTATACTGCTTTCTACCATCACGCCTGTGCGCCCGGAACTCTCCCTCCATTTAACCAGTATATCAGGGAGATGTTATCATTCATTGGAACCGCTCCCTCACAACTTCATCCCAACGGATACGCATTGCTGAACAGCATTTTTGTCCTATTTTTGGACCATCTCTTTCGCCCGCCAATGCCGACCGAGATTAGACACATATTTAACTTCAAGAGCAGAGGCGATAGCCCATCTTTCACCTTTTTGGAAGCAGTTAGAAACTGCCAGATTGTGACGGGAGCCTGGACTAGACTCGGTTATTTTAAAAATGAATGGTTTTTTGTTCGATGCCCCCAAGGGTTTTCTAGGCGATGGCTGTCCAGACGTAAGTGTTGTGGGCCTTCCTTAAATAGTCATTGTCAACACTTGGACTAATATTATGTTCTTCTTGCAGCTATCATCTCAAGGCCCGATGGTGGTCATTACAAAGGCATTGTCCGAAGTTTACAAGAGGTCCCGAGTGATTTGCGGCATATCGACTCGGTGTTAACTGATGATAACTTAAGGATACTGGGATTAATAGAGACGGGCCAGAGCATTGTCATTGAGGGGTTGGCGAAACCGGCTTCAAAGACAAAGAAGAAAACGGTGAAAAGAAAAATCGGTATAGTAATAAGAGAAACGAGCGACGATGAAAGGACGCCCACTGATACCGAGCTAGCGGCTGATCTTTCCCGAATAGAAGAGAAGCGGAAAGGCAAGGCTGTTGTCCCTAAATTTAAGAGACGGAAGTCTATAGTCGTATCTCGTTTGATCCCCAGAACTACTATCTCTGACGCTGCTCCTTGTCAATCAGGAAATGCTTTTATAGGACTGGATGACATTCCCATCCCGGAATACGTATCTCTCCACCACGAGTCCTGTGATATCCCGAAAATTTTAGCAATATCAATTTAATAATCTGTATTTAAAATTAAATTGATTTGATAAAATTTTAATAAAAATTTACTTGATTTAATAATCCAAATAAATAAATGTTTAATTGATGAATTTTATCTTTTAAAAGCTAATAATTATTTTCCTATTTATAATGTATGTATATATATATGTATATATATTATAGATAGATAAGTTTTGAATTGAAGTTAAATAGACAAATAAAATATGGTTTTTAAAATTCTAATATTCATTTTGATAATTTGAAGATTTTTATTTTGTTTAATAAATAATTAATTGGTTTAAAATACTTAAAGTAATTGTTTTAAATTGTATAATTGTATTTTGAACATAGTTTAAATTTTAATAAGATAAACAAAAGTTTATTTTATTTCTTTTTGAATATAGTTTAATAATTATAATTTGGAATTATTTAAAAATTTAAAAATACCAATTGTATATTAAAACGTTAATGTAATTAATTAAGTTGAATAAGATAAGTAATTTTTAACTTCTCTTATAAATTATTTAAAATTAATAAATATGATATTTTATAATAATAATAAATGTATAAATGTAGATATGTTTTTAAAGACAATATTTTTATTTTTTAAATTTAATATGTTAATATAAATTAGTTTTAAGTGGAATTTTAATGTATAAATAACATTTGAATTTGATTTAATTTTGAAATTCAAATTAATAAATATATGTACATCTTGTAAATAAGTTTTCACTTTTATGTAAATTGTTTTATTTCATTTTCATTAAAAAGAAATACATATACATTTATTTATGAAACTATTATATATGTATTTAATAAAGTAAAGAGAATTTCATTTATCTTTAAGAAAAAAAGTATTAAAAAAGATGTATAAAACAAGTGTTGATATCCTAAGTAATTAATGAGACATGTGTTATCATATTAATATAAGTTTGAGACAAGTGTCTTTTATTTTGATTTTCTTTTAATTTTTAAAATAAATCATTCATACTTATATAAAAACATGTTTCCTTCATTTCTATTCTTTTCTAATTTTCATTTCTCAAAGTTAAGAAGAAAAGTTTTCAGCTGAAAACAAATTTGTTTTCAAACTCTCAAAAACAAAATTTAAATCATATTCAAAATCTGGTTTTTCAAATGCAATGCAACCCTTCCTCAAATTCAAAAAAATCTGGAAATTGTTTTTAAAACCAAAAATCTGAAGTCCTCTTCATATTCATCAACTTGAAAATCATTCTGCAACCTGAAATTCATTTTCCTTGAATATGAGAATCAAATGTAAAGCCTCTGCATTCTTTTAAGATCTGGAAATCAAGCCTTAAACCATCAAAGCCTGCATTTTCAAGTTTTTCAAATTAAAGATTTAAATGCTAATGGAATCATGCCTGCAACCTGAAATTCATTTCAAAAGCAAGCTTGCCTGCATTCTTTAGACCAGAGGCCTGCATGCAAGTTTTAACAACAAACACTCATGTTAAATCAAGTTTCAACAACTCAGTTTTTAAGCATGGAAGTAAAAGTTTCCAACTGCAAATTTTGAAATCAGTTTCAAAAATCTCTGCCTCTGTTTCTTGCAATAACAAGTGAGTAACATTACTAACTTTAAAAGATTAAGTGTGAATCTGTTGCATGTTTTCCTTCTGAGTTAAATATGTTTGTGTGAATGAACATTGATGGGTTTCTGTGCAATTTGGATGTTTAATACATGCATGTATGTGACTGGGCTCTTCTGATTCTAGTTCCAGATTCTTATACATATAAATAAAAATAAAATCCTCTTGTTTTTGTTTAAATTTTGTTAGGGATTAAATCCTGAAGCCAATGTGTTAATTATAACATAGTTTAGTTCAGAAATTTATTTAAGTAAAATAAAGTGGGGTGATGTTTCTGAAAATTGTAAAACTTCAGAGTATGTTAAATCAAGTTGAAACTCAAACATTATAAAATATAAATTCAGTGTTATAATCTGAAAACTTAAACAAAAAGATGATTTTTAAAACTAAAGTCATATTGTTTAGTTAGGGATTGGGATTGCAGTACTTATTTGAATTGGTAATGAGTTCTGGTCAATCTGTGTTAGTCAAGTTGATTGGAGAGTTCGGGGTTCATGGAGGTGGTAGTGGGATGATCAAGGGGTGTGGCAAAAATGCCAGGAAGATGAATAGTGTGCGGTGGAGGCGATGGGAGGTTGACAAGATCTGTTAACCTAGTTTTGGCATGGTTCGAAGTTTTTGATAATCTTGTTCTTCCTAGTGGACCGAGCGTATTGGGATTCAAGGAACTGGTTGCTGGAGCATTGATGTTGATGTCGTCGGAGTTTCAATCGACACGGTGGTCGGAGGTGAGGAAACGAGCAGTTTACAGGTTTGGGGGTGGAGGTGCCTGTTGCTGCCAGGTTTTGGATTGGGATACTCGAAATCATTTCCGAGTGGAATTGAGGGGTTTGACGGTCGCATGGTGATGCAGAGATGGACGTCGACTTGGTGGTTGATTTAGTGGTGGTCGGAGGTGGCTACAGCCACCGTGCATATGCACGGTGAAGAAGGAATGTCAGGGTATTGTTTGGGTTTGCTGTTCTTTGTTTTACTCGGGTTATACTCGAGTTAATTCGAGTTTTGCCCGAAGATAGCATGGGGTTTACTCGAAGTAAACTGAAGAGTGCCTCGGGTTTACCTTCTGTAATCACAGGTTTTTGAAAACCTGTAGTTTTAATTTTAAAAGTTTGTTTTAAAGTCTAAATGCAAGGTTTTAAACAGAATTTAAAACTTAAATTTAAAGGGTATGGTTTTTTCCAATCTGAGTTTGAATTCCAGTTTTTTTTTAAATTTAATTCAAACTTTTAAAATTAAAATTTTTTAACAATTTTAAAGGGGAGTTTAAATAAATCTGAAATTTAAGATAAAGATTTAAATTAAGGTAGAAGATTTAAACACAAGTTGTAAATCTAGAAACAAGAATCAAATTTGAATCCGGTTTTGAAAAGAAAAGAAGTTTTAAATATTTTAAATGTTTTAAACAACTTTAAAACATATATATATATATATATATATATATATGATTTGTATTTTGAAATGAATTTGGGTTTAAATTTCTTTTAACTTCTTTTATAAAATAAGAAAATCTTTAGCATAAGTTTTTAAAGGGTTTTAAAATGTTTTTAAAACTTTGTTAGAGTTAAGTTTGATTTTTTTTTTAAATTTAAAATTTAAAATGTAATTTGAAAACAATTTTAAGTTAAATTGTTTTAAGTTACTTTGTTAATGATAAAGTAATCATTAATAAGTAATGTTTTATTTTAAAGTGAATTAAAATTTTAATGATTTTTGTTTCATTAAATTAGTAAGGTAATTTAAATAATTTAATTTATTTATTTATTTAATTAATTAAAGATTTGAAATAAATTAATTTAGAATAATTAAATTTGTAATTAATTTAAGTTAATTACTTAAGAAAAGTAATTAAGAATTTGTTAATAAGTTAATGAAGGTCATTAACTTGTGATTATTTATTAATTAATTAATGTAATTAATTTTGATAAATTAATTGGATTAATTAATTTAGATAATCAATTATGAAACTTAATTAAGTATGAATTACTTTATGGAAATAATTAAAGATATTAATTACTTATTGTAATTAATTTATTAATTGATTAGTTTAAATTAATTAATTAAGTTTAATTAATTTAGAATAATCATTGTATGAGTTGATAAGTAATCAATGAGGAATAATTACTTAGAGAAGTAATTAAGTTAAGTAAATATCTGGAGATAATTAATTGAAGTATGATATTTTAGAATTAACTACTTTGTGTAATTAATAATGAGGATAATTACCTTGTGAAGTGATTAATAATTAATTACTTAATGTAATTAATTTAAGCATTTATTAATTGAGTTATTTGAAATAATTAAGTGATGTAATTAATTAAGAGTGATTAATTTCTAATGAGATTAATCAACATTGATTAATAAATATAATTAATTATTAAATGTAATTAATTTAGGAGTAATTAATTTATTCAATAAAGTAATTTAGAGTAGTTAATTACCAAATGTAATTAATCAAGAATGATTAATAATTGTGGTTTAATTAAGGTTAATTACTTAATTAATTAAGTAATTAATTGAAATTTAATTAAGGATCATTAATTAATATAATTAATGATGTAATTAAGGATTAATTAAATAAGATTAATTAATCAATGATAAGTGATTAAGGAAGTAATTAATTAATGTAATTAATTAAGGACTAATGTAATTAATTATAATTAATTAATTAATGAAGTAATTAAAGGTTAATTACTGATTTTGGTTAAGGATAATTAATTTGTAAAATTAATTAAAGATAATTACTTGAATGTAATTAAAGGATAATTAATCAAGGGTGATTAATTAAGGTGATTAATTTGAGGATAATTATTTAATTGAAATCAATCAATGGTTAAATAAGCAAGATTTAAAATGAGGAAGTAATTAATTTAATTCACTTTAAATTAATTAGAGATAGAAGTAATTAATTTAATTCACTCTAAATTAATTAGAGATAGAAGTAATTAATTTAATTCATTTTAAATTAATTATAGATGTTGTGATTTTAGATCTTTGCTTATGAATGGATGATATGGTTTACCCTGAATGGTTTGAATCTCGGACATGAGATAAATTGTGTTGTGTGTTTTGGATGCATTGGTTGCATTGTGATGATGATATGAGTTATCTATTGGTAATGATAATATAGATTATCAATTTGTGATGATTACCTGTTTATGATAACATTGATTATCTATTGTGATGATGTGAATTATCTATCTGTGTGTATATGGATAATTAGATTGAATTGTTTTAAACTTAAAACAACTTGGACCTAAAAGACACGCTTTGGATTTCGATGAGACCGAGATCGGGTTTCCATATTTGGGTATCCGAAAACCACATCGATTCCAATTAAACGTTAGGTCGTGAATCCAAGTGGAGCAAGTGAAGACTCGAGGTGTAAGGGCTATACGTCAGTATAACTCTGTGGGTGATTCCGTAATGAGTTTGACGGAATAGTGCTTATAGATTCGAGATGGTGAATCAGAGTGCAAGGGCTATGGTCGTTGACTCTGAGGGTGATTCCAATAATGAGTGCAACGAGATAGTGCCTTCAGTTTCGTTCGAACCCGGAACGAACTTGTATGGATTGAATGCTTTCAGAACATCGTTAGGTGGACGATGAGCATTCTAAGATCTGATGTCCTATAAAGGTAATCGTAGCCTCAAGCCTCATCAACCGGGAATGGCTAAAACAAGGGACGTGCAGCAAGGCTTCGTGGGCAGCCCCCACTGGAGAGCAAGATTTACTCCTGTCTAGAGGTCCCTTTATATTCGGCTGTGTGGGCGGTTGATTCGCGACAACTGCCGGGGTTGTCTTGTTCGGAACTGTTCAGTAAGGAAGGGGTCCGGCCTTGTGTTGCAGGGGAGTTAGGGTGGCTTCTCGGTACGGTGATCTAGGCCACGTACTGTGACGGGCGGTACCCCAGTAGCCCTGCCATTGTATGGAATCCAAAATCCAATAAGTGTCGTACGTATTAGTTGTGCCCAACTATGTTGGAACGTAAGATGTAAGCATTCCAGCTACTTCTGTATTTTACTTGAAAACCCTAAACACTATTATAATATCATCGGATTTCCTATCAAATGTTTTGGTTAGCGTAAGGTAAAAACTTTTCCATGTTTATGTGTGGGAAGTCTTACGTGATACCTTTTCTTTCCAAAGGTTTTTGAAAATTAAGCAACTTTAACCTGTTACTCACACCAGACCCATGTCTGACTCGGAGTTTATTTTTGTTTTTCATAAACTCTTGGGTACTCAAATTTTTACGAGTAGCCAAGGGATTCAGGTTAGGATTCGGGTTAGCTTTGACGAATTGTGGAGGAGCAATGGAGCAGGAGGCTTCTACGTGTAGATATATATAGTTTTCCGCTGTGTGTTTTCTCTGAGTTGTTTCTTGTACTGATTTGAGTTGTAATAACTAGACAGATGTTTATAACTGTCTAGTATGGGTTGTATTATCTGTGTACTCTGATAGAGGTTGTAAACTATGTAAATATTTTATGTTATTAATATAATTTATTCGTTCCGCTGTTTAGATTCTGATGTGTTGTTTCTTCTTTCTTCTCTTTCTTTCTATTCTCTATCCCTTTCTTTCTTATTAGCGATGCGACTTCCTGGAGATAGGAAGTTGGGTCGTGACAAGTCCAGGTTGGATGAACTCCGGCAAGCATTAGAAATAAGCGATCCTTTACCCGTTAGTGCAGTCGACACTTCTGGTTGGTCGGGGGTTTTGCATATTTGCATACACTTTCATAATACTACACGACTTCCGCATAGATCGTATTGCTTTCACCTGGTATTTAACTGAATTGCTTCTCTTTTTCAGGTGCTATGTCTGGCCGTCAATCTACATTAGACAAACTCCGAAGAGTGCATCATCCTTTGTCTTACTATGAATCTCGACGTGGGGACTCCGATCGCGATCGCAAACGGAGGTATCATGGCCAAGAATATTATGCAAGGGACCATCCCCGTAGTTACTCTAGTCAAGAGCGTTCGGACAGAGATCGGAGATATCGTTCCCCTTCTCGCTCTCCTCCGCCACCACGAAGCCATATTCAGGTATCTGAGCCTCTGCGACAACAACCGCCTTCACAGGTTTCGAGGGTTGAGTCACATCGTTCTAGAACTGAGGTTGTTACGACCACGGCTGCGGAGGAGGACCCTATTGAACCATCCGGTGAAGGGGCTATCAAACTTGCTCAATTGAAGAAGGACTTCCCGAAAATTTGCTTTGACGCTTGTATCTTCCCTCCTAATCTTAAAAGAATTCCCGAAGATGCCGTGACCATAGCACTTAGTTATACCCGCAATTTCTATGCTCAGTACAAGGAATGGTATAAGGCGGCCGTTAAAGCTTCAAAAGTAGCCTTTGATCGGGCCAAAATTATTGAGAAACTGGAAGCCGACTTGGCTCAGAAGAACCGTATTGTCGATATACTTCAATCCGAGGCGGAGTTCTCCCGTAGGGCCGAAGTTGAGTCGCTAAAAAAGGTTGACGAGACATTAGTTGAGATGGCAAAGATGCAACAGGCATATTGCACTTTAGTAGAAGACTTGGGCCATCGATACAAAAATGTTGAGGCCGAGCGGGATGCGGCAGTCAAAGAACTGGAGGAGTTAAAGGCTAAGTTTGCTGATATTAGCAAGGAAAAAGATGATGCTAATATGGCCGCACAAGAAGCGTGTGAGAAAGTTGTGTCTCTTCGAGCTGAGCGCGATGCAGTAGTCATAAGGGTTAAGGAGGTGGAAACGGAAGTGGAGGAGAAAGTCCAGGCAGAGAGGTCCAAGATGGAGGCTGGGTTTGATGAACTCCTGGATACCTATAATGCCAACGTGTTAGAGCACAGAAATCTCGCCTGGCTAGGAGATTACTCTATGCTTCTCTACAGTTCCTGGAAAAAATTAGTGGAGAACAAGAGGATGTCTTGTCCGGGTGAAGTATTAGACGAGTTTGAGCTCGAGTCACGTCTGCTTAGCGAGGAAGAGAGGAGAGTTCTTCATGAGGCGATAATCTACGTCGAGAAGGAAAAACTCGGCATCCAGCAGACGGAGATCGGCGAAGGTTCGGGTGTTGCGCATCACAGTGAGAATATCGAGGTTCCTGTCTCGACTTCGTCCGAAGTTATCGCCGCGGTTGATCCACAAGTCATTCCTGCCCACAATCCGGATCAATCGGGGTCATCTCCTGGCAAGACTGCTATATCCGAACCTATTCAAGCTTCGAGGTAAGGCAAGGAAGGTACTTAGATTATTTCCCTTTTGTTTTAAATCAACAATTTTTGAGAGAATTTACTGGACTGACTACTTTTGCTCTTCTTTGTTTAGTGACTGAAAGTGCCGCGCCCGTGCCCCCAGTTCCTCCGGTCCTATATCCTACGCATGGAGTTATTGTCACCGAAGTGATTTCAACTGCTGCCATGGCTGGTGACATTGGAGAGGGGAGCTCGATGTCATTCGATGCTCAAATGATTAAGGAGCTACTTGGCCATTCTCTTGACCCTATTCCTGATCCTTCATTCGCGATGAGTGAAGCTGCTCCAGTTTTCAGTTCTGTCATGACGACCACCAGCGTATCCAGCGCAACTCAGTTGTCTCGAGAAGAAGAGATTTTAGCTAAGATAAGCGCTGAGATGGCCACGATGACAACGGTCGGTGGTTCTGGAAGCGACACTGCCCCCTCAAGCTTATCTTCTCTAATGGTGATCTCTCCCGGTGGCACGGTGACCGTCTCAAGCGTTGCTAAACAGACACCTGTCACAGCTCCCATGCCTTCAGTTCGTCCTTCCAAAAGGATCTTTGTCCCCTCCAGCTCTGAGGAATATGTTGATATTATGCCAGATCCGGAGGATGTTCCAAAGAAGGGCAAGAAATCTCGTAGGAAGCCGGGTAGTGGGTCCAGCGGCTCGACTCCAAAGAAGAAGCCTCGGAAGAAGAAGGATTGAGCTTCCTGACTTATCATATAGTTGTAAATAACAATTCTTTACTTCTTCTTTCGTTCTTTTAGTGCCGTGTATAAGTGTGGATTCGGCCTCCACTTGATCGAATTTTTTTTTTGATTTGCCATGTAATCAAACCTCTTTCTGTTAGTTGATGGAATGGGAAGTTGTTCTTTTCTTTACTTAAGTGTTTGCAGTGTTTGGCTTTCAATCCGATGTACTAGTGGCGTTTTTTACCATTAAGTAGAGTTCATTTTTATCTTCCAAGTCTGAAAAACACAATGACGTGTCGTGATTGACGAATGAGTTGAACTTTGGGCACTGTACTGCTTCAGTTAGCGATTAGTACTTAAGCTTTTTTTTGCCCCCAAGTTTCGGGGAATAACGTTCGTATTTTGATGGTTGATCATACTTATCACAAATCTTAAGCACATGTCCACATTTTGGTGATTTAGGATAATTTGAGATCGATAATCTGATTCGCATTATGGGAATGTGAGAGTTATCGACGTTTGCAACACGGTTCGCGCTCCGGGAACCTGGAATTGATGTTTATACTCCACTTCACGCTCTGGGAACTTGGAGCTAGTATTGATATTTCAGTCCACACTCCAGGAATTTTGACTTGGTATATGTGCTCCAATCCATACTTTGGGAACTTGGAGATAGCATACATGTTTGAGTTCGAACTCTGGGAACCTGTAATTTATGTTTATACTCCAATTCGCACTTTGAGAAGTTGGAGTCCATTTGCACTCTGGGAACGAGTTGTTGGATGTCTATACTCCAATTCGCACTCTGGGAATTTGAAGTCCGTTCGCACTCTGGAAACGAGTTGTTGGATGTTTATACTCCAACTCGCACTCTGGGAATTTGGAGTCCGTTCGCACTCTGGGAACGAGTTGTTGGATGTTTATACTCCAACTCGCACTCTGGGAATTTGGAGTCCGTTCGCACTCTGGGAACGAGTTGTTGGATGTTTATACTCCAACTCGCACTCTGGAAATTTGGAGTCCGTTCGCACTCTGAGAACGAGTTGATGGATGTTTATACTCCAATTCACACTCTGGGAATTCGGAGTCCGTTCGCGCTCTGGGAACGAGTTGTTGGATGTTTATACTCCAATTCACACTCTGGGAATTTGGAGTCCGTTCGCACTCTAGGAACGAGTTATTAGATGTTTATACTCCAATTCGCACTCCGGAAATTTGGAATTAGTAAAAGGATTATCGTGTATCAATCCTTGTAAATGCTGGTGTAGTGTTCTGTCCCCGAGCTCGGGTTTCACTTAGTGAGTAACCGGTCGTATCACAGTCACTCCCTATTTGAATAAATCCACCACGTGATGGAACTTAGCTCTCCGTGCATCGTGATATTATACGTCATTTTCAGTGAATCACAACTTTTGGCTCGAAGAGATGGCATTTTATTGCTGAAATGAAAGAAACATGGCAAAATCAGTTGCCTTATTACAAGTTCAAACTTCGAAATGCAAAGGAAGAAATTGACTAAAAATAGATAAATAAAGCCTGACATGTGTAGTAGCGATGGAGACTTTTGCTATTCCAAGCTCTCGGTAAAGTAAGACCATCAATGGTTGACAACTTGAACGTGCCATCTCCGAGCTTTTGTGAAATCACATACGGCTCTTCCCAATTTGGCTTCATGTGCGAAGGGACCGGATAAATTCTCTTGAGTACGAGATCACCGGGTTCAAAGGTTCGCGGTCGGACCTTGGCATTGTATATTCGAGCGACTCGACCCCGATATGCGGCTGCCCTCAAATCAGCTTCTTCACGCTTCTCATCGAGTAGATCCAGAGATTCAGCAAGTAATATGGCATTCGTTTTCGGATCATAATATGTCACACGATGAGAGTGAACTTCCAATTCGACTGGAATAACGGCTTCAGAGCCATAAGATAGAGAAAATGGAGTGTGTCCGGTTGTAGTCTTGTGAGTCATTCGGTAAGCCCATAGAGCCATAGGCAGTTCATCAACCCACTCACCCCCGACTTTCTCCAGTCGTTTCTTCAAAATAGACTTGATAACCTTATTGACGGCTTTAACTTGACCATTTGCTTGAGGGTGTGCTACTGCAGAGAATTTCTTATGGATGTGAAATCGTTGACAGAAGTTCTTGAATTCAACACTGTCAAATTGGGCTCCATTATCGGTGATAATAGTACGCGGGAGACCAAACCGGCAGATGATGTTGCGTACCACGAAGTTGATTACTTTCCTTGTCGTAATTGTTGTAAGAGGTTCAGCTTCAGCCCATTTGGTGAAGTAACAACCGCGACGATGGCGTACTTCGCGCCACCTTTAGCTAAAGGCAATGCACCAATTATATCAACTCCCCATATTGCAAATAGCCATGGACCGACCATTTGGGTTATCTCAGTAGGTGGGGCTCTGGGAATCCAAGCGTGTTTTTGGCATTTATCACATTTTTTTGCATAGTCCATAGCATCGCGATTAACGGTAGGCCAATAATATCCATATCGGAGTATTTTCTTGGCAAGTGCTTGCCCCCCAGCGTGATCGCCGCATTCTCCTTCGTGCACATCGTGTAATACTCGTCTGACTTCGTCATGTGTGATACACCGGAGAAGAGGAATAGAATATCCCCTTCGATACATAACTCCATTCTGAATGACAAATCATGAAGCTTTTCGAAGAATTTGTCTTTTCTCACTTCGACGCTCAGGTAATATACCATGCTCAATGTAATCTTGGTAGGGGGTCTTCCACGACTCCCTGCTGGAAGTAGCTTCAAATGTGAAATCATTCTCTGCTCGATCAATGCTCGGAGAGGATAAAGTTTTGACAGGAACGAGTCCCAAGTGTTGAGCTTCGCCTGTACTTGCCAACTTTGCCAACGAATCAACTTTCTGATTGTGCTCTCGGGGTACGTAGAAAATGGTATAATAATCGAACTGATCAAGCATTTCTCGGACTCGGGCTAGATAAGCGGCTAGTCTTCGATCTTTGGCCTGGTATTCACCCCGAACTTGGCATACTACCAACTGGGAATCACAGTAGATTTCCACGGCAATAATTCTTAGGTCACGGGCTAACTTCAACCCAGTAAGCAAAGCTTCATATTCAGCTTCATTGTTGGTTGCACGGAAATCAAACTTTAAAGCGTAGCATATGGATTGGCCCACGGGGGTTTCAAGCACTATCCCTGCGCCCGAGCACCAATCGTTGGATGCACCATCAGTATATAGCTTCCATATGTATTCGGGGGATTTACTAGTTTCAGGTAAGTCTTCAGGAACAGTGAATTCGGCAATGAAATCTGCTAGGACTTGGCCGTGTATGGCTCTTCTCGGAGTATATGTGATGTCAAATTGACTCAGTTCAATGTTCCATTTTAGTAACCTGCCAGACGTCTTAGGTCGTGTGACGACTTGTCGTAACGGCTGACCGGTGTGCACAGTGATGGGATGAGCCTGAAAATATGGAAGGAGCTTCCTCGAGGCAATGACTAGGCAGTATGCCAATTTTTCTAACCTTGGATAATTTCTCTCGGCTCCGGTTAATCTTTTACTAACATAGTAGACCGGTCTCTACACTCGGTCTTCCTCCCGAACCAACGCAGCACTGATGGCGTTTTCAGATACTGCCAGATAGAGGTATAACTGTTCATGATCAACAGGTTTTGAAAGAATCGGCGGTGTGGAAAGATGCTGAATTAGTGATTGAAATGCGCCCTCACATTCCGTAGTCCATTCGAAGTTTCGTTTCCCTTTCCGGATCAGGTCGAAGAAGGGTATGCATTTGTCAGTTGATTTCGAGATGAACCTGCTCAGTGCTGCAACCTTTCCATTAAGACTCTGAACCTATTTTATGGTCCTTGGAGTTTGAAGATTCCTGATCGCCCAAATCTTTTCGGGGTTGACCTCTATTCCTCGGGCGTTGACGATGAACCCAAGGAATTTTCCGGATGCGACTCCAAAATGACATTTTAGCGGATTAAGCTTCATCCCGTATCTCCGGAGGACATTGAACATTGACTCTAAGTCTTTGACGTGATCAGTGGAGTATCGCGATTTTACCAACATGTCATCTACATAAACTTCCATAGTCTTTCCGATCTGGTCGGCAAACATTCGGTTGACTAAGCGTTGGTAAGTTGCTCCGACATTCTTTAACCCAAAAGGCATGACCTTGTAGCAGTATAGTCCAAGGTCAGTTATGAAGCTCGTATGTTCTTGATCGGGGACATGCATGGGTATCTGATTGTAACCAGAATAAGCATCCATGAAAGATAATGATTCGTGCCCGGCCGTTGAATCCACAAGTTGATCGATTCGGGGAAGTGGAAAGCTGTCTTTCGGACAAGCTTTACTTAAGTCAGAGTAATCGATGCACGTTCTCCATTTCCCATTCGGTTTTCGGACAAGTACAGGGTTGGATACCCACTCCGGGTACAAAGCATCCCGGATAAACCCATTCGCTCTTAGCTTATCAACTTCTTCTTTGAGGGCGGCAGATCTCTCTGGATCCATACCGCGTCTTTTTTATTTGACCGGGATATACCGTGGGTCAATATTCAAGGTGTGGCTCGTGATGTCCGGCGAGATTCCACACATATCAGAGTGCGTCCAAGCGAATACGTCTAGATTTGCTTGGAGAAATTCAACCAATTCCCGTTGTGCTTGTGGGTTCAGCTGAGACCCAATTTTTAACATTTTTGAATCATCATCATCATTAACTGGAACATCAATCGTCAGCTCGGCTGGGGAAGCTTGACTTTCTTTAGATTCATCATTATCTTCAGTGTTTCTGGGGTCAAGATCCTTCTGAAATTAGTCGTGGTGCCCGGGCCGAGGCCCAGGCACTAATTGTCAATCGTCGACGAAACGGACGCAGAGAGATTCCTCTACGCCCTTTCCTTTCTCCTTTCTCTGCGCTTCTCGCAGTTCGGCAACATATCAGGCTCTCCCAGCAGCCTGATCTCCTTGAATGACCCCAATCCCACAATCGATGGGGAATTTCAAAGTTAAAGCACCATGGGGCAATTGCTGCCCTGAATTCGGCAAGGGCCGGTCGGACCAAAAAAGCATTGTATGGAGAGTGGATATCTAAGACAACAAATTGTAACATTCGGACTCTTCGGCGTTCTCCGACTCCCAACTCCACTGGCAACTCCACCACTCCAGTGGGTATATTAGCACTTCCATCGAAGCCATGGATTCTAGATTGACAAGGCTTTAAATCTTTGGCTTCCATCTTCATTTGATCATATGCTCTCTTAAACAAGATATTTACTGAACTCCCACTGTCCACCAGGATCCTCTTCATCCAAGCAGGACCAACCTGGGCAGATATGACTAGTGAGTCTATAGTTGGGGCTTCGACCTTATCAGCATCTCGGTTTCTAAATACGATGTCATCTGCCATCGTCCTCTGTTGTTTGGCCGGTGCCCCTTCGTCAGGTGTACTGCAACTCTCGAAATCCACATGCCTGATCGAATTAGCGTATGATTCCATTTCCCTCCAGCTTCGGTCCGCTGGATGAGGACCACCACTAACTGTATTTATAACCAACTTCCCGCCTGTATGAGCGGGCTCCTCCTGTCTCTCTTGGTTTTGTGCACGATTTTGGTTTGACGGGCCCACACCACCAGCTTGTGGTGCCCGCACGAATTGATCTAACTTCCTTTCCTTGATCAATTTTTCAATAAGATCTTGCAAATGCCTGCAATCATTGGTATTGTGTCCGTAACTTTCGTGGAATCTACAAAACTTTCCTGTTTGAATCTGTCTCTCCGACGACGGCTTCGGAGTCGGCTTCTTATACTGCATTGCGTTACAAGTTTGTAGATATATGTTCTCTAGTGAAGTATTCAGTGGTGTATAGCTTTCAAACATTTGTGCCCTACGCTACGGGCCACGATTCTGATCTTGCTTCTTATTTCTATTATCGTCGTTCCTCGGCTGGGTTTGCTTGTTTTGAATATTCAATTGTACTTTTCCAGAGCTCTCCCCTGACTGTTTAACTGCCACATTGCTTTGAATTCCTTCATTGCTGGGTCTCGCATCGTCCTGCTTCCTAGATTGCTTCGCATCCTCACGCCTTAAGAATTGAGCGGCTTTGGAGTAGAAACGATCCAACGATGCCGGAGGTTTCTCAGCTAGCCAATTTCCAAATTCAGAGTCGGGGTCAATCCCCTTAGACAAGGCCATCAAGATTGAAATATCATTGGGGTTAGTGATTTCTGCACAAGCGGCATTGAATCTTTCCAAATATCGCCTGAGTGTCTCTCCTGGAGCTTGAGTGACACTAGATAAATTATTTACGTCTTTAGGCCTGGCAATGTGCATACGAAACTGTTCAACAAATTTAGTAGCCAATTGGTCAAATGAAGAGATAGATCGTGGTGGTAATCGTGTAAACCACATCGTCGCAATTCCCCCTAAAGAAATGGGAAAACTACGACATTTTACTACATCATCAGCTCTTGCAGCAGTCATCGACCATTCGTATTTCAGAATATGTTGGTTAGGGTCACAACTTCCTTCATACATGGGCAGAGTCGGCATCCTGAATCGCCGAGGAGGTTCAGCATATAATATGTCATCAGTAAACGGAGTATGACTTCGGGAGATTCCCCAATCGTCATTTGTTAAGCCCTGACTTTCGCGGATCATTTGGCGTACCATAGCTGAGAGGTCAGGTGTAGCTATATTCGGAGGGTGGCGAGCCAAAGTGTGGTTGGGTTCCACAGTGCGAGGTAGGATCGGGCGCTGTCGACGATCCGTGTCTCGCCTCCTTGGCTCGATGTCTTTTGGGACATATGGTCCCGGAATATGTTCCTGCTGGTGGTAGTTCTGATTGGAGTGATTTCGGGTATCAACTCCTATGTCAACTGCGGTGGCGGTGGCTTGGTTATCCGTAGTATGTTGTGGGACAGTGCCTCCTCGGGAGGAGGGTCCTGTATGTAAACTGGCAGAAGGGCCAACTCTTATCTGCCAATAGTTAATGCTTGTTGGTGACCAGCAGTATGCGCATGACTTCCGTCTAGCCTGGGACGGTTAGATCTGCCGCTGTAATCAGAGGAGGCAGAGCTTTCAGTGGAAGAATGAGGGACGTGGTCCCTTCTGGATCTTCTACGCCTTTGGCGATTTAGTTGATTAGTCAACTCAACATTGGCGCGTAATTGTTCGGTCAGCTGTTGCCGACTTTGGGTTAGTTCCTGGAGTAACGTCTGGAACTCTTGCCGAGTGACTGGACCTGATGGATCTGAATGCCCGGTATCATCTTGATTGGGTGGAGGTAGTTTGCGTGGGATTTTGTCTATCCCGGCCTTCTTGACCAGCAGCGGTAGATGTGGTTCTCGTGCTAACCATCTTGAGGTGTAGAATCCTTTCCTAGATTTTGGTAAATATGAATAGTATGGAAGGAGTCTGAAATTGTAATCTGGATCTCTCTCTTAGATTTATTCAATCCAGTATCGATGACAGATCCAATGAGTAGGAGAAAACCTGGGTTTTCTCAGGGAAAGCACCAAAGTGTTTGCACCAAAAATTGGGCAACACCCTTCGAAAGTTTTTGAACAGATAATAAATGAAGAAAATAAATTGAAAATGAGGATTATCTAATAAAAACTCCAAGTCACAGAAAAGTAAATTGCACGGAAGACAATAATTTAGAGTGGTTCGGTGATTTGCCTACGTCCACTATGAAGTTTTATCACTTTATTGCTTAATACTTGAAGATTACAAGTGTTCTAGAGTGAAGTACAACAGATAATAGACTTAAATTTGAAATCAACAGCAGTGATGACGATATAGAGTGATTCTGGCAGCGCCCGGGCGTGCTTTATCTCTAAGTATTCTCTGATCCCCTTCTGAATGACCAGGGGCTCTATTTATAGGTGTAGGAGGCTGATATTTCGCCTAAAATCCAGGGAGATCGCTTCCGGCACGTGAGGGGGCCCACACGCCTGGCCTCAGGAAGTCCGTGCCCACTTTGGGATCGATTCGAACTCTAGTTCGAATCGATCAAAAAAGTGTCCAATCGAGGTGAAATTTGGTGTGGACATTCTTCAACATGTATGCATGCTTCTGTGAAAATTTCATAGCATTTGGACTTGAAGATCTCGAGTTATGATCGATTCAAGATTGCGCTTCCGGTCAACAAGCTTGGTTCGAATTGATCCCTTCAAATCGATAGGGCCGAATCGATGATTCGAGCATGTGCCTGGTGACGTGGCACGCGCGCTTTCTTCGGTTGATCCATCTTTTTCTCCGAGTTTACTGGGTCGAATCCATGGTTTTAGCCGCCTTGACTTGGTGGATTCGAGGGAGTGGATTCGAAGATATGCTCCTTCGAATCGATCGAATGGATGTTCCTTCGTAGCGATCATGGTATGCCATAGTTGATCGATCGAAGGCTTCTCAGCTGAATGGATTCGAAGATGGTCATGGGATGGAGTCAAAGTTCTTCAACTGCATGGATTCGAAGGTCTTCCCCTTGATGGATTCGAAGTAGGGAATGTTTCGATGGATTCGAACCAAGGCTTGCTCGATGGATTCAAAGCAAGGTTATGTCTCGTGGATTCGAACCAACGCATGGCTTATGGATTCGATCGTGGGACTAATCTTATGGATTCGAAGCAGGTGCTATCTCCTTCACTTTTCACTGGTGATAACTTAAGCACACAAACTTGGATTGTCTTGAAATTTGAGATGCTGACTTCTATAATCTTTCTTGTCATGTCCTATCAATTGTAGCCTAATCTAGACTTGGGCAAAATCCAGCGATATCCCTAGTGAAGCATAGTATGACCAATCTTTGAGACGAACCGTTCTTTGTTTTCGATTGATCTTTTGGTATCACGGCTTTGCCAAAAAGCGGGATAACAGTTTATTTATTTTAACAATTCAAAATTTAATAAACGTATACTTTCAAAAATCACTTTAAAATTCTTTTTAAAATCAAAAATCATTATCTTAACACTTCAAAAATGGATCCGATGATGCAACAACACCAAATAGTCAATCACGACAATCAAGACATCATATATCAGTATATGATAATCAACACATATCTCAAAATCTGTAAATAAATCATATTGTTGAGGAATCCAGTTGGATCCCTCCAGCCTGTTTCCCTGCATCCAAGGACGTTAGCACAATACCAATTTCGTTCCAATACGGAATATCGCGGTATATGAGATTTATAAAATATTATCCGCTATTATGCGGCGCAATAGGGTCTCATCCGCTATATAATGCGGGAAAATCAACTCCAAGCACATATATAATACCAATTCCATATAAGTTGGAATTATCGTGGTATATGTTTTTAATAAATAACATCCGCTTAATATACAGCGTATAATGTCTATTTAACGATCAATAGATAATAAGTTATCATCCAAGCATACAATCAATAATTTTTAAATTTAACTATTTAAAATTTAAATCGAAACAATTCGATTGAGTGAGAAGTTCTCACCTTGATTTCAATTCAGTTTCCGCGTTTTATTTCGAATAAAATTAAATGTGCGTTTAATTTTACCCGAAATTCTCACCAGCTCCAAACGACTCCAATCCAGCTTCATTGCGTAGTGCTCGAAAAAACGAACCCTACGCAAGTCATTTCGTCAAATTTCGACCTCGTATGAACAGTTATGATAGTTTAAAGTTACACGAATTATAATCTATATATAATAGGAATACCCCCATTTGAAGCTTTTGGAATTACAAATATACCCCCATTTTAGATAAAACTGCAGTTCGTGTACCAACATAATTTAGTCATTTTAGTCTGCCCACGTTTTAGTTTTCCACTCACCAGTTATTCGTTGTATTCTCATGTATAAGTACTGTGTCATTATAGATCAAAAGAAATATGAAAACCAACGGAATGTAAAAATGGCCAAAAAGAGTAATCAATGGCACACAACCTCTCAACTCTCTAAATAATTTATTGTAGCCACCACCAGCGTCCACTGCAGGAAAACTACTTTAGTCAACGAAGGTGGAACTACCGATCCAACAGAGTTTGATGTAACATTTTAAGCGATGGAGATGGGAAGCTACATGCTTACTGCTCCAATTTTGAAAGTGCAACCTATTGTTGTTTTGAGTATTGAGTCTTTGCTGCATTAGGTTTGCTGCTTCTTTCCATTCATTCAACTCTATCTTCATAGATCTGCTGCTATAGTGGATCTTTGGTTTCAACTTTTTTCATTTGGGGCGTTATTATGCACATTGCTAATTTAGTACTGTATATCTACTCGAAAAAATAGGGGATAATAAATATGAGTTGGATTTATTATGCTCCACATATAATGCTTGATACAATTCCTCATACAATATTGTGCTTAGTTATTTAAGTCTTTGTTTAGTTTTATGATCATATACCAATTAATCTTACATAATTTTATTAACATTTCTAATTTACATTCAGGTTTTAGGGAGGAAATAAACGTATATAAGTAAGCAAGCTCTATGATGACAAGTGTTTGAACTTGAAAATGGTGGTTGGGGTACAATGTCAATTATGATAGTGTAAGCTAAGTTGGAGGGATTCAACTATCCAGCGACAATATATTACCTAGGTAGTTGACTTTATTAAAACATGAAATATAAAGGAAGATAATTATCATAGTTTGATATATCCTGTTTCCTAGGTTTGTGCATCCTGCAGTTCAATTTATCCTTTGGTCTTAATACACATTATAATAAAACCTTAGTGCACATGTATCTAGACATTATCCTCTCAAGCAAAAACTAATGCATAAATGATGCTCTAAACTTTTCTTGAGTAAACTTAGTTGAAAATTGGATAAGCCAATGGGGCTATTTAACATTCTTTGACGTGCAACGAAACTATACTACTTTTGTAAGTCGATTTTAATCTTTCATGTACATATATTCTTATAATGTGTTGGGGTAAATATTCAATAAAATGTACTTAAAAGAAATTTTCATGAAACTATGTTGCAATGAGTGGGAGGAGATTTCGATGTTATGCTTTATTAATTATCAACTATAGGGTGGCTGCCTGAATTCTTTTTTACCGAAAAAACAACACCGTTATTTAATTATTATTCTTCGAGCATATTTAGTCTTACATCAAATGGGGATCATATTACTTTACATGTTGGTAGCTACTGCAAGTTGGCAATCTGATATGAATTTTAAGGTTGATGCAAAGATATTGTCACATTACTGGTGGCCTATTTTTAAATGAAAAGAAACCAGTTTTTTCTGTAAAGTATATTAGTTATAAAAGTTGTACACATGATAGAAATCATGTATTAAGTTTTCAACTTTGATATATTGTATAGTGAATCTCATCAATCAATAATTTCCTTCAAATTATGACTATTCAGGTCGATTTAATTAGAGCAAATACTACTGTTTCTACAAATGCACATGAAGGTGAAACTAATGGAGAGTATGAGTTGGAAAATCATATTCTGAATGGCTTGATCTCAAACCAACTAAATCAGGCCGATGAAGATATTGTGTCTTATGTAAGACTATACACAATATACGTGTTTATTTGGGTGTGTGTATGAGAGAGTTTTCACACCCTTTTCTAATCTTTCAATATTTCTTCATCACCACTTGTGTAGATAAATTCATTAATTTAACCAATTTTTAATAGATCCGATCTTCAAATTACCAAGATCACTGTGAAAAAAATAGGAAATAGTTTTTTTCAATTTCGTTCAAAATTTTAAATTATAATGAGTAATTATGAATTTTTATTCATATCATTTATTTACATCAATTAATTATTCAGAGAGATGGAAGTGTTATAAAGATTATATAATGAAGCAAATTGACTAAAACTGCGAGTTAATAAAGGTAAATGAATCTATTAAAATTGTGAGTCCATATAATTACCACTGATTAGATCATTTTGATAAGCAAAATACATTTATATGTTGTTGTGTTGTTTCATATGAAAAGAGAAAACTTGCAGATAATGTTGGATATAATTATGTTTCCTCTTGATTTGTTTAACACACAGTGAGCTACTTGGGTAGCACTCAATGGAAACTACCATGGTTTGAAGGCAATGGTTTGAAGGCAATGCTGAATGTATACAGATTGCTTGAAGTAGAGGCACATCAAATGAGCTCAACTTCTGTAACTATTGTAAATGTACTAGATAGTTAACTAAGCAATTACAATGGATTACAAGCTGGATGGCATGTAAGCTCCCAACTTAATTGTGCATAATAATTTATGAAATTTGCACTTAATGTATCATGAGCAATACGACAATTTTAGGAAAATATTTGCACAAGTGAGTTTGTACACTACTAGCTTCACCAATATTGTTATTCATGAAACGTAATAACAATTATAAATGTAATTAACCTTAAAAAGTGTAATTAACATGTTTAACCTAATTGATATTATAGTTGAAAATTGTTTGCATAATATAAATTCTAACTTTAAACAATTACATAAATCCTAACTATAATATATCATTCAACATTGTCCGGTACTTATGGCATGTCCGCTGGATGTATGTAAAGAAAAACATGAATTTACCTTCCTTTTTTGTAATGAAGTATCACAACCAAACTTTACATGCATACATACATGTGTGCGGGTATAATATTATAGTCGAACGTCGTTGATATATTATGGCACTAAAAAGAATATCGTTTTTTTTCAAAATGAAGCCTATTTTTATTTTCCATGATAACTATATTTATATATGCCAACTAAATAATTTTGAGTTTCCTAAGTTCTCAGTTAATGCATCAAAATATAAAATAGTTTTTGTCTTATGTGTTTATAATTATCCAATGAAAAAAGAAGTTATGTCTATTAGTTCTTTACACTAAAAAGGTAAGTTAACAAATGTTTTTCTTTGCACACATCCAATGGATGTGCCATACATACTGGTATACTATAAAGCAAAACCTTGGTCAAAGTAGTCAAACTGAAGCCTTTTATTCACTTCCCCTATTGCCCACCGCTCAGAAAAACAACACATCCGTGTACAAGGTCAATTCGGTCTTTTTCCACTCCCACCCCACGTTGCCGACAGTATTACTCCCACGTCTCCTTTCCACCTTCTTTCTTTTCCTCTCCGTCTTCCACTTTCCTGTAAACCCACTTCCCCCTTTTGCATAAAAAATGGCTGCCCCCCTCCTTCATCGACCTATCTTTCCTTCGACCGGTCCTTTCCCTCCACTCTGCTGCTACATCCGCCGCCGCCGCCAATACTCTTAGGCTTGCAGGAAGATCGACTGTCTCAGTGTTCACCTTTCGTCTAAGCTTCCTCCAGGCACGGTACTTATTGGGCATTATTTCTTATTTTTTTTAAACCGATTTGTACGTGATCTTCGTTTCATCAATGCAGATTTTCAAATAAGAAGCCCTAACTGAAAAGTAGAAGACAATAACGATTTTAAACTTTCACCGATGTTGAGAAACAAAGCATCGTTAGAAGGTACACAACAGTCAGTCAGAAATGGTACGATTTTATTATCGTCTTAAGTTTTGACTTTCATTTTGGATTTTGTTTCATTTCCTTAGATCCTGGGTTCAGTTCTAATCCAGTAAATTATAGTGCTTGGGACCCTAATTCCATGCCGATTTTCGTCCTCCTCGAGCCCTAGATTCGCAATTTAAAGGTTATATTTTGCCTCTTATTCGACATATATTTTCACAAGAGTTTGGTATTGCTTACAGAACAATACTACGAATTTCTATGTTTTCCTTTTAAACTGAAAGGAAAAAATAAATTCCGCCTTCTACATTAGTTTCCTCCCTTCCCTTTGCGAACCACTTCCTTTTTTGTGATTGCAAGAGCAAAATGATTTTTTTTCTTTCCAAATAGATGCCTTCCACCCATTTGTACATTGAATGATAAATTGATGAGCTTTAGATTTGATTTTGTTTTAGCTTTACATGTAGCATTCATTTTTGGTTCTTTCTCTGTATGTCATCTGTTTATTACGGTGTCGATCAAAATTTAATTGTTTAAGCTCAGTGTTTTTGGCTTCCCTGCTGAATTCGCTTAATGCATAGATTTTTAGTTCATTTTGGATTATTGGATTTTTGATTATTTCTGTATGCACGTTAAGTTGTTTATAGTGTATAACTGTATATAGATGACAGGTTCGCAAGAGTTTACATTGGATTTATCGGATGCATTAAGCAGAATATGTCGGTCGAAAACAGAGAAGATAAGCAAGGATGAATTTTGTGGATGTTTGTCCCAAACTACAGGTCCAAGCTTCGGCTTATCACTTCAGATTTTCTTTACCATGTAAGTTGAAAATATATCTACTATTTGTAATCCATTTTTGAAGTTTAATGACTAAAAAAAGTTTATTTCAAGATGTATAAAATTGAAGGTGGAAGCATTATCGAGTTCAAAGTGGAAGAGGTAATTTATTAGCGTATTTAAATAAAATCTAACTTTTTGGACTGTAACGTGATGCCCCAAAATTTCAGAGATGTAATTTCACATAGCGTTTCTTACAAAGGAGAGTTGGATTTGATAAATTGGCTACAGGTATTGCTCTCTAGAGTAGTCCTATTTTTCATTAAAGGATTTATAACTTATGAAACCGAAATATTAATATAACTTTTCCTGTCATTTCTTTTAAGACTTACATTTGTAAGACATGTTGACGGAGAAAGCTTGGCCCTATGTTTGTTAACAGCGGCTGGGTTGAAGTATGGCAACTGAGGATACTAGGTAAAGTTTCCCCTTTAGCTTGAATTCTTTTTTTTCGAATTACTGCTGCGTTATATTGGTTTGGGAGAGAATTAGTTCCATTCGATTTTTAAAGATTTATTTTCTTCATTTTCCTATGTTTCCAACCGAGTAAAAAGGCGGATTCAATAACGCATACTTCTATTTTATATAACAACCTTATACCAAGTACTGAGTATGCGTTTGTGAGCATTACTGTCATTTATCATGCCAGCACTTTAAGCAAAATTTATGTTTCGTTGTTTCCAAGCTTCTTTATGTATTCTATGTGAAACATGCGAATTTTTTTTTTAATGTCATCATCTACCACTTTTCTACTAAGCTTTACTTCATGAATTCTAATTGCATTGACTATGAGCACAGCCTGAAGTGGTCTAACTCACCTTAGGCAACAAAATATACTATATAATTATGTACTCAAGCTACTTTATTAGCATTGATGTTTTCTTCCCCACCAAAATTTCTTACTACAATATAATTGTACTTGAATAATATGAGGTAGGTTTGGACACATGTCGGTCTATTAATATATCTTCTTTAAAGCAACATAGAAAATTTCATCAAGCTCCTATAATCACCAAATGAAATGGATGTTTTGTCTTCAGTTTTGTCAGACATCACAAAATACTTAAATGGGTGAATAATATTCAGCATGGTCCATGCTAATTACTCTTTTGTTTTGGTAGAGTAATTATCTTTACCATTTAAACTGTTAACATATATATACTTAGTGTTTCTATCTGTTTGAGGTATCATATAGGGAAAATAATTAATTAACTCATTTTTCTTATGCTACTGTGCATCTCAGGTTATATGTACGTGATTGATGCATGAAATGCCATGTGCGAACTAATTAAGCTGCAAGCTAAAGTGATGGTGTGAGCAAATTAAACTGATGAACAGGTGCATGTCTCGATGCTGTTGGAACTGCGATGCTGGCCAAACTGATGTTTTATGCAACAAAACTTCGACGCTGATCAAATTGGATGACTGTACAGAACAATGTACTGAAGCTTGATTGATGATGACTCTGCTATGCTAGCCAAACAGGTGCTGATGAAATAGGTGCTGGATGAAAATTTGGAATGTATTAATTATGGTAATAGTTTATTTTTTGTTTTTATCATTCTTACATTCCAACTTACTGATTTCTAATGTTTTTTTTTCAAAGACACTTCTCATTGTGTTTAATCTTTCATGGGACCATACCGGAGGAATATCATGGGCCCAAAGCAGGTTGAGAGTCGGGCTAAGGCCTGGTGGAGCGGCTTTTTAAGGACGTGTAAGTGGCCTATGATGGGAAGAGACAGAGGACTTGGTGGCAGCTCTTTGCTATTTTTGGTGAGAATTTTTTTGATAATTAGGAGAAGAAGGATGGTCATTGAGAGTGAAGATAATTTTAAGTACACTGTTGAGTTTGTATTTTGTAGAGGTATAAAAATGGCAGAATGTTATAAACTTTTTAGTCTTTATAAAGAAAGAATGGTTACAGAAGCTTGAAATGTAAGTGTGTGGTGCAAAAGCATTTACTTCTATCGAATCATATTCTGTGCAAACAGATATGATATTGTTTTATTCCTGGCAGAGTACTTAATCAAGATGTTGGATGTTTTTGCGTAATATGATGAATATTTTTGCGTGCTATATCATTTTCAGTCGTACAAATTTACCGCTAACATGTCAAAAAGAAAGCCAAATCATGTTGATATACATGTTAAATTGTTATTAAGCTTGATCATTTAAAGGGAGGTGGCCATCATTTCAATGCTTTTAATTAATATTATCAAGCTCGATCCTTTAAGGAAGAATGTTAAATTGTTAGCTCATATCTTTGAAAGAAAAGGTACGAGTTTAGCACTTTTTTAAATCTTAGACTTCTCGAGTAGTGTTTGAACTTGCTATGCAAATATAGTTAAACTATAAATGGACAGACCAAAGTGAAATAACAAGTCGAACACAGGAAGAAAGAGCGAGCAGCAGTGACAACAGAAGAGGGTTATTGTCGACAACATGAGCAGGGATATATACAGGTATAATGCACGTTTGTCTCTTTTTTGCTAAGGGTTGCTGTTGGCAACAGCAATTGTGCTGTCTATATTTGTTGAGTTGCTGCGGTTATTTCTTTTTACTAAGTAGTGTGTTTGCACGCATTAACAAGGGAAATTTTTTTACAAAAAAAAACATGGTTAAATGGAATAAGCTAATGGTAAGCAAATATTAGTGTAAGTCATTTCTTTCAATTACTATGTATATGTTAGTTTGTAAAAAAAAAAATCAATTTCTTAAGAAAAATAACAACATAAACATGAACGTAACTTTGTTAAATTGGATCAAAGAGAACTTTCTAAACAATTTACAAATTAATACTTTAGTATAAAATATGGAAAAAGTGAATCTTGGCGAACGTGGAGATGGTGCGACAGTAAATTGACTGAAATGTCATTAAGTAGAAAACGAGAAGATAATTTCAGCATGGGCATCCTAGGCTTATGTATTATTCTTTGATGTGATTTTGAAGTATGTTTTGGTCTTTTTATACAGGCAAGATATGTTTATTAATAACATATAAAATGAAGATGGACAATCTGGATTGACAGTGGTAACATACAAAATGACATAGTTAATTATGTTAGTATAATGATAACCATCTATATATCATTAATAATGTTATTCACACAGTGTATAGCCATGCTGTCCTAATAATATGCAGACTATAAATACACTCTTTAAAAAGAGCATGATCAAATTATTACATCAATTTAAGTCCAATAGAATATAGTATGCTCATAGTTAAGGAAAATGTTCAAGTAATTCATTTAACACAAAATATGCGTGCAAGAGACGATCAATCACACACATAATTTCTTTTACGTATTGAAAATGGAGGTGAACCATGTGATCAAGATGATATTACACATCTCCCTAATGATATCGTTGAACCTTGGACCAATACTTCTTCAATTTATGCTCTGATTAATGACGACTTCGTTGAACTCAATGACAGATTTGGTGATAATGAATAAATAATGGACAGAGCAATATATACTCAACTATAGCTTCTATAAATTACCCCACTAGGATAATTATTTGTATATATGTACGTAAAAATATTTTCAGCTCTATTACTACAACTCAGCTTTAATTAACATAAAAATCTTTTATAAAACGTTTTTAACTCCGACATCCACTTATTGATGATGCCGGTCTCCAGCCTGGAATAAGGAGGAGAGAAAACAATTACGACAACTATACTTATTACTTACAGTTTGCTTTCACAACCTGGGTTTTGAAATACCGGTCCCTCCTGCGCACGTGCATCGCACGTGCCAACCTACTCTACACATCTATTTTAATTTTTTATACCCTCTACACATCAGGGCCGTCCATCCTGCATTAGGAAATCAAGCCGAACATCACATTCTTCTTCACGCGTTTCTATCCCCAGGTTTTCACGTGAAAACCTAACCCAAGCCGCCTCCTTTATGCCCTAATTGTCGTGATCAATACGAGCCACTCCACGACGATCAGAGAATGCCCTTGCGAAGCCCCTCTCGAGTGCCATCATCGGCCAAAATCTCAAGAAGCTCGGCCTCCCTGTCTTCATGAAAAATGTGCACGAACCGTGCATGTTCACGGCCAAATTCACGTCGATCCACTCAATCAAATTCGATCACAACCGTCGAGATCGAAGATCTCTACGTGCTCTACGATTTACTAGTTGGAAGTTTCTTGAAATGGTTTATGGATTGAGAGATTTTTGAGGGAAAATGAAATTAAATTTCGGCAATTGGAGAAGTAAACGGCCGCTAGCTAGGGTTTTGCAATTGTGTTGAAAATTGTGAATAAACATGGGCTTTTATAGAAAATTGGCGAATTACTATTCACCCGAATTTTTCCAAACTCCAAAAGAAGCGCGCCGGTTGGCGTTTCTAAGGTTTACCCCGCATTCCGAACACAATGGAACATGTTTCGAAGGCTAATTCGATCATCTGTGCGAGCTACGGAAATAATCGATCAAATTCGAATTAAATCGATTTAAACTAATTTCTATGCGTTTTGGCTTGCCCCAGACAAACGATAAATTTGATTGACTTGAAATTTGAAACCATACAATAATATCACATTACAGATCCGATGAAACTGGTTTCGTCGAAATCCGAGACTGTTTGAAAAATGGCTATTTTCCAGTCGATAATTAAATATTAAAATATTCAATTTTCACAAATCAACTTTAAATTCGATTTTAAAAGTTCACAAACATCTTTCTAACTCCAACATGATTAAATAAAATTTTACAAATCAATTTTAATCATATTTAACCCAATTTTCAATTTATTTCTGTATTTTCACATATTAAATTATCGATTTAATTATCCAATTAAATAAAATTATTCGAAATAAAATTTATTCGACTTATAAATTTCACTTATTAATATTTAAAATCAATTAAATATACAAATTTTAATTAACAGAAATTCTGGGTCGTTACAAACTTCCCCCTTAAAAGAATTTCGTCCTCGAAATTATCAAGTAAGAAAAAGTTACAGAATCCATTAACTTTCCAAAAACCATTCGTTCAAATTAAATTTCAAATTCATTTAAGTGTTTAACTTTCTCAAAATCCATAGTTAAACTTCTTATAATAACTTTACTAAGTTTCCAAATCCAAACTTAGTTTTCAAAAAATTTCAATTTTCTCAAAAATATTCTAACGCCTTAAATTTTCGAAAAAATTCGCCAGAGTCTCCTTTGCGCGGCTCGATCCGAAAAAAAATGACAGTATATATATCACAAATATACATCTCATCAAGTGATGAGGCATCCCACAGGGAAAAAAGTGCAAAAGTACGATATTTAATCCGAGATATGTACCTTATATATTATTAGCGAGCATATACGGCTAATATAGCGCGAAAGCAAGCTCCAAATGCGAAGCAAACGCCATCCGCACCTACTAAACACTCAACAAACAAATGAGAAACATGTATATATGAAAATAATATCAATATACAACATATAGCAACATAACAACTACATGTGCCAACATAGCAATGCATTCAATCAACAAATGCAACCATCAAACAACTATCCAACCAATAAACATCCAACAAATCCATAACCAAATCAATATAAATTCACTTCTCATTAATATTCAATGAATTGGTTTTCCAATTTAAATCACATTAGATTCATTTACATTGGATTTGATTAACATTCACTCGTTCGTTTTTCAATTAGTTCATATTCACTAATTTACATTCACGTTAGTTTACTTCCAAATTGAATCAAATTCAATACATATTCATTTACTTCCAATTTGGATTCAATTACTTTAGCTTTCAAATTTTGCTAATTCAATTTCATTAACACTTAAAGAATTATATACAATCAACTAACATTCATATAACAACCAAATTCATTCAATTTACTTCCAACATTCAATTTGGTTCAACACTTTTAATTTCTATTGGTTGATATTTTCTATTGATTTTCATTCAATTATTCAACTTCCAATTACATTAGCTTTTAATGAATTAACACTTACATTCATTATTCCATATCAATTTATTTTACAGTCGATTGATTAACATTCAATCCATTTATTAATTCAATTGCTAATTCCTTTAACAATATAAGGTTGAATTTCATTTATATAACTCAAGTTCATATTCTTCACTTCACTTTATTAATTTACTTCGATACCAAAATCAACTTCACTTAAGTTATATTCCACATATAAATCCAATTCAGATTCCAATTCCAGTTCTATTTAACTTTTTACCAAAGCTAAATTTATTAACTCATGTTATAAGTTCAAAACTTATTTCACTCATATTCATCATTTTATAAGTTATACAACTTATATTCAACAATTACCACTTGGATTTTATTGATTTACTTATACTTACTTTAATTTAACTCCATCCTTTAAGTTAAATTTATTCTATCAAAATTCAAATTTGTATAAGTTATCAACTCATTTATCATTCCCATAAATATTTTAAATAGGATTCCAGAGTCTTTTCAACCTTTCAAAACCATTTTTGAAACGAATTCAATTATCCTTTGAATTTCAAAACCAAATCCAAATTTTCCAAACAACTTTTATTTAAAACAATTTGGCAGCAATCCCTCTTTTGGAAACCCAAAAATGAACACCAATGATGTTGCAATCATCATCGGAATTATTTTTCAGCGACCAAAAAGAGTTTAGAGCTTTAATTTCTCCAAAATAATTTTCCAAAATATCAAATCCTTTCAAAACACTTCTCTGGAATTTTTACTTCAGATTGTAAATCACATTTATAAATCTTGTGCTTATATAATTTCATTATTTTCTCTTTACTTATATAAGATCATTTCACAATTGTAAATCACATTAGTTATAGTTCCATACTTATAATTCTTTGCTTATACAATTATTCTTTTACAATATATTTCATTTAAGTTATTCAAACAAATTTTATTAACTTGCATATATCTTACATTTTCAACTACCACAGTAGTACAAAACAGATCAGTTGCTTCGCCTCATTTGTGTCGGTTGTCCATAAAACCTACACAAATAGTGTAATTTGTGTCGGTTGTTCATTAACAACCGAAACCATTGACTTATGGGGTAAGAAGAAAATGTTAAAAATGTAATTTGCATATGTTGTTCTTAAGAAACCGACACAATTGAAGGGAAGCAATAAATCTACTCGTGTCGGTTGTTTGAACAACCGACACAATTAAATACAATAGCATCGGTTGTCCAAAAACCGACACAATAGGCACACAACTTTTTCCCCCAAATCCATTTCAGCTGCCCCATCTTTTCCCGCGAACCATAAATTTTAGAGGAAAAATTTAGCCATCACGTACCCGACCCGTCTCCTTCTTTTCTTCTTCGTAAAACAGAAAAAAAAAAGATTGCGACGCGATTTCGTCTGCTTCGATCAAGATTTTCGATCTTTTAGGTATGCCTTATTGAATTATTGAAGACTTTGGTTTTTTCGATTTGCGATTTTGGGTTTTTTCGGTTGAATTTATGAATTATTGAATTATTGAAGACTTCTGATTATGGAAAAAAGGAACAAGTGCAAACTTGCTAGGATTACATAGTAACTTAAGATGTTAAAGGATTGATAATTTTAGAAAATCATGCCATTCTTTTCTATGAATAATTGTGTATTTACTGAAATGTATGTATGTGTGTGTATATCATAATATATTTTTTCATTTCAAGCTGAATTGCTTCAACGTAATGATTACAACATTATCCATGAGCACGATTGGTAAGAATACGGGGATTCTAATTTAAACAGTGGATGATGGTTTTAAAATTATTACAAATTATTGTCCAAATTATAAATATTTAGTCTTCAATATAGTTTAAGAAATTCAAGAGTTAAAGGTATTCAACGAAAGTTCATATATGATTACGCAAATTTATACAAATTTGAATATAAAAATATGGAGAAACTAAGAAAATATTTCACAATTCTTAAATTTAATAAGATACATGCAAAACTTTTATTAATTCATTATAGTTTAATACTTAATCAAGTAATATACATATCGGTTATCTGTATTTTTGGAATGCTTTGCATGTAGACATGTCTGTAGTTGATCAAGTTTTGGCATAGAGCAAAAACACCTCATTTTTGTTTCAACTGACATGTTTTAAAATATATTATTTAGCATGATTAATAAATAACAATGAGATTCAACCTCTAAATTGTTGATGGTATAAAAATGTGCCGCTATTCCATGTAAGACATTTATACACTACTAAAATTCTACGCTTTAAGATATTAGGTAAATTTAGTGGTATTTTGTTCCTATTCTTTTCGTCTGATCGTTAGATCAGAAGAGCAATTTTGTTCATCCTTAAGAAAGAAACTAGCCTTAGAAGTCGATGTTGTATTTGTTCATAGATAACAAATGAATGTGGAATAATTTTATACGCTTAAAATTCGTCATGTTAATTATAAGCACTAAGAACTTTATTTAATCAAACTAACCATTTCGAAGGTTTTGTTTTCAAAAACCAACAGGGTTTTAAAATAAAATCCTAGTTAAATCTCTCAAATACTAATTTAGTTATTCTCTGCCGAATGCTTTCTTAAAGCATTACAATCTGATTTTTAACTAAAATCAATGAAATCAATTTTTTTCCCCTACGAAATTATATAACCTTATATTTTAACTCTGAGAGTCGCTTATTTGAAAAGTGTTTTGGCTATTCATTGATATGTGTGGTGATGGTGAAAGGTGAGGTTTGGAAGTATGTTTAGGTTGCCGGTGGTGATTGAGGAATGCAGTGGTATTGGAATTGGAGGAAATGTGCAGTGGGTAGTGGAGGAGGTATATGGTAGGCAATGCACTGAGGAGTCCAGTAGGATGGTTGATGGCAGGTGATATGCTTGGTTGAATGGTATTGTTGTGTTGATAAAAGTTGAAGTGTGGCAGGGGTAATGATGGACATTGGAGGGTGATGTGGTTGGAAGTGAGGTGTGTAGTGTTTGTGTTGATGTTGCAAGCAGGTTGGCGACTGGATGGTTGGTTGTGTTTGTGTAGGCAGGGAAATGAAGCGGTAATGTTTGTGTATAGGTGCAGTAAATGGATGGTTTTTGTTGATGCCAGAGGGTTGTTTGAAGTTGGAGTTGTTGTTGTATTGGTTGTGGAGTTTCTGTTACAGGCTGGAGATGGTTGTTGTGAGGCAGAGAGAAATGAAAGATGGAGTAGCAGTTTGGATATTGCAGCAAGAAATGAAGTTATTGATGGAGGTTGAAGACAAGTTTGGGGGGATGGTGATGTTTGCAGTGCACAGTTTTGTAACACGGTAAAATGGAACTGTTTTGTTAAAAAAAAGTTGTAAAATCAAAACAAAAAATGTAAATGTAATGAACATAATGAAATATTTTTGTTTTGAAATTGTGTATGTTTTTTTAAAATAGATCTGCAAAAGAAATTAGAAAAGCAACAAGCACACAATCAAAATGAAAACAAAAATTACACACAAACACATAACAATATTATATTCACGTTCCTATGTTTTTTTAGGTATTTATTTATAATTATTTTACTTCTTGTTCACACTTGAAAAGCAACATATATAAGGTCTAACCGGTCGATCTATAGGAATGCCGACAGTCGACTAGTGGATGGCTCTGCATTTTTAAATAAGGAAACGATGTTCAAAATTTTAAACCATCGCTCCTATAAATTTTAACTCTTCCGAACAATTTTTTTCACTTTTCACGGTAACCCTACATTACTATACATGCTATATCCATTTCCGAACCATCTATAGTTGATTATTTTAAAGACTCTCTTTCTCTCTCTCCCTTGGTCTCTAAAATGGCTTCTATGAAAAAACTCTAGCTATTGATCATTGCTTACTCATTCATACACTTTAATTTATAATCAATTATCCATCAAGCAATGCACTTACAAGAACAGAAATTCTAACTTCTTCATTTTCAATATCTAAGTTTATATGATCTGATGTTGAGGAATAATTGAAATATCCAAACAAACATAAGAAACACTTATGATTTTTTTTTTTTGCTTATGTAGTGCATTTCTAGCAATTTCACATGGATCGTAATTGGATGTATAACGTGAAACGTAGTGATGATGAGTTCTTGAACAAAATGGAAGGATTCATCAAGTGTGCGTTGAATGATCAAATAACAAGAAGAGAAGAAATAATTTTTTGTCCTTGTAGACGTTGCCAGAATAGGAGGAGATATCGTGACATAGATCAGATCAGGCATCACATAATTCGGAATGGGTTCAAGCAAAATTATACACAGTGGACATGGCATGGTGAAAGCACACTTAGTATACCTAGTTCTAGTAATCATTACACTGATGAGGATGACCAGGAAGGTACCATGAATAACGAGGTAAATGATGAGACTGATGAGATCGACAATGTTAATGAGATGTTTGATGATGTTCAAGAACATTTGATGAAAGAGCCAAAATTGTACGAAAAAATATTACTTAATTCTGAGAAGCCTTTGTATTCTGGTTGTGCTAAGTTTACAATATTGTTTGCTGTGCTCAAGCTTTTCAATTTAAAAGCAAAACACGGGTGGAGTGATATAAGTTTTACATCATTGTTGGAACTTTTGAAAGACATGCTACCTGTAACGACCCGCTATTTTGGACCATTCAAATCGACAATAAAACCGTACATGTCCGACTTGAATAATTCAAAATACCGAATTGTTAATAAAATTTGGCAAAACTTAAAATATACAGTAAATAAATCAATCATAGATCACTTACACAGAGTAATACAATGCAGCGGAATAGATAAAGAATATTAGTTCATGAAGCTACTATATACCTCAGAGTTAGAAATAAAATACAACCGAATATTTCAAATGCCATGAAGTCTCCAATGCAACAGATGGCTTCTCTGAACCAATCAGCTGGATGACTGAAGGGATAGATAGCTGGATCTTCAAGCAAAGCTCCAACTTCGAAGATGAGTCTCAAATGCTGTATCTCTCAGTCTGACCCGAGCGTAAAGCAAAACACAAAACACTCGAGTCAGGATTAACATTCCTATATCTATAAATCTAACTCAAGTGAAATATCAACTGAAGTATAATTAACTTAGAGGATGTTTGGGATAACCATCCTTTAAGGGTCCATGGAACTATCTAAAAGATAGAAATATACACTATAACACCGTAGTCTTTTCAACTTAATTTATACTTCAAAACCAAATATCATTTCCACTTCAAATATCTCTATACTTCCCAAATAGTATTTATATATATTAAATAATTTGTACAGTAAAGAAATTTCAATTCCCTCAACTTAACAAATCGTTTAACATCAACCCGACCACCCCATTTAAATTTATTTCAATCTCAATTTATTAATTTAAATTCAACTCAATTTCTAAAATAACCACTTCAATTTTATCGATCTCAAATTCGGATTTGAAATCACAAAATACCCTTTATGTTCAATATATTTCAAAACTTTAAGTATTCAACGTTTCAAACTAACTTTTTAATCAATTTAGTTTCTAAATAATAAATTCAACTATACTGATTTCAAATACATATCCGAATCTCAAAATAAACCATTTAAATCCCAATATAGTTCAAAGCTTTAATATTTAATTAAATCTTCAATCTAATAGTTCCATATAGATCTCGATTTAACCTCATTATTATCTAGTCTTAAATTAATCCCTCATTAGATACAATATCATTTAAGTAACCTTAAATTACATTTTACTCAATATTTTCTTTAATTTATTTAAACGTGAAATATTCATTAAATCACTTAAATAAAAATCCAGTTACAAAATCATACCCTTAAATTTCCCATTCAATAATTTCAAATTGATTTAATTGAATAAATCCTTATTTAAATACCATTAAGATAAACCCACATTTATCTCCCAATCTTAGTAAATTGTAGAATACTTTTTGGAATAAAATTTACATAAATATTTATCATAGTTTATGTATTAAATCAAATTTTGACTAAATTAAATATTATTAAATCTATATATCATTACCCTTTATATATAAATTTTTTTTAAGGATTAACATTTAATAAGACCATATATTTCTTTCCAAAACAATGAATTAAATTTCAAAATATTTATATATATGGACCAACGATGTCTGTATATATTTCTTATCATATTGTCATGTGTTACGGATATTTATCATTTCAATCCGTACACTAAATGTATACGGGTGGATAGCATTTCAACCCGTAATCCCAATTCAATTAAATGAAAATCGCTTGGGTTTATCATTTCTACCCATAACGATTTTCTCCTATTCTACAGTCTGTTCGGGTATGTATCATTTCAACCCATAGTGATTTCTAAACTAACAGGGAACTTGCAGAGTGATAACAAATATGTAAATAATAATAACAACAGGCATATATCATCAAAATAAATATACAAACAATAGGATATGGTGTCATATCCCATAAGTGAATAGTTACAGATAATAGCATATATAACAATTTAAATAACTACAGCCTCATATTTCAATTGTCGTCTCAATTGAAATCAAATTTAGTGAATAAAAGAACGTTAATCGTGAGTGATTTCTCACCTTTCGAGGCTAGATAGATTGGACAAAAAATTGAGCTACGCTGGATCACGATCTAGACATCGAACAAATCCAAACAAAATTTTCAAAGCGAAGCAAGATTGGCACGAATACGATGGACAACTGATAAATAGAGATCGATGAAAATAGATCAGAAACTGCTTTATGTAGACCGAAATGAAATAAAAATATTATTCTATTATACTACTCTCTTAACCAATATTAGTTTTGAAACGCATTAAAATTACATATACATACATACGTTTTCAAACAAACGCAAATAATAGAAAACTGCAAAACTATGTTTAAAACCAATATTAACATAAATTTTTTATAATCTTATTTAAATCAACATTTAAGTCAACATTCCACATTATTATTGTTAAGACCAATATTGACTTTTCTTAATTTGTTGAAACACTACACACCTTATACTTGATATAAATTTACCTTTTGCAAAATATTTATAAGAAAGAGAAGGGCGAGAGCACAGCTCCAACTTAATTTAACAATTTAAATTCCAGTACTTTCTTTAATATTAAAACAGGCTTCAGGCATTTCTTATATGTTAACACTTACATTAAACTTTCTTTATCATCTTAAAAATATCAATGTCAAATTTTAACCCATATAATCACTAGTATAAACTTACATTTTAAAACAACAAATCTTAGATCTTATAAAACTGTATTCGTATAATAATTCATCTCTGGACAGACACACAAACTAACTTAAAATATATTATACTATATATTCTCCCCAAAATTTTATAACTCTACAACTATATTTTAAACAACAGAAGGAAATTTAAACACATGCAAACTCTACCTATATATCAAACTTATGTTTTATAACTTACTGTATATTAATATGTTTATAAATGTATACTGTCCCACAATATATATATTATAAAATTAACACCTTTTTATAAACAATACAATATAAAATTAACACCTTTCTTTTTTTTTTATAAAAATCTTACATGCTGTAACATATATGCAGACTGCTAAACATCTTATATTATATATAAACAGTATGAAATAACCCAATGTATATTCAAAAGTCATACTAAAAAAATTTCAATAAATACTCATATAAAACTAACCATAGAACAAATGCAAATGTTTATAACTTTATATGTAATGTATACTTGCGCTGCACTATATAAACATACTTATAATGTAAAATATATACTTGAAGCATGTTATGCTTAAAATAAAGGAAAAGCAAAAGCAATATAAACAATAAGAAAACAAAAGAAAAGGAGGAAAAAGAAGAAGAAAAAGAAAAGAAATAAGAAGAAAAAAAAATTAGTGCAGCCATTTACCTACAGAAGAAGCTTCACATGCAAGAGAGGAGATGAAGATCTATTGATATGGAGTAGGGTATGTACGAGTGATTTGTATTTATAAGAGAAGCCTCACATTGATAGAGTGGAAAGAAATTTTGTTTAAAGTGGCAAGAAATAAAGATAGTAATGACTAGAGGAAATTTAGGAATTTATTCCTATAATTTAAGGAAAAAAAAAAAGAAAGAGGAAATAAATTAAAACGAATATATAAAGATTAAATGCGGGTGAACAGAGGAAATAAAATGAAACAAATATGTATATAAACATTGAATGCTGGTGAAAAGAGAAAATAAATTAAAACAAATATGTATAAAGATTGAATGCACATGAATAGAGAAAATGAATTAAAACAAATATGTATAAAGATTGAGTGTTGGTGAAAAGAGGAAATAAATTAAAACAAATAAGAAGAGAATGGATTGATTTAAAGGAAAGGCAATGGATGGTTTAGAAATAAATAAATGTAAAACGTATACGTTTTAAATTTCAAAAAGGAAAGAAATAAATACGGGAATGGCAATAGATCTTGCAAGCAGGGAAATAACGTAAAAAGAGGAAGAGAAAGAGGCGTATAAATGAATGATAAATAAATTTTGATTTCAAATGAAATAAATGGAACAGCAGAGATTAAAGTGTGGATGTAAATCCTGGAATAATAAAAAGCAACGTTTATATGTTGATTAAGAAAAATAATTAAAACAATAAATGGCTTAAATGAGGCAGCATGTTTCAAATTTTTGAAATGCAAAAGAAACGTACACTATAAATATAAAGTTTTCAAAAGCAAAAGAAACGTAAAGCTGTCCATAAATTCATCAAAACGTTATTTAAGTAATAAATTGAAATGAATATACAAATAAAAGTAATTGTAACGGTCAATAGTTGATTTAGCTATACACTTAAGGCAATAAATTTTTGTTTGTTTGTACAACACATAATGAGTTTTGAAAGTCAAGGATATAAAAATGGATAAAAGGAAAGAAATCAGGAAATTTTGTGAGCAATAGCTTTCCAAGGAAAGGTAGGCTTACATTATATATACATGCTGAGATGATTAGGCACGTTCAAAAATTTTGAAGCAAATGAAGGAATTGGAAATAAATATAAAATGAAAGAAATTTGAAAAGTCCGTAGCTATGATTTAGCCAAAATTTATTAAAGCCATTTACTAGGAAGGTTGGAACCGAAATAATAGGGAGAGGAAGGCACATTAAATTTGATGACAAAGTTGTGTTCAGATCTATAAGCAAGTTGTTTATATATTATAGGCCTTATGAAAGGGAGGGAAGGAACGGATGCTACTAGCTTGATGATTTGAGATTCTTTCGAGCGTTAAAAACAAAAATAAAGGGAGACCAGAATAAACGCACCACCATAAATATAAATATACGCTTCAATTGTAAAAGAAACGTATAGAGAAAATTATGGATAGTGGGAAAAGTAAAGTCAGTGCACGAAACTACAAGGAATAATAAAAGCAAGGTCGATGATCTCAAATTTATTAATGGTTACGAATGGAAAAGTCTACCTGAATTGGAAAAGTACTAAGCAATAGAAATCTTTAACGGTAGTAAAAAGAAACCGTTAAGCGCTGATTCAGAAATCAATTAAAGCAATTAATAGCTTGAATTGGACAGCACGTTTTCTCAATTAAATAAACTTCCATAAAATTATTTGAAAATTTGCAATCTTCTATATTTAAATATACGTATTCTAAATATATAAACATTTTATTTAAAAATTCAATTATTATAAGATTTCACAAATATTCAATTAAATACGTTATAGAATCAATTAAAAATTGTTAAAATTTTCCGGGTTGTTACACTCTCCCCCACTCAAAACTTTTCGTCCCCGAAAAGGAAGGAGATAGGAGAATAAAACAACCAGAAAAGAATAGATTGAAAGCCAAGATAAACAATAAATTTTAAAACTATATAAATTTTATTTAAAATATTTATTTGAAAACTTCATTTGAAATTAAATTTTCTTTAATATTTAATACTTCTCAAACTCCTTTGCAAACTATTATTTACATTATTACTTCTATTTGCAAAGACTATTGAAAATATTGAATCCAAAATTTATGAAATTTTTAATTTATCTCAAGATACCTTTCAAATATTATCAACAAATTAATAATCATTTTCTTTAAAGATGTTTTATTTAATTTATAACTTCAAAAATATTTATAACACTAAAATTTTATATAAAACAATGTAGTATACAAATAAGCAATATTTAAAAGATTTATTCAAAAAGGAAAGGAAGGTAGATTCCGAAAACGGAATATAGGTGAAAAATGAAGCTGAGCAGATGAGGTAGATTCAAAAGAATAGAATCGGGCACGAATAATTTATTTCAAACCATAAGAATTTTAATTTCAAATATTAATACACAATTTCTTTTTTGGGAAAAATACTTTTATAATAAATACCTTTATAATAATACGTTTATATCGAAATAAATCTTTCTTTCGAAAATATTTTTATAACTCGATGTTTTAACAAGTTTATCCTCGTTCTTGCAGACTCTGGCCATGCGTTGATCAGGCGCAAAGCTAGAGTTCTTCAAGTACTTAGTAGACCTGTTTCAACACCCAGTGAAAATATTTGAAAAACCTTTTAAAAACAGATATGGAAAGTACAATCCAAACAAATCAACCAAACCAAAACCTTTGTCCGATCATGGTTCGTAGATACACAATGGTTATGCCTGGGTCCCCCAGGAAACAATCCATATGCGTAAGCTTTTTCAGCCCTGCGAGTTACGCCATGATGACTAGTAGAGTGCAGGATACACAATGGTTACGCCTGGATCCCCCAGGAAACAATCCGTACCCCTAGGCAAGACTCAGCCAGGCACTTGCACTACTATTCGCGACCTGCACAGATTGCAGGATACACAATGGTTACGACTGGATCCCCCAGGAAACAATCCCTACCCCTAGGCAAGACTCAGCCAGGCAGTTGCGCTATGCAGTCACGAGAGAAAAAAAAACCATGGGTTACGCCACGGTGGGAAACACTCGAGTATTACATCCGGAAAACCGAAAATCAGAGAGAATAATATCGATAGAATGAATCCACGATGTGGCCACAAAGCGGATATCAAGCAGAATGCACTTTCCATATCTTTACTTCGAAAATATATATCATATAGTACCTTTTCAAATACTTTCAAATATCGTACTTATATAAAATCCATATATATATATATATATATATATATATATATATATATATATATATAAGATTCCATTTTCAAATCGAATACTTTCCAAATCAATAGTATATCAAATCATACTTATATAGACTTCGATTTATAAAAAAAATTCTCTTTCCAAATTGAGTACCTTTCAAATCAATAGATTTCAAATCACTTCATACTTATACAAATCCATTTTATATAAGTTCGACCACTCCCAAATCAAGTGCTTAACAATATAAGAGTCTCAATTTCAAATCATTTCAATATCAATTCAGTCTCAAAATCATATAGGATTTCACCAAATTTTCTTCCAAATTAAGTATCTAAATTTCAAAGTTCCCAAAATAATAGGTTTAGAAAATTATCCCAGTTTCCAAATTAAAATAATTCAAGTCAAACAAATTCATTTCCAAAATCACCATACAAGTACTGGTTTTAATTTCAATTAAATTTCAAAACCAAATATTTTCTCAAAATCAATTATACTAAAAATAGTTTCCAAATTTATAAGTATCCCTTTAAAACTTTTAAACTATCTATTTCTATTTGAAATATCCAATTTACCTTTCTGAAAACCATTATTCAAAACCATATTTTTTTTCAAAACATTTCTAAACTAAATTTATATTCTTTATCAAACATTTTATACTCCTCGAAATTTCTTAGCTTTGAAAATTTAATCTCGATTTGGAAGTGTTCGAACATTCAAAATAGTTAGGGAAATCAAATTTTCAATTCAACAGTTGAAAATCAACAATAAATCAATAAACCAATTATTAAATCCGAAACTTGAGGACTGAACACCGGTCTCATTTTAAATTGTTTCAAATATATACTTATATCTTTCTAAAATATCAAATTATACTTCGGAATTTGAAATCAAAAACGGTTTTACAAAATCACTTGCATAGCGAAGCTATTAAAGTGGCCACTCCCCCACTCTGAAACTCGAAAATCAATGTCGATGATGCGTGCACTCATCACCGAAATTATTTTCCAGCGACATAAGTGAGTTTTGGATTTCTATTTTCTTGAAAACTTCTTTGAAATTTCTTCAAAATTATTGGAATTCATTTGAACTCATTTGAAACATTTCTTATTCGGAAAAATACTTTTAAATCATATTATTTTTATATATTTTCCCAAAATCTTAAAACCAATTTCAAAATACCGGAATTCAATTCTCGAATTTCAAATTTAACTTTACAGTATAAATCATTTGTATATAAATCAATTCCTTACAAATTTTCAAAATTTCAAATCCTTTCAAACTTTTATATATAGGATAACATTTCTTATTTGTTTTATATATAGGTATATAATCCTTATAGAAAACATTTTCTTTTTTATATATAGAATAAATAGAATCATAGTTATTAAAATAATAATTTCGATGTATAAAACAATTTCAAAAATACAAACATACCCGATTTTCAAAGGATGATTCAAGAATGGATTTCAAAACAAAGATAGAGATTTAAATTAGAAGACTCTAACCAATAGAATCCTGATTCGAAGGTAGACTCGATCGAAGATGATTAAATTACAAAATAGGAGATGGATATACTTCTATAAATCGCGGGCGACCTTAATCGGGTCAACCGTGACTTCAGGAATATAATTGATGCGGAATTCTAAAGCAAATCGACATTCGATTGCCAGAGATAGAATTCGGCATACCAAGATATAGCAGCATCGTAAACCGAGGATACAGAAATCTCCGGTGAATCAATGCCAATTGTAAAGGAGTTTTCACCCCCTTTACAATTCATTCCGTGGAGTTATGGGATACTCCAGAATCAAACGAATATAAATAGGGAGAGACAAGAATGAATTTCGGAACCGAGGGACATTCCAAAATTCAAAGGAAATCGAGTCGAAAGGAAGAGATTCAACTCGAGCGAAAGTGATTCTGTAAATAAATTTACCATATATGCTAAGTTTTGCCTAGAGCCAAAGCTCTGATACCAACTGTAACGACCCACTATTTTGGACCATTCAAATCGACAATAAAACCGTACATGTCCGACTTGAATAATTCAAAATACTGAATTGTTAATAAAATTTGGCAAAACTTAAAATATACAGTAAATAAATCAATCATAGATCACTTACACAGAGTAATACAATGCAGCGGAATAGATAAAGAATAGTAGTTCATGAAGCTACTATATACCTCAGAGTTAGAAATAAAATACAACCGAATAGTTCAAATGCCATGAAGTCTCCAATGCAACAGATGGCTTCTCTGAACCAATCAGCTGGATGACTGAAGGGATAGATAGCTGGATCTTCAAGCAAAGCTCCAACTTCGAAGATGAGTCTCAAATGCTGTATCTCTCAGTCTGACCCGAGCGTAAAGCAAAACACAAAACACTCGAGTCAGGATTAACATTCTTATTTCTATAAATCTAACTCAAGTGAAATATCAACTGAAATATAATTAACTTAGAGGATGTTTGGGATAACCATCCTTTAAGGGTCCATGGAACTATCTAAAAGATAGAAATATACACTATAACACCGTAGTCTTTTCAACTTAATTTATACTTCAAAACCAAATATCATTTTCACTTCAAATATCTCTATACTTCCCAAATAGTATTTATATATATTAAATAATTTGTACAGTAAAGAAATTTCAATTCCCTCAACTTAACAAATCGTTTAACATCAACCCGACCACCCCATTTAAATCTATTTCAATCTCAATTTATTAATTTAAATTCAACTCAATTTCTAAAATAACCACTTCAATTTTATCGATCTCAAATTCGGATTTGAAATCACAAAATACCCTTTATGTTCAATATATTTCAAAACTTTAAGTATTCAACGTTTCAAACTAACTTTTTAATCAATTTAGTTTCTAAATAATAAATTCAACTATACTGATTTCAAATACATATCCGAATCTCAAAATAAACCATTTAAATCCCAATATAGTTCAAAGCTTTAATATTTAATTAAATCTTCAATTTAATAGTTCCATATAGATCTCGATTTAACCTCATTATTATCTAGTCTTAAATTAATCCCTCATTAGATACAATATCATTTAAGTAACCATAAATTACATTTTACTCAATATTTTCTTTAATTTATTTAAACGTGAAATATTCATTAAATCACTTAAATAAAAATCCAGTTACAAAATCATACCCTTAAATTTCCCATTCAATAATTTCAAATTGATTTAATTGAATAAATCCTTATTTAAATACCATTTAGATAAACCCACATTTATCTTCCAATCTTAGTAAATTGCAGAATACTTTTTGGAATAAAATTTACATAACTATTTATCATAGTTTATGTATTAAATCAAATTTTGACTAAATTAAATATTATTAAATCTATATATCATTACCCTTTATATATAAAAAAATTTAAGGATTAACATTTAATAAGACCATATATTTCTTTCCAAAACAATGAATTAAATTTCAAAATAATTATATATATGGACCAACGATGTCTGTATATATTTCTTATCATATGGTCAAGTGTTACGGATATTTATCATTTCAATCCGTACACTAAATGTATACGGGTTGATAGTATTTCAACCCATAATCCCAATTCAATTAAATGAAAATCGCTTGGGTTTATCATTTCAACCCATAACGATTTTCTCCTATTCTACAGTCTGTTCGGGTATGTATCATTTCAACCCATAGTGATTTCTATACTAACAGGGAACTTGCAGAGTGACAACAGATATGTAAATAATAATAACAACAGGCATATATCATCAAAATAAATATACAAACAATAGGATATGGTGTTATATCCCATAAGTGAATAGTTACATATAATAGCATATATAACAATTTAAATAACTACAGCCTCATATTTCAATTGTCGTCTCAAATGAAATCAAATTTAGTGAATAAAAGAACGTTAAGCGTGAGTGATTTCTCACCTTTCGAGGCTAGATAGATTGGACAAAGAATTGAGCTACGCTGGATCACGATCTAGACATCGAACAAATCCAAACAAAATTTTCAAAGCGAAGCAAGATTGGCACGAATACGATGGACAACTGATAAATAGAGATCGATGAAAATAGATCAGAAACTGCTTTATGTAGACCGAAATGAAATACAAATATTATTCTATTATACTACTCTCTTAACCAATATTAGTTTTGAAACGCATTAAAATTACATATACATACATACGTTTTCAAACAAACGCAAATAATAGAAAACTGCAAAACTATGTTTAAAACCAATATTAACATAAATTTTTTATAATCATATTTAAATCAACATTCCACATTATTATTGTTAAGACCAATATCGACTTTTCTTACTTTGTTGAAACACTACACACCTTATACTTGATATAAATTTACCTTTTGCAAAATATTTATAAGAAAGAGAAGGGCGAGAGCACAGCTCCAACTTAATTTAACAATTTAAATTCCAGTACTTTCTTTAATATTAAAACAGGCTTCAGGCATTTCTTACATGTTAACACTTACATTAAACTTTCTTTATCATCTTAAAAATATCAATGTCAAATTTTAACCCATATAATCACTAGTATAAACTTACATTTTAAAAAACAAATCTCAGATCTTATAAAACTGTATTTGTATAATAATTCATCTCTGGACAGACACACAAACTAACTTAAAATATATTATACTATATATTCTCCCCAAAATTTTATAACTCTACAACTATATTTTAAACAACAGAAGGAAATTTAAACCCATGCAAACTCTACCTATATATCAAACTTATGTTTTATAACTTACTGTATATTAATATGTTTATAAATGTATACTGTCCCACAATATATATATTATAAAATTAACACCTTTTTATAAACAATACAATATAAAATTAATACCTTTTTTTTATAAAAATCTTACATGCTGTAACATATATGCAGACTGCTAAACATCTTGTATTATATATAAACAGTATGAAATAACCCAATGTATATTCAAAAGTCATACTAAACAAATTTCAATAAATACTCATATAAAACTAACCATAGAACAATTGCAAATGTTTATAACTTTATATTTAATGTATACTTGCGCTGCACTATATAAACATACTTATAATGTAAAATATATACTTGAAGCATGTTATGCTTAAAATAAAGGAAAAGCAAAAGCAATATAAACAATAAGAAAACAAAAGAAAAGGAGGAAAAAGAAGACGAAAAAGAAAAGAAATAAGAAGAAAAAAAAATTAGTGCAGCCATTTACCTACAGAAGAAGCTTCACACGCAAGAGAGGAGATGAAGATCTATTGATATGGAGTAGGGTATGTACGAGTGATTTGTATTTATAAGAGAAGCCTCACATTGATAGAGTGGAAAGAAATTTTGTTTAAAGTGGCAAGAAATAAAGATAGTAATGGCTAGAGGAAATTTAGGAATTTATTCCTATAATTTAAGGAGAAAAAAAAAGAAAGAGGAAATAAATTAAAACAAATATATAAAGATTAAATGCTGGTGAACAGAGGAAATAAAATGAAACAAATATGTATATAAACATTGAATGCTGGTGAAAAGAGAAAATAAATTAAAACAAATATGTATAAAGATTGAATGCACATGAATAGAGAAAATGAATTAAAACAAATATGTATAATGATTGAGTGTTGGTGAAAAGAGGAAATAAATTAAAACAAATAAGAAGAGAATAGATTGATTTAAAGGAAAGGTAATGGATGGTTTAGAAATAAATAAATGTAAAACGTATACGTTTTAAATTTCAAAAAGGAAAGAAATAAATACGGGAATGGCAACAGATCTTGCAAGCAGGGAAATAACGTAAAAAGAGGAAGAGAAAGAGGCGTATAAATGAATGGTAAATAAATTTTGATTTCAAATGAAATAAATGGAACAGCAGAGATTAAAGTATGGATGTAAATCCTGGAATAATAAAAAGCAACGTTTATATGTTGATTAAGAAAAATAATTAAAACAATAAATGGCTTAAATGGGGCAGCATGTTTCAAATTTTTGAAATGCAAAAGAAACGTACACTATAAATATAAAGTTTTCAAAAGCAAAAGAAACGTAAAGCTGTCCATAAATTCATCAAAACGTTATTTAAGTAATAAATTGAAATGAATATACAAACAAAAGTAATTGTAACGGTCAATAGTTGATTTAGCTATACACTTAAGGCAATAAATTTTTGTTTATTTGTACAACACATAATGAGTTTTGAAAGTCAAGGATATAAAAATGGATAAAAGGAAAGAAATCAGGAAATTTTGTGAGCAATAGCTTTCCAAGGAAAGGTAGGCTTACATTATATATACATGCTAAGATGATTAGGCACGTTCAAAAATTTTGAAGCAAATGAAGGAATTGGAAATAAATATAAAATGAAAGAAATTTGAAAAGTCCGTAGCTATGATTTAGCCAAAATTTATTAAAGCCATTTACTAGGAAGGTTGGAACCGAAATAATAGGGAGAGGAAGGCACATTAAATTTGATGACAAAGTTGTGTTCGGATCTATAAGCAAGTTGTCTATATATTATAGGCCTTATGAAAGCGAGGGAAGGAACGGATGCTACTAGCTTGATGATTTGAGATTCTTTCGAGCGTTAAAAACAAAAATAAAGGGAGACCAAAATAAACGCACCACCATAAATATAAATATACGCTTCAATTGCAAAAGAAACGTGTAGAGAAAATTATGGGTAGTGGGAAAAGTAAAGTCAGTGCACGAAACTACAAGGAATATTAAAAGCAAGGTCGATGATCTCAAATTTATTAATGGTTACGAATGGAAAAGTCTACCTGAATTGGAAAAGTATTAAGCAGTAGCAATCTTTAACGGTAGTAAAAAGAAACCGTTACGCACTGATTCAGAAATCTATTAAAGCAATTAATAGCTTGAATTGGACAGCACGTTTTCTCAATTAAATAAACTTCCATAAAATTATTTGAAAATTTGCAATCTGCTATATTTAAATATACGTATTCTAAATATATAAACATTTTATTTAAAAATTCAATTATTATAAGATTTCACAAATATTCAATTAAATACGTTATAGAATCAATTAAAAATTGTTAAAATTTTCCGGGTCGTTACACTACCGGAAGGTAACGAGCTTCCTACTTCTAATTACGAGGCAAAGAAAATTATGTGTCCAATTGGCATAGGATACAAAAAGATACATGCATGTCCAAATGATTGTATATTGTATCTAAATGAATATGAGAGCTTGCATGAGTGTCCTAAGTGTGGATTATCCCGTTACAAGTCGCGAGAAAATGTTCATAACGACCCAGATAAGAAATGGCCTCCAGCAAAGGTTTTATGGTATTTTCCCATTATACCAAGGTTTAAACATTTATTTGCAAATAAAGAAAATGCAAAAAGCTTAAGATGGCATGCAGATGTGAGGAAGGATGATGGATTACTAAGGCATCCAGCTGATTCTCCACAGTGGAGAAATATCGATACCATGTATTCTAGTTTCGACGAAGAAATAAGAAATCTCAAACTTGGTCTTTGCACAGATGGCATAAATCCATTTGGCAATCTTAGCAGTCAACATAGTACTTGGCCGGTGCTTTTGGTGATTTACAATCTTCCACCTTACTTGAGTATAAAGCGCAAGTACATTATGTTGTTTCTTATGATTTCGGGACCACGACAACCGGGAAATGACATCGATGTTTATCTAGCTCCTCTTATTGATGATCTAAAACTTTTGTAGGATAAATGTGTGCGCGTATTTGATGCATATAGTAGAAGTGAATTTACATTACGCGCCATGCTTTTTTGTACCATAAATGATTTTCCCGCATATGGTAACTTGTCTGGATATAGTACAAAAGGTGCTAGAGCATGCCCAATTGGTCAAGATGACATGGCTGTTGAGCGCTTGCATTTTTGCAGGAAAAATGTGTATATGCATCCTCGTAGATTTCTCCCTCTCAATCATCCTTATCGTAAAAAGAAGAAACCTTTCAATGGGGAGATAGAAAGCAGAGTTGCTCGTTTGCCATTACAGGAAATGATGTATATGAACGGATCAAGGATATTGAAAATGTATTTGGCAAAGCCTTTCCTCTTCAAGAAGGCATGTGGAAGAAAAAATTTATATTTTGGGAACTTCCATATTGGAAACATTTACAAGTTAGGCATTGTCTAGATGTAATGCATATAGAAAAAAATGTTTGTGACAGTATCATTGGAACACTCTTGAATATACCTGGTAAGACAAAAGATGGTGAGAAAGCTAGACAAGATATGTTGAAAATGGGTATTCGAAAGGAGTTAGCACTAGTGGAGAATGGTAAACGTATCTATTTGCCTCCTGCATGTTATACATTGTCCAAAAAAGAGAAAACTAGTTTATGTGAGTGTCTTCATGGTGTCAAGGTTCCATCAGGTTATTCTTCAAACATTAGCAGTCGTGTATCAATGAAGGATTTGAAATTGACGGGCATGAAGTCCCATGACTGTCATGTGTTAATGCAACATTTGTTGCCTGTTGCTATTCGAGGTATATTGCCTAAACATGTTAGACATGCTATTACAAAGCTTTGTATTTTTTTTAATGCAATTTGTAGTAAGGTGATTGATCCTGATATGTTGGATGATCAACAAGCCGATGTTATTGTTACCTTGTGTCAATTTGAGATGTATTTTTCCCCTTCATTTTTTGATGTTATGGTGCATTTGGTTGTACATTTGGTAAGAGAAATCAAGATTTGCGTTCCTGTTTTTATGAGGTATATGTATCCGTTCGAAATGCACATGGGAACTTTAAAAAGAAAAACAAAGAATAGATATAGACCTGAAGCTAGTATCGTAGAAGGTACTGTAGCCGAGGAAGTTATTGAATTTGTCACTCAATACCTAACTGACGTTGAACCTATTGGACTTTGCAAGTCTCGACATGAAGGGCGACTTGACGGTCAAGGCATAATTGGGTTTAAATTGATGTCAATTGGTGATGATATGTTTCACAAAGCTCACCTACTTGTTTTACAGCACCTTAGTGAGGTTCATCCTTACTTGGAAGAGCACATGACAATTCTAAAGTCTCAAAATCCTTCAAAGAATGAAAGATGGTTGACAAATGAACATAACCGCTCATTCGTCATATGGTTTAAAGATAGGGTAATGTCTCAATTGTCTCAAACAAATCATAATGTTTCCGATAAAATAAAATGGTTGGCGTATGGGCCTAAATTTCAAGTTAGCTCTTATGAAGTATATGCTATTAATGGGTATGTCTTTCATACGAAGCATCGGGATAAAAAGAGCAAAATGCAAAATAGTGGAGTAAGTGTCGTAGCATCTTCAAGAGAATTTTCTAGTGCTAAAGATAATAAACCAATAAATGCGACAATGTCATATTACGGAGTGATTGAGAATATTTGGGAACTTGAATATAGGGACTTCACGATTCCTCTATTTCAATGTAAATGGGCCGATAACCATCGTGCTGCACAAGTGGATGAACATGGATTCACACTTGTTGACTTTGATCGAGTGAGTCATGATAAAGATCCACTCATCTTGGCATCTCAAGTGAAACAAGTTTTTTATGTCACCGACCCAGCTGATCGTAAGTGGTCTGTTGTCCTTCCTAGAAAAAGACGCATTGTTGGGATCGACGACGTGGTAGATGAAGAAGAGTATAATCAATTTGACGAGAATCCACCTTTTTCCATTGGCGTAAGTTTATCAGAAGAAGAAGTTGATTTAAATGCAAATTATGCACGTACTGATCACGATGAAGGGGTTTGGATAACGGGGTAATTTTTTAACCTTCTAATACTGTCACCATTTAATTTGTTCATATGTGTACATTTATTTGGAATGTGTATATCAGAAGCTAAATCTTCAAACGAATGAGAAAACATGTGTGAGTATAGTTTTGTGTGAAAGCATGGTTAAATGAATAGTTGATATTTTGAAAATATCGGGTCGTTACACATACTTCGATCCCTGCAAAAGAATTCAAAGGCATTTCTGTTTTGACTCATTGCAATACTAGCAGGTTAGCACTATTTTCTTGCATTAGTATCTATCGGATAACAATTTAATGATGAAATTTATATGCATTAGCTTATCTTCCTGAATCTATCATATAATAATTTATTGCAATACTGTTTGCTTGATATGAAAAAAATAACATATGAAATCATTTTCTTATATTGAAATGTGTGTCGTTGCTCATTACAATGTGAACTAGTTATGTGTAGCTTTCTCAGATATGTGCATTTATTGGCCGGTTGCTTGCTCTGAAATTTAAGCAACCATGTATGTTTTGCTTAAGTGGTTAAATCATGAGCTTATAGAATGCATGTAAAATATACATGGTTGCAGAATATATACCTATAGAAAGCTTTTTCTTGTTAATTTCGACTGCTCACTAAAAAAATGCTTCTAGTCAAGATTACTATATTATACATGCTTCTAGTCAAAATGCCGGTAAGTTTTCAAATATTCCTCCAGATATGTGTCATATTTAATATATTTGTTGATTACTAAATTATTAAGTTGTTATTATATCAGTTACAAAGCAATCTAGTCAAGATTACTATATTAGTTAGCAGACTTTCAATTTTATAGTATACACTCCAGATTACAACATGTAACTAGCATATGATTCACATTAAAAGTATTTACATCCTGAATCTACCAAAAAATATAGTTCTGCATACAACAAAAGAAACTTACATCCTAAATCTACCATAGAAAATAAAGTTCTGCATACAACAAAAGAAATTTACATCTTGAATCTACCCCAGAAAATATAGCTCTGGATACAATAACAACAACAACATGGTTTCACTCTTTAAGCTTCAAAATGAACTACCAAAGCTCATGTTGATGTTACTGCATATGCTTGTAAGCTCTAAAAATCGAGTCCTATTTGAAAATCTCTTATGAAGCAAAAATATGCACCCTAAAAATTTGAATGGAATATATTAAGTATATAAACATATTTTGAAATACTTATTTGAAGGGTGAGCATGCATTATGGTATTATGAGATGAAATTGAGGACATTTGGTTATGCTTATTTGAAGGGTGCACATGCATATTACATGGCACAGTGTTCTCTTTGCAATTTTGTAGTTGCACCGACTTTACCACTGCATTCTCTTTTATAGTTGAAATTAGTTCAGTGTTTTTTCCATTAAAATCATTTGTTTTCTTTCTATTAAATTGTTGTGTCCCTGTTCCAGCTGCATTAGATGTGATTCTCATTTAATCTAATTATGCTTCCTTTTCAATATCATTGAATTCCTCTTCATCAAATTCAATTATATCTCCTTCTTCTTGTAAGTGCAGAACTGAGTATTTGTTACTGGCTAACATTGCCTTTTCATTTCTAATCTCATTCCCATGCCTTGTTTCTACTAGAATTTTATTTTTGCTTCTTCTTTCTTACTTATTGATAGTTCAGTGCTGGAGTTGTCATTATGCCTTTTTTTACCATGTACTTCAACAGTAAATTGACCTCTTTCATTATTTATGTTCCTATTTTTTTTCAAAATATTTTTCCACACTGTTTTTTTTTCATTATAGGTTTATGACTATTTCTTTTAATCTCAACTTCATCTATTTCAGCGTGAACAAGCTCCTCATCTTCTTTTCCACTGGTGTCTTGTATTATCTCCTCTGCGTATTTTTGGCTGTGTGCATTTTGCAATCAAGAAAATATGTCTTCAAATCAGTTCAGACTGTGTGATATTTAAGTTAATATTCGTTTGTTGAAATATTTTATAACTTTCGGGGGTGCACATCTATGATACAGGAATAATGGAAATGCAACTATATGAACACACTGAAGAGCAAAACACTTCCGCTTCAGAACCGTCATCTAAGAGGAGGCATAGAGGTCCAACAACCGGAAAGAAATACAGAACATCCGAGCCAAAATTCATTGAGTGGTGTGATAATGGAAAACCTACTGGAAAATGGGTGAAGTCTTTTAAGGCGTACGTAGGCGATACAGCTAGATCTTGAATTGATATCAATATCAAGAATTGGGCTAGCGTTAGTCAAGGGCTTAAGGATACCATCTGGGAAGACATTAAGGTATTATAAATTCATTTGTTCGCTTATTAAATTGTCAGTTGGATCCTTTGTGTTTGGAGTCATGAACCGCTTTCATTGTTTATCAAATTCATTTTTACTGCTTTGACGTTGTTTATTTTTTATTTTTTATTACCTCAGACCGAGTATCACATCGACGAAAAAATGACAAATAATGTGTTAAAAAATATTTGTGGAGCATGGAAGGGTTTCAAAACAAAATTGGTTAGTGGTTGGATTACGAAGACTAGAGAGCTTCTAGAAAATCATAAAGAGCCATACGAATGTTATGATGGGGTTACAAAAACACAATGGGAAACATTTAAGAAGTATTGTGAAACCGAGGAGTTTAAGGTATGTTTTTTATGCCATATCCACAAGTCACACGCTATTTCTTTCATTTTACAACTCACCAGCTTCGTCAGAGCAACTGCATATTTCACAAAATGAAACATGCAGTTTCTTATAACAAAAATGAAAACTACTCTTTAGCTGCATGATCTTTAGCTCTCTACTTCTTTACACTCTCTAAAATTAACATTTCATAGTTTACGATCAGCTAGTTATTTTCCAAATTGTGTATGTAACATTTCATAGTTTACGATCAGAAAGTGGATATTTATTTATGAAATTTATAACCAAGTCATTTGTCACAATCACCCTGGTTTTTTTCTTTCCTTCACACGTAGTATTGTCACTGTTATAGCTGCATATCCAATATTGCATTGCTTCTTCGTTTTGTTACCCCTATTTATCCATAAAGAATTACACTAATACATAAAACAAATAGTTGTACTAAGTCATGTCATACTTACTCTCGGTGGTAGAATTTTTAAATTTGCAGTTAGTTGCTGAGTATACTTGAATTGGGGTACACAGTGCACACTAAGCATTCTGAAATAATTATTCCCATCCTTTCAGATTCAGTTCATTTCTCCTTTTGAGTTTAGTTCATTTCACCTTTCAGATTCAGTTGATTTCCAAATGATCGATAAAAATAAAATAAATACTAGACTAGAATTAAAAAAATTCCGTTTATTTTTTTGAAAAATTGATTGGTAGATACTGCAACATATATATGGCATACAAACTTATAGTAACTGCTTTTATTTAGAAATAGAAAAAGGTATATAGGTTTGTAACTGCAACATATATATGGCATACCAACTTTGTGAATCTTCTTGCTTATGTATAACTACATATATATGAGGTATACTTTCTTAAATTTTGATTTTATTAAAATCATGAATAATTAGTGAAGTATTTTCAAATAAACTCAATTGTTTCGAGTAACTGTTTATATATATAGCATTGTATATATATGTAATGGTAATACACCATTTTAAAAAGAAATGAGAATTGTATGATGTCTTGTATATATATATATATATGTAAAATTTTATTTAATACATGAGGACATCTCAATATGTTTCATTGTTTCTTTAAGAAATGAGGCACCTCATTGTCCTTTGCTTTGAAATATGGACACAACCATGCTTTCTACTTCGCAAATTTTCGAAAATTTATGCTTCCTTGACTTGCATATTTTTCTTTCTTCTTATATCATTGCATACTAAATGCATACTACTCATGCATAGAGAAATAGTACAAACATTTGTGCAAATTGCAACTATTCTGTGGCTTGTGCTATTCTGTTTTGCTGAATTTTACAATGTCATAAAACAACAAATAAGTGAGAAGGCTAGGAAGAGTCAGGCATGCAACGAGCATCCTCACTATTTAGGACAAGCTGGATATGCAGGGAAGAAGGCTAAATGGATAATTGAAGGCCATAGTTCCTCGACCATATTGCCAGGTGGACCTGTTTTGGATCAGAGTATTGATTGGATTTTGGCACGATCAAAAAAAGGAGCCGATGGAAATTATGCCATCCCTAATGAGAAAATTAAGATGGTTGTAGATAAAATGGTACGACTAGTTTCCATGTGTTTTATCGCTTTACATGTTTTAAACTAAAAACACACACGACCCAGCATTCTTTATTATATACAATATGACACCTTATGTTTTCTGGTTTTGGATGATTGGGTCCCCCTATATATACTAAAGGCAATGTAGGAGCAATCCCTGAAGTGATGGTAGCAAATGGTCTGGGACCTCTATGTTCGTTCCATGGTGCTGACTTGATCATTAACTCGGAACTTTTACCACATTTGGAATGGGGCTAGCATGAGAATTTTCCCTTTACACTTTTTCTGTAATGTTTCACCCCAGTATAGTCTGGTGCAATGCTCGTTCTAATCTCAAGCTGCGGTGGTGCTCTTAGCATAAATCATTCCCACATCTCCATATTTGCTTCTCATTTCAGAGCCCGATTCTAGTACATGCGTTCCACTACTCAGCCTAGTTTCATAGTTGTTCTACTTTCAGTGCTCATCGGGAGAATGGATATGGCTGATGTGTACTTTAATGAATATGCGTGCATTTATGGAAAAACATTCATATAGATGATTGTGCTGAAATATAGGAAGTGAAATGAAGACAATTAATAGCTATAGTTGACTTAATTAATTACCGCTTTTCTTTAAAATCACTGGCGAAAAAGAAAAAGCAACAAGGTTAAAAGCAAAGAGACTTTACGGGAGTTCCACCAGCACTCTTGTCCAAACCACTCCACTGATAAGCTAGTTGATTTGCCTTTTGACTTGTTGCCTTCTATCACATCCCCTGTTTATCAAACCATAACCGTTAATTAACTCAATTTATATGTAGTTAGTATTTTTAAACACAGCTAAATCCAGTGCGGTGTATATATACACACGTATTGAAAATACAAAGGAATGCTCACCGATGATCTGATAACTATATTATGTAGTTAGTTTCAAAAATATTGTCAGGTTAGCTTTACAAATATTGCCAAATGTACAGTCATTCAAACATGTATGAGTATGTACAACAGAAATTTCTTAAGTATTTTGAAAAACAAATTCTTTAACTATCTGCATTTAATGATGATGATTTGATAGACAGACTTGCACTACACAAGGACATCATTAAAAAGGCTACTTGTATATACCATGAAACAAACAATTTGCAACCATTACCCACAACCGCAAGTCCAAAACCAGAAAACTACTGCACCTGCTTCAAATAATCATATTATCATACCAGCAAACGTGTGGTGCTAACATTTCGGTAAAAAGCATGATACTATAACACTATTTTAATTTTTTAATCTTCATATGATAGTGAAAAGCATGCCACCTTATGTTTTAACTTTTTTTTGTTGACAGAATGATTGGAGAGGAAAAGCCGTTGAAGGGTCATGAGTTCCAGATAGGTATGATGATGTCTTGAGTCGTGGTCTTGAAAAAAGAGAGCATCCAGGTCGAGTTAGAGGGATTGGTGGGACGGTTGGTATAAAAAACGTATTTGGGGATGTAGAGAAAAGGAAAGGTCGAAGTGGTGTAATATCAGCTGATGAGCTGCATGTTCTCACTCAGGAAATAGAGGCTAAAGTGAGCCAAAAATTGAGACAAGAGATGAGTACAATGGTTCAAGAGCAGATTGCAAACATTTTGAACACGATGAATTTGCCCAAGGAGGTGGAGATCAACAAACCATTAACTGATCATCGTAGTAGTTGTCAATCAACGCACCCGAGCAAATTACAATATGCAAACAAAATTCAAGAGACGGATCCCTTTGCAGACTTGTAGGTAAACAATTCATAGTTGAATTTATAAACGTATACGATTTTATGTATTTGACAAGTGTTAAGTGAAAAATGTTGGTTTTGTACTTTGCCATTCTAGAAATCGATTAAATGTCGTTTGGCCGTGAATGTGGACTCCAAAATTGTTGTAGTGGGTCATGGCATAGTACACCCCGCTTCAAGGTCCGGAGATCAATGTCATAATCAACAAATCTTGGTCGATCATGTAAAAGTTGGAATTGATGCAGTGGAGTCTAGTAATGAAGGAACCTCACTTCCTATTCCAACTAAATATCACAACACGATAGGAGAAGCGGTCTGGAGTTTTGTTCAATGGCCTAAAAGCCTTGTGCTTTTAAGAGATAATGATACGGTAATGAATGCATTTTTCTTCCTTAATTTAGCTTGCTAAACTCCTCGATTTCATATTAGAACATATTAAAGAAGTAAAATTTCTTCATACTAGAACTTATTATAGATAATTTAGCTATTTATAAACTTATCGGAATGTATTTAACATATGAATTTGAATTCTTAGCATTCGTCTATTCTTTTAGCAACATCATTTCAAACATATACTTAAAATTTTGAATTAGGTGCGTACATCTCAACTAAACAAGGATTTGTTTGAAAATAGTAATGACAAGGTCGTGAATATAATGTCAGATGAGTCTGCAAAACGCAAATCAATCGTGGATGAAGAGATTCTCAAAACTTTAACGAGCGAGTGTAGATATTTCCATGACCTAATACTTCAAATGTTATCCAATGATAGTGCCATCAATGCAATTCAAGTGAATAAGGATTTGTTCACATACGATGAGGACTTTGAAATTCATATCACGATGGACGACATTATCCAATTCCTTAATATGACATGATTGAATGCATCATGGTTGCAACTTTACATCATGTGAGTATTTTTTCCTTAGCAATTTTTTTATATATAACCATCTTAGTTTTTTGATGAATAGTCAATTTTTAAAAAACTAATAATATATGTTTAAATTTGTTTAGGTGGTTAAATCATATGTGCAATGATCTCAAAGTGGAGACCATTGGGTTTATGTGTCCCAAAAAGCTTTGCCAAGTGCGAAAACATCCAGATGCGACAATACATATTTATCGAATACATGGAAAGCATTACAATCTAAAAGCTTACTTTTAGTCCCACAGTACGAAGGGTATGAACATTAAACTTTTAATAACTAGTTTACATATTTAATGCCAATTTTAACTTACTATAAATCTTGTAACGCAGGAAACGTTGTATACTGCTTGTTTTCTGTGTAGAAATGAATGAGATTTATGTTTTTGATCCTCAGGCCGAACGCAAACATAAACTTGAAATTAAACCACAAGTGAGCACGTAAGTTGTATATATTTTCTCTCTTATATGAAGTTAGTATATATGGTAAAATTATAAATTTATACATGAAATTAGTGTATGTAAATGCGGGTGCCAGAGTAGTTATTATCTAACATTTTCTTGCATGTGTAGGGCCTTCAAAATTTACAAGGCATTCGGTGGCAAGTCTTGAGGAAGTACTTTGAAATGGAAGCATGTTAAGGTGATTTGATTTTCAAAAAAAAAAAAATACTATATATTTTTTGGCATATGAATTCATTTTAAACTAACTATTAAGTTACCTTGTAATATTGCTGTAGTGTCCTCAACAATTAGGAGCAACTGACTGTGTATATTATGTGATGAGGTATATGTGACGACCTGCCCTTCTACTACTAGAAAGACGTATCATCATTAAGAAAAGAAAGGAATAGACGTAGAAAAGAAAGAAAAGGAAAGAACAACAACATCAGAATCTCACAGCGGAACGGAACAAAATATAATATATCACATAACTATTACATAGTTTTACATATATCAGAGTTATACAATGTCAATACATATGTCAATCATACATACACCTATCACTGTTTACATCAGAGATACAGTACACATCAACTAACACAGCGGAACTAGATAGATAGCTACATACGTCTGGAAACTCCTGCTCCAAGATCCTCCAGTAATCAAAGTCCAAAACCTATCTCTTGGCTACTCATAAAAATTTGAGTACCCAAGAGTTTATGAAAACACAAAATATAAACTCCGGGTCAGACATGGGTCTGGTATGAGTAAACGGTTTAAATTGTTTAACTTTGAAAAACATTTGAAAATAAAGGTATCACGTAAGACTCCCCACAAATAAATACGGGTAAGTTTTTACCTTACTCTAACCAAAACATTTCATAGGAAATCATGTGATATTATAATAGTGTTTAGGGTTTTCAAGTAAACAGAAAATAGCCGAAATTGTTACATTCATTAAATTCCAGCTACTAGCCACAAAAGTGGGCAATACAAATCAAAACCGTAGGGTTTCGTAGGGAAAATGGGTTTCCAAAAATGGCAGGGCTACTGGGGTACCGCCCGTCACAGTACGGGGCCTAGATCACCGTACCAAGGATCACTCCCGACCCCCGACAACACAAGGTCGGAACCATTCCTTACTGAACAGTCCCAAATAAGATAAACCCCGTGGTTGGCGCGACCAACCCCCCACTAAGCCGAATAAAAAGGGACATCTAGACAGGGGAAATATCTTGTCCTGCTTGGGCATGACACACCTAACCTTGCTGCATCTCCCATGTTTTAGCCATTCCCGGTTGATGAGGCTTGAGGCTGCGGTTACCTTTAAAGAACATATCACTTAGAATGCTCATCGTCCGCCTGACGATGTGCTGAAAGCATTCAATCCATACAAGTTCGTTCCGGGTTCGAACGAAACCGAAGGCATTATCTCGTCACACTCATTTTGGAATCACCCTCAGAGTCAAGGACGATAACCCTTGCATTCTGAAAACACCATCACGATCTTCATTTCAGAATTCACGACCTAACGTTGAAATTGGATCGATGTGGTTTTCGGAGAATCAAATTTGATTCTTCCGATCCCGGTCTCATCGAATCCAAACGCCATTTTAAGGGCCAAGTTGTCTAATTAACTTAAATAGTTCTAAATAATTTAAATTTAACAATTGAATTAACATAGCATTTATCACAGATAAAATATATACAAGCGTCGTAGATATAACATAACATATCACAGAGCATCATAGGATATCATCACATAAATATCCAAATCAGATATTCAATCACAACAGTCCATAAGCAGTCACCATCAAGTCTTATTTGTAATTAATTCAATTTAGAATTAATTACTTGAGAGTTAATCACAACTCTATTTAATTAATCATTAACTAACAATTAATTACCTATTTCATTTCAAATCATCTAATTAATGATTTCTTAATCAACTATTAAATCTTAATTGTTCAATTAATTATTTATTTCATTTATTTAATTAGTGACTTTATAATCAAGTTGTCTATCTTTAATTACTATTCCTTATTCATTAATTGATAACCTTAATTATTAATTAATGAAACTTAAGTACTTAACTATGTAACTATTAATTACTTAATTAATCAATTATAAATCCTTAATTCTTAATCACATAATTAATTAACTATTAATTCATAATTAAATTATTTGATTAGTTAACTATTAATCATTCATTTATTGACTTAAGTTGTTAATTACTCATTTATCAATCACTTAAACATCCTTAATTACTTCCTGCAAGTAATTAAAAGAAGTTTCTTTAAAATTTTGAAGCTCAAATTACTACTAACTGTAACTTAAACGTTAATCGGTTACACTTCTAACTTAAAGCAATTACTTAACTTATACTGTAATTACTTGATTAAAATAATAATAATTAAGGCTTAAACATCGTTAAGTATTAACGAAAACTAACTAAAACATTTAACCAGCTTCTAACATACATTCATTTAACAGTTATTTATATTTCAATCTTAATCTTGATAAAAAGGATTTGCATTAGCTTTATCTTGAAAATTCAATACTACAATTACAAAATCCTGGGTCTCCTCCTATTATTCTCGAGTGCAACTTCAGTTTGCACGCAATCTTCCCTGAGTCTCCCCCCCGAACCCATTCTTCTTATTCTCTCTTTTTTTTTTGTAAGTTAAATCCTTAAACTAAGCATGAAGGGATACCATCAGTAACTCACGCGATTCAACACGAAATAACCCGAGAAAACTCACCTCCTTCCCTTTCCCTTGAATTTTAAAAACTTATATTTGTTTAAGTAAAGAATCTGGAAAGTTAGCACCCACGTCCCCGAAGCTAAACTCGCGTAAAAACAGCTAAATCCCCGAGTCACTCTCGAGCCACTTCCCCTATCAACTACTGTCACTCTGACACGCGTACACATGTACACCAGCACTTCGACCTTCCAACTATCGCCGTTACCTTCAACATGTCGATGACCATCCCATCATCGATTCCGACCTCCCAGACTTCATCACAAACCCCAAATTCGAAATCGAGCTAGGGAGTTGAAACTGGAAACTACACCTATGGCCCAAACTCCTCTCGAACTCACGTCTCCGACCACCGGAAGTATACCACCGGAGTGCCTATACTTCCGGTTACAACTTCGACAACCCCCATCCTTCCATCTCCAAGAAGCCGGTGGCACTCGATCCACCAGAGGCATCACCATGGTCTCGTTTCTAGACTCGAAAAAAACACAGTTCGAAACCCTACGCTGACCAAACCCCGCCGCCACGACGAACTGGAACAACTCCAGCTTTTTTTCCCGACACCTTTGGACGACAAACTAGCTTCGACGAAAGCCACGACTCCTAAAGTTCACCTGGTCACCATAAATTGACCAATCTTCCATTCCTGATCATCTCAGAAATGCAATTCAAAAACTCAACTAAAATTCGAGATTTTGTTTTTTAAAAATCAATTTTTGTAAAGAGAAGTCAGATTATATAAATGAATTTACAAATCATTGTATTTGGTTTTTAACATAAACAATGCTCCTCTACTCTTTTATATTTTTTTTTCCAAACAATATTTCTGTTTATTAAACTTAAAATATTTTTAAATCTAAAACCTTGTTAAACTAAATACAATTTGTTTAAACATTAACAGAAACCAGAGATTTGGAGAAAGATTTTGTGAATTTATACATGGGTTTAAACACTGTGAACTAAAGCAGAGCATATAGACATGCACACTTATCATATTCATATATACAGAAATCTCATTCATATATACATGCAACGCATAGCCCATTCCTTACATTCCAGGATATTCACATGTCACGGATTTTTATTAACTTAAGCTTTTATAAAAAAAAATGTTTACTCACCAAAACAAGCTTGAGCAGAAAGAAATTTCCTGAAACTCTCTTCTTTTCTTTCCTCTGTTTCTTTTCTTTGATTTTTTCTGTTTCTGAATTAATTTATGTTTGCAAAGCAAACAATGTTTCTCAAGTTTTTTTGTAGGTTTAGTTCAGTTTTATATACGAACATAATATAGGTGGATAGATATATAGAAGTAGCTGAATAATTATAGGTTGATCTAGACAGCTTCTATTTGTATTATGATTCTTTCTTTTTATTGGCTAAGAAGGTATTCTGCAGAAAGAATTTATTACAAGAATTTCGGCTATAGTACTTACATGAACAAAATGTTATGCTAATTAATACTTTTGCTCTTAATTATGATAACAAGTATTTAATGTTTTGCTGATAAGTACAAAACCCAGATTTTGTTTTATGATATTGAAGTGAAAACTTGTGTTTTCATATGCATATACACTGTATAACAGCACATGAACTTTTTATTTAATTCATAGCATTGTGATAGTACAAAGGTATTTATATTATTTTTTTCTTTCATTACTTCGGCCAAGCATATCCTGTAAGACTTATATTTTGTTTTATTATCTTAAAGTAAAACTTTTTTTCTTATACATATAAATTTCCAGCACCTAAGTTTTATTACTGGTTTACATTCTTTTTTTTGTTTATTTCTAGACAAAGATCTTTATTAAAATTTATGTTGTTCATGTATGATTTCCATGTTTATGCTTTCAAAATTAATCCTATTTGTACTTCAATTATCAAACATTGATTTATATCATAGGCTTGCATTTTTATACCTCTAAGTTATAATTGATATTTGTACGTTTATCTCTTTAGTTACATTCCATAATTTATGATTATGTTTTGTACTAGTTTTGTATGTTTATGTTATAATTATTTATATTGTTTTATACCTATGCATTAGATTTCCATGTTTATGTTAATATTAATATGTTTGTTAATTTTTTTTTAAACTTATCATTTTAAAAACTACAATGGTATCCATATATATTATCAAAGAATAAAATATAGAATCTTAGATTTTATTGAATAAGACAGATTTTGTTTTAATGGTTTTGAAGCATTTAATTTTAAATTTTCAAATCAAAATTTTCTTTTATAAAACATATAACTGTTAAATATCCAAGATCTCATCATTTTAAACATTGACAAGCTTATATTTAATTTTAATTGGATTAAATATTCATTAAAATATGCTGTCAAAAATTCCGGGTTGTTACATTCCTCCCGCCTTAAAAGAATTTCGTCCCCGAAATTTAAAACAACAGTTAATTCAAAAGCTTTTATATTAACAATCCAAACATACATATCATTCATACAATAGCAAATAAACAAACAGTCTATTCTAACAAGCAACACTAGCTATCCGAACACAAATCCGGATAAATTTCCCTAAAATTATCGAGAGTTTGTCTCTCGATGATTAACAATCCGAACTGAATTCCTGACCACAGTCAAGTACGACTCAACATCCAAATTTCAGAACTACTGGTTTAACATCTAATGGTGAATCATGAACAAATTTCCTTAGATGAAATATATGGAATACACAATAAATTCTAGATATCCACTCTGGCAATTCAATTCTGAAAGCTACAGTATTAACTCTCCCAGATTTATTGACTTCTTTACAGAATTTCAATATTTATTCAATCAAGCCCGTACGATGTACATATACTATTCGTACGCAATATCAAATCTGATCGCTCGCTTGATCACACAATTTCACTTCCGACTAGTATCGTCCACCCGACTTCCTAGTGCAGACTCAGAACTGGTTTCTTGATCAGAAACTGTCATTCTCCGTGCATTGTCACAACTATGATAGAGAATTTCCCAGAATCAATCAAAATCCATATCCATGGTTCGTCGTTGAAAATTGAGTGAAAAATCCTAACTCGGATCGATATATAACTATCTCGAAATTCTGTGCTCGAATCTGGATCAAATTGTTATGCGAATAAAATAATATACGTACATCCTACGTATTTATATCCATTGATTATCAACCATATCAATTTCTTTTATTCACATTATTTTGATTTCTATCCACTTGGAATAATTTTCTCAATATCAAATTTACTTAAGAATTTCCCCATTCATTTCTTATATATATTCCCTTATATTATTACTCTACCACCATAGCCTTTATATCTTCTTATATCTTTTTATTTCCAATTTGAATTTCTAATTCCATGTGAATTCAAATTTTCTTCAACTCTGAATATTGAATTTTATTGACCATCTTCCATTTATAAATGATTTTATTATTTAAAGTAGTTTCATCCACTAGTTTATTTCAATTCCTAATTTGAAATTGTTTTGTTGCTCTTTTTTTTCATATAGTTTTCAAATTTTGAAAAGTTTTGAAAGAGTCTCCATTTGTTTAGCATTTTATATTTCCATAAGCACATATATAAGGTTTCAACACTTAGTACAATTACTTCCAATCAATTCTCAAATCATTCCCTTCAATTTAATGATTTACAACTTACTTGCTTAAGCAAAATAAACTCATATTCAAAATCATCCTATTTTGCTTCCAATAATTCATAGAATTTTATCTAATCTTATCTACTTCAAACAACCCATTTTCTTATGCAATTCAATAATATTATTGTGAATAAATAATTACTTAAGCTCTATGACAAATCTTAAATTGATTCCAACTCAATTTACACTTGACTCCATCCCAATTTAATTTATTCACAGTCCTTTCATTGCATTTTCTTTCATTTCAACAGGTTTGGTTCCAAACCATTTTATTAAACTAGATAATCCATATTTTAAATTAACCATCTCATAATTTACTTAAGTTATTTATTTTCTTCAAACTGTTCCACCTAACAACTTAGGTTTATTCTATTCCACCAATTTCCATTTATATCTTTGATTCGATTTTCCTTTAATCAAATCCCAACTATTTACTAATTTACTTGATTAGTTTATTCCCTTATCCATTCTTAAATTTTAATTAACAATTCATTATTGAATTTTATTTATAATAAGGTCATTCAATTTATGCTTGAATTAGATTTGTTTACAACTCACACCAATTCTATTTTAATCCAATTCAATATTTACTTATTTTCATAAGAATTTTATTTTATTCAATTTTATCTATTACTCGACTGAATTCATTCAAATTCAGTTTTATTCTAACTCAACCTTAGTTAAATTTATCTACTTACCATTCTTTTAAATTTATTTCTCAAAATATGAGCTCAAAACTTATTTATTTACTTAACAGATTATATTACTCGTTTTGGGTCATTTCATCTTATAATCACAATTCCATATTATATTACATGTATAACACTTACTGTCTTAAGGTATAATTTTCATTTTACAATTACAATCATTTTACCTTCAAATTTTATATCCAATTAAGTTCATTCTGAACTTCAATTCCATTTAACTTACCTCAGGTTAAGCTCCAATATGTTTTCTTACTTTCATTTACTTAAGTTAAATTTTAATTCTGGGATTACAATTCCCGATTTCTTCTTATTAATATCAACTTTACTTTGTAAGCTCGATAGTTGATTCCTTTAAACTTTCACATTATCTAAATAGAATTTCTTAGAATTCAATTGCCCGATTTTCATTTCCAAAACCATTTTGAAAGGATAACTACACTTACCCACTTGGTGTCAAATCAAATTTTCAAATTCCAAACACTTGTTTTCACCAAAACAAATTTTCTCTATTTGAAAATCTCTAAAACAACTTGTATAACCAACAAGTCCAAACAATATCATGATCAGCTATCCTGGTAGCAATCCATCAGTTTAGAAACTCGAAAATGAATACTGATGATGTGGCCATCACCATCAGGATTATTTTCCAGCGACTGAAGTGAGTTCAGTGCTTCCTTAATTTCACAATTTTTGCCCAAAACAATTTCCATTCAACCATATTGTGAAGATCCGCAAATCCGTACTCTTTGAATATACCTTAATCTCCATAGATTAACTCAAGATGAACAGAAATACGAATTATCAAAGTTTAAGAAAAAGAAAAAGGATGAAGAAGAGAGAAAAGATAGAAAATAGAACTGAAAGAAAACAACAACAGAACAACATCAGAATCTCACAATTCGCAGCGGAACAATATATAATAATAAATGAATAATCTTTAAACAAAGAACTATATCAGTTATTACATTTTATACATTACATTACAACATCATCAGAGTGTACAACAACAAACAACAACAAACAGTGCAGCGGAAAAAGAAATACTATATACAAGTAATACGCCATGCCATCCATCTTGCCTCCAGCAACTCCTGAATATCCAGAATATCCTGATAAACCTTTACTCTTGACTGCCCGTGTGAAAATTGGTGGGCACCCAGAGTTTAGGAAGGAAAACAATAAACTCCGAGTCAGTCATGTGACTGGTGTGAGAACTCAAAACAGTTTATTTATCTTTAAAATCAAAATAGAGGAATATTTTTAAAGTCAATTCGCAATGCTTTTTAAAAAATGAGACTACCATAAGACCTCCCACCACACACACAATGAAAATGCAGACTTGGAGGAGATTTCTCCTTATGATAGTCAAAGATGCTTGATACGCATTAAAAAGAAACATTTGATATTATTATTAGTGCATAGTGTAGAAAACAATTTCGAAAGTAGAATATAAATCTTAGCCAGCATAGGTACCATTATAGTATGCTTACTATAGCTACCATATTAAATGGCAGGTTCTACAACTAAAACCGTACAAGTCTCGTATTGTTTCTTTGGATTTCCAACGAATGATCAGGCCAAGGAACTTCCCATTGCCACATGAGAATGCCTCTGGATGGACATCCCCGAGAACCAAACCGGATCTCTACCAACACAAGGCCGGGTTACCCCTAACTGAGTAACAACTGACCGAATATGCCATCCCCCGGTCCTTTGGGACCTTTCACCGAGCGCTCGCAATCAATTCACACAATCATAAAGTGTTTTCAACATGAGTAAGTATCTGGGCTCCATACCATGATACCACCCTTTTCCAGAAGGAAATACACACATCCTAAAGGGCGCTACCCCTCATAACCTTGCCGCATCTTTCCTGTTTTGACCATTCTGGGGTGTGAGGCTCGACGAAGTCACGTCCACAAAAACATACTTTATTCAAAAGCCATGCTTTGGGTCAACAAATGATCATAGAAATGATCACCAGGATAGACGATCAAATAAACGATCCTATCACAAATAATCAACACAATGATCATTTCACAGCAACACTCAGCATGTCACATTACCAAATTGGGAATATATCGCTGATAACCTTCAATTACATAACCTCTGAGCTCGTACGTCCCAGAGAAGGGTGTTAAGCTAAAAGAATAAATTCTCCGCCACCAACAGAAATATATTTGAAAGAAATCTGCTTTATATCTCAATTTGTAATGTCAGACATACAATCCATACAAGTCTGTTCCGGGCTCGAACAAAACCGAAGGCACTTACAAAGAAGTCCTTGCAATCCGGATAATCTCTAATCACGTCCGGACTTCCCATCACATAGGGAGTCTCTATACCGTAGCTACTCGGTGCAAAGACAATCGACGAGTTGTCCTTTCGCTTTCAAAAAGATCCGGTCTTCAACACCGGTCTTCAAATGCAATTCATAACGACGTATCACATATTCGGAATGGGTTATACGACCCCATGGTCCTTTCCCGGTTAACCCGAATAGTGAGCGCTTATTCAAAAATAAGTGTGGCATTCAAATTCAAACAAATCACATCAATTACCCATTCAAAGGAAAATATTGATAGTCGGTTATTGAAGTATCAATGGATATGCACACATCACCAGTTTCCAAATAATTTTCCAAATTATTTATTTTCCAAAATATCTTTACAAGATATATTATTTTCACACTTCAAAAATAAATCAGTATTTATTTTTAAACAACTTCCCTTTTTATTCATAAATTCCATAGTGAATTTTCATTCTAAAATATTCATGAATATATGACTTCAATTATTCATTTCAATTTATCTTCAAAAAGATAAATTCTCAAAATATTCACTTTATATTGGAAAACATCTCCATACTTATTTAATAAGTAATTCTCAAATTTTATTTATTTTCAACACTTGGAAAATATTCAATATACTTAAATCGAAATTAAGTATATATTTCATTCTTTAAGGAAATCATGCTCTTAAACATATTTATTTGGGCCAAAACGAATGTTGCGTAAAACATCGTTACAACGTCCCAAAATCACTAGTATAGGGATTCGAAATTAAAATAGATATATAAATCCCAATACTATACAAAACATTTCCTTTCGGAAATCATTTACTATAACAACAGTGTTACAGTCCACCATTTCCTTCAATTTCTCGAAAACGTCTATTTCAACAATAAATGTTGAAATCTATGGTTTCGAATCTTAACACATTTTAAAACATCGTTAGATCGTTTTAATTCTATTTAAAACATCACATTCAAAACAATTTCTTTAACATATTATTCACTATTCAAAAACGTGAATATACTTGTTAACAAATTTCATCCTTTTATTCATTTTATTTTAAAGGATTATTCACTGTTAAAAACGTGAATATAACTCCATTAATAAGTTTCAACAATTTACTTATCAAAATAAGTCGTTTACGAATTTATAAAACAACGTTTATAAATTCCATTTCTATTTATTTTATAATAACTTCCTTTTTATACATCTCTTTATTAACCTATTCGATTTATAACTCAATTATAAACCAAAAGTTCATATCATAAGTGAAATACTTATAATTTATTTGTTTGCAAAATCGTTCCTTTGAACTTCATAATTATAAATCTTATAACTTATAAGACTCAATTATTTATCCAAATCTATTCTTTCAATAACTTTATGAATTTTATAAACCTACTGCTTATAAAATTCCATTTATAACTTCACCGTTTATAATTCTATAAATTTCATTCATTTATGAAATTCATTCACAATTCATTCTAGCACTTATAAAAACTCGTTTTATAATTCAAATATTTTCATTTATAAATTATCAATTTATAAATCTCTTATATAAATCAATTTTATATTATTCTTTTAAAACGTCTTTAATCTCCTCTATAATTTCATCATTCTGATTTATAAAATAATTAAATTTTATAAATCCTATTTTTAAACTTTTTATAATAAATTCAAAGATCCAATTTAAACTATTTTATAAAAACATTAACCCATATTTCTCAAAAATCAATCTTTAACCGTATTTCTCAAAATCATAATTTTTATAACTTAAAAAAAATTATAACGTTTATTTATTAAAAATGGATCAGTTCCAAAAATATTTTATAAACGCATACTTTCAAAAATCACTTTAAAATCATTTTAAATTTCCAAAACTTGGTCCAATGATGCTACACACCAAATAGTCAATCACGACTACAACGACATCATATATCAATATGATAATCAACGAATATCAAAATATCCATAATCAAATAAAAACTGTTGAGGAATCCAGTTGGATCTCTCCAACCTGTTTTCCTGCATCCACAAATATTAGCACAATACCAATTCCGCTACAGTACGGAATTATCGCGGTATATGGGATTTAAAATATTATCCGCTTAATAACGGCGCAATAGGGTCTCATCCGCTATACAAATGCGGGAAATCAACAACTCCAATATATACATATGCCAATATATATATATATTGCTATTATATATAATATCAATTTCACTGTTTATGAAATATTCGCGGTATATGTTTTTAATAAATAACATCCGCTTACTAACGGCGTATAATGTCTATTTTAACAATCAATAGATAACAATCATCATTCAAACATGCATTCAAATATTTTAAATCTAACTATTTAAAATAAAATCAAAATTGATTCGATTGAGTGAGAAGTTCTCACCTTGATTTCAATTCTGTTTTAGCGATTTATTTCGAATAAATTAAACGGACGTTTAATTTTACCCAAAATTTTCACTAACTCGAAAAGACTCCAATCCAACTCCATCGCCTAATGCTCGTCCATACGATTCCAACGCAACTTGTTTCGCGCGTTTTCGACCTCGTATGAAAAAGTTATGCATTTATGAAGATACACGATTTTTTATATAAACTAATTACAACCAAATTTCATTTAAATTTAACCTAGATTGATCATGGCCGTAGATCTTACCAACCCTCATCCATACCGCACACACCATCTTCTTACGCGCGCGTCTCCATCTCTTCCCAGTATTTTTTTTACGCAACCTAAACCCATCATCATATAATTACGGTTAGCAAACGCCGCCGCCACGATCGACGAGATGTTGATCACAGACCGCCATTGCGAAGCTCGTGCTCGCCTCCACCATCGCCTGCGACATGGACAAGCTCGGCCACCTCCCCTTGAGTGCGAAACGCAAGTGAACGGCCAACTTTGAGCACGAATTCCTATCGATTCACTCACCTATATAACATCTCAACCGTATGGATTTAAAGCTCTCGACGAGCTCTACGTGTTTGTAGTTGATCACATCTTCTAATTGTTTGTAGATTGGGAGAGAATTGAAGGGAAAGCTCGTGAATTTCTGGCCGTTCAGCATGGTAGTGGCGGCTAGGGTTTAGGTTTAGTTTTTTTTTTTTTTAATTTATGAAGGAAGGGGGGCTATTTATAGGAATTTATCGAACACTATTCATCCGGGAATTCCAAACTCCGATTTACGCGCCGAAACTGACGTTCCTATGGTTTATCCCACGTTCCGGACACAATGGAACAGGTTTCGAAAGCTAATTCGGACATCTGTGCGAGTTATGGCAATAAACGTTCAATTTAAATTAAACCGATTTAAACGATTTTCTAGGCGTTTTAGCTTGCACCGGACAAACGGTAAATCCAATTGACACGAAATTTGAAACCATACAATGATATCACATTACGGATCCGATGAAACTGGTTTCGTCGAAATCCGAGACAGTTTGAAAAATGGCTATTTTAACTCGCCAAATTAATATTAAAAATAATTCAATGCGTTCCGAGCTGCCACGATCAAACGATAACTCCGATTGCTACAAAAATTGAAATCCGGTAATAACTAACTATTACGGATCCAATGGAACTAGTTTCGCTCAATTCTGAGACTGTTCAAAAATTGACTATTTTCACTAGTCGATTAAATATTAAAATATTCAATTTTCACAAATAAACTTTTAATTCGATTTTAAAAGTTCTAAAATATCGTTCTAACTTCAATATGATATAATAAAATTTTACAAATCATTTTCAATCATATTTAACCCAATTTTCAATTATTTCCATAATTTAACATATTAAATTATCGATTTAATTATCCAATTAAATCCAATAATTCGAAATAAAATTTATTCGACTTATAAATTCACTTATTAATATATAAAATTAATTAAATATTCAAATTTTAATAAATTAAAATCCTGGGTCGTTACAATCTTCCCCCCTTAAAAGAATTTCGTCCTCGAAATTATCAAGTAAGAAAAGTTACAGAATCCATTAACTTTCCCTAAATCCATAGCCAAACTTCTTATAATAACTTACTATGTTTTCAAATCATACTTAGTTATCTTTTTAAAAACAACTACTATTGTTTAACTTTCAACTTCAAATCAAAGTTAAAGTTTTCAAAATTTTCCAATTTTCTCAAAATTTTCTAACGCCTTAAATTTCCGAAAGAATTCGCCATAGTCTCCTTTGCGCGGCTCGATCCGGAAAAAAAAAATGACAGTATATATATCACAAATATACATCTCATCAAGTAATGAGGCATCCCGAAGGGAAAAAGTATAAAAGTACGGTATGTAATCCGAGATATGTACCTTATATTTTATTAGCGAGCATATACGGCTAATATAGCGCGAAAGCGAGCTCCAAATGCGAAGCAAACGCGATCCGCACCTACTAAACACTCAACAACCAAATGAGAATCATGTATATATGAAAATAGTATCAATACACAACATATAGCAATTGAAACAAAAGCAATTTATTCAACCATCAACCAACTAGCATCCAACAAATTCATAACCAAATCAATATTCATTTATATTCTCATTAATATTCAATGAAATGGTTTTCAATTTAAATCACATTTGATTCTTTAACATTGGATTTACTAGCATTCTTTTTCAATTAGTTTATATTCACTAATTCATATTCAAGTTAGTTCACTTCCAATCAAATTCAATTCTATTTAAGATTCACTTAACTTCCAATTGGATTTCAATTACTTTAACTTTCAATTCCATTAACATTTAATGAATTATATACAATCAACTAACAATCATATAACAACCAATGTATATTAATTACAACCAAATTTCTTTGCTTATATTCATTCAATTATTCAACTTCCAATAACATAAGATTTTAACGAATTAACACTTATATTCATTATTTCATATCAACTTAATTTACATTCAATTGATTTACATTCAATCCAATTCAATTTCTAAAGTTGAATTTCATTTATATAACTTCAAGTTCATATTCTATTACTTAACTTCATTAATTTACTTTGATACTAATATCAACTTCATTCAACATCTCTTAAGTTATACTTCATTTAACTTTAAATTCATTTTTATTTACAACTCACATTCATAAATATATCCATATAGTTTCACTTCTTATATATATAAGTTTATTTCACCATTGTTAATCACTTTAATTATAATTTAATTCTTATAATTCTTTTGCTTATACAATTATTCTTTTACTTAGATTATGCAAACAACTTAACAATCAACTTATATACACTTTGATAATTCTGAAAAATTATTCTTTTATATACAAAATATACTCAAGGTAAAATTATTTCATTTACCCATTCTAAAACAATATTGTGTCGAATTGTTCTACTCAAGTGTTTATAAACCCCTTCGGCATAGTTGTACAGACCGTGCTGACGAAGGTTCATATGCCACTCAATAAACCAATCATCACAATATAAAACAATTTTTATATTCACTAACAAATACGCTCTCATAGCTATTATTACACTCAAACTCATCCTAGAGTACTACTGACTCTATCTCTAATGAGTAATACCCAACAGAACCATGGTTGTCGCTTAACCATATGCTCTGATACCAAATGTAACATCCCGTCAGCGGTCACAACCGGTAGGCTTTTCAACCATCCCAGCCCCACCGTGGCCCACAAAGGTATCCCAAACTTGCTTTTACGGCCACCGTTTCGAATGTCACGGCTTCGCCTAACCAACCCCGTAAAGAGGACGTGTGGGGGCAAGAGTCTCCCGTTCGCCACCAAACCGCGAAGCGAGAACCCCCCATCACATATCACCTAGCATAAGCAAGACTGGTGTGAGAACTCAAAACAGTTTATTTATCTTTAAAATCAAAATAGAGGAATATTTTTAAAGTCAATTCGCAATGCTTTTTAAAAAATGAGACTACCATAAGACCTCCCACCACACACACAATGCAAACGCAGACTTGGAGGAGATTTCTCCTTATGATAGTCAAAGATGCTTGATACGCATTAAAAAGAAACATTTGATATTATTATTAGTGCATAGTGTAGAAAACAATTTCGAAAGTAGAATATAAATCTTAGCCAGCATAGGTACCATTATAGTATGCTTACTATAGCTACCATATTAAATGGCAGGTTCTACAACTAAAACCGTACAAGTCTCGTATTGTTTCTTTGGATTTCCAACGAATGATCAGGCCAAGGAACTTCCCATTGCCACATGAGAATGCCTCTGGATGGACATCCCCGAGAACCAAACCGGATCTCTACTAACACAAGGCCGGGTTACCCTTAACTGAGTAACAACTGACCGAATATGCCATCCCCCGGTCCTTTGGGACCTTTCACCGAGCGCTCGCAATCAATTCACACAATCATAAAGTGTTTTCAACATGAGTAAGTATCTGGGCTCCATACCATGATACCACCCTTTTCCAGAAGGAAATACACACATCCTAAATGGCGCTACCCCTCACAACCTTGCCGCATCTTTCCTATTTTGACCACTCCGGGGTGTGAGGCTCGACGAAGTCACGTCCACAAAAACATACTTTATTCAAAAGCCATGCTTTGGGTCAACAAATGATCATAGAAATGATCACCAGGATAGACGATCAAATAAACGATCCTATCACAAATAATCAACACAATGATCATTTCACAGCAACACTCAGCATGTCACATTACCAAATTGGGAATATATCGCTGATAACCTTCAACTACATAACCTCTGAGCTCGTACGTCTCAGAGAAGGGTGTTAAGCTAAAAGAATAAATTCTCTGCCACCAACAGAAATATATTTGAAAGAAATCTGCTTTATATCTCAATTTGTAATGTCAGACATACAATCCATACAAGTCTGTTCCGGGCTCGAACAAAACCGAAGGCACTTACAAAGAAGTCCTTGCAATCCGGATAATCTCTAATCACGTCCGGACTTCCCATCACATAGGGAGTCTCTATACCGTAGCTACTCGGTGCAAAGACAATCGACGAGTTGTCCTTTCGCTTTCAAAAAGATCCGATCTTCAACACCGGTTTTCAAATGCAATTCATATCGACGTATCACATATTCGGAATGGGTTATACGACCCCATGGTCCTTTCCCGGTTAACCCGAATAGTGAGCGCTTATTCAAAAATAAGTGTGGCATTCAAATTCAAACAAATCACATCAATTACCCATTCAAAGGGAAATATTGATAGTCGGTTATTGAACTATCAATGGATATGCACACATCACCAGTTTCCAAATAATTTTCCAAATTATTTATTTTCCAAAATATCTTTACAAGATATATTATTTTCACACTTCAAAAATAAATCAATATTTATTTTTAAACAACTTCCCTTTTTATTCATAAATTCCATAGTGAATTTTCATTCTAAAATATTCATGAATATATGACTTCAATTATTCATTTCAATTTATCTTCAAAAAGATAAATTCTCAAAATATTCACTTTATATTGGAAAACATCTCCATACTTATTTAATAAGTAATTCTCAAATTTTATTTATTTTCAACACTTGGAAAATATTCAATATACTTAAATCGAAATTAAGTATATATTTCATTCTTTAAGGAAATCATGCTCTTAAACATATTTATTTGGGCCAAAACGAATGTTGCGTAAAACATCGTTACAACGTCCCAAAATCACTAGTATAGGGATTCGAAATTAAAATAGATATATAAATCCCAATACTATACAAAACATTTCCTTTCGGAAATTATTTACTATAACAACAGTGTTACAGTCCACCATTTCCTTCTATTTCTCGAAAACGTCTATTTCAACAATAAATGTTGAAATCATTGGTTTCGAATCTTAACACATTTTAAAACATCGTTAGATCGTTTTAATTCTATTTAAAACATCACATTCAAAACAATTTCTTTAACATATTATTCACTATTCAAAAACGTGAATATACTTGTTAACAAATTTCATCCTTTTATTCATTTTATTTTAAAGGATTATTCACTGTTAAAAACGTGAATATAACTCCATTAATAAGTTTCAACAATTTACTTATCAAAATAAGTCATTTACGAATTTATAAAACAACGTTTATAAATTCCATTTCTATTTATTTTATAATAACTTCCTTTTTATACATCTCTTTATTAACCTATTCGATTTATAACTCAATTATAAACCAAAAGTTCATATCATAAGTGAAATACTTATAATTTATTTGTTTGCAAAATCGTTCCTTTGAACTTCATAATTATAAATCTTATAACTTATAAGATTCAATTATTTATCCAAATCTATTCTTTCAATAACTTTATGAATTTTATAAACCTACTGCTTATAAAATTCCATTTATAACTTCACCGTTTATAATTCTATAAATTTCATTCATTTATGAAATTCATTCACAATTCATTCTAACACTTATAAAAACTCGTTTTATAATTCAAATATTTTCATTTATAAATTATCAATTTATAAATCTCTTATATAAATCAATTTTATATTATTCTTTTAAAACGTCTTTAATATCCTCTATAATTTCATCATTCTGATTTATAAAATAATTAAATTTTATAAATCCTATTTTTAAACTTTTTATAATAAATTCAAAGATCCAATTTAAACTATTTTATAAAAACATTAACCCATATTTCTCAAAAATCAATCTTTAACCGTATTTCTCAAAATCATAATTTTTATAACTTAAAAAAAAATTATAACGTTTATTTATTAAAAATGGATCAGTTCCAAAAATATTTTATAAACGCATACTTTCAAAAATCACTTTAAAATCATTTTAAATTTCCAAAACTTGGTCCAATGATGCTACACACCAAATAGTCAATCATGACTACAACGACATCATATATCAATATGATAATCAACGAATATCAAAATATCCATAATCAAATAAAACTGTTGAGGAATCCAGTTGGATCCCTCCAACCTGTTTTCCTGCATCCACAAATATTAGCACAATACCAATTCCGCTCCAGTACGGAATTATCGCGGTATATGGGATTTAAAATATTATCTGCTTAATAACGGCGCAATAGGGTCTCATCCGCTATACAAATGCGGGAAATCAACAACTCCAATATATACATATGCCAATATATATATTGCTATTATATATAATACCAATTTCACTGTTTATGAAATATTCGCGGTATATGTTTTTCATAAATAACATCCGCTTACTAACGGCGTATAATGTCTATTTTAACAATCAATAGATAACAATCATCATTCAAACATGCATTCAAATATTTTAAATCTAACTATTTAAAATAAAATCGAAACTGATTCGATTGAGTGAGAAGTTCTCACCTTGATTTCAATTCTGTTTTAGCGATTTATTTCGAATAAATTAAACGGACGTTTAATTTTACCCAAAATTTTCACTAACTCCAAACGACTCCAATCCAACTCCATCGCGTAGTGCTCGTCCATACAATTCCAACGCAACTTGTTTCGTGCGTTTTCGACGTCGTATGAAAAAGTTATGCATTTATGAAGATACACGATTTTTTATATAAACTAATTACAACCAAATTTCATTTAAATTTAACCTAGATTGATCATGGCCGTAGATCTTAGCAACCCTCATCCAGACCGCACACACCATCTTCTCACGCACGCGTCTCCATCTCTTCCCAGTATTTTTTTTACGCAACCTAAACCCATCATCATATAATTACGGTTAGCAAACGCCGCCACCACGATCGACGAGATGTTGATCACAGGGCGCCATTGCGAAGCTCGTGCTCGCCTCCACCATCGCCTGCGACATGGACAAGCTCGGCCACCTCCCCTTGAGTGCGAAACGCAAGTGAACGGCCAACTTTGAGCACGAATTCCTATCGATTCACTCACCTATATAACATCTCAACCGTATGGATTTAAAGCTCTCGACGAGCTCTACGTGTTTGTAGTTGATCACATCTTCTAATTGTTTGTAGATTGGGAGAGAATTGAAGGGAAAGCTCGTGAATTTCTGGCCGTTCAGCATGGTAGTGGCGGCTAGGGTTTAGGTTTAGTTTTTTTTTTTTTTAATTTATGAAGGAAGGGGGCTATTTATAGGAATTTATCGAACACTATTCATCCGGGAATTCCAAACTCCGATTTACGCGCCGAAACTGACGTTCCTATGGTTTATCCCACGTTCCGGACACAATGGAACAGGTTTCGAAAGCTAATTCGGACATCTGTGCGAGTTATGGCAATAAACGTTCAATTTAAATTAAACCGATTTAAACGATTTTCTAGGCGTTTTAGCTTGCACCGGACAAACGGTAAATCCAATTGACACGAAATTTGAAACCATACAATAATATCACATTACGGATCCGATGAAACTAGTTTCGTCGAAATCCGAGACAGTTTGAAAAATGGCTATTTTAACTCGCCAAATTAATATTAAAAATAATTCAATGCGTTTCGAGCTGCCACGATCAAACGATAACTCCGATTGCTACGAAAATTGAAATCCGGTAATAACTAACTATTACGGATCCAATGGAACTAGTTTCGCTCAATTCTGAGACTGTTCAAAAATTGACTATTTTCACTAGTCGATTAAATATTAAAATATTCAATTTTCACAAATAAACTTTTAATTCGATTTTAAAAGTTCTAAAATATCGTTCTAACTTCAATTTGATATATTAAAATTTTACAAATCATTTTCAATCATATTTAACCCAATTTTCAATTATTTCCATAATTTAACATATTAAATTATCGATTTAATTATTCAATTAAATCCAATAATTCGAAATAAAATTTATTCGACTTATAAATTCACTTATTAATATATAAAATTAATTAAATATTCAAATTTTAATAAATTAAAATCCTGGGTCGTTACACATATTTTCCAAAACAATATTCCATTATTACCTTTAAATCTTTGAAAAAAAACATTTCAAACATTCCCAAAAATTTTAAATTCCCAAATCCTTTTGTTTAAATTCATTTAAACACCTTCAAATTTCCGGGACTTAAATTCTAGGTTAGTCAAATTTTAGTTATATTCCCTTTTATTTAAAATCATTTTTAAATAATTTTATTTGGTTATAAACTATTCCAATTTTAAATTTTAGTATTAACAACCAATCATCCAAACTTATATAATAATTTCAAAAAATATTTCTTTTATATCAAATATAATTTTGGGTAAAATTGTTTCATTTACCCTACCTTAAAAACAATATCGTGTCGGTCTATCTTGTTTCAGAGTTTAGGAATCCCTACCGATGAAATGGCGCCCCACACATCGACCAGAATCCATAAACACTCAATAGATAAATCAACACAATATAAAAATAATTTTATATTCACTAACAAATACGCGCTCATATCTATTTATACACTCAAACTCATTTTAGAGTTCTACAAACTCTATTCTATGAGTAATTCCTACCAGAGCCAAGGTTATTACCAACCTATGCTCTGATACCAACTGTGACGACCCGCCCTTCTACTACTAGAAAGACGTATCATCATTAAGAAAAGAAAGGGATAGAAGTAGAAAAGAAAGAAAAGGAAAGAACAACAACATCAGAATCTCACAGCGGAACGGAACAAAATATAATATATCACATAACTATTACATAGTTTTACATATATCAGAGTTATACAATGTCAATACATATGTCAATCATACATACACCTATCACTATTTACATCAGAGATACAATACACATCAACTAACACAGCGGAACTAGATAGATAGCTACATATGTCTGGAAACTCCTGCTCCAAGCTCCTTCAGTAATCAAAGTCCAAAACCTATCTCTTGGCTACTCATAAAAATTTGATTACCCAAGAGTTTATGAAAACACAAAATATAAACTCCGGGTCAGACATGTGTTTGGTATGAGTAAACGATTTAAATTGTTTAACTTTGAAAAACATTTGAAAATAAAGGTATCACGTAAGACTCCCCACAAATAAATACGGGTAAGTTTTTATCTTACGCTAGCCAAAACATTTCATAGGAAATCATGTGATATTATAATAGTGTCTAGGGTTTTCAAGTAAATAGAAAATAGCCGAAATTGTTACATTCATTAAATTCCAGCTACTAGCCACAAAAGTGGGTAATGCAAATCAAAACTGTAGGGTTTTGTAGGGAAAATGGATTTCCAACAATGGCAGGGCTACTGGGGTAACGCCCGTCACAGTATGGGGCCTAGATCACCGTACCGAGGATCACTCCCGACCCCCTACAACACAAGGCCGGAACCATTCCTTACTGAACAGTCCCGAACAAGATAAACCCCGTGGTTGGCGCGACTAACCCCCCACTAAGCCGAATAAAAAGGGACATCTAGACAGGGGAAATATCTTGTCCTGCTTGGGCATGACCCACCTAACCTTGCTGCATCTATCCTGTTTTAGCCATTCCCGGTTGATGAGGCTTGAGGCTGCGATTACCTTTAAAGAACATATCACTTAGAATTCTCATCATCCGCCTGACGATGTGCTGAAAGCATTCAATCCATACAAGTTCGTTCCGGGTTCGAACGAAACCGAAGGCATTATCTCGTCACACTCATTTTGGAATCACCCTTAGAGTCAACGACGATAACCCTTGCATTCTGAAAACACCATCACGATCTTCATTTTAGAATTCACGACCCAACGTTTAAATTGGATCGATGTGGTTTTTGGAGAATCAAATTTGATTCTTCCGATCCCGGTCTCATCGAATCCAAACGCCATTTTAAGGGCCAAGTTGTCTAATTAACTTAAACAGTTCTAACTAATTTAAATTTAACAATTGAATTAACATAGCATTTATCACAGATAAAATATATACAAGCATCATAGATATAACATAACATATCACAGAGCATCATAGGATATCATCACATAAATATCCAAATCAGATTTCAATCACAACAGTCCATAAGCAGTCACCATCAAGTCTTATTTGTTATTAATTCAATTTAGAATTAATTACTTGAGAGTTAATCACAACTCTATTTAATTAATCATTAACTAACAATTAATTACCTATTTCATTTCAAATCATCTAATTAATGATTTCTTAATCAACTATTAAATCTTAATTGTTCAATTAATTATTTATTTCATTTATTTAATTAGTGAATTTATAATCAAGTTGTCTATCTTTAATTACTATTCCTTATTCATTAATTGATAACCTTAATTATTAATTAATGAAACTTAAGTACTTAACTATGTAACTATTAATTACTTAATTAATCAATTATAAATCCTTAATTCTTAATCACATAATTAATTAACTATTAATTCATAATTAAATTATTTGATTAGTTAACTATTAATCATTCATTTATTGACTTAAGTTGTTAATTACTCATTTATCAATCACTTAAACATCCTTAATTACTTCCTGCAAGTAATTAAAAGAAGTTTCTTTAAAATTTTGAAGCTCAAATTACTACTAACTATAACTTAAACGTTAATCGGTTTCACTTCTAACTTAAAGCAATTACTTAACTTGTACTGTAATTACTTGATTAAAATAATAATAATTAAGGCTTAAACATCGTTAAGTATTAACGAAAACTAACTAAAACATGTAACCAGCTTCTAACATACATTCATTTAACAGTTATTTATATTTCAATCTTAATCTTGATAAAAAGGATTTGCATTAGCTTTATCTTGAAAATTCAATACTGCAATTACAAAATCCCGGGTCTCCTCCTATTATTCTCGAGTGCAACTTCAGTTTGCACGCAATCTTCCCCGAGTCTCCCCCCTGAACCCATTCTTCTTCTTCTCTCTTTCTCTTTTTTTGTAAGTTAAATCCTTAAACTAAGCATGAAGGGATACCATCAGTAACTCACGCGATTCAACACGAAATAACCCGAGAAAACTCACCTCCTTCCCTTTCCCTTGAATTTTAAAAACTTATATTTGTTTAGTAAAGAATCTGGAAAGTTAGCACCCACGTCCCCGAAGCTAAACTCGCGTAAAAACAGCTAAATCCCCGAGTCACTCTCGAGCCACTTCCCCTATCAACTACTGTCACTCTGACACACGTACACGCGTACACCAGCATTTCGACCTTCCAACTATCGCCGTTACCTTCAACATGTCGACGACCATCCCGTCATTGATTCCGACCTCCCAGACTTCATCACAAACCCCAAATTCGAAATCGAGCTAGGGAGTTGAAACTAGAAACTACACCTATGGCCCAAACTCCTCTCGAACTCACGTCTCCGACCACCGGAGTACCTATACGTCCGGTTACAACTTCGACAACCCCCATCCTTCCATCTCCAAGAAGCCGGTGGCACTCGATCCACCAGAGGCATCACCATGGTCTCGTTTCTAGACTCGACAAAAACATAGTTCGAAACCCTATGTTGACCAAACCCCGCCGCCACGACGAACTGGAAAAACTCCAGCTATTTTTCCCGACACCTTTGGACGACAAACTAGCTTCGACGAAAGCCACGACTCCTAAAGTTCACCTGGTCACCATAAATTGACCAATCTTCCATTCCTGATCATCTCAGAAATGCAATTCAAAAACTCAACTAAAATTCGAGATTTTGTTTTTTAAAAATCAATTTTTGTAAAGAGAAGTCAGATTATATAAATGAATTTACAAATCATTGTATTTGGTTTTTAACATAAACAATGCTCCTCTACTCTTTTATATTTTTTTTTCCAAACAATATTTCTGTTTATTAAACTTAAAATATTTTTAAATCTAAAACCTTGTTAAACTAAATACAATTTGTTTAAACATTAACAGAAACCAGAGATTTGGAGAAAGATTTTGTGAATTTATACATGGGTTTAAACACTGTGAACTAAAGCAGAGCATATAGACATGCACACTTATCATATTCATATGTACAGAAATCTCATTCATATATACATGCAACGCATAGCCCATTCCTTACATTCCAGGATATTCACATGTCACGGATTTTTATTAACTTAAGCTTTTATAAAAAAAAATGTTTACTCACCAAAACAAGCTTGAGCAGAAAGAAATTTCCTGAAACTCTCTTCTTTTCTTTCCTCTGTTTCTTTTCTTTGATTTTTTCTGTTTCTGAATTAATTTATGTTTGCAAAGCAAACAATGTTTCTCAGGTTTTTTTGTAGGTTTAGTTCAGTTTTATATATGAACATAATATAGGTGGATAGATATATAGAAGTAGCTGAATAATTATAGGTTGATCTAGACAGCTTCTATTTGTATTATGATTCTTTCTTTTTATTGGCTAAGAAGGTATTCTGCAGAAAGAATTTATTACAAGAATTTCGGCTATAGTACTTACATGAACAAAATGTTATGCTAATTAATGCTTTTGCTCTTAATTATGATAACAAGTATTTAATGTTTTGCTGATAAGTACAAAACCCAGATTTTGTTTTATGATATTGAAGTGAAAACTTGTGTTTTCATATGCATATACACTGTATAACAGCACATGAACTTTTTATTTAATTCATAGCATTGTGATAGTACAAAGGTATTTATATTTTTTTTCTTTCATTACTTCGGCCAAGCATATCCTGTAAGACTTATATTTTTTTTTATTATCTTAAAGTAAAACTTTTTTTCTTATACATATAAATTTCCAGCACCTAAGTTTTATTACTGGTTTACATTCTTTTTTTTATTTATTTCTAGACAAAGATCTTTATTAAAATTTATGTTGTTCATGTATGATTTCCATGTTTATGCTTTCAAAATTAATCCTATTTGTACTTCAATTATCAAACATTGATTTATATCATAGACTTGCATTTTTATACCTCTAAGTTATAATTGATATTTATACATTTATCTCTTTAGTTACATTCCATAATTTATGATTATGTTTTGTACTAGTTTTGTATGTTTATGTTATAATTATTTATATTGTTTTATACCTATATATTAGATTTCCATGTTTATGTTAATATTAATATGTTTGTTAATTTTTTTTTTAAACTTATCATTTTAAAAACTACAATGGTATCCATATATATTATCAAAGAATAAAATATAGAATCTTAGATTTTATTGAATAAGACAGATTTTGTTTTAATGGTTTTGAAGCATTTAATTTTAAATTTTCAAATCAAAATTTTCTTTTATAAAACATGTAACTGTTAAATATCCAAGATCTCATCATTCTAAACATTGACAAGCTTATATTTAATTTAAATTAGATTAAATATTCATTAAAATATGCTGTCAAAAACTCCGGGTTGTTACAGTATATGCATGACATAGTGAAAAACCACAATCAAAGCATCGATTTACAAAAGGTACTACTTTAGTTTTTTTTCCGTCATATTATACATTAGCTACATTATAGGTATATTTCGATCAAATCATTGCTGCAATGCTAGTTAGAAGAAATCAAATGCCAAGTCTTTATTTACTGTTCGGTTCATGTTTTTGAAGAAAAAAAATAAACCGAGAAAATGTGTAGTGATGCACCAAGCAGATTGGAAATTGGTTTATATGCTTTTTAATTAGATTATTTCATTCGACTGTTACCTAATTGATTATTGTATTATTTTCCATAATTAACAGTAAATCTATCAAAAAAACAGTAATGAGAGTAATGGACCGGAATGGTGACGGCATTTCAGTTAAAAGTATAAACCGGTAAATCAATAAGTTAATCAAAATTAGTCTGGTTTACTGAGTTCAGTTTCGTATTCCTTCCCCACACTATATACATATATTGATATTATATTATAATAATATATATATACACACACACACATTATTGCAGTCGTTGTTTTAGTTTGACCCGTCATATTAGAAGTTAAACTTATAAATCCAGCTGATTCAAAGAAGTAAACTATTTTAAAGTGAGGGAGCATTAACGCTTCTAGATTCCAAACCTTCAGCCATACAGTGAACAGTTATTATTGCTAAAAAAAATGAAAGAATTTTTTTTCTCTTTTGTTTTAAAACAAATGATTTACACGTAGAAACGAAAATGAAAATAAACTCTGGCCGAAAGCAAAGCCCAAAAGTTCAAATACATTACACACTCAATAAAGTATATTCCCTTAACCTCACTTCCAAAACAAATTTCAATATTCGAACACTTCCAAAACCTAATTCATGGTTGATTGCAGTTGTTTGGGTTAATTAATTAGTGCGCAGTTCGGTGGTGAAGGCGGTTGAGGTGATGTTGTTCGTGAGTTGTAGAGGAAGTGTAGGAGGTTGATTTGGGTTTAAGGCGTTCGAAGTTGTGACTGTGGTTGGTGACTGTTTGCTGTCGTGAAGTGATAAGCCAGGGTTGATATGTTGAGGCAATTGTGGGTTTAGGGTGTTCGGATGGTGATTTTCGTGAGTCGATGGTTGGTTGCAATGGGCGATTTCGGGTGGCGGTGAAAAGGCAATTCAAGCTGCAGAGGAGGTAGGCGGTCTGATTGTTATGGTGTTGTATGGGCTGTGAGTTCTGTTGAACAGCAGGGCAGTGGCAGTAGATGAGTGAAGTGGTGGATGGAATGACAGGAAGAGGCTAATGTTAGTATAATGAAGTGTAGCTTATAGTTGATGGTGACTGAAGTAACAGAGATTGTGATGGTAGTTTAAAAGCAGTGTAGGCAATGTAAAATTTTGTATGGCTGTGGATTTGTAGATGAGAAGTGTAACGATCCTGAATTTTAATTTATTTTAAATTGATAATTAAATTTACGTTTGATTTAAAATTGTGAAATTAAATGATAATCGATTGGAGTTTTTCCAAATTCAAATAGTTTGTGTTATTTATTAATAAGAAAACAGTTTCTTTTATAAATTATTTTAAATCAACAAGGAGTTATTTTTATAACAATAAGTAAAATAGCTTTATATTTATATACATGAAGTATAAAATCAAACTAAGTAAAGGAATGTCATCTCTAATACATACAAGAACATGTAGCCTGTTTGAAGTTGTAAACAAATTAAAATATAAAGAAACAGATTAGCTAAAAATTATAACAAATATTTAAACTTGAAAAATAAGTATGCAGGCAAGCAAAATAGGCCTGTAAAGTTTAATATGCTAGGCAACAACAATTAATACAAGTATGTAAACATATAAACATTCAAGTATATGAAGCTTGCATAAGAAGACAAAACAAAAAAACTTGTAAAAGCAAGACAAAGACATATCAGCCACCAAAGCAAGAATAAAATATAACAAATAAAAATATAAGTACAAAATCATCTCAGCCGAGTAAACACTTGCAAAGTAAAATAAAAAGACCCTTAGTACATAAATAAACAAATGCATAAATAAGAAACAAAACAACATAAAGTGGCAGCCACCATAACATATCACTGTAGTCATACTGCTATCATCACAGCCGAGCCAAGCAAGAGGCTGTAGACAAAGTAAGACAGTAAGTTTATATCTAAGTATATCAACATCAAGTACATAAGCTAAAGTTGGTAAAGCAAATAAAAGAGAAGGAAATAAAATATGTTCAAGTTTGTACAAGATAATTAATGCAATATCTTTAGAATACAAATGCATCACTTCAGCCCCCAAGCAAAGGAAAATATCTCTGTCCTTAATTGTTCAAAGCAATATTTTATACCTGTAAACTTTTTTTTTATATGTATCACCTCTTACCTAAATTTGTTCATTCAAAGTTATGAAAATCTGAAGTAAATATAACTTCAAACTTAAATAAACTTCAACTCAAAACAAAGGCAAAGTTTCAAATCATAAAATGAAAGCAGCTCTAGATTTAAAAATCCAAATTTTAAACTTATAAATTAAGGGTTTGAATTGAGTTGTAAACCAAAATATAAATGTAATTCAAGTTTGAATTGAAATCTAGTTTGAACATAAATAAAGTTTAAAAGTTTAAATTGGTTTAAATAACTTAAAAACAATTAAATGTTTGAAGAAAAATTGAATTTAAAGAAAATTTGAAATTTGTAAATGAAGAATTTAAACAAGATAAAATTAAAAGTTTTAAAACTAAAATAAATTCTCAGATTTTTGAAGTCAAATAAAGTATTACTTTAACTTGTAAATTTAAAGGTTTTAAAAGTTAGTTTTAAAATTTATTTAAAGATCAATTCGTATTCATTTTAAAACTTGAAAATTTAGAATGAAGTTTCAAAAGTAAATTTAAAATAAATGGCTTCAAACATATTTGTAAGTGATAAGTAAATCAATATTAAAAATTAATGCTACTGTAAGTTAATAAAGATTTAATAATTAAAATCCATTAATTATTTAATAAATTAAAATGGATAATTTGTTAATTTGGATTAATTAAATAAGTAATTAAAAGTTTAAATTAAGTAAGAAATAATTAATTAGTAAAGTAGGGATTATTAATTAAATATAAATTTATGATTAAAGTTGATTGATCAAGCGATTAAGCAATAAATTAAATTTAAGGGTAATGTGATAGATTAACCCAGATAATTAATTTGAGAATAATTAATTTATAAAAGATTAATTAACTAATGAAAGTGATTAAGGAAAAAAATCATTAATTAAGAAGTAATCAATTAATTAATTAAGAAAAATTCATTAAGAATAAATTATTAATTTAGGATAAATTAATGATTAATTAAAAGATAGTTTACTAAATGTTTTTAAATTAATTGATTATTAATTTCCCATGACCAACAAATTTATTCATAAAAACAAATCTGATTAACTTAATCAGATAATTGAATTAATCCTACCTATGGATGCTTGGATTATATTGGATGTTAAACTGTTTGATATCCCTGTTATATGATGCTTTATGATTATCCTGATTTGTGTTGTGATCTATGATGAAATTTATTATCTGTGATATATATATCTGTGAATCTGTGTATGAAAGATAAGCGTTGTAATTTATATCGCTTATTTAATATATTGTTGTATTTGATCTGTGATGATTGAATAATGTTGCACAAATTGTGTTAAACCCCTGGACCACACTTTTACACACACCAATATGGATTTCACAAGGAAATCGATTAAGTCACAGATTCTGAAATGATTTTTAAAAGTTGAATATTTAAATTCAAAATGTTTTGGAAATGGAATCGAAATAAAAGTGAAAATCTTTTGAAATAGAATTTCAAAGATGTAATTTATTTTTGAATAACTTGATTAAAGTTTGAAATTTAAATAATTTGATTTAAATTTAAATTCAAGATTTGAAATTGAATTCTATGATTTGAAATTAGAAATTAAAGATGTTATACCAGTTATATATGAGTTAAACCATTTTAAATATATTGATTTTGAGAATTAGAATTTAAATTCAAGGGCTTTAACTCGAGCAAATATAATTGGATTTTTCTGAAACGAAAACTGTTTGTTTTCAATTAATAAAAGCTTTCACATAAGAAATGAACTTCCAATTTGAGTTAAAATGATCTCTAATTTGAAATGAAGATAATTTCCAAGTTATGAAAACGATTTGAAAGCTATAAGTTAAATCTTTAATTTAAAGATTTAATGGGTTGATCCTATAGAAATGAAATTGTTTTGGAAATCTATGAATTGATCTTTGTGAAATAAATCTTTTTGTTTAAAGATTTGAAATGGTAATTTGTTTAACCATTTAAAGAAAATTTTGGGTTTAAGTTGTGACTTAATTGAAATCCCAATATCCATATGTTTTTGAACTATTTCGCTCACTATTCGGTTTAGCCGGAAGAGGACCTTTGTGTCATATATCCCATTCCGAATATTGATACGTCGTTATGGATAGCATTTGATGACCGGTGATGAAGACCGGATATTCACAAAAACGAAAGGATAACTCGTCGATTGTCTCTGCACTGAGTCGTGCCGGTATAGAGATTTCCTAAGTGATGGGAAGTCCGATCGGGATTGTGAATACCCGGATTGCAAGGGCTTCGTAAGAAGTGCCTTCGGTTCTGTTCGAACCCAGAACAGACTTGTATGGATTGTGTGTCTGACATTACACTTTGAGATATAAAGCAGATTTCTTTCAAATACATTTCTGTTGGTGGCGGAGAATTTATTCTTTTAGCTTAACACCCTTCTCTGAGACGTACGAGCTCGAAGGTTATGTAGTTGAAGGTTATTAGCGATATATTCCCAATTTGGTAATGTGACATGCTAAGTGTTGCTGTGTAATGATCATTGTTTGATCATTTGTGATATGATTATTTGTTTGATCATTTATCTTTGTGATCATTACTTTGATCATTTGTTGACCCAAAGCATAGCTTTGTACCAAAGCGTAGCTTTGTGGACGAGACTTCGTCGAGCCTCACACCCCGGAATGGTCAAAACAGGAAAGATGCAGCAAGGTTATTAGGGGGTAGCGCCCCTTTAGGGTATATTCATTTCCTTCTGGAAAAGGGTGGTATCATGGTATGGAGCCCAGATACTTACTCATGTGGAAAACACTCTATTTATTATGGTGTGATGTTGGTTATCGAGCACTCGGATAAAGGTCCTAAAGGACCGGGAGGTGGCATACTCGTGTCAGTTGTTACCCAGTTGGGGTAACCCGGCCTTGTGTTGGCAGAGATCCGGTTAGGTTCTCGGGACGTCCTTCCAGAGGCGTTTCCATGTGGCAATGGGAAGTTCCTTGGCCTGACCATTTGTTGGAAATCCAATCTTCAATACGAAACCCTGTATGGTATTAGTTGTAGAACCTGCCATCTAATATGGTAGCTATATCGGGCATAATATAATGGTACTTATGCTGGCTAAGATTAATATTCTACTTTCGAAATGCTTTTCTGCACCGTGCACTTATAATAATAATATCAAAGAAATTTTCTGCGTATTAAGCATGTTTGACTATCATAAGAAGAAATCTCCTCCAAGTCTGTGTTTGCATTGTGTGTGTGGCGGGAGGTCTTATGGTAGTTTCATTTTCAAAAAGCATTGCGAATTTACTTTAAAATTCTCTTGTTGATTGTTGTTAAAGATAAACTGTTTTGTTGCTCACACCAGTCCCATGACTGATCCAGAGTTTATTGTTCCTTTCCTAAACTCTGGGTGCTCATTATTTTCTACACGAGCAGTCTAGAGTTGGGTTTTTCAGATAGTTAGGTTCAGTGAATTATCTGGAGTTAGTTCAGTCTTTGGTTCGCACCAGTCTTGCCTAGCTTGGTGCATTGTTATGGGGAGTTCGAGCTATTGCCGGATTAGTTCTTGGAGATGGAGTTCAGATTTGGAGTTCTTCGTTGAAGACTATCTTAGAGTTATTTTGTTCCGCTGCTAGTGTTATCTATTTTCTTTCCGCTGCTATTTTCTTGTATCTCTGATGTATATTGATATTCATTGTATCACTCTGTTGTATCAGTGTTGTATATCAATGTAATATTCTTTTTATTCTGCTGTGTTATTTACTTAATGTTGTTATAAGCTCCGGCGAATCGGATTTGAACGGTCGAATCTACGACATTCAAATACGATTTGAAGTATGGATGTCGATTTTCGAGCGGGCAAAATCCGGATACGTTACATTTGGTATCAGAGCTAAGGTGAAACTTTAGCTCAGGAGTATAACACGTTAAGTAGCTCATTAGAGATAGGGTGAAGTATCCCTAGAATGAGTATATCCCTAAGATATCCGTTTGAACGCCTCAGTAAATTCTTTTACTATCCACTGATAGTGAGTATGAGTGCAAGAAGAGAACAAGATAGGGGACAGGGAAATACGACTATAATTGGTCGATACTCTGTAACAACAGTGGAAACAACTTTCTTATCAATTTCCTTTGATTCGTCTCTAAATTCTTTTGATTGATTCGTGATAGCTCCAGAAGAAGTTTCGGTGCGTTGATGCCCTACGAATCGTTGTAGAAAATTCTTACTTCGTATTTCATCGGTTTCTTATCAGTTTTTGATTTAAAATCTTAATGAATATGAATTTGAAATTAGAAATTTTGAATAAATTGGAAATTTTAAATTGAGTTAAATTGATTAATAGAATATGAAGGATAATTGAATTGAATCAATAAAACGATTTCGTTTAAAACCAAATTTGAAGTTCTATTGTAATTCCTTGTAAATATTGAAGTCCGAAGAGGGATAAATTGGTATGTATTCTGAGATATTCCGACTTGGATTTGGAATCCATATCTTGTGTTTGATGAATTGTAGGAGATTGAATCTATCTATCTCTGTCTTGTTTTCGTGCCTGCGAATTTCGAGGACGAAATTCTTTTTAAGGGGGGAAATCTGTAACGATCCTGAATTTTAATTTATTTTAAATTGATAATTAAATTTACTTTTGATTTAAAATTGTGAAATTAAATGATAATCGATTGGAGTTTTTCCAAATTCAAATAGTTTGTGTTATTTATTAATAAGAAAACAATTTCTTTTATAAATTATTTTAAATCAACAAGGAGTTATTTTTATAACAATAAGTAAAATAGCTTTATATTTATATACATGAAGTATAAAATCAAACTAAGTAAAGGAATGTCATCTCTAATACATACAAGAACATGTAGCCTGTTTGAAGTTGTAAACAAATTAAAATATAAGAAACAGATTAGCTAAAAATTATAACAAATATTTAAACTTGAAAAATAAGTATGCAGGCAAGCAAAATAGGCCTGTAAAGTTTAATATGCTAGGCAACAACAATTAATACAAGTATGTAAACATATAAACATTCAAGTATATGAAGCTTGCATAAGAAGATAAAACAAAAAAACTTGTAAAAGCAAGACAAAGACATATCAGCCACCAAAGCAAGAATAAAATATAACAAATAAAAATATAAGTACAAAATCATCTCAGCCGAGTAAACACTTGCAAAGTAAAATAAAAAGACCCTTAGTACATAAATAAACAAATGCATAAATAAGAAACAAAACAACATAAAGTGGCAGCCACCATAACATATCACTGTAGTCATACTGCTATCATCACAGCCGAGCCAAGCAAGAGGCTGTAGACAAAGTAAGACAGTAAGTTTATATCTAAGTATATCAACATCAAGTACATAAGCTAAAGCTGGTAAAGCAAATAAAAGAGAAGGAAATAAAATATGTTCAAGTATGTACAAGATAATTAATGCAATATCTTTAGAATACAAATGCATCACTTCAGCCCCCAAGCAAAGGAAAATATCTCTGTCCTTAATTGTTCAAAGCAATATTTTATACCTGTAAACTTTTTTTTTATATGTATCACCTCTTACCTAAATTTGTTCATTCAAAGTTATGAAAATCTGAAGTAAATATAACTTCAAACTTAAATAAACTTCAACTCAAAACAAAGGCAAAGTTTCAAATCATAAAATGAAAGCAGCTCTAGATTTAAAAATCCAAATTTTAAACTTATAAATTAAGGGTTTGAATTGAGTTGTAAACCAAAATATAAATGTAATTCAAGTTTGAATTGAAATCTAGTTTGAACATAAATAAAGTTTAAAAGTTTAAATTGGTTTAAATAACTCAAAAACAATTAAATGTTTGAAGAAAAATTGAATTTAAAGAAAATTTGAAATTTGTAAATGAAGAATTTAAACAAGATAAAATTAAAAGTTTTAAAACTAAAATAAATTCTCAGATTTTTGAAGTCAAATAAAGTATTACTTTAACTTGTAAATTTAAAGGTTTTAAAAGTTAGTTTTAAAATTTATTTAAAGATCAATTCGTATTCATTTTAAAACTTGAAAATTTAGAATGAAGTTTCAAATGTAAATTTAAAATAAATGGTTTCAAACATATTTGTAAGTGATAAGTAAATCAATATTAAAAATTAATGCTACTGTAAGTTAATGAAGATTTAATAATTAAAATCCATTAATTATTTAATAAATTAAAATGGATAATTTATTAATTTGGATTAATTAAATAAGTAATTAAAAGTTTAAATTAAGTAAGAAATAATTAATTAGTAAACTAGGGATTATTAATTAAATATAAATTTATGATTAAAGTTGATTGATCAAGCGAGTAAGCAATAAATTAAATTTAAGGGTAATGTGATAGATTAACCCAGATAATTAATTTGAGAATAATTAATTTATAAAAGGTTAATTAACTAATGAAAGTGATTAAGGAAAAAAATCAATAATTAAGAAGTAATCAATTAATTAATTAAGAAAAATTCATTAAGAATAAATTATTAATTTAGGATAAATTAATGATTAATTAAAAGATAGTTTACTAAATGTTTTTAAATTAATTGATTATTAATTTCCCATGACCAACAAATTTAATCATAAAAACAAATCTGATTAACTTAATCAGATAATTGAATTAATCCTACCTATGGATGCTTGGATTATATTGGATGTTAAACTGTTTGATATCCCTGTTATATGATGCTTTATGATTATCCTGATTTGTGTTGTGATCTATGATGAAATTTATTATCTGTGATATATATATCTGTGAATCTGTGTATGAAAGATAAGCGTTGTAATTTATATCGCTTATTTAATATATTGTTGTATTTGATCTGTGATGATTGAATAATGTTGCACAAATTGTGTTAAACCCCTGGACCACACTTTTACACACACCAATATGGATTTCACAAGGAAATCGATTAAGTCACAAATTCTGAAATGATTTTTAAAAGTTGAATATTTAAATTCAAAATGTTTTGGAAATGGAATCGAAATAAAAGTGAAAAGCTTTTGAAATGGAATTTCAAAGATGTAATTTATTTTTTGAATAACTTGATTAAAGTTTGAAATTTAAATAATTTGATTTAAATTTAAATTCAAGATTTGAAATTGAATTCTATGATTTGAAATTAGAAATTAAAGATGTTATACAAGTTATATATGAGTTAAACCATTTTAAATATATTGATTTTGAGAATTAGAATTTAAATTCAAGGGCTTTAACTCGAGCAAATATAATTGGATTTTTCTGAAACGAAAACTGTTTGTTTTCAATTAATAAAAGCTTTCACATAAGAAATGAACTTCCAATTTGAGTTAAAATGATCTCTAATTTGAAATGAAGATAATTTCCAAGTTATGAAAATGATTTGAAAGCTATAAGTTAAATCTTTAATTTAAAGATTTAATGGGTTGATCCTATTGAAATGAAATTGTTTTGGAAATCTATGAATTGATCTTTGTGAAATAAATCTATTTGTTTAAAGATTTGAAATGGTAATTTGTTTAACCATTTAAAGAAAATTTTGGGTTTAAGTTGTGACTTAATTGAAATCCCAATATCCATATGTTTTTGAACTATTTCGCTCACTATTCGGTTTAGCCGGGAGAGGACCTTTGTGTCATATATCCCATTCCGAATATTGATACGTCATTATGGATAGCATTTGAAGACAGGTGATGAAGACCGGATATTCACAAAAACGAAAGGATAACTCGTCGATTGTCTCTGCACTGAGTCGCGCCGGTATAGAGATTTCCTCAGTGATGGGAAGTTCGATCGGGATTGTGAATACCCGGATTGCAAGGGCTTCGTAACAAGTGCCTTCGGTTCTGTTCGAACCCAAAACAGACTTGTATGGATTGTGTGTCTGACATTACACTTTGAGATATAAAGCAGATTTCTTTCAAATACATTTATGTTTGTGGCGGAGAATTTATTCTTTTAGCTTAACACCCTTCTCTGAGACGTACGAGCTCAGAGGTTATGTAGTTGAAGGTTATCAGCGATATATTCCCAATTTGGTAATGTGACATGCTAAGTGTTGCTGTGTAATGATCATTGTTTGATCATTTGTGATATGATCATTTGTTTGATCATTTATCTTTGTGATCATTACTTTGATCATTTATTGACCCAAAGCATAGCTTTGTACCAAAGCGTAGCTTTGTGGACGAGACTTCGTCGAGCCTCACACCCCGGAATGGTCAAAACAGGAAAGATGCAGTAAGGTTATTAGGGGGTAGCGCCCCTTTAGGGTATGTTCATTTCCTTCTGGAAAAGGGTGGTATCATGGTATGGAGCCCAGATACTTACTCATGTGGAAAACACTCTATTTATTATGGTGTGATGTTGGTTATCGAGCGCTCGGATAAAGGTCCTAAAGGACCGGGAGGTGGCATACTCGTGTCAGTTGTTACCCAGTTAGGGGTAACCCGGCCTTGTGTTGGCAGAGATCCGGTTAGGTTCTCGGGACGTCCTTCCAGAGGCGTTTCCATGTGGCAATGGGAAGTTCCTTGGCCTGACCATTTGTTGGAAATCCAATCTTCAATACGAAACCCTGTACGGTATTAGTTGTAGAACCTGCCATCTAATATGGTAGCTATAGCGGGCATAATATAATGGTACCTATGCTGGCTAAGATTAATATTCTACTTTCGAAATGCTTTTCTGCACCGTGCACTTATAATAATAATATCAAAGAAATTTTCTGCGTATTAAGCATGTTTGACTATCATAAGAAGAAATCTCCTCCAAGTCTGCGTTTGCATTGTATGTGTGGCGGGAGGTCTTATGGTAGTTTCATTTTCAAAAAGCATTGCGAATTTACTTTAAAATTCTCTTGTTGATTGTTTTTAAAGATAAACTGTTTTTGTTGATCACACCAGTCCCATGACTGATCCAGAGTTTATTGTTCCTTTCCTAAACTCTGGGTGCTCATTATTTTCTACACGAGCAGTCTAGAGTTGGGTTTTTCAGATAGTTAGGTTCAGTGAATTATCTGGAGTTAGTTCAGTCTTTGGTTCGCACCAGTCTTGCCTAGCTTGGTGCATTGTTATGGGGAGTTCGAGCTATTGCCGGATTAGTTCTTGGAGATGGAGTTCATATTTGGAGTTCTTCGTTGAAGACTATCTTAGAGTTATTTTGTTCCGCTGCTAGTGTTATCTATTTTCTTTCCACTGCTATTTTCTTGTATCTCTGATGTATATTGATATTCATTGTATCACTCTGTTGTATCAGTGTTGTATATCAATGTATTATTCTTTTTATTCCGCTGTGTTATTTACTTAATGTTGTTATAAGCTTCGGCGAGTCGGATTTGAACGGTCGAATCTACGGCACTCGAATACGATTTGAAGTATGGATGTCGATTTTCGAGCGGGCAAAATCCGGATACGTTACAAGAAGAGAAGAGTGGAGTGGTTTGCAGAGCTCAGGTGGGTGGTGCAGTAGTTTGTTGTTTATCTTGAATTTGATGTGCAGTGAAGGGGGTGAGGCAGTTGAACCGTTTGTATTGGTTGTAGTGGTGAGGTATTGTACTTGGAGTTTTGTTTGATGTGTAGATGGGATTGTGATGCCGGTGGTTCAGGCAACTGCAGTGTATGATTGATCAGAGATGTGATGGTATTGGAGTTTGTTGCTTTGTGGAGGATATGGTGTGTATTGGTGGCAGAAATGAGAGAGTGAAGTGATGTATGTTTGTGAAAGAGGATAGCAGTTTGATGGTTATGAGGAGATATCAGTTGGTTATGAAGTAGGGGCTGTCTGTAAAACAGGGATTTCGAAATAAATTTCTTTGTAGCTATCATTTAATTTGTTTCCAATATTCAGCTTATGGTTCAACCCGTGTTTGAATTACATTCCTCTCAGATTCTTTTATATATGCAGAGTATTCCTGACTTAATTATTGTCTTTTGTATAACAATTCTCTTAATTGCAGAACTTTGTACGAGACGGTTCTTATAACCAACAAGAGATAGACGAGTTTCGAGAGAATTTAGCTAGTTATATCATGTATAATTGGATGTAGTTGGTTGTGTACGCTGATCTTTTGTAACGTACGTTGGTATTTTGTTATGTACGTTATGTTTGTGATAGATTATATTCTATTTTGGTCTGTAAACATGAATTATGTGGATGGATAGTATAATTATATTTTTTGTTCAATCAGTTCATAGTAACGTTGGTTTATAAAAAATTAAAATTCAATTTCATACTGTTTTTATAATCTTAAACGGTAATATTTTTTTTTTGCTTCAGATATTACGTGTGTCGGTTGTTACTTCAAAGGGAACCGATACAACTGTATATCAATTGTGTCGGTTGAAAAAACAACATAACCGACACAAATATCAATCATTTGTGTCGGTTGTTAATAAAAAACCGACACAAAACTATGAACAGTTGTGTCGGTTCTTCAATAACAACCGACACAAATGATTGATATTTGTGTCGGTCGTACAACCGACACAATAGAAAAATGTCTTTTGCGTCGTCTTCATATGAGTCGGTTGTAAAACCGACACAATAGGGGTTACACAACCGACACAAATGACCAGTTTTGTACTAGTGCCAAACAATCAATTGATATACACTTTAATAATTCTGAAAAATTATTCCTTTATATATAAAATATAATCGAGGTAAAATTATTTCATTTACCCTATTTTAAAATCATACTATGTCGGTTTATCTCATTTAAGAGTTTAGAAACCCCTATCGATAATATGGCGTCCCATCTACCGACCAGAATTCACAAACAGCTCAACGGATAAGCAAACACAATATAAAACATTTTTATATTCACTAACAAATACGCGCTCATATCTATTATTACACTCACACTCATTCTAGAGTACTACTGACTCTATCTCTAATGAGTAATACCCAACAGAGCCATGGTTGTCGCTTAACCATACGCTCTGATACCAAATGTAACGAACGCGACTTTTCGAAGCTCGAAAACCGACATCAATACGTCCACTGTATCAACTGCCGAGCAATCGAATGCCGGAAAACCGTACCGTTATGGTTAAAGAATAAGAAAAAGATAGAAGAAGAGAGAGAAAAAATAGAATAGAATAGAAAGAAATAACAGAACAATATCAGAATCTCACAATCGCAGCGGAACAACATATAATAGATAAATGAATAATCTTTAAACAAAGAACTATATCAGTTATTACATTACATCACATTACATTACATCATCAGAGTATACAACAACAAACAGCGGAAAAGAAATACTATATACTAGTGAATACGCCAAGCCATCCAGCTTGCCTCCAACAACTCCTGAATTCTAGAATATCCTGATAAACCTGACTCTAGACTGCCCGTGTGGAAATTGGTGGGCACCTAGAGTTTAGGAAGGAAAACAATAAACTCCGAGTCGGTCATGTGACTGGTGTGAGAACTTAAAACAGTAACAAAGTACAGGATAATTATTTTTTAAATAGATTCACAATGCTTTTTAGAAAATGAGACTACCATAAGGCCTCTCACACACACACACAATGCAAACGCAGAATCAGAGGAGATTTCTCCTTATGATAGTCAAAGATGCTTGATACGCATTAAAAAGAAACATTTGATATTATTACTAGTGCATAGTGTAGGAAAACATTTCGAAAGTAAAGATATAAATCTTAGCCAACATACGACCATTATCGTATGCCTACTATAGCTACTATGTTCAATCGCAGGTTACCGCCACATTCCATGGCAGGTTACAAGACAAAAACCGTACAAGGTTCGTATTGTTTCTTTGGATTTCCAACAAATGGTCAGGCCAAGGAACTTCCTATTGCCACATGGGTACGCCTCTGGAAAGACGACCCAAGAACCTAACCGGATCTATGCCAACACAAGGCCGGGTTACCTTTCAAACTAGGTAACTACTGACACGAATATGTCATTCCTCGATCGTAACCGATCTATATCCAAGGATCCTCGATTCCAACAACCACAAAGCAATAAATTTGCAGCAACAACATAGGTTAAGTATCTGGGCTCCATACCATGATACCACCTCTATCCAGAAGGAATGACATACACTAAAGGGGAGCTACCCCTTAATAACCTTGCCACATCCTTCCTGTTTTGACCATTTTCGGGGTGTGAGGTCCGACGAAGTCTCGTCCACAAAGCCATGCTTTATACAAAAGCTATGCTTTGATCACATATGCTCAACAGCACTTTGTATGCCACATTACCAATTTGGGAATGTATCACTAGTAACCGTCAACTACATAACCTCTAAGGGTGTTAAGCTAAGAGAATAAATTCTCTGCCACCAACGGAAATATATTTGATAGAAACCAGCTTTACATCTCAAATTGTAACGTCAGACACACATCCATACAAGTCCGTTCCGGGATCGAACGGAACCGAAGGCACTTCCAAAGAAGTCCTTGCAATCCGGATATTCACTAATCACGACCGGACTTCCCATCATAAAGGGTAATAAATTTCTATATCGGAGATCGGCCGATGCAGAAATATTTGATGGTAATCCTTCCGTTTTCACAAATATCCGGTCTACAACACCGGTCATCAAATGCAATCCATAACGACATATCACATATTCGGAATGGGTTATACGACCCCAAGGTCCTTTCCCGGCTAACCCGAATAATGAGCGCTTATTTTAAAAATAAGTGTGACATTCAAATTCAAGAAAATCACAACAAATACCTATTTAAAGGTATAATATTGATAGTCGGTTATTTAACTATCAATAGGTATGCTCAACATCACCAAATTCCAAATTATTTACTTTCCCAAAAATATCTTTACTAGATATATATTTTCCACACTTCAACATTTGAAAGCAAATTTTCAATCATTTTCCTTACACAGAAATACTTTCATTTCAAAATGGTTCATTTAAACCAATTAAATAAATCCTTACCGATTTACTTTACATTTACGTTCCAAATCCGTAAATTTATTTCCATACTTTAAAAATAAATCAACGTTTATTTTTAACAAATTCCCCTTTCTTCTATAAATTCCATAGTGAATTTACAATTCCAAAATATCTATGAATATACGATTTCCAAATCGATCTCTAGTATTCATTTTCAATTTATCTTTAAAAGATAAAATCTCAAAATATTCACTTCATATTAGAAAACATTTCCATACTTATTTAATAATAAGTGATTCACAAATCCATTTATTTCCAACATTTAGAAAATATTCAATATACTTAAATCAAAATTAAGTATATATTTCATTCTTTAAGGAAAAACATTCTCTTAAACACATTTATTTGGGCCAAAATGAATGTTGCGTAAAACATCGTTACGACAACCCAAAACCACTAGTATAGGGATTCAGAATTAAGATAGATATATAACTCCCAGTACTATATAAAACATTTCCCTTCGGAAATCATTTACTATAACAACAGTGTTTTAGTCCACTATTTCCTTCTATTTCTCGAAAACGTCTATTTCAACAATGAATGTTTAAATCGATGGTTTCGATGTTTAACATAATTTAATACATCGTTAAAACAATTAACTTCATTTGATAATATTCATTTTCCCAAAACATATCCATTTTATTTAATAATATATTCACTGTCCAAAATCGTGAATATACTTCGCTAACCAAATTCAATATTTTCTACACATTTTATTTCAAGGATAATTCGCTATCCGAAATCGCGAATATATCTCCTTTAATAACCTTCTATATTAAATTTATCAAATTCAATTGATTTCGAATTTACAAACAATGTTTATAAATCTCATTTCTATTTATAAAACTTCGATTTATAAATCTCCTTTATTATCCAATTCAATTTATATAACTCAATTATATACCAGAAGTCCATATTATAAGTTAAGAACTTATAACCCATTTATTTACAAAATCGTTCTTTTAAAACTTCACAAATTATAAATCTTATTACTTATAAGATTTTATTTATAACCTTATTTTCAACATTAACAGAACTCCTTTTAGAATTCCACTTATTTTGATTTATAAAATATATATTTTATAAATCTCATCTATAAACCATTTATCTCTATTCAAAAATCTCAATTAAATTGTCAAATCTGATTTATAAGTTAATTTCTCATAAATCTTTTATTTTACAACATCTATTCATTTTATAACTTCACAATTTATAAGCCTATAAATTTCGTTCACTTATGAAATCCATTTTTTTATTCTAACACTTATAAAAACTCGTTTCACAATTCCTATATTTTTAATTTATAAATATTAATCTTAGAAATCTTTTATATAAACCGTTTATAATAATTCAAAAATCTCAATTTAAATAAACCAATCCTTTTAATAATTTACAAAACGTTATTTAGAACTTATATAACTCCAAAATCATACTTAAGTACTATTTTCCAAAAATATAACTTTTATAACAATAAAATTATAATGTTTATTTATTTTAACAATTCAAAATTTAATAAACGTATACTTTCAAAAATCACATTAAAATTCTTTTTAAAATCAAAAATCATTATCTTAAAACTTCAAAAATGGATCCGATGATGCAACAGCACCAAATAGTCAATCACGACAACCAAGACATCATATATCAGTATATGATAATCAACAAATATCTCAATATCTGTAAATAATTCAATATTGTTGAGGAATCCAGTTGGATCCCTCCAACGTGTTTCCCTGCATCCAAAGACGTTCGCACAATACCAATTCCGTTCCAATACGGAATATCGCGGTATATGGGATTTATAAAATATTATCCGCTATTATGCGGCGCAATAGGGTCTCATCCGCTATACAATGCGGGAAAATCAACTCCAAGTACATATATAATACCAATCAATTCCATACAAGTTGGAATTATCGCGGTATACGGTTTTAATAAATAACATCCGCTTAATATACGGCGTATAATGTCTATTTAACAATCAATAGATAATAATTTATCATCCAGGCATACAATCAATAATTTTTAAATTTAACTATTTAAAATTTAAATCGAAACAATTCGATTGAGTGAGAAGTTCTCACCTTGATTTCAATTCAGTTTCCGCGTTTTATTTCGAATAAAATTAAACGCGCGTTTAATTTTACCCGAAATTCTCACTAGCTCCAAACGACTCCAATCCAGCTTCATTGCGTAATGCTCGATAAAACGAACCTGACGCAAGTCGTTTCGTCAAATTCCGACCTCGTATGAACAAGTTATGATAGTTTAAAGTTACACGAATTATAATATATATATAAACTACAACTTTTTATTTTAATTTTTTATACCCTCTACACATCAGGGCCGTCCATCCTGCATCAGGAAATCAAGGCCGAACATCACATTCTTTCTCACGCGTTTCTATCCCCAGGTTTTCACGTGAAAACCTAACCCAAGCCGCCTCCTTTATGCCCTAATTGTCGCGATCAATACGAGCCACTCCACGACGATCAGAGAATGCCCTTGCGAAGCCCCTCTCGAGTGCCATCATCGGCCAAAATGTCAAGAAGCTCGGCCTCCCTATCTTCATGAAAAACGTGCAACCATGCGTGTTCACGGCCAAATTCACGTTGATTCACTCAACCAAATTCGATCAAAACCGTTGAGATCGATGATCTCTACGTGCTCTACGATTTACTAGTTGGAAGTTTCTTGAAATGGTTTATGGATTGAGAGATTTTTGAGGGAAAACGAAATTAAATTTCGGCCATTGGAGAAGAAACGGCGGCTGGCTAGGGTTTTGCAATCGTGTTGAAAATTGTGAATAAACATGGGCTTCTACAGAAAATTGGCGAATTACTATTCACCCGAATTTTTCCGAACTCCAAACCAAGCGTGCCGGTTGGCGTTTCTAAGGTTTACCCCACGTTCCGAACACAATGGAACATGTTTCGGAGGCTAATTCGATCATCTGTGCGAGTTACGGAAATAAACGATCATATTCGAATTAAATCGATTTAAACTAATTTCTATGCGTTTGGGCTTGCCCCGGACAAACGATAAATCCGATTGACTTGAAATTTGAAACCATACAATAAAATCACATTACGGATCCGATGAAACTAGTTTCGTCCAAATCTGAGACTGTTTGAAAAATGGCTATTTTCCAGTCGATAATTAAATATTAAAATATTCAATTTTCACAAATCAGCTTTAAATTCGATTTTAAAAGTTCACAAACATCTTTCTAACTCCAACATGATTAAATAAAATTTTACAAATCAATTTTAATCATATTTAACCCAACTTTCAATTTATTTCTGTATTTTCACATATTAAATTATCGATTTAATTATCCAATTAAATCCAATTATACGAAATAAAATTTATTCGACTTATAAATTTCACTTATTAGTATTTAAAATCAATTAAATATACAAATTTTAATTGACAGAAATTCTGGGTCGTTACAGGTTTGGCCATTTCCGACACAAACTCCTATCGCTATTGCATCGACGACAATCACCACTGGCCTTCCAAACACTCAGATCGATGAGATCACCCACGAAATTAAAATGAGCTGATCGACAAAAACTAAAACCCAACTATCGTCAATCTTCGCCTCGACGCCAACTATCTACTCCACTATCAACGACACCTACCACACCGGAGATGCATCACGACATATTGCTTCGATTACACCACCCCCGAGCCATTCCGGTCTACCCACGATGATGTAGTTCCCCTAACTCTGCCCTCACCCAAAGTAGTGCCTTAAACCTTAATTTCGAAACGTACCATCGCCATGATCAACTAAAAATTATACGAGCATTTTTTCCAAACTCCACGATCCCCCAACGGGCCTCCTCCTTGATCGCACCGACCCACGCTTCGTCGATGACCTTAGTTTCCACAAAATATGTTCTCTGTTCATCTCGTGAATGCACTCCACTCACTCACTTAAAAATCTTAATATCTATACCGAAAATCATGATTCACCAGCACGAATCCATAGATACCATCAAAACTCGAAAATTCAAAACTAAGATTGCAACTTAAGTTAATTTTTCACTGTCATATTCCATTCATGATATCCCATAAATATCTACCCCTGGAATTTATTTCTAAAATGTAAATTATGACATTATAAGCAACTTTCATTCAGACATGATAATCAAATTTCTATTATACAAAGAGATGTGAGATTTTTCTTGGATTTGGTTTCTCTTAAAAAAACTGTAACTTTTAAACAGAGAGATGTTTGTAACACACAGCAACCTATACACACACATACATGCAAGTTTACATCCATGCAAGCACATTCCACAATCAACATTCAATACTAATCACATGCAAAACCAAGTATAAGTGGTTTTAAAAGTTTGCTCACCTGTAGGTTGAAGAAAGACGGAGAACTGAGAACAAGTTTCTGACAGTTTCAAGAGATAGGAATGAAGCCTGAAATCTTTTTCCTTTTCCTACTTTAAATCTTGGAGTTTAGATCTGCAAGTTATAATTATAGATCTTTGATTACTCTTTGTCGTATTTATTATCCGATTCATCAATAACAAGAAATTTAAATTTACTTACAATTGGATTTTTTTACATAACAGAGAAGTTTTTTTTTCCCTGCGGTTGAAACCAGAAATGGTTCTAAATCTTTGAGCTTGATTTCTCCTGCAACTGGTTAATAAAGTTGTTTAAATTCTTTTTTCATTGCTGATTGCAACTTCAAATTCAAGTTTTAAAAAAGAAATTTACTTGCCTTTATTTATTTTCTAGAGCATCTTGCACTAGCAAAACTAAAGCTTTCCCTTTTTTTAACAAATCTGCAGTTTAAATTGGTTTGTTAAAACTTGATTTTTAAAGTTACAAATTCATTAACTATAAAGTTAAATACTTACCTGAGATTGATCTTGCACTTGTTTTCTTTTGCTCTAATTTCTCCAGCTTTGATTTCCAGGCCTTTTTTATTTGTAAATTTTCTTTTCAGCTTTGAAACTGATTGTTACTTGATGTTTGAATCCAGTTGAGTTGCCCTAGCTTTTGTTTTTGAATCTGAAACTTTGCCCTTAGACTTGAAACTTCCAGTTTTCTTTTTTAAATTCTTTTGCTTGCAAGCCTGATTTTTTAGTAGTGATTTGTTCCTTGATCTTTGTTTCAGATTTGTAATTGAAAATGGTTTTGAATTCTTTTGTGTTGAGATTTGTGAACTCGATTTATTATTACTGTACTTTTCAGAGATTTGGTGAGAGGCTATATGATTGAACATGGGGAGATGAAAAGTTTTTTTTTGTAATTTTTAAATCTTATTATTTTATTCAATTAATTATATTGGATGCCATTTGTTAAAAATGATAATGAGTCCTCAATATATGTTGATTTCCTTTACTTCCTTATGTATGTTTAACATTTATAATTTTACAAAGACAAGAGGATTTTTAAGTAAATTTTTATATCATATTCATTCTATAAATGAATACACCTCTTTATTCATTTGTATGTACATATACAATGTTAAAAGAATTGTTTTTAACCAATATTTACATTATATAAATTTCACCTCAATGATTTTAAAAGCCAAATATTTATTTTAAAAACATTCATTTTAAATGTAGATTCAAATTCCCAATTCACTTGAATTAAAAATCCATTTATGTCTATTTATATATTAATACACATACTTATGTAATTTAAATTCAAATTAAATGTATACACTCAAATCTACTCATATATCCAATATATATATATATATATATATATATATATATATATATAATTTGAATTCAAATGATTTTATTAAAATATTTATTATTTCAAGATTTTAAACTCAAAAGAAATTGGAATTTATTCATATATGATTATCACTTATTTTATTTGTTTTAGATTTTTCAATATATTCTCAAATTAAATTTCAAAAGTTTAAAATATATTATTAATTTAATTTGATAAATTTTTGGGATGTTTCTTTTTTTATTTATAAGATATTAAATATAGAATTTCAAATCCACAAATAAATTTTAAGATCAATGTCCAAATAAACAAATATCCTATTTAAATTTGGAAAATTCAAATTAATTTACAATTTTATTCAAAAATTTATTTTAATTATCAATTTAAATTTAATTAAAAATAGGGATCGTTACAGATTCCCCCCTTAAAAAAAATTTCGACCTCGAAATTTGCAAGGGAGACAAGAAAGAAAAGATGAAAGATAGAGAAATATCTTTCCAAATCAAACTGGATATCTATTCTGCATTTGGCTTACCAAATCAGAATATCAACAATAGATACAAGAACGAATCTATTTAACACTTCACAAGATACTCGGGTCATCCAGATCTACAAATATGCAAAGCCATTGATTAGTTCGAATGGATAACTAATCGTTCGTAGAATATATCGGATCCCAGAGAGTAGATAGATAGATTTAATCTTTTACGATTTCTCAAACACTAGGTATAAATTCCAAATTCAGGTGGGAATACCCCAAATTATATACCAACTTGCCCCTCTTTGGACTTCGATCTACACAAGAAATTACAATAGAATTCCCAATTTGGTTTTAACCGATATCATTTTATTAATTCAATTCAAATTTAGCTTCATATTCTATTAACCAATTTAACCCAGTTTAAAATTTCTAGTTTATTTAAAATTTTCAATTTAAAATTTCAAATTCATTAAGGTTTAGATGGAAAAACTGATAAGAAACCGATAAAGATACAAAGTAAGGATTTTCTACAATGATTCGTAGGGCCACCATCACACCGAAACTTCTTTCTGGAGCTGTCATGAAGCAATCAAAAGAATTTGAGATCGAATCAAAGGAGATTGATAGAGAAAGTTATTTCCACTGTTGCAGGGTATTGACCATTTATAGTGGTATTCCCTTGTCCCCTATCTCGTCTTCTTCTTGCACTCATACTTACTATTAGTGGATAGTAAGAGAATTTACTGAGGCATTCGAACGAATATCTTAGGGATTACTCATTCTAGGGTATTCTTCACCCTATCTCTAATGAGTTACTTAATGTGTTATACTCCCGAGCTAAAGTTTCAACCTTCAGCTCTGATACCAATTCTGACGACCTTGACTCGACCTTCGAAAATTGACACCGAATACGACACTCGTATTCAAATGCCGCAGATCCAATCGTCGAATGTGGTTCGCCGGAGCTTATAACACTTAAGTACAACACAGCAGAAGAAAATGAATAACATATATCATATACAACATTGACACAATATCAGATACAACTGAATGACACAAATGAATATCAATATACATCAGAGATATGATACAAGACAATAACAGCGGAAAGAAAAGATAAAACTAGCAATGGAACAATATCTCCAATATGGTCTTCGAGAGAGAACTCCAGTGTCGGTAATCTCCATCTCCTAGGCACCAATCCAGAAATAGCTCGAACTCCCAACAACGATGCATAAAGATAAGCAACACGATCCAAATGCGATTGCCAAATCCTAAGGCCAAAAGCTATCGAATCTACACCTACTATTCGATTATCTGAAAAACCAAACTCTAGACTGCCCATGTGGGAAAATTGTGGGCACCTAGAGTTTAGGAAAGGAACAATAAACTCCAAGTCAGTCATGAGACTGGTATGAGTAAACAAAAATAGTTTATCTTTTAAAACAAACAACCAAGGATTTTAAAATAAATCTGCAATGCTTTTTGTAAAATGAAACTACCATAAGGCTTTCTGCCACACGCACAATGCAAACGCAGAATTGGAGGAGATTTCTCCTTATGATAGTCAAATATGCTTGATACGAGAAAATTTCTTTGATATTATTACTAGGGCATAGTGTAGAAAAACCATTTCGAAAATATAATATTAATCTTAGCCAGCATAAGAATTTCGCACTTATGCCTACTATAGCTATCATGTTCGATAGCAGGTTACCACCACATTCCATGGCAGGTTATACAACTAAAACCGTACAGGGCACATATTGTTTTGTTTGGATTTCCAACAAATAGTCAAGCTTAGGAACTTCCTATTGCCCATGGGTACGCCTATGGCGGGACGTCCCGAGAGCTTAACCAGCTCTCTGCCAACACAAGACCGGGTTAGCTTTATAACTAGGTAACTACTACACGAGCATTCCATCCCCCAGTCCTTTGGGACCTTTATCCGAGGTACCCCTAATCCAACAACCACAAAGCAATCACAAAGTAATAGATCTGCAGTATTCACATGAGTTAAGTATCTGGGCTCCGTACCATGATACCACCCTTTTCCAAAAGGGAATGACACACCCTAAAGGGAGCGACCTCGTAACCTTGCCACATCTTTCCTGTTTCGACCATTTTCGAGGTGTAAGGTCCTGATGCAGTCCCGTCCACAAAGTTATGCTTTATACAAAAGCCATGCTTGATCAACAAATGAAACACAGTAGCACTCAGCATGCCACACTACCAAATTAGGAGTATATCACTGTTAACTATCAACTACATAACCTCTGAACTCGTACGTCTTAGAGAAGGGTGTTAAGCTAAGAGAATAAATTCTCCGCCACCAAGCAGAAACGTATTTGATAGAGATCAGTTTAATATTTCGAAGTGTAGTGTCAGACATACAACCATACAAGTCTGTTCCGGGTTCCAACAGAACCGAAGGCACTTTCGAAGAAGCCCTTGCAATATGGGTATCCATAATCTCGATCGGACTTCCCATCACTTAGGGAATCTCTATACCATAGATACCCGGTGCAGAGACAATCGATAGGTTATCCTATCGTTCTCGCAAATACCCGGTCTTTAACACCAGTCTTCAAATGCAACCCATAACGTCGTATCACTATTCAGAATGGGTTATATGACACAAGGTCCTCTCCCGGCTAAACCGAATAATGAGAGCAATATTTAAAAATATACGGATATGGGACTTCAGTCAAGTCACAAAATTTAAAAACCCAAAATCTTTCTTCAAATGGTTTAAACAAATTACCATTTCAAATCTTTAAACAAAAAGATTTATTTCACAATGTTTACCCAGTTTCACAAAGATCCATTCATAAATTTTCAAAACAATTTCCATTTCAATTGGATTAACCCATTAAATCTTTAAATTAAATGTTTAACTTATAGCTTTCAAACCGTTTCCAAAGATTTATTCATAACTTGGAAGACCGTTTCATTTTGGACTTGAAATCCTTTTAACACAAATTGGAAGTTCATTTCTTATGTGAAAGCTTTTATTATTTGAAAACAAATAGTTTTCGTCTTGGGAAAAACAGATTACCTTTACATAAGTTAAAGCTATTCAAGTATAAGCTTGGTTTAAATTCAAATTTGCAAAACAATATTTTTTTTAAATGGTTAAAAACCCATATAAACACATTTATAAGTTGAAGAACCTTTTTAAACCATAGTTTTCAAATCATAGAATTCAATTTCAAATATTGAATTCAAATTTAAATCAAATTATTTAAATTTTAAAATTCAATCAAGTTATTCAAAATAACTTTTATTTTTGAAATTCATTTTCGAAAGCTTTTAATTCTAATTCCAAAACTATTTTGGATTCAAAAATTCAATCTTTAAAACTATTTCAAAATCTGTGACTTAACCCATTTCCATGTGCAATCCATATTTGTGCGGGTATATGTGTGGTCCAGGGATTTTACACAATAAAAGTGCAATATCATCAATCAGCACAGATTCAAATACAGCAACATATTTGGTAAGCGGTATAGACTATAACGCTTATATTTGATAAGCGGTATAGACCATAATGCTTATCTTTTTTTCACAGATCACAGATATATATATATATATATATATATATATATATATATATATATATATATATATATATATATATATATATATATCAGACAATAAATTACATCAAACATAGCTCAAATCAAAACAGAACATATCAGAGTGTCAAATAATTCAATCTTCCAATAGAATCCAAACATTTGTAAGTAAAGTCAATTAATCATCTGATTAACTTAAATTAGATTAGTCACTAATCCTGGTTAATTAATATTAATGAATTACAAATCATTTGATTAACTACCCTTTAATCATTTATTAATTAACCATTAATAATAATTTAATTAACCTTTAATTATAATTCATCAACTTTTAATTCTTAAATAATTAACGTTTAATTATTTAACTCGCCTTTAACTTATTGTCCTTAATTAATCACATTAATTAATCCTTAATTAATTACATTATTATTTATCCCTTAATTAATTACCATTTATTTATTATATCTTAATTAATTACAAACCAATTTAATTAATTACCATTTTATAATAAATTAATTAACCCTTTTAATTATTAGTTAATTACCTTAATTAATAATCAGTTAACCTTAAGTTTCTAGATTTATTAACCCAAGATTATTAAATGATTAACCTTTAATTATTAAATTATTCTTAATTAATTACCTTCATTTAATTAATCACCTTAATTAATTATCCTTAAATTAATTATTGTTTAATCACTTGATTAATCAACCTCTAATCATTAATTAATTGCTTTTAATTAAGTAATTATCTTTAAGTGATTAATTTTATACATAAATCAACATTTGATTACATTTAAAGTAATTATCCTTTACATTAAGTAATTATCGTTAAGTTACAAATTAATGGTCCTTTAAATCCAATTATCTTAAATCATTACAAAAAATCATCATTTAAGTAAAAATCTTTGAAATAAGTTCATTATTAACTTAAAATCTTTAAATTAGATATAAGTTTTATATAACAAAAACATTTCATCTTTCATTAATTACAATATTTAGTTTATTTAAAATTACTTTTAAATAAAGGTTATATAGATTAACCACTTTAAACTTAATTGATCTGAAGTAATTTATTTTGAAAACAATTTGAGAATTAAATTAAATTACTTTAAAAAATGTCTTGCTTAAATTTTAACTTGTTTTGAACTCAAATCAAAATTATCATAAAAAAATGAGTTTAAAACTGTTTAAAAGTTTTGAATCGTATTATTTTATTTGAGCAAAACTATCTTGTACACTGACCCCTTGAAGCTGCTTCGAGTGATACCCGAGATTCTTCAATACTTGCTTCGAGTTTTTCCCCATTCTACCCGTGCATTTTTTTTCTTTTGTTCAAACTAAAAAAAAATTGTTTAAGTGCTTAAGTGTTTACCCAGTATGCACACAAAATCCCCCTGAGTCATACTTCGAGTCATGCCATCACTTCCCCAAGCCCAAACTCGAGAATCACACAAACAACCCAAACCTGCTTCTTCTTCCCCAACTTCACAAACCAGATACCTACGTGCACAGTGTACGTGTACAAAACAGTTTGGCCATTTCCGACCCATTCTCATATCGCTAATGCATCGACGACAATCTCCACCGGCCTTCCAAACACTCAGATCGATGAGATCACCCACGAAATTAAAATAAGCTAATCGACAGAAACTGAAACTGAACTACCATCAATCTTTGCCTCGATGCCGAGTATCTACTCCAATATCAACGACGACAACCACACCGGAGATGCATCACGACATGATGCTTTGATTGCACCACCCCCGAGCCATTCCGGTCTACCCACGATGATGCAGTTCCCCCAACTCTGACCTCACCCAAAGTAGTGCCTTAAACCCTAATTTCAAATCGTACCATCGCCATTCAACTAAAAATTATGCGAGCATTTTTTCCAAACTCCACGATCCCCCAACGAGCCTCCTCCCTGATTGCGCCGACCCACGCTTCGCCGATGACCCGAGTTTCCCCAAAATATATTTTCTGTTCATCTCGTGAATGCACTCCATTCACTCACTTAAAAATCTTAATATCTATACCAAAAATCATGATTCACCAACACGAATTCAAAGATACCATATAAACTCGAAAATTCAAAAATCAAGATTTCAACTTAAGTTAATTTTTCACTGTCATATTCCATTTCATGATATCCTATAAATATCTTCCCCTGAAATTAATTTTAAAATGTAAATTATGACATTACAAGCAACTATCATTCAGACAACATAATCAAATTTCTGTTATACAAAGAGATGTGAGATTTTTCTTGGATTTGGTTTCTGTTAAAAAAACCTGTAACTTTGAAACAGAGTGATGTCTGTAACACACAACAACCTATATACACACATACAGGCAAGTTTACATCCATGCAAGCACATTCCACAATAAACATTCAATACTAATCACATGCAAAACCAAAGTATAAATGGTTTTAAAAGTTTGCTCATCTGTAGGTTGAAGAAAGATAGAGAACTGAGAACAAGTTTCTGACAGTTTCAAGAGATAGGAATGAAGCCTGAAATCTTTTTCCTTTTCCTACTTTAAATCTTGAAGTTTAGATTTGCAAGTTATAATTACAGATCTTTGATTACTCTTTGTCGTATTTATTATCCAATTCATCAATAACAACAAATTTAGATTTACTTACAGTTGGAATATTTTATACAACAGAGAAGTTTTTTTTCCCTGTAGTTGAAACTAGAAATGGTTCTAAATCTTTAAGCTTGATTTCTCCTGCAACTGGTTAATAAAGTTGTTTAAATTCTTTCTTCATTACTGATTACAACTTCAAATTCAAGTTTTAAAAAAGAAATTTACTTGCCTTTACTTATTTTCCAGAGAATCTTGCACTGGCAAAACTGAAGCTTCCCTTTTTTTTTCTTTTTTCTTTAACAAATCTGCAGTTTAAATTGGTTTATTAAAACTTGATTTTTAAAGTTACAAATTCATTAACTATAAAGTTAAAAACTTACCTGAGATTGATCTTGAACTTGTTTGCTTTTGCTCTAATTTCTCAGGTTTTGATTTCCAAGCCCTTTTGATTTGTAAATTTTCTTTTCGGCTTTGAAACTGATTGTTACTTGATGTTTGAAAACAGTTGAGTTGCTTCTAGCTTTTGTTTTTGAATCTGAAACTTTGCCCCATACTTGAAACTTCCAGTTTTCTTTTTGTAAATTCTTTTGTTTGCAAGTCTGTTTTTTTAGTTGTGATCTGTTCCTTGATCTTTGTTTTAGATTTGTAATTGAAAATGGTTTTGAATTCTTTTGTGTTGAGATTTTTGATACTCAATCTATTATTACTGTATTTTTCAGAGATTTGGTGAGAGGCTATATGATTGAACATGGGGATATGAAAAGTTTTTTTTATAATTTTTAAATCTTATTATTTTATTCAATTAATTATATTGGATGCCATTTGTTAAAAATGATCACGAGGCCTCAATATATGTTGATTTCCTTTACTTCCTTATGTATGTTTCACGTTTATAATTTTACAAAGACAAAAGGATATTTAAATAAATTTTTATATCATATTCATTCTATAAATGAATACACCTCTTTATTCATTTGTATATACATATACAATGTTAAAAGAATTGTTTTTAACCAATATTTACATTATATAAATTTCACCTTAATGATTTTAAAAGCCAAATATTTATTTTAAAAACATTCATTTTAAATGTAGATTCAAATTCCCAATTCACTTGAATTAAAAATCCATTTATGTCTATTTATATATTCATACACATACTTATGCAGTTTAAATTCAAATTAAATGTATACGCTCAAATCTACTCATATATGCAATATATATATATATATATATATATATATATAATTTGAATTCAAATGATTATTTTTAAATATTTATTATTTCAAGATTTTAAACTCAAAAGAAATTGGAATTTATTCATATATGATTATCACTTTTTTTATTTGTTTGAGATTTTTCAATATATTTTCAAATTAAATTTCAAAAGTTTAAAATATATTATTAATTTAATTTGATAAATTTTTGGGATGTTTCTTTTTCTATTTATAAGATATTAAATATAGAAATTCAAATCCACAATTAAATTTTAACATCAATGTCCAAATAAACAAATATCCTATTTAAATTTGGAAAATTCAAATTAATTTACAATTTTATTCAAAAATTTATTTTAATTATCAATTTAAATTTAATTAAAAATCGAGATTGTTACATAGGGAGTCATGATTTCTAAAGCGACACTAGACATTGGAGTGTGGCATTTTGATTGTGGAAGTGAAGCTTGGCATGGAAGTGTCCGTCGCATTGGGAATTAGCTATTCTCTAATTATGGAGTGTGGGTAGAGAATTCGATGCTGGAAGTACACGATGGTTAGGTTCATGTATGTGTGCATATCAATGTTAGGAGCAGGAAGTTTTATTTGGGGAAGGTCATTAATTTGGGTAATTAATTCTTAATTAATAAATTAAGTAATTTAATTAATCTCAGATCTTGATACTCAATAACTTTTCCACACAAGGTCCGATTTGGATACAGTTTTTTGTATTGGACTCATATCGATGTTGTCTATGCATTGGAGTTAGATTCGTTGAAATTGAAACTAGCACAATTTTGAGCTAAAATCGAACGTCATTCGATTTTAAATTTAACCGAAATGCGAAAACGTCAACTAGAATTTTGGTGAGTTTACTTATCTTTAAATAAAATATATGATATTCGTGTTACTATAGATTATTGTTGGACTCTTGGATGAAAGTTTATATTTTTTATTATTTGTTTGGATTTGATTCCCGCTTGGAAGCGGATAGTACAATAAACATTGTGGTGTAGGGAATGAAAAAGTCAAAAAAAGCGGATAGTACAATAACCATTGTGGTGTAGGGAACAAAAAAGAAAAGAAAAGTTGAAGTGTGTACATAGCAAATAATTCGCTACTGAATACTTTGAAATACATATAAATGTATGTGATTTACAAGGGACTTTTGTAGAGAGGCACTAAGGGATTTCATGTTAATATTGATTTACTTCTTTTAGCAAAGCCAGCGGGGTTAAATGGACCCTGCCCATTATTTATATCAAATAGCGGTAACTTACAATATAAACGAGATACAAGGAAGCAAGAAAGACATAATAAAAGAAGAAGAAAAAATAGGAAAATAAGAAAGATAGGAGGAAAGAAGGACACACCATCCAAGCTAGGACCACTTAACTATAGTGACGGTATCAAAGGGATAGGAAGAGATTGATATCATAGATAGGATTTTACTGCATATCTAATAATATATCTGCATACGATTATTGCTCTTATGAAGGAATATTCTCTGATTCCTTTTATGCCAAATTTCTGAGACCGTTAACTTTCAGCAATTTTGATATCTCATAAGTAGATGATTGCTTCCATCTAGAGGCATTATATAAACTCATCCATTCAAGCTTACTATCAATCTGAGATGATCCAAAACCACCCCTAAACTTTATTTTAGACCATAAGAATCGAGTGAAGGCATATCTAAAGAACAAATGGTGAATATCATGGACCGTAGATGAACAAAATAAGCATATAGTCGAGACATTTATACCTTTCGTTGCCAAATTACCCAGAGTGTGAAGAGCATTACAAAGAACCTTCCAGAGCATAAAATTAAGCATTTGATTAGCATTTATGTTCCAGACCCTTTTGTATCAAGGGAAGAAAGGTAGATGTTTCTCTCCCGCAATGGCGGTGTAGACAGCTTGAGTAGTGTGCTCTTTAAGGTTATCTGACCATTTATATTCTTCATTTGGATATATATATATATATAGGGTTTATCATTAAATAATATCCATAATGAATTTATTGAGGAGTTACTTGTATGAAGAAGTGCGATTTTTTAATTGGATATATAGGATGTGGCTCTCGCATGTAAGGATATGCCACACTAAACAATATTATCCTGAGAGAGCATTCTTTGGAGTATCAAGCCATTTTTAATCCATGGAGTAGACCAAAATTTGGATATGCTCATATAGGAAAGGAGTAGTTTAGCATGTGGAAGCAAAACATCCCTTATTTTTATCATTGTTTTCCGTACCCAACTCTGAGCCTGTTTAGGGGAGGCAAGCCATATTTCATCTTCTTTTAAGTTGTTTCTTATGCTCCATTGTACCCACAATGAATCAGTTCTAGAAATAAGAATATGAAAGTGCTTAGATAAAACAGGTATGTTCCAATTCTTAATATTTTTTATGCCCAAACCACCTTTTCTTTTTGGAATTCTAGTTTTCTACAAGTTATTGGAGAAAATTTATTAGAGTGTATTGATCTAGGCAATAAGAATTTTATTATAGCAGATCTTATCATGACTATAATCTTTGTTGGCAATAAAAAAAGTTCTGCTCCAATATACGATCATAGAAAGTATGACACCATTTATTTTTACAAGCCTCCCAGGTGATATAAACCAATTTTCCTATATATTAAATACTGTTGTTATCTTTTCAAACAGTGGAACACATTGATAAACTAAAATTCTCTTTATAGCCTAAATAAAGCAGACAAATGAGAATAAGGGTTTCGCATGTTAGCTGTAACATACGCAAGAGTTATGTATTACTGTAATAAAATAGGGCCTAAGACATTGGGCTGCTTTGTTTATCTGGCCCATTTCTTTTATTCTCTCTATACAATATAAATACAGCTAAAAGCTCTCTGTATCATATTATTATGAGATTAATAAAGAGTTCACTTTCTTCCTTTACTGCAAATTATAAAATTCAAAACATTCTCAAAATTCAACATGGTATCAAAGCAAACAGCCTAACGACATTTAGAATTTGCAATAATCATCAGATACTATATCATCATTTGATCAAAAAAGATCTCATCAGATAATCATCATCACTTGAGACATCAATATCCTTTTGCCGTGCCAAAGATCAGTTAAGACCTGGCTGCAACAGGGTTGAGTTCTTTTTCAGAAAAGCAAGCAAGAAATCAATTCAAGAAATCATCAAAACGCAATCAAAAGATCAAGAAAGAAAATGCCATGCCAAAGAAACCTATCAAAGCATCATCATATGGGTTAATGGCTGCACTTACCTTCCTGTTTTGAGAATTCAAGATCAGGTGTCATTGCTTTTGAGCTTTTCTTTCCTTTCTTGAAATATATTGTGTTTCTCTCTGTATTAGATTTCTTTGAATCAGTAAGTTCATCGTCTGCATTCACTACTTGATCATGGCTAATGAAAGTTCTGCAACCTCTAACAATTCCTCATCATCACAACAAATGGCCACAGAAGAACTGATTAAAACTATAATCGGTCCTCATAGCCAATTGATAACAGCCCATCTCGATGAAAACAATTATCTCCTTTGGAAATATCAAGTGCAAACTGCAATTAGAGGATATGGCCTCAACAAATTCATCTCTGCCAATACCATCACTCCACCAGAATTCCTGAAAGACAATGAAGGCAACTCAGTTGAAAATAAAGAGTATATTGCTCATCAAAGAAAAGACAGGGTCTTATGTTCTTGGCTTCTATCATCGATTAGCACAAACTTATTACCACAAATAGTGGGATGCAATACTGCTTTTGAGATATGGTCTACTATAGAACAGATATATAGCACTCAATCTGCAGCAAGAATCATGCAATACAAAAGGCAACTTCAAAATTTAAAGAAAGAAAACATGTCAATGAGAGAATATCTATCAAAGATAAAGACTCTCCGTGATCTACTGTGCACAGCAGGCCACAAAGTTTCAGATACTGAACAAGTTCTATCCATCCTTAATGGATTAAATGAAGAATATGAATCAGGTGTAACAGTAATCTCATCAAAGAAAAATTTACCATCTATTCAATATGTTCATTCCACTCTACTAGCACATGAGGGAAGAATTAAACAAAAGAAATCATTAGAAACTGACTATACTATCAATTATGCTGCAAATTTCAGAAATCAAGATCAAAGACAATCCAACAGAAATGAAACAAACAACAGACCAAATCAATCTTCACAAAGAGGAGGCCAATTTGGTAGAGGAAGAGGAAGAGGTGGTAGATGGAACAACAACAGTAGAATCAATGTCAAATATGTGGAAGAAGTGGACATTCAGCAGTAAAATGCTATTTTAGATATGAGACGCAACAAAATCAGAATTCATCATTACTACAAAACAGGCCATTTGCATCGGTTGTTTACCCCCCTTTTGCATCAGTTCAACAACCGATGCATATGCAACCGATGCAACAGGCTTAACACTTTTGCATCAGTTCTGAAACCGATGCAAAAAGATCCTTTTTGCATCGGTTGTTACTAACAACTGATGCAAAATATCATGGTTGGTTGCTTGAACACAGCCCACATGTTGCATCAGTTGTAATGAAAACCGATGCAACAAAGGAACTTGTTGCATCGATTGTTGTTGAAAACCGATGCAAACTAATCCCTCTATCGCATCGGTTTTTTATAACAACCGATGCAAACTAATCCCTCAGAAACCATTATTACAGTACTCAAATAGACTATATATATATTATTGATAATCTTTATATATATATATATAAAAGAGAAAAGATACACAAAAAATTAAAAAAAAAGATTATTTCATTATCATTTACAAATTCTACTTTGGTTTACAAATTTTACAAATTAAATCACGCTCAATCGCTTCAAACAACACCTCCTTCTCAAACATTAATTTAATGTATCAACGAATAGAACAAATGTCAATCAAAATTCTCTCTCAAGTCTCTGTATTGTTTAATCATGTCCAATACCTTATAAAAGTGGTATTGACCATTTTTGATCATGATAATACAAGTTAAACAAAAGTTAGCAAGCAACATAAAAACAATGCAGCAGAATTCCAGCGAGGTTGCAGTATAATACGACAGCACTTGTATTCCAAATAGTACATTTGCAGTAAACTGCTTGAAATGTCAATTGATTATTAAGTCACTAACCTGTTGAATTCAGAATCTTCAGATGATCAAAATGTATGCATCAGTGTCTAACTGGGTTTCAAGCTTCAGCTCCCTCTCAGTATTTATGCTCTTGTTATTTGCATTGCAATTCTGTCCTTCCATGCTATCCAAACTTCTCTGCGTTTTTGCTCACTTCATTAGCAACCTCAGTCTACAACACTCTTCATCGCCGTTTCAGCCTCTGTTCAATGCTCTTGCCGGATTCTTTAAACCCCGGAGACTTCAACTATACCTCCTGATCATCATGTCTCTGCTGCATGTTCGTCATTTTTGCTGTAGAAACATATCTGCTCTTTCTCTCTCAAGTGCAAATTCCTCAACATGCATGGGCATCCCTTCTGTGCATCGCACACTGCTACCTGCAGGCACCCAATCAACAGGATCAGCTATAATGTTCCTATGTGACTATTAAGTTGATCTAAAAAAAACTATTTATATAGACTTTTTAATTACCTTAAGGTCAAATCATATTTTCCTTATGCACCTGCTGTGTTGGTTACTGGCCATGGTAGCGCTACTGTCACGTCTTCACAGTAGAACTGCTCATAGCATTGAGTCGATGAAGTTGAACCTGATTTGTTTCCGTTTGCTTTAGAATCTGATGCTTCGCATCTCCATATGTACACATGAGAATCTTCACTTGCAGATACGAGATATTTTCCATTTGCAGTTGAATATGCTGAAATCTGGCTGCTGGTATTGCGGAAACCTGCAACACAACAATAAATATATAGTTACTAGAAAGTTGCATAGAGGGATAACATAGAATTGGTATATATAATGTTGTAATACCTTTGAATTTATGCACAACATCCACACCATTGACAACTCTTATTCGTGAGTCTGCGGATGTAATTATCACATCCGTTGAACTCCCCGCTGAAAACTGAACGAGTATCAAAATTTAAGGTTCAAAATGCATGGACATGGAAGATGAATTTTTTTTTCTCTTCCCTGAAATCAATTTGAATGTTATCATATAACTGAAGTCATTTAGCTTCATTACCTGAAAACCAGTGATTTTCTTAAGACTGGACTTCTTTTTCTTGTTCTGTAAGCCTAACTTTTTTCTCTTCAGCAGCTTATTTTCTGAAATAGGAAACAATTATTATTAAAAGTGACCATATATAGTGCATCGTGATATATGCTTTTCTACATTTGTGTGCCGACAACACTGATTGATCATACCTGATGTGTCGTATAGGTAACAGTTTCCTCTATGTGAACCAACGAATGAGCTCTACACAGTTTACTGTGAATCATCACATAAATTGAACAGACATGATAAGAGAAAGTATATTCAAACACCTTGAAAGTGTGAAGATACCTTCCCATCAGGAGTAAAACAAACAGTAGTGATCATTTCATGCAGATCATCCTAGTCGACTACTTGTCTGTTTGGAATGTTCCACAGTCGAACTTTCTCATCCAAGGACCCGCTTATGAAATAGTTTTCATCAATGGGATTGAACTGGATGCATGTCACTGCACAAAAGCTATTATGTTAACATCTAATAGCAATCCAAGCATACATTGATAACATTTTTTTCTGCCTTGAATTTATAAAGCTAAAATATTTCCCATAGACTCCCTTAGGGCCAGCAAAATAAATTGCTCATTCAATTGTTGTAAAGATGGTTCTACACTTCCACAGATGAAAAAAGGGAACTAGATAGATCTGCAAGTTATGTTGCATGAGATCAAGAAATACCTCCAGCAATACCTGCAGCAGTATTTGCTACTAGATTTCCATACAAGTTAGGTGTGAATTGAGGAGAGTAGCAGAGTTCATACAAATCAATTAAAAGAGAACCTAAGTTAATAAAAAAAATACAATAGTAAAACATAAATCACTATGTAGAAAAAAGTTTATACCATAACATCAAACTGCTCAGGCTTTGAAACAAGTTGCATGCAGCAGTTGTCCACAATGATCTCATTATACTTGATACCAAGGTATTTTGTTGCAATTCTTCAACCTCCAGTATCATTTCCACTGACAATCCGCGCCAAACTTCATCAGCAACATTACTCATTCACTACTCTTCATTGACAAAGTTCATCGACATCAAAACTGTCCAAACATATCAAATGTTACTGAAACAGGAAAACAGTTCATATACCTGGATGGCTCAATATCTAGAGTGCTTGCAGCAAGCAGATAGATAGCCTGCGAGGATAAGAAAATTTAAATTATAGCCTTCCTTATTATCGCATAATGGCTTAAAATGAACTTGTTAAACAATGGCTGATTAGTTTAAGAAGAAGAAAATCAAAGATAATATAACAATCATGGTAGAACCAACCAATGGTTGTTATCTTTGTGCACACTTTGATGGGTAGAGCAAAATGAGTACAATAACTTTGTGATCCAACTGCAAAGTCCAGTCACAATGTAAGAAAGATACATGAGTTGTGATAATTAATATAAATATTATCTTGCGATCCATTTAGAAGTTACAAAATTTTGTGGCTATCTGTAATTCGTTTATCATGTTTTTAGAAGTCACGCTCGATATAAACAAAAAGTAGTTTCTTTGTTTTATGGTTTATTCCTAACAGGAAATTGTTTACATCATATTTGAAAATATGATTCTGATATTATGTACACAATTTGAGAATGATCAGATACCACATATCATTCTTTAAAATTTGGTCTTTTAAAATATTTTGAAATCGAATTTCAATCTCTAAAGTTTGAGATTAAAATTTCATTAAAAATCTTTTTTGAGACTAAGAATCCGAAGAGTGAAAACTTCAATAGCTAAACAGTCGTCTTTATATTAACACTTTCATATAGTGTTATGATCAATCAGCGCTCGCCAAACCAGTGCTATCATAGCTAGTCCAATGCTTCTCTACTCTGTTGCTACCTTTTATTGTTACTATTTCAATTTTATTGTATGTGAGGTTGCTAACTCTTTTATAAACCTGACATAACAGGTGAACATATTATTTTTTATTTTGTTTATGAGGATTCATTTCATTCCAGTGCAATTCAAGAATAATATTATAATTTTCCTGCACATCAAGTGAGCTGCGAATCCATAATATTATCACTGAAAGCCTTCTACACGTGACATACAAAGAAAGCAAAAGGAATATATAGATGGGATTCAAAGGAAGATACAGCTAGTAATTTTTATAGACGGGATATGAATTCCTAAACTATGAATTCTTGGATTCCAAACAATTGAATAAAGTACAAATTTTCAATATAGATTTCTCAAGAAAACTTATTATGAAAACATGAAGCTTATTATAAAAGTAGACCTACTTTTCACCATTAAAGCTTTCCGTATATGTGCATTTTAAAAATACGCAAGTATAAAGTTTATTTCAAATAATATACGAACATACGCACTACGAAAGTTGAATTTACAAATTCTGACCTATTGAAATCATGACATTTTTTTATAATAAGTTTTTAATGAAGTCTATTTTGACAATAAGTTTTTTTTAGGAGTCTATGTTGAAAATTTGTCTTTGAAGTAATCTTCAAAATAATAGGAAATTCACTAACTCATCTCCACACCTACACTAAAACACTGATGGTAATCATATGTGTATTTGAATATTTGAATTTAAATGCAAAACAACTAAAATAAAGTTTTACCATGTTAACCTAGTGTATAAAAATTGCAGTCAGAAGAAAAAAATTTAATCATTGTAAATCTGTAAAGATTTAAAACATATTAGGACAACAAAAATAGAAGTGGAAATACCTAAACTGCATGGGAAATTCAAAAATCTAAGTAACACCAGAGGTGGATTGAAACTGAAAGCAAGAGCTTAAAAAGGTCGGTAGGAATGAAACAAATAAGTACACAGATAGAGATTTACAAAATTATGAGAAAATGCTGTAAATTAAAGAAGAATTGGAAAGTCGGAGTTACCTCTAACGCCAACAATACGAGGGACAAAAACCAAGAAGGGTGAGATGGAAGGAGATGTCCCAATATACGGAATTAACTGGATATTGAAACGGCAAGGACCCAGGAACGTTGGAGAGGGGATCAAAATTCTCTTAAAGTTGTGTAACACATGGACAAAACTGGAGAAATTTTTCACTCTAGTAAATTAGGATTTAAGCTGAAACTCAGTGAGAGTTGAGATAAACGAAGGTCCAATATTATATGTATACATACATGTGTGTGTATGAATGATCAATAATCCCTTTCACTTAGGCATCATTTCGTAGCTTTCTGATATCAGCCACAAGTTCTATTTAAATATTTGTTCTTCCTCTCAAATCAATGAGGGAATGAGATTTCAAATGAGAATAAATGAAAAGAAAAAATAGAAAGGGTTCAGTATTCCCCTTAAACACAAGGGATTTGACACTGCATAAACATGTAGTGGAGTTTTTCTTTGAAGAAGACAAATAATTATCCGGCTCTCTTAAAGTTGTGTACCTCTATTTTTCATTTTTCAGCTAATAGCAACGTTTCCATTTGCTGTGGGGTTCGCTCAGAAGTTTGACATCATTTACATAATATTTCATGCAGTGTTATGAAAACCGGATAAATCAATGATATTGAGATTCCATATCCGAACTCTCAGTATCTTTCCACGTACCAAATATTGAAGCATAGGCTTAAGATTGGATATTAGTGCACATAAGCACTGACCTACTGTCAGCAGGGCTCTTATAAACCGTCTCTTATGCAAGCATAGATATAACGGATGGTTAGATTAGAAAGCATGTAAAATTATACATGAGCAAATATAGTGTTGGACGGCAGTAGCTCAGACTAGTTAAATGGCAGATTTAAATAACAACATTAGAATACATTAAAATCCATATTGATATAGAGGTAGATTACTAGCATTGAAAGATCACAAAAGATGGAAATTTTAGTTACAGTTGTGAGTGGTAAAACAAACATGTAGTCACATTCATTGTAAGTATATTCATGCTATATAGAACTATCACAACACAATACTGATAAATACTAACAGTAGTAAGCTAGCTAATACAAAAAGGAGAAATCAATTATCATTTATGTAAACTTTGTTATGAAAATGGGAAAGCGGTACTACGTACATGAGCGAGTTTATAAAATTTCTTATTCAAGTTTATATTAGCAATGGCCAATAAAACAGAATGTCTTGCTACTTGAAATTTACAAATATAATGCCATAAAAAGTAACACTAGATTGCGGGTCTGAACTGTATAATTAAAAAACTAAACAGCAATGTATACTTCGTATTGCATTTATCAACTTTTTGCAAGGCTTTACGTCAAAGCATCTATGTATTCTAATATAATCCCATTCATTCATGTTAACTTTAGTGATAAAATGATTAAACACAGCTATTTGTTGCACCTACCCACTTGGTCTATAACATATCCCTTTTCCACCAAGCATCCAGTTCGAACTTTTCCTATGTCAAGTCAATCCATGGACATAGTATTCATCGCAGCAAGTCTTAATTCAACATTATTAGTAATTGCTATGAAATCTCAAAGTAGATGAAATAAACTTCAAGAACCATATCTCAAAAGCTTACCATGCTCCTCCTCGCATCATTCTTCGTCCTCACCCTATCGGATTCAGATGACTTCTGCATACCCGACCCGGGTCCAGCGCCCAATCGCATCAAATTCACCCATCTACCCACATACCCATGCAAAGACTCATCAAATGTCACCGCCGACGACTTCACTTTTTCGAACATCACAAATCTAGGTCTATTCTCGCCATCTACCGGATTTTCCGGGATTGCAGTTAACCCGACTTTATTTCCCTCTTTGCACACGCTAGGCATGTCATTCGCACATGCGGATTTCGATATTGGCGGGTTCAACCCGCCGCACTACTATCCGAGGGCGACGGAAATGGCGCTGGTGGTAAGCGGATCGATCTATTCCGGGTTCGTGGATTCGGGCGGGAGGGTTTACGCGAAGGTGGTTAAGAAGGGGGAGGTTGTGGTGTTTCCGAGAGGGATGGTGCATTTTCAGATGAACGTTGGGGATGAGATGGCGACCATTTTTAGGAGTTTTAATAGCGAGAATCCGGGGTTGATTAGGTTGCCCGGGACGCTGTTTGGGTCGGACGTGAAGGAGGAGTTGCTGGAGAAGGCTTTCGATTCGAGTGCGAAGGAGGTTGAAAGGTTGAAGAGGAGGTTTGGGGCCAAATGATTGATGTCCCAATATTTAGATTTTCTTTTGTTTGCAACAGAAGTCAGTTGGATCTTAAATCGACTAAAACTACTTGCATCAGTTCTATTTTAATAACCGATGCAAATTTGATTTTCTATTATTTATTATTTTCCACGTACCAATTGCATCGGTTATTAAGATAGAACTGATGCAAATAGTTCTATTTGCATCAGTTTTTACTTCAACCGATGCAAATGAGGCGAAGCAATATGCACTTTTTGTACTAGTGCATCAAATCAAAGAACTATGAATCCAAGTGCAAATATGGCTCAAATACAAACTGAAACAAAAAGTAACTCTGGAAGTATTAAAGTTCATCACCTAGAGAATGATGAGATGGCAAGAACTGAAGACATCCTGAATGAGAGTAGGTACCCTGATTCAGGTGCCACAAACCATATCACTAGCAATTTACACAACCTGAACATAGGCAACAAGGAGTACAAAGGTAACAAATTAGTATATATGGGAAATGGTGAGTCTGTATGCATTACTCATACTGGAAATGGTATTATTCAAGGAAAAAGATGTCTGTATTTGAAAAACTTGCTCAGAGTCCCACAAATAAGAAAAAATCTTATTAGTGTCTCACAATTTGCCAATGATAATAACGTTTACTTTGAATTTTACCCTAAAACATGTTTAGTTAAAGACATACTAACTAAAAATATTCTTTTACAGGGTGATGTGCAAAATGGGCTATACAAGTTCAATCTATCTAACTGCAAGCAACAAGAAAACTTAGGAAACTTATGCAATTATACTGAATGTAATGCAACAGATAGAAGAAATGATGTTTTTGATGTATGGCATTATAAACTTGGTCATCCAAGTGAGAAAATTGTAAAGAAGGTTCTAATAGACAATAATATTTCATTTTCTAATGTATCTCTACCTTACATATGTACTCACTGTCAATTGGGAAAAAATCATAAACTTGCTTTTACTGACTCTTTCACTGTGTATCACAGACCTCTTGAGTTAATTGCATCAGATCTATGGGGCCCAGCTCCATTCAATTCTGATTATGGTTTCAAATACTACATATCTTTTGTTGATGCATATTCCAGGTTTACTTGGATATACTTTCTCAAGACAAAGTCAGAAGCATGCAAAGCAGTAACACAGTTCATCACACAAGTTGAAAATCAGAATAGTTGTCATGTAAAAATATTTCAAACAGATGGAGGATCTGAATACAAGGCACTCAACACATATTTTCAGTCAAAAGGCATTCTACACAGAACAACATGTGCATACACTTCTGAGCAAAATGGCCTAGTAGAGAGGAAGCACAGGCACATTGTTGAGACTGGTCCCACACTTCTTGCCCAGGCTTCTCTACCCTTTAAATTTTAGCCAGATGCTTTTAATACTGCTGTTTATCTCATAAATAGATTACCTACAAAGGTCTTAAGTCATAAAAGTCCAATAGAAATCATGTGCAAAATAAAACCAGATTATCAAAGCTTAAAGGTATTTGGATGTCTCTGTTTCCCATACTTAAGACCTTATAATGCTCACAAACTTAGCTTTAGATCATCACCATGCACATTCTTGGGATATGCCAGCAAACAAAAAGGCTATAAATGCCTTGACAGTAAAGGTAAGATTTTCATTTCAAGACATGTAGTTTTTAATGAATTTTTTTTCCTTTTGCAGATATCAAGGAAAAACCAACTCAGAAAATAGACAATCCAACTGTCTCTATTCCAGCTATACCAACATACTCAAAAGATAACAGTCAAAAGAGCACAGGCAAGTCTCAAGACATATCAGATCATGATGAAACAGATATGCCAGAGAACATCACCAGCACTCCTCAAAATCTTGAAAACACAGAGCAAAACTATCTTTATGAACATGGCAATAATCAAGCATCAAGTACATACAATGAACAGGAAACTACTACAACATCTCACAATCAAGCCAAACAAACGCAAACTGGACATCACATGACAACAAGGTCAAAAAGTGGAATATTTAAGCCCAAAACATACACAACTGTTCTGGCCAGTGATGAACCAGAAAACTATGAACAAGCCATCCTTAAAGAAGAATGGAAGACTGCAATGGATGAAGAATATAATGCACTCATGAAAAACAAAACTTGGAAACTTGTCAGTCTACCCAAGAATAAAAATGTCATTGGATGCAAGTGGACATACAGATTAAAGAGAAATCCTGATGGAACCATATCAAAGTACAAAGCTAGACTAGTAGTAAAAGGGTACACACAACAATATGACTTTGATTTTAACGAAACCTTCTCTCCACTGGTGAAACCAGCAACTATAAGGGCTATTCTTACTATTGCACTACATAAGAAATGGAGCATCAGACAGCTAGATGTTAATAATGCATTTCTCAATGGAGAACTTAAGGAAGAAGTTTATATGGTTCAACCAGAGGGATACAAGCAGAAAAATAATTATGTATGCAAGTTAAATAAAGCTATCTATGGATTAAAACAAGCTCCAAGGGTGTGGTTTGACAAACCGAAAGCAACACTTATGAAGTTACAGTATCAACTAACAAAATCAGATAACTCATTATTCATAAAAAATGATCAAGATGAGGTGACATATATACTTGTATATGTGGATGATTTCATAATCACTGGAAACAACAACAAGGCAATCAACAATATTATTCAGTACCTTGACAGACAGTTTTCAATCAAAGATTTGGGAGAATTAAGCTATTTCTTAGGCATAGAGGTAAATAGACTGTCAGACTTAGTTCTATAACTAAGTCAGAGAAAATACATTACTGAAATTTTATGCAAAGCAAAAATGGACTTAGCAAAGCCTCTACCTACACCCATGATAAGCAATTTAAGGCTATCCAAGTATAAAGGTGAACCAATCAGCAATGATAAACAATACAGGAGTATAGTAGGAGCATTACAATATGCAACTATTATAAGACCTGAGATCTCATACAGTGTAAACAAAGTAAGTCAATTTATGCATCAACCTCTTAACGAGCACTGGAAGACGGTCAAAAGGATTCTAAGATATTTAAAGGGTACCCTAAATTATGGCTTAACACTTAGAGGAGGAAAAACTTTCAATTTAAATGGATTTGCAGATGCAGATTGGGCCACAGACCAAGATGATCGAAGATCAACCACTGGATACTGCATCTATCTAAGTGACAATCCCATTTCCTGGAGCTCAAAAAAACAAGCCACTGTTTCTAGATCAAGCACTGAGGCAGAGTATAGAAGCGTGGCAAGTGCCACAGCAGAAATAATATGGCTACAATCATTATTCAAAGAACTACAAATCAACTTAAGCAACAAACCAGTGCTATGGTGCGACAACTTAAGTATTGTATCTCTAGCTGCTAACCCTATTCTTCACTCAAGGACTAAGCACATAGAAATTGATTTGTATTTTGTTCGTGAACAAGTACTAAAAGACAACTTGAGTATTAATCATTTACCTGCCACTTACCAACGTGCTGATATCCTTACTAAGCCTCTGTCTACTGCAGGATTTATCAAATTCAGAAACGACCTGAAAGTTGAGGAGCTTCAGCAACAAAAGTCATAGTGCAGATCAGCTCTATATCCATTTTACCGTCAACATGTAAAAGGAGGATCCTTTCTCTTGTTGCTGTTCAATCTCCTTTTCAGATCTTCACTGCTTGCTACAAACTCATGCAAATTTCTCATCGATTTCATCGCCAACATGTCAAAAGAGAGAGACTTTACATGCTGTCGTGCAAATACTTCTCAGATCTACTCTTTTCACTGCAGATTCACGTCAACTCATTCAATTTTACAGTCAACATGAATCTCAGCAAGCATCCTCATGAATTTTGCTCATTGCTAATCACTGAAGCTCACAATCTGAAGAACTTTTGAAGAAATCTTTCATTATTTCTCCGAATTGAAGAAGAGTCAAAGGAAGCGAAACCCTAATGCATTTGAAAGGGGGAAATAAAGCAGACAAATGAGAATAAGGGTTTCACATGTTAGCTGTAACATACGCAAGAGTTATGTATTACTGTAATAGAATAGGGCCTAAGACATTGGGCTGCTTTGTTTATTTGGCCCATTTCTTTTATTCTCTCTATACGATATAAATACAGCTAAAAGCTCTCTGTATCATATTATTCTGAGATTAATAAAGAGTTCACTTTCTTCCTTTACTGCAAATTATAAAATTCAAAACATTCTCAAAATTCAACAAGCCTGAGGAATTCCTAGGCAGGCCATGTCAGATTCCAGAGGAAGCATATTTGTGATGTTCAAGCATTCAGAGAGAGGAAGCATATTTGTGATGTTCAAGCATTCAGAGACTAGATAACTGGGCAATCTAGCTATTAATATATGAGATTTTCAGAGTTAGTTAAAGACCAGAAAAATTGTAGAAGGAAGAAAGGGTATTCATAATTGATTGAAGGGACATGGCACTAGGTTTGGTGAAAATTAGCAAGTCATCAGAATATGCCAATGTCATCTCCATGGGCATTCTACATTTAGGATGAAGATCAAATTTATGCAGAGCGACTTGCTTCTCAATTATTAGCATGAAATTTTCCATAATAATGATGAAAAGGTAAGCTGATATGGGATTTCCTTGCCTCAAACCATTTTTTCCTTTGAAATACCCAATAGTATGAGCATTAAACACTAGAGTATATCTCATAGTCGAGATACACTGATATATCCAATTGTTGAAACCAGTGGAAAAGTTCATCTTATTGAGAATGGTCATGATGGATGACCAGTTTGCCATATCAAAAGCTTTTTTGATGTCTATCTTAAGCATGGCTCTTGGCGATTTATATGGAGAAGAGTAACCATTCCATGATTCATGTGTCAAGAGGACATTGTCTAGGATGCTTCTATGAGGGGGGAAAGTAGCTTGATTGGGAGAGATGATTTTTTGAAGTATAGTTTAAGTAGAGGCTAATATCCTAGATATGGACTTGTAGATGACATTGCATCAAGCTATCGATCTGAATTGAGAGACAACAGTAGAATTTGCTGATTTTAGAACTAGAGCAGGGTAGGTAGAATTAATTGAGGATAGCATTTTGATTTTGTTGAAAAAACTGTGAATAGTTTTGTACACATTAGAGGAGATAATGGACCAGCAATGTATAAAAAAGGTCACTGTGAATCCATCAGGCCCTAGAGAAGCTAATTTCCTCATTGTAAAGATAGAGTACTTAATGTCTTCATTTGTGATTGGTTAAGTAAGAACAGATTGCATATCTATTGGGAGTTAGGGTATTTCTAGATTATTAAGAAAAGAGTTGTCTGATGGAGAGGGAAGACCTCCAAGAAGTGTAGTGTAATAGTTGAGAAAAGCAGCATCTATCAGAGGAGGGGACGAATGGGTAACTCCTTGCATATCAGTGTTTTGGCTTGCCTGATTTTTAAAGATGCATGGAAAAGTTTAGAATTCCTATCACCATATGTAGACCAGTTAAGTTTGTATTTTTTCAATACCATTCCGGCTTCAGTATTCAAAGCTTGCTCAAGTTGTGTGATGAGCTCAGATTCTTTTTGGTATAGAAGAGGATCAGAGCTATAACTGAGTATCATATTTTGTACTTGTTCAAGTTGATGGGTTATATTAGTAGATAGTTTTTTACCTTCACCATAAATGTTTCTAGCCCAAGATTTTAGTGCTGCCTTTGTGTTCCTCAATTTCTTCTGCAAGATGAGCATAGGATTATCAAATGTTGCTATATTCCATGCTTCGTTGACTATCTATAATAAATCGAAGTTTTGAGTCCATTAATCATAGAATTTAAAATTGACCTGTTTATCTATGGCAGACGATCCAAAAGATAGGATCAAAAGGCAGTGATCTGAAAGGAGGGGCATAGGGATTTGAATGTATATAGAAGGCCATTTTAAAAGAGTTGTATAGTTCATAAAAACATGATCAATTTTAGATAGGGTATGGGGTCTGTTTTGACTTCCATTGTTTCATGTGTAATAGGAGCCAGAGTAAGGAATTTCAATTAAGGATGCATCTTGAATGGTGTTATTTAAAGGGGATAGATCAAATATGCTTAAAGGATTACCACCACATTTATGCAAGGAAAGGAAGGAGCAATTGAAATCTCCTATCAATATCTAGGGATGTGTAGATTGACTAAAGTGAGGAATGTAGTCATGCATTTTTTTCTTATATGTGGATAGTTTGCAACATATTTGAACGTAAAGTACATTGAAGTAGAAGAGGGCAAGTGCATTGCATGAGAATGATTAAACTGATTGTCATAAATGATAAGAGAAAAGGAGAAGATAGTGGGATCATATAGGACAAGTAGTCTACCATATGGGGCTTGAGAATGATTTATGAAGGAATTCCAGTTAGAGTAAATATATTTTGTAGCTCTAATGGATTGATTTGGATCGAGTTTATTTTCAGAGATAGAAATGAGGGAAAGATTGTGATATTGGATTAGAGACTTTATTTGATCAAGTTTTGCATTTTTGTGAGCTCCTCTTATATTCCATGTTGCATTTTGCACATCATACTTTATACTTGGAGGGATTTTTGTCCAAGCTTCTTGTTCTTCTACTAATAAAAGATGGGATGTTTTCTGGGAATTGAAGCATAGTAGTGTTCATGTCCGAATCATTGTCACAATCCAGGGTAGAACGGAAAGGAGGAGATTGAGGTATGATATTCTTCAAGTTGTCCAGGGACTTTTTTTTCTTTTTTTTCTTTTGAAGAAATTACCATGAAAGTGGGTTTCTTTTTGTTAGAATTATGCTTTCTTTTGGGTTTGGATATTTGAGGAGGAAGAAATGTTGGAAAAAGGAATAAGTTCAGTTATAGTGGGTTTACAATGCACAGAGGGTAATGAGAGATTAGGATTTGAAATTATATGACAATCTAGTGGGGAGAAGATGGATTTGTTGCCTATATTTATCATTTCATTAGGAACGGATGAGTTATTGGTGGTATTAACAGATATCATGTGCATGTGTGCTCGTACGGGGGAAGAGCACATTGACGGATAGTGAACAGAAGGAGAAGGCAATAAGGGAGGAAAATTTGAAGTTGTAGCATGTTTATGAGAATGAGGATGAATATATACAACAACAGGAGCAGTTTTTGATTGATGAGATGATTGAATGGTGGAAGGAGGACAACTTGGCAGTATAATAGCAGGAGAAGAAGATTGTGTATTGTTTACTTTTGTGTGAACAGATATTGCATGCATTGTTTCTGGTAAAGGCAGCTTGTCTTTGTTATGAAAGGTTGGTTCATTTGCATTAATACTCACTGAAGCACACATATACAAATCTGTTAGATGCACATTGTTGTCAACCTTATTTTTTCTTGTTGTAATATCTTTTGTCTTGATTCCAACTGTAGCATTCACTTCATTTCTATTGTCAAAATCTTCAATTTCCTCGTGTTCTTTTTCTACTACATCGTTCTATATTCATTATCCATATTAATTTCTCCTTCCTCTATCATTTCTAAGACAGTGAATTTATTTCTCATAAGCCTATCCTTCACTTTATTGCTCTCATTCACAGTATGTCTACCAATCTAACTGTTCTCTATTAATTTTTCCTTCTCACTTTTTTCCTTTACAGTTTGAACATTATCGATACTTTCTTCTATTGTGTTGACATCAGCTGGACATATATTTATTGTACATTAATCTTTCTTCTTCGTGTAGCAACTTTTCGCCAAACTCTACTTTGTTCCACATTTTTATTTGGTCTATTTGTTTTGGCCTAACCACCATATTTGGGTTAACACTATGCATCTTATCTAACTTATCATCATTATCACTAAGCTTTTCTGTATTAGGCATAAATTGGCAGTTCATGGTTCTATGTCCAAATATTAAAAAAAGTACAAATATCTGATTTCCAGAGATAATTAACATATATTATCTGAGTAGTACCATCAGTGTTCAGCACAAGGAAGGAGGAAACAAGATCTTGATTAGGAGATATTTCAACAAGACACTTAGCATGTTGAATGCGTTGAAGTGATTTAGTAGCTTCATCTAAATACACAAGTTTTCCCAATCTATTGGCTAACCAGTTAATACCCAGTGGAGACCATAAGTAGATGGGTATGTTCGTGAATTGCACCCAGATAGGAGCAGATCGAATTGAACCACAAACATGACTACTTGTAGGGTCCTGTTGATTAATTATAAATAACTTATTCTTCATTACTGTAGGATCGATTTCACCCTAGAGGGGGAAGGGGTGAGTAGGGTGATGCTATCAATTATGAAAATTATTGCGGAAGTTTATATAAAATAATTTCAACACAGATCATAGTAGAATAATAGCAGCACAGATATACCAGAATATAAATAACAGAAAATAGAACACACAGATTTACCCAGCTTCGGCAAAACCCTACCTACGTGCTGCCCCAAGGTTTCTACTAGAAATTAAGTAGTCACACGCTTACACACGTAAACTCGCGACACCCGCTACTGACTAACCTAACTTTACGCTTAAAATCCTGCCACAACTCAGCCACTGAGTTGCGAATTCTCAAACTATGCCACGTAGTTTGTCTCCTAGTCACACGACTAGAAATTACAACGATTTAAGAAAGAAATTAAAAACACTTTAAAACAATAAAATAAATAAACCCTAATTTTTAAGATATTAAGGCCCAACTCTATTTTAATAACCGGCCCTAAATAATCTTATCACAAATAATATATTGCCGGTCCTTTTTCTTTTCTTTGCTCTTCAGTCAAACAGTGGCCTTGTTCCTTCTTTCGTTTGTTCCTCTTAGCTCTGAAATTAGGGCTTTGTGAAGTCGCCGCTTAAATTGATGGTTAGTGCTTCGATTGCTTACTTCAATAGATTCGTTCGCGGCTCCTCCTCCTTGATCGAGTTCGACTTTGATTTGGTATATAAATTTTTCTTTTGCTTCTTCTGATTTGCTTGCTTGAACTCGATGATTAAATTGCCGATGATGGTACTGTTTATATAGGATTTGAATTCCTATTTTCCCGTTCGTTTGAATTTGCCATTTAATTTATCTCGACCGGTTGATTTTGTATTGATGCTTGAGATTGATCTCTGACTTGTTCAAATTACTTGAATAACATGGTTTTGATTTCTGACTTGGTTCGATTCCTTAACTGCCAAGGCTCTGACTTTACTGTGACGATGATTTCTTTCTTTGTGTTTGTTAACTTGATATTCTTATATCATCATTACTGTTAGTTTGAAAACCACTTTGATGACCCATGGCTTTGACTATACCCGTAGCATTTTCAATGCTCGGCCATTTTGGAATTTTTGATAATCTGGTGGTTGCTGTCACTTTGTGCTCGACTCTGGCCATTTGTGTTTACTGCCTCTTTGATCATTTTTGGGATTCAACTATTGATCCATGATTTCGAACTTGCTGTATATCATTAGTTTGGAACTGTTGTGTGATTCAATGATATGCTTGAACTGATCTTTGTTGCCTTCACTGCCGCTGTTGCATGTGATGTTCATTTGAACTGTGTTTGCATTGTTGCCATATTGGCTTGTTCCTTTGAGTCAGTGAAACTTGTATATGATTGTTTTGTTATTTGCTCTTCATGTACATGCCGAGTCTTATTTTCAGATGCACTTGTTCTGTCCACTGTTTCTATTTGAGCTTGCACTATCCAGTTTCATTTAGTTGTTCACTGGCGCATTATGTTGTATCTTTTGGAGCTCAAGTTGCCTCAACTGGTTCAATGCAGTTTGAAATGGGTTGCTGTGCATTGACTTGAGTTCGAGCCTTGTTCATGTCTTCACTGGTCCGATCATGCTACTTTGTTGCTTGATCAAATGCATTGTTCACTGTATTGAAATATTCCTATTTATTTGTTGTTGCCACTTACTGCTGCACTGCTTCATTGATACATATATATTAAGTTGTTTTGTGCCTCTGGTTTCACTGCACATATATGTGTGTGTTTACATTTTGTCCTTGTTAGCTTTAGGTCTGGTACTCCTTTGATTTATTTGATTGTTATGTGCATAGCATATATATATGTCTTTGACCCTGGGCAGTTAGGTTTCATTGATGATGCTATGCACCTGCATATACATGTGCCATTTCTTTGCTTACATCTATTGGTCTGCACATCCCTCTCTACTGCTTGACTCGAAGTCTGGAGGCTTCAATTTGGCATCTGTTGTCACTGTGTATATATGTGCATTGTCTTCATGTAGTTTATACCACTACCTTTGTACACTGTTTGGTTCATATTGCATTTGTACATTTGGATTTTGATCGTGGCTTGTTTTAGTTGTCTTGACCATTTTCATGAACTCGCACCTGTGTTGAATCCAGCTTGAAGCTCGGGTTTGACCTTGTGCTGATATTGTGACATTATTTTTATTGCACTTGAGTTGAACCCGGCTTTTTGGGTTTGACCTGTGCTCACCTGTCCCTGTAATTTTATCAAGTGTATATCGGTGTGCACGACCTTGTGGCATGTACAGTGATACATTGTGCATGTCACAAGCTATTTGTGTATGATGAATTCAAATTTAAATGATGACGAACAACGCAAATAACTGAGGCAAATATTATTTTCAAAATCACATTTTATTTTATACTGCAAAAATATTTTATTTTAATTTTTACAGCGTCAATATTTATTTTTGCAGATTGCTCAGATGCTGGATTCAATTTGGAGTGAAGTTGAAGATAAATTATGAGTTGAGTGAATGAGTGATATGTAGTGAGGTCAAATGTAAATGTGAATCGTGATGTAATCAAAATTGTATTGTTATTCAAGTTGTGTGTATATATATATAGTGAGAGCTTGAAATTTGTACTATTCAAAAATTGTAACGAATATTTGTTTGAATAAAATTTCTATTTGAATTCAAATTCTGTGTTATTTATTTTATTCAGCAAATATTTATTTAATCTATGATAGTACATTAACAAATACATTTAAATGAATATATATATATATATATTATCATTAAACAAACATCATATAATCGCATATTCAACAATCTCCCCCATTTGATGATAACAAACATATATTTAAGATTTTGAATTTGTTAAATGTATTTGATCATTCAGTTTCCTCCTCCTATTTGAATGCTTCCTCTCTACACAAAGCTCCCTTTCATATATGTATACAATTAAAAATATGCAAATGAGCCTAGATGCAAATAGAAAATATTCGACAGTTATTTGTCAAAATCTTAACTTTTCTCTCCCTTTTTTGTTATCAGCAAAAGAGTAATAGTTTAGAAAAATAGGGATAAAGTGATAGATATTAATACAACATTAAAACTCAATCGAATATAAATATTAAATTTCAATAAAAAATCAAACAAAAATCATAAATACTCTGTTAGGCGCATATTCCACTTTTAAAATGATGTGAATGACGTCATTATATAAAACCATACAGTTGTGTCTATTTGTGGTATATTTATATCAGGAATTTGAATATCTACCAACCATGCATAACCGTTAGGACTTTTAAACGAGATTAGTAGTATTCCAATTTTATTTGTAAAAAAATGAATTCCAGTATATTCTAACCACGCATAACCGTGAGTACTTTTAAATGGGATTAGAATCAACTTGTTTATTTAAAAAATCAATTTTGATACGCGTCCCATACATGCATAACCGTAAGGACTTTTAAAGAAGCATGGAAGCACATAACAAATTCCAAGTAATTCACTCATGCATAACCATGAGGACTTTTAAATGAGAGTGAATACTTTGGATTTTATTTTATTTTATTTTATTATTATTTTTTTAATTAAAAAAATATTAAATGAAAAACGAATGATTCCTGTTTAAAGTACCACATATCGACAAACTATATTGAATTTAATGAGTTATGGTCGTTAGAAATATGATAGAAATAGAGATGGTCATGGAATTTTTACCAACAAAAAAGTTTTATAACTCATGTTTAAATTTCTAAATAAATTTACTAATTATACCATCTCGGGTCATAATATATGATAAATATCAACACTCATCACTTTTTCAATCACTATTTATCTTTTTGATAATTAGTAGGGAGTCAGATTAGTCAATGTTATAAATTAAATTCAAAAATATTTATAAAATCAATTTTTCTAAAAATAACCAATTTGAAAACAAGGTCAAAGATGATTTTCTAGAAGGGGTTTTATGAGAAAATTTTTTGCTATTTGAAATGAAAAATATGCAGATATGTTAGTAGATAATTTTCTAGAAGGGGTTTTATGATAAATATGTTAGTAGATAAGGTGCTTTTACCTTGCTCCTGTACTTAAACTTTTATTACGTTCGTAATAAAAAGTGGACGGCCCACTATAAAACCGGCTGGCCTTGCCAAAAAAAAAAATATGCAGATATTTTCTTTGAAAAGCGATGCAGTTACTAAATATCTCATAATGTATCACATTCCACTAGTAATTTTTCTATCAACTAGATTATCAGTGTAATCTGCATATGAATTTTTCACTCAAAAATATTATTAGTTGAATGTTATAGACCAGATCATGAAGTGTGCAACAAAATATCTCAAAATCATTTTTTAACAACTTTTTAAATGAATGTCTCTTGAATCTGAATTGAAACCGTATAAATAATCAAAAACCGTGAATATAGAGTTAGCCGTAAAATGACCAAATGTATTATCATCCAATAAAACATTATTATTAATCCAAACTAATATATATGAAGTAATTCAAAGACTCTAAATATTTTTATAGTGTTCTTTGCATAAGAATATAATTGGCCAACAATTTTGAATAAGTCAGAATCAAAATCATCATTTATTTTATCATCACATTATTGGCTGATTTAATTCAAACTACGGTGCAGATTATTACATTTAATATATCGTTCAAAATATACCATTACCTATTTTACCTTTACGATAATTTTTCGTTGTTTCTCATTATGATTCTGTCACCTTTGTACAAGGGTAAGGAACTTTGCTTTGCCGCCCGTTGTGTTTCTGGAACAGCCAGAATCCAGATAACACTGTTGTTGTTCCTTAGCCTGCCACCACTCCTACACGTTAAAAGATTTTTGTGACCTATTTGTTTTTATAGGTCCATGATTATTAGTGGCAGAATATTTTGAAAAATAATTTTGTGGAGACCCAAAACTATTTCTATATGTTCCTTTCGGCACCCAGATTTGTTTAACTTTGAGAGATTTTATATTTGTGCCTTTTGGAACCCAAATTGGTATAGTTTTCACGTATTTGGGTCTATATCAACAATTGTTTTGATTGTGTCCAAATTTTCTACAAATTGTGCACATTGAATTGACTTGATTAATTTTATTTCTAAAATTTTCAAATTGATTATACCCAAGTCCTTGTCTAACTGTATTAATAGTTTGCTTCCCTAATAGCATATTCAACGATTTTTCACTTTTTGAAAATTTATCTAAAGTCGTTGACAATTGTTGGACTTGTGTTTTGAGAGATTCATTTTCGTTTAATAATTGTGTGCACTTTTTAATAGAATTTTCTCTTCTTGTATTTTCACTCTCTTTCAAAATCAAAATTTCATTTTCAAGTGATTTTATATTAATTTCTGATTTTTTAATTTCTTCTTCAAATAATGGACACTTATCACACTTAGGGATCCTACTTTGATAGGTTTAACTAACCAGTCAAGTTGTTTACTTAAATCTATCAAAGTATCTCTTTGTGATTCAATTTTAGCAATTTCTCTCTAAGTCGTTCAAAACAGTCATTTACTTCATGGAAATATATAAGTAGTTGTGAGTGAGTGAGTTTTGATACCTCGCTTGGCTCGTCATCGTCGCTATCAGTTACATTACCTCGAAGGCACATATCTTCTTTCTCACTCTCACTACTAGTACTTTGATTATCTTCATCACTTGTATTCCACGTGGCTGCAAAGTTTCTCCTTTTTGATTTCTTTTCAATGTCATGTCGGTTTTGAGGATAATTGGGCTTGATGTGTCCGGGTTGGTTGCACTTGTGACAAATGATCGCCCGTTCTTCTGGATTATCTAGTATTTTGTTTATTCTGCTTTTCAATTTCTGATTTAGAGCTGGATTTCTATATTTGCGGTTCCATCTTTTGAACTTCTTCATTATTAACGCCAGCTCAGATGCTTCATCATCGTCGTCGTCATCGTCACTATTAGTTGTTCCTTTGAGAGCTATTGATTTTTTTCGAGTATCTCCTTCTTCACGCTCTTCCTTGAATTTCATTTCTAGCTCATAAGTGGTGAGATTTCCGATGAGTTCTTCAATTTTCATTTGTTTTAAATCTTTCGATTCTTGAATGGCAGTCACTTTTGCTTCAAATCTTTGTGGAAGGACTCTGAGTATTTTTCGAACTATTTCCAATTCCTTGTATGATTTTCCGAGAGCTTTTGATTTGTATACGATATTGGAAAGCCGTCCATACATCTCTTTAACATTTTCTTCCTTGGCCATTATAAAATTCTCGTATTCGCTACTCAGCATGGCAAGGCGAGATTCTTTGACTTGAGATGTTCCTTCCTGAGTCACTTCGAGTGTGTGCCATATTTCCTACGCAGTTAGACAATGTGAGACACGATTAAATTCAAATTGATCCAATGAACAAATAATCGAATTCATAACTTTGGCATTAGAATTCTGTAACTTATTTTTTAGATCCGTCCATTGATTCTTCGGTTTACTTATTTAGTGATTATTTATAATTATAGTTGGTGCTCTATAACCTGTCTCGACAATATTCCAAGCGTCAATGGTTTTCAGAAAAATTTTCATTCTACTGTTCCAGTAGGCGTATTCACCATTGAACATTGGTGGTCTAACTATGGACTGACCCTCAACGAAAGCATTATTAAAAGAAACCATTTTAAAAAATTCAACTTTTTAAAAACAAAAATTGATTTTTGAAAAAAAAAATCAAATATTTTAAAACAAAAGCTGACTTCTAATCCTAGCTCTGGTACAACTTGTAAGATCGATTTCACCTTAGAGGGGGGGGGTGAATAGGGTGATGCTATCAATTATAAAAATTATTGCGGAAGTTTATATAAAATAATTTCAACACAGATCACAGCAGAATAATAGCAACACGGATATAATAGAATATAAATAACAGAAAATAGATCACACAGATTTACCCAGCTTCGGCAAAACCTTATCTACGTGTTGCCTCCAAAATTTCTACTAGAAATTAAGTAGTCACATGCTTACACATGTAAACTCACGACACCCGCTACTGACTAACCTAACTCTACGCTCAAAACCCTGCCACAACTCAACCACTGAGTTGCGAATTCTCAAACTACGCCACATAGTTTGTCCCCTAGTCACACGACTAGAAATTACAACGATTTAAGAAAGAAATTAAAAACACTTTAAAACAATAAAATAAATAAACCCTAATTTTTAAGATATTAAGGCCCAACTCTATTTTAATAACCGGCCCTAAATAATCTTATCACAAAAAAATATTGCCGGCCCTTTTTCTTTTCTTTGCTCTTAAGTCAAACAATGGCCTCGTTCCTTCCTCTTAGCTCTGAATTAGGGCTTTGTGAAGTTGCCGCTTAAATTTATGGTTGGTGCTTCGATTGCTTACTTCAATTGATTCATTCGCGGCTCCTCCTCCTTGATTGAGTTCGACTTTGATTTGGTACGTAAAATTTTCTTTTGCTTCTTCTGATTTGCTTGCTTGAACTCGATGATTAAATTGCCGGTGATGTTACTGTTTATATAGGATTTGAATTCCTACTTTCCCGTTCGTTTGAATTTGCCATTTAATTTATCTCGGCCGGTTGATTTTGTATTGATGCTTGAGATTGATCTCTGACTTGTTAAAATTACTTGAATAACACAGTTTTGATTTCTGACTTGGTTCGATTCCTTTGATTGCCAAGGCTCTGACTTTACTGTGACGATGATTTCTTTCTTTGTGTTTGTTAACTTGATATTCTTCTGTCACCATTACTGTTAGTTTGAAAACTGCTTTGATGACCCACGGCTTTGACTATAACTGTAGCATTTTCAATGCCCGACCATTTTGGAATTTTTGATAATCTGGTGGTCGTTGACACTTCGTGCTCGACTCTGGCCATTTGTGTTTACAGCCTCTTTGATCATTTTTGGTATTCAACTATTGATCCATGATTTCAAACTTGCTGTATATCATTAGTTTGGAACTGCTGTGTGATTCAATGATATGCTTGAACTGATTTTTGTTGCCTTCACTGTCGCTGTTGCATGTGACGTTCATTTGAACTGTGTTTGCATTGTTGCCATATTGGCTTGTTCCTTCGAGTCAGTGAAACTTGTATATGATTGTTTTGTTGTCTGCTCTTCATGTACATGCTGAGTCTTATTTCAGATGCACTTGTTCTGTCCACTGTTTCTATTTGAGCTTGCACTGCCCAATTTCATTTAGTTGTTCACTGGTGCATTATGTTGTATCTTTTGGAGCTCAAGTTGCCTCACCTGTTTATTGTAGTTTGAATTGGGTTATTGTGCACTGACTTGAGTTCGAGCCTTGTTCATGTCTTCACTGGTCTGATCATGCTACTTTGTTGCTTGATCATATGCATTGTTCACTGTATTGAAATTTTCCTATTTATTTGTTGTTGCCACTTACTGTTGCACTGCTTCATTGATACATATATATATTAAGTTATTTTGTGCCTCTGGTTTCACTACACATATATATGTACGTGTTTACATTTTGTCCTTGTTAACTTTAGGTCTGGACTCTTTTGATTTATTCGATTGTTATGTGCATAGCATATATATATGCCTTTGACCCTGGGTAGTTTGGTTTTATTGATGATGTTATGCACCTGCATATACATGTGCCATTTCTTTGCTTACATCTATTGGCCTGCACATCCCTATCTACTGCTTGACTCGAAGTCTGGTGGCTTCGCTTTGGCATCTGTTGTCACTGTGTATATATGTGCATTGTCTTCATGTAGTTTTTACCATATCCTTTTTGCACTGTTTGGTTCATATTGCATTTGTAAATTTGGATTTTGGTCGAGGCTTGTTTTAGTTGTCTTGACCATTTTCATGAACTTGCACCTGTGTTGAATCCAGCTTGGAGCTTGGGTTTGACCTTGTGATGATATTGTGACATTATTTTTGTTGCACTTGAGTTGAACCTTTCATTTTTGGTTTGACCTGTGCTCACCTGTCCCTGTAATTTTATCAAGTGTATATCGGTGTGCACGGTCTTATGGCATGTACAGTGATACACTGTGCATGTCACAAGCTGTTCGTGCATGATGAATTCAAATTTAAATGATGATGAACAACCTAAATAACTGAGGCAAATACTATTTTCAAAATCAAATTTTATTTTATGGTGCAAAAATATTTTATTTTCAATTTTACTGCGTCAATATTTATTTTTGCAGATTTCTCAGATGCTGGATTCAATTTGGAGTGAAGTTGAAGATAAAATACGAGTTGAGTGAATGAGTGATATGTAGTGAGATCAAATGTAAATGTGAATCATAATGTAATCAAAATTGTATTGTTATTGAAGTTGTGTGTGTGTGTGTCTATATATATATATATATATATATATATAGTGAGAGCTTGAAATTTGTACTATTCAAAAATTGTAATAAATATTTATTTGAATAAAATTTCTATTTGAATTTAAATTCTATGTTATTTATTTTATTCAGCAAATATTTATTTAATCTATAATAGTACATTAACAAATACATTTAAATGAATATATATATATATATATATATATATGTGTGTGTTTATTATCATCAAACAAAAATCATATAATTGCATATTCAACAATTACAATAGGGTCGCTACATTTAATCTTATCTCTGTTAGAGGCATCAGAAAGGAGAAAAAGCAAGAGGGAACCGTCAGACTTAACTTTAATGTTACATTTTAACTTCCATCGATGTTTCAATTGCTCGATCATGCAAGTATATGATAGGGGCTTTTCAAGAAAGAAGCCTACCACGTTGTCTTTCCATGTAACTTCACCAGTAGCTATTACATAGGAAGAAGACACCATAGCTTCACCATCAAAAATTAGATCCTAATGAACAGGTATGTACTTTCCCTCGTTACGAGGAAGTGCTTAAAAAGAGAAATCCATACTTTTTCAGATGAGGAATGAGGAGCAGATGGAAGTACAATAGATACATGAGAGCTAGAAAGGTGGGATGAGGAAGAGGGAGGATTGTAGGATCAAAATAGAGATGGAAGGACAGGCACAGATTAGTGAGAGGGAGATAGTATGGCTGGGTTAGGAGGAAGAAAAGGTGGAGATGGAGGAGGAATAGTTGAGGGATGGTGGAAGAAGTGGGAAGAGTGTATAAAGAGAGAAAGGATAGGGAAAGAGCAGGATCATCTGCCATTAAAATTGCAAAAAAAGAAATATGGATTTACTTAATTTCTTATATTTCTTATATTGATGTTTGGTTGAAATATCTGTGACATATTGTTCGATTTGTGTAAGTGTCGCTATAGGGATTATCGCTATACCATCACTTAAGAAATATCATCTCTTTAAACCTCTACGTGTGTTGAACTTGTGCTTGTATTTTTACGAAATAAGTATTTGCTCGCGTTTTTGCACTTTGAAAATTGTTTAAACTATATTTTCAAGTATTTTTGAGAGTTAATAAAGGATAAGTGTTGTTTTATATTTATAAAAGATTATAATTTGATTGATTATCTTCCAAGATAATTAACTTGTTTAAAATTTAGAAAAAGATTATAAATTTGATTCATGATCTTTCGGGATAGCTAATGTTGTTTTTAAATTTATAAAAAGATTATAAATTTGATTGATTATCTTTTGGAATAATTAATGATGTTTAAAATTTATAAAAATATTATAAATTGATTGATTATCTTTTGGGATAATTAATTTTGTTTCAAATTTATAAATAGATTATAAATTTTATTAATTGTCTTTTGGGACAATTAATATTGTTTTATATTTAAAAAAGGATTATAAATTTTATTAATCTTCTTTCGGGATAATTAATGTTGTTTTAAACTTATAAAAAGATTATAAATTCGATTAACCTAATTTTAGGATAATTAATGTTGTTTTTAATTTACTAAATAAAATTCGATTAATCTTCTTTTGGGATAATTAATGTTATTTTAAATAATAAAAAGATTATAAATTTGATTAATCTTCTCTCAAGATAATTAATGCGATTTTAATATTTTTAAAGAGTTATATCAATTATGTTTCGGGATGATTAAAAGTGTTTTAAATTTATAAAGATATTATAAATGAATTTACTATGTTTTGGGACAATAGATGTTGTTTTAAAAGTTATAAATGAAAGTTAATAGAAAGGAAAATATTTAAAAAGGAATGTTTAAAAATAAAGCTAAGTGTAAACTGTAGTGCTGGAATGAATCAAAATCTGCCCCTAAGTATTAAGCTAATTGGTTAACTCGCTAGTCAAAAAAGATAACAATCTCTTCGATCGTTTTATCACGGAAACCTACGAGAAAAGGGTAGTTTAGAATTTCGAGATTTGTTCGAAATACCCTTTTCGCTCCGCTTAGCCCTATCCCCTTCGTATTCATTTTCAAAATTACAGTAGCGCTAAAAATAGTTCCGAAAGGAAGAACGTGAAATTCTTTTTCTTTTCCAAGATAAATTCCCCTGCTTGTGCCTCATAAAAAGAACTAGCAGGTTGGTGAATCAAGAAGGAGTGTAAGTCAAATGTTTAAGAGATTTGATTTTCATATATAACTATTTTTTTATTCCAATAGTTGATTTATTAACCGTTGATCCGACTATCTTCCTCGTGTTCATTAATATAAGGTGATTTGTTGTTCTATGAGGAAACTCTTGCTATTCTTAAAGTTAATAATGTCACCGTGATAAGGTGGGAAGCAATTAAGGTTAATTAATTATTAACTTAAGTTAACTAATTTAAAATGAAAGGTAATTAATTAAGGTAATTAATTAATGAATAATTAATTAATGAAGGTAATTAAGATATAATTAATTAATAATTAAGATTTAATTAATTTATAATTAAGATTTAATTAATTTATATTTAAGAATTAATTAATAAATAATTAAGAATTAATTAATTTAAAATTAAGAATAATTAATAATCAATTAAGGATAATTAATGAAAATAATTATGTGATTAATTAATTAAAATCACACGATTAGTCCATCTTAATTTCAGATAATTGATTATTGTTGAATGCTTTGCATTGATAAATGTCTCTGATATGTGTTTATGATCTATGTGATATGAATTAGTTAGTGCTGAGCTGTGATTTGTTTTTGCGTGAATGTGAAAACCAGTTGGCCCGTAAAACGGCATTTGAATTTCGATGCGACAAGGAGTCAGATGCCAGTTGGTTATCCGAAACCCACATTGAACCCGAAAAGTGAATCTTTGTAAATGATATATCCACGTGTTTTCAAATTAAGCGCTCATTATTCGGTTTAGCCGGGAGAGGACTTTTTGTCATATAACCCATTCCGAATAGTGATACGATGAAATGGATAGCATTTGAAAATGGTGGTGAAGGCTAGGTGTCTTCGAGAATGATAGGATAACCTATTGAATGTCTGTGCACTGAGTTGCTCCGGTATAGAGATCTCCATATGTGATGGTGAGTCCAATCGGGATTGCGGATACCCGGATTGCAAGGGCTTCTTCCTTTATTGGACGAAGTGCCTTCGATTCTGTTTGAATCCGGAACAGATTTGTATGGTGGTACGTTTGACATTACACTTTGAGATATAAAACCGACCTCTATCAAATACATTTCTGTTTGGTGGCAGAGAATTTATTCTCTTAGCTTAACACCCTTCTTTGAGACTTTAGAGCTTAGAGGTTACGTAGTTGATAGTTATCAGTGATATACTCCCAATTTAGTAGTGTTGCATGCTGAGTGCTGCCGTGTGTTGGTGATTATTTGTTGATCAAAGCATGGCTTTTTTGTAAATCCTAGCTTTATGAATGGGACCTCATCGAACCTCACACCCCGGAAATGGTCGAAACAGGAAAGATGCGGCAAGGTCACGAGGGTTGCACCCTTTATGGTATGTCTATTTCCTTTTGGAGAAAGGTGGTATCATGGTATGGAGCCTTGGTATTTAACCTATGTGGTTGCTGCAAATTCATTACTTTGTGGTTGTTGCTTTGTGGTTGAGGGCCCTCGGATAAAGGTCGTTAACAACCGAGGTATGGCACACTCGTGTTGTAGTTACCTAGTTACAGAGGTAATCCAGCCTTGTATTGCAAAGAGAGTTGGTTAAGTTCTCGGGACGTCCCTCCAGAGGCGTACCCATGTGGCATAGGAAGTTCCTTAGCCTGACCATTTGTTAGAAATCCAATCACTAATACGAACCCAGTACGGTTTTAGTTATATAACCTGCCATTTACTTATGGTGGTCACCACTGTTTAGATGGTAGCTATAGTAGTATACAATAAAGGTTGTATGCTGGTTAAGATTAATATTATACTTTCAAAATGTTTTCTACACTATGCACTAGTAATAATATCAAAGAATTTTCTCATATTAAGCATGTTTGACTATCATAAGAAAAAATCTCCTCCAATTGTGCGATTGCATTGTGTGTGTGGCGGAAGGTCTTATGGTAGTTTCATTTTCCAAAAGCATATCGAATTTCTTTTATAAATAGTTTTTGTTCAAAATAAGTGTTTTTAATTACTCATACCAGTCCCATGACCGACTCGGAGTTTATTGTTCCCTTCCTAAACTCTGGGTGCCCATAATTTCCACGCGGGCAGCGTAGAAGTAGGTTATCCGTGTTTTGGAGCTAGCTTGGAATCTTTTGAAGTCTTTTGGAGTTATCGGATTTTGGAAGCTTTGAAGTAGGAAGAAGGTGCTTGGTTGGATTCTCGTTCTTTCTTTTTGAAGACTCTGTGGTTCCGTTTTGGTGTTATCGGTTTTTGTTATATCCTGTATAAATGAATCTTTTATGATGGTGGTTTTATGCTATAATCTGATGTTGTATCTGTGGTGTTGATTAATGATATTCATTTTGTTTTCGCTGTTTATATTCATCTAATGTTTTTATAAGATCCATCCAAACTGGAGTTCGACGTTTGAATCTCTGGCAGTCGAATACAAGTGAGGTATTTGATGTCGATTTTCGAACGCTAGATTTTAGGTCGTGACAAGTGGTATCATAGCTAAAGGTTGAGTAAGAACTTTAGCTACATAGTATAACACATTAGGTGGCTCATTTGAGATAGGGTGCAGTATACCTTAAAATGAGTATAACCCAAGAGACCAAAACCCTAAAATTTCCTAGCCTATTTCTTTTAACTGCTGATATTCCCTAAGATATCTCGTCCATATACCTAAATCATATTTTCTTACTATTTACAGATAGTAAGAATGAGCGGGCGAAGAGGTAGAGCTAGGGGTCGGAGAAATTCCACTACAACTGGTCATGCCCCCACAACAACAGAAGCAGCTATACCTACTCAGCCCCAACCGAATCTGGCTGATCTATACAAAAGCTTCTCGAGACTTGGTGGTAAGCCGTTCACTGGCAAGGAATCTATTGTTTAAGCACAAGCTTAGATCAGGTCATGTGAAACAATTTTTAAAGGGATAAAGTAGGAAGACGATCAAATGCCACTGATAGCTTCTTGGCAACTCCAAGAAGAGGCCCTAGCCTGGTGGGAGACAGTTACGGTAGCTGAGCCGGAAGAAGAATTTACTTGGAAGCGATTTAAGGAAGTGTTTAAGAAACTCTATACGCCATCGACTGGTATCTCCCGAATGTACTAGGAATTTATGGACTTGAAGCAGCGGAGTTTATCATTTGAGGAGTACTTAAACAAATTCAACGAATTATCTCATTTTGGTCCAGAGTTGGTAAACACACCTCTAGAGAAAAATGAAAGATTCATTCGTGGGATGAATAAGAAGTTCCATGAAAGGATGAATGCCCATGTTAAAGAATCTTTTTCTGATCTGATCGATATGGGGTATAGATATGCTACCCTGGATATGCAAGAAGCCTCAGAGGAGAAAGGAAATACGAGCAATCCAAATTGGAAAAAAAGAAAGTTCGGAGGCAAGAAACCATTTCAAGGTAAGGAGAAGAAGAGCAATCAGGAAAACCCAGCGAGGAATGTTACTTGTTTTAATTGTTTGGAAAAGGGCCATTACTTGAGTAGATGTACGAAGCCTAAGAAACAAGTAAATCAATCTGTACAAACAAGGCCTAGGAAATGCTATTACTGTCAGAAACCGGGACATGAAGTTAAAGATTGCCTAACAATGAAGCAAGCTCAGACAACAAAGGTGTACACTGTCAAAGATGAACGTGCAACCTCTAAAGCAGATAAAGGGAAAGGAGTTTGACACGGGGGCTACACATAGCTTTATCTCCCAATGAACTGTAAACGAATTAAATCTTGAACCTGAATCTGTCGACGATCCCATTTGCGTAAAAAATCCAGTTGGTGGCCCTACAAACCTTTGTCTACGATGCAGAGATGTTCCTATCTCGTATTATTGTTACCAATTCCATATCAGTCTCTTTGTCCTTGATTTTAATGATTTTGAAATCTTACTCAGAATGGATTAGCTAACAAAATACGAAGCCAAATTATATTGTAATAATCGATTGATTTCGATCACAACCAAATTTAGAGATTTCATTGAGATTTCTTTTGAGGATCCGAGTCCTAAAAGAGATGAGTTGATGTATACCCTGGGTTATCCCGAACCTAGTCTGGAGTCCATACCCATTGTCCGAGAATTTTTAGACGTATTCAAAGAAGTCAAATCTTTACCTCCACACAGAGAAATAAAATTCAGAATTAACTTAGTACCTAATGCTCATCCTGTTGTTCATGCTAGTCGCAGGATGGCACTTAGGGAAAGGATAGAGTTAGTCAAGCAAACTCAAGATTTACTTGAGAAAGGTCTAATACGTCCTAGTGTTTCTGATTGGGGTTCAGCTATGGTGATCGTAGCCAAATCTGACGAATCCTTGAGATTGTGTGTAGACTATCGCGATCTCAATAAACTAACTCTCAAGAACAAGTTTACTTTACCTAGAATTGACGATCTGTTTGATCAACTTCATGGCGCTCTATTCTTTTCTAAGATGGATCTAGCTCAGGGATTCCATCAGCTACGAATTACCGAAGACTGTGTTCACTTGACCCCCTTTAGGGGTCCAGATATATTCTATGAATGGTTAGTCATGCCTTTCAGACTACCAATGCTCCCGCATACTTTGTAGATTTAATGACTCGAGTGTTCCGAGATGTGTTGAACAAATTTGTTCTTGTGTTTATTGACGATATTCTGGTCTATTCCAAAATTGAAGAGGAGCATGCTGAGCATTTGAGAATTGTTTTGGAGATGTTGAGGAAGAATATTTTGTTCGCCAAATTTTCCAAGTGTCATTTTTAGGTCAAGGAAGTCAGATTTCTCGGGCACATTGTTAATGAAGAAGGAATCTCTATTGACCCAGGCAAGGTTTCCGTTATTCTTGGTTGGAGGAAACCCACTACTCCAAAGGAAGTAAGAAGTTTTCTGGGTTTAGCGGGTTATACCGGAAGTTTGTTCAGGATTTTTCTATGATAGCTAGTCTGTTGACTAAGCTAACAATGAAAAATGCCAAGTTCAATTGAACTCCGAAATGTGATGAAGCTTTCCAGGTGTAGAAGATTGAATACCACTCCCGTTCTCGCTATAATTAACGGGAACCAAGGTTTACTATCTATACTGATGCTTATGGTGATGGTGTGGGTGCAGTACTAATGAAAAATGGTAGAGTAATTGCCCATGCGAGTAGACAATTACGTCCACATGAGAAAAATTACCCAACACACGATCTCGAGCTTCTAGCTATTATTTTCGCTTTGAAAATCTGGCGACACTATCTTCTAGATAAGAATCTCTTTCAGCTTTCCTAACGATTTTAGAGTTTAACTTAACTTAATAAATATACTTAATGAACTCTCTTTGTTTTGGGTGAAAATTTTGAATTATTCACCGACAACAAATCTCTAAAATATCTCTTCATCCAAAAGGATTTAAACTTGAGGCAATAGCGATTGTTAGAATTTCTAGCATCTTATGACCTAGATATTCTGTATACGCCTAGAAAAGCCAATGTAGTTGTCGATGCTTTGAGTAAGAAACATGCTATTCTTGCTCATCTTGTCATCACTCCTACTCTCCTTAAGAAGATTGCAAGACAACCGACAAAAGACAAGTTTCTTCGAGAAATGTATAGGAGAATTTATCATGGTGAAGATACCCGTTTTGAAGTTGATAATAGAGGAGTTATAAGACTGAAAGGAAGAATGTGTGTTCCAAACATCCCTGACCTTAAGCGGGAAGTTTTGGACGAGTGCCACAATTTTAAACTTTGTATCCATCCAGGAGTTAATAAGATATATCGAGATATCAAAAGAACTTTTTGGTGGAAAACGATGAAAAATGATATATCTATATATGCGAGTCATCGTGCTATTTGTCAACAAATTAAAAGTGATCAGAAGACAATGGTGGGTTTACTCCAACCATTGGAGGTACCTAATTGGAAATGGGATCAAGTATCAATGGATTTCATCGACGGGTTGCCCCGTACTCAAAAAGGCAATGAAGCAATTTGGGTTATTGTGGACCGTCTGACTAAGACAGCCTATTTTATATCAATGAAATATACCAGCACAGCAGCAAGTTTTGCTGAATTATATGTGAAAGAAATTATTCGTCTCCACGGTATACCTAGCAGTATAGTGAGTGATCGTGATCCGATCTTCACTAGTAGATTTTGGGAGGCATTTCTAGCCGCATTGGAAACCAAACTGAACTTCAGCACTGCTTATCACCCGCAGTTTGATGGGCAGACTGAGAGGATTAATCGAATCCTAGAAGACTTATTGTGTGCTTGTATACTTGATTTTGGTGGTTCTTGGGAGGACCATTTGCATCTGGTTGAATTCTCATATAACAATAGCTATCAGGCCAGTATTGAAATAGCTCCTTTTGAAGCTTTATATGGTCGTCCATATCGATCACCTGCATGCTGGATCAAGTCAGGTGATAGACTCGTCCTTGGACCAGATATGATTAAAGAAGCCATGGAAAAAGTTGATTTCATTCGAAAGAAATTGAAAACGGCTCAAAGTCGTCAGAAGTGTTATGTTGATCGTAGAAGAAGAGATATGGAATTCCAGAATGGAGATTCCGTTTTCTTAAAAGTGTCTCCAATCCGTGGTGTGTTAAGGTTTTGAAAGACTGGTAAGCTGGCACAATGATATATTGGTCCATTTCCTATACTGGAAAGGATCGTTCCCTTGGCATATCGAGTGCAGCTACCCAGCTGGTTATCTAGCGTACATGATGTGTTTCACGTTTCACATCTTCGAAAATATGTGCATGATCTAGATAGTGTTATTGAAGAGGCGGCTCAATAGGATTTGGAAATTGCACCAAATCTGGCAGTTAAAAGAGTGCCATTAAAAATAATGGATCGCGATGAAAAGCAATTGAGGAATAAAGTTGTGAAATTGGTTAAAGTACAATGGAGTGGTGATCCAAACGACTGTACTTGGGAAATAGAGGATAACATGCAGAAGTCCTATCCTAATTGTAGAGTGGATATTCCGGCTTAGTTGGTAAGCCATTTCTCTATCTTTTTATGTATTCTTATGCACTTTGTTATCTCTCTCTTTCAAATTTCAAGGACGAAATTTTCTTAAGGGGGAAATCTGTAACATCCCCCAAATTTTATCAATTTAAAATTGGTAATTAATTTGAATTTCTAGGATTTGAATTGAATTTGATTTGAAATTTTTGAAGACAAATAGAATTATTATTGATTTATACATATATATAAATGGATTGAAATTCAAATTTGAATTTTACTTTGAATTTAAAATTTAAATAAAAGCCTTAGTAAAATAATTTGGATTTTAAAATAATATATATTGGAAATTTATTTAATGTATAATTGTTTTAAAATATTTTCTTTAAAAAATGGTATAAGTATAATAAAAAATGTATATATTAAATAGAAAATGTAATTTTTTAAAATTAATATATAGAAGAAATTAAATTAACAAGTGTTAACTAATGAAGCATTAAAATGAACAAGTGTCATAACCTTATTTTTCTTTTTATTTTTGACTAAAAGAAAATAAGGCCAAGTTTATACATCTCTATTTCCTCTCTTCCTCATTTTCTTTTCGCCTTTAAAATTCAAAGAAAGAAAAAAAAGAAACAATATGTAAACAAACCAGGAAAAAGAAAAGTAATCAAAACAAAAAAAAATCAAAAGCCATGCAAACTTCGTCACAAATTCAACTAAGCAAGATCAGTAATCAAACAAGGGAATACAACAAACAAGATTTGAATCAAAGCATCATCAAACAGAGGAGCAAATTTCCAATTTTCAAATTTTAAAACCTAGTCATCTTCTCGTTTTTGAAGAAAACTTCCAGATCCTCTGCTCAAATCAAATCTGTGAGTAAACCTATGAACTTAATGCTTAAATCTGTATATATAGATGTGTTTGTGACCATGCTTGAAGTAAAAAAATATCGAAAATATGCATATATGTATACAAAATGTATATATATTTAGTTGTGCATGTCTTTATACATGAAAGTCTGCTCTGTACTAGGCAAACAGATTTCAAAACCTATTTGAAATTGAAAATCTCATCCTCTGATTTACTAGTGATCTTGATGTATGATGAAACAGGTTAGAATTGGTAAGATCTTGATTCCAAAAATACTTTTAAGCATTAAAAATAAATGGTTTTGCTGAAAAAATAAAAATAAAGTAGAAAAAAAATTGTTAAAATTTAATTGATTAAAATTTAGGATTTGATTTCATAATCCTATTTGTCTTCAAAAATGTGATTTAGTAAAAGATTCCGGATTTTTAAGTTATGAAATTGCAAGCAGTTTCAAGTTGAATGCGAAACAAACTCAGGGCAACCCACGGCGATCGAAGAAGAATTAGGCCACGGGGTTGTGGCTGGGGATAGCTGGATGATGGTTGAACTCAAGAAAAATGTTCAATGATTTTCTAATTCATTGTGGATGATGATCATAGTCAAATTAGGGTTTTAGCTCGTGTTTTGTTAAGGTCGAATTTTGAGCTGCCATCGCTTCGTCGTCGCATCGGAGCCGTTCGCACCAGTGGCGATCGAAACCAAGGAGGCATGTGTAGCGCTGGCCAGAATATGGTGACCTCTGATGGTCGGAGGAGGGAGGACGTCGTGTTTTTGGTGATCGATGTTTCGTTCTAATTGATGCCGAGAGACGAAATTTTGAGTTCACCGACGTTGTGGAATTCTAGGTGCTCAAATGGCCAGGAAAGGTTGTCAATGACCCGTCGACAGTCGTAGCGCCGATCGTAGTTGGCTGGAAGGGTCGTGCATGTGCATGGTGTTATTGAGGTATCATAAATTTGGGGTCGGGTGAAGAAGCATTGGTGACTCGAAGTTATCTTCTGGATGTTTGTAGGCTGGCTCAAGTCTTAGCTTGAGTGAATTCGTAGTGCGCCGGTTTTAGTACTAAAACAAAATTTTGAGTTGAAGAAAAAAAATGTAGAAGGGTTGATTTTTGAAAATACTCAAAGAAATTAGGCATGAAGCCTGGGTGGGGTGAAGCTCGAAGTAGGCCTCGGGTTGTCATACAAAATAGTTTTCTCGACTTTAAACAAGAATTCAAAATTTTAACCTATGTTTTAAATAATTATTTAAATTTTAATATCGGGTTAATAAAAGTTTTAAGTAAGATATTTCTAAAGTAATTAAGTTTTTAATTTATTTATATTGTAAAAAAATTAATTATTTTGATTAAGTTGAAATGTTATTTTTATTTACCTTAATCTTTTGGAACTAATGTATTAATGATAATCAATTATAAAGTTTATTAGGTAAAGAATTGTTTATATAATAATTGAAAAAACTTAATTAAGAGAAATGATTTATAATCATTTGATTAATAAAAGGTTAATTAAAATATAATTAAGGTTAATTAATTATTAACTCAAGTTAACTAATTTATAATGAAAGATTAATTAATTTATATTTAAAAAGGAATGTTTAAAAATAAAGCTAAGTGTAAATTGTTTTGGGTTTAAAGTAAACGATGTTTTAATGACATTTGTTTTTTACGCTTCTTTTTAATATGCTTAGAAATATGATTTGCTCTTTAAAAATAATATTTTAAAGAGTGTATTTTTTAAGGAGCATTTCACTATAAGGACAAACTTTGCAGTCCAATTAGTTTCTAGGACACACATTCACGGAAATTAATTTCAAGGCCAAAGTTAGCAGAATAATTACTTTTAAGGACAAAGTCAGTAGTCCAATTACTTTCAAGGACATAATTTCATAGGTTTTTAGGCCTTAGAAACTAATTATTTTGCATTTTGTCCTTAAAAGTAATTATTTCAGTTGTGTGTCCTAGAAACTAATTGCACTTCCTAAAGAGGCCCCTGTGGCTAATTTCCACATTTTTTAAAATGTTTTACAAATATTTGATCTGACAATCAAGCATGAGTGTAAGTCAAATGTTTAAGAGATTTAATTTTCATATATAATTATTTTGTTATTCCAATAGTTGATTTATTAACTGTTGATCCTACTATCTTCCTCGTGTTCATTAATATAAGGTGATTTGTTGTCCTATGAGGAAACTCTTGCTATTCTTAAAGTTAATAATGTCATCGTGATTAGGTGGGAAGCAATCAAGGTTAATTAATTATTAACATAAGTTAACTAATTTAAAATGAAAGATTAATTAATTATGGTAATTAACTAAGGAATAGTTAATTAATGAAGGTAATTAAGATTTAATTAATTAATAATTAAGATTTAATTAATTAATAATTAAGATTTAATTAATTAATAATTAAGATTTAACTAATTCATATTTAAGATTTAATTAATTTATAATTAAGAATTAATTAATAAATAATTAAGGATTAATTAATTTAAAATTAAGAATAATTGATAATCAATTAAGGATAATTAATGAAAATAATTATGTGATTAATTAATTAAGATTACATGATTAGTCCATCTTAATTTCAGATAATTGATTATTGTTGAATGCTTTGCATTAATAAATGTCTCTGATATGTTTTTGTGATCTATCTGATATGAATTATTTAGTGCTGAGCTGTGATTTGTTTTTGAGTGAATGTGAAAACCAATTGGCCCGTAAAACGGCATTTGAATTTCGATGCGACAGGGAGTCGGATGCCAGTTGGTTATCCAAAACCCACATCGAACCTTGAAAGTGAATATTTGTGAATGATATATCCACGTGGTTTTAAATTAAGTGCTCACTATTCAGTTTAGCCAAGAGAGGACTTTGTGTCATATAACCCATTTCGATTAGTGACACGACGAAATGGATAGCATTTGAAGACGGTGGTGAAGGTCGGGTGTCTTCGAGAATGATAGGATAACCTATCGAATGTCTCTTTGCTGAATTGCTCCGGTATAGGGATCTCCATATGTGATGGGGAGTCCGATCGGGATTATGGATACCCGTATTGCAAGTGCTTCTTCCTTTATTGGATAGGGTTCTATTCGAATCCCGAACAGACTTGTATGGTTGTATGTCTAACATCACACTTTGAGATATAAAGCTGACCTCTATCAAATACATTTCTGTTTGGTGGCAGAGAACTTATTCTCTTAGCTTAACACCCTTCTCTGAGACGTATGAGCTTAGAGGTTTTATAGTTGATTGTTATCAGTGATATACTCCCAATTTGGTATTGTGGCATGCCGAGTGCTGCTGTGTGTTGCTGATAATTTGTTGATCAAAGCATGGCTTTTGCGTAAAGCGTAGCTTTATGGACGAGACCTCATCGGACCTCACACCTCGAAAATGGTCGAAATGGGAAAGATGCTGCAAGGATACGAGGGTTGTGCCTTTATGGTATGTCTATTTCCTTTTGGAAAAAGGTGGCATCATGGTATGGAGCACATATATTTAACCTATGTGGTTGCTGCAAATTCATTACTTTGTGGTCGTTGCTTTGTGGTTGAGGGCCCTCGGATAGAGGTCGCTAACGACTGGGGGATGGCATACTCATGTAGTAGTTACCTAATTACAGAGGTAACCCGGCCTTTTGTTGGCAGAGGGCTGGTTAAGTTCTCGGGACGTCCCTCCAAAGGCGTACCCATGTGGCATAGGAAGTTCCATAGCCTGACCATTTGTTGGAAATCCAATCACCAATACAAACCTAGTACAGTTTTAGTTGTATAACCTTCCATTTACTTATGGTGGTCACCACTGTTTAGATGGTAGCTATAATAGGCATACAATAATGGTTGTATGCTAGCTAAGATTAATATTGTACTTTCGTAATGTTTTCTACATTATGCACTAGTAATAATATCAAAGAATTTTCTCGTATCAAGCATGTTTGACCATCATAAGAAGGAATCTCCTCTAATTATGCAATTGCATTGTGTGTGTGGCATGGGGTCTTATGGTAGCTAGTTTCATTTTCCAAAAGCATATCGAATTTCTTTTATAAATTGTTTTTGTTCAAAGCAACTGTTTTTGTTTACTCATACCAGTCCCATGACTAACCCAGAGTTTATTGTTCCCTTCCTAAACTCTGGGTGCCCATAATTTCCACAAGGGCAGCCTAGAAGCAGGTTATCCGTGTTTTAAAGCTAGCTTGGAATATTTTGAAGTTTTTTTGGAGTTATTGGATTTTGGAAGCTTTGAAGTTGGAAGAAGGTGCTTGGTTGGATTCTCGTTCTTTCTTTTTGAAGACTCCGTGGTTCCGTTTTGGTGTTATCGATTGTTATTATATCATGTATAAATGATTCTTTTATGATGGTGGTTTTATGTTGTAATCTGATGTTGTATCTGTGGTGTTAATTAATGATATTCATTTTGTTTCCGCTATTTATATTCATCTAATGTTGTTATAAGATCTATCCAAACTGGAGTTCGACGTTTGAATCTCCGGCTCTCGAATATAAGTGAGGTATTTCATGTCGAATTTCGAACGCTGGATTTCAGGTCGTGACAAAGCAACACTGCATTTACTTGTCCGACTTCATTTACTTGTCCGACTTTATTGTATTCCTTGGGGGTAGTACCAGTTTGAGATCGACGATTTATTACTCATTTGAGAATTTATATCCTTTTTCGAAAATGACTAATTAACGAGAAATTAGTGGCCAAACTATATGGGGTTGCTTCCATTAGGGTATTGCCACATCTGCTCTAGATTAGTTTCTGTTGTATGCAGATGCAGATGTGAAATACTTGAATTCTCGATAAGGTTGGTGGGGTCTGGCTTAAAGATTTTCGAGAGTCATTGTAGTTCTCAAGTATATTTCCTATAGGTATACTTTCGGTAAGAGGGCGCACCATCCTAGTCATATTTGGAAATATTCGCTTTCCTTATTTGATTCAAATCTTTGAATCGTCTCCTTAATTGCATCGAGAAGTGCCTGGTGCTCTTCTAGATGTTTAATTATTTGCGTCCATTCTTTCAAGTTATATTTTGTTCTGACTTGTTTCTATTCTTTCATCTATGGATGTTGTTCTTGTGAGTTAAAAACCCGTTCCGTGTTTAGTGACCGTCCTCGTAAAATTATTATATATTCCTTATTTTTCCTGAGTTTTCTCATGCTCGGTTTCCAGACTGATCCGAATGTTATTTTATTACAATGCTCAGGTCAAATAGATTTTTTTTTCAAGGTTATCATTGGTGGGACACAGAGTTAATGGAGAAGAGCCAGATGTTCACCCGGTGTTATATTTTTATTTTCTATGGTATTATTATGTATACCTATCAATAATAAGGTTATAGCTATGCAAGCCGATGAGGTTTGTTTTCAACTCTGATATACCATGTATTTTAGAGTGGCAGCTTTAACTATCTTTGTCATATTATATGCTGTCGTTTCACTGTGAGATTCTATTTTCTCTATCTTTTTCTTTTTACCTTAACAGTCTACCTTTTCGGCACTTGGATGTTTGGCATTTATATACCATAGATGTATTGAGTGCTAACTTTCGAGTGTTGAAAAGGCGGATCATTACAGCCTAAGGCCCAGGTTAGCAATATGAATTGTACAAATGTTAATTGCTTGTTTTAGCCTACTTTGGGGATAAATGTGTATGTTTGAGATAGTAGGGCGGCTAGTTCCCAATCAACGGACACTAGATCATTGCGGTGTTAGGTAAATGTTGTCTATCCAATTTGGGGGTCGATTATTCAACAAGGGTGATTTCTATTGCAAATGGCACTCATAAGAGGTTCCATGGTGGATGCACAGAACTGACGAGGATTCGTGCTAGAGCATGGTCCGACATAAAGGGAATCCGAATATGCATGATTTCTGATGCGATGTGATACAATTTTAATAGAGGATCCTAAAGCATTCAATAAGAGGCCAACTCTACGATCGAGAAGGGGATACAGATGTGGACGATGAGACACTTCGACGATTCGGCATTAGGTATTCCCCCTTGATGTGTAGTTGGGATTACATGTAGTAGTCAGGGAAAATCAATTCCTTGGTAGCTTAGGGGCGGTGATATTAGTGGAGAGTAGACTTCACAGTAGCATTATGTAGTGATATAATGAAAATTTATTTAGACAATAGCCAAGTGGCAGTGTTTGCTTATTGGCTAGCTCTTGAAGCGGTGGCCGGTTGTTAGTTGTGAGGCTAGATACGTAGCTTAATCCTTGTAGTAACCTATACAAGTCTCCCTGTCCCCAAAGTTTAATCACATTAAGCCGTTCGCTTCTGTTTTTCTAATGGCGATCGAGCGAACTTCTGTTCGCTTCTGATTTATTTTGCTTGGCCTAGTTTCCTTCCGTTTGCGTACTGCCGTTCCATCCCTCATTCCGCCTCTTCTCTCCATGTCTTCCTCTCCCTTACCGCCGTCCTTCCCTGTACCCCCCCCCCCCCTTCTTCAACGCCTTCATCAACTAGATCTGGAAGGGTATTTAGGAACCCTGTGCCTATGCCGCTGCCGCTCTTTGAATCTGAGTTTCCACCGCTGCCTAACGCGAACACTTTGTTTTGTCCTGCTGTTGTTTGTTCTAGTGACAGTAACGTGTGTATTATTTGTGAGGATAGAGTTGTTTGTCGACCTGTTTGTGGTTCTTCGACAAAGGTAGTGAAAGATGTTGTTGCATCTGGTGTGAATGGTGATGTTATTGGTGTATGTGGAAGCGTGTTGCGTCCTGATGAAGCTGAGACTTTGGTTTCTGCTCAATGCACTACAGGTGTTTGTCCAAATGGTTTGGAGACTAACATTCCCAAGTCCTCTCTTTTGAACTCTGCTGATCATTCGCATGCAGCCTCCGCGCCTTCTGGAGCCTGTCCTGTTGGTGTTGCTGCCCCATCCCTGGCTGTTTCCAAAACTTGGTCGTCGCTCTTTACATCTCTGCCTCGAAATGCAGGTGTATATGAACCAGTGGAATTTGAAATCGTTGAGGAAAATGGCGTGATGATCCAACCGCCGAATGTTATGCAAGCCGGTATTGACTATTGGTCAGAATATTTGGTTGGTTTCTTTCTGGACCCAAAGCATCGCCTTGATGATGCGGCTTCTATTTGTCGAAGGGCATGGAAGCTTCGCGGGAATCTTCGTGTTAAGTTGGTTGACACTATGTATTTCCTTTTGTTCTCTTCCTCTGAGGATCGCTGTCGTGTTCTTGAGGCCGAGCCTTCTTTTTTTGATGGGAAACCGTTTATTATCACTCCTTGGTCCCCTACTGTTGCTTGTGCGCGTGAACAAGTGCGTTCTATCCTCGTTTGGGTTTATATTTCTCATATTCCTTCTGCACTTCAGCCGCTGCTTGGTTTGAATTGGCTTGCTTGCAATGTTGGAAAATTGAAATGCTTTGATGCTAATACTGTTGCGCGTGATAATCTGGTGTATGCTAAAGCGCTGATTGAGATTTCCCCCTGTAAGCCTCTTCCTTCCTCTATTCCTGTTCAGCTAGCTGTTGGCCATGTGGTGGATGTCCGTGTGCGTTATGGTTGGGTCCCGGACATTTGTTCCTCCTGTCTCTCCTTTGGCCACTTGGTTTCTGACTGCATGCATTCTTTTGTGTCCGCTGCTGCGCCTAAGATTCCTCTCCCTCGTCCCCCGCTCAGGAAATGGGTTCCCAAAGTGCCTTCTGTTCCTCCGTTACCTGTTCCTGATTCGACGTCTTCACTTGTTCAGCCTTCATCCCATCCTGCACCCATAGTCCCTATTGTAGTTTCTGCGGACTCCTCTCCTGCATAGGTTCTTGCTTCACCTGAGTTGTCTGTCATCTGGGATGAATCTAAGAGTTGTTGGGTTGATCGTCGATCTGATATGCGATTTAACCCCGTGGATGACTCTTATTTTCGATTTGTTTCCGCAGATCTTATGGACTTTCGTCGCCTTTATTATCGACCTTCTAGAGATTCCTTGGTTCTTGATTTGGATGGTTCGTATGCTGAGATAAATTCTATCATGCTTGCTGATCCTTCTTGGGATCGAACTTTTATTTACTCTTCCGATGTTGAGATTTATGATCCTTCTCTTGCTCTCATGTTTCACCCCTATTCTGGTATACTTGGGAATGACCCTTTGGTTCCTTCCCAGGTGGAAGATGTTATTCGACTTACTACCTCTTCGGAGGAATCTTAGTTAAATAGTGGTTAGCTGTAGTTGTGATATATCTGTCACACTCCTGTGCTGTATTTTCTTTTTTCTTTGTAGTTAAGGTACCTCAGCCTTACTCCCGTACCTCATGTTTTATTACGTTCGTAATAAAAAGTGGACGGTCCACTATAAAACCGGCTGGCCTTGCCAAAAAAAGTTATAGAGTAGGTATGTATTAAATAAGAACCCTTAGGTAATGGATCTTAGGAACTCACGAACACTTGTATCACAACCTTTGTCATCTAAAGTAATATAGACACATGATCATCACACATTAAACGTGTACTCATTTACTAGAATTTTTGTCTGATCCACTCCTTTCTTTTCATTTTCCCATATCGTAGGGTGACAGATTAGTAGTTCTTTAGATATAATACGTGGAGAAAGCAGTTTCGTATTGGAGTTCTTGTATTTTTTATTGTTCTCATATGGTCACCTATTGTATTAAAAGTTTGTAGCCTCATGTTGTACTTTGGAAACAGTGTATATGGTAATTATGTATTTGGGAAACTTTTTTTGAAATCTCTATTTTTTAGCACTTATATTTTAATGTTTTCCACTGCAAGATCTAAAAGTGTACAATGTCTTAGAATTTACCTTTATAATCACCCCCTATAATGTTTAAAAACCGACAAATCGTATTTCTTGGCAAGACGCGAGACCGAAAGTCAGTTGGGCTTTGGAACAGTGTGTCGGGAAGTGCGGGTTGTTACTGGTATCAGAGCTTAGGTTTGAGATCCCCTAGGATTTAGGCATATATTGAGAGAATGTACTTGAACAGATTTTGGAAAAAAAGGGTATTTCCAATATTTTTTGCAATAATTTTTCAGAGTTTTTGAAAATATACATATATATAGATAAAAGTGTTTAAAATGATTACAATTTTTTAATCTTTATATCAAAATTTCATTTATCTGTGCCTATACTATCTATAGGAAAGTTGAAATTAATTCCCAAATACAGATAGCAAGATTGAGTACAAGTTGTTGAAAAATAGATCTGGAAAACAGTTAAAATTTCGAGCATGAATAACCCTATATGGTTCCCTCGATGTCTAAAACGAAGAGATAAGATGAGCCTAACCCGACTAAGGGAGCAAAATTATAATTTCCCAATATATGTATCAATATACAATAACTTATATATATATATATTGACTCATAAGCTAACTGTTGGCTTACCCATATATAAGCAAACAATTGTGAGTTAAAATAAATGTTAAGATCATAACAGCTGAGGTGGAAAGTTTTCACATTTATTAGAGTTTACCCCATAAAGAAAGGCTAAAAGAGGTTTTATATACCAACTGGCAGTATAAGTGAATTATGACTTAATGATGAGTATAACACATATAATGGGAATATGATGTTGACAACATAATGAGGTCTTTACAAATATAAGATAGATTTTGTAGTTAAAGTAGAAGCCCTATTCTCATATTAGTAGTTATTGCAAGAACCCTTACTTACCTAAAGGTATGCGTATAATATTTCCATATTGAAGTTGGATATTGTATGGAAAATAAACTTAGGTTAACGATCTTTGAAAGAAAGGACGGAAACCTTATGTACAAAGCATTGATAGTTATAAGTAGGCATGGGTAATTATATTTCTGTTGGCAACTCTGATTTAACTTATAGACTAGTGGAAATGTTTTCTAAAGTTTAGAAATAGTAGATGTTTGATATTCTAAATAGAAAAAAAGTCGGTTGCAATTTTGACAAAATTTATGGAAGTTGTTTAAAAAGTAAAAGTAGAGAATTTAATAAAAAACAATTTTTCAATAACTGTTTAAAACTATTATTTTGTCTTTTAGGCACATTGTTACACTTATCCTCAATGTGCACTTCGTTTTCAATAATATAACATTTGGAAAATAAAAATAAAATCGAAAAGTACGTATGACCCAACTTTTGGAACTCTTTTTATAAATAAGAAATGTTTAGAACTTGAATATGTCTTTTATTTATGCCAAACTCTAAAATAATAACAGTAATAAGTTAAAAATATCACATCTTCTCTAAAAATATGTTTTTGTAAAATTTATTACCCATGAAAGAAAATCTTGAAAATGGCTTGTTTTACATACATTTTCTAAGTTAAGGTCAATCGTTCTTGATTATTTAATTAAAGAAGAATAACATTATCTAAGTAAGTAGGAAACGATTGTTAAAAATGAAAAGAGAATTTTACAGTTTTAAAATTACTAGTTTTATGGAAATAAAATTTAAAATCAAAGGTTTTGAATTAAAATTAAAAAGTGGAAATATTATGACTATCATTAAACTTAAAAGAAAAGAAATTGATCGAAATTAAACAAATAGGATTAAACAGCCCATTAGGAAAGAATTTGACTATGAAATTTAGAAATTTTGTAATTGTTGGGAGAAAGATAAAAAGGAAACATGGAAATTTAATGACCTTTTAGTTAATGGTTGAATTGGAAAGATGTAGTACTATGTCTTTCGGTATTGGGTAAAAATGCATTACCCAATTGAGAGTCAAGTCATCAACTAAGGCGATGTCCTTTTTCAACTTAGGCCCGGTATCAATGGGACTTCAAGCATGCACGGCTTACACGAAGTGATACAGGTGGATTCTGACGTAGTACAATAAAATGCATTTAACACTACGGTCGGGAGGAAAACACGAGCGTATGTGATGAGACACAATGATGAATGTCAATTTCGGCTTCACCGTCTCTAGGCATAGTGATGGCTCATGGGTATACATGGGAGAGCAATTCCCATAGTAGTATTAGTGAGAATTGGGTTATATCATTATAGATGTGTTCCCCAAATGCCTAAATATAGATATTTGAATTGTAGGGTTAGAAGCTTGCACGTATTTGATTTTGGTAAATGTTGGGTTTACTAATCCATGAATACAGTATTAGGTAGCAGTGATCCTTGAAACTTATAGATCATGTGATATTTACGGATATAAAGATCTGAATTACATGTGCAAGTAAAATGTAAATTAAGATAACATTGTAAATTATTGGGATCTAGGTAATATTTTAATTCATTGGAATATAGAGGGCTGCGATGTAAATTCCTATGAATTATCAAGTTCGGATTTATAAATAAAAGTGCACCATTTAAAATGATGAGGAATACGCCAAAAAAAGGAGATGTACGAAATATGGATATTTTCCATATTTTTTGGTAAGGCCGGTGGAGCTGAATGGACCCCTACCATTTTATTAATCACTTGAAAGAATACAAATAGTTAATAAGGAAACATAGAGGTAAACAAGAATGAAAAAGAAACAAAACAATCCAAATGAATAAAGAAATTAAAATTGGTGCCATTTCTCAACCATCTAAGTCGGGAACCATTATAAAGAGAAGAGCATTGCATCACGAACACCACTATTGATAGCATGGAAAATATCCAATCTAGACTTGAATCTGGCATTAAAAACTCATTTATTTCTCTCCTTCGTAAAGCTCGCAGCAAATACTTCCAAAATCCACAAAAGTTCATACGAGTAAGAGACAATCCATTTAATTTCCTTATAAATGTTCTCCCATTACAATAGACTGTTGTGTAACGACGGTCGGACAAAGGTCCCCATCTCCCGCATGTGGCGTACGCATATGGGTTGGCACACACTTTGTTGTAACAAAAGGAATCCCTAATGTTACGTGCCTACCAACCCATATTTATATACCACTTCTCCATGTTATTTAGCGATGTGGGACTTTTTTCAATCCAAACCGTCATTCCTCCATTAAACATGCGAGACAACCCTAACATAGACTATCCTAAATTGGAAGAGTATATCATCCCTTGATTTGAAGCTTGAGAAGATGTAAAACGAAAAGGGATAACTTAAAAAGAGATGAAGGTCGTCCTCTGGTGCAATGTTACAAAAAAGGTAACTAGCATGAACTAGAATACCTCTATAAAATAGGTTACTAAGAGTATGACTAAAATCCCTTAGGATTTTCTAAATGAAAAGTTTAGCTTCTCCGAAGTAGAATTATTCCACACTTTTCCGTTCCATGGGAATTTCACTATATGTTGATCAGTCATTGCTTTGTAAATAATGCCAGAGGAGTGATTCATTTTAGAGGAGGACAAGACATACTCATCCTTGTTAGCAAAACTAATGGGAGAGTTAGCAAAATGGTCCCATAAGGTAGTGATGTTAGTGCATCCAGAAGAAGGGAGACAAACAATGCCATTTCTTATGTAGTCTATGGCCCTAACCTCAAAAGGAATGCCAGAAAGATAAAATTCCTCAAAAGAGAGATAACTCTGAAGTGTAATACCCGAAGATATCCATTATCGTCCAAAATTTAGCAGTACTATTCCTAGCTAGGCTGAGATTAGCATAAGGAAGAAGATGCTTCCTTATTTTTAGTATATCTTTCCATCCCTTACTGCTGCTACGCTTAGCTTCCATGAGTTAAAAGTTATCATTCTTAAGGGAATGTTCCTTAGCCCATTGCACCTAAAAAGATGTAGAATTGTTTAGGAGAGCATCCAAATGCCTAGAATAAGCTAAAATATTCCCTACAGTGAGATTCTTGATGTTAAGCCCACCAAACTTTCTAGGCTACTCAAGCTTATTCAAAGCAATATGAGCAAGTTTCTTGGTGTATATCGAGCTAGACCATATGAAACTTATCGTGGCAGACTTGATCATGTTGATGAGTTTAACCAGTGAAGGAAAGTTATGTCCCAATATCCAGACAATATGAGGAACATCAAGACCATCAAGTAAGATGTGAGATTTTGAGGTATTAATGTGAAGACAGGAGAAAGCAGCAAAGGAAGATTGAGTGTTCATGATGTAAGAGAGTGAGGATGGTGTAGGTTTGGTGAAAATGATCTGATCATCAACAAAGGAAAGAGAAGTTATCAAAAGATTTATGCACTTATGGTGAAGAGAGTACTTCTTTAGATGAACTTGAAGGAGTAATGCCTGGTTGAAAGCTTCTATGATAATGAGGAGGAGGCATGTAAAGATAGGATCTCCCTGCCTAAGATCTTTAGTTCCTCTAAAATATCCTACAGAGTAGAAATTTCTTAGAGTGGAGTTGACGCAGCGGATTAATCAAACAAAACTTCAATTGATGGAATGTAGCAATCGGTGAGTTGAAGATACCAAAATGCCCAAGTTCGTTGATCCAAAGATACCGAACTCTAGCTATCTCGAACACGTTGATAGCGCACTATACCGTGTTCAAAGATCTACGATTCTTCGCACGTTGATCTAGCGCACTAGATTCCGTGAATCGGCTTCTACGATCGTTGAATCGAGCGCACTCGATTAACCGAAAGAGGAGATAGGAGATTACACTCAACTACCAATTGGTATGAAAGCACAAAGCTAACAAAAAGGAATTTTATTCAAAAATCAACTACTTCAAAATGTACAACACACGCCTATTTATAGTAGTTTACAACTCAGCCCATAAGTCGTGACCGACTCATACCTCCCGACTCAACTAAGTCGTGGCCGACTCAACAGACGCTACAAACTTCAGTTACAACACTTCATACGCAACCGACTCAAGCAAGGCACGACTCACGACTCACTACCTCACAACACAAAACTGTACAACTCCTAGGTCGGCACCGACTCAACGCAAGCGACTCAACTCCCTACGACTCAGCATAATGCAAACGACTCAAACACAACACAGTTCATACGACTCATGACTTATACGACTCAACGACAAACATTTTACAACATCATGTCACGACTTACGACTCATGGCTTCACCGACTCAACATTCTTCCAACTACTCAAGCTTTCAAGTCCTTTGCGGCCTATCCCTTCACGCGAGTCAATTCCGAACGACTCAACTAGGTCGTAACCTTTCCACCGACTCAAGTCTTCATCAGTTGGAACCTTCTCCTTCTTCATGCTAAGTCGTAAACGACTTATGGATGGGTCATTGAGTCGTTGACGACTCAACTGCAATACCTTCCCTTCTTTCTTGTTAAACCGTAGCTCATCCTTCCAAGCTTTGTTAAGTCGGAAACGACTCATGTTTCCACTAACCCGTGAACGACTCATCCCTTCAAGAATCATAGGTCGTACTTCTTTAGGTCGGACTCGACTTAAAAATAGGTTAGGTCGGATTCTTTTCCCACATGGTTCCTTAAGTCGGAGACGACTTAATTTTTCCCTCCTGAGTCGTAAACGACTTGAATGCTGGCTCTTAACTCGTATACCCATCTCACATGATTCCCTCAGTTGACTCGTGCACGACTTACGGGTTAAAACCGAAATTTCTTGACTCGTGCATGACTTATCTTGCGAATGGTCTAACTTCTGAATTTCTATAGATCGTGCTGCATCATCCTCCCCTGGTTGAGAAAAATTCGTCCTCGAATTTATAAATTCTTTCTCATCAAAATGTTTATCTCCATAATATGGCACAAGATGTTTAACATTGAATACGTCAGAAGTGTATACATCTTCTGGGAGCTTCAACTTATAAGCATTTTCATTAATTTTTTTCACAATTTCAATTGGACCAATTTTTCGCGCCTTCAACTTGTTGTAAGCACCTGCCGGAAAACGATCCTTTGTCAATACAGCATAGACTAAATCACCTTCCTTAAATTCAACATTTCGACGTTTCAAATTTGCAGACTTCTTATACTTCTCATTCGATTTCTCTAATCGTTCCTGAACGATTTTATGACATTCAGTCAGCTCATCAACAAAATCAACAGCTCGTTTAACTGTTCCCTTCGACTGTGGTACTACTGCCAAATCCAACGGCCCCCTGGGTAAACTTGAATAAACAATCTGAAACGGACTGAATCCCGTGCTACGATTCACTGCATGATTATGTGCAAATTCAGCTTGGCATAACTTCATGTCCCAACTTCTCAAATTATCCTGTACAAGGCATCGCAACAAATTTCCCAATGACCTGTTAACAACTTCTGTCTGTCCATCAGTTTGTGGATGATAAGCACTACTAAATTTCAGCTTCGTTCCCACCATCTTCCACAAACTCAACCAAAAGTGACTCAGAAAACGAGTATCTCTATCCGAAACAATAGACTCTGGCAATCCATGAAGTCGATAAATCTCCTTGAAAAATAATTGCGCAACACGAACAGCATCCGCCGTCTTCTTGCAAGCAACAAAATGTGCCATCTTCGAAAACCTATCCACTACAACAAATATTGAATCATTTCCCCTTTGAGTTCGAGGCAAACCCAAAACGAAATCCATGCTAATATCAACCCATGGCTTAGATGGTACTGGTAATGGCATATACAACCCTGCATTCGTTGATGTTCCCTTTGACACCTGACAAATATGGCATCTCTCCACGAATCTTTCAACCTCTTTTCTCATCGATGGCCAAAAGTAAGACTGTGAAATCAACTGCAAAGTACGATCACGGCCCACATGCCCTTCCTCGTGTAACTCCTTGACAATTTTCAATCTCAAGCTACAGTCTGGTATACATAAACGATTCCCCATAAACAGAAATCCATCAATCAACATAAATTCATCGGTACTCCCATCCTTCACTTATTCAACATATTTCACAAAGTAAGGATCTTCATTAATCATCTCTGGCAGTAATTCAAGCCCCGTCACTTCAACTTTCATTGTCGTTAATAAATGACTCCTCCTACTCAAAGCATCAGCTACCCGATTTGTCACCCCTGATTTATGTTTGACAACAAAAGTAAACTGCTGTAAATATGCTATCCACGATGCATGTCTCGCTGAAATCTTATCCTGCCCCTGTAATTGTTTCAATGCTTCATGATCTGTATAAAGGACAAATTCCTTCTGAAATAGATAGTGTCTCCAATGCTTAACAGCTTGTACAACAGCATAAAATTCAACGTCATATGTACTGTATCTCATCTTTGCTCCTGACAACTTTTCGCTGAAACAAGCAACTGGCTTCCCATTCTGACTCAGAACTCCTCCAATACCAACCTTCGAAGCATCAGTATGCAATTCAAACAATAACTGAAAATTCAGTAAAACAAGAATTGGTGCAGACGTCAACAATTCCTTGATCTTTTCAAAAGCAACCCCCGCTTCTTCTGACCATACAAATTGTTTCCCTTTCATGCAATCAGTAACTGGAGCCATCACGCTACTGAAGTGTGGAATGAATCTTCGGTAGAATGACGCTAGCCCATGAAAACTCCTCACTTCCGTAATTGTCTTTGGCTGTGGCCAATTCCTGACTGCTTCAACTTTATTCTGATCAACTTGAATACCTTCCTCCGAAACAACATACCCAAGAAATAAAACAGTATGCGTCATAAACACACATTTCTTCGTAGCAGCATAAAATTGTTCCTCACGAAGAATAATCAATACTTCCCTCAGATGTAGAACATGCTCCTCCGTACTTCTGCTGTAAATCAGAATATCATCGAAATAAACCACAACGAACTTCCCAATGAATGGTCTAAAGATTTGATTCATCACCCGCATGAATGTACTAGGTGCATTAGACAAACCAAATGGCATAACCAACCATTCGTATAGTCCCTCTCTTGTCTTGAAAGCTGTCTTCCATTCGTCTCCAGGTCTGATTCGAATTTGATGATAACCACTCTTCAAATCAATCTTTGAAAATATAGTTTCCCCACTCAATTGATCTAACAAATCATCCAACCTCGGCATAGGAAATCTATATCGAACAGTGATCTTATTCAAAGCTCTACTATCTGTGCACATTCTCCAAGTTCCGTCCTTCTTTGGTACTAACAATGCTGGCACGGCACAAGGACTCAAGCTTTCCTGAACACGTCCCTGTTCCAACAACTCTTCCACCTGCCTTCGTAACTCTTCATGTTCCTTCGGACTCATTCGGTAATGTGGTCGATGTGGTAACACTGCTCCCGGAACAAGATCAATTTGATGTTGAATGTCTCTAAGTGGCGGTAACTCCTTAGGCAACTCCTCTGGAAAGACATCTTCAAATTCTTTCAAAATTGGCTTTGCTGCTTCTGGGATTTCAACTTCCTCACTACTCTCTCTTCCAATCAACAAAAACACTTCAGGTTCTTCCTCCACTTCCTTGACAAACTCTTTCAAAGTCAACAGAGTTTTTAATTCCTCAATCTCCTCTAGCTTGCTCTCCTTCTGCTGTTGCTTCTTAGGAACCAAAGTGATTTTCGTACCCTCGAACATGAAACTGTAACTATTGGCACGACCATCATGTTGAACTGCTCTATCGAATTGCCACGGTCTGCCCAACAACAGATGACAAACATCCATATCCACAACATCACACCAAATTTCATCTTTGTATTTCTTCCCAATAGAAAAATTAACACAAGCCCTTCGACACACCTTCACTTCACCACCCTTCCTTAACCATGCTAGCTTGTACGGTTTAGGATGTTTCTCAGTCTTCAAGTTCAATTTCCTCACTGCTTCTGTAGAAATAATATTATCACAACTTCCAGCATCAATAACGAACTTGCAAACTTTCCCCATAATAGTGCATGTCGACTGAAAAATATTGCTTCTCAACCAACTACAATCCTCCTCTTGCTTTGGTGTAAGACATGACCTCCTCATCATAAGATTACAACCTTCATCTCCACACAATTCTTCTTCCTCCTCAACATAAGGTGTATTAGAACATTCTGCCTCCTCACCATCATCCTCCTCAACTTCTGCAACCATGGTTCTCTTCTTCGGCTTCGGACATTCATTACTTTTGTGACCCAACTCCTGACAATTATAACATTTGAAAACACTGCTAACCTTCGCCTTCTCAGTCTCCTTCATCACTGGCTTTGTAACAGGTTTAGGAACATTAGAACTTCCACCAACACCCCTCGCTTGATTATTGGAATTAGTAAACACACCACCTCCACGTCTTCCTTGTTTCTCCCAAGCTGACGCTTTCTGATGTGCTTCTGCAACGGATCTAGGATCGAACATATTAACCATATCCTGAATCTGCATCCTCAATCCCCCAATGAATCTAGCAGTTAGCTGTTCTTCCGTTTCCATAATATCATTCCTGGCAATGAGTTGGTAAAATTCATCAGCATACTCACTAACAGACTTCGTCCCTTGCCTCAGATTCTGCAACCTCTGGTACATAAGTGATTGGTAGTTGTAAGGTAAGAAAGTAGATCTCATCAACTTTTTCATCTTTTCCCATGATTCTATCTTTGACTTTCCCATTCTCTCCCTAGTAAGTTTAGTTTGTTGCCACCACGCCAAAGCTCTCCCCCTCAACCTAGTAGCAACCAACTTCACCCTTCTATTCTCCGGGACCTCCTTGAAATCAAAGATTTCCTCAACATTAGAAATCCAATCGAGAAATTCTTCTGCTACCATCCCGCCTTTAAACTTCGGAATTTCCATTTTCATACCCGATTCCCATCGACGATCATCTTCAACATCCCGATAAGAATTTCGAACTTGATCTCGATCTCGATAATGAATACTTGCTCTATCACCTTCTTCAACAAAATCAAAAGTACGCCTACATCGATCTCGACCATTATCATCCCTTCGTTCATGCATACTTCTTTGACTATGTCTCTCTTCATCTCTATATGCTTCATTGTCAAATTCACGTTGACTTCTTCTCACTTCATGTGCATAGTCATAATGATCTCTTCGCGATGAAATTGATGTTTCTCTTCTATCTCTACAAGAATGTGGTGATACCCTCCTCGCTTCCGTAACCGATGGCGAAACTCGGTTTCCTCCATGGTTCGAGTTTGGTGATCTCCTCCTTTGATTCAAATCATTCGTCAATCTCTCCAATTTTCCAATGCCTTCATCGAACTTCTCATTAATACGTTGTTCCATAAGCTCGGCTTCTTCTCTACGATACAAAGCTTCAACGTTTTGATGACGATTAGCTCTCCTTGGTGGCATGATTGAAAAACTTCTCAAACTTCAACAATTCAATCACAAGACTTCAACAAATCACGGCTCAACAATGTCTCTTCAAGGCTTTAGCTCGGCAATGGTTTTACACGGCTCCACACTTCGAATCTTAGCGCGCAAAACTCCAAGACAAAATCCAAACAATATCCAACTCCTCGATCCAAAATGAAATGGATCAAACACTCCAAATTTGATGCAACTTCAATATGAACACGATGAACAACTTCAAACTTCAAAAACTTCAAAAACTTGGCTCCAAGAATCAACTTAGCTATGATTGGCTAAGTATGGCTCTGATACCAAATAATGACGCAGCGGATTAATCAAACAAAACTTCAATTGATGGAATGTAGCAATCGGTGAGTTGAAGATACCAAAATGCCCAAGTTCGTTGATCCAAAGATACCGAACTCTAGCTATCTCGAACACGTTGATAGCGCACTATACCGTGTTCAAAGATCTACGATTCTTCGCACGTTGATCTAGCGCACTAGATTCCGTGAATCGGCTTCTACGATCGTTGAATCGAGCGCACTCGATTAACCGAAAGAGGAGATAGGAGATTACACTCAACTACCAATTGGTATGAAAGCACAAAGCTAACAAAAAGGAATTTTATTCAAAAATCAACTACTTCAAAATGTACAACACACGCCTATTTATAGTAGTTTACAACTCAGCCCATAAGTCGTGACCGACTCATACCTCCCGACTCAACTAAGTCGTGGCCGACTCAACAGACGCTACATACTTCAGTTACAACACTTCATACGCAACCGACTCAAGCAAGGCACGACTCACGACTCACTACCTCACAACACAAAACTGTACAACTCCTAGGTCGGCACCGACTCAACGCAAGCGACTCAACTCCCTACGACTCAGCATAATGCAAACGACTCAAACACAACACAGTTCATACGACTCATGACTTATACGACTCAACGACAAACAGTTTACAACATCATGTCACGACTTACGACTCATGGCTTCACCGACTCAACATTCTTCCAACTACTCAAGCTTTCAAGTCCTCTGCGGCCTATCCCTTCACGCGAGTCAATTCCGAACGACTCAACTAGGTCGTAACCTTTCCACCGACTCAAGTCTTCATCAGTTGGAACCTTCTCCTTCTTCATGCTAAGTCGTAAACGACTTATGGATGGGTCATTGAGTCGTTGACGACTCAACTGCAATACCTTCCCTTCTTTCTTGTTAAACCGTAGCTCATCCTTCCAAGCTTTGTTAAGTCGGAAACGAATCATGTTTCCACTAACCCGTGAACGACTCATCCCTTCAAGAATCATAGGTCGTACTTCTTTAGGTCGGACTCGACTTAAAAATAGGTTAGGTCGGATTCTTTTCCCACATGGTTCCTTAAGTCGGAGACGACTTAATTTTTCCCTCCTGAGTCGTAAACGACTTGAATGCTGGCTCTTAACTCGTATACCCATCTCACATGATTCCCTCAGTTGACTCGTGCACGACTTACGGGTTAAAACCGAAATTTCTTGACTCGTGCATGACTTATCTTGCGAATGGTCTAACTTCTGAATTTCTATAGATCGTGCTGCATCAGGAGTAAATAATAGTAGAGATGCAATTTTGTATCATTTTAGTGAATTTGATAGGAAATGTCACGGAATTCATAATAGAGATGAGAGTTGTCTATTTAATAGAACCAAATGCCTTTTTAAGGTCCATTTTAAGCATGGCTCTAAGAGAGCCATTTACTGATTTGTACTAGTTGAGAATCTCATGTGTAATCATCACATTATCAAGGATGTTCCTCTGAGGTAGAAAGGCAGAATGATTAGATGAGATAAGAGTAGAGAGATAATTATTATGCTGCAAGCAAGGTCTTGGAAGTTATTTATATACAATATTGCAACAAGCAATAAGCCTGAAATGGGTTACATTAGGTATTGCTGACTTTGAGGATAAGTGCTATATTAGTAGAGTTGATTATGTCAATTAGTTACACTTGGAGAAGAAGTTATAAATAGCATCATGGAAATCTTTGCTTATAATCTGCTAGCAGTAAGTGAAAAAGTGGCATTGAAGCGGTTCGGACCCCCACATGCATCTGTCCTTAAACTGAAGATAGTGGACTTTATTTCATCATCTATGACCAGAGAGGAAAAATAGTTTTGTCGAGTGGAATTTATCTTCGAAGGGGAGAGAAAAGATATAAAGGAATCATTAAAGTAGTCAACATGCCGACTACCTAGAAGTGAATTATAATATTCAAAGAAGGTAGCAACAATAGAGTCAATGGTTGAATGAGTATTTCCACGTTGATCATTTGCGTGAGTAATGCAAGATTTGGATTGTTTAATTTTAGGGAAGCAAGGTAGAACCTGGTATTCCTATCTCTATCCACAGTCCATTGCTCCCTTGATTTTTGCCTCAGCATACTTAACTCAGATGTGAGAGCTTGAGAAATCTTATTAGAAAGCTTAGATTTAAGTTGGCTAAGTAAATGGTCTAAAAGAATTATTCATGATCTACTTTTGAACAAGAACAAGCTCATTTCTAATGAAGGTGGATAATTTATAAACATTTCCAAATCTATCCTTAGCCCATACCTTAAGGTTATTCTTTGTATTCTTTAACTTTTGCTGTAGCTTGATAATCAGATTCTTATTGGCTTTGACGCTCCATACAAACTGTATAACCTTCAAAAAGCCTGTCTTTTTAATCCAAGAGTCAAAAAATTTAAAATTTGATTTTGTTTTAATGTCATTGTCCACAAAGGAGAGATTGAGAGGGCAATGGCTTGATATTTTTGGCATTGGAATTTGAATGTGGTCAATAGGCCAGCAAGAAATGGATTCGAAGTTAGAAAAAGCATGATTAATATTGGTTGAGATTCGCATACCAGTCCTACTTTTATTAGACGAAGTGAAAGGGGATTAAGACGAGGGAATTTCAATTAAAGAGGAGTTCTATAGGGCATTGTTTAAGGGAGAGATGTCTCTAGCAGTTAAGGGATTACTACCTGATTTATAAGTGGTGAGGAATGTTCTATTAAAGTCACTAATAACATAGGATTGATGTGGCTCTTGTCTTAAGTGTGGAAGGAGGTTAAGCGCGGTAGATCCGTAAGAGGAAGAATTAAAAAAGACAAATAAATGTGAGATATAAGGAAGTAGAAGTGCGAAGATGTATGGCATGGGTGTGAATGAGTTGATTGATAGAGAGAATAGTGGATAGGAGAGAGATAAAAGGATCATATAAGACCAAAAGTCTACCATAAGGAGCAGTAGCTAAGTTGTCAAGACTAAACTAAGAAGGATTAAGGTAGGAGGCAGCTCTACATGAGAAGGATGAGTTGAATTTGGTTTCTGATATCGAGATAAGGGATAAACTGTAATCAGGTATGAGAGTTTTGATTTCATCCAGCTTCACATCTGAACGAGCACCTATGAAGCTAGGTTGTGTACCATTTGGGAGAGTTTGGGGTTTTCCTAGTAGAATTTCTTGTACTCTTATAAGGAGCGGGGAATGCAATTTCAAGGGTAATGTTAGGATGTAGGGATTCGTCATCATCTGAATTGAAGGTGATGATAGGGGTGCTTATCTTAGAGGAAAATGTAGATTTTTTGGTAGTTGAGTTTTTTCCTTTGATTATGGGCTTTTTTCTTTTTGGCTAATTTTCTTGGTTAAGACTTATTTGGAGAGGGGATATGAACCGGGATAAATGGTTTAGAGATACGTGTGGATGAGGAGGAGACTAGAAGAGTTGACGATGAAGAATGAATGATTGTGTCTGGAGAGTGATTGGGAGGACTAAAGGACCTAAGTCAAATAAAGAGGAGTTTCCCATAGATAATATGCCATGAAGAGGGTTATTAGTGTGCATGTACACAACTTTTTCTAGTGGAGTTGTTTCAAGCGAGGAAGAAATTTAATTACCAGACTTAGGAAGAGATGCATTAAAGGGCAGTTTCAATGTATTACGGTTAGGAGAGGAGAATAGAGTGGAAGATTGACACTGGCCTGGGGCCTGAACAACCGAGGATGATGGATCATTAGAATTTAAAATAGGTGTGCTGTGATCCTGCTGAGGTAATAGGACAAGAACAGTTTGAAAATTGTCTTCTAGAGTTCAGGCTGCACCATATGATCATGTTGGTGCACCAAGCCCGTAGCATTCCTTTCCGAGTTACCAAAGTCAGAAGCATTGTATACTTGTTCAAGACTACAACTACCGACATCCAACGCATCTGTGGTTTCATTGGAATCTTCATTCAAATCTTTATTCATTTCACATATAGTTTCCATAGCAACAAACTTATTACTCGTTCCATTTCTTTCTTTTCCCATGTTAGATGACTCACGCATACTAGAAGATACGTTCTCCTTTGCTTTAGATCCCTTAGAGCCTAGGGTGATTATATTTCCTTCGTTAGATTTGGCTTCATACATGCTTGTCCTATGATCACTTCTTTTATCACCATCATCCTGGAGAGACTGATTCATAGAGCTCTTCTTGGAATTCACAACTCTGGTCAAGATGTTAGCCATTTTAACATTACTATCATAGGGTATAACACACTTATTCCTCGAATGATTATTACTTGCTACATTAGCCTTAGATTTATCAGTGTGAACCCTCTTATCATTTTTATCCTCTCCTACCCTAACTTTTAAGCACCAATCAATATTGTGACCAAAGACCTTACAGTGTTGGAAAATTTCAAGTCTCCATTGATAATGGACTTGAACATGTTGAATTCCTCCATTAGGCAATTGCACTAGAAAAGAGTCGATGAGCTACTCATTAGGAGATATCTCTATTAAGCACTTAGAAAATTGAATCCTCTTTAGCTTCTCTATGTTGACATCCAAATGTATCAGCCTCCCCAACATGTTAGCAGCCAATTTATGCCTATAAGAAACTAGGCAAATAGGGGAATATTTTTGATATGAACCCACACCGGGACTGCTTTAATTAAACCAAAAACATTACTCACTAAAGGATCCCATTACTTCAGAATAAATAACTTGTTCCTTATGATGATGGGATCATCCTCTATAATCTTCTTTTTATCATCGTCATCATTAGAAAGTAGGAATTGAAAGATATTACCATCTGAGTTGACCTTGATGTTGCTTTTCAGTTTCCATACCTTTTGAGGTGATAAATAACAGCAGAGTATGATAGTGGCTTGTCAAGTAAGAAGCTTACTATATAGTCACTCCATTCAGTTGAGCATGCCTGTAATACTTCAAGAGGTGGGATAACTTGTCACAGAACTTCATTTGAAGATGAACAAGAGCATACTTCCCAGCATTTCTAGGCTTACACTTAAAGAGAGAAGTCCATTCATGTTTAATAGAAGTGAGATGGTAGGGAAACATGGAGAAAAATTAAAAGAGAAAGCTTGATAGGAGGTGGAGGAAGGTGCATGTGGGTTGACAAGAAAGGATGAGTCAGGTGGAGGATCAATAGGCCGGACAATAGGAGGATAGGTTGGAGAGAAAGAAAGGGTGGTCGAAGTGACATGAAAAGGAAGTAAAGGGACGGGAAGAATAGTTGAGGTATAGGAAGAGGACGTTAAAACAATGAAACAATGTTCAAATGATATTTATATTTACCGTATTTCATATTATTTATTTCAATGGCTTTGAAAAAGATACTTTCTTGTAATTCCAAATGTAATAAAATTCTTCTCTTGGGATAAGGCATAAAAATTTATACGTCAACCTTTCCTTTGGGAGAGAAGTAATTCCAATGCATTCAAATATAGAAATCCCTAATTATAAACCAAAGTATTGGCCATCATGTTTACTGGATTAAAATGACACGGCATCATTCCATATTAAGTTATCCCAACCATGAAATAATTGGAATAAAATGATAAGTGGTTATGTTTGGTAAAAAGGACTCGTTTATGGGAGGACATTACGAAATGGTATGACTTTTGAAAGTTCGAAATACAAAAGGTATTCCAGGTAAAGTAGTAGTCAAGATTTTGCAATGGATGGTTAATTCAAGGATTTGGGTCTTATTCGAGAAAATAATATTGTATTTTGCACTCATTGAGAATGCGGAGGTGATTTTAGTAAAAAAGATAAATTTTGGTGAGATTCAGAGGAAGGGATAACATAATTCTTCTAGATCACCCCTTAGATTGGAAGAAGACTAATTTCTAAAAAAATTCATTAAAGACTAACTTAGAATACATAGTTGTGTGAATATTAATTACACGAGAATAAAGTACAACTTATGTGATTATCACCAATGCTAGAGTGTTTCTAAGTTATGACCTCAATTAATTTTAGGCATTTTAGTACTTACCTGTAAAACTTGGGACGGGTCCCAATAGAATGTAAACATAATACCATGCTTGTTGAAGGATTGAGGAAACCTACCATAAATGTAATGAAATAGCTTAAGTCTAATTAAATTGGAAAATAAGTTAAACTATTTTCAATAACTTAAGAAATCACCAAGTTTGCATACCCTTCGGTAAACTAGAAAAATAGCAAAGAGCTAAGTAGGAAGTACCATGGGAAGAGATGCTATCCACATTTGAGTTGACTCACTTAGTATCTAGAAGTTGAGATGAATAGGAATATCACTAAAGGAGTAAAGGTAGTATGTTGTGCACTGAGGATTTCATAGAGCGATGGTTTTGTAGGAGAATATTCATGCTCGAATTATTTAGCATGGTGCATGACGACTTCATTTGAGTTAATAACAAGGATTGCAAAGAATTACCTACGCACATACATTCAGATCATAAGTTTATGCCAGTGGTAAAGAATGAGAAGGTCAGTTAAAAAATGGATGGATTAATTTCATATAAAGTCAAGGATTTCACAAGATAGCCAGAAAGCATTTATTGATAGGAGGCACATGGGATTGGGAACTGTGATGGTGACAGGGTCTGGATGACCATCTTGCCTCACGATACATATTGGGTTGGTAGTTCAAAAAATTTAGCACCGAGAATTATCAGACCTATTTTTATTTTGTATAGAGCTGGGAATTAATTTATAAGCGAAGGTTCTTATAAGGTTGGTAGGAGTTCACAGTGTTTATTTAATGTCATACTTGCAGATTTGTTTATGAGATGCAGCTACCATGTTCGAGCTGTGTCAGTTAAGGAAAGTTAGAAAGGATAGTGAGTCCCTCTTGCACCAAGCATCTATGCGTATTCTTGGGCATGAGACAAATCGACTCCATGATAAAGAAAATAAATTAGTCAGAATCTAGTAAATAAATATCCAGTTAAGAGTGGATATGAGCTTGAGGAGAAAGACCGAGCTACCCATCCGAAATTCTTTTCTAGTATGTTTCCATCTAAGTTAGAAAAATATATATTACTTTGTATTAGGTTTTAGCTAAGGTAGGGACCATTGGATAGTAGGAATGGTTGTAAACATGTCATTAGGACATGTTACGAATGATGGGATGCTAATGGTTGTAATTGAATGTATTACTTGAATTGTTCTCTTTTTGCATGTTTAGGATAGTATATACTTCAGGTAGTTTGCAGATTCACATTCGGTAGCATGTTGTCTCTTGATTGTTGCCATTCTAGTAGATGTTATGTTATGGATGTTGCATATAGGTTGAATGGTTGCGCATACACATAAAATTAAAATTATATTCACTTAGGATATTGCATACATTTTGGATTTATGGCATGAGTATGAGCATGACAAGAGATTGACTTGATCAGCAAACCGCCTACTCTTTCGCATTAATATAGTTCTCATGCATTTCACATTGCATATATACGTACAAATTGCATTATAAAAATTTCTAAGGAGAATGGTTGCTCATGGATGATGGATGATTAGATGGTCGTAGCTATTGGTTGTCGTGTGTATAAGTTACATTTTTCCATTCTTTAAGATTTTGGAGATTTTATGTGGGGAGAATGTAGCACCCAAGAAATTTAACAGAAAATTTAAAAGAAAATTTGATAAGAAAAGTAAATTTAATTAAGGCAAGGAGTAAAAAGAAAATTTCCAACGACGTCCGAATTTGGCTATGAAAACGACACCATTACGTTCATAGGAATTTTCTAGACAATATTTATATGCAATACCTTAAGATCGGAGTTATTACGAAGAAATTATAGGCGTTAGAAGATTTGAAATAAAATAAATTTTAAAATGGAAGAAAATGATAATAATATATGCATAGGTTGACCCATGGAGTGGTACGATTGACTGGTCTAGGTAGACCCTGGGCCTTCTTAGGTCGACCATGCAATGTGAAAAGGCAGGAGGCTGAAGCACGTTGCATGGATGGTTTAGGACACTGCATGAATGGTTGTGATCATTAATTCATAGCCAAGTTTTTGACTATTGTACTAGATGTTAGCAAAATATTATCCAACCCAAATCAACATCCTAAATTCATTCCTAACCCTTACAAATTCAAGTCTAACATAACTCTAAAATCAATATAATTTACTGTAATGAAACGGTGCCCAATTTTATCCTCTCCTATAAACCTAAAATTCTTCCAGATATCAAAATAAAATCAATATAGAAGAGCACAATCAATTGGATCTGAAAAGAGCAAGTGGAGATAACATACGGAGGGGAAATTCTCAAGTAGGAAGAGCTTAGGCTTGAAGTGATTCAGAACAATTTTAATTAGACGATTACTGCAGTTAGCTTTAAACAATTCTAATTGATTTTGGGTGTTAGTAAATTATAATTTAAATTGTAGAACCCTAATTCGAAAACTATAATCTAGGGTAGGATTGAAATCATTATAAATGGTTAAATCTAATGCCAATGCTAGTACACCCATCAATTAAATTGTAAAACCCTAAAATCAGTAAATCTTGAATATGAAAACTCTAAATTGAAATGGTCGATTTAGTAAGCAGGCTTTATTGAATACTACTAATGACACAAATTAAATAAAAATTTACAATCGATATTTAAAACTAAACGAATCCTAAAATTTGGCCTACAATCGATCGACCCTTGATCCTTAACGGTCAATCTAGCGGTCGACCAGTTAGGATTAGCGGTGGACTGGTTAGGATTAGCGGTCGACTAGTTAATGCTTAAACTGTAGAACTTGAATCTCTACCTAAGGCTAGGTTCGCAGTAAAAATTATATAAAAATTATATAAATTTTAATCGATTGTATTAAGCCTACTTTAGGCTAAATGTGTATGTTAGAGATAGTAGGGCAACAAGTTCCCTATCAGTGTTAGGTCGTTGTGATGCTGGTTAAATATTGTTTATCAAATTTGGGTGGCAACTATTCGGCAGAGGCAATTTCTATCGCAAATGGCACTCACAAGAGGTTCCACAGTGGATGTGTAGCACTGATGAGGATGCCTGATGGAGTGTGGTTTCGCATAACTGGAATAATAATATGCATGATTTCTGACCCGATGTGATACAATTTTGATGGAGGATCCCAACGCTGCAATATTAATCCAACACTACGATCGAGAGGTGGATATAGATGCAAATGATGAAACACTTCAATGAGTCAGCATTGGTTGTTCCCCTTCGTTGCGTAGTTGGGATTATGTGCAGTAGTCTGTGGAAAATTAGTTCACTAGCAGCCTAGGTGTAACAACCTAGAATTTTATCACATTAAATGTGAATATTTAATATATTTTTAAATAATTTATAAATGAATTTTATTACCCAATGTAACAACTTGCACTTTCCGACATAAATCATGCCAAGAAAATACGAGCTATTGGATTTTTAAAACATTACAGAGTATATTACAGAGGCAGAGTTCTAGGACATGTATACTTTCAGATCTCACAGGGGAAATAATTAAAATATAAATACAAAAGCATAAAAATTTCATAAAATCATTCTCTAAAATACTTGCTTTACAAAATACATTATTTTCAAATTACAATACAGTGCACATTCTAATACAATAAGAAATTGTAAGAGAGTAACAGAAAATATTAGAACTCCATCATTGAGCTCCTTTCTTTCCCGTACTATGTTCAATTACTCATAACCATTCATCCTATGGTGGGGGAAAAGGGAAAGAAATGAGGATGGGTCAGACATTGAGTCTAGTGAATGAGAAAAAGACTAGTAAGATGATTAAGTGCAATTTGTTTTAAATCTGCTCCATGTTTCATAGAGTGTACATAGTGTGTCAGTGCATTCCTAAGGTCATATACGTAAGGATATTTATCTAACTCATTGGGTCGGATATCAAGTCAATCTCACTATCGATCGGCGAAACCGGGACCTATGGTCCCTCAACTACTACATTGTGCCTAGAGGAAGAACACGAAATGCAAACTCGTTGAGTGACTCAACATATACACCCACATTCATCTCTTGATCATAACAGCAAACTGCCTCTTATTACCTACTCCAGTGTTCACCGCGTGCGATCACTGCCAGGACTGGGCTCCCACCTAATATCTTTACGAGACCCATAACCACTTATTACCTACTCTGGTGTTCTTCGCATGAAAATCACCTCCAGGATCGGACTCCACCTGGTCTCATCTTAAATTCTTTGCCCAGTTATTGCCTAGCCGTATGCAAATTACAGCCACGACCAGGCTCCTCAGGAACTAATCTACCCAACCCAATTTCGACATCCACCAAATAGGCTGCTCCAATTGCTTACATTTATGGATCTACAGTATTTTACCCGCTTAGCAAAGTACATTCGCTCTACAACTTAGATACTAAACTAAATTCTCTACTCTCTCACAACATACCTCAAAATAGTGCAATATGTGGTTTTACATTTCATAAAATTCATTCACTAAACGGACCTTAAGCCTAAAATTCCAGTTTCTTCATTAAATGGGCTAGGCGGTCGACCTGGAAGGCCCAAGGTTAACCACCCGTGGTCGACCTAAGGTCCTAACGATTGACCATTCCAGTGCAATTTCTTAGGGTTCGGGAGTTTGTTTCGTTAATTAATTTTGTGCGTTAATTAATCATCGTTTGTTAATTTTAACACAATTAGTTATCACTAGAATTAGGAATTAACCAAATTTTCGATTTGAGCCTAATCCATATTTCAATTGTAAACAAATTTGGGGTCTAGATCAGGGTTTACCACTTGATGGTAGAATATATTAATAACTTGTTGTACTTCCAATTTAATTATCCAATTCATGCCTATTATTCTAATCCATACGCGTGTTCAATTAATTATCCAGCCTACTGTTCTAATCCATTTGCATGTTCAATTAATTATCCAATATATTCACTTTTAAACAAAAAAGGTTTATAGTTTCAAAGTATCCAAATAATAGGATTTAACATCAAATTCTATTAATATATAGATCTTTAATTTACTAATCTAAACTTTTAGATTAACGGTTCAATTTTGGAGTTTAACAATCTAATTAACTTAAAATAAATTTAAAACTAATTGTTTTAACCATTTGATTAATCTGTGCACACTCATCTTTGTCCTACACTTCAGATCTAGTCTCCAAACAGCATGTTTCTCATAAATCTTCTTGTACTCCTCTCTAATTGCTAGATCTCCTTTTAATTTGGCTTTATATTTGATCTAGACTGATATTTGGGTTTGATTTGGAATTTTATTTTTGATTTGAGAATTGGAGAAAGAATTAGGGCTTAGAGAGAAATTGGGCAGCGTCGCTTTAATGTTTATTTGCAATGGAGAATTTGGGTTTAGGTTAGGTGTGTATGTATTAGGGTTTTATATTGGTTCTAACCATTGATTTTTCCAAAGCACCTAAAAAAGCATGTTAATGGCTTTCATAAATTTTTCCAAAGTTTAAAAATAAAAAAATTTCTCTTTTTATTCCTCTAAAACTTGTTTAAACCCTTATTCTTCCTTATACATCTCTTCTTCTATCAAAATTATGCGCACACCCCTCTTTTCAATTATGGTTATGCCTATAACCTTCTAAGCCGAGCCCATTTTTCAAAAAACCTAGGCAAAAATCGCTATTTTTCTAAAAGATATACAAGATCTAAGGTCATTTCAAAGTTCTAGTGATAGATGGTTTCCTTTCCTAGCTTTGGTGTGTAAACTTACCTTCTGATTTGAAGGTTTTTAAATTTTTATATTACTTGTTATTATGATGCTCTTGGTTGAATGTGTGTGTGTGTGTGTTTGATCTTGCTAATATGTAGTGTATTGCTTGGTTTTGAATTTGAAATTGTAGTTTGGTTGTGAAATGATGTTAAAGTTATAATCTTTCTTAATGTATGGAATTATGGCATGGATATGCAAGTTGTGCTCTTTACTAGCGTTGAAGTTGCAAAAGAAGTTAGCATTTTGATTTGTAAAGTGACTAGAGATCTCTTGAAAACTAATTTACATTTATTAGTTTAATTTACTAAAAGGATTTCACAGTTTCAAACTTCATTATAGTTTTCAAAACCTCTTATTAGGTTTTACAAAGTAAATAAAGTTTTTAAGAGTTAAATTTGAAATGTTAACTTAGAAACTATGGCATCCATAGGGATAGTGGCTATGGTTGTAGTTTGGAAAATCAAACCTTTTTCTAAATTGTTTCCTTCTTAAATATTTTTTTTAAAACTTTTAAAATCATCAATTAAGTATAAACGGTAATTATTATTTAGTTAAGTATGATTTTAGTAAATATTTAAGCAATTGGTTAATTAAAGGTAAGTATTAGTTAATTAGTACTTAAATAAAGGAAATTAGTGCTTAAGTATTAATTAAGTTAATTATAATTAATTAATTAATTAATTAATTAAGAGAGTTTTAACAAATTTATCAATTAAGTAAAGAGTTAATTTAGTATTAATTTTTATTTAATTATTTATAATTAGGTTTTAATTATAAATTCAATATGTAATTTTGGAGTTCCCCTCAGGAATCAGAGAGGGAATGGTAGGCCTGTGGATCTTAGGTCTCTCAAGATCATATCCGGATCAGAAGATGAGCCGAGAGCAACTTGGGACCCAAGTGTTTGGGTGACAGTAGAATTATGTGGCGTCTATTTAGATCTTTCGCCCAAGACTTTTGCGCCGTCAAAGCAAGCTCCAAATGAAGGATAAGCTGACCATCCTTTAACACCTTGGGCTTATCCCTTACCAAAACTTCTTTCTGCAGCTACTCCAAATTCACCTCGCCGACTTAGAGGAAAGCTTTCTCCTTTTCAACAATCCTCCCTTAAGGGAGGGCAAGGATTCTAGAATAATCGTCCTTGAACCACTCCAAGTTTCTGAATTTGAGCACGTTGGTATTATACTGGCTCAACAGTGGTTCAAACTTCTCCATGGCATGCTCTTCTACCCGCTATTCCATGGCCTCAACCTCTCTTTTGATAAGTGCATCAAGATCTCTAACACATTCAAGCGCTTTGTCCCTCTCTTCCTTGGCATCGAGCAATTCATTACAATAAGTCTAAGCTTGCTGGAGTGCATCATCATTTCCTTTTGTTTCATGCTCTAGATTGATTTTCAACTCATCCATGTTTTTGTTCGTGGTATCCCTCTCTATTACCAGAGCATGGTTTTAGTGGAAAGCCTGCTCCATTTCATCTTGATGATTAATCCACTCCTTTTCGAGTGCCTTGATGGCCTCCTCAGCTTTCTTCTCGACTTCGACTTGGAATGTTCTCGGTTTCTCGACCTCGGCATTGAGACTACCAATGATTCTCTTATTGTCTACTTCAATGAGTTTCTTATTGTCGATCTCTAGTGGCATATCCTTGGGGACTTTAGAAATTTTCTTAGCTACCTTCGTCCATTCATTATACCGGTTATGAACATCAACTATGCAATCGATGGTCATCTTTTGGACATCACCAAGGATTTTTTTTCAAGTTAGGCACAAACATGAGACCATCGAAGAAAATGTTTGGAAATTCTTCCTTTGGTTTGACCATTTGATATTGGCTGCAAGCTGTTCCTAAAAAGAGTTAGTGGGACTATAGCAGTTTCTTTTCCAAGCCTGTGCTAGGAAGTTTTCAGAGCTACTCTTATGATGATTGTGATCGGAAGATCGACTGTAGTGAGATGGCACTGTGTGTTGCACATTGGTGGAAGTTGGAGGTGGAATATGAGAAGTATCATTAGGCAGGATGTCATTGCGATGATCAGATTGCCTGTTTGGACCTCTAGGAGGAGGTGGTCTAGACCTAGGGTGATGCTTAGAGGTAGAGTCATGTGATGAGCGATCTCTATCATAACTGGTTTTACCTCAATCATCTCTATCTCGACTATAACAACAACCTGAGTCATAATCGTGACCACTTCCCTGATGGTACGAACTCAACCGGGGCCTTAATGCTTGGGATGCTTTCTTCCAAAAATGACACTTGAAAAACTTTGCTTTCAGCTGATGCTACCTCAGTATCTCAAACACTACTTTGTGACGATCTTCATGCTATCTTTCATCCTTAAAATACACTAAAATGTCGTCTATAAATATCAATATGAAATTATCCATACTCTCGGAAAACTCGATTCACCAAATCTACTAAGAAAGCTGGTGCATTCGTTAACCCGAATGGCATCACTAACCACTCGTATTAAATATACCTAGTCTATAATGTTGTCAACGGAATACTGTCCACTGCCACTCCTAACTGATGGAAACCCATCGCCAAATCCAATTGGGAAAATATTCTGGTTCTACACAATTGATCAAATAGATAATCGATTCTCGACAAAGGACACTTATTCTTAATCGTCTTCTCATTTTACGATAGTCAATGCGCAACTTCAATGACCTATGCGGTTTCTTCACAACACCACGGCCACACCCCAAGATGAACTGCTTGGTCTAATAAAATTCTTTCCTTCAAATCTACTAGCTGCACCTTTAATTCCTTTGTCTCGGACGATGTCATCCTTTTAGGTGGTCTACTTATGGGTTTTTCCCCGGCACAAGATCTATTCAAAACTCAATGACTCATTTCGGTGGTAATCTTGTAACCGGATCAAAATATCTGCAAATTCTCTTAATACCCAAACCTGACTTGACTCTTCTTCCACTTCCATAGCACTCGAAAAAGTAGAAGCACTCTAATGAGAATCCTCCACTGAGAATATAATTCTTTTATGATTATTAGGGTGTCTCAGCAATATTTCTCTACCCTGGAAAATATCTTAGCCTCATATTTACCCAACAAATCCATGCCCAAAATGATTCCGAAGTCTATGAAATATGACCTAACAAATCAAGTTCTAACTGGTCATATATCATTCCTAGAGTTGCATACCCTCATTGTATTCACAACCCTTAAGGAAGTAACAAGATATGTTGGTTCTAAACATAACCTATTAACCAAACATTGAGATATAAATAAATGCCATGCACGGGTATCAAATAGTACCTTAACAGGTGTATTTTGAATCAAAAGTGTACCATCCATCATAGTATTTCCTTTCTTAGCAATAGTTTGCCTAGCAGACGATGTTTCAACAGCAAAGTCTTTTTCCCTGTCCGCCCTGACTGGATCTAGATACTGATTCTTATAATGCCCGACCTGGTCGCAGTTAAAGCACTTCACAACCTTCTTGTCTGTGGCCTTCTTCCCTTTGCCAGTTCGGCATTCATGAGCATAATGATCCTTCTTATTGCACTTAAAGAAAACCGGATTAGCCTTTGCCTTCTTAATAGCTTATCATGTTTGTGTTAACTTCTTCTTAAAGAACTTCCTCTTCTTTTCAAGAGAACTCTGGGTTTCAATCTGTTTCTCCTTTCCACAAATAGCAAGCACCTTCTCATGACGGATTGCCATTTCCACAATAACATTATAAAGATCACGAAGATGTGGCAAGATCCCCTAGCAATCGTTAGTCTCAATCCCCAAATAACTTCTCATTCCTCTTGATGATGGTGTCAATGGTAGCATATCCATATCTAGATAACTCATCAAACTTCATGGCATACTCAACCGCCGACATCTCGCCTTGCACCAAGTCCATGAACTTACTCAACAATGCTGATTTGACAACATATGACATAAACCTCTCCTCGAACCTTCTTTAAAATTCCACCCAAGTCAACTCATCCTCGAAAACTCCGGTGGTGACATTATCCTTCAAATAAAAGATTTTAGGAAAATCAGATGGTTTCGGAACTATCTTTTCAAAAGCTTTAATCTTTTTAGCAAAATAATTAGAAGGATAACTTCAAAACACCCTCCAAAGCCATTGCCTTCAAAACCTTTAGTTTAAATGGCTACCGGAGCCCTTTTAAAAGAATTAGAAAGCGGCTTGTTATATTTATATAACAAAAGCTTACCATTCAAACTCATTGAAAGCTTTCAACCTATTCGAAAGGTATGAAGATGGCAACAAGGTTTCGACTTGGTCCAAAACTACCCTTTAACCAAAAAGGCGGCAACCACTTCAGAAGTTATATAAAAGTACTTCAACCCTTTCAAAAGCATCTTTTAAAGCAAAGCAAGTGGCATCTCTTCCGAAAGCAAAACAAAGACCCTCGAAAGCTATTTAAAATAGCCATTACCCCTTCAAAAGAATGGTTTTGACTTAGTACCTTCCCGTTTTCTCCAATCCACTATGTATCAAAGCGTTATTACCATATGTATTGGCTTTGACTTGGTTGAGGGCAGAGGTATGGTGTTGACAGGTAGCAAATAGAGTTGGCGAAGAAGTAAATCTATGCAAAACTGTTTTGTTTCCTTTTAAAGTAAATGCTTTTCAACTAACTTGCCTATTTTAAATTATAATTGATTTCCCTAAAATTCACCAAAATATTTTCTAAAAGACTGTCGAATTCACGCAGAATTACTTAAAAATAATTTATAAAGAAACCCTTTCCTTTAACAAAAAATTAAGATATTTAAGTCCTCCAACATAAGTAATTTAATTTACACTAGTAAATACTTAGCAAAAATCCCCAAAAATCATCATAATTCACTTTTAATAAGACATCTAACGTATACAAATTTTAGACCCAAAATCCCTTTTTCAACAGCCGAAATAAATTTTAAACCCGATTATTTATATCTTCCTTCAAAAATTCATAATAAATTATCCATAGCTTGGATAATTATGAAAATTTAAACCCGTCTCCAAAATAATGTTTTACATAACATATTGAACCTTTATGGCATTTGAAACCTAGTATATATGATTTTAGCCTTAAAATCGAACAAAACATTTATCAAAAGTACCTGTTTGAATCAAACATATCATGTAGTCCAAGCATATCATCATTAAAATCATCATAAAGGTTTTAAACTTAAAACCTAAAATCAAATGTCCATGAAAACAAAAATGAGATGGTTTTGATTATTATTCATCTTGCTTTACATAAGGAACTTTAGATTTGATCTTGCTTAATCCTCCTTTGCTTGAATTCTAAACTTTAGTGGATTTTTAATCTCCTTTTCCCCTTAGGTTGTGGCCGGCTTTGAGTTTCCCTTTTCTTATGTTTTTTCCCTTAATTATGAATGTATGGACAGAAAAATTGGATAAGGGTTTAGGGGGTAAGTGTTTTGGTGGACGGCTATTTCCCATAATGCCCTTTCCTTATTCTCTTATTAGTTACCTTATGAAACCATTTCCATAAACTCATTCTTTCAATTTTATTTAATTAAGCACAGCCTCTATTTAGTTTTCAAATCTCAATCCCTTATCAGTCTAATCTTTATATAATTCTATTTAATTTATCTAATTAAATATCCTAAATAATGTTATTTAAAATTAGGGGTGTTACCTTATACCTAGGAGATTTTCACTATTAACATGCTCTTTGGAGTAGGCGACTGATCGTCCCCAGATTATTAAGACCGAGACTTATGACCTGCATCGATGTTACCATGGCCATCCTCGGCATTTTCACCTATAATTTCACTTTCTTCGATGTCTTCTGGTATTTTTTCAATGTTTTATTCGACTCCAGCTCCAGGAATTGGGACTGGGAGAAAATCTAGATCAATCTTTCCTCCTTTAAGCGAGTTGTTATCATCACCATTGTCATTAGTGGAAGCTATCTAGACAATGCCAGTATTGTGGTCCTCTACAAACAAGTCGTAAGCAAGAAAATTTTCATCTGACAAGAGATTTCTGATATCTCTATTTCCTCCAGAACTGCTATCTCTATTTCCTCCAGAACTGCTATAAGAGTGTTAACAGCATCTGAAAGCGCCAAGCTACTAGGTCTCATCGGAATATTTAAATAGTGGAGCAAGGGTATGAGTTAAGTCTGCATACTATAAACAAAATCCATGTAATGCACATGGAGAGAAATTACGTCCATACAGCCATCTCCGTGCGAACCCAGGTGGACAACAGACATATTAGTTTTTAAATAACTCAACTTATTCCAAATTGTAGAGACTATCTGCATCCTCTAGTTGGTTCTAGATAGATTAGGGATGACCTTCCTTTTCGGCTGTTGAAACTTTATATATATTGAATCTCCTCGCCTATTGACGCTCAATGTAAGTATTCAGTGAAAACCATATGTAGGCAAAGGAGAAATGCATAGCTATTTAGGTGTAACTATGTTGGAGTAAGTCTTATGAAATTTAGACCTCGACAGACAAATTAATTGAATGGTGGGACGTAGCCTGCTAAGCACTAGTATTTATTGTAAGCAATATAATCCTGTAAGGAATTGTGAGCTCTTTGATAGAGAGATGGAGCCAAAGTGTCATCGAATGGAAATCCATGCTTGTTGCATATTATCAATTTTGGAGGGAACTGAATCGACAGGATCATTTAACTTTACAGCATCCTCGACGGATCGGGTGAGGGATTATACCTGGCTCATCTGCCAACTCAACTAGATTTTCTAAAAAAAATTGTTCTGCTTATGGATTTTCTTATTTTTGTACATATTATGATGGATTTTACTGTGCATGTGGTTTCATAGTTGAACTTGACTTAGCATCGGATTCGGCATATTTTGAAGTGAATGTACCTATGGCGTGTGCAATAAGACATTTGGAACGTCTCTGAGCCATCTCTGCGATAACTCGATTGATAATCGGCATTAAAAAATTAATTGCAAGCTATTCCCCTCATGTTAAAGTGAATCCTAGCGCGATGTTATGGGTGTCGTACGGTGCAAATTTCCGATATTATTTAAAAGTTCGTTTTTAAATACCAAATATCACCCAATGTAACCATCATCGCACACACCGTTGGTCATGCGTTAAAATAGGCTCGAGGTCAAGAGGAAAATATCGGTTTACTAAGGGGATTCTCATGCGGACCAAATGTTCAAAAAAATTTCCAAGTGTTGGAGTTGTACAACTCCATCACTTAAAGAAATTTCCATCTTTCTTCTTCTTCCACCTTCGCCGATCCCAAACCACATCTAGCCAAATCTAATCCCATTCTATAGCTGTCAATGTCTACTCATCCATGTTCGTGCTCATAGCCAAGTCCATCATTCACATACCTGATTCGATGAAATATTGAGTTTAAGGATTTCGGGCTTGGATCAGTGAGTGCCAAATCGAGGCAAGGAGATGGTTTAGATAAGGTTTAGATAGGGTGATCGGAGGTATTGATGGGGAAGGCAGTGGCTGTTGATGATCGAGGGGTGGGGCGTTTCGGATCGGAGGCCATAGAATCATTAATGGCAGCATGGGGTTGAGTCAGATAGCAAAGAACAAGTGAGGAGACGAGTGAATGGAAGATGGCTTTTATACAAACCTTGGAACCCAAAGTTGCAGGTGCATTTAAATATTTTTCTATAAACTATGGAGTTTCGATACTGACCCCTGGCCTATGGGTTGGTATCGAGTTCTAAAGCTTAAAAACAGAGAGGGGGAAGAAGCAAATATTTACATATCTTTATATATATATATATATATATATATATATATATATATATATATCTGTCTGTGTGTGTGCATATATGCTTATGCACATTCACATGATTGACCATGTACAAGCAATCCTATACACTAAAGAACCTGTATGTGAATGTGTCGATGTATCTATGTCCAATACCCGATGACCGAAATTGAAGGAAAATCAAAATCAAACCTGAGAGATTCATTGATGGAATCAGTTTAAAATTGTCAAACGTGGAATGATGGATCAAGAGAATACGTTCCAAATTTATAACCACGGATGCTAGCGGAGTATCGCTACGAATAGCTATGGACTTAACTTTCAACGAAAATGATTCATGGGAAGGATAATGACCATTCGAAACATAAAGTGGAGTCCTTCGCAGTAGCTTTAATAGTGAAATTGAAATTGAGATGATTAGTGAAATTGAAATGAATAGTGAAATTGAAGGGTAGTTAAATTGAAATTGAAATTGAAACTGAAAATGAAATTCAGATGAATAGTGAAATTGAAGGATAGTTAAATTGAAACTAAAATTGAGATGAATAATGAAATTGAAATCAATTTTAAAAAATTGAAGTTGAGATTAAGGTTGAATTGAAGATTAAATTGTAATTAGATTTGAAATCTAAGTTTTAAATAAGTTTATTTTGAAGTTAGAATTGAAATTGGAATTTAAAATTTAATATTAAAATAATACGAATAAAATAATATTATAATATGGGAATATTAAAAATACATTTTAAAAGCTTTAAAGAGTGAAAATATTGATTTAAAATGATTTGTAATAATTTTATAAGTGATAAAATCCAATTTAAATAGATTATTTCAAATATTGAAAAATAAGTTAAAATTATATGCGTCGTGCAATGGTAGTTCGCGATTTCGCGCCAAAAAGTTTAAATGATGCATAGAGTGGAATATAGCTCAGAATTCTTCGAGATAAGAGAATTCCAAACTATAATATCCATACCTTCTAAACGAAGAAAGAAAATCAGAATTTCGTTGAGTGGATGTTGAATTATGTCCAAATCAATTTTTTTGAATAATCACACCAGTGCAGTTAAGTAACCACAACAGGAAATCTAATTAAATGAACATTTTTAATTATGGAAAAATATGAAATTAATTTGATAAATCCATTTAAATAGTTTAAAAGCGATTTGGATTGGAAAATATAAATTATCGAATGTTTAAAAGTTGTGTAAATCAAATAAGCTTACATAGCACTTTCCGTGACACTTTTTTACTACGAATTGTATAACTTTTTGAATGTGAGTCTAAAAGTAACGATTTTTCTTGGAATTGATTGTGAATGTGTTAAGAGGAAATTTTAGCAATTTAAAGATAATTTTAAATCTTTATAACCAACTCCAAAATAAAGTTGATAAACTGAGATGAGGAAACGACTAGTACATTGTCCCGCCTGTGAGATTAAGGAAAATAAAACAAGGTGTTTAACTAAGGTTAGGGTGAGCAACCAATGCCTTGAACTTACCTGGCCTATGTTTTCTTTTCTTGGGCGAGGGGTGGAACCGATCGAAAGGAAAGCCCGGATGCTCGAAAAATTGTATTAAGTTTCTGAAATAAAAGAAGATGGGTATTATCCAAAATTTAAGCAATCACCAAAATGAATGATTTCTACGATCCTATCTATTCAAAAATATTTTCTATGATTGATTTTGGGTTTATCGCAAACAATGTCTTAAATAACATTGTTTTTGACCCGCCTAAAAGTTAAGGGATTTAATCGAGAGATAAGTGAGAATTGAATCAATATCCAAAGAAAAAGAATGGACTGCTTAGAATTATTGTAAGTCAAAAGAAAGAGATTTCGAAATCATCTGAAAAAGATAAAGTGAAAAGGGACTTCATAAATCCTGTATACTCATATTCATTTTTTTTATCAATAATTGAATTTCGAAGAAACCGCAGTCAGATTTGAGTTATTCCTATCCGAAAAGCACTTCAAACCAATCTATACGCTCGAATGTAAAGACATGTTGAAGATGATGATTATTGAAGACCGTGTATCTTCATAGCATGAGGGCTTCTTGTTGACTTGCTCTGGATCGCATCCATTATAGAGTTATATATAGCAGTGGTCTCCTCGTTGTGGAGATTTTTCGGATTACAAGGACTACTCGCTACTAGTGGTATTAGGAGAGTGCCTTCGGTTTGTCTTGTTCCTGGACAACCTCTATAGGCGTTTGTCTGACATTGCATTTCTAAAGATTACGTGCGTTGCCTTTTACAAATTTACATCAGTGGTGGCGGAAATGGAAACTTCTCTTAGCTTAAGACCCTCCATGAGCCGTATGAGCTCAAGGGTTGTATTTTTGTGGAAGGAAATTAGTAGTTAACGGAAATGGCAATGTGGCATTCAAAGATGTGATATGTGTTATGTAAAAAGGTAATCACTACCTCAAGCCTCATCAAAAAGGAAATGACCGAAACAGGATTAGATGCAGCAAGATTAAGTGGGTCATTCCCATGTAGGGTATGATCATCTCCTTCTAGATATATTTCTTCCCGCTATGACATTCGACATGTAAATTAATATGGTGTATGGAAATGAGCGCTCGGTTAAAGGTCGGTAACAACCGGGGAATGACATATTCGGTACTATCTAGTTATTGTGGTAGGCCAGTCTTGTATAGGTAGAGGAGCTTTGTGATTGTTCCTTGGGACATCCGTCTAGAGGTGTACCCATCAGAAAGTAGATCCTTCACCAATAAGAACTTACGGACTTCATTGTAAACCTATTATGCTGGAATTTAATCAATTTAGCAATTTCGGCTATGATTAATAAGTTTATTTGTAAATGTTTTCAAAGAATGTCATTAGAAATAATAGCAAATGTTTTGATATAAAAGTGCTTTAGTTATCATAAGGTAGAAACCCGTCCATATTTATGTGTGCGCATGGAATTATGAGATACTCTTTCTTTTTAAAGAATCTTATTCAAAAGCTGATATACGACACTGTCATTTATTATTGAGTTTTTCTCACGTTGGTTTATCAAGCCTGATCTAGGTATTTTCAATACTCAGGTCAGATCCAAGTAGTTCAGGTTAGTCGAAAATGGTTGGAGTTTTTTAGAGGAGAGATGGAGATAATCATCTACGTATGGACATATTCTATTATCCATTGTACTTAGCTTTTTTAGTTTGATGTCTGTTAGCAAATGTATATGTTTATAACTGTCCAAGCTGAATTTAGGTTAGACTGCGATATATGTATTTAAAAGTTTTTCCACTTTAAAGACATTTGTTCAATATTATATATTATTCCATTCGAGTGAGATTTTATTCGGTCGATTTTTCTTTATTACCATTGATCATCCATACTTCCATGCAACTTGGGTCGGACATGAGTTTTCTATTGTCGGCTCAATGGGTACGGTATTGATGGTTCTTCATAGTATCTTACTTCAACACTTAGTGAAATATTTCCAAATTTGATTTATAATCCATTACTAAGAAAAGTATCTCTATATAAATCCTTCATCGTTAAAATATTTCCAAAACCATCCAAATCAATACTTAGGAAAATATTACAAAACTATTTTCCAAAAACATTTCTAATATCGATACTTCGAAAACAATTTTATCACTTATCTCATGAACCGTTGGAATTTTATTAATTCCATTTACAATTTCCAAAAATCGATTATGCTTATTTATAATCTCAACGAACAGTTTATAACTTCTATGAATTTGGATTCATTTTTCGAAGTTCCTGTTTTTAACATTTTGGAAATTTTCTTTAGTCTATAGATTTTCATTATAAGATTTCTTTTATAAAATCTCATTCATTAAATTTACTCCATTTACAAATCTTGAGAGAATTTATAAATACTTTACAATCATTTCAAAACTATATATATTTATATAATAAGTATTTCTAAATAATAGTATTTTATTTATAAAACGTGTTTAAGTAGTTATTCAAAATATCCAAAAACTTGAATAAACATCGATATCTCATTTCAAATTTATTTAAAAAATAAAACCAAACAATTTACAAAGATTATTATAAAAATTAGAATTTTATTACAATTAATATTAGATATTTGTCATACTCCTCCCCAAAACCCCTGGTGCCAACACCCTGCCTTCCTTCTGCCCCATTAGACTCCTGAACACCACCTTCAAAATCATAACCAAAGTTCTTGCCAGCCTCCTTCAAACAGTCATTGCCCCCTTATTGGAATTGAACAGTCTGCATTCATCCTCGGCCGTAATATTATGGACTACATAGCGTCCACCCAAGAGATCATTTCCTTCTGTCACCAAACTTCAACGCCGGGCATTCTCCTTAAATTAGACTTCTCAAAGGCTTTCGACACAGTCAACTGGCAATTCATCCTGGAACTCATGGAGCATAGAGGCTTCTCCATAAAATGGTGCAACTGGATCCAATGCATCCTTTGTTCTACTCATTCCTCAATCTTAATCAATGGTGCTACCGGCGGCCTATTCAAGTCTGCTCGTGGCCTGCGTCAAGGCGACCCGCTTTCCCCCCGCTCTTCGTCCTCATTGCAGATGTATTCAACCGCATGATCAAGTTAGCAATATCGAACAACCTCTTTGAAGGCATCACGCTCCCTAGCTCGAATCTGACCATTTCTAACCTTCATTTCGCTGATGACACTATCCTTTTTGCATCTCCCAACGTCGACCATATCCGCTGCCTTAAAGTAGCTCTGTACTCTTTTGAACTCATATCTGGCCTCTCCATTAACTTCAACAAAAGCTCCATCATCATGTTGGGTGATTCCGATCACCTTGGGCCCAAAATCTCCGATTTACTCAATTGCAACATCGCGAAATTCCCCATCTCGTATTTAGGTATTCCCCTCCGACCAACCAAGCTACTCAAAGCAGACTGGTTCCCCCACATTACCAAAATAGAAAACAGACTCCTTTCCTGAAAGGCTCACTCTCTATCCTCTGCTGGTCGCCTTGTCCTAGTTAAGCCAGTCTTATCGGCTATCCCTTCATATTGGATGTCATTTTACAAGCTCCCAGTATGGGTAATTAAAAGAATTGACAAAATCAGAAGTTCTTTTCTATGGAACGGGGGGAAGAATAAGGAAGCTAGTAAATTGGCGGACCGTCTGCATGCACACCAACAACGGAGGTCTTGGAATCGTTAACTTATACCACTTCAACCTTGCACTCCTTGCAAAGTGGCTCTGGCGATTTCTCACTCCCGGTTCTTTCCTTTGGAAATCTTGGATTACCACACTTTATTAGCAATCCAATCCTCATCTTGTTCTTCACTCTACTCCCAGCCTTAAACCATCCACATTCTGATCTGGTGTCCTCACCACCCTCCCCCGAGTCAAATCACTTTTTCAAGTCAAAGTGGGTAATGGGGCCAACTGGCTCTTCTGGCTAGATACCTGGTACGGCCATCTTCCCCTCTCCTACATCCTCCCCAATCTCTTTTCTCAATCCACCACAAGCCATGTTACCACCTCCGACTACTCCCGCCTGGATCCTGACCACCTCCTTCCACCATCCTACTTTGACCTTACCACTTTAGCTGAGCTTCATCAAGCTGCCTCAATCCTTCAATCCATTTAATTCACCCCCGTACCTGATAAGTTCCATTGGGCCCCCAATCCCAAAGCTGGTTTCTCCATCGCCTCCTGCTATACCCATCTGAACAACCCTGGCCGGCTCTTCAACTTCCCAAGACTTTGGAACTGTCAGCTCCAACCTCGAATGGCATTCTTCCAATGGTGCCTTATTCACGGCCGCATCAACACTAGAGAGAGACTCTTTCGTCTTAACATCGCGCAAGACCCGTATTGTGCTTTTTGACCTAACGCAAATGAAAGTATACACCATCTATTCTTTGATTGTGGCTTTTCCTTCAGGGTCTGGGCTGCAACATCCATCCATCTACTAGGCTATGTCCCAACAATCACTTCCTTCTTTGAGCGTAACGCTCATGTGTTTAGCAGGACCAAATCACATTTTGAGGGTACATGCAGGCGTACTATTTACTATTACTCTTCTTTAACAGGTCAGAGTTTCTCAGCTCCTTTCCGGCTTAGACTGCCGTCTTCTTCGTCGGCAGAATCGATTGGCAGCTCCTCCGCAGCACCCACCCGTAGGCAACCAAGACTCAACTAGTAGTTCCTATCTACTATATATTTACTGCTACATGTACTATGTTATAATTGACACATGTCTCAGCTCTCTGTAACAGACGATTTGTGTAACTGTTGTACAGCCTTCCCCTTCTATTTTTTGGTCAGCGATCAAGCTTGTTGATCGCATTATTAACTACTTTTTTATGCTATATAACCGGCCGTGTAGTGTCGCGCTACACATCCGTCTCGCTCAATTTTTTTTTAGATATTTTGAAAAATTCACTTTTGAAGTATTTCAACACTAACCAGCTTTAAATTACATAGTTTAATAAATAAAAATTTTCTTTTTAAAACAAAACTTAAATTCTTAATGAATATATTTTTTTAAATCCTAATAACCAATTTCAAATTATAAATCCCTCTCGATTCACAACACATCGTTTTCATTTCGATTCCCTAACCGTTCTAATATTTCAAAAATAAAACCCACTATTTTTTTTCAAACTAGATTTCCATATCTCGATATAAATTCACATTATGTATTTATATTTCCAATATATCTACTGATATCATCTTCTGTTATTTATAAAAATCGTATATAAATTTATAAACCCCTTTAAGTATCATAAAAATTTATCTTAGTTATAAAATTCCATTTTATAAATTCATTTCTTTTTAAATTCTATTTATTTTACAAAACTATTTTAAATATCGACTTTAAGTTTTGTCCATATTTTTTTCAGAAATATCATTTTAAAATCCATTTTTTAAAAATCCTTTATATAAATTATTTTTAAATATATAATTAAAACATTTTACGAATTGTTAAGTACAACTCCAAATCAAATTCTAGTTTTATCCAGATCAATTTCTTTTAAAACAATCAAAATTTGGATATAATTATTTTTATATTAAAATCTCCTTTTAATTCCTTATAATTCCAAACATAATATTTATAGTATTTTAAATACCAAAACCTAAGGCCAGTGTCACTATAGCATCCAATAATTCCAACAATCACATAATCTACATCAGATTATTCAACAAATCATATGTCACTATATATGAAATTAAAGAAAAAACATTTTGAGGAATCCAATTGGATCCCTGCAACCTTTTCCCTACATCCACAGATGCTAGATAACATATAATACTGATCCTGCTTCGAGGCGAGATATCATGGTAATATAGGTTCATCCGCTATTATGGAGGGCACATATGGTCTCATCCGCTCCAACAGGCGGGAATATATCCAACCACTAACATATATACTACCATATATAATATAATAATTATATGTCAATTCAACTAATCACCCAACAATAAATTTCTAATTGCTATAAATTAAACTAGCTAACCAAATTGAGTGAGATTTACTCATCTTCATTTTTTTATTTGCAGTCCATTCCAATTTTAAATCAAATTCTACAGTGTTCAATTAAATTTAAAATTCCAGCTATCTTCAATAAATTGCAACCTCGTAAGAAATAGTTATACCTTTTATAAGAATCCAAATTTAATAATATAATTATTTAAATTAATTATAAGCTTTAATAGTTAACTAACCTCAACTAAAAGCCTAACCCATCGCGACCCACTATGATCGTTCAAAATCACCACCACTGCATCGGCCTTGCCTGCCACCGACCTTGCATCACTTCTTCCTTCGAACACAACACTAGTCAACGGCATTTTATTGGCAGTTGTCATGGCCAAAACTCCATGAGAAATTTCGCTTTCACGTCGCACGCGATTCGATATCGCCAACCCTGCTCACGCCACCAAATGTTGCCGCATCGGACCTCCGCCTCTTGAATTTGATCGACATCTCCTCATCGTTACCCTATCAGCTCGAGCAGGCATCCAATCAAGAACCGATGCACATCTCCATCCCCTCCCTTCGTTTTCCATGCTCGAGTTATACCTTGCATCGTAGCCTTGTCTTGATTTTTTTTAAACGAGGTGATTTAGATTTTCTTAGTTTTGCCTAGAATCAAAGGGAAACGAATAAGGGTGATTTAAAGATGGAGGAAGCTACGTACGTGATAGGTCAGCTTTATTCAGAGATAGGATGGGCTAGATCTGCTATGAGGTGGCTACGATTTAAATTTTATTATTTTATATTCAAAATATCTCATCCAGCATATACCAAAATTTCGAACCCCTATTGAGGGGTGCCACCTTACATCCCTAATGTATACCCTTATTTCAAACCTAATGGAACAAGTTTTGGAACCTAATTCGAAGATAGCTTTTTAAATCGACTATTTAAATTAAATTAAATTCAATTATTTCTATGCGTTTTCAGATCGTATGACCAAATGGTGACCCCAAACGCTATGAAATTTGAAATCTGATAATAATACATTATTATGGATTTAATGGAACTGGTTTCGTCGAATTTTGAGATTGTGCCCCAGATCGCTATTTTAATACGTCGATTAAATCGACGAATTTCACAATTGATGAAATGACTTGAAAGTTCAGTTTTAAAAACTTATTAAATAAATTCTAATTCAAATAGAATTTATATCAACATTAGAAATCGTTTCGATTCATATTCAAACCAAATTCCAATTATGCACCATTTTCGTATTACGATAAATTACTATATTTGAAATTAAAAAATCATTCTATAAATTTCAACCAAAATTTCCATATTCAAAATAAATTAATATTTCAAATTCAACATTTAAAATAAATTATATGTTCAAAATCAAATGACCAAAATTCTGGGTTGTTACACAAGTATTTAAATTGAAGATATCATTGAAGATGATGGAATCAAAGATGTAGTTCTTTAAAGTGAAAGGGCTACTTGCTACTAATCCTAACGTTGATTCCAAAATAGACGTAGTAGAAGTAGTACCTTTGATTTGTTCATATCTTGAAAAAATTTAATAGATGAATGCTGGCATTGCACTGACGCTTGGAGGGCAGTGTTCATATCCTTATTTTTCTTATAATACTCAGGTCGGCGTGAGCATATTTTCTAGATTTAGCTGGACACTTGGAGATAAATGAGATGAGTTAGATGCCTCCAAGACGTACTCCCGTATTTTCTTTATCTTTTGATGTTTGATTCTTATCTATGTTTATTAGAAGTCGTAAGGATAGGTTGTTATAACCGTCTAGAGTCTAATGATCGGATAATTGTACTCTAATATATGTGTGTATATAAATGTCTTTCTTTCTGTAAAGGCCATTCATACATTAAAGATTACTTGTCACGTTGTGAGATTCTTTTATGTCTTTTCTCTTCTTTCACCCCAACGATTTGTCTTTCTGCCACTTAGATGTTCGGTACATGAATACCATGGATGTATTAGTGTCGACTTCTAAGGATCGAAAAGGCAGGTTGTTGCACTAGGGGCGGTGATATTAGTGGTGAGTAGTCTTTACAGTATCATTATGCGATGATATAGGTGGAAATTTATTTCCACGGTAGCCTAGGGACAATATTTCTTATTGAGTAGCTCTAGGACCTATGGCGAATCCCTAGTTGTGAGGTTAGATACGTAGCTCGATCTTTGTAGTAACCTATACAAATTGTTATGTAGGTATGTATTGAACAAGAACCATTAGGTAATGGATTTTAGTAATTCACAGACACTTGTAGCACACCTTATGTTATCTCTAGTAGTATTGAGGTTAACAGCACATGAGCATCACATATTAAACTTACACTCATTCACTATAATTTTTGTCTAACGCGCTCCCTACTTTTCATTTTCCCCCACCGTAGGGTGACAGGTTAGCAGTTGGTTGGGTATAGTATGTGGAGAAAGGAGCTTTGGGGTGGAATTCTCATATTCTTTATTGTTCATCTTGTAGTCGCCTATTGTACTACAGGTCCGTAAAACTTTTTTCATATTTTGGAAACAATGCACATGGTAAATATGTATTTTAGAGACTATTTTTATGAACTATCTATTTTTAAGTATTTATATTTTAATTTCTTCTGTAGTGAGACCTGAAAATTGTAGAAAGTAATAGAATTTTCCTTTAAAATCAAGCTTTGAATGGTTAAAAACCCCAAAACTCGTATTTCTTCGCATGACACGAGTCCGAAAATCACATTAGGCTTTCGGTCGATGTGTCTGGTGGTGCGAGTTGTTACACCTTAGCTAGTGGTGAAATTTATAGCCTGTATAGTTCATGTAAAAATCCAATTTTACTTATTTTAAGCAGTAATCGGTAGTGATAATTATTTACACCCATTCTCTTCATCAAAAATACATCACATTAGTATTTATGGAATTTGGTAATTTTTAAAATTCCAACGTCATCCAATTTAACTTCGTAGTCCAATCATAATGTCCTTGGTTTATTAATAACGATTATTATTAACCGAAGTGCTCTAGCCAGAGACTTTAGCTTTGAGTTGACTTAAGTTGACTATGGTACTAACCCCATATAATCGAGGAGAGGAATCTCTACTGAATAGTGTTTCACTTCCAATGCTTTCACTTGACCCAACTATAATCATTCTGTAACATCCCCGAAATTTAGCCAAGTTTAGTTTGATAATTAATGTAATTTTGAAATTAAATTATGGGATTATTTGTGAATTAATTAGAGATTTCCATAATAAACTTAAAATTTTAGATTATAAGTAGCATTTTGATTTGAAATTTGAGGATAAGTATTTTATAAATAAATATTGGATTTAAAGATAATAGAAATTAAAAGCTTTGAGATTAATAAAAAGTTAATGATAGTTTTTTTTCTAAATTTTTAAATATATTTATATTGGGAAGATGTATTAATTTTCAAAAGATTTATTTTTAAGATTTAATTCTCTTATATATATACATATATGAATAAAAGTGATCATTTGTTAATATATGATCAAGATTTTAAACCATTCTTTTCTTTTAAAAAGTTGTACAAAAATAAATCATAAGAAATGTATGAATGTAAATGTATAAAAAAATATATGTATATAAATATAGTGAGCTAAATTAAAGATTGTAATTTGAAAAATATTTAAGATAAGATTTTATTTGCACAAATGTAAGAAATATTAAGGATGAAAACATTTTAAAAAAATTGAAAACATAGGTTGTACATGAAATTTTATTTACATTAAGGGTTAAAAACAAATTTACAAAAATAATTTGAACTAAGGGTATAAACATAAAAATTCACATATGGACATTTGTAAAAAGATAAGTAAGTGTAAATTACAAGTGTAATAGATGTGGACAAGTGGCAAAGAAAGTTTATTTTCTTTTGAATTAAAATCGAAAGCATGTATAAGAAAAAGAAAAAAAAAGAGTTAGAAGTCAAACTTTTCTTCTGAAGCCTGAGGATTCGAAATTCTCTTCAAAACTAAAACTGAAACAAAGTTTAAAACCAGAGAAAAAAAAGAGAGCTGTGATCAAGTAAATCAAAGTTTGGAAAATCTTAAACCAAAGTAAACTAAAATCTCAAAAAACCTGAGAAGCAGATTTGGCAAAACAAAAGGAGAAATTGGAAAGCTGGAAATACAAATTCGAAATCTAGAAAAATATCAAAGCAAAGCATCAGGTATCTCAGCAAGTAACAGATCTGAAATCAAGTCAAAAGAATTAAAGAAAAAATTTCCCTATTTAATCAAAAGTTCCAGGCTCTGTTCTTCCAGAAGCCAGGTGAGTAAACCCACTTATTTGACCTGGATCTGTTTGATTTTTGTTTGGTTTGCATTGGATCTGAAGTTATGGATAAAATTATGCTTGAATGGTTGTGTGATGTGCATGTATGCATGAATATCCTGAGCATATCTATGGTAACAGGGAATAAGGCACTGTTATGAAAATTTCAGGTTATATCTTAGTTCAAAATTTAATTCTAATTGCTCTGATCACTATTAGCCAATGTGCAGAAATAAGATATGTTTAAAATTATCAGAACCTAATTTTAAAATATATAATTTCAATATAATATGGAATGGGTTTTGACTGAATGAAGAAATACGGTAAAAATTCAAGATTTTCCCGAATTTCGATTTGCATGAATTCAAATTTGGATTATATCATGTGAAACCATTTCGAAAGCAATGTTTTTTAAAAAAAAAATCAGATTTTTTAGTTGTGAATTATGGACATATGGGTGGGATGAACGGAAAGTGGATTTTTGCGAAAATCTGGTGATCGGCGCAATGGTTGGTGGTCGGGTTTATTTCAGGTGGTGCTGGGATGTTCGATGATCTCGAGAAAAATGCAAAGTATTTTTTTATTCATCACAGAAGGAGATTTGATTTGAAGTAGGGTTTAAGCCTGTGTTTATCTGTTCGAAGTCATAAGTTAATTGCGTCGTCGCCACGGCAATTCCAGCGATCGCACCTGGGGGGTTTAATCCGTGGTGTGTTGAAGCACCTTCGGCCAGAAGGGCGTGGGTTCTAGTAGCTTGTCACGACGGAGCGAGGTGTATTTAAGCAATCGATTTGGTTCAGGAAGTAATGTTGAGTTCGAATTTTAGCTTGGTTTTGATTTCATAGCAGTTTCATGTTTGTGGGTGTCTGAATCGGTGCTGGAGGTCATCGTAGGTATTCGGGTGGCGTCGTCGTCAATCAGCGATGGTCGACGAGCTTGTGCACATATACGTGCAATTTTTTCATATCAGTGGGTTTGAGTATTTGGGGAAGAAGGGTGGAGGCTCGGTGCCAAGCTCGTGAAGATGATGGATTTGCTCGAAGCAGATGGGAAATTGATTTTTCTCGGGTTTAGAATCGGGTGGAGCGAGATTTTTCTCAGGTTATTTGATTTGGGGTAATAACAGCTTCAAACTTTAAAAGAAAATTAAGTTTTTCTTTGAAGCAATTTTTGTTCAAATGGATTCTTTTGTAAAATATTAGATGTTAACTCGGTTTTAAATTGGTTAAGAAAGTTTTTTTTAAAATAAAATTGTTTTAAATTAACCAAGTTTTAAAATAGTTTAAAATAAATATAACCTTTATTTTGAAAGGTTTATTTTAACTTAATAATAATTAAAGGTTCGTTAATTAATATAAAGGATTTTTTAAAATTGTTAATTAACTTTTAAAGGTTAAGTTAAATTTATTTGTTAAAAGAAATTAGTTACTTGAAGTTAATTACTTAATAGCAATTAAGATAAAATTAATTAATAATTCAAGTTTAATTAATCAAGTAATTAACGAATAATTAATAAATAAAATAATTAATTACTTAATGAAAGTAATTAAGGATTGACAATTGAGATTAAAGATTGATTTACTCAAAGTGTTTAGAGGTTAATTAATTATGGATGATTAATTAATGTAATTAAGGTAAATAATTTGAGAAGTAATTAATTAATCAAAGGTTAGTTAATTAATAAAAGTAATTAATTAATAGTAAAAGTTAATTAAGTAATTGAGGATAATTACTTATTTTAAATTAATTAGGATTAATTAATTAAATGATAATTAACTAAGGGTTAATTAATTAATTAATTAAGAATAATTAATTAAGGTTAATTAATTAATTAAGATTAATTCTTTAATAATTAAAGGTTAATTAATTCATTAATTAAGGTTAATTAATAAATAATTAAAGGATAATTAATTAACGTAAACGATAATTAATTAATGTTAATCAACCAGAATTAGTGATTAATCTGGTTTCAATTAATTAGATGATCAATTAACCTAATTTATGAATATTTGTACTCTATTGAATGCTGTAAATTGTTTGATATCTCTGCTGTGTGATGCTTTGTGATTTGAATTGTTTTAATTCAAGCTGCGATGAATGTAATTTATTTATCTATAATGCATTTATATTATCTTTCTGTGATTCTGTGTATATAGATAAGCGTTATAGGATTATACCGCTTATCGATATTGCTCTGACTGTATCTGTGATGATTTATGATATTGCACTATTGCGTAAAACCCCTGGACTACACTATACACACACAAATATGGATTTCACGTGGAAATTGGTTAAGTCATAAATTTTTGAAATAGTTTTAAATTGAATTTTTGAATCCAAATGGTTTTGGAAATGGATTGGGTTTAAAGTTAAGCTTTTGAAAAGGAATTTCAAAGATAAAAGTTATTTTTGAATAACTTGATTTAGTTTTGAAATTTGATTTAAATTTGAATTCAAAATTTGAAATTGAATTCTATGATTTATGATTTAAAAAGGTTATACAAGTTTATGTGGGTTTTAAACCATTTTTTAAAGTGTTGTTTTGGGAATTTGAATTTAACCCAAAGATTTTAACTTGTATAAATGAAATCAGATTTTTCCGAAATGAAAACTGTTTGTTTTCAAATGATAAAAGCTTTCAGATAAGGAAAAGAATTTCCAATTTGTGATTTCAAGCAGTAATGGTTTTCCAAGTTATGAATGAATCTTTGGAAACGGATTTTGAAAGCTATAAGTTAAATCTTTAAAGATTGAATCAGTTAATCCAATTGAAATGGAAATTGTTTTGAAATCCACGAATGGATCTTTATGAAACTGGGTGAACTTTGTGAAATGAATCTTTTTGTTTAAAGATTGATAATTTGTTTAAACCATTTGAAAGAAAGTTTTGGGTTTTAAAGTTGTGACTTAACTAAAATCCCATATCCATATGTTTTTAAATATTGCGCTCATTATTCAGTTTAGCCGGAAGAAGACCGTGTGTCATATAACCCATTTCGAATAATGATATGATGTTATGGATAGCATTGAAGACCGGTGGTGAAGACCGGGTATTTGCGAGAACGATAGGATAACCTATCGAATGACTCTACACTGAGTAGCTACGGTATAGAGTTCTCTATATGTAATGGGGAGTCCGATCGGGATTGTGAATACCCGAATTGCAGGGCTTCTTAGGAAGTGCCTTCGGTTCTGTTCAAACCCGAAATAAACTTGTATGGATGTGTGTCTGACGTTACACTTTGAGATGTAAAGCTGGTTTCTATCAAATACATTTCTGTTTGGTGGCGGAGATTTATTCTCTTAGCTTAACACCCTTCTCTGAGACGCACGAGCTCAGAGGTTATGTAGTTGATGGCTACTAGTAATACATTCCCAATTTGGTAATGTGGCATACAAAGTGCCGCTGATCATTTGTTGATCAAAGCATGGATTTGTGAAAAAGCATAGCTTTGTGGACGAGACTGCATCAGGACCTCACAACCCGGTAATGGTCGAAACAGGGAAGATGCGGCAAGGTTGCAGGGGCAACGCCCCTAGGGTATGTCCATTCCTTCTGGAAAAGGGTGGTATTATGGTATGGAGCCCTGATACTTAACTCATGTGGACATTGTAAATTTATTGCTGTGTGATGTTGTTGGTGTAGAGGATCGGATAAAGGTCGCAAACGACTGGGGGTGGAAGATCTTAGGTTTTACTTCCCGGGAAGAGGGTCACCGGCCTTGTGTTGGCAAAGAGCCGGGTAGGTTCTCGGGCGTCCCTCCAGAGGTGTTCCTATGTGGCAATAGGAAGTTCCTTAGCCTGACCATTTGTTGGAAAAATCCAAAGAAACAATACGTGCGCTGTACGGTTTTAGTTGTATAACCAGCCATGGAATGTGGCGGTAACCTGCTATTGAACATGGTAGCTATATTAGGCATACAATAATGGTTGTATGCTGGCTAAGGTTAATATTATACTTTCAAAATTTTTTTTGCACTATGCACTAAAAATAATATTAAAGGATCTTACGTAGTAAGCATGTTTGACTATCATAAGGAGAAATCTCCTCCAATTCTGCGTTTGCATTGTGTGTGCGGTGGGAGGCCTTATGATAGTTTCATTTTCCAAAAAGCATTGCAGATTTCATTTTTCTTTGTTTTTCAAACCAAATATTTTTGTTTACTCATACCAGTCCCACGACTGACCCGGAGTTTATTGTTCTCTTTCTAAACTCTAGGTGCCCACAATATTCCACATGGGCAGTCTAGAATTTGGTTTTTCAGATAATCAGATAGTAGATATCGATTTGGTAGCCTTTAGCTTTCTGTTTGGTATTCTTTGGAGTCTTTGGAGTGCATGGGCTGCACTTTCTTAGCTTTGTGCAACCTTGATGGAGATTCGAGCTTGGAGTTTTAGAGCTTTGGTTTTGGAGTTTTGGTTTGAGCTTGTAGTATTAGATTCTGTTGAAGACTCATCTCATATTGTGTCGTGTTCCGCTGTATTTTGTGTTGTATATATTCTCCGATGTTGATGATTATCATCGTATCAAATTGATGTATCAGATATTGTATTCATGTTGTATCAATGATATCATCTTTTATCTTCGCTGTGTTGTTTATCGTCTAATGTTGTTGCAAGCTCCGGCGATACGGATTGGATGTCGTTTGTCGGGCATTGAGTTCGGGTCGTCACACATTCGACCTAGAAATCCTATATCATTTTAACTATAACCAAAGAGGAATTTCCATATTGAAGCTCAATAGTCTCAAGTCGAGGGATTTGTATAAGATCGTCGCATCAATATTTTCCATTTGACCTTAGTTATATAAACCATCCGAAAATTATTGAATCGGTCATTCCATACTAATAACTATCAGTATGTAACTCCTTGGTTCCCCCAACAGCTATGAGTAACGCATTACCAACATTGGGAGAGCATTACATGCTCTAGCCTCAACGGATGCATCGATATCCAATCTCGATACACTTTGACTAAGAATACTAAAAAAGACATTTTTATTATATTACGATAAATTTTTCATGATTACAACATATTGTACTATCACAAAACATATCGTTTAAATATATGTAAATTAAACATTAAATAATATAACACATTATATCAAGTATATTATAGAAATAGAAACACCTTTTATTTCGTACGATATTTTATTACAGAATCAATAATTTATAATAAATTATAAAATTTCCTATAAGACATATTCCCTAACTCTATCATAAATGCTCAAATACGTATGTGTGTATGTATGTGTAAATATATGTATAAACCATATATATATGGTACGATTAACCCGTTGTTAAATGGACTAGGTTCTTTCATCATTTACATTTTTCTTTGGAAATATTAAATATAACCATGTTCAAAAATTGTTTTTTTGATTAATAACATGTTTATGTATATTTGTTTGAGCTTCACTACCTTTTTTATTTCATATTTAGTTTAGGAATACATCCCTTTTGTCTTCATGATGATTTTTATTTTATACATAAGAGGAGTATCCTAATTAGACCTATGAGCACTTATGCATCAACATTTTTCGAATCGTAAATCGTTATTGTGGTTGTTCTTATTTGCACTAATGTGCTTTTGGTTCCAAGCTACATTTGGCCAACTTGCAATTTGTTATAAAGCACATCTTACCATAGTTACATGATGCTTTCCAAAGTAGTTTTGAATCTAAATCACTGCCATAGTTTGAATCTTTCGTTATTGATGAAGAAGAAGATTCACTTAATCATAATTTTAATCATTGGTCTCAATAGTAAGCAAATTTCTAGTTATAAAATTATCTTACATGTTCTATTAATTTGTTCAAAAGGATGGTGGTAAGTAGTTGCAATAAAGTGTATGTAGATTTCTTGATTTTATAAATGCTTCCATTATGTTTATGAAAATAATGCACCTAAGTTCTACATGCGTTGATGTTGGATGTAATATCTGATATATTTTCTTACACATGGAGAGTTCCCTTGTTATTCTCACATAACTATGTATGTGTATCCACTAACCTGATTCTTTTTCATTAATTATATGACCTATATTACTTAATATGTCGAACTCAAAGAAAGCATTTGCACTATGTCTTTGAATGCCAACCAAAAAGATAGAGATTTTTGACTTCCTTTTAATCAATTCTAGCCTCATCAACGTATAATCATTAACCGGGACTTCATTTCTTTCCTCTCTTATGCTTGTTTGGAATTAGTTGAATTATACAATAATATCTCCTATTACTGCTACTTATAGCATATTTATATATGCGATAAGATCATAGTTTCTAGCTCATGCAATTTTGTTAGTTTTGCGAAAACTACTAATTTGAATTCACTTTTTGTCCATCTCTAATGTTTTTTCTTGTCGGTTTTATATTTTAATTATTAAAATAAAATTTGGACGGTTAATATACTGATCAGCACTAGGCCCTTAGCAAAATGCACATTTCCATCATGTTAGTAATGAGCTAGAGATTCTAAAACATGGGTAAGTTGGAATACCCTCTTTCACTAATCCATTTACAACGAAGACCAATTGCACGTCTTTATTGTTTTCCAAAGGCCGCAATTATGTAATAAAGCATGAGGACTTTATTTGGTGGAGATAGACAGAGTGCACTATCTTAGAATATTTTAGTCATGACAAATAAGAGGTGATGTATTTATAGTTTTATTTTTCAATTTCTATTACTATTATGTATTCGTTGCTTGTAGTTTCGAAGTGCACAAGACATGTTGGTTTTTGCATTTAGAATGGAAATAAACATTTTTGAGCTCCTATGGCATAGTTAATGTATATTCAAAGCTCTTGCAAGATTGCATAAGAAAACAAGTCCAAGATTCAATGACACAAACTAGTATGTTTTTTGTGTTTTTTTTTCTTAATTTTGCATCTCCTTTTCAAGGTTTAGTGCAAGATTGATGGTGTTTCTTTTATTTTTCTAGCACCATCTTATTTTTCTACTACTATTTGTACTCATAGAACTTGCTAATATGAAATGTTAGCTTATCCGTCGAATGTTATTTAGCTCATTGAACATGATGTTGTATTTATTGTGTTACATTAAAAAACATTATTGTATATCATTCTGGTTGCCGTTTCTTTAATATGTCGATATATACAGTGAAAGATGTAATATAGTATTACACAGAATGTTGAAATGTTGGTATATGTTGTTGCGATTATTTTATTTTTCATAGGATATAGTTTCATTAAAAGTTGAACATGCTATGGATAACATTGTTTTTCATAGCATTTAAGAAATGTTATTGAAAGATGTTCACTTTTCACAGCGTTTATTTTCCATAAAGTTTTTAAATTGCTATGAATGTTACTGTTTTATAACGTTTTTAAAACCTATGAAATTTCACTGTTCATAGTGCTTAATTTTTCGCTGTAACGTCGCTGTTTTATAACCTTTTTAAAATCTATGAAATGTCACTTTTCGTAATTCTTAATTTTTCGCAGTAGAACATTTTAACTTGTTATAACATGTCCGCTTTTCATAGCCTTAAATTTTACGCTTTGGTTGCTCATAGACCATTTTTAGTATGTCATTACATACCGTACTCTACAATGCCATAGAAAGATTTAATTGCTTTTTTGAACAAATCCAAAACGTGTAGTGAAAACTGCTAAATTGTCAATAAGGAGTTGGAATAGAGACAACAAAGAGTTAAAAGAGGAAAATTGCATAGTGGATGGACCAATACTTTGAATGCAAGACTCAGCATGACTATGGTGCAATTGTTTATTGTAATTGATTTCATAGGTTAACACAACAATCTTCAAAGTTGTGCACCCATAATTGAAAATTTGAAGAAGTGAAAAAAACCCATATGCCTAGGAGTTCAGTGAGAAGATAAAGTCAGGATTTTTCTATTTATTTTTCTACCAAATTGATGCCAATTAATAAATGTATGTTGGACTGTAATGCCGAAGGAGGAGAGATGATAAAACCTAAATAGACTGACTTAGGAGGACATAATTCTTTAATGTGAATATAATTTTAGTTAATCACATGGTAATTACTGGATTGATGGGGAGATTTGCCGTTTTAGCTTAGAGATAATATGAATGAAAAAAAGTTGACAATAGAAGCTGAAGTGAAGCCCGTCCTGTCATAGTGCACAGTATATTTTGATATGTGCCAAGTTCCCTATTAAAGTGCTACATACACCCAATAGCCTACGCCGCACGTGAATGAGCATGTCTATCCATCCATACTCCTTACACATAATTAGACAGTAGTGGACATAATTATATATAAATAGGAGAGTAAAAAATATTTGGTGATGTGAGAAAAAAGAGTTTTATTGTGGTTATTCAACAATTCCTCACTAACTACAAGAAAACTCCAATCAAAAGTAAGAACAACAACTTAAGCAAGCAAAACATTTCATACATATGTACCATTGTCTTTCGATTGAATCGATACATAAAAAGGCAAGGTTGCAACTTAATTTATGTTGTGAATTTCTTGTGAACTACAATGTGTGGTTGAAACCGCAAAAGTCATACTATATTTTTGATTTCTGCAAACTCGGCAATAAACATGCACTTTTAATGATCATGAGCTTACTGTGGAAACCCATGAGTACTCTAGAGAAATCGCTTAAATATCCCATAGAAGATGGCCTACCTTCACACTCAAATAAGTGAGTTCATCAAATGTGCCTCTCTAGAACCACCACATATGGCTATGGACTCATTAAGAATACGAAACTCTATATTAAGTTAGATAATGAAATCCATAAAGTGCATTTCAAATACATCACCAACTTTGTTTAGGTTAAGAGCGGTTAGGCACGATCTCAGGAATATAAGTTAAATCCATCTCAAAAGCACAAATCATGAATTCAATAACACTAAGAAAGACTACCATACATAAATCGGTATACTCCGCCAACTGTGTCATATAAGCACCACCGAGACTAGCTATAGATTAATGATGAACATGAAGTCTAAAATCAAGACTTCAATAAAATAATCCATTCAATGCTTCACAAAAGCACCACTGAAAAATGATATGGATTCATTAGAGCAAATAGTTCATCAACACAAAAGTAAAAAGGGAAAGAGAAATAATGTGCCTTTATTTTACCATTAATGGGTATCCACCACATTTTCCTCTGCTCTATGTAACGACCTGCCTTTTCAATCCCCAAATGTTGACACTAATTGTAACGACCCGGAATTTTCGATCTAAAAAATTCCAGATAGCTAGAGAAAAGAAGAAAGAGATAGAAGAAATGAAGAAACAGAAACACCAACATCTCACATTCGCAGCGGATAAAATATAATAACAAATAATAACAGTTATACAAAGGAAAACTGTACCTGTCAACTTTAATACATCAGAGTTACAACATATGTACAAACACTGGACAGATACAATCAACAAATCTTAGATATATACAATAATAATACAGCGGAAACACTCCATACGTTCCTGTCATCCAGCTCATCTCCTAAGCTCCAGAACGTCCTTACCTGAAAATCTATAATACTCAGTACGATCCGAGCATTACATCAAAGTAACACCCGGGTCAGGCTGGAAACCAGCGTGAGTAAACTCATCTAACATGAAATTCCAATGCATACAACTTATATATATAACCCGGGTAACTTGTATCAGTTACAAATTCACAAATTGTTATAGCCATCACTTATTTGACTCACAAATTTCTAAGTACCAAAACTTAGATTAAATGGTCCAATTCACTTAAATTATTCCATTCCAGCTTATTGATTTCACATATTAATCTATAAAGAATCGAAGTGGTTTCGGGTATTTACTAATAACCGACTCCGGTCTCTTCGAATCCAATGCCATCTTAACCCAAGTTATCCAATTAAATAAAATTCAACTTTAATTACCGGATAATACTTTTACACAGCAATTCATAATTGATAGATAATCACATTGTCACTGTCCACCTAAACATATCATATAACAAAGCAATTCATGTCAGAGATATCAACTAATCCATGGCACTTATCATCATTCAATCATTCATAAGCAAGATTGATCACTTTCATTAATTACATTAATTAATGATCCTCTAATTACTTTCATTAGTAAATTATTCTTAAATTTCGTTAAATCATTAACCTTTAACTTAATTACATTCATTAATCATTCCTTGACTAATCACAATCAGTAATTAACTTTCCTTAATTACTTCGTCAATTAAACCAACTCCTTGATTAATTATATTAATTAATCCTTCAATTACACTGAGTAATCATCACTTAATTTCTTCCACCAAGTAATTATCCTTTAGTTACTTCTCATCAAGTAATTTTCTTTTTAGTTAATTATATCCAGTAATTATTCATTAATTACTTCACTAACCTTAAGTAATTATACTTAACACAACATCAAATGATTACCTTTAGTTAATTAAACTTAATTAATTAACTAAAATTAACTTCATTAACTTAATTAATTACACAGATTAATTAATTCCTTTAATTACTTCATTAAGTAATTATCCACTATTTACTTCTCTAAGGTAATTTCCCTTTAAGTAATTGTCCATTAGTTACTTATGCTAAGTAAATATACTTTATAAATTTCATTCATTAATCATGCTTTAATCCATTTCACAAGTGATTATTCTTAATTAATTTATCATTAATTATTCTCATAAATAAATTAATTAACCTCCTTAAATCAATTATTTAATCTAAATTACTCAATTTTAATTTATTTGAAAGATAAGTCATTTAATCATATTCTTAACTATATTGAGAATGAAATAAACTTTGGAATTAATTATTCTTAACTTAAAGTAATAAGTTAAATTAATTAAAAAAATTAAAACATTTAATCTTTTAATTAAACTACTTACTTATCTGATTTATCTCAAAAAAGCATCTTTAAGTATTAACTTAATTAATTAAAACTTAAAATAAATTTCAACTTAAATTATCAAATATTAATTAATTCATCATCATTTAAAATAGTTTAAGATAATTAGTTTAAGATAATTAGTTTAATATTTTAACATGTTAATCTTCTAGCATTTGCCCGAGGCAACTCATGTTCCCATTCAAAATCCCGATTCCCTTCACCATTTTCTCGAGTTCGGTTCCCTATAATTTTATTTATTTTACTTGGTTTAAATTTAAACTGTTACGTTATAAATCTCTAAATAGTTAAGCTATAAATCTCTCACGTGAACTCGAGACGAACCCGAGGCGACCCTCCTTTTTCTCTATGTCAAACCAGAAGAAGCTTCATCACCAACAAAACTGTGCACTGTCTTGGTGTACATGCACATACCGCCGGCGGTCTTCCAGTGCCCACGACCACAACTCGAAAGTCACCGATCATCCCTTCTTGCTATCTCAACCACTCAAGCATCAAATCGAAAGTCGACAAGTTCGAACCCACAGGAACATTACTCTGGCCCAAACGCTCGCCTCGTCCAGGCGACGTCGTCCACCAGTGAACACCAGCCTTCATCTTAAACCTCGCCACAAACCAAACCCTTGTTTCCCCCATAACCGGCCTTCCCCGATGCTCCAACGATGGAGCAGTGGCCATCTTTTCAATCACGACCAAAAAACTACAACAAACCCTAATTCGATAAATCCCTGACGACAAGAGGCAGTAGAATTGTCTCGACTATTTTTTCCAACCTTCTCGACTTCCTTTCCTGCTTCAGCCAAAATCCCGATCACAAACAATTCAACGATCACCAAAAAAGGCATGAAACCCAAATTCCGATCATCCATCAATATCTCTCAAAATACCCAATTAAAAATCCTGTTTTTAATTTAAGAGTCGTAGATTTTGATGACGATTCAGAATATATATATATATATATATAACATTAAATTGTTGAAATCAAAATTTTGACAAATTCTAAGTTTTACTATGAAATTTCAAATTCCAGAAATATTCAAACTTATTTAACTTGAAATAAATTTTTAAACTTAACTTATGTCTTAACAGACAGAGTTTGTTTAAATACCTAATCCTGACAGAGACTAGATTAAGAGAATTGGAATTTTGATCTAAAATTTTGAACTCTGTATTTCAAACAGAGAAGATCATTGTAATATCAATACATGCACACAATTTCACATTCATATATATATAATACATCATTATGCAAACAAATTTTAAAATCAAACTTCTAAGATTCATTCATGCATCTAGATTTAAAACAAAATAAAGTTTTGTTTACTCACACAAATATCACTTATATACCCATGCAACACATCCATTCACTCATGCAAGTAAAAATCGAGACATTTCTATAATCAAATCTTGCATGCATTCTGTTATAAAGTAGAATTTAGTTGAGGGTAGATTTACTCACCTGTTTGTGGAATAGAGAAACACAGAAGCCTTTGAAGCTAAATTTGTACTTCCAATTGAAACAGCAGGCTTGCTCATCTTGATTTGTTGATCTTGAACTTGAACCATTGCTTTAAGTCTTTTGCTTAGCTTGGTTTCAAATTTGTAATAGCTGAAAAAAATTATTGCTGGGTCTGATTACTGTTTGAAGGTTGAGTTTGTTCTACTATCTTGTTCTTTTTTTTATGTTACAGGTTTGTTTTTCCTTTGATCGGATTTCTTTTTTTCTCTTAGTTTTGTTTAGGAAATGGATTGTCAAAAGAAATGACAGAGAAAACTGAAAAGAATTATATAATTTAGTTTTACCCTTTTTATTAAAAAGAAAATACAAATTTTAGACACTTGTTAATTGTATAATAAGGTTTTGCTTACACTTGTTATTGGATAAAATCCTTGGCTTACACTTGTAATGCTAGCATATATATTCTTACATTTGAAATTTCCAAGCTTAAATAGGTTATTATATGTATTTTTATAATCTTTTAGATTTAGTTTTAATATATATATAGACACACACACACACACACATGTTCTAAGTGTTAATATGTTTTAAATGTTTAAATTTTCATTTAATTTATTTACATCCAATTTATCCTTAAGATGTTTACATTTGAATTTCAATTCCAAATTTCTTTTTAAAATCTACCCATTTATATAATCAAATTATTACTCATTCTATTTGTTTTAGAAAAGGATAAATTCTAGATTATAATAAATGATTTATAAAGGAAATTATTTCATACCTATTTGCCTAAAATTTCGGAATATTCAGAAATTTATCAGAAGTTTATTTGTTTAAATTACAAATTTGTATTTTAAAACTTTTTTGTAAATTTCCCAATTAATAGATGTCTAAAAATCCGAGATATCACACTAATGCATCGACGGTATTAATGTGCCAGGCACTCAATTATTGAAAAGAAAGATCGTTCAGGGTAGAAAAACAAAAAAGAAAGAATATAATCAAACATATGAACCTCACAACTAAATGATAACATATAATACCAAAAAGCAGCACAACCTATCATTGTAAGATACATAGTATTTTAGAGTAACAATCCTAAGTACTAGCATCAACATGTATAGTTATAATAGCTTGTCCTCGCAAATATAGATATGTACATAATTGTAGTGCAACGGAAATAAGAATACTATAAACTAAATCCTACCTTTGTTAACCTACCTAAAAGAACACTTGAGAAATTAAGGGAATGATAAAACCATGAGTCAGCCATAATTCTGGTGTGTTGAACTCAAGAAACATGTGGCCACATATAACAGTATCTTTCTAGACCACCCGAACCATCAGAATGATATTCCCATCGAAAGAATGAAACTATCAAACAAGTACACAAGGCAATATAATAGATAGTGTCTAGGTTATAGAATATAAATAAAAAAGTTGTTGTGTTGCTTGCATCTCACAACACAACAATATTAGAAGTACAACTAAAGCCGTTATGGTATGTTTACATAATGGGTCTCCGTGAAGGTCATCTTAGTACATCGAGTCTGACCTCTTAACAAGGGTCATACGATACCTTCCAAAACCACATATCTCTACATAAAATATACCAGTAGGTAAAAAATAGATGGTTCATATCCGAACATGTGACACTGAATTCCATCAACTCTCGTCTTTAACCAATCGAAAGCATCTCCAGAATTTGAAGTTGATGTACCCTTTTTTGGCTAGCTAAACCTCATGGTTATGCATCATGCTCTATTTTCTATCATTAGAGATAGTGAAGTCACGTTCAGCATATCAACATATGAGTCTCCACACTCGAAAGATCTCGAGTCCATCCTTAGATTCTAGTTCAAGTTGTTCGACGAATGCCAACATTGACCTCTTCCTTAGACTTAACCTTAAGATAGATACTTCAACTCTATAACATTCCATTTCACAATCACTTACAAAAAATAGAACTCATATATCGATTTTCAAGTGGCTTTCAGCAAGTAATATACTTATCTAATCAAGAACTCTTCAAAACAAAATCTGCGAATTTTCGGTTAACAAAATTCGGGTTCTTTTAGAAGTAAGCAAACAATATAGAAAAGTCATCCTCGGGGATCCTGTATATATACATTCTAAAAAAAAGAGACATTTTATACTAGTGAGTCCTCCCCGGGGGATCTAAAATGTATGAATGTGATGTTTGCATATACTTCCAAAGTTAATTTGATCAAATTCGATAGTTGATTGATTGATTACTAAGATCAAAATGGAAACAATCGCATATGGAAAACAAGTCTTGTCTACTTATCATGTTTCCGACCTTCTCAAATTATATTATCCCTTAGTCAAGAGTAAAGTCGATAGGTGAGAGTAGTGTTTTCTTCTATACCTTACTCGATCATTACTCTTAACTCTCACTGATCGAACAAGTCTCCTTCGTCGGCTTTTAGTGATAAGTATATGATTAATTACTTACCATCAACAAGTAAACACAATAGGCACAATTACGTCACATAAGCGATTTCTAATCCTCTTTTTATTTAATTAATTCATTTATTAATTAAAACTCCTTTGTAAATACTTGTATGTATATTCTAAATACCCTTATAAAAGATATGTACATGTATGCCACTATTTCACTATTCATTTCTACTCTCTTCAATACTTGAACATATACTTATCTCAAAGGTATAAGAATTTTGAAACATCACTAAATAAAATTTTCCACTTTAAAATATAATCAAAGAGGTTAAAAACAAATATTACTAAAACATTGTTGCTATAAACGCCTTATTTATTTTTATAAATTAAACCATTTACTTCTCTAACCTTTTTTCCCAAATGGTTCCATAGTTGTAATTATCTTTAAAATACTGTTTTTAAAGAATAAGTATACTTATAAGGTTTAAAAGCAAGTGTTATTAAAAAATTGTTTAATATGTACCCAAAACATTTTACAATTATCATTATCTTTTAAACATTCTTTTTAAAGATCTAATAACATTCCTAAGTATAATTAAAAGGGTTAAAATAAATATTACTAAAACAATATTTGCAATAAACCTAAAACACTTATATACTTAACATTATCTTTAAAGTATTTTTTTAAAGTTCTACTGTACTTATTAACAAAGTAATATGCTTTTTATTAATTTCTCAAAACCATTATTATAACTAAGTGTTATAATCAAAACCACCTTTATTCTTTTATAAAATACTTAACTTTTCCAAACTTGTATATATAAGTACTTTAAAATACTTATAAATGCATTTTAAACATCCATATAAAATATTACTTGGAATAACTAGTATAGAAATTTGACAAAAACTAATAAAAAGCATGTTTTACATTTTGAAATCTTTTACCTTAAAAATTTAACAATTATTCGAAATATATTTAGACTTAAAACTACTTTTAAAATACTCTAATTAATATTATCAAACACTTCTAAAAAGATCTCACAACAATACTTAATTTAATTACCATTTAAACTCATTTTAAATCACAAAAAGTGTTAAAATAATAATACACAACTAATGTTGTAAAAAGAGCCCAGAAATATTGTCATAGGTCAAACAGCATTTATAAGTGTTGTAAATGCTACTGGACATAGAACACTAAGGAATTGCATAAATGTTTGACTCGTTTTCACAACACAAATAAAGGTTTTAAGCTCTGATTTTTTTTTTACAATATATGGTATAATTAGACTACTTAAATACCATGTAAAGAACACGTTAAGGATACCGTTATAAGTCGTATAAAAAATCACCAAAAGCTAACTATTTCGAAGAGCACTTATAGCGGCTATTTCGCTCCTATCCTTTTCAACTTCGTTTAACTAGTTATGAAATGATTTATACTTTGATATTTTTATCGTAAGAGTTAACCAAAAAACTGCTAATTAAAACAACAAAGAAACCCGTAATGATGTCTCCCAAAATCATATTAAAAATCGTTCAACATAAGCATTTTCAAAGTCCATCCCTAGCAACTAATTGGCTTCTAACATTACAACTTTGTCTCACAAGTTCTACAACTTTCCACAATCAATTCCTTGCTATCACATAGAATTACAAATATGTGGAGAACAACCAAAATATATTATATCACAATGTATTAACATACAAGCAATTTGAACAAGTTTAAACAACAAGGGATTCAAAGTGCTTTCATAGTGATTATTGCTATATGGACCATTCCATATCCATTCCAATTTCAACATAGTCTAAACTACCATATATACGCAATGTCGAGGCTATGCCACATGTTATAGAAGGTTATAAAAGTGATGATATACATACTAGAGTTGTCATTTTCTTTCAAAAACAAGTAAGGTCCAAAGTTATAACTTTATTAGTTTACTTTAGCTTTATATTTCAAGCACAACAAATATATCACAACATATAAAATCAAATGGTGAGTTAACTAGCCCCACAACCAAGCTCACAAAAGCACAAGCCTTCACAAACACACGAGCACTTCCTACCATCATCAAAAACCAAAAGATTCCACCTTTAGCATTTATAAACACAAGAACATAGTCCCCTCTACTCTAAGTGCTCATTGCCTCCCCTAGGTATCCTAGTTTTTTCCACTTCTTCCACTTTTGAGATGCTATACCATGTCTCTAAGATGATCTAAGGATTTTGCAAAGTCTGAGAGGGATTGTAGTTGATATATTTTCTAGTATTTGAAGTGAAAAGAGAAGAGGATGAAGAAGACATTTTTGTGTTCATTATTTAGTAAATTAACATTGTGAACAAATGAACTATAATGTGAAGGCTTAGACAAGAGTTAACCGCTCACCTTCTCACTTTCTTTGACCGACCAAACCTTTGCTCCCATGTTCTCACCTTTCCACCTCATTCTCTCCTTTATTTAGCCCATAAGGCTTTCAAAAATACCCCTCCTCTAAAATATCTTCTTATGACAACATTGCTTACATCACCCTACCACACTAATTAATTAGTGAAAAATATTTTTAGTTTCTAATTAATTACACATTATATATTAGGAAAGCACAATGAGTTTGAACAACTTCCATCGAGTAGAAAGTCGTTTATCTGTAAAATGATTTTTGGTCATATGATCGATATTTCTTCGAAGTATTTATTTTTGTAAATATTTTTCAATAACAATTTTACCAACATTAGTTATTAATTAAAAGGGGATTAACAAGGTTATAATATCACTTTAATAACATTAAATCCAAGATTTAAATATTTAAATACTTTGGATAAATGTGAAGTGTTCGAAATTCTAGGTTGTTGCACTCTAAGCTTGAGGCCTGTCCTTATTGGAGAACCTAGAACCAAATTTTTTAGCAACCTCTTCGTAAGTAGGTTTGCAAATTCTCTACAAATTTTACATATTCCTATTAAATCGCCCCTTCCTTCAAATTTTTTCGACCACTTTGTACCCAATACATATGTGCCTTCTCCTTCCATTGTACGCATCATTCTTTGCAATTTCAACGGTGGCATGCTTATCATAGTTTAAAGGAATTGGAATATTCAGGTTTTCGCATAATTGAATTCCTCCCAATAATTTTCAGGTATTCAACTTCTTAATATTCTAACCGAAGAGAAATAAACCCAAATTCCTTGGTAGATTGTGTTATGCATGTCCTTTTAGAGGACTTCCATGATATAGCACCTCCACCCAAAGTAAATACTTAACCACTAGTAGAGCTAACAGCATTACTATAATAACCCAATTGCATCACAAATCCTTCCAAGTCTACAAGAAACTTGTTGTAATGCAAGCACTAACCAACTGTACCTTTAAAATAGCCCATCAAATAATGAAAAGCGTATCAATGTGCATCACGGGGGTTTTGAGTGTACCTAGTCAAAAAATTCACAACGTAGGCCATGACATGATAGTTATAGTTCATAAGGAACATGATACTTTCTATAACTCTGGCATATTCGTCTTGTGACATACTAGTTTCCTTGTTCTTCTCAAGGTGTATGCTAGGATCATAAGCAAATCAGATAAGCGTCACATCAAAATAAACAAACCCTTCAAAGAGTTTGTCCGTGTTGCGAGATTTACTTATTTGCAAATTGGTTTCTATTTTCTCATCTTAATTTCTAGTATCACATCTGATAGAGTTAGGGGTTTTCCCCAAGGGCAATTATATAATTTGTTATATATATAACTCGATAACCAATCTTGTTCAAAATAAAAGGTGTTTTCTTTCTATTATATAATGTGTTATATTAATTAACTAATTTAGTTAAAAGTATATTTAACAAAAAATACATAAATGGTACCCGGGCCCCATTCTTGGAAAAAATAGAACCTAGGCTTTATGTTTTGTGATAATAGTTACAAAGTGTTGTAACCATTAGTAATGTCTCACAGTGAGAATAAATATACCATTTTAAATATTCATAGTCACGATGTATCGAGATTGGATATTGATACATTTGTTGAGACTAGAGTGTATAACGCTCTCCAAATATTGGAAAATGAATTACTCATGGCTGCTAGGTGTGCCAAGGGTTATGTACTAATAGTTATAGGATAACTATGGAATGGCTCACTCGATATTTTTTGTTGGTTACTACAACTAAGGTCAAATATAAAATAATGATGTGGCTAATTTACACAATTCTCCCGACATGAAGATACTGTTGGTCTTCAATTTGAAAGCTCAACTTTGATTATTGTCAAATCATGACACAACATCCGTCGAGTAATTATAGTTGGGTTAAGTGGAAGTATTAGAAATAAAGCGCTATTCAAGAGAGAATTCATTTTCTTAGTTTTATGGGGATGGTATCATGGTTAACTTCGAAGTCTAAATATCTAGCCAAATCATTTTGGTTAATAATAATTGTTATTATTAAACCAAGGAATTTGTGTTTGGACTATAGAGTCGAATATGAACGATATTGGAATTTTAACCATTACCACGTTTCATAAATTCAAAGTGATATTGTTTTAATGAAGAAAATGTGTAAATAAAAATCATAACCGTGTAACACTTAGTAAAGTAAAATTGGATTTACCAAACCAAGAAAGCGATAGATTTGGAAAAAATATCACACTACCTAAATTCACATCCGACGAGTCATACAACCGCAATGATAAATTCTCCTTCGACTAAATGATTTAATTAATTTATAATTTTTATAAACTGATTAAATTAAATAACATTTATGATATATTACATAAAAATTGGATTTTAATTTGATAAATGAATATTAAATGTGTTTGTAAATGTTATAAATACATTAATCGATAGACAATATCGATAAACCTTACAAATTAGACTTAAAGTGCAAAATATTCATTAAGGCTTTAAATAGCTTTCTCATGATAGGTGCTAGTACAATCAGTAACAACGTAGGCTAGGGACGGCTAAAATTATGGGGAAAGAGGCATGATTTTGGATGGTTAAGATTAAAGGAGAATGAGTAAGAGATTAGATCCATACTTCTCTCCTTGCCTCCCACTATATATAAGCATCTCTATCCTTATATAATTTTGATAAATTTTTTGAGCCTCCACTTTAAGTCTCTACTAGACAAAACTTTACTCTTATCTTTATCTATCTAGAGGTTAAATCAAATCAAATTAGCTGATATTCGATAGTTAATGGTCAATGGTCAAGGACTAAAACTCTATTGAGTCAAAAATAGTTTCAAGGGGCCGATATAATCATTTCGAGGTGTACTTCAAGGCATTGGAAGTTAGGTATAATTCTAATCATAATAAAATTATTTACCCTTAATTATAGTGTTTTATTATATACATATATTATCTGTTGATTAATTAGGCGACGATTGTTATATGCAAATGATACTGTCATTGTAACGACCCACCTTTTCGACCCTCAAAAGTCAACAGTAATACATCCATGATATTTATGTGTTGAGCATCTAAGTGCTAGAAAGATAAATTTATAGGGAGAAAGAAAATAAAAGAAATAATAGAATCTCACATCGTAACGAGTAATCTATAATATCCATAATGAGCTTTACAAGAGAAAAACTGTAATACATATTCATCAAATCAGAGTTAACCAAATAATCATCAGCCTAGACAGCTATGGCAGCCTATCCTCACAAATGCTGACAAAGACATACAACCAATGCAGTGGATAATAACATTTACTTGAGTACAAATTGGAAGCATCCAGCTCGTCTCCTGAAGCTTCAAAGCATCTAAAATGCATTTGAAAGTATGCTCAATCTGACTTGAGCATTATAAGAAAATAACGTCCGGATCATTCTGGTAAACCAATATGAGAAACACACATTATGCTATAATAAAATTCAATAAAGGTATCTCATAAGACCACGTCACACATAAACATGGACGATTTTTTACTTTACAATAACCAAAACATTTTTATAAAAAATACAGTGATATTATAATAATGTCTAGGTTTTAAAGTAAATATAGAATCCTAGCCAAAATTGTTTCATTAATTAAATTCTGGTAATAATATGTATCAATTAAGTTTGAAAGATCGTATTGGAAAATGGATTCTAACTATGAAAGGATAAGGGTATACCCACTGAATCAGTACACCTTTGGATAAAATGTGTTAGAGGCTATACCCCGTTGCACCTTTGCTACTCAGGACCGACCCTACCTCTTAATGGATAGCGCCAAATATGATCGCCCACTTGTTTATTAACAACCATAATGGGCCTTGAAGCATATAAAGATATCGACTCTATATAAGGGATGATCATACCCTAATGGGAGCGACTCACATAGCCCTACTGCACGTCCCTGCTTTAGTTATTTACCGGGTGTGATGTACATGAGGCAACGTTTACCTTATTCCTTCTAGCAATTCCCACTTGGAATGCTAACATCGCCCTCTAGACAGAAATGCAATGCCAGCATTCATCCATACAAGTTCATTTTGGTTTTGGACGAAACTGTAGGCACTACTTCTACTACATTCATTTTGGAGTTACCCACAAGATTGTAGAAAATAGCCCTTGTACATCAAAGAACTCCATCTTCGTAATCATCATCAAGATATCTTCCATTCAAACACTCATGTTGATTCAAAGTGGTTTTCAGAAAATATATGTGACCTGGTCTCTCTAAATCGGCATCTATGGTATAAACTGGCCAAGTTTGACAATTGGTTATTTAACTATCAAATAAAAAAACAACAATCAAATCATGGATTTATTTCCATAGGAAACCAACATTGGTTAAGCACATAAGCGACCACTAACCTCATTAATCAATATTCCATTAATTAAAATCAGTATGTAAATACTTTTACAAAAATATATTTACAAATCTTTTACACTCCTTTCAATACTTGAAAAATATCCATATACATATCTCGACGGTATAAGAATATTCACAAAAACACTACATCTTCCCTAATTATAAAATGTATACATATACTTATCTTAACGGTATAAGAATATTCACAAAACATTATGAAAGATTTCTTATTTCAAAATCATATCAAAAGGAATAAAACAAATATTATTCTAAAATAAAAGGAGATAAGGATAAACCTAAAAGCTATTCCTTCGGTGTTGAGCATGGAACGAATGTCCACACCACCAAAATTAAGAAGGTTAATTTGGGGAAATTCAATCTCGATTTCTTTTATAAATTTCTTCACTAGATCCTTTTTAATAAATCTCTTTCATTTATGAACTTACTTTATAAATCCCCCACTTATTTTCAACTCTTTTTATAAAATTCCAAATTCATTTATAAAATCTCTTTTATAAATTTTCTATATAAACTTACCAAAATTCCTTTTTACTCCAAATATAACACCAAACTCTAAATATAGCTACCCAAATATCATTACAAAATTCGTATAATTTGCATAACACGATTATTCTATATATTTAAAAAATCTCACAAGTGAGATTTATTCCTCGAATTTAACAAGTGATAATATCCTCCTTTTGTAAAATACCCTTATAAACCTATTATTTTGTTTATATTATACTACTAATAAATCTTCTCTTCTAATATAAATGCATTTATAAATCCGTCTTTTATTACAATATTTTTGTATAAAATGTTTCACCCATATTTACTTTTAAACCCTTCTCTCTTCTTTTAAACACTAAATCTCCTTTTTAATAAAAGATAATATCTTTTTATTTACTTTTGGAAATAAATATTTATTATTATAATAATTTACCATAAAACCCATAATTCCAAAATATTTATTAAAACATCTACTTATATAAATATATATTAGAAAGAAGAATAAAGAAGTTAAAATAAAAATAGAAAAGTTACATAAACTTATTTAATTAGAATATCTCAGAAATTATACAAGGTTAGATTTAAATATCATTTTCCCAAGAAAAAATCAATTCCAAAATCAAACAGGGAATAACAATATTTCCAAATACGATATCGAGTCCAATAATTACTTTGACGACCCGGAATTTTGAGCAATATCAATTAAATAATCTTTGTTAATAATTAAATTGATTTGATAATTTTACATTATAAATTGACAAGTTAAAAATTATTTTAAAGGTTAATAATAATAATTTGATAAAATATATTAACATTTTTCCTAACAACATTAAATAGGCAAGTTTAAGTCTTTTGAAAACTAATGATTTGGAAATATTTATTTTTAGCAATTTAAAATTAGTAAGATTTATTTATCAAAAGATAATCAAAATGTTTTCTATCTATAATATATATATCGATATAAATAGGAAGTCTTTAATGTAATAAAAGCTAATATATTCAAATTGTAATGTATATGAATGTATATATTGTGATTTGAAATTATGTTTCAAAATTTAATATAGTAATTATCGAATCTAATGTTAAAATGTTTTTTTTTTCATTTGAAATGTGTGTGTATATATATGTATATATATACATATACATATATATATATATATATATATATATATATTTGTATAAATATATTAGAAATGGGAAAATTATATTGATTTGAATTTAATAAAGTATTTTCAAACTTTAATATATATAATTTGAAATTTGAAATTTGAAATTTGACTTAGTACTTTTAAAAAAAATGATATTTGAGATTTAAATTTTAATAACAAAGTTAATTTCTTATTTAATATAGATATATATACTTTGGGCCTGAGTTTTTAAATAAGATTTAAATTTAAAGGTACATTTGTTTTTAATATTCTTTCATTTTAATTTTAACATAAGATAAGCTTGTTTAAAATTTTTATGTAAAGAGTTAAATTAAAACTCTCAAGTATATAAACATTTGTTATATAAATTGAATCAAAAGCATAAGTTATTTGTTAATAAATGTTTACATGAATTTGCTTTTGTATATTTATTAAAATCTAAAGCTTGTTTATTAAAAGATAAGTACATTTTATAATCATGTAAATATTACATAATTACTTATTCATAATTTAAATAAATTGTTAAAAAGAAAAGAAAATAACATTTGAAAAACATTAAAAACACTTGTAAAACATTAATAAAACATTAAATAACACTTGTAAGTATTTTGAGCTCATTAAAGACATTTGTAAATATTAATTAAACATTAAAACACTTGTAAACTTTTTAATTTATGTTAGAGACATGTGTAAGTTAATTATAACAAATAAAGAACAAGTGTCAATTCTCTTTACTTAGTTTAAAATAAAAAATAATAATGATAAGAAGAAGAGTTTTAATCTTCAGCTATAAATATTTTCTTTCTTCTCTTCAACAAAAGAAAACTGCAAAGAAATCTGGAAATAAGAAATTCCAAGAAGAAGATAAGGAAAATTCAATCAGCAACAAGATTTTATTCATCAAGCAACTCAGTAATCAGCTGTTGGAAGATTTGTTTTCAACATGCAAAATAGATTCAAGGGCCTGGAAAACTATCTTCTGCTCTGTTCTTTGCTAGATAGGTGAGTAAATGAATTTTAAAACAGTTTTAAACTTGGTTTCAACTTGTTCTGGTGAATGAATATCATGATGATTTCTGAAATATTTTAATTAATTTGATGCATGTTTATCTTCTTTTATTTTGAATGTCTATGTAGTTAAAACAGGCTCTGTATGATAATAGCAGTTTCAATTGTCATAAAAAATCCAATAACTAAATTTTGAATTCGAATTTGCTTAGGATTTTTAAATAAAAGGTGTTTCTAATCATGTAATCTTTCATCTAAAAATAATTTTAGGAATTTAAAGTGAAACATTTGTTCAGAAATTCTATATTTACGGTAAAAGTAAAATTTGGGTAAAAATTTATGAATTCAAATTCTAGTTTTGATTTAATAATTGAATTACCATTGGAAAATCATGATTTTTGAAGTATGAATCGCAATTTTTAGATTAGTATTTAGTGTGAATTCGTGATTTATCAGTTTTGGACATTTTGGCCGATTCACGGCAAACGGTGGCGAACTGGGCAAAGCGGTTGAGCACGAAGGTGAAGGAGAAGACAAGGATCATGGGAAAATTACTTTGGTGATTTATAATTGTTCGTGTTGGCCAGAATTGATTGAGTTAGGGTTTTCTATCGTGAGTTGGAAGTCGATGTTTAATTGGGTTTCGCGACGTCAAGGCACAACCGGAGGCGATCGCACATGGTGCCGTGGGTTCTAGGTGTCGTGAGGGAGCTACGACTAAGGTAGCGAGGTTTCTCGAGGCTGGGGTTGCCGCGGAGGGTTGATTTTCTGGTGATGTTTGTTTTCGAGATGATAGGTTCAGGTGGTTGAATTCGATTCTTGAATGAATCGAGGAAGTTTGTTGAACGATGAAGTCGTCGTGGTTGAAGTCGACTTGACGGAGGCAAGAGGGAAGTTCATCGAAGTTCAGCGGCGATGTGCACGTTGACGTGCACGGTTTCGTGCTACTATAGTGGGTTTTGGGAAAGAGAGCGCGTCTTGGGTTTTGTCTCGTGCAGAGGAGGTTTTGACTCGAAGCAGGTTGAGGCTTTGGGAGACTCGAGGTAAACGCGAGAAATTGTAGTGGGTTGCTCGAGTTTTCGTTGAGCAGGTTTTTGTTTTGCTTTAGAATTTTAAAAGTTTCAAAATGTAACAGTAATGTTTTTAAAGTCTGAACAAAGAAAATTTGATTTTTATGTAAATGATTAAAGTTTTAAAACAAAAGTTAAACAAGTTTATTTATAAAACTAAATTTGTTTCGAGTTATGTTTCAAACAAGATTATATATATTAAATATGAAAGTTTAAAAAATAAATAAGTGGATTTTAATAATAAGATTTGTATTAAATTTAATTAAATAACTTTGGAAAGTTTAAAAGATTAAAAGTTTATGTTGAATGTTTGAATTGTTTTAATTAAAATTGAATTCTAAAGTGTTTTATTTTAAATAAGTTAAATAATTAAGATTTAGAGATCAATTAAAATAAGGATTATCTTTAGTAATTTAGAATTTTGATTAATTTAAAGATAAAAAATATATGAAAATAATTAAGATAATTCAATTTTTATTAATAATTAAAGTGTTATTGGATAATAGAAATGATTTAATTAAGACAATGGTTTTCTTAATTAAGAATCTTTTTAATATAAGAAGTCAAAGAATCATTTAATTAACTTAAATGATTAATTAAATAATTAATTAAGTAATTAATTAATTAGTGATTATTAATGATAATCACTTTGGAGTTAATTAAGTATAATTACTGGGTGAAGTAATTAAGTGATTTATTACTAGAGGTAATTAAGTAAAGATAATTACTTTATGAAAGTAATTAGGTGGAAGTGATTAGGGGTTAATCATTTATTATTAATTAAAGAATTAATTAATATAATTAATTAAAGGTTTAAATTTAGTTATTAATTAAAGACTAATTAATTAATGAAAGAATTAAGAATAATTAATTAAGTGATTAATTACTTGATAAAGTAATTAGTTAAAAAGAAATTTAATTAATGGAAGTAATCATTAATTAATGGAAATAAATAATAAATTGTTAATTAATAATTAAAGGATAATTAATCTATAATTAATTTTTAATTACTAAATGTAATTAAAAGTAATTAGTCAAATGTGATTAATTAAAAAGCAATTAATTAAATGTGATTAATTAAAAGTAATTAATCAAGCGTATTTAATTAAAAGTAATTAATCAAGTGTGATTAATTAAAAAGGTGATTAATCAGGTATGATTAATTTAAAAGGATAATAAAGAAATAATTATCAGGGTAATTAAATAAAAAATTAATCAAATGTGAGTAATTTAAAGGGTAAGTAAGAGATAATTACATAGTATAGTTAAGAAGTAATTAATAAAGATGATTAATTAAAATTGTAATTAAGGAATAATTACTTAAAGTAATTAAGAGATAATTAATCAAGGAAGATTAATTGAAATGGATAATCAAGTGATGCTGAGTTAATTAATTTGTAATTAATTAATGAATAAGTAAGTTGGATTAATGATAATCCAAGTGATTAGGTAAGGAATTAACTTAATTAAGGATTAATTAAATTAATTAAGTTTGGATCAAACCTTGTTATGGATGATTAATGATTGGATGATAAATATCATTGGATGAGTTAATGAAATTGGATGATATTGGATGTCATTGGTTGATATGTAATGATATGAACGTGATATATCTGAGATGTGATATATGCTGCTTTGTGATATGTGTGGTTGAATTTGATAATAATGGATTATCTATCTGTGTGTTGTGAATAATTCATTTATGTTAAGTGATATTCTGAATATCTATTGTTTAAACCCTTAAGTACAACTTGGATATTAAAATGGCGTTTGGATTCGATGAGACCGGGACCGGGTTTCATATCCAAAAACCACATCGATCCAAATTAAACGTTAGGCCGTGAATCCAAGTAGAGTGCAAGTGAAGACTCGAAGTGTAAGAACTATTCTTCAGTATGACTCTGGGGTGATTCCGAGATGAGTTTGATGGAAATAGTACTTACAGGTTCGAGATGGTGATTCAGAGTGCAAGGGCTGTGGTCATTGACTCTAAGGGTGATTCCAAAATGAGTGCAACGAGATAGTGCCTTCGGTTTCGTTCGAACCCGGAACGGACTTGTATGGATTGAATGCTTTAAGAACATCGTCAGGTGGACGATGAGCATTCTAAGATAGATATGTCCTATAAAGGTAATCGCAGCCTCAAGCCTCATCAACCGGGAATGGCTAAAACAGGGAAGGTTCAGCAAGGTTAAGTGGGTCATGCCTAAGTAGGACGAGATTTACCCATGTCTAGATGTCCCTTTTTATTCGGCTGTGTGGGCGGTTGGATCTATAGCCAACTACGGGGTGGTCTTTTTTGGGACTGTTCAGTAAGGAATGGTTTCAGCCTTGTGTTGCAGGGGACTAGGAGTAATCCTCGGTACGGTGATCTAGGCCACGTACTGTCATGGGCGGTACCCCAGTAGCCCTGCCAATGTTGGAAACTCATTCTTCGTACGAGACCCTACGGTTTTGTTTGTATTACCCACTTTTGTGGCTAGTAGCTGGAATTTAATAGATGTAACAATTTCGGCTATTTCATATTTGCTTGAAAACCCTAGACACTATTATAATATCACTAGATTTCCTATCAAATGTTTTGGTTAGCGTAAGGTAAAAACTTTTTCATGTTTATGTGTGGGAAGTCTTACGTGATACCTTTTTTTCAAAGGATTTTCTAAAGTTAAGCAATTTAAACCGTTTACTCACACCAGACCCCTGTCTGACCCGAATGTTTATTTTCTGTTTTATTAAACTCTTGGGTACTCATATTATATATGAGTAGTCAAGTGATTCAGGTTATCCTTGACAAATTCTGGAGGATCTTTGGTGCAGGATGCTTCAGCGTGTAGATATATAGATAGAGTTTCCGCTGTGTGTTATTCTGTATAGTTGTTCTTGTATTGTACATTAGACAGAAATGTTATAACTGTGTAAAATTAAGATGTATAGTTGTGTACTCTGATGTATATGATACTATATATATGTTATATATTATATTTCATTTGTTCCACTGTGAGATTCTGACGTGTTGTTGTTCTTTCTTTTCTTCTTCTATCTCTTTGTTTCTCAAATAGTGATGCATCTTTCTAGTGATAGAAAATCGGGTTGCTACAATTACTATAACACTTAACCAAATGCTATCATTACCTTTTCTCTAAAAGGTTCAATTTTAAATAGTCCGATGTCACATCCAAATGGCCAAACAATCAAATTTTGATATTTAACAAGCCATATAATAGGAATATCACTAAAATAAACTTAAAAAGGATGTAACTGGAAATTAAAAACAATAATATCGATAAATTCGGATTTCTCTACAAATTTTTCCTATTTTTAATATTAAATACAAATTGCTTTTTCAAAGCGGATATTTTAACCAATCAGCCAATAATTTCAACCAAACACAAATAGTAAAATTCTATCTATTATATAATGTATTGATTTATCCAAAGAGGTGCGTTTAACTCCTTGAAATTCAACCAAACCAATTCCATCGCGGAGCTAATGATCTCGTGAGTGCAACGCAACCGACCGCGTGCGATATGGACCTCGTATGAGCAAGTTATGAATTTTATAAGTTATCAAATAATTTAAAACAACTAAATTCCACTAATTACATTACTAAACCTTTAATTACCATATCAACTACCCATCCCACATCTTCTTCTCCAGTTGCATATCAATATTCCTGTATACACTATACACAGTGCACAACGGTGCACTCTCCCTGCCACCTTGGACCATGAAACCACTCGCTGCCTTTACTAACGAGCTTCGCTCCACGCGAGCACCCAAACCTACACACCCACGTCAAACTCGATCGACCGCCCTGGATTTCGGTCGAAACCCATCCACTACATCCTACAATGACACGTTCTTCCATGATACGCCGCCCACCTCCAAATTCCATCTCAAGATGCTCCTCGCCACAACAATCACTCTCGAACTATTCAAATTTCTAATCGACGACATAAGCAGGAGAAAGACAAACCCTAGCCTAAAACCCACCACACTCTAAATGTCAAGTACCTTAAATTCAACAAAGCTCCACAAAACTTATACCACCTTATAGATCTCACAAATTTAAATGCAAAATCACATTAATTTTTATGATTTTTATATGAATTGTTATGGATTTTATAAAAAATTGATTTTAATTTTCTCTTTGTTCAATGAAATGGATTGAATAGTACAAAGGTGAGAGAGGTAGATGTGTTTTGATAGGCTATCTATTTTAGTTTACTATATATTGAAAATTTCACTATCTCGCCGTACGGATTTTTACTCGTGTATAAACGACGAACGACAAAATAAAAATATGGTCATGCTTAAAAAAGCAATGTAACTACAAATAAGTAATAATATACACTGGTTTACCGATTCTATAAAAACACAAAAACAGTATCATTCGCCAAACAATCATTAAATGATTTATTTAAATAATTTTGGAACTAAAAATTATGAAAAAATAAAACAAATTAAAAATACGTTAATAGAAATCGAGTCGTAAAAAATATTATTATTTATTCAAACCATTTATTATTGCAGATAAATTTATAAAATGAATTCACCGCTATTATTTGTATAATTAGAAGAAATTAATAAGATCATTAATCCATTTAATTAATATTCAATTCAATCTCAGATATTTAAGTCACTTTTCAAATATAAAATTTCCAAACTCGAATATTTTAAGTAATCTTTCTATTTGAATTCAAGTTATAAACTTTAAAATCCAATCATTTCAATATTCAAAATTAATTAAATGTTCAAAATCCAATGACTAAAATTCTTTGGTCGTTACAGTCATAATATTGTTTGGTTATATGTGTGTGTGTGTATAATAAAGAAAAAGAATTTTTTTATCATAAATAACATAGGTCAGTACGACTCTACAATAAAAGAACTAATTTTTTATTTTATTAAATTAATATATCTTATTTAAATAGTTAAATATTGTTTATAAAAAGAATTAAGGGTATGGTAATTTTTGGCAATGATAAAATATCGTTTATATACACTTTATTATTTTTGAATAATATTTAAATCAATTTATTATATAAATTAATATTATGAATTTAAATATATTATTAAAATTATATTTTCTATTTTATAAAAAACATTATCAATAAATATACTCTCGGCAAAAATGAAAAATAAAAATTTATTTTTAAATATATTTCAAATTGGCAGCCGAAAATAGAAAAATAGTTTTAAAATTATTTTTAAATCCAAAAATTATGGAATTTTTTTCAGAGCATAAAATATCGTTTAGTATTTACTGAAAATTAAAAATTCAAAATAAAAATCAGGTAATTAATTTTTAATAAATATCTAAATAATTGTCAAATGGACATCTAAATAAAATAAAATTTTAAATTAAAAACAAATAAAAAATATATTCACATAGCCGTGCAAAAGACTTAGTCTTTCATGTTTACCAAAATATTTGCTGGGTATCTTATTAACACACACATACATATATATATTATGCATATATTTATAGATATAAATAAATAAATAATGAAAAACTATATTTTACTAATATTATATGTACGTATGTTTGTATTTCTTACGGTATTTTAATATATATATATATATACTATAATTATTTAGAAATAATTTCTATATATTTAAATAAGTATATTATATAGTATGTACATACAATATTAATATTTTATTCATATGATTATATATATACATACATATTTGTACTTATATACTTATATAAAATTATTTAACAATACTATAATATAGATATGTATATATTTATAGCACTTATATATAAATAATTATATATATATATATACACACTTGGACAATATATCTACATATTGGATGAGCTAACAGGTTTGTTGCAATGTAAGTCCCAACATTTATACACGGACATGTTATACCTTGCACAGATTGATATGCTACATGTACACACAAATATAGGTCTATATGACACACACACGTATCATATACAAATTAAATAAAACTATACAATATAAATATTTAAATAAAATAAAAGATTTTATTTAAATGCAATTTGGAAATATTTTAAATAAATTAGACTTCCCATTCCCAGTAAAGATCCAATACGAGAATTTTTTTGAAATTTATCCACAACTTCCGTTGTGGATTGGTCTAGTTGAAAAATAGTAGTAGAGCCGAATAACCTACATGTTCTAAATTAGCCATGTTGGAGTCAACTATTAAGCTCACAGCCCAAAGGTTGACCCTAATAGAAAATGCCCAAATTTGAATTAGGCCTTTGCTAATTTTCAAACTGTTTGAAAACAAAAATTATAAGATTTAAACTTAAAAATTATTAAAATAAGATATACATAAACTATAAAATTTAGAATATAATATAAAAAAAATTCAAAATGTTTGAAAAATAATATAAATTAATTTCAAATTTTAAATTTATTAATAAGATTAATAAAATAAATGCTTAATTAAATAATTAAATTGATAAAGAATATATACAATTTATATATTTTTTACATATATGTTTTAACTTTTTAAAATATTTAAGATATCATAAGTATACATGGATGTATATAATATGTTTTTTTGGAATTCAATATAATTTAATTAAAATTATTAATTAAATAATTAAATTAAAGGTGAATTAATTAATTGAATTAATTAATTAATTTAATTTAAAGGTTAATTAATTAAATATTACACACATGCATACAAATATGATATATTTGTTATACTATAAAGGTTATAGTATATAATAATTATTTAATATAAATGTTATATTAAAATAATATAAATTAATTAAAATGTTAATAAATTAAAATTAATTAAATAAGATTTAACTAATATATTATTATATATAATACTATTTTATAAGTTAAATAAAATATGAAAGTAATATAATAATAGAATTGTATAATATGATTGTATAGAATAAAGGTAGAACATTAAAAACCATAAACTTACTTAAGGAATAAACATACACAAAAATTTATGTATACCATAATTTTTGATGTGTCAAATACTCGAATTACAGAAGTATTTCATAAGAAATAAATTATTCTATAAGTCGATACCACTCAATATAATATATTTAAGATTATGAATCTTCATCATAAAGTTTTCCTCCACCTTATATATTAACATATTACTTGCATACTCCTTAGTTGTTAAGTAAATTCAAGCCAAGGATGTTATGCATGGTATTATTAATATATCGAATAAATGAGGTAAGATAACTATATGTGTTTGTTGAGCAAAATCAAGGTACATATACTATACTTAGGCCATCGTGATATGTTAGGTATGATTGAATAATTCCATTTTGATTTGTTGAGCAAACTCAAAGTCAAATTATAATTAGGATAAGGTACAAAGGGTTTGGAGTTGTATATGATACAACCAATAGGAGTTATCCATCATCCATAGAGCTATGACTAATTAACTAAACTCAAGGCAAGAGTTCCAAAACGAAGGAGTCCTAACACCCACTAGTGAAGTTAAAGGACTTCTATGTTTTGACTTAGAGTTTGTGAAACATAAAAGACTAATGTGAGCCTTATTAGAAAAATGATATGATAACATTTAACCTTTCTAATATTGTAAGAAAATATGATATATAATGTTATAATAATCTACATTCATATATTTGTGCATTTAGTACGATTGAAAAAATGTTTTTCAATTTAGATATACAATTAAACTGAATTGAAAGTTGACTAATAGAAATATAACATATATTTGCTGACAAATTCTTATTGCACGTTAACATTTCAACACCCATGCAAGCGCTTGATTTTTCAACTATTAAATATGTTCGTAATTCGGTCAAGACTATATATATTGCATTTAATGAGTTCTAAACTCAAAAGTAATACAATACAATGGATATTTGATCCACATACAATCGCATATAAATATTGTGTGGTGAATGGTCACAGTTTGTAACGTACAATATTTCGCGAAAATTAATTCCTCTAAAATAACCAAATAAACCATAGTAAGGGATTGAGTATTCAATTTGATTGATTATAATAAATGATCATATGTGTTAAATGCAACACACTACCAAAACAACAATATAGATCTAAGAATTGATCACTAAAATATCATTTGATTAGTTTACGCAAGGTGCATCATACTTGATGTCCTTAAATGTTAAGGACAATCAAATGCATTATTGTAAAAAGTTCATTATGATATTGTAGTAATGTTTTTCTTTTGAATGGTTTGGCCATTTAGAAAGAAAAACAAGTGTGTAGGAGTATATGTGATTTAAGGTACAGTTGGGATGAAGAATAGTCACTTCTACTTCATAATGATCGACCTTCGACCTTCGAATTTATTGCACTATTATAGTGAATGATCGACCTTCGAATTTACTGCACTATTATAGTTAAGGCGAAAATAGTGGAAGCATGCCATAAAGAACTTATTAATTGCATCAAATTACTAAAATTGTTTTTTCAGAACATGCCGACATTATTTATGATATAATGACTATTTTTCGGTATCGACTGAAAAATGGACACAGTTATATTTCAATGTGTGGTATTCGTTTTCACAACAAAATTGATACATTTTCAAATAAATAAGTACCTAAAATTATTTACAATTGTTATGGAATTATAGACTAAGCCGTAGTTTTGAGAAATAATTTTTTTATATGATTATGAATCATATACTACTAGTTAATTATATCGCAAACAAATAAGAACTATGCACTCATTTAGGGCGAGTGTCATAAGAGTCTAATACTAGAATAGTTTCATATACTTTATCATATTCACCAATGAGTTATCATAGAAATGAACATGTGTATTTGTTAAACATGCATAAGTCTATGATAAGCTCATAGAATATAAAATGGAAGTAAATAAAATAACATGTGGCGGAAACGATCCGATTTGATCGAATGGATGGGTATATTGAAAAGAGTTCTATATGTACCTAGTATGAATAAAGATTCAATCTCAAAAGTCACTCATTCCTATAATACATAAAGATGTATTGGTAAGTGTAATCGAATTTTATTAGACAAAGCAAGAATAATGATGAGTGAATTTGGGTTAAAATTCATTATATAAGGAGAGTACTTAAGAGTAGTATACAAGATTAAAATTAATATCATCCAAAGAATAGTTTACAAAACCATAAGATAAGGTTTTATAAGAAGCCCCTATATATCCTAAAACAAGGAGTTGGCAAGTTATGCGATTCAAAAGACTGCATGTAATAATTGTACATATGGATCTTGTATGAGTTGCCCAAAGAGAATTTTGGGAATGATGGTCATTAGATGACTAATTTATGTTATGAACATAAATATATATTGAACTAATGCAATATTGGTTTTATGTAAGGAAATTCATAAAATGCTTATGAATGCCCGTTCCGTTGCACTAAGACATAACTGCTGTTTCAAGAAATACCGACTTTGTAGCGAAAGAATTTCTCTAAGAAATTATTGGTATAAAATTGATTTGGATATGATCCAAGGGAAAAATGATTGCAAGAGATGTAATGAAATTAAGTAAACATAAATGAACACAACACAATAGAATGTCTAATAAGTATTCTTGTGCGTTAAAAGAAAAAATGTGAGTTTCTTGTCAATGTCAAGAATAAATAATCCTCGATTATTTAATTAAGCCATTAAGAGTACCGATTCCATGATATGGTACGATGTGCAAATCCAAAATAGATTCCAAATACATTAACAAAATATGATATTGATTGTCATATCCGAAGGGATATGATCCACTGGCCCCATTTGTGTTTAAGAGAAAGACAAATGCGGCTAGACTGTAATTAGCCACATTGATAAGAACAATACCATGAATTCCACTTGTTGAAATTAACATAACATATTCACCATTTGATGTGCTCTAGTTGGTTCAGACTTTACTCAGAAAATTATCACATAGTATGTCTTTAGATTTTAATACGTAGGTATTGAAACGGAAAATTCTAAATAATGATTTAATGTAAACTGTTTGTGCATAATAACCAAATTGTCTCGAAGTCGGTAGGACCGACATTGAGTTTGTGGGATTTGCGATATGATTCAAGAATAGATACGAAAGTGTCATTAGACAAACATCAAAATTGAACAAAGGTTTTGATAAGAATATCAAATAGTTTGACTACAAATCAATATACAGAGGAAGTATATGCTCATAAGAAAGAAAGTTAAAAAGGTATAGATATTTCAAAATCATAATTAAACAACACACTATTGATTGCTAACGATGTACTTGTGTTAAAATCAGTTTTGGTTCTTTTAATACTCAATGTTTGATTGTACATAATGTCTTTTATACTAAGTATAATAGATATTGAGAATGTCTCAAAACGTTATATAAGGACATCTTACCAAAATGTTTAATATGAAAATTATAAGATGGATTCTTTATGCATTGGCAATAGGAATTATCATACATGTTATGTTGTCTATAATATTGTGATTTGTTTATGTATTTGATACATGACGCAAATATCAAGTCTAAAGTGATATCATTAAATGTTAATTCAGAATGTTCTCATGTATTTACGAAATACTAAAGAATTATTTGTAGAAACAACAAGTTCCTTATGAAGGAGTGTTCGAAGTCAAACTTTTATAAGTGATATTGAGTTCAATGTCAATAATAAATTAAATTTAAAAATATTTAAATTGGAAATATTCCTAATAAAAGATGGTGGCTGATTCAGTAAAAAGTTAAGTACATCATCTTGAATAGCACTGCAATAAAAGAAATTTATATAAATATAAACACACAAATTTATAACCGAGCTGAGAGTAATTCCAGATGTTGAGAATGACATAATGTTCTTAAGAATATAAAGGTATAGTTCGTAATAGAATTTAGAGCTTATTGGAATTCAAAATACATATTCTAAATTGCTCATGACAAAACAATTTATCAACATCGGGGAGAGTTGATTGACAGAGTAGATAATTAAAGCATAATAACTCACCATTTCACCAAGGGGCTAACCTAATTGTTTTTGAGGAAACCGAATTGAGAAGATGAAATAAGATTTCATAATTGAACCCAAATGCAAGTGGAAGATTGAAAGACTTAGGGGTATGCCCTAGGGACAATTATGTAATTTATTACATATGTCTAACTTGATAACAAATCTTGTTCAAAATAAAAGGTGTTTTCTTTCTATTATATACTTGATATAATGTGTTATATTAATTAATTAATCTGATTAAAACTATATCTAGTAGAAAATTTATAAATGGTATGTTTTGTGATAATAATTACAAAGAGTTGTAACTGTGAGTAATTTATCACAATAAAAAAGAAATATATCATTATGAATATTCTTAGTCAAGATGTATCGAGACTAGATATCCATACATTCGTTGAGACTAGAGTATGCAACACTCTCCAAATGTTGGGTAGTGTATTACTCGTGGATAATGGGGGCACCAAAGGGTTACGTATTGATAGTCATTGGATAGCTATGGAATGACTCACTCGATAGTTTTTTGTTGGTTAATATAACTAAGGTCAAACAGAATATATCGATGTGACTAATTGACATAGTTCTCTCAACGTGACAATACTATCGATCTTCAATATGAAAGCACTGCTTTGATTGTATTCAAATCATGGCACGATGTCCATCAAGTACTATAGTTGGATCGAGTGGAAGTATTGGAAGTGAAGCATTATTTAAGGGAGAATTCATCTCCTTGGTTATGTAGGGTTAGTATCATTGTCAACTCAAGTCAACTCGAAGTCAAATTCTTTGGCCAGAGCATTTTGGTTAATAATAATTGTTATCATTGAACCATGGACTTTGTGTTTGGACTATAGAGTTAAATATGAACGATATGAATTTTGAATGAATTTTGACAGTTGCCAAATTCCACAAGTTCAAAGTGATATGGTTTTAACGAAGAGAATTGGTGTAAAGTAAAGTCACAATCGAGCAATGCTTAATATATTAAAATTGGATTTCATCGAAACCAATTAAGAAATTAACATAGCCCAAATGTCATAGCACCCGTTAAGCGATATGTGAACATTAATATTCGAATAGGTTGATATTAATCGCTAACCAAATTTACACTTAACGAGCCATACAACCGAAACAATGAATTCTCCTTTAGCCAAATGATTTAATCAATTTGTAATTATGATAAAGTCATTAGATTAAATATTTATGAAATATTATTTATGAATTTGATTTTGATTTGATAAATGAATATTAAATGTATTATAAAAGTAATAAATATCAATAAGCATTATAAATTAGATTTGAAATGAAAAATATTCGTTTAGGATTTAAATGGGTTTAAAGCCCATGATAGGTGTTATGAAATCAGCAGCAACATAGGTTAGTGGCGGCTAAAATTATGAGGAAAGAGGCTAGATTTCAGATGGATGAGATTAAAGGAGAATGACTAAGAGATGAGATCCCTACTTCTTTCCTTTCCACCCACTATATAAGCATCTCTATCCTCATACGATCTATAACTTATTTAAGCCTCCACTTCAAGTCTTTGCTGGCCGAAATTTTTCTCTCCTCTCCATCTATTTAGAGTTCAAATCAAATAAAGTTAGCTGCTATCCAATAGCTGGTGGTCAACGGGTCTAGAACTAGCACTTTGTTGAATCTGGAATAATTTCAAGGGGCGGATATCATCGTTTCGTGGTGTACCACAAGGCATTAGAAGTGACATATAAATCAAGCCATAATACAATTACTAATGTTTTTTTATATTCATATTTTATCTGTTGATTAGTTAGTTGATGATACTGATATGCAGATTATATTGTCACTAATTTTTTTGGTTATATTTATGTATATTTTAAAAAAATTATCATAAATAACCTATGCCAGTATGGCTCCGTAATAAAAAACAATTTTTTTATTTTATTAAATTAATATATATTATTCTAATAGATAATATAGCTTATAATTAATTAAAACATCATACCCTTAAATATGGTCACATAATTTTGTATGTAAAAAATTAAGATACGATAATTTTCAGCAATTATAAAATATTTCTATATATATTTTATTATTTTTGGGTATTATTTAAATCAATTTATTACATAAATTAATTATATTAATTCAAATATATTATGAAAATTATATTTTATATTTTATAAAATAATAATATCAGTAAACACGCTCTTGGAAAAAATAAAAATTAAAGCATTTTATTTTTATTTGTAAATTTGCAGCAAAAAATAGAAAAATAGTTTCAAAATTATTTTAAATCTAAAAATGATGGAAGAAAATTTCAAATCATAAGATATCATTTAAAATTTACTAGAATTTTAAAATTCGAAATAAAATCATGTAATTAATTTTTAATTAATATTTTAATAATTTATGAATGATTACCTAAATAAAACATATTTTAAAATTAAAAAAAAATTATATTCACCAAGCCGCGCACAAGACTTGGTCTTTCATTTTTATCAAAATATATTTTGAGTAATTTATATACGTATGTATTATTATATTATGCTTATATTTCTATATATAAATAATTAAATAATGAAAAACTATATTTTATTAATATGATATATATATGTATTGCTTATGTTTTTTAATATATATATATATATATATATATATACATATTATAAGTAATTATAAATAATTTCTCTATATTTAAGTAAGTTTTTTATATAATATGTATATACAATGTTAATATTTTATTCATATGATTATATATATATGTGTGTGTGTGTGTACGTATATACTTATATAAAATTATTTAACCAAAGCTATAATATATCATATATATCCATGTATGTATATGTATATATTTACAATATTTATATATAAATAACAATATATACATACATACATATATTTTGACAATATCTGCGTATTGGATATCCTAACATGTCTGTTACGATGTAAATTCCAACACCTACATACGGGCATGTTACATCTTAGATAGATTGATATGTTACATATGCACACACACACACATATATGTATGTGACATACACACACACACACTCTCTCTCGCATATACATATCATAATATAAATTAAATAAAGTTATACAATTTTTAAATTTAAATAAAATAAAAGATTTTATTTAAATGAAATTTAGAAATATTCTAAATAAATTATACTTCTTAGACCATAATGATCTTATAAGGAAGCTTTTTTTTGAAATTTACGCAGAACTTCTACTGCAAGCTGGTCCATTTCCAACAACATCCACCTCTCGTAAGTCTTTCATCTCAAATATAGAAGGTAAGAAATTTGTCGTATCGCTTACTACATCCAAGTTTACCGGATGTCCAAATATCATCGATATAAAGACATAGAGTCACACACTTAAGACCAAGTATTTTTGAATGATACATGGGCCGGATGTATTCACTTTATACTTGTAATGTGGAGTATATAAAATGATAACCATGTTTGATGATAGCAAACATTTATTTTGCTACAAATATTTTTATTGGATGTTTACATACTTCAGTGAAAAAAATAATATCAAATATTTATCAAGGAGAATCATGTAAAGCTTTAGTCAAATTATCAAAATAAATTATTTCCTTTCATTTCAAAGTCAACACGATATATTTTTCATTCTATTCGTCTCAAAAATCAAAAGTTATAACAATAAACTACTTTTCTTCATTCAATATAACATTATGTATAATGTAATTCTAATGACAAATTCAAAGCAAAATATATTTCCACTAAAAACCCCATATTTTTCTCTCTCTTGTTATTCCTCCAATGTTCCTTCTATTTCTATCCAATAAGCTTATATAAGCCCAATCAATTCTCGTATTCACATTATTAGATCATAGTAATACACACCTCTACACCACTATCCGATCATCATTTCCTTAGTCATTCCAATAACACACTACCTTATAATATCCAACTCACTACACATAGCCATTAGGGTATCTCCAGTGGTTGCAATTAGGACATTTAAATTCAGCTTCCACCCACCAGTCGTCAATTCAATGCTTAATATCAAGGTTAATTTTCAGGGCTTGGTTCAAGAACCTAAACTAGTTCCAGGCACCTATTTAGTAGGCGGCTAAGCTCTGACGCCTGGGCTTTGGGCGCCAATTAAATGGGAACTTGGGCTTTTTGCGCCCATTAAATTGGCACCGCCCTGTTAGAAAGCGTTTTCCCTACTACAACAGCTATGGAGGCCGTATTTCAGCATTCGGTTCCATTTCAATGCCTATAAATGGTCATATTTCAGTATTCAACTTAATTACAACGGCTATAAATGGTTATACTTCAGAATTCATCTTATAAACTCAATCCATTTATCAATCAAAACACATAATTCTTCTACTCTTAAGCTATCTTCTCAAATTCAGTATAACCCAAGTATGTCTCAGCCATGGAACAGTGAAGAAGACAAGGATCTTTGTTTAATCTATGTTCACTTTTCAAATGACCTGATGAAGGGAAATGACCAAAGAGGAGAAGCATTTTGGGCGAAGGTAATGAGCACTTACAACCGAAAACATGTTAAGAAGACAAGATCAATGTCTGCGATTAACGGTCGATTTGGAAAGATCAATCGTCGAACGTAGTTTTACGTGTCTCAAATTTACAAAATAAAATAAGCAAATCCTAATGGAATGGGTAGCGAAGCTGAGCTGGTATGTTTTTTAAATTATCACTTTGTGATGAAATTCATATTGTATTTAACTTTTTATTGCAGAAGAAAATGGCGGATGATCAATTTTTGAAATTATTTCCAAGGGAAAATAAGAAGAAAAGATCTCACTATTATCAATTTGCAAACTGGTATGACTTGCTTGTCAGTCATCAGAAATGGAGCTCTAATAAATTAAAGTCCTTAAGAGATGTGCAATCAAAGTAGAAGGGTAAGAAAACATTTTCGAGGATAACTTATAATTCTAGTCCAAGAAACTCTTCTGGTATGGATTCTAATTTATGCCCAAAAATAGAAGTTAACGGAGCGGAACCCAGAATGGACGAAGATGCTAGACATATGGGACAGAGGGCAGCTAAGAAGAAAATTGCTATTTGTTCATAGGTTGATTCTTGAATGGCCCTTATGCATGAAAAACATGCAAGAGAAAATGCTGAACATCAAAAGAGTGGTGCAAAGAAGTTGGACGTGTTAAAGGAACCGACCAAGATTAAAAAAGGGAGGATTGAGATAGAGCATCAACTTCAAGGGACCATGATTTTTCAAAAGGATGTGATCCACTGTCAATGGAGTATTGGACGAAATATAAACAATGCATTGTTGAGAGTAGATCTGAAATGAAACATATATAGCAGACCAAGAGCGAGCTGTATGTTTAATTTTTTTAAATGGTGTACTATTTATGTTTTTTTAAATGTTAATTCATTTAACATTTTGTTCGATGAATTCCCGATTTAACAAAAAAATTCAACTCAAACAAAGTCAAATACGATTACAAATATTATAGTTATAGCATGCTATACTGCATTACACGAATAAAATGACAAACACAAATAATTAAACAAGGGTCCTTTGTAAGTAACCACTGATTTCCTTAAGAATTCCAAGTATGATCCATAAGATCCTTTTGGTGCCTATTATGAAGAGCTGCATTTCGATAAACCTCATGATGATCCATACGAATTTTGTACTCTCCTTCAGTTCATAATGTATCATCGCGGAATAATTCAGTTGTTTTTCTTGCCCCATCACACTCGTAGTCGGGATAGTCCATACCCTTTTCATCTTTAATGATCATGTTATGAATAATTATACAAGTGAACATAATTGTAGTCATTTTCGATCTCTTTCATAGTCTACATGGATTGCCTACCATTGTAAATCTTGCTTGAAGCGTCCTAAAGCTCTTTTTATGTCTTTCCATTGTGCTTCTTGCATTGCAGCAATTTTTTTCTATTTTCTTATCAATGGGTTAACGAATGTCTTTACAATCATGCTCCATTTAGGATAAATTCCATCTCCTAGATAGTATCCATGATCATATGTGTTTTGACCAAGTTTAAATGATATAGAAGCTGATTTACCAAGCACCAAATCATTGAACAAATGGGATCCTTCAGTAACATTTAAATCATTATGAGAATTTGGCATTCCGAAGAATGCATGAAAAATCCATAAATCATGAGACATGACTGCTTCAAGAATGATAGTTAGTCATTTTTCCTTACCATTTTATACTCCATGAAAAGCTTTAAGATGGTTCGTCCAATTCCAATGCATACAATCCAGACTTTCGAGCATTCGACGCCAACTCCTACATTTATGCATTTCGCATCATCTAGCTACATCTGCTTTATTAGGAGAACGAAGGTATTTTGTCCCATAAAATGTCTACAATGGCTTGGCAGAAGTGATCTAGATTTTCCAATGTTGTACTGCCTGCAATACGGTATGCGTCATCAAGGGCATCGACGGGTGTACTATCAGCTAACATCTGCAGAACTGCGGTCATCTTTTGATGCCACTTAAACCTTTCTTTTTCACAACATTCTTCTTATAAACAAATTAATTATTATTATATTTAATACTTTCTAGAATTCCTAAAAATAATACACGACTCATTCTAAATCATTGGCAGAACATTTCTAGACCATAAGTAGACCAATGATTAAAGTAATCTTGCAATGCTATTTTTTGGAATGCTGCATGGTTATAGTTGATGTATTTTTGGCCCATAACCGAGCCATCATGTGTCCCTAAAGTTGAACCATAGCTTCACAATAGATATCCAATAGTTCCTCTTCTTCTTGTTGATGTACTAGTTTATACACTTCTACTTTAGAGTCGCTATCGCATAACATTGTTGCTTTTAGTATATTTGAAGACATTGTAGGTGTAGATAGTTTTTTTATTTTGATAGGTATGATAAATTCAAGGTGCATACAATAAGTATGATTAGTGTATGTTTATATAGGATGACCAACTTCTTATTGTCCACTGTCAAGAATAGTGTGTTGACTTGGTGTAAGGTAAGAATATTATGTCAACTCAGCTTTTCTTTAGAGTATAGAAAGGAATATTATATCTTCTTGACTTACTTTTCCTTAGGGTAAAGATAAGAATGTTCTAGCACAACGGCTTTATTTAGGGTAAAGACATGAATATTCCATCACATTGGCGTTCCTTTAAGGTACGTGCAGGAATATTCTATCACACTCGTCTTTTATTTAGGATAAAGACATGAATATTATATCACATTGGATTTTATTTAGGGTAAATACAAGTATTCTGTCACATCGGCTTTTATTTAGGGTAAAGACAGGAATATTCTATCATGTGGCTTTTCTTTAGGGTAAAGACAGGAATATTCTATCACGTGGCTTTTCTTCAGGGTAAAGACAGGAGTAAGTTGTTTGGTCACCATGGTTTTATGGTCAAGGATTTAGATATTCCTGCACATACCACCATTTATAAGTATGGTGCAGACTTTATGTTAATGATGTTATCAAAATATTAAAAATGGAACTAGATAGGAAAAATCACCAATAAGAGAAAGTTGAAGTCAACAATTATGCGATCTGCCTGCTAGAATGCTCATAGTAACGCTATCAAGTCCTCATATTGGACGTTGCTACTACAGATGTGCTCAACTCCGTAGATGCAATTTTCGTGAATGAATTGATGAACCATTTTCTAGCAGGGAGGTTATTTCTACTTGCGACCTTACTAGAGAAAATAGTTTATTATCGTGACAACTTCATTCATCGCACATCCATCTTGATGAGAATTAAGCAATAAAAATAATTTTTGTTTTTCAGCATTATTTTTACTTCGATTATGTACTATATGTTACTTAGAAATTAATGTATTTAAAAAAAATCATATTATCTTTCTTTGGGGGAACAATGTGAAGATAATCTCAAATCTACTTTTCTTTCTGAGAACGTATGAATAGTATATCCTATCAACGTTGCTTTCTGAGAACGGGTATGAATATTATCAAATCAACCATGCTTTCTGAGAAAGAATAGGAATATTGTGTTACATCATCTTTACTTTCTGATAAAGAATAGAAATATTGTATTGCATTATCCTTACTTTCAAACCATTATAAAAAACACACAGTTCATCATTACGCACAAAATAGTAGTTCTTTCAATGTCTAACTCTCCTCCAGACATTTGGTGGAAAAATGTTCAAAACATCGCAGATGACTATATTCGAAAACATGTGAATTGACAGTAGGTTAGTCGGCAATGTGAGAGTTCATCTCCCGGTGGAACTCCTAAGGAGTACAACATCTATCAACAGAACCAGCTTTATGAAGACATTTGTGGCAAGTGAATGAGGTGCAAGAAGAAAGAAGAAATCTTAATGATGTCCCTGATATTAAAATACCATAGTGTGATAATGATCCCTATAACAACCAACATCCATTCTTACATATCAAACCATTGGATCTGAATGTGGTTCATGTTAAACGATATGAATATGGTTGTTTAGCAAGCCTAGCTGCTATGTCATATGGTAGGGATGTCGGCCGTTGATACTACAATTATTGACAAAACATTATGGATTACATCACTGGATAGATGATCCTTTTTCCCAAAAGTGATTGACTTTATTACAGAATTAAAAAGATAGAATAATTCATACCACAATCAGTTACGTGATAGGTTAAGTCATCGTGATAATTAAGTTATTTAGCATTGCTAATCTCTGTATCTTGAATGTGCTTGTTCCAATAATTACCTTTATCAAGTACTTCATTTGTCAATGTTCACATTAGAAAAAAGATAATGAAATAAACACAAAGATGTTGAATACAGATAAACAAATGATGAATCATACATGGGTTTAGTACAGTAGCATAATCTAAAGATACAACATAACCTAACAGCAAATAACAGTCACATTATAATAACATAAGATAACAACAAATAACTAGAATACAACATACACTGCCCAAACAATGCAACATGGAACATACAACAACTACAACTAAAAAATATCTATAGCAATTATAGTCAGTCCAATGGTGCAGCATCATCATCGTCACCTCCATAATCATTATTTTCATCCTCATCATCACCTCTACAGTCATCATCGTCGTCCTCATCATCACTTCCATTGGCCTCACCGTGATTATCATCCTTATTGTCCTCATCCTCATCGTCCTCACCAACATCACCGTAATCAACACCATCTCCGACATCACCAGAACCATACCATCCATCACCAACATCACTTGTACCATCTTTATTTGTGGGCCATAAGGCTCGTATACGGCAAGTCTAGTGGATAATTGATCAATCTATGCCTCTATCATATGCATATGGTGCTTTTAAATCTCATGTTGATTGTGCATATATGCAAGCATCATATCTCGATACACACCAAATGAACTCTGCACTGATTCATAATAGCAATATATACTAAAAAGCCGATATCTTCTTGAAATTTCCAAGCGCAAATGAATCAAACATGGTATATAGGGTACCTAGAATGGTTATGCCCCTATCAATAGGATGGAATTGGTCTAATTAGGTAATAGATGCAAGATAACCTAAACGGACCGTACCTTTTTGGTTCGCAACAAAGGTCGAACCAACCAAAAGAAACGACTGAGTGATCGCATCCATCATATCAGCTTTATCTCTATAAGTGTTGATATAGTGCTAAAGGTAGGTCAACTTCAAAAATCTACTATTAATGTAGCTAGCATTTATGAGAGGGAGAAAAACAGTAAACAGATTGGGAGACTCGTATAACTCATCCAATGGGAATGGCCTAAGCGCATGTCCTCCGATCATAATACCATGTGTGCATGTAGAAGTTAACAGGGGTAATACCAAATCAAAGTCTGAAAAGTGAAATGTATGGGTCACAGGCTACCACCTCTCAACTAATGCGTGGATGAGAGGTCGATCGCAGGATTGGAAACGCCTAATCGTCAAAAAATGCCAAAAGGGCTAGACTGTAGCCTCTCTATAATAGGAAGGGAGAGAGCATCGTAAAATTGTATAATACACTTGGTCCAACTGCTACTGCAATGAATATACTTATCCTATACATAATTTAAGGATGTAATTTTTAAATATGCTAGCGGTTAATTAATATGAATACGGGATAAATATATACAAATTATTCTACTAAAATTACGCATACAATATACCTGCACTGTGGTTAATGCGGTTGCGGACTTGTGCTTATAAAATTCTGGAAGCTTATGTAGTATATGCAGATCGTCGGATGATAGTCCGGGGACTGGAGGAACGTGTACCGGTCCAAACTCTTCCTTCAGATGTCTATAAATGGTTCTTCTATATATTTTAGTTGGATGTGGCTGCATTTCACATCAATTTCTAAATTAAAAAAATCAAAAGGGTGAGAAAGTGGGTGTTGGGAGGTTTGAATTAGGAAGGAAATCAAGCACCCATTTTATAGGCGTTTGATGTTTAGGCACCCATAATATAGGTGCCTAGGATGAGGCACACATTTTATGGTGCCTGACCACTGGGGAATCTCCCCTGGCCCACCCTTGGATATTAAGGGTTGAACCCACTAGAGATGCCATTATCGAAACATCTCGGCTATCCAAGTCCATCCTTTCAAAAAAGTAGCAATCATTACCTTCCAAATTCAAATAAGCTACAGACAATTTCAAACATTAGTCCATCATCTTACTAACACAATACGGAAACGTAAACCGAAAGCAACCAACCATCGGGTACCACTTTTAGATTCACAGCATAAGTTTCAAGCATAGTGGTTTTAGATTTCTCACCTCGATCGTAACATCGAACTTAGATGCGAGGAACATAGGGAATTGCTCTGAATAAGAATCTACATCCAAACATCCAGAAATAGTGAAGACATCAAGCTTCACCTTTCTCTTTCACCACGAGAATCAATGAACACACGAATCAACTCATTAACACAGTGACAGGTGACATCTCAAACCAAGTTAGAACAACTTTTGGATGGGTCGAGATTCTTTTATCGCAGCTCCAGATCTCAAATTGAGGACTAAAAAAAGAAACTCCAAGCATGTCTAGTCGATGCATCGGTTTCTAGATCTAAAACTACATCCTTCTGCAACTCTTGGCTTGGCACCACATAAGTTATGAACGATGCAATCTCTTGAATCGCTAGTAAGAACAAACTCGATAGTTGAAGCTAGGCAGTGTGAATTAGAGGCAATGGATTACGGCTAGGGTATGTAATTTTCGAAGAGAGGATGATAATTTATGATGGAAAAGAACAATGCAGTTTTGGAAGGAAAAGCTAAGTATGCTACTATTGCCATCTAGAAAAATACTTCTGGCTTCCAATGCTAAAGGTGGGCATACAAAGTTTGGTTCCCTACTTCCTAACACCAAATATTATTTTACTTTAAGTAAACACACACCAAAGAATTTCAAAACACAACTACTACTATTGTTGTCCTATAAATATTTCAACTCTTTTCAAAACACAAAAAAATCATATAACTAAACAAAGAATCAAAAATAAAATGGCAATTTTTTTTCGTATTTGGGAATATGTAATTTTTAAATAAATACTTACTTGATTTGTTAAAAATTATTTTGTCTAATCAACCTACATTCCTTTTGAAGTATTTGATCAATATTTTTCTTCCATATTTTCAAAATTAAACATTTTTTATTCAAAACAACAAGTGCATTCAAAATTTTTTTATCATTGGTATACTTCTTCTAATAACTAAAAGCAAAAAAATATAAGGGAAAAATGGTGTAAATTTTGTATGATAAAACATTAAAATTTAACAACTTATGTTGAGACTTTCAATTATAATATCTTTAAATTTTATTTAATTTGAGTTTGTGTTATCATAGGATCACTAAAATCATCTTAAAATAACATAAAACCATTTTAAACAAATGTTAGATTTATATGTGGAAGAAAATAGACTTTAAGAAATAATAAGTAAACCAATCTCTTTATGTTCATCAAAATTAGAATCATCCATTGAATCTTTACTTAGTTTCATCTATTAGACAAAAAGAAGGAGATTTTTTAAGCTGTTGGATTTGAAATTTAATTTTGATGATGTTTGGGATAGAGTATGTGAGATTTTCTAATGGAGATGAAATGTATGACAGTTTAAGGCTGAATGAGAGAATATATTTTGGTGGCCATAAGCATAAGAAAACTTGATATGTAATAAAAAATTATGGTAGCTAGAAGCATTTTTCTTTATGCCAATGCAGCACACAAAGTTAATCCTTGTAAAGGAGAGGCAAACAAATATATAAAAAGATCGCACATCTGAATTTCAGGAGTAGAAAAATTTCAAATTAGCCTATAACCATTTATATTTGAAATCATTATTTCATTTAAGTGGAACTTTATGGTTATTTATTTATTTTAATTTAAACTTTTGACTTTGGAATATTTTTGGCATTTAAATACATGGTTTATATTTGGGAACTTTTGACACAGGATTTGAGTTAAGACAAGGTTACTTGGTGTCAGATTAGAATAATCTTTTATCAAAGGATTCACAAGTCCACGAGTTTATAAGTGATCAAGTATTTAATTCAAGTACTAATCTTGGGGTAGTTGCCATAGTTGGATAAATCCATGTGTTCATTATTTTCTACATTTTACGTTTTTGCATTTTATTTATCTTTTTGTATGCAAAATAATTCCAATACTCTATTGACCACCCTCTAGGGTATATTTACGCCTATATGTGGTATCACTGCAGATTTTTGAGAGAAATCTTTGGACTTGTCTAACTCTAGTAATGGTTTTCTGAGGATCAACCCATAACTAGGTTACCTTTCTTAGCTAGGATGAAAATTTATTTGATATCAACTAACTTTGAGATTTGGAATATAGGTGAAATGGATTAAACAACACATATAATGAATGTAAATGAATGAGAACTGCCCAAACCTATAAACAAAAGGGATGCAAATGGTAGTGCATTAAATGCTAAATCCATAAATACTCTTTTATAGTCTCTTGATAAATCTAAATTTAATCGAGTTTCTCATTGTTCGGCATAAACTCAAGGTGAATTTTGAAGGGCATTCGCATGTTAAAGAATCATGTAAAGCATGCTCTGTAATGAATTTGAAAATTTATAATGGCAAAGAGTGAGAATATAAAAGAAATGCATGTGCAAACACCTTTTAATAATGGTCTATAACTCTAGAGCATTGGAAAAAGTCTTTCAATGTACAGTTGACCGTGAAATTATAAGAGTGCTCCTAAGGAATTTTATAGCAAAAGTGATAGCTATATAAAAATTAAAAGATTTGAGTAATCAAACTTTAGAGGGTTGATAGAAAATCTTATGACTTATGAGATGAAGCTTAAAGCTAGGAAAGAGCGTGATAGTATAGAAAAGAAAAAGTCAATTGCATTACTAAGTTTGATAGATAGTAAGGATGAAAATAATTTTGTTAAGGACTTGGCAACGTTGATGAAGCAGAAAAAATGGACCACAAAATACAAAAAAAACGTTGGAAATTGAAGTATTGCAAAGTTGAGATTGATCAAATTTTAAATGATTTAGATGAGAGTGTTACTTTCTACAAATGTAACAAACATGATCATATTAAAACAATTTTCCTACTAATAAAACAAACAAGGACCCAAGAAATAGAAAAAGAAGTGAAGAGCATTTGCAACAAATTGGGATAATGAAGACAGAGAAGAAGGAACTGAGAGTGCTGAAGATGAAGCAAATATACGCTTAATAGGAAAGTCTACCAAAAGCATCAGTGACGATTAGGTAGGTGAAATTGACAAATTACGCATGCGAAGGTTTACTTTGTTGTTTCATGAGTTGAATCTAAATATATATAGTCTTAACCTAAAGTACAAAAATAGTAAAGTCTAAAAAGGTCAAACTACTTTGCATAAATGACAAGTATGAAACTGAACCAGAAAAGTTTAAAGAAACGCCAAAAATCTAGTCTTAACAATAGTTTTCAATCACCAAAAATAGAAAATGATATTTTAAAGAAAGACAACATTGACTTACTTCACAAAAATAATCCAATAAAAAAAGTGGTCGAAAATATTAGATTTGAAAATATTGAATGCCAAAAATGTGTTGATTCAAAAAAGAATTTACTAATTTCAAGGACAAGTTTGAAGTGGTTGAAAATGAAATTTTGACCTTTTACGAATGACAAAACTTAGCTAATTTGCATAAATAATGGGTTAGGAATAGAAATTGAGAAACTCAAGAAATCTAAAAACCTTGAATGTGAAAAATTTACATTCTTAGACAAAGACATAATTGAGATATTAATTTAAATAAAAATTTAGCGAAACAACTTGAAAATCTCATGGACTTTGAAATATGTGAATTAGATAAAAGTCAACCATTTAAAAGGGAGATGGATGAAATTAAGGTCAAAATAAAAGAACTCGAGAAGAAAAACATGGTATTAAAGAAATATGAAATGCAAGGGAGAGAAAAATTACATTAGTCATTGTTCAAATTTAGTCAATGAAAATGATTTTCTTAAAACCAAAATTCTTAATCTTTCTTTGAGCATAAATAAATTTTCAATAGGCGAAAAACTATCTAACATGTTATTAAATAGTCAATTGTTGCAAACAATCGAAAGGGACAAGGATATGGAAAAACGATTAAGTTTGATAAAATAATCAATGACATGACTAGAGGGAGAAGTATGTTTCTAGAATGATTGTTATGTGAAAAAATTGGACATTCACATATTACTTGTCAATATTGGAAAAAATATGAATATTAAGGAGGGAACAACTTTTAGTTTTCATAGGCTTAAAAAAGCTAGATTATCTAAATATTCTTTAAGTAATGCTAATGAATCGATGAAGAATTCTAAATCATTTTACTCTTCTTTTTTGTAGGAATGTTGGAAGGCTAAAGGACAACAGAATGATATTGGGATTCAGGTTGTTCCAAACATATGACTATAGTAAATCGACGTTCCTTAGCATAGAAAATCACAGATGTAGGAGTGTTACAATGGGCGATGATGGAAAATGTAAGATCATTGCTAAAGGTAAAGTCGGTAAACACGCTTTTTCAGTAAGTGATGTTCTCTATGTTGAAAACTTACAATATAGCATCATCTTTATTAACTAACTCTGTGATCAAGGTATCAATGTTGTTTTTAATATCGATATTTGCAAAATCAATGGCTAGTTTTCTAGTGAGGTTTTATTTGTAGGAAAGAGAAGGAAATATTTAATCGTTTGATGATCCAACACGTTCTAGATGTTAGGTAGCTAAGCGAGAAGAAGCTACCTTATGGCATAAACACCCAGGACATGCTTGATAGAGTGGGTATGCTTTAGGGGAAATTATGTATTTTGTTACATATATTTAACTCATAACCAATCTTGCTCAAGATCAAAGATGTTTTCTTTCTGTTATATACTTGTTATATTGTGATATAATTAATTAAATAAATAATTAAAAATATATTAAATAGAAAACCCTTAAATGATATGTTATGTGACAGTAATTACAATGTGTTATAATCATGAGAACTTTATCAAATTGAAAAATAACATATTGTTTTAAATATTATTAGTAGAGATGTTACAAAAAAGGATGTTGATCCATCCGTTAAAACTAGAGTATGTAACACTCTCCAAATTTTAGGCAATGTATTATGCGTGGTTGTTAGGAGTGCTACGGAGCTATGAACTAATAGTTATTGGATAACTATGGAATGACTCCTCGAGAGTTCTTTGTTCATTAACATTATTAAGGACAAACAGACAATCTCGTGGTGCGATGTTAAACAGTTCCCTCGACTTAAGAATATTGGGGTACTTCGATATGGACACTCCACTTTAATTGTAGTTAAACCATGGCATGGCATGACATCCATTGAAAGACAATAGGTGAGTCTGAGTTGAAGCATTAGAAGTGAACCATTATTTAATGGAGAAATCATCTCCTTGGTCATAGGAGTTTAGTATCACGATCAACTGTACTCAACTCAAAGTCAAGGTTTTCGGCCAAAGTAATATAATTAATAATTATTATTATTATTATATCAAGGACTTTATGTTTGGAGTTACAAAGTTGAATGTGAAAGATGTTGGGATTTTGACCAAAACTAAATTTCTTTAGTCCTCATGTAACATAGTTTGACAAAGAAAATTGGTGTAAATAACTATTATTGGCGGGTATCGCTTACAGTAAGTAAAATTGGATATTATAGAATGATGTATAAGCGGTCAATTTAGCCAATATGTTACACCACTAGCTAATGTGACGTGTGAATGTTAATATTCGAATTGTTCGATATAAATCATTGACCGAATTTACACCTTTGAGTTGCACAACCGAAATGATGAATACTCCAAATGAACCATGCAATTTAATTAATTTAAAATTATTATAAATTAATTAAATTAGTTCATATTTATGAAATATTAATTACAAATGTTTTTTAATTTTTTTAAATACCATTAGCATTTAATAAAGTGCATGTGTAAATGTCATAAATGCACATATTGATATATGATATTGGTAGAATATTTAAATTGGATTTAGAATAAGTATTAAATGTGACTTTAGATTAATTAAATTAATTAATATTTTTTAAATATTAATTATTAAAAAATTAATTGATTTACCTAAAAACCATTAGCATTTAATAAAGTGCCTATATAAAAGTTACAACGCATGTATCGATTACGATATCGATAAAATGTTTAAATTTGATTTAAATAGATTACATACTAAGTGATTTTAAAAATATTTAAGGTTCATTTATATAAAATTAATAAATGGGAGGATTTAATAAGATTTAATTTGGAACTAAATAGAGAAAGTTATAAAGAAAGGAATTAAAACGTTTCAATGTTATATTTAAAACATATTCTCTCTCATTCATTTCAGAATACTCTTAGGAAATTCACGTTCATTCCTCTCCTCTTTCATCCCAGCCAAATTAATGGCTTTTAAAGCCTAAAAATTTAAAAATTAAAATCAAATAAAATCAAAAAGTAAAGGTGGTTCTTATCTTTTAATTCTTGCAAATTCCGATGATTGATTCTATTGACTCTAAGAGCTTTTGATTCATCGTTTTAAGTTATGATTTATAGGCAACATCCAAGGTATTCCCAAATGAAATAATTTATGTTTTATCATTCATATGCTTGGATTTTAAGATATTCATCATTTGTTTAACTGACCATTTTGTATAATTGGGCCAACCCTCTTCCATGCCAATTGAATATTTAACCAGTATATCGTTTTAATTTAGATGAACATTTGTTCTTCATCCATTTATAATATATGTTCATCTCAAATTGATATGTTTATAATTTTTGTCATCATTATTGATTTGTTGTTATATTATGTATTATTTAGATCTGTTTGTTTATATCATGAATTTACATATAGCTGACTTGTCCAATTTCTTTTCTTTTGTTTTCATAATTTTGTAAAAATGTAAAAAACTAATTTTGAGTTAGAACTATTTTTACTTTATAAAATAAACATACACAATTGTAAGTGAATTGTATTTGTCAATTATTTTGAAAATTGATTTCTATGGTTATATGGCTAATTTTTATTACAAACATTTTGAATATCGTTCAAGTAAAAAGGAAAGGTTTTATTTATTTATACTTTGAATTGGACTTTTGTGCAAATTCTAGATCATTTGTCTCCTTTCTAAGTTCATTATTTTATTAAAATGTCCTAAACTCTGTTTTCATTTTTAAACTATAAGCTTAATCCAAATTGTTAATTTAAAATGCAGTGCATTTACATATACATTTGTATGTATCATAAATTATATTGTTTACAAATATATACATTCTAAATCTAGAATGACAAACTCTAAATTTAATACATGGAAATTTCGATGTGCTATTTCAGTTCAAATTTATAGAATCTATCTTTTGTAATAATATAACATTTAATGTCAAATGTTTCATTAATTGAAATCAAATTCGTTAATGTTAATTTTGGATTTCAAATCACATAAAATTGTCTAATGTTTTTAGTTCATACATGCATGCATACATAGATATATATAAATATAAATATGTATACACACACATACAGACATTCATATATACATTCATTCACACACATACACCCATGTATGTATGTATGTATGTATGTATGTATGTATGTATGTATGTATTATGTACAATAAAGGCATATATACATACATTCTTCTCTCTCACCCTCCATCCCTCTCGCACTTGTCCTCATCCCTAACCATCTTCCCCCTATTTTTGTCGTTCTGCCACCTCTATCTCATCTACCATAGATCCAGATCCCATTCCACCTGACCCCCTTGACCAGCAACCACCAATACCATCTCTCTCTTTTACAACATTCTTCCTCATACCTCTCTCAACCCTATCTTTCCACAGCCAACCTCTAACCCTCGGGCTTCTCTTTTCAAAAATAAACCACGCAATGCTGGCAAATTCACCCCTACCAACTTTGCACTTCAATATGAAGGTGCTCCACTTAGAGTGCCTACTATTGTTAAAAATGCAGGTATAGAACACTGGGAGTAACATCTAGTTGGTTTCTTCCATGATGGAAACTTTTCCCATTCAGCGGTCATCAACTACATCAATAGAGTCTAGAACCTTAAAGGAACTTTGAAAGTTCAGTTTGATTCGAACTTCTTCTTTTTTGGATTCAGTGGTAAGGAAGACAGAATTTAAATCTTTAAAAACGACTCTATATTTATTAGGAGAAAATCATATATAATCTCAATGTGGCAATAATCTCTCTATAATATACACTTCACTATTAAAATAGACCCTATTTGAGTCCATTTTCATAAAGTACCCTTGATAGTACGGTCTCTGGTTAGCATTAACTAGTTTGCCTGTCATTTGGGAAAACTGATACGTATGAATGAGGCTACTGAGAAATTAAATAGATTTGAGTATGCTAAGTGTTTAATTGAAATAAACCCTAACAAATAACTCGTTGAAGTTATAAGAGTTGGATAAGAAGGTAATTTTGCTAATGTTTAAGTTGTTTATGATTGGAAACCATACATTTGTGTTGTTTGCAAATGTTTTGGCCACTGCGCTTCTGAATGTATAACAGATGTCATGGTCAAGTTGGAATTATTAATTCAAGGGAAAAATTGAGGTAAAGGAAGAAATGAATAGTGGGTTGAACAACTAATCCTATCAAAAGTACTAATAAACGGGGAAAAAGGAAAACTAACATACTGTTTGATTTACCCTTTTTAGTTTTGGATTTTCATCTATAAAAAATGCGCGTGACGCATATATATTATGGAAAACGACTATTTTAGAAAAAAAAAGTTAATATACTGTTACCCCGCCTTTTGGACATAGCTGGGATATCAACAAGTTACCTAAAAAAGGATGGATGTATGGATTGGAGATTGATCGGAAACAAGGCTATGATCGATACCGTCAAAATTGGACCAAGCTCCAATTATGGTGGGATTGATTGGGAATGATGAATAAGGACATGAGAGGCTACATTTCAAATTTCGGATCAAACGAAGTTCGTATGCTTGAGATATGGATGGATCAATACTGGAGAAGAATGGTTTGATATCGATACTTTCGTATCGATGCAACTCGTATCGATCAGGATAGAGTTGGTCATCTACTTCGGATCAAAGCTAGATCGATACAAGGGATAGAACAACCAATAGATGCGAGGTAATGACTACATGGATTTAAAAGAGCACTTCATATCGATCGATACTGATCGATACGAAGAGTATGCATGGAAGCAGGTCTGATGGATACGAAGGAATGTGCCTTTGGAAATTTTAGGGATCGATATGAACAAGGCAGCATGAAGAATAGGGATTCGATACGAAAAGGATGGCAGACATGTGTGGATCGACGCGAAGGGGGATTGATGGATGGATACGAACAACATATATCTATGGTACGAAGACTATAGACTAGTGAATGGTATATGGTGGACATGAAACATTGATGGATATAAAGATGGGGATTGATACAAAGAATGGATCACATCAAGTCGATACGAACAAGAATATGTTCGAGAGGAAGAATCGGTAACTCGGCACGAAAAATGGATCGATCCTAAAAGACAGCGCCGCGTCACCAAGCAAGCATGCCTAGGAGCAATGCGAATGGGATGGATAAGAAGATGTGAGTTCAGATAGCTTACAACAAATCCAAACTTACATCGATCATATCTCACAATCTACAAGTCCAAATGCTGTGAAATTTTCATAGGAGCTTACGTACAATATCAAGAATGTTCGTGATCGATCTTAAATCGAATGGGCTACGAATTTCACAATCAATAAGTCCAAATGCTATGAATTCAATCGTAACGATCATGGATCGATCCCAAATGACCAGGGATCGATCACGTTGACCAACCCACATGAGAGAAGGAATCTTCCAAAGTTGGAGTGAGATATTTGTAGCCTACGCCTATAAATAGTAGCCCCGGGTCTTCAGAAAACGTATTTTTTGGGTTCTTCTACGCCGTTACTCTGCAGAATTTATTGAAACTCGATTATTATCATCTATACTCATGTAACTAGCAAGTGATAATCAATAAAATAACAACCCTTCCAAGATTTTAGCGCAAACGTTTTGGTATTTTCACTAAGAAGCCAGTACTCAAGGATTCGAAAGCTTGGATTTCGGATTTGAAAGCTCAAGAACTTGGATTTGGAAAGCTATAGAAAAGCAATCGACAAGAAGACAAAGGATTGAAAGGAGTCAACATAAAGGGAGTCAGGAGGCTTCCCCGGGAGCGAATTAGGCCACGATCTTCATCACCAGAGATGAGATGGAAACGATGTTGAAGAGAAAAGAGAAGATGATGCAGAACCTATTTCGAGAAGTTGGAAAAGTAGAAGTGCATAGTCAAGGGAACGCAACTGCTGGAGATGCTGGAGATAGGGATCGGGAGCACGGAGCAACTAGAATTCATAATACACAAGACCATCAGGAGCAGCATTAGAACTGGGGGCACTCACCAGGAGCATGTTGATCCAATCTCGGGTAGAGTACCAGGCAAAGCTGTGCAACATGGCATTGATAGAGGAATGGATGCTCATCCAGGAGAGCAGATTCCAAGAATCCCTCGTGAACTTGAGGGACAGATTGGAGGCAACGGACAAGGACTGCAGCTTAGCGACAGTGTTAGGTTGCCGGAAATGGTTAGGCAAGCCATGAGAGGCTGATTGTTGAATAGGGACTTGGAGGATGTGAATAGGAGTCCCTTTGTCCCAATGATCAAGCAAGCTAGGAACCTGTCGGATTTCAAACTACCAACACTGGAGATGTATAATGGGAGAATGGATCCTGTTATACACTTGGCGAGGTACATGAGGCATATGAAAGTACCGGGGCAACAGAAGAGGTCATGTCGCAATGCTTCCCTTTATATTTGATGGATATAGCAGCATTATAGTTAAGACAACTAGAGAGTGGTTCTATTGGTGCATGGCCGGAGCCGATTGACAAGTTTATGAGGCAGTTTTGGGTCCACATAGTCCGACCGAAGAATGTAATGACTTTGACATCAATGAAACAATGGAAAGGAGAGTCGCTCAAGGATTTCTTAACCAGATTCAATGTGGCAGTGGCTTTGGTGGAACGAATTGATCCATCGATGGTTCTGATGGCAGCAGTTTCAGGAATTGCTGATAATTCAGATTTCAAGATAACATTGGAATGGGACCTACCGATGGATCTTAGGGAGTTGTACCATGAAGCAGAAAGGTTTCTTAGTAGGAAGATGCATAGGCTAAGAGAGAAGGGAGATAGGCTAAAGCTTATGCGGCAAGGAGTGGAGGTCCACCCAGGGACGATCCAAACAAAGATGATAAAGGAAAATGAATGATAACGGTAACACTTCAAAAAGGCCACGGAGGAATTCAAAGTTACTTCCTACATGGATTTGACTGAGTCTCTGGAAAGGATTTACGTGGATACTCGAGGGTGCCTCCAGTATCGAAGGCCGGCAAGAAGGGAACCTTTTGAGTACGAGCGGGCATCGGGAAAGCATTGCCTATTCCTTGAGGTGGATGGGCACACCACGAACGAATGCAGACATTTGAAAAACATTGTTGAGAAGCATGTAAAGAATGGTCATCTACAAAAATATATAAGGAATCGAGCTGTGGCAGTGGAACAGAAGCGGCCACCGCCCACCTCGAGCATGGATGGAACTGGATCTAGGCATCGCCAGCTTGTTATCAACTAAATGGATTTATGACTTTGAATAATTAATAAAACTTGAAGTAATACGGCTAATTCACTTACACTTGCATGGGATCAAGGATAGTCCCTAGGCATGCTCTAAGACGATGATAAACTATGGTGCTCAAGCTCTTTTTCTTTTCGTTCTCCTGAAATTTTTGGTTTCTCCCTTGGATGTACAGGAAATTATTTGGTTTTCCCTAGCTGTAAAAACTTTAATTTTGAATGATTGGATTTACATTAATGTAATGAATAATACAGGTCTCGCGATTACTTGACCAAAAAGACGGGGCGGTAATTACAAATTACAAGTCCCTTCACTGGAGAGCGATGGAATGGACTCGAACACGATATAAAAATCCTTAGCCGAAGAGCAGAGGTCGGAGAACATAAAATTCCTTAGCCGGAGAGCCGAGGATAGAGAATATAAAATGTCCTTGGTTGGAGAGCCTAGGCTGGAGAATATAAAAATCTTTTGCCGGAGAGCCGAGGCCGAAGAATATAAAAGTCCTTGGCCGAGGAGCCAAGGCCGGAGGATTTATAAAGGCCTGAGAAAATAAAAGTCCTTGGACGGAGAGCTGAGTCCAAAGAACATAAAAGCCCTTGGTTGGAGAGTCGGGGTTGGAATAGGGAAATGCAACCCAGAGAGATCATGGATTGGGACTTTGGCTTGGGGTAGATGGACCCAGAGTGGTCCTGGATTTGGAAAAGGGCCCGGAGCGATCCTGGATTTGGATATCAACCCAGAACGATAGTGGATTTGGTTATTGGTCATTGGATACTGATGGATTATGAATCGGTTGACGAGTTTGGATAGCTACGGAATTAGATAAGGATTTGTTACTAAATTTGGAATCAGACATCGACTCGAAGCAGTCGTGGATTTGGATAAGGATATGGCTCTTGGATAGGATGGCTTCGTAATGGGTTGAATTATGGATCGAATGATATGGCTATGGATGAAATATGAACTTTGGCTGAAGGATTTAAAGCTATTCAAAACACGCCTTCCTATCGCAAGGCATGTTTTGGGGGAAAAATGTTGCCCTGAGCCGGGATATCAACAAGTTGGCTAAATAAGGATGAATGTATGGAATGGAGATCGATAAAAAACAAGGCTATGATTGCTACCGTCAAAATTGGACCAAGCTCCAATCAAGGTGGGATCGATTGGGTATGATGAATAAGGACAGGAGAGGCTACGTTTCAAATTTCTGGTCAAACGGAGTTTGTATGCTTGAGATATGGACGGATTAATATTGAAGAGGAACAGTTTGATATCGGTACTTTCATATCGATGCAATTCGTCGATCAGGACAGAGTTGATCATCTACTTCGGATCAATAGTCTTCGTACCGATGCAATGCAAATTAGCTGGGTGGAGCATAGATGCACTTCATATCGATCAAAGCTAGATCGATGCAAGGGATAGAACAACCAATGGACGCGAGGTAATTACTGCATGGATTTAAAAGAGCACTTTGTATCGATCTATACTGATCGATACAAAGGACATGCATGGAAGCAGGTCTGATGGATACAAGGCATGTGCTTTCGGAATGTTCAAGGATTGATACGAACAAGGCAGCATGAAGAATAGGGAATCGATACGAAAAGGACGTCAGGCATGTGTGGATCGATACATAAGGGGGCTTAATGGATGGATACGAATAGCATATATCTATGGATACGAAGACTGTAACTGGTGTATGGTATATGATGTATACGAAACATTGATGGATACGAAGATGGGAATCAATACAAAGAATGGAGCACATCAGTTCGATACAATTGAGAACATGTTCGAGAGGAAGTCGGTCACTCGACACGAAAAGTGGATCGATCCTAAAAGATAGCGTCGTTTCACCGAGCAAGCATGTGCCTAGGAGCGTTGCGAATAGGATCGATACAAATGAACTGTTGCAAGTTCAAATAGCTTACAACAATTCCAACTTGCATCGATCATATCTCACAATCTATAAGTCCTAATGCTACAAAATTTTCATAGGAGCTTGCATACAACCTCAAGAATGTTCATGATCGATCTCGACTCGATCGGGCTAAATTAGGATTGATACAAATTTCATTCGTATCGATCATGGATTAATCCCAAACAAACAGGGATCAATCACATGGGCCCACCCACCTGAGAGAAGGAATCTACCGTAGTTAGAGCGAGATATTTGCAGCTTACACCTATAAATAACAGCCTAAGTCATTAGAATAGGGATCTTTTTGGTTTTTCGACACCGTTACTCTGCAGAACTTCATTGTAACTCGATTATTATCATATATACTCTTGTAACCAGCGAGTGATAATCAATAAAATAGAAACCCTTCAAAGTGAATGTAGGCTACAACACCGAACTACTATAAATCGTGTGTTTCTACTGCTTTCCTTTTATAATTTTGAGTGTTCTTCACATTTATATTCTCTACATACTTGCTATCTGTTATTGTAAACGAAAGCTTTCGTCGACAATTGGGTGTTTATGATCAATTTTAGCGCAAACACATATAAAATAGAAAATAATTTTTTTATTTTTCATGTTTTGAGAAATAAGAGAAGTATGGAAAAAATCCATCCTTCCATCGTTGCTCCATCCCCTCCATCTTCCTTCCATCATATGCGTCGTCCTTCTATGCTTTTCATATTTTGTAATTAATATTGAAAATCCAAAACTCATTTTACACCTAATGTTGCCTAAATTTCTGGCTAATGACTTGAATTCAGGCACAAAGAATAAGTTGGGATCAGACAAAGGTAAAAAAGTTTATAGCAAAGTTCAGGTTGATAAACCTATTCTTGGACCGATTCATAAGCACAAGGGGCATGTAATTTTTGTTGCATCAATTTATGGCCAATACAATAATAACTTATGTCCCCATGTTAACCCTCAACTATAATATAGTGATGATATTCTGTCATTGAATGGAAATAAGGACAAAAACAATGCATGCATGTAGACTTAAATGCAACCATTAGTAAAACTCAAACTATGCATGATATACATGCACAATCAGATCATGCACACACCTCTCAAAACAATCAAACCTATGATACTTCTGAACTTAATCATTCTTACAATCAATTCACATGCCCGAGTATACATTCAGAGGAAATAGAAACATAAAACCCTAACTACTCCTATCAAGCTTTCTTATGTCACACCACAAACAACAAATTCAGTCTCCACAACTACAAAAAAATTTGTGCCTATCTTTCAACCTCTCCTCTCCTTGTTCAAATATTTCTCTTTCCCTTCATGTATCCATCCTCCTTGAAGCCAGTTAATATAAACAACAATCAGATCACTCAAATCTCCTAGAATCCAGATCAAATGCTTTGGACAGTTCTTTGATTAATTCTATCACATACCCTTCTAAAATAATAACTTCTATTAATTACAGTACTTCTTTATCACAACCTCCTATTACAACAACTACCTACCTTGACTCCTTCAAGCAAACCCTTATAGGACGTCAATCTACAATCAAAAAAAGAAAGAATAAAAGAACAAAAAAACAACTCCCAACTTCCTTTCTGAATCTGATTTAGATAGTGGTAATGATTACAAATTAAACCTCATCTTCAATGATCCTAACATTGCTTCAGAAGATGTTCCTCTGCCCACTAGTAGAGAGACTAGACTGTGTGTAACGATTCGTATTTTTACTATTCTAAAATTTTGAATTTAATATTATTATTGGATAAAATGGTTAGATATAAATATTTAATAATTATTAATGAAAGTTACTGAATAATTAAATTACTTTAAATTTAATATTGGAATTATTTGCATAATTGAATTCTGAATTTTATATGAATGAAAATGATTTCGAAAGTTGATTTAAATTTTATTTAAATATGAATGAAGATTGTTAACATTTAAAAATTGGATTAAAAGTGAATAATTAGAAATTGAAAATTTTATATTTTAATTAGCGAGTAAAAATAGCCATTTTGGTCACTATTTTAGATTTCGACGAAACCAGTTTCATTAGATCCGTAATAGTGAATTATTTTATGATTTCAAGTTTCGTAGTGATCGAACTTGTCGTTTGGCCATGTGAGCTTAAAACGCACAGAATTTATTTTCAGAATTTAATTAAATTATCGAAAGGCTATCTTCTACATAGGATCAAATTAGGCCTCGAGACTAATTCCATTATGTATGGAATATGGGTAAAACATTATGAACGCTAGGCAGCATGAGTCGTTTGGAGTTAGGAATTTTCATGAACGGGTTGGTTAGATATTTTTCTTTATAAGATATATTTTTCCTTTCTCCTTATCACGTGCACACAAAACCCATGTTACTATTCCATTTTTATTTCAAATCATCGCCTTCGCTTTTAAAAAAATTTGAAAGCACGATCGAAAAAAAATCGATTGAATGGCTAACGAAGCCTTACAACTTGGGAGGAGTGCATGTAGCCTGGTGTTCGCTTATGATTGGGAGAGGCGCAAGGTACTTTGAAGTTGGTTGCGGCCTTAGGGTTTAGGCATGGCATTTTGTGGATGCATGCGGAGTTGCTAAAGTGTAGTGGCGGCGCTGGAAGGGGCATCGAAGTCAGGCGAGGTGGAGGAGGGTTTGCGATAAGGTCCGGTTGCCCGTGGAGGAGGCAGTAGTGAAGTCAATCGTGTAAAGAGTTCGAACATGGATATCATGACCTGGGAAGGTGGAGGAATCATTTCACTCAATTATCACTAATGACGTGATTAAAGGCTAAGATGGGCTTAGCGGAGTATTAGCGGAAATTAGGTAATTTCGTTATATTTAAATTGTTTAAATAAATTCATATCTTAATAAATGTGTAATTCGTTCATACGAGGTTAGGTTCGAGTGCGGTAAATTTCGTTGGATTTGTATCAACATCATTTATGCTATGGATTTGGATTCATCATTATTTGGTTAGTTTGGATTTTTAGCTTCGTAAAAAGTTGAGTGTTTAAATGCTCATGACGTACTATTGTATTCTTATGCTAGTTAAATTTAAATTTATGAAGTGACTTAAATTTATTGATTGTTGTTTAATAATTTAAATTGACATTTAAATTGACATCTGAATGAACTAATAGAAATTTAACTAATGGTTAAATTTGAAATTGGAATTAAGCTCCGGGTTAAATACCTGACATTGATAATTATGCAATTGTTGTGAATTTTGGGATGATTTGGATGATGATGGAATTTGAACGCTTTTGGTTGATTATTGGATCATTTGGATGTTTATTTATTTTGATATACCATGTTATCATCCTGTAAATTATTTACAGTATAAAATGGTAAATTGAATTACTTCGAATAAATTAAGAAATATGTTGAAATGATATATACCTATGGCATTTATTTTGGATTGGAATGATATATATCCATCCCTAAATTGAATTGAAATAATTCATTTGGTAATAGGATAGAAAATTATATACGGACACCGGATTGGTTAAATTAATTGACTTTAAAATTTTGATTTGAAATTGTTTAAATGATTTGGGTTTAAGAAATAAAAAATCAAATTTATGGAAATTGAATTATTTTTGAATTGAAACTCGAAATGTTGAAATTTAAATTTTAAACGAAATTTGCTCAATTAATCAAGTTGAGATTTTAAGTATAATCGAAATACGATGTGAATTTCAGAAATTGATTTTTTAAAGGATTGGACTTTTATTCGAACTTCGTATATTGCTATGTAAAAGTAATATAAAATGATATTTCGAAATTGAGCTCGGAATTAATAATATTTGAAGGTTTAAATTTCTAAATTAGATATTTATGGAAAATTTGATTTAAGTGTTTAGAATCAATATTTTGGAAATTGAACTCGGAATTGAAACTTATTTGAATTTAAATTAATTTGAAATTGAAACTTAAATTAATTTGCAATTGGAATTGAAAATAGTTTGGTATTGAAGTAAAATTCGACTTGAAATCGGAATTGAGTCAATTAAATAGGAATGGAAATTTGAACTGATTTGAATTGGAAAATTTGGAAAATGAAACGGTTTGACTTTGAAACTATTTTCAAATTTTTTCGATTTTCCAAACTATTTTCCTATATAAAATATTCATACTCAAACTATTTTCTATTAACTATTTAACTATTTTAAAACTATTAAAACTATTTTCTAAAAATTCAAACTGCTCGAAAGGATGAAAATATTATATTTAAATCCTGGATTTAAATGCGAATTAGGTTAAAGGGAAGTTATAAACTAAACTGTAATTTGAATCAAAATTTAAAGTGAGATCAATATATCGAACTGAATTGACATTTTGAAGTAAATCATGATTTTTGAAGTGAATATGATGATTTCAAAATGGATTGGATTTTGAAGCGAATATGATATTTTGATATCAAGTACGAATTGTTTTCGAAATATAAAAGTACCAACCGATGTGTAAAATGACAATCGATTTTTAGAGAGACGGGGACTCTTATTGGCATACTCTTTGTCAATGTTGGAACTACTTTGACAACCTCGCAGTGGATGATATCCAGAATATAGTGGTTGAATTGGCGAACGTTTATTGGAATGAAATAAGAGAACGACGATGGATAGCCGTAACACTCGTGTCATATTTAAAATTACTAAAACAAGAGCATATATTTGGCCATTGAGGTCAGCTACCTCTAGCGACATTGATCCCTCGTATTACTACTGTGATTTCGTATTCGATGGCTGCACATTTTTCGCTTGGATTGATTGTCGTGGTCGGCCATGGATAGGTTATGACCAGCCAGAAAGAGTAAACTGGTAGAATCTTACCTTGGGCATCGCCTCACGTGCCTTGTCATATTTATCCCTATATGAGCCCATTACGATTTTGGTTTAGAACTATACAAATGTGTTAAGGTGAATCAATGTAAAGCCTTAATGTTATTTTGATATTTATTTTATTGATAGAAATTAGCAATTATAGCATATACTATTATATATAAATAGTTTAACAGATCCTTAGGAGATGGAAGATCCCATAACATCTCTTAAGTTATTATACTCATATTTTATGATATTGATTTGACTGACACAAGAGTATTTTAGTCCTAACTCAAGTGTTTTGTCTTTTCATTACGCTTGGGTCGGTCCTGAGTTTTTAATATATTAAAGACTATTCTCTAGAGGATGAAGACGTAGTTTTGGTATATTACAATTATTATTATCCCCTGCGTCATACTATTCTGTTGTATTGATTATTTATCCTGATGTGTGTACATAACTCTGATAAATGTGTGTAGATTGTAATAAAATGTATAGTAAACAATTTTATCACCCTGTTTATTTGATTATGATAATTCATCGTTCCATCGTGAGTTCTTTGTTTGTTTCTTCTTCTTTTATTGTTTTTCTTAATTAACCCCATTGATTATCTACGTTTTGAATTGTTTAAGTTGGACATGTGTGGATTATTGTCGATATAAACCTTCCGACACGTGGGTCATCACACTGAGTGCCTTAGGAAAGACAAAAAAACATAACATAATTTTAGATAAAATGCTTCATGGAATATTAGAGGTGCTCACTTATGTTCAAACAACAAGAAATAAAGAATCTCATTGATGGGTTTAACCTCCGAACGATTGGGATATTAAAAACAAAAGTCAACTCCTCTATATCAACAAAAGCTACTCATTTCATCAACTTTTCTTGGGAAAGTATTGACATACTAGCTTCCTCCTCTTACGGGAGAATTCTAATCATTTGGAACCCTACTATTTTTACAGTATTATCCCGTTCCTCCACATCTTAATCGTAACTTCCCAGAATTTTATCGTTTGATTTTGAATGTTTAATTGATTTTAAATATTTAACTAATTAGCTTTTAGAACAAAATAACTAATATTTAAATAGAGGCATTATTTAAATATTTTAGTTGTGAAATAAATATTAATTAAATGGATTTAATAGCCTTATTTAACTCATTTTAATTAATAAATGATAATTGTGAACTCATTTCATTAATTGATTTACAATAATAAATAGTTTAAATAAATAACAATAAAATTAATTGCTAACAAAATGATTTTACTTTTAATGGCATATTTTTATTTTTATTTATATAATTTTTCCATATTTATTGATTTGGAAAATATTTAAATTTTCATTTGATGTATATTTCGGCAAATGATAGTATTTTTGAAACTTCACATAATAAGATAACCGGTGTATTTTGTTGTTGTTTTGAGATCATGTGGCATTTTTGTTCATGATCATATTTTTGATTATTTTGTTCGCGGTTCGTAGCAAATGAAATTATGTGTAGTGTCATACTAGAAATTGTAGAATAAATAATACCCTACAAAAGACAATTCAACATTCTTGACTTTTCCTCATTCCTCTTTCTTGTTTCCATTTTTCAACTTCTATAAACTAACAATTAATGGCCACTTCCTTTAAAAATCAAAATGGAGAGATTTAATCAACGAAAAATAACGTTTGATCCTTTGAGTTCGTAAGGGAGATAGCTTCAAATATATGGTCTCGAATTGGGTTGCGAAAGTCAGTTGGAGATGGCCAAAGTTTAGGCATGAGCTAGTATTAGCTCTTGTTAGACTTTTGGTTGGAATAGGTAAAACGAAGGCGGCCATCGCGGTGCTCTTTTCGAAATGCAACTCCCCACAAAGTCTAATTAGGTGCATTTCTTGTTTGGGAATCGTTATTTAGCACAATCGCTTGATGCATTCCCTAGGTCGCGATCATGTATGGGTCGTCAAGTGTTGCTTGGTGATGTCGGGGTGTTGCTCGTGCATAGGGTGGTTCGTTGAAGGCGACGACATGTCGTTTCATGGTGATATGAATGAGATATGAAGAGAGAGGTGATCGACTAGGTAGTTTGATGGTGTGTAGGTGCACATTTTACACATTTGATTTTGGGAAGAAGGATTGATTTGAGGATTTAAGGTAATTAAAAATTTAATGAAGTAATTAATTTGTTTGACTAAATCCAAATCTTTTAAAATCAATATCTCACTCATATGAGGTCAGATTTGCACATGGTCTTTTCCGTTGGACTCTTACCAACGTTATCTACGCATTGGAGTTGGATTCATTTAATTTGGAGCTAGTAGAATATTAGGCTAATATTGAATGCCATTCAATTTTAGATCAGACCGGAATGCAAAAGGGTCAACTGGAATTTTTGTGAGTTTATTCATGTCTAAATAAACAGCATAATATATGTGCTGCTATAGAATATTGTTGAATGCTCAGATGATAATTTATATATTGATGTTTGATTTTTAGTTTTGATTTGATCCCCACTTGCAAGCAGATGACATAAATAACCATTATGTTGCAGGAAACAGATTTAAAAGGAAAGTCGAACTGTATACATAGCGAATGGATTACTATGGAACATTTCGAAATACACATATAATTGTGTTATTTATGATGGACTTTTGTAGAAAGACCCTAAGGGTTTTCTCACCAATATTGATTTACTTATATTCTTATGTTGCTTAGAATAATTTTTAGTTGAATATTTGTGACATACTATCGGACTTATGTAAGTGTCATTATAGTGATTACCATTATACCGTCACTTATGAAATATCATCTTCTTAAATCTTTGTGTGTGTCGAACTTGTGCTATTATTTACAAAATAAATGTTTCATCATGGTTTTGGTCTCTAAAAGTTGTTTAAACTATATTTTCAAGTATTTTTGAGAATTTTGAAACAAAGGATAAGTGTCGTTTAAAATTTATAAAGGGGTTATAAATATGATTTATTTTACTCCAAGATAATTAATGTCATTTTTAAATTAAAAAAAGATTATAAATTTGCTTTATTATCTTTCGAATGATTAGTATTGTTATATTTATAAAAAGATTATAAATTTTATTAATTATATTTCGGCATAATTAATCTTTTTATGAAAAGTCTATAAACTTGAATAATTATCTTTCGGGATAATTAATGTTATTCAAATTTATAAAAAGGTTATAAATTGGACTATAGGATAGTTAATAACGAGGTTTCAAGTTTATAAAAGAGGTATATCAATTACCTTTCAGGATGAATAACAATGCTTTAAATTTATAAAGATATTTTAAATTTATTAATTATCTTCTGTGATAATCAGTGTTGTGTAACATCCTGATATTTTCAACCATTCGCATCCAAATATGCCAGAATTGAATTGCTCAAAATATCAAGTTGTAAATATATATTTGGCAAAACTCAACATATGCAGTAAATATATAATCACAGACATGGAATAATATACAATATGCAGCGGAAACAAATTGAATAGTAGTTCATGAAGCTACTTTATATATCAGAGTTAAATAAATTATAATAGAAATTTCAAATACAATGGTCAAATACAAGATCAAAATACATCATTGGAATCAACTGAATAACTCTAAGCTGAAAAGATGTAGATGGATCTCTAATCGAAGCTCCAACTCCAAAGGTGAGCCTCAAAAACTGTATCACTCAGTCTTACCCAAGCGTAAAGCAAGACACAATACTCGAGTCAGGATTAACATTCTTATATCAATAATTCCAACTCAAGTGAAATAACAACTGAAATACAAGTAACTCAAAGGATGTTTGGGATAATCATCCTCTAAGGATACGTTACACTATCTACTATGTTGTAATATACGCTATTATAATAATGTTTAAAGTATCGTATAATATATTTTTAAAGTAGCGTTAAGGCTTTACATTTTCCACCTTAACACATTTTATATATTCTCGTAGTCTATACAGTACTGTAATCCCACCCGTGCTGGGTGTCGTCAGAGGGCACTCCATAGGTATGGTACAAAAAAAACTCATATAAGGCATGCTAGGGTAGGTAACACGGCACAACGAGACAATTCCAGGATAGATATACCAATTACTCATTCGGGCTGGTGGTAACGCTTAGCCGCAGCTACCACCCACCACGAGCCGCACTCCCAAATCAAAAATTAAAAGTGGCCACCAAATCAATCACAAGGTCTGAATATAATATCAAAGGAGTGTGTCCAATCAGAGGAGATACTCATTGGCCCGAGAATCGCTCCTGTTTTAGCCACCTTATGCCAACTCACGGGAATCAGGTCCACGTATATACCTTAATAGGACGTCGCTACCATCCTACTTCATTCTGGAATCTCCACGTGCACGAAGTTGTTAAAGTGGTATTCGGAGTTGGCAGAGAGTTTGACAACTTCCAATCTCGGTCTCTTTAACAACCAAACGTTATTATAACACCGTGGCTATTTCAAAATAGTTTCAAAACCAAATTATCAATGCCATTCCAAAACCTTATCAATACTATATCATTTCCATTTCAAAACCAAATCAATATAATATCATTTCCATTTCAAAACCAAATCAATATGATATCATTTCAATTTCAAATATATTCACTTCCAAAGTCATAGTACTTCAAAGTTAAAACACTTTCGAAACCAAATACTTGAAATTATAATACTTTCAAAACATAATACTTTGAAATTCACGACTTTGAAAACATAACTTCCATCACTAAAACAGTTTAGATACTAAAATAGTACATATACTAAAATAGTTTGTAAAGTAAAATAGTTTATATAAAAGAGTTATAAATTAAAATAGTTTATATTAAAAATGATTTATATTAAAATAGTTTATATAAAAAATGATTTATATTAAAATATAAAATATTTTAAATATAATTTAAAAATACTTTATATAATAATATAGTTTCCTCAAATTTCAGAAATCGATTCCAACTCAACTCAAATTCCAAATATTCAAATTTGAATCAAATCCCAATTCATAAGTTCAACTCAGTTTAGTTCTCAATAAACCATTTCAAATTAAATCGATTTCAAATACAGATTTGAGCCTCAAATTAAACCATTTCAATTTTAATATATTTTAAAGCTTTAAATATTCCACAATTTCAAAACTAAATTTGATATTTCCATATGTATATCAAATTCACTTTGCTATTATTTAGTTTTAAAATATTTACTTAATAAATCCAATATCATTTACATAAACTTCAAATTTCAAATTTAATTAAAACTAAATATACTACTTCAACTTATGTAAATTTGAAATATTCATTTAAACCACTTTTAATCAAAATCAAGTTATAAAATCATACTTTAAAATCTCGAATTTAAATAAATTTCAAATCAAACTTATTTGTGTATAATTCTTAAATAAATTCAATTTTAAAACCTGGAAATCATTTCCATATATATATATATATATGTATATATATATATCTTAATAATCAATATTTAATAAACCATATACTTCTTTCCAAAACCATAGAAATCATTTAAAAAAAATTATATATGTAGATCAACGGTGTCTGTATATAATTTTCCATCCTATGGTCAAGTGATATGAATATTTATCATTTCAATCCGCATTTTAAATATATACAGGTATATATGTCATTTTAACTCGCAATCCCAAATTCAATTCAATGAAAATCACTTGGGTTTATCATTTCAACCCATAACGATTTTCTCCTATTCTACAGATCGTTCGAGTATGTATCACTTCAACCCATAGTGAATTCTATACTAACAGGGAACTTGCAGAGTGCTAACAGATATGATAATAATATAACAGGCATATATCATCAATATAAATAACAGATAATGGTGTTAGATGTCACAGGTGAACATATAGCATATATATAGCAATGTAAATAACCAACTGCGGCATATTTCAATTGTCGTTTCAATTGAAATTAAATTTAATAAAGGTAAGAACTTAATCGTGAGTGATTGCTCACCTTTCGAGGCTAGAGAGAACAAGAGATGACAGGGGTACGCACATTGATAAGGACACTGAAATTGGATTATGAATCCAAGCACGAATTCCGAAGCAAAGCATGATAGACTCGAGTTCGACGAATAAGCTGATAATAGGAAGTGATGGGAATGAATCAGAACTAAATCGACAAAGATAATTGATATAAGTGAATTGATATAGATGTAACATTTAAAATTGTATGCATATACAAAAATCATATTCTAATTTCTAAAATATATGTACATGTATTTCAAAACTCATTGTTTTTGAATTAAAACACATGAAACAAAGACTCTATGTGTAAATTTAAAACCAAACTAATGTGTACTTTAAAATCAATATCCAGTTTCAACTTAAATCAAAATTTTCGAAATATCTCTATATATATATAGTTTAAAATTAAACATGTTGACTCGCGTATATCTTAGTTGAATCAAAACACAACATGATGAAATAAAATCGAAATCAATAACGAAATAGTACTGGAACCATGTATATATAATATAAAATTTCTTATGCATTGAAAAAATCAAAACAATACACGCTATTCATATGTGCTTATATACACAAACAACAACTGATATGAACTCGTTTAATTTATATATATAGCAGACCTAACATATCCAATATATACAAAATAATGTAAATTCATGCTAAGAAAATGTGTAGACTACAAAATAAAACCTATGCAGACTCTACAGTGTATATTATATAGCTGCATGTATATATATACCTTTCAAAAATATCAACATATATTAAAACATAAAATATATAAACTACGAACAGAAAAAAAAACTGTTGACACTTATATATAATACCTCTATACCTCAGCATGTATAGACTCGGTATAAAGTACTATATTATAAACTTATTTTAGATATATATAAACATACACTATTATTATTATAACATATATATACATATTTTATACAACTATATAAATCTTAAAATAGAACACAATGTTATACGTGGCTTGTAGAAACTTATATACATAACAACGTATATTTTATATTTAAAACTGGTATACTTATATATATATATAATATACGAAACAGAAGAACGGACATTCTTCCACTATTTATCTTATATATACACACACACGCACATTAACAGATCAGAACATATAAATTTTTTGTGTATATATAAACAACCGCATTATATATAGGTAGCTGTAAACACATATAGAGTATATATACTTATATACGGACTTAAACAAGTAAGATGCAACTTGTATAAACATATTTATATAATATAACAACATAGTATATAAATTTGACTTTGTATATAAAACTAACCTATGCCTTAACATCAAATAACATATATACTTTACTATGAAATTTTAAAAAATCCGAAATATATATATATACTTTAAAACACACATATATAAAACTCGATACATATATATATATATATATATATATTAACAAATATATATATATATAATGATTCCAAAAGAAGTTGCAGTGAGGTAGAGAGAAAAGTGGAGCAAGGCACGATAGAAGATTGGTGACATGGCGTCAGCTCAGCTAGTAGGAAGATGGATGAAAGCTCGGGATAGGTTCGGCCAGAGGTGGTGATTCGGGCTTGCAACGTCGGTTGGTTATGTTATTGGCAAGGATGAGGTAGAGGACATGCGTGCTTCAGGCATAACAAGTTTGGTTGTTTATATATTTTTTTAGTAAAGGAGGAAAGATGATTTGAGGAGATGGGAGTGATGTGCAGGCTACAAGCTAAAATATACTTTATTTAATTGTAGTATATTATCTTTAGAAGAACCAAAAATCAAAGAGGTGAAGGTAATAAAAGTAATGAATACGAGCAACCTATTTTGAACAGATGGAAGTGCAAAATTCATATGTTGAATTCAAGAAAATTAATGACTAGTGGCTGATAGAATTATATGGGAGGCAATTGAAAGGACAAAAGATACAAGAGTTCTAATACCGACCCGATACGAAATCGTTTTGCAGATTTCAACACACACCGGACTTCGAAATTGACAATTGAATATGCTGTAAAGGTCAGCATGACGAGACGATTAAAATGGTACACAGATATCGATGGTACGGTGACGTAGCGGAAATACCAAAAATGGATGAAACGGTGAAAAGTTGAATCGATGGATTGAAAATACCCAAGTGCCCAAATCCGTTGATCTCAAGAGATACCGGATTCTAGCTATCTCCAACACGTTGATCGCGCACGATACCGTGTTAAAAGATCTACGATTCTTCTATGTTGATCTCGCGCACGAGATTTCGTGAATCAGCTTCAAAATCGTTGATTCGAGCGCACTCGAATAACCGAAGATGGAGAAAGGAGTTAACACTCAACTTCCAATTTTAAAAGAGGCACAAAGCACTCAAAATTTTATTCAAAATCAACAACCTTAAATGATACAACTCACCTACTATTTATAGGAGATTACAACTCAACACACGTTACAACACTTCATACGACTTAAGAAAGATACATCACAATCAGTACAAACGACTTACCAAACACACACGACCTAAAAAAATCAACAGTAACAAAAAGACTCGCGACTTAATAAGAACAACCTACCGGAAGCTCGTTCGCGACATAAGCATTTGCCGCGACTTGAGATGGAGCAACATACGGCTGGAGCGATCTACTAGAGGTGATTCGCGACCTAAGGATCTTTGCTGTGACTTAAGGCGGAGCGTCATAGGGCGGGAGCGATTCGCGACCTAGGGATTCGCCACGACTTAAGGCTTCGCGATTCAGGAGACACGGCCACGACCTGTTCGTTCGCGACCTAAGGAGGAGGAGCGACCTTGGGTGGAGTGACCTACGCTCGCCGCGACCTACGCTCGCCGCGACCTAGGGTAGGTCGTTCGCGACCTAGGGCTTGCTCGCAGCATAGGTTGGAGGAGCTCGCTTCTTCTTCGCGACCTAGGAAGGTATGCGCTGCATCATCCTCCCTTGCTTCAAAAAAATTCGACCCCGAATTCTCACTTCCCTCTTCTTCGACATGTTTATCCTCATGGTATGGAATCAAGTGTTTGACTTTGAAAACGTCGGTAGTATGGATATGATCTGGTAATCTCAACTGATAAGCATTCTCATTAATCTTCTTTACGATTTCCAAAGGACAAATCTTTCTAGCTTTCAACTTGTTGTAAGTTCCAACTGGAAAACGATCTTTCTTCAATACTGCATACACAAAATCTCCTTCTTTGAAGTCCACACTCCTTCGCTTCTTATCTGCAAGTTGCTTATACTTCTCATTTGACTTAAGCAATCGTTTATGAACAATCCTGTGACACTCCTGCAATTCATTCACGAAATCACAAGCTCGTTTAACAACTCCTTTTTGAAATGGAACTATCGACAAATCCAATGGTCCCTTCGGCATTGCTGAATATACTACTTGAAATGGACTGAATCCAGTACTTCGATTAACAGCATGATTATGTGCGTATTCTGCCTGACACAATTTCATATCCTAGCTCTTTAAATTATCCTTCACAAGACATCTCAACAAGTTTCCCAAAGATCTGTTCACCATTTCCGTTTTCCCATCTGTTTGTGGATGATAGGCGCTACTAAAATTCAGCTTAGTCCCAACCATCTTCCATAGACTCAACCAAAAATGACTTAGAAATCGAGTATCCCGGTCATAAACAATGGTCTCAAGTAGCCCATGTAGTCGATAAACTTCTTTAAAGAACAATTGAGCAACACGGACTGCATCAGCGGTCTTTTTACAAGCTATGAAATGTGCCATCTTCGAAAATCTATCCACCACAACATATATAGAATCATTTCGTCGTTGAGTTCTTGGCAAACCCAAAACAAAATCCATGCTAACATCAACCCATGGTCTAGTAGGCACGTGCAATGGCATATACAATCCTGCATTCGTAGGTGTCCCTTTGGAAACTTGACATATGTGACATCTCTGCACAAATCTTTCAACTTCTTTCCTCATGGAAGGCCAAAAATATGATTGAGAAATCAACTGCAAGGTACGATCTCTTCCCACATGTCCTTCTTCATGCAATTCTTTCACAATCTTCATTCGCAAACTGCACTCTGGTATTCACAACTAATTTCCTTTATATAGAAAACCATCTACCAACACATACTCATCCGTCTTCCTTTTCTCGACTTCGTCTACAATCTTTGCAAAGTAAGGATCCTCAACAAACAATTCTAGAAATACTTGAAACCCCGTCACTTCAACTCTCATCGTAGTCAACAAATGATTTCTTCTACTCGATGCGTCTGCCACCCGATTTGTAACTCCCGACTTATGCTTTACAACAAATGTAAATTGTTGCAAGTATGCAATCCATGACGCATGCCTGGCTGCAATCTTATCCTGTGCCTGCAAATGTTTCAAAGCTTCATGGTCTGTATACAAAACAAATTCTTTATGGAACAAATAATGTCTCCAATACTTCACAGCTTGCACAATAGCATAAAACTCCACATCATAAGTATTGTATCTCATCTTTTCTCCAGAAATCTTCTCACTGAAATAAGCAATTGGACGTCCCCTCTGACTCAACACTCCTCCAATTCCAACTTTAGATGCATCTATATGTAACTCAAATAACAACTGAAAATCTGGCAATACTAGAATTGGTGCTGTCGTTAAAAGTTCCATGATCTGTTCAAAAGCAGATCCAGCCTCTTCCATCCACGAAAACTGCTTTCCCTTCATACAATCAGTAACAGGTGCCATCACGCTACTGAAATGTGGAATAAACCTTCGGTAGAATGATGCTAAACCATGAAAACTTCTAACTTCTGTTATCGTCCTGGGTTGTGGCCATTCCTTGATTACTTCAACTTTATTCTGATCCACCTGTATTCCTCCTTCAGATACAACATATCCCATAAATAAAACACTTCGAGTCATGAACGCGCACTTCTTTGTTGTCGCGTAAAATTGCTCCTAACGAAGTATCATCAACACTTCCCGCAAGTGTTGTAGGTGTTCTTCTGTGCTTCCACTGTATATCAATATGTCATCAAAATATACCACTACGAACTTTCCAATAAATGGTCGAAAGATCTGATTCATCACTCGCATAAAAGTACTTGGTGCATTCGAAAGACCAAATGGCATGACCAGCCATTCATACAACCCTTCCCGCGTCTTGAATGTTGTCTTCCATTCATCCCCTGATCGAATTCGAATCTGATGATACCTACACTTCAGATCAATCTTTGAAAAAATAGCAGCTCCATTCAACTGGTCTAACAAGTCATCCAATCTTGGCATCGGAAATCTGTACCTCACTGTAATCTTGTTTAGTGCTCGACTATCTGTACACATTCTCCAAGTTCCATCCTTCTTTGGCACTAACAATGCTGGTACTGCACAAGGACTTGAACTTTCTTGTACGCGCCCTTGTTCCAGCAACGCTTCAACCTGTCTTCTCAACTCTTCGTGCTCCCTTGGACTCATTCTATAGTGTGGTCTATGTGGTAACACAGCTCCTGAAACAAGATCAATCTGATGTTGTATGTCTCTCAACGGTGGTAATTCTTTGGTCAACTCTTCAGGAAATATATCTTCAAACTCCTTCAACACTGGCTTAACTTCTTCAGGAATTTCAACCGCTTCACTACTTTTACATCCAATTAACAGAAATACTTCAGACTCATCCTCCACTTCCTTGACAAATTCCTTCAAAGATAACAGAGTCTTTAGTTCTTCAATCTCCTCCAACTTGCTTTGACTTTGTTGCCGCTTTTTAGGAACTAAAGTGATTTTAGTTCCATTGAACATGAAACTATAGCAGTTAGTCCTCCCATCGTGTTGCACGGCTCTATCGTATTGTCATGGTCTCCCCAACAACAAATGACATACATCCATATCTACCACATCACACCAAATCTCATCCTTATACTTCATTCCGATGGAAAAAGTTACACAAGCTCTTCGATTAACCTTCACTTCCCCACCTTTCCTCAACCAAGCTAATTTGTAGGGTTTGGGATGCTTCTCTGTCTTTAACGCCAACTTCTTTACAGCTTCTGTAGAGATGATGTTGCCACAACTTCCTGCATCGATGACGAACTTACAAACCTTTCCCAACATAGTGCACGTTAACTGAAAAATATTACTCCTTATCCAACTTGAATCATCCTCTTGCTTTGGTGTCAAACATGACCTCCTCATCATCAAATTACAGCCCTCATCTCCTGACAATAATTCTTCTTCCTCCTCAACTTGTGGTGAATAGGAACATTCTATTTTTGCATCCTCATCCTCAACCTCAGCAACCATCGCTCGCTTCTTAGGCTTCGGACATTCATTGCTCTTATGACCAAACTCCTGACAGTTATAACACTTGAAATTGTCGTTGACCATGGTCTTAGCAACTTCATTGACAATCGGTTTTCCAACAGCCTTGGAAACATTCGTATTGCTACTAGCCCCTTTCACTTTATTGTTGGAATTTGTAAACACACCACCTCCTCTTCTACCTTGCCTCTCCCAAGCTAGAGCCTTCTGGTGTGCTTCAGCAACGGATCTTAGATCAAACATATTCACCATATCCTGAATTTGTATTCTCAACCCTCCAACAAATCTAGCTGTCAACTGTTCCTCCGTCTCCATGATATCATTTCTAGCAATCAGTTGATAAAACTCATCTGCATAATCATTTACCGACTTTGTCCCTTGTCTCAAATTCTGTAAGCACTGATACATAAGAGACTGATAATTATAAGGCAAAAAAGTAGCCTTCATCAACTTCTTCATCTTCTCCCATGAAACAATCTTCGACTTTCCCATCCTTTCCCATGTAAGTTTAGTTTGTTGCCACCATGCCATAGCTCTTCCCCTCAATCGGGTAGCAACCAACTTAACTCTACGATGCTCGGGTACTTCCTTGAAGTCAAAAATTTCTTCAACATTTGATAACCAATCCAAAAATTCTTCCGCTATCATTCCCCCTTTGAATTCTGGAATCTCTGTTTTCATTTCCGATTCCCATCGACGATCATCTTCAAAATCTCTATTTCGATCTCGCACTTGGCCATGATCTTGATAATTAATACTACCTCTATCACCATCTTCATCAAAATCAGATGTACTTCGATATCGATCTCGTCCATCGACATATCTACGTCCATGAATATCCCTTCAATTGTGTCTTTCATCATCATGATATGGTCCATTTTCAAATCCACATTGATTTCTTCTCTCTTCATTTCTATACCCATAGTGATCTCGCATTGTTGAAACTGATGATTCTCTTCTATCTCGATACGACTGTGGCGATGCCCTCCTCGCTTCCGTAACCGATGGTGAAACCCTGTTTCCTCCATGGTTCGAGACTGGCGACCTTCTCCTTTGACTTTGATTCATATCGATCATCAATTTCTCCAACTTCCCAATGCCTCATCAAACTTCTCATTGAATTTATCATTAATTCGTTGCTCCATTTGTTCAGCATCTTCTCTTCGATACACATCTGCAATATTCTTGATGACGATTAGCTCTTCTCGGAGGCATGATCTCTCTAACAAGCTCGGCTCCATCTCTACTTAGCTCGGCTTTGCTTTGATTTGGCTCGACTTTAACTCCAACACTTTAACTCGGCTCCAACAGGCTCGGCTTAGCTATGATTGGCTAAACCTGGCTCTGATACCAAATGACGCAGCGGAAATACCAAAAATGGATAAAACGGTGAAAAGTTGAATTGATGGATAGAAAATACCCAAGTGCCCAAATCCGTTGATCTCAAGAGATACCGGATTCTAGCTATCTCCAACACGTTGATCGTGCACGATACCGTGTTAAAAGATCTACGATTCTTCTACGTTGATCTCGCGCACGAGATTCCGTGAATCGACTTCAAAATCGTTGATTCGAGCGCACTCGAATAACCGAAGATGGAGAAAGGAGTTAACACTCAACTTCCAATTTTAAAAAAGGCAAAAAGCACTCAAAATTTTATTCAAAATCAACAACCTTAAATGATACAACTCACCCACTATTTCTAGGAGATTACAACTCAACACACGTTACAACACTTCATACGACTTAAGAAAGATACATCACAATCAGTACAAACGACTTACCAAACACACGCGACCTAAAAAAATCAACAGTAACAAAAAGACTCGCGACCTAAGAAGAACGACCTACCGGAAGCTCGATCGTGACATAACCATTTGTCGCGACTTAAGGTGGAGCAACATACGGCTGGAGCGATCTACTGGAGGTGATTCGCGACCTAAGGATCTTTGCCGCGACTTAAGGCGGAGCGTCGTAGGGCGAGAGCGATTTGCCGCGACTTAAGGCTCTGCGATTCAGGAAACATGGCCACGACCTCTTCGTTCGCGACCTAAGGAGGCGGAGCGACCTTGGGTGGAACGACCTACACTCGCCGCGACCTAGGGAAGGTCGTTCGCGACCTAGGGCTTGCTCGCGGCATAGGTTGGAGGAGCTCTCTTCTTCTTCGTGACCTAGGAAGGTATGCGCTGCATCTTACGATCATCCGATTGAAAGTCGATAATCGGTATCAGAAATGTTGTTAATTTGTCAGAAATAAGATGAACAAAGCAATAGAAGTCCAAATTTTGATAAACCCACTACGACGTCTCACTCAGAAGATGATTTGCAAATTTTCTATAGAAAAATATTCAGGTTTGAAAAACATTTTATTATCATCAAATATTAACGGATTTAAATTTAAATAAAATTACACCATAAAATAAACTTTCATATTATCATATGAAAATTTACCAACTGCGATGTTTATATAGACGTATTCCAAATATTAAATTTTCTATTCAAAATTTTATTATTCAAAAATTTCAATAAATTTCAAATAAATATACTAATAAAATTATTAAAATTTATGGGTCATTACACTCTCACCCACTCAAAACTTTTCATCGTCGAAAAGGAGGGAGGTAGGAGAATAGAAACAACCAGAAAGGAAAATAGATTGAAAACAAAATAAAACAATTAATTTAAAACTATATAAATTTCAATTTAAACAAATTAATATTCCATAATTTATTTTTAAATTCAAGGTATTCCATTGAGTTGATTTATTTTCAACTTATTAATATTTGATACCATAAAGGTTCCTTTCAAAACAAATTTTTTCTTTAATTTGTCTTACTTCTAATCAACTTATTATTATATTTGTCTCTATTAACATTTTATAACTAAAATCTACGTGTATAACATTTTTCATAATCAGTCAAATTTTATTTATAAAATCATTGATCATCATTTACATTGTAGATTATCCAATTACATATTCAACTTCTGAATGGTTTATGTAAGTTATATAGGAATGTAATTGAGTATTAGATAAGTAAAAAAAATTTCTAATTCAATTATTTCAAGTTTAAATATTCCTTCAAAATTTCTGGCTTCATTTTAAGATTGAAATCACCTTTAACATAAAATTTAAGATTTTAATTTTCGATTAACTTCAAACAATTTAAATATATATATATACTATATATCAAATCTATAATCATATAATATATATATATATTATAAATCAAGTCATACCTTAAAAAATTCAAATCAATTTATTTTTCCAAATAAAAGTGTAGCAAAGCTACAGAGCGATCTCTCCACTTCGAAACTTGAAAATGAATGTTAATGATGCGATCGCCATCACCGAAATTATTTTCCAATGATAATAGAGAAGAGTACTGATTTAAACATTAAAATTCTTTGGAAACGGTTTCTATTCAAAAATACTTTCAATAATATATATATTAAAAATTTTAAAACCAAAGTTTGAAATCACCAGAAATAAATTCTCAAATTCTTTGTTTGAATTTATTTGGATTCCAAATCAAATTATAGGCCAAGTTTTATAATTACCTTTATTTATATGTTGGTAAAATCAATGGTTATAAAACAATAAATGAAAATCAAATATTATCATTTCTGACAACCAATTCAGTTAACAATTCAATTTCAAAAAAATTGTACTTATATATAATTAGTCATAAAAAATTTATTTTATTTACTAAATTTGAAAACAATATTGTGTCAGTTTGCTCTATTCAAGTGTTTTGGAAATCCTATCGATATCGCTGATCAAACAAATCGATTGAAAATTTAAATCAACATCAACAACTCAAATGACACAATATATATATATAATATTTTTAATATTAATTTACAAACACCCTACCTCGCTCGGCGATAAAAGAATGGATTTCAATTCAAGGATAGAGATTCAAATTTAGGGGGACCCTAATCAAATAGAATTTCTAACCATAAGAAATAGATTCGAAAGGGAGATAAGATAATCAACCACAAAATAGAAAGATGGATAAGTTTATTAAATCACGGGCAACCTTAACTGGGTCGACCGTGACTTCAAGAATAGGATCGATGTAGAATTCCAAAGCAAATCGACATTCGATCGCAAGAGATAGAATTCATGCATAGCAAGAGATAGATAGCATCGTGAACCAAGGATACAGAAATCTCTAGTAAATCAGTGCCTATTGTAAAGGAGTTTCACCCCTTTACAAATCATTTGAAGATTGGTGAAACCGCCGAGTTATTATAAAGATCATTCGAAGTGGAGTTATGAGATACTCCAAAATCAAGAAGCACGAATAGGGAGAGATAAGGATGGATTTTGGAACCGAAGGGAATGTTCCAAAATTTAAATGAATTTCGAATCAAAGAGGAAAAGATTCAAGCACGAATGAAAGTGATTCCGTAATTAAATTTACTACATATGCTAAGTTTTCCCTAAAACCAAAGCTCTGATACCACATGTAACATCCCGATATTTTCAATCATTCGCATCCAAACATGCTAGAATTGAATTTCTCAAAATATCAAACTGTTAATTTATATTTGGCAAAACTCAACATATACAGTAAATAAATAATCACAGAATCACAGACACAGAGTAATATACAATATGCAATGGAAACAAATTGAATAGTAGTTCATGAAGCTACTATATATATATATATATCAGAGTTAATAAGTTATAATAGAAGTTTCAAATAAAATGGTCAAATACAAGATCAGAATACATCACTGGAATCAACCAAGCTGAAAAGATGTGGATGGATCTCCAAACGAAGCTCCAACTCCAAAGGTGAGTCTCAAAAGCTGTATCACACAGTCTGACCCAAGCGTATAGCAAAACACAAAACACTCGAGTCAGGCTTAACATTCTTATATCAATAAATCCAACTCAAGTGAAATAACAACTGAAATACAAGTAACTCAAAGGATGTTTGGGATAACCATCCTCTAAGGATCCGTTAAACTATCTACTATGTAGTAATATACACTATTATTATAATGTCTAAAGTAAAGTATAATATATTTAAAAAATAGCATTAAGGATTTACATTTTCCATGTTAACACATTTTATATATTCTCACAGTCTATACAGTACCGTAATCCCACTCGTACTGGGTGTCGTCAGAGGGCACTCCATAGGTATGGTACAAAACAAACTCGTATAAGACACGCTAGGGTGGGTGACACGGCATAACTAGGCAATGCCAAGGTGGTATATCAATTACACATCCGGGCTGTTGGTAGCGCATAGCCGCAGCTACCGCCCATCTCGAGCCACACTCCCAAATCAAAAGTCAAAAGTGGCCACTAAATCAATCATAAAGTCTGAATATAATATCGAAGGACTATGTCCGATTAGAGGAGCTACCTCATTGGTCCGAGAATCGCTCCTCTTTTAGCCACCTTATGCCAACTCACGGGAGTCGGGTCCACGTATATACCTCAACAGGACTTCGCCATCATCCTACTTCATTATGGAATCTCCACCGTGTAAACAGTTGTTAAAGTGGTTTTCAGAGTTGGCAGAGAGTATGACAACTTCCGATCCCGGTTTCTTTAACAACTAAACATTATTATAACACCGTGGTCATTTCAAAATAGTTTATACTTTAAAACCAAAATATCATTGCATTTCAAAACCATATCAATATGATGCCATTTCCATTTCAAAACCAAATCAATACGATATCATTCCATTTCAAAACAAATCAATATGATATCATTTCCATTTCAAATATATTCACTTCTAAAGTCATAGTACTTCAAAGTTATAACACTTTCGAAACCAAACACTTGAAATTATAATACTTTCTAAACAAAATACTTTGAAATTCATGACTTTTGAAACATAACTTCCACCACTAAAGCAGTTTAGATATTAAAATAGTATATATAATAAAAGAGTTTGTAAAGTGAAATAGTTTATATAAAAGAGTTATAAATTAAAATAGTTCATATTAAAAAAGATTTATATTAAAATAGTTTATATTAAAAATGATTTATATTAAAATATAAAAGAGTTTTAAATATAATTTAAAAATACTTTATATAATAATACAGTTTCCTCGAATTTCACAAATCGATTCCAAATCAACTCGAATTCCAAAAATTCAAATTTAAATCAAATCCCAATTCATAAGTTCAACTCAATTCAGTTCACAATAAACCATTTCAAATTATACCGATTCCAAATACAGATTTGAGCCTCAAAATAAACTGTTTCAATTTCAATATATTTTAAAGCTTTAAATATTCCACAGTTTCAAAAATAAATTTGATAATTCCATATATATATAATTCACTTAGCTATTACTAAGTTTTAAAGTATTTACTTACTAAATCCAATATCATTTACATAAACTTCAAATTTCAAATTGAAATAAAACTAAATATACCACTCCAATTTATGTAAATTTGAAATATTCATTTAAACAACTTTTAATCAAAATCAAGTTATAAAATCATACCTTAAAATCCCAAATTCAAATAAATTTCAAAAAAAAATTATTTGAGTATAATACTTAAAGAAATTTAATTTCAAAACCGTGGAAATCATTTCCAAATATATATATACACATCTTAAAAATCAATATTTAATAAACCATATACTTCTTTCCAAAACCATAGAAATCATTTAAAAAAAATTATATATGTAGATCAACGGTGTCTGTATATAATTTTCCATCCTATGGTCAAGTGATATGAATATTTATCATTTCAATCCGCATTTTAAATATATACAGGTATATATATCATTTTAACTCGCAACCCCAAATTCAATTCAATGAAAATCACTTGGGTTTATCATTTCAACCCATAACGATTTTCTCCTATTCTACAGATCGTTCGGGTATGTATCACTTCAACCCATAGTGAATTCTATACTAACAGGGAACTTGCAGAGTGCTAACAGATATGATAATAATATAACAGGCATATATCATCAATATAAATAACAGATAATGGTGTTAGATGTCACAGGTGAACATATAGCATATATATAGCAATGTAAATAAACAACTGCGGCATATTTCAATTGTCGTTTCAATTGAAATTAAATTTAATAATGGTAAGAACTTAATCGTGAGTGATTGCTCACCTTTCGAGGCTAGAGAGAACAAGAGATGACAGGGGTACGCACATTGATAAGGACACTGAAATTGAATTATGAATCCAAGCACGAATTCCGAAGCAAAGCATGATAGACTCGAGTTCGACGAATAAGCTGATAATAGGAAGTGATGGGAATGAATCAGAACTAAATCGACAAAGATAATTGATATAAGTGAATTGATATAGATGTAACATTTAAAATTGTATGCATATACAAAAATCATATTCTAATTTCTAAAATATATGTACATGTATTTCAAAACTCATTGTTTTTGAATTAAAACACATGAAACAAAGACTCTATGTGTAAATTTAAAACCAAACTAATATGTACTTTGAAATCCATATCCAGTTTCAACTTAAATCAAATTTATTGAAATATCAATATATAGATATATAGTTTAAAACTAAACATGTTGACTCACGTATATCATACTTAAATCAAACCACAACACGATGAAATACACTCGAAATGAATAACAAAATGGTACTGGAACCATATATATATAATATAAAATTTCATATGCATTGAAAAAATCAATACACTACACGCCGTTCATATATACTTATATATGCAGACAACAATTGACATGAACTTTTTTAATTCATATATATAGTAGACCCATCATATCCAATATATACAAAATAATGCAAAATCATGCTAAGAAAATGTGCAGACTACAAAATAGAACCTACGTAGACTCTACAATGTACAGCATACAACTACGTGTATATATATACCTTTCAAATATATCAACATATATTAAAACATATAATATATAACAAATGTATAAACTACGAATAGAAAAAAAAACCGTTGACACTTATATATAATACCTCTATACCTCAGCATGTATAGACTCAGTATAAAGTACTATATTATAAACTTATTTTAAAAATATATATAAACATACACTATTATTATTATAACATATATATATATATACTATACAACCTATATAAATCTTAAAACAGAAAAAAATGTTATACGTGGCTTGTAGAAACTTATATACATAACAACGTATATTTTATATTTAAAACTGATATACTGAGAGAGATATATATATTATATAATATACAAAACAGAAGAACAAACATTCTTCCACTATTTATCGTATATGTAACGACCCGCCTTTTTGAACAGTTTAAACCGACGATCAAATACACATGTCGATTCCAAGCCATTCAAAAGGGCAGATGGTTATTGGGGTAAATAAGAAAAGAAAAGAAGAGAAATAAAGGAAATGAAACAACACAGAATCTCGCAGCGGAACGATGAAATATAATAGTCAAATAAACAGTTCATGAAGCTGTTTACTATACTTTGACAATTATTTATACAACATTTATTAGAGTTATGCATATACAACAGAACAATTACAATAATGCAGCAGATAGCATGATGCAAGGGTAATAATAGTAACAGTATACCAAATCTTCGTCTTCATCCTCTAGAATAGATCTTCAAAAATCTGAAAAACTCAGGACTGACCCGAGCGTAATGAAAAGACAAAACACTCGAGTCAGGACTAAAATACCCTTATGAAAGTTAAATCAATCGTCAATAAATATGAGTGTAACGGCGTCGGAGATGTTTACGGGGTTTGACATCTCCTATCCAGTGTCAACGTGCGTGCAATAACTCAAGAGATGTTACGGGATTTTTCATCTCTCAAGGATCCGTGAAACTATCTACTATGTAGTAATATACGCTAAGTAGATAATGCCTATCAGTAATATAAAGTATCAAAATAGCGTTAAGGCGTTACCATAATCCCCCTTAACACATTTTTATAATGCCATAGTCTATACAGCACCGTAAGCCCCACCGTAAACTGGTGGTTATCAGAGGGTACCCCATAGTATAACACAAAGCATAACGTAGTGGTCGCGAATATGATAATCAGTATGACAAGGTACATGAGGCGATACCAACTAGGATACTAGTAGTTGCGTGATCCGGACTGATGTTGGGCATAGCCAGCAGCCACCCCAACACCGCGAAACAACACTCCCAAATTAAGGGGTGCACCCAAATCGAATCACAAATGTAATAGAAATGGTATCGAAGAAGCGTGTCCGCTAGAGGTGGCGAACCTCAATGGCCCGGCGCGGCTCCTGTTTTAGTCATGTCAGGGGTCATCCAATATCGTTCTCTTTCTTCAGTCAACGCGTTCACCAAACCATCCACTTCATTCTAGATCAACACTCCGCGTATAATAGTTATTAAAGTGGTGTTCGGTATCGACAGAGAGTATGTCCATATCCGATCCCGGTATCTTTAATAACTACGTATTATTACACCGTTGGCTCTTTTATATTTCAAATCGATTCATAATTTATATCAAAATATCATAATCGTTTCAAAAATCAAATCCATTTCCAATATCATCGTATCTATTCAAATGTATGGTTTCGTTTCAAAAATCAATTTTCGCATCAATATCTCATTTCCATTTCAAAATCATTTCGAATTTCAATTTAGGTTGCAACTTCATTTAATCCAATTCGTGTTCAAATTCAAGATTTAAACATAAACATTTCACCCTTTTAACCAGTTTGGAATTTTAGAAAATGGTTTTAAGTAGTTTAAAGGTAGTTTTAAATAATTAAAATAGTTAAAATACTTAAAGTCTTAAAATGGATTTAAAATAGATAAATTAGTTTAAAATAATTTAAATTGGTTTAAGTAGATTTAAAATAGATTAAAATAGTTTAAGTATTCAAAATGGTTTATATAACTGAGTAATTTGGAAAACAAGATAAAACAGCTTCAAAACCAAACCATTTCAATTTCCCTTCAACCGATTCAATTTCGATTTCGATTCAATCAACGTCAATCTTTGATTTCAAATTTATTCAATTTTATATTCACTTTCAATTAATTCAATTTCAATTTATATCGATTTGGAGCTTGATTCTTTTAAAATATCCATTTATAACACTTAACATAATTATCCATCAATATTCAAGTTTAAATCCAAATTTCAAATATGATTCAATTCCAAGCTCGATTTCAAAATATCATTTTTATATCACTTTTACTTGGTAATATTCAAAGCTCGAATTGAGGTTAAATCTTTAAGCAAATCAATTTCGAAATTCAATCAAATCCCAATTTTTAAATTTCAAAGTCTCGACTCATATTATTTAACAATTTCTTTTAACCAAAATTTATTTCAACATTCCGACTCAATTTTCGATAAATTCGATTTCTATTTATAACTTTTAAATCAAAACATTTAAATAAATTTCAAATCGACGATTTTAAAAATTATTAATTTAGCCAATTCGGTATCCGTATATAATTTTCTATCCTATGGCCAAGTAATTATTTATTTCAATTAAATGTCAGGGATGAATATATATCACTTAAATCAAATCACGGTTTCATATGTATGCATAACAGGATATATATAAGCAAATAAACATCCAAACATTTAAATATCAACCAATAGCATCCATCGAACTACATCATCCAATAGGCAATACAATTCACGGCAATTTCATAGTTATCAATGTTAGGTAATTTAATCGCAGTTCAATTCTAATTTTAACTTGACCGTCAATTTAATTTTCAACGGTGAATTCAATGACAATCTATACGACAATTAAATTTTATCAAACAACGACAAATAAAATTCATATTACTTCATAATATTAAACTTAACTAGCATAAAGATATTCAGTACGTTGTGAGCGTTATAAAACACTCACTTTGATTTTACGATTTTAAATCAAATCGAACGATGTTCGATTTAATCCAAAAAAATTATCTAGCTCCAAACGATTCCAATCCATCTCCATAGCGTAGTGCTCGTCCATACGATTCCAACGCAGCTTGTTTTGCAATTTTTGGACCTCGTATGAAAGAGTTATGGCGTTTATAAGTTAATACGAATTCTTATATAAATTAATTTCAACTTTATCTTTAATTTAAACCTAAATACCATCATCACCGTACGTCCTTGCTCAGGAAATCCAGGCTGCTCCCCATGCTTCTTCCTCACGCACGTCAAGCTCCAGTAAACGAACGTGTGAAACAACCCATGCCCATGATTTAGGGTTGAATCTTGCGACCTCCTCGATTACTTTGAAGACGATCAGGTTACACCACTTCGAAGCCACCGCCTTACTCTACCTTCACCCCAAATAGCTCCAAGCTCAGCCTCATCCTCTGCCTCGAATTGCGTGAAAAATGCAGTTGCTTCCATCGCGTTTTGCCATCAATCCGTGGCTCCGTTTTCGATCTCCACCGTTGGATAGCTAGATCTTGATGCCCTCTACAACTTTGTAGTTGAGAGTTTTTGCTAATTGTTGATGGATTGAGAGGAAAATGAGGAAGAAGTTTCGAAATTTTCTGGCCATTGAAATGAAAGTGGCGGCTGGTCAAAAAGAGTTAGGGTTTGGAGCAAATGGAAGAGGATGGGTCCTTTTATAGAAAATTGCAAAACACTATTAACCGAAAAAATTTTGAACTCCAAACGAAGCGTGTGGGCAGGCGTTTGTATGGTTTACCCCACGTTCCGGACACAATGGAATAGGTTTCGGAGGCTAATTCGATCATATGTGTGAGTTACGGCAATAAACGATCAAATTTAAATTAAACCGATTCAACTAATTTCTATGCGTTTTGGCTTGCCCCGGACAAACGGTAAATCCGATTGACACGAAATTTGAAACCTTACAATAATATGACATTACGGATCCGATGAAACTAGTTTCGTCGAAATCCGAGATTGTTTGAAAAATGACTATTTTAACTCGTCAAATTAATATTAAAATAATTTCGATGTGTTTCGAGCGTCCACGGTCAAATGAAAACTCCGATTGCTACGAAAATTGAAATCCGATAATAACAAACTATTATGGATCCAATGGAACTAGTTTCGTCCAATTCTGAGACTGTTCGAAAATTGGCTATTTTTCAGTCGATAATTAAATATTAAAATATTCAATTTTCACAAATTTACTTTTAATTCGATTTTAAAAGTTCTACAACATCATTCTAACTTTAATATGATAAAGTAAATTATTACAAATCATTTTTAATCATATTAAACCCGTTATTCAATTATCCAATAAATTCCAATTTTAAAACCTTATTAACTCTATTATAATCCCAATATAACTTACATTCACTTTGAAAACCAATTTGAATCATATTAAATCAAATTTCAATTATTCACTCTATTTTCATATATTAAATTTCAATATCAAATTAATCGTATCAAATTCGGAATTTAATTATTCAAACATTTGTAATATTAAATTTAAATAAATTGATTATTCTTAAATCACTATCTTTTGAAATATTCAAAACGAACTTAAAATTTAACTTTTGAAACGAATTAAGATTATAGAACAACCATTTTCATTATACGGTTATTCAATTCCCATTATTAAATTATTCCATAAATTCCAAATATTAAATTTAAACAATTTCGCTTATCCAATAATTCATTATCTTTTGAAATATTGAAATTGAACTTATAAGATTCAACTTTTAAAACCAATTCACAATTTAGAACACTATTTTCATTTTACAGTTATTCAATTATTCAATAAGTTTTAAATATTTAATTTAAACAATTTACCTGTTCAATATTCAATGTTTGATTTTAAATAGATTTTCCTTATCAATCAATTACTCTATTATACCCAATGAATTCAACATTTATTATCCTATTCAACTATGGATTGCAAAGGCATTCACTAAGTAGCTTTTATTTTTCATTACTTGGATAATTATTGTTGTAATTCATTCCAGTTATTATAATTCCAAACGACTTACAAATTTTTTTCTGACACTAAATCACGAAATCTTATTAAATTAGCTATTTTAATTATCGAAAATTTACGGGTCGTTACACTCTCCCCCACTCAAAACTTTTCGTCCCCGAAAAGGAAAAAGAAGGGAAAAGAAACTAAGTATAGAATTCAACACTAGCTATATTTTATTCAAAGTTATCAACTTATAAAACAATGAAATTCCATTCATAAATCGTTACTACACTTCCACTAAGTTACTCCGAACGGTTTTCTAACTCTAAAAGTTAGTTATCTAAACAAGTTATATAAAAAAATTTAAAACTTGAAAAAAATTTCTAACACCCGGATTTTACGGAAAATTTCGGCAGAGTCTCCTTTGCGCGACTCGATCGGAAAAAAAATGACAGTATATATATCATAAATATACATCTCATCTAGTGATGAGGCATCCCATAGGGAAAAAGTATAAAAGTACGGTATGTAATCCGAGATATGTACCTTATATATTGTTAGCGAGCATATATGGCTAATATAGTGCGAAAGCGAGCTCCAAATGCGAAGCAAGCGCAATCCGCACCTACTAAACACTCAATAACTAAGTTAGAACCATGCATATAAGGATAGATCGATATACTTAGCCTACACAACATATATATAACATATTTAGCTTCAAAACTGAGATTCCAATTTCAGGACAGCCAACAAATCCTAGTTTTAGGTCATCTAAACGATAAAATTCGGCAACATAATCTAAAAAAAAGTTGTTGCATTCATTTCAGACTTTCTGGAATATCCAAAATCATCGAATTCGGACCATACGTTCAAAAACTATGGCCGTTTTACTCATAGGATACGCCTCAGCCTGGGCAATAAATTGCGCAGGTCAGCGACGTTCACCCACGTTTTCGACCTTCTAAACGACATCAAAACACAAAACACTTAAAACAAAAGTTTTAGCTTAAGTTCTTAGATTTCCAGAAAGTGCAAGATCATCAAAATACGATAAACCAGTCAAAAGATATGGCGAAAATACTAAGCATGTATACTGCTGATTTTACTTATTTTTACACAGGACAGCGAGTAACATTCAAGTTTTTAACCCAGTAGACGAAGGAATTTTCTCAATTTATCCGAACAAAAGTTGTGCTATAATTTCTAAGATTTTCGAAAATTCCAAGATCGTCGAATTTCGTTCAGCCATTTAAAAGTTATGGTTGTTTTCGTTTCAGCATATATTGGACAATTTTGGATTTTTTCCAAAAATTTGCTTTTATTATTTCAAAGTGCAAACCATCAAAACATCAAATTTTCTAAAGAAAAATCATATACACAAAGTCATTTATTTTCTTATTCATCCATGCAATAAGTTTACATTCAATTTGTTTTCGATTTATTCAAGTTTGTTTCATTCACATTTTAAATTCAAGTCAATTTGCTTCAATTTAAATTGAATTCAATTATATTTAATTTCACTTTGCTTCAAATTTGAATTTAATTTTTTTTAAATTTTATTCCGTTTATTCAATTCCATTAACACTAATGTATTCTACTTAATCAATTATCATCCATCTAACAACCAATGCATATCAAACATAAACATCCATCCAAAATCTACACTAAATCAATTATACATTTCCAAGTCAATTTTAATTTCATACACTTCCAAGTTTATTGACATTTAGTTATATTCAAATTTAATTAGTTTCCATTTACCAATTTTATTTTTCATTAATTTTAAATTTTATTCATTCACTTATATATATCATTCATTTTACAGCTTAAATTTCTTTTATATTTATGACTATCAATAGATCTTCACATTTTATTATTCATTCTCACACTGGTATATTATTTCTCTACTTATCCTTATTAGCATTTTAAACCTTTTAAGTATTTGGTAAGTTATAGTTATGCAAATAGAATGTAGTTAAACAACATACAACTTCTTTTCATTTAAAGTTGAATTTTCAATCAATTAATTCTTAAGTCATTACTTAAATTACACTATAATTTAATTTCACATTTACATTCACATATAGTATTTCCATTTTATATTAACATAATTGTGAATCGCCTTTAAATGTTAATTTAAATTCCAATTATTTACTAACAATTTTATTTATATTTGCAAACTAATAATTAAATGCATATTTCATTATTCAAACCTATACTTGTATATTATCCAATTAACAATTCATATAACATTTTTGAACTTCTTAAATATTTTGGTAAGTTATATCTATGCTATAGAATGAAATTTAATACTATGCGAGTATTACAATTTCAATTTTATTTTAAGTTCATGATTTCCTAATTCTAAGGATTTCTACTTCAATTGATATTTTCACTTAGCTCTTAGGTTCATTTCTCATTTCACAATTCAGAAGTTCCTTAATGATTCAAGTCTAAATTCATTTCAATCATTTAAAAAAAATCATTAATTATTAAAGGACTTAAGAATTCCAATCCCGGTTTCATTTCAAATCAAGTTTCGAAATAATATATACTTATATAATTTATATTTCAAATCATACTATAGAGAATACAAAATAAAATAAAATTTGAATCAAAACAAGGTTTAGACAAGCTATTAAGTGGTTTCCCCCACTCGGACTTCTCGAAAATAAACGCCGATGATGCGTGCACTCATCACCGAAATCATTTTCTAGCATCAAGAGTAGGGAATATAACACTTATCATAAAAAAAAACCTTCGAAAACAATTTCAACTCAATTATACTATCATATAATACTCATATTATATTTTTTCAAATTCTTGTAAGTCAATTTCAAACACCGAAATTCCCAAATCCAAGTTAAAATTCATTTATATTCATTATCAATTGTGTTTACAAGATTTCATTTTCCTAAATCCATTGTTATTTAATCAATTGTTGTAAATATTGATTGATCAAACAATAACGATAATAATCTAATATTATCATCTCCTAACAATCAATTCAATCAAAATGAATAAATATTCAAATAATTCTTTTATATAAAATATATTCCAAAACGATATTGTGTTGGTTTGTCCTATTCGAGTGTTTAGAAATTCCTATCGACGCCTTGGCGTCCCAAGTATCGACCAGAATTCATAAATACCCAATGGAACAAAGTTAACACAATATAAAACCATTTTATATCAAATAACAAGTACGCTCTCTCATATACACTCAACTCATTCATACAATTTACCTCTATTTCAATGAGTTATTCCCCACTAGAGCCAAGGTTTATCGCTAAACCAAAGCTCTGGTACCAACTGTAACGACCCGCCTTTTTGGACAGTTTAAACCTACGATCAAATACACATGTCGATTCCAAGCCATTCAAAAGGGCAGATGGTTATTGGGGTAAATAAGAAAAGAAAAGAAGAGAAATAAAGGAAATGAAACAACACAGAATCTCGCAGCGGAACGATGAAATATAATAGTCAAATAAACAGTTCATGAAGCTGTTTACTATACTTTGACAATTATTTATACAACATTTATCAGAGTTATACATATACAACATAACAATTACAATAATGCAGTAGATAGCATGATGCAAGGGTAATAATAGTAATAGTATACCAAATCTTCGTCTTCATCCTCCAGAATAGATCTTCAAAAATCTGAAAAACTCAGGACTGACCCGAGCGTAATGAAAAGACAAAACACTCAAGTCAGGACTAAAATACCCTTATGAAAGTTAAATCAATCGTAAATAAATATGAGTGTAACGGCGTCGGAGATGTTTACGGGGTTTGACATCTCCTATCCAGTGTCAACGTGCATGCAATAACTCAAGAGATGTTACGGGATATTCCATCTCTCAAGGATCCGTGAAACTATCTACTATGTAGTAATATACGCTAAGTAGATAATGGCTATCAGTAATATAAAGTATCAAAATAGCGTTAAGGCGTTACCATAATTCCCCTTAACACATTTTTATAATGCCATAGTCTATACAGCACCGTAAGCCCCACCGTAAACTGGTGGTTATCAGAGGGTACCCCATAGGTATAACACAAAGCATAACGTAGTGGTTGCGAATAGGATAATCAGTATGACAAGGTACATGAGGCGATACCAATTAGGATACTAGTAGTTGCGTGATCCGGACTGATGTTGGGCATAGCCAGCAGCCACCCCAACACCGCGAAACAACACTCCTAAATCAAAGGGTGCACCCAAATCGAATCACAAACGTAATAGAAATGGTATCGAAGAAGCGTGTCCGCTAGAGGTGGCGAACCTCAATGGCCCGGCGCGGCTCATGTTTTAGTCATGTCAGGGGTCATCCAATATCGTTCTCTTTCTTCATTCAACGCGTTCACCAAACCATCCACTTCATTCTGGATCAACACTCCGCGTATAATAGTTATTAAAGTGGTGTTCGGTATCGACAGAGAGTATGTCCATATCCGATCCTGGTCTCTTTAATAACTACGTATTATTACACCGTTGGCTCTTTTATATTTCAAATCGATTCATAATTTATATCAAAATATCATATTCGCTTCAAATATCAAATCCATTTCAAATATCATCGTATCTATTCAAATGTAAGGTTTCGTTTCAAAAATCAAATTTCGCATCAATATCTCATTTCGATTTCAAAATCATTTCGAATTTCAATTTAGGTTGCAACTTCATTTAATCCAATTCGTGTTCAAATTCAAGAATTAAACATAAACATTTCACCCTTTTAACCAGTTTGGAATTTTCGAAAATGGTTTTAAGTAGTTTAAAGGTAGTTTTAAATAATTAAAATATTTAAAATACTTAAAGTCTTAAAATGGATTTAAAATAGATAAATTAGTTTAAAATAATTTAAATTGGGTTAAGTAGATTTAAAATAGTTTAAGTATTCAAAATGGTTTATATAACTGAGTAATTTGGAAAACAAGATAAATAGCTTCAAAACCAAACCATTTCAATTATAACTTCCCAATTCAAAACAATTTCAATTTCCCTTCTACCGATTCAATTTCGATTTCGATTCAATCAACGTCAATCTTTGACTTCAAATTTATTCAATTTTATATTCACTTTCGATTAATTCAATTTCAATTTATATCGATTTGGAGCTTAATTCTTTTAAAATATCCATTTATAACACTTAACATAATTATCCATCAATATTCAAGTTTAAATCCAAATTTCAAATATGATTCAATTCCAAGCTCGATTTCAAAATATCATTTTTATATCACTTTTACTTGGTAATATTCAAAGCTCGAATTGAGGTTAAATCTTTAAACAAATCAATTTCGAAATTCAATCAAATCCCAATTTTTAAATTTCAAAGTCTCGACTCATATTATTTAACAATTTCTTTTAACCAAAATTTATTTCAACATTCCAACTCAATTTTCGATAAATTCGATTTCTATTTATAACTTTTAAATCAAAACATTTAAATAAATTTCAAATCGACGATTTTAAAAATTATTAATTTAGCCAATTCGGTGTCCGTATATAATTTTCTATCATATGGCCAAGTAATTATTTATTTCAATTAAATGTCAGGGATGAATATATATCACTTAAATCAAATCACGGTTTCATATGTATGCATAACAGGATATATATAAGCAAATAAACATCCAAACATTTAAATATCAACCAATAGAATCCATCGAACTACATCATCCAATAGGCAATACAATTCACGGCAATTTCATAGTTATCAATGTTAGGTAATTTAATCGCAATTCAATTCTAATCTTCACTTGACCGTCAATTTAATTTTCAATGGTGAATTCAATGACAATCTATACGACAATTAAATTTTATCAAACAACGACAAATAAAATTCATATCACTTCATAATATTAAACTTAACTAGCATAAAGATATTCAGTACGTTGTGAGCGTTATAAAACACTCACTTTGATTTTACGATTTTAAATCAAATCGAACGATGTTCGATTTAATCCAAAAAATTTATCTAACTCCAAACGATCCCAATCCATCTCCATAGCGTAGTGCTCGTCCATACGATTCCAACGCAACTTGTTTTGCAATTTTTCGACCTCGTATGAAAGAGTTATGGCGTTTATAAGTTAATACGAATTCTTATATAAATTAATTTCAACTTTATCTTTAATTTAAACCTAAATACCATCATCACCGTACGTCCTTGCTCAAGAAATCCAGGCCGCTCCCCTTGCTTCTTCCTCACGCACGTCAAGCTCCAGTAAACGAACGTGTGAAACAACCCATTCCCATGATTTAGAGTTGAATCTTGCGACCTCCTCGACTACTTTGAAGACGATCAGGTTACACCACTTCGAAGCCACCGCCTTACTCCACCTTCACCCCAAATAGCTCCAAGCTCGGCCTCATCCTCTGCCTCGAATTGCGTGAAAAACGCAGCTGCTTCCATCGCGTTTTGCCGTCAATCCGTGGCTCCGTTTCCGATCTACACCGTTGGATAGCTAGATCTTGATGCCCTCTACAACTTTGTAGTTGAGAGTTTTTGCTAATTGTTGATGGAATGAGAGGAAAATGAGGAAGAAGTTTCGAAATTTTCTGGCCATTGAAATGAAAGTGGCGGCTAGTTAAAAAGAGTTAGGGTTTGGAGCAAATGGAAGAGGATGGGTCCTTTTATAGAAAATTGCAAAAACACTATTCACCGAAAAAATTTCGAACTCCAAATGAAGCGTGCCGGCAGGCGTTTGTAAGGTTTACCCCACGTTATGGACACAATGGAATAGGTTTCGGAGGCTAATTCGATCATATGTGTGAGTTACGGCAATAAACGATCAAATTTAAATTAAACCGATTCAACTAATTTCTATGCGTTTTGGCTTGCCCCGGACAAACGGTAAATCCGATTGACACGAAATTTGAAACCTTACAATAATATGACATTACGTATCCGATGAAACTAGTTTCGTCGAAATACGAGACCGTTTGAAAAATGACTATTTTAACTCGTCAAATTAATATTAAAACAATTTCGATGCGTTTCGAGCTGCCAAGGTCAAACAAAAACTCCGATTGCTACGAAAATTGAAATCCGATAATAACAAACTATTATGGATCCAATGGAACTAGTTTCGTCCAATTCTGAGACTGTTCGAAAATTGGCTATTTTTCAGTCGATAATTAAATATTAAAATATTCAATTTTCACAAATTTACTTTTAATTCGATTTTAAAAGTTCTACAACATCATTCTAACTTTAATATGATAAAATAAAATATTACAAATCATTTTTAATCATATTAAACCCGTTATTCAATTATCCAATAAATTCCAATTTTAAAACCTTATTAACTCTATTATAATCCCAATATAACTTACATTCACTTTGAAAACCAATTCTAATCATATTAAATCAAATTTCAATTATTCACTCTATTTTCATATATTAAATTTCAATATCAAATTAATCGTATCAAATTCGGAATTTAATTATTCAAACATTTGTAATATTAAATTTAAATAAATTGATTATTCTTAAATCACTATCTTTTGAAATATTCAAAACGAACTTAAAATTTAACTTTTGAAACGAATTAAGATTATAGAACAACCATTTTCATTATACGGTTATTCAATTTCCATTATTAAATTATTCCATAAATTCCAAATATTAAATTTAAACAATTTCGCTTATCCAATAATTCATTATCTTTTGAAATATTGAAATTGAACTTATAAGATTCAACTTTTAAAACCAATTCACAATTTAGAACACTATTTTCATTTTACATTTATTCAATTATTCAATAAGTTTTAAATATTTAATTTAAACAATTTACCCGTTCAATATTCAATGTTTGATTTTAAATAGATTTTCCTTATCAATCAATTACTCTATTATACCCAATGAATTCAACATTTATTATCCTATTCAACTATGGATTGCAAAGGCATTCACTAAGTAGCTTTTATTTTTCATTACTTGGATAATTATTGTTGTAATTCATTCCAGTTATTATTATTCCAAACGACTTACAAATTTTTTTCTGACACTAAATCACGAAATCTTATTAAATTAGCTATTTTAATTATCGAAAATTTACGGGTCGTTACACTCTCCCCCACTCAAAACTTTTCGTCCCCGAAAAGGAAAAAGAAGGGAAAAGAAACTAAGTATAGAATTCAACACTGGCTATATTTTATTCAAAGTTATCAACTTATAAAACAATGAAATTCCATTCATAAATCGTTACTACACTTCCACTAAGTTACTCTGAACGGTTTTCTAACTCTAAAAGTTAGTTATCAAAACAAGTTATATAAAAAAAATTTAAAACTTGAAAAAAAATTCTAACACCCGGATTTTACGGAAAATTTCGGCAGAGTCTCCTTTGCGCGGCTCGATCGGAAAAAAATGACAGTATATATATCACAAATATACATCTCATCAAGTGATGAGGCATCCCGTAGAGAAAAAGTATAAAAGTACGGTATGTAATCCGAGATATGTACCTTATATATTGTTAGCGAGCATATACGGCTAATATAGCGCGAAAGCGAGCTCCAAATGCGAAGCAAGTGCAATCCGCACCTACTGAACACTCAATAACTAAGTTAGAACCATGCATATAAGGATAGATCGATATACTTAGCCTACACAACATGTATATAACATATTTAGCTCCAAAACTGAGATTCCAATTTCAGGACAGCCAACAAATCCTAGTTTTAGGTCATCTAAACGATAAAATTCGGCAACAGAATCTAAAAAAAAGTTGTTGCATTCATTTCAGGCTTTCCGGAATATCCAAAATCATCGAATTTGGACCATACGTTCAAAAACTATGGCCGTTTTACTCAGAGAATACGCCTCAGCCTGGGCAATGAATTGCGCAGGTCAGCGACGTTCACCCACGTTTTCGACCCTCTAAACGACATCAAAACACAAAACACTTAAAACAAAAGCTTTAGCTTAAGTTCTTAGCTTTCCATAAAGTGCAAGATCATCAAAATCCGATAAACCAGTCAAAAGATATGGCGAAAATACTAAGCGTATATACTACTGATTTTACTTATTTTTACACAGGACAGCGAGTAACATTCAAGTTTTTAACCTAGTAGACGAAGGAATTTTCTCAAGTTATCCAAACAAAAGTTGTGCTATAATTTCTAAGATTTTCAAAAAGTCCAAGATCGTTGAATTTCGTTCAGCCATTTAAAAGTTATGGTTGTTTTCATTTCAGCATATATTGGACAATTTTGGACTTTTCCCAAAAATTTGCTTTTATTATTTCAAAGTGCAAACCATCAAAACATCAAATTTTCTAAAGAAAAATCATAAACACAAAGTCATTTATTTTCTTATTCATCTATGCAATAGGTTTACATTCAATTTGTTTTCGATTTATTCAAGTTTGTTTCATTCACATTTTAAATTCAAGTCATTTTGCTTCAATTTAAATTGAATTCAATTATATTTAATTTCACTTTGCTTCAAATTTGAATTTAATTTTTTTTTAAATTTTATTCGGTTTATTCAATTCCATTAACACTAATGTATTCTACTTAATCAATTATCATCCATCTAACAACCAATGCATATCAAACATAAACATCCATCCAAAATCTACACTAAATCAATTATACATTTCCAAGTCAATTTTAATTTCATGCACTTCCAAGTTTATTGACATTTAGTTATATTCAAATTTAATTAGTTTCCATTTACCAATTTTATTTTTCATTAATTTTAAATTTTATTCATTCACTTATATATATCATTCATTTTACAGCTTAAATTTCTTTTATATTTACGACTATCAATAGATCTTCACATTTTATTATTCATTCTCACACTGGTATATTATTTCTCTACTTATCCTTATTAGCATTTTAAACCTTTTAAGTATTTGGTAAGTTATAGTTATGCAAATAGAATGTAGTTAAACAACATACAACTTCTTTTCATTTAAAGTTGAATTTTCAATCAATTAATTCTTAAGTCATTACTTAAATTACACTATAATTTAATTTCACATTTACATTCACATATAGTATTTCCATTTTATATTAACATAATTGTGAATCGCCTTTAAATGTTAATTTAAATTCCAATTATTTACTAACAATTTTATTTATATTTGCAAACTAATAATTAAATGCATATTTCATTATTCAAACCTATACTTGTATATTATCCAATTAACAATTCATATAACATTTTTGAACTTCTTAAATATTTTGGTAAGTTAAATATATCTATGCTATAGAATGAAATTTAATACTATGTGAGTTTTACAGTTTCAATTTTATTTTAGGTTCATGATTTTCTAATTCTAAGGATTTCTACTTCAATTGATATTTTCACTTAGCTCTTAGGTTCATTTCTCATTTCACAATTCAGAAGTTCCTTAATGATTCAAGTCTAAATTCATTTCAATCATTAAAAAAAATCATTAATTATTAAAGGACTTAAGAATTCCAATCCCGGTTTCATTTCAAATCAAGTTTCGAAATAATATATACTTATATAATTTATATTTCAAATCATACTATAGAGAATACAAAATAAAATAAAATTTGAATCAAAACAAGGTTTAGACAAGCTATTAAGTGGTTTCCCCCACTCGGACTTCTCGAAAATAAACGCCGATGATGCGTGCACTCATCACCGAAATCATTTTCTAGCGTCAAGAGTAGGGAATATAACACTTATCATAAAAAAAACCTTCGAAAACAATTTCAACTCAATTATACTATCATATAATACTCATATTATATTTTTTCAAATTCTTGTAAGTCAATTTCAAACACCGGAATTTAAATTCCCAAATCCAAGTTAAAATTCATTTATATTCATTATCAATTGTGTTTACAAGATTTCATTTTCCTAAATCCATTGTTATTTAATCAATTGTTGTAAATATTGACTGATCAAACAATAACGATAATAATCTAATATTATCATCTCCTAACAATCAATTCAATCAAAATGAATAAATATTCAAATTATTCTTTTATATAAAATATATTCCAAAACGATATTGTGTTGGTTTGTCCTATTCGAGTGTTTAGAAATTCCTATCGACGCCTTGGCGTCCCAAGTATCGACCAGAATTAATAAATACCCAACGGAACAAAGTTAACACAATATAAAACCATTTTATATCAAATAACAAGTACGCTCTCTCATATACACTCAACTCATTCATACAGTTTACCACTATTTCAATGAGTTATTCCCCACTAGAGCCAAGGTTTATCGCTAAACCAAAGCTCTGATACCAACTGTAACGACCCGCCTTTTTGGACAGTTTAAACCTACGATCAAATACACATGTCGATTCCAAGCCATTCAAAAGGGCAGATGGTTATTGGGGTAAATAAGAAAAGAAAAGAAGAGAAATAAAGGAAATGAAACAACACAGAATCTCGCAGCGGAACGATGAAATATAATAGTCAAATAAACAGTTCATGAAGCTGTTTACTATACTTTGACAATTATTTATACAACATTTATCAGAGTTATACATATACAACATAACAATTACAATAATGCAGCAGATAGCATGATGCAAGGGTAATAATAGTAATAGTATACCAAATCTTCGTCTTCATCCTCCAGAATAGATCTTCAAAAATCTGAAAAACTCAGGACTGACCCGAGCGTAATGAAAAGATAAAACACTCAAGTCATGACTAAAATACCCTTATGAAAGTTAAATCAATCGTAAATAAATATGAGTGTAACGGCGTCGGAGATGTTTACGGGGTTTGACATCTCCTATCCAGTGTCAACGTGCGTGCAATAACTCAAGAGATGTTACGGGATTTTCCATCTCTCAAGGATCCGTGAAACTATCTACCATGTAGTAATATACGCTATGTAGATAATGCCTATCAGTAATATAAAGTATCAAAATAGTGTTAAGGCGTTACCATAATCCCCCTTAACACATTTTTATAATGCCATAGTCTATACAGCACCGTAAGCCCCACCGTAAACTGGTGGTTATCAGAGGTACCCCATAGGTATAACACAAAGCATAACGTAGTGGTCGCGAATAGGATAATCAGTATGACAAGGTACATGAGGCGATACCAATTAGGATACTAGTAGTTGCGTGATCCGGACTGATGTTGGGCATAGCCAGCAGCCACCCCAACACCGCGAAACAACACTCCTAAATCAAAGGGTGCACCCAAATCGAATCACAAACGTAATAGAAATGGTATTGAAGAAGCGTGTCCGCTAGAGGTGGCGAACCTCAATGGCCCGGCGCGGCTCATGTTTTAGTCATGTCAGGGGTCATCCAATATCGTTCTCTTTCTTCATTCAACGCGTTCACCAAACCATCCACTTCATTCTGGATCAACACTCCGCGTATAATAGTTATTAAAGTGGTGTTCGGTATCGACAGAGAGTATGTCCATATCCGATCCCGGTCTCTTTAATAACTACGTATTATTACACCGTTGGCTCTTTTATATTTCAAATCGATTCATAATTTATATCAAAATATCATATTCGCTTCAAATATCAAATCCATTTCAAATATCATCGTATCTATTCAAATGTAAGGTTTCGTTTCAAAAATCAAATTTCGCATCAATATCTCATTTCGATTTCAAAATCATTTCGAATTTCAATTTAGATTGCAACTTCATTTAATCCAATTCGTGTTCAAATTCAAGATTTAAACATAAACATTTCACCCTTTTAACCAGTTTGGAATTTTAGAAAATGGTTTTAAGTAGTTTAAAGGTAGTTTTAAATAATTAAAATAGTTAAAATACTTAAAGTCTTAAAATGGATTTAAAATAGATAAATTAGTTTAAAATAATTTAAATTGGGTTAAGTAGATTTAAAATAGACTAAAATAGTTTAAGTATTCAAAATGGTTTATATAACTGGGTAATTTGGAAAACAAGATAAAACAGCTTCAAAACCAAACCATTTCAATTATAACTTCCCAATTCAAAACAATTTCAATTTCCCTTCTACCGATTCAATTTCGATTTCGATTCAATCAACGTCAATCTTTGACTTCAAATTTATTCAATTTTATATTCACTTTCAATTAATTCAATTTCAATTTATATCGATTTGGAGCTTGATTCTTTTAAAATATCCATTTATAACACTTAACATAATTATCCATCAATATTCAAGTTCAAATCCAAATTTCAAATATGATTCAATTCCAAGCTCGATTTCAAAATATCATTTTTATATCACTTTTACTTGGTAATATTTAAAGCTCGAATTGAGGTTAAATCTTTAAACAAATCAATTTCGAAAATCAATCAAATCCCAATTTTTAAATTTCAAAGTCTCGACTCATATTATTTAACAATTTCTTTTAACCAAAATTTATTTCAACATTCCGACTCAATTTTCGATAAATTCGATTTCTATTTATAACTTTTAAATCAAAACATTTAAATAAATTTCAAATCGACGATTTTAAAAATTATTAATTTAGCCAATTCGGTGTCCGTATATAATTTTCTATCCTATGGCCAAGTAATTATTTATTTCAATTAAATGTCAGGGATGAATATATATCACTTAAATCAAATCACGGTTTCATATGTATGCATAACAGGATATATATAAGCAAATAAACATCCAAACATTTAAATATCAACCAATAGCATCCATCGAACTACATCATCCAATAGGCAATACAATTCACGGCAATTTCATAGTTATCAATGTTAGGTAATTTAATCGCAATTCAATTCTAATTTTAACTTGACCGTCAATTTAATTTTCAACGTTGAATTCAATGACAATCTATACGACAATTAAATTTTATCAAACAACGACAAATAAAATTCATATCACTTCATAATATTAAACTTAACTAGCATAAAGATATTCAGTACGTTGTGAGCGTTATAAAACACTCACTTTGATTTTACGATTTTAAATCAAATCGAACGATGTTCGATTTAATCCAAAAATTTTCTCTAACTCCAAATGATTCTAATCCATCTCCACAGCATAGTGCTCGTCCATACGATTCCAACGCAACTTGTTTTGCAATTTTTCGACCTCGTATGAAAGAGTTATGGCGTTTATAAGTTAATACGAATTCTTATATAAATTAATTTCAACTTTATCTTTAATTTAAACCTAAATACCGTCATCACCGTACGTCCTTGCTCAAGAAATCCAGGCCGCTCCCCATGCTTCTTCCTCACGCACGTCAAGCTCCAGTAAACGAACGTGTGAAACAACCCATGCCCATGATTTAGGGTTGAATCTTGCGACCTCCTCGATTACTTTGAAGACGATCAGGTTACACCACTTCGAAGCCATCGCCTTACTCCACCTTCACCCCAAATAGCTCCAAGCTCGGCCTCATCCTCTGCCTCGAATTGCGTGAAAACGCAGCTGCTTCCATCGCGTTTTGCCATCAATCCGTGGCTCCGTTTCCGATCTCCACCGTTGGATAGCTAGATCTTGATGCCCTCTACAACTTTGTAGTTGAGAGTTTTTGCTAATTGTTGATGGATTGAGAGGAAAATGAGAAAGAAGTTTCGAAATTTTCTGGCCATTGAAATGAAAGTGGCGGTTGGTCAAAAAGAGTTAGGGTTTGGAGCAAATGGAAGAGGATGGGTCCTTTTATAGAAAATTGCAAAAACACTATTCACCGAAAAAAATTTGAACTCCAAACGAAGCGTGCCGACAGGCATTTGTAAGGTTTACCCCACATTCCGGACACAATAGAATAGGTTTCGGAGGCTAATTCGATCATATGTGTGAGTTACGGCAATAAACGATCAAATTTAAATTAAACCGATTCAACTAATTTCTATGCTTTTTGGCTTGCCTTGGACAAATGGTAAATCCGATTGACACGAAATTTGAAACCTTACAATAATATGACATTACGGATCTGATGAAACTAGTTTCGTCGAAATCCGAGACTGTATGAAAAATGACTATTTTAACTCGTCAAATTAATATTAAAACAATTTCGATGCGTTTCGAGCTGCCACGGTCAAACGAAAACTCCGATTGCTACGAAAATTGAAATCCGATAATAACAAACTATTATTGATCCAATGGAACTAGTTTCGTCCAATTCTGAGACTGTTCGAAAATTGGCTATTTTTCAGTCGATAATTAAATATTAAAATATTCAATTTTCACAAATTTACTTTTAATTTGATTTTAAAAGTTCTAAAACATCATTCTAACTTTAATATGATAAAATAAATTATTACAAATCATTTTTAATCATATTAAACCCGTTATTCAATTATCAATAAATTCCAATTTTAAAACCTTATTAACTCTATTATAATCCCAATATAACTTACATTCACTTTGAAAACCAATTTGAATCATATTAAATCAAATTTCAATTATTCACTCTATTTTCATATATTAAATTTCAATATCAAATTAATCGTATCAAATTCGGAATTTAATTATTCAAACATTTGTAATATTAAATTTAAATAAATTGATTATTCTTAAATCACTATCTTTTGAAATATTCAAAACGAACTTAAAATTTAACTTTTGAAACGAATTAAGATTATAGAACAACCATTTTCATTATACGGTTATTCAATTCCCATTATTAAATTATTCCATAAATTCCAAATATTAAATTTAAACAATTTCGCTTATCCAATAATTCATTATCTTTTGAAATATTGAAATTGAACTTATAAGATTCAACTTTTAAAACCAATTCACAATTTAGAACACTATTTTCATTTTACAGTTATTCAATTATTCAATAAGTTTTAAATATTTAATTTAAACAATTTACCTGTTCAATATTCAATGTTTGATTTTAAATAGATTTTCCTTATCAATCAATTACTCTATTATACCCAATGAATTCAACATTTATTATCCTATTCATCTATGTATTGCAAAGGCATTCACTAAGTAGCTTTTATTTTTCATTACTTGGATAATTATTGTTGTAATTCATTCCAGTTATTATTATTCCAAACGACTTACAAATTTTTTTCTGACACTAAATCACGAAATCTTATTAAATTAGCTATTTTAATTATCGAAAATTTACGGGTCGTTACAGTATATATATACATTAACAGATCAGAATATATAAAATTTTCAAGTACATATAAACAGCCGCATTATATATATGTAGCTGTAAACACATATAGAGTATATATATACTTATATATTGACTTAAACAGGTAAGATGCAACTTGTATAAACATATTTATATATTATAACAATATAGTATATAAATCCAACTTTTTATATATAAACTACCCTATGCCTTAACATCAAATAACATATATACTTTGTAGTGAAATTTTACAAAATCCATAATATATATATATGTATGTATGTATGTATGTATGTATGTATATATATATATATATATATATTCTTTAAAACACACAGATATAAAACTCGACAGATATATATATATTAACAAATATATATAATCATACCAAAAGAAACTGCAATGAGGTAGAGAGAAAAGTGGAGCAAGGCACGCCCATAGAGTGGTGACGTGGCGTCGGTTCAGGTGGTAGGAAGATGCACGAAAGCTCAGGATAGGTTCGGCCAGAGGTAGTGATTCTGGGCTTATAGCGTCGGCTGGCAATGTTGTTGGCGAGGATGAGGCGCATAACAAGTTTGGTTGTTTATATATTTTTTTAGTAAAGGAAGAAAGATGATTTGAGGAGATGGGAGTGATGTGCAGGCTACAAGCTAAAATATACTTTTTTTAATTGTAGTATATTATCTTCAGAAGAACCAAAAATCAAAGAGGTGAAGCAAATAAAAGTGATGAATACGATCAACCTATTTTGAACAGATGGAAGTGCAAAAGTCATATGTTGAATTCAAGGAAATTAATGACTAGAGGCTGATAGAATTATACATGAGGCAATTGAAAGGACAAAAGATACAAGAGTTATAATACGGAACCGACACGGAATCGTTTTGTAGATTTCAACACACACCGGACTCCAAAATTGACAATTGAATATACCATAGAGATTAGCATGACGAGACGATCAAAACGGTACACAGATATCAGTGGTATGATCATCCGATCGAAAGTTGATAATCGGTACCGAAAATGCTGTTACTTTATCAAAATAAGATGAACGGAGCAATAGAAGTCCAAATTTGTATACACCAAATATGACGTCTCACTTAGATGATGATTTACAAATTTTCTATAGAAAAATATTCAGGTTTGGAAAACATTTTATTATCATCAAATATTAACCGATTTAAATTTAAATAAAATTACACCATATAATAAACTTTCATATTATCAAATGAAAATTTACCAGTTGTTATGTTTAAATAGATGTATTCCAAATATCAAATTTTCAATTCAAAATTCTATTATTTAAAAATTTCACAAAATTTCAAATAAATATATTAATAAAACAAATAAAATTATTAAAATTTATGGGTCGTTACATGTTGTTTTGAAGTTGTAAATGATAATTTATAAATAAGAAAATTTTTAAAAAGAATCTTTAAAAACAAAGCTAAGTGTAAATTGTTTTGGGTTTATAGTAAAAATGTTCTAATGACATTTGCTTGTTACCCTTCTTTTTAATATACTTAGAAATATAATTAGCTCTTTAAAAAGAAAATTTTAAAAGAGTGTTTTTAAAGTGTTTTACAAATATTTGTGATGTCAAAATCAAGCACAAGTATGAGTCATATCTTTTAAAAGATTTAATTTTCATATACAATCATTTTGTTATTCCCGATAGTTGATTTACTAACCATCAATTCTGCTACCTTCTTTGTGTTAGTCGATTCAAAATGATTTTATTGCTTGTTCGGGGCATTTAAATTCTTGTTATTCTTAAAGGTTAAGAAAGATGTCGAGTCAAGATAGGAAGCAACACTGCCCTAACTTGTCCGGCTTTAATGTTTTCCAGGGGTAGCTCTAGTTGTTTCTGATAAATGATTCATCGACTATCAATTTTGATATCATTTGTCGAAAATGACTAATACCAAAGAGAGAGTGAGGGCCAAGCTATGTGGGTTTGTTCCCATTAGGGTATTGTCACATCTATTCCAGATCGGTTTTGGTTGTATATGTGTGGAGATATGAAATACTCGGATAACCGATAAGGTGGCAGTGTCAGGCTTGGAGGTTTCCTGGAGCCATCATAGTTCTCAAGTATATTTTCTAAAGTTATTTTCGGTAAAGGAGTGCACTCTTCTTGTCATTGTTTGAAAATTCCCTTTTCCTTGTTTTTGATTCAAACCTCTGAATTAATTCTTTCTTATTTGCATCGGGACGTGTCTTGCGCATTTCACGATGTTTAATTATTTTTGTCCATTCTTTAAGTTTGGATTTTGATCTTGCTTATGTCCATTCCTTCAATTACGTGTTTTTTTATAATTTGTTTCCATTCTTTCATGTATGAATGTTGTTCTTGTAAGGTAAAACCCATTTCGTGTTTAGCGGCATGGTCTCACGGATTATTGTATGTTCACCATACTTCTTGAGTCTTCTCACATTAGTTTTATAGACCTATCCGAGTGTTATTTTATTATGATACCCGGGTCAAACCGATTTTTCTAGGTTGTCGTTGGTGGGACATGGTTCTCCTAAAGCAGAGCTAGATTTCACCTACCATAGTATTTTTATTTTCTATGATATTATTGTATATACACATCGGCACTTGTAAGGTCGGGAAGTTTTAATCGTCCGAGCATATGATGTTTGTTTTTAACTCTTATATACCTTGCATTTTAGATTTTACCATCTTTGTTATATCATATGTTGCCATTCCATTATAAGATTCTATTTTCCTTGTTCCTTTCATTTTTAACCTAACAATCTGCCTTTTTGGTACTTGGATGTTAGTACTTGAATACCGTGAATATATTAAGTGTCTACTTTCAAGGGTTGAAAAGGCGGGTCATTACATTTGGTATTAGAGCTGAAGGTTAAGCGAGAACCTTGGCTTTGGTGGGGTAACACATTAGAAATAGGGTAAGTGACACCTTAGAATGAGTTGAAAGTATTATTTATACGAGAGTGTGTTTGTTGTTGCTAAGAAACATATCGTGTTATTAGTCTTTTAAGTTCGAATGTTGAATTCTGATCGAGACGTGGGACACCATAGTGTCGATAGGGATTTCAAACACTTGAATAAGACAATAGACACGATATTGATTTTTGAAAATTAGTAAATGAAATATTTTACCTAGGATTATATCTTTTTTATATAAAGAAATAATTTTCACATTTATATACTTATTCAAGGTGTATTTTTTTGCTAATAATGATATCTCTTTATTATCATTAGTGTTCGATTTGTCATGCTCAAGTAAGTTAGAAGCATTAAATGTTGTTTGTTGATTGTTAATGTATGCTCAACTAGTTTATGGGAATTCATTTTTTTGATAAGTGTGGGTATATTAAAACGAACCCCTTATGAATTAATTTTCACAGTTTGATTATAAGGTGTTCTGAAAATGTTAAGTTAAAATTCATCTTTTAATAAAGTTGTTCAATGTAATCTAAATGGGAAGATAAGACATATAGATGATAAATGTTTGTGAAAAGTTTATTATATTAAAGGAAAGTTATTACGATATAAAATGAGTTTAAAGGTACATTTCATATGAGATTAGTATATAAAATTATTTATATTATTTATAAACAGTGTTTTATATATAAAAAGACTTTTGGAGAATTTAAATCCCAATATTGCTTGAATGGATTTCGAAAAGGTTTTGAGAAAAGTAATGGTAGTATAACTTGGAGATATTTGTAAGTATAATATTTCAAAGTGTATGTTTCAAAAAGGTACATTTTCAACTTGGAGATATTTGTAAGTATAACATTTCAAAGTGTATGTTTCAAAAAGGTACATTTTCTTTGGATAGCTTGGGCAAAACATCTCAATTAGTTTTATGGTAATCTGAATAATCTTCTAAGTGACGACCGGATGTTGCTTAAGTGAATGTTGTGGTGTAATTAGTATGTTATTCTCTTTATCTTTATGCAATCGAAATGAGTTCGAATCTGAATGAACCTAAAACGAATGTTAGGGACTAAACTGTTAAAATTACTATAAATAGAGAAATATGTGTAGTATTATTTCAAAATGGGTTTTGAAATAAAGACCAGGTATTTAGTTCTTAAGTTTCCTTAATGGAAATTAATCTAAAATAAAATTTATTTTTGATAGAAAGAATGTTTTGATAAATGGAATTTTCCTATTGAATATAAAAAGATGGTTTAAATCAAGTTTTAAATGGGTTGAATTAGATAAGAAGGTGTTAATAAGTATTTCTTTATTAAAGCTATAGTTTTTGTTTAAACAGCTAAATTGTGCAAACTAATTAATGTTATTGGTCCTACACATAAACATATTTCCTTATAACACTCTAAGGTAAAGAGGTCAAAAGGTTGACTAGTTTTAAAGAACCATATTTTGTTTTGGCCTTCATTAGACTTTCGAAAAATATATTAAAATTGACATTTTGTATACACTCTTAGAATGTACAAGAGTATATACAAGTAATAAGAGTGGAGTAAGTTTTTAATTCAATATTTTATAATGTTATCTTTATAAAATGTTTAGAAACTTAAGTGAAAATTTATAAAGTAATTCATAATCATTTTAGTATTGAATGAAATACTATAAATGAAAAACAAAAATGATTTATATAGAAACTGGTTTAGTTATAAAAAACCAATAAGATTATATACGTAAGTTGGATATAGATTGTCTTATTCCCATAGTTCTTGATCTAGGATTTGAGTACATAACTTTAAAGTGATTAACACAAGTCTAAAAAATAATCTCATTTGATTCCTATCAGTGAACGCTTGATTCAGATTCTTGTTATGATATTAAGGTTTTCTATCATAGTATATGGCTATCTAAGGAGAAAGGAGTTTTCTAATCAAGAAATCTGATCAGATTTTGCACTAGGGAGGCCGAGTGAGCCATACTATTTTGGAAGTAAAGTTTAAGTATCCGAGCAAGTGGTCGGATCAAATATTGTTTATGGATGATCCATGTACACATACAAACTTATGTATATCTGTGTGCTTTTTCATGTGTCTTAGGAAAGTTTAGGAGCGACTTTCAATTTTGTTCTAAGAAAGCTAAGATAATCTTCTAAGCAATAACCAAAGGCTGATGAATATAATGGTATACTTAGGAAATTTTCTATATCCTTGGACAATCGAGAAAGCTTTGAACTTAAGAAAAATTATAAATCTCGGTTGTTAGTCATTCAACATTTTAAATAATGTTAAATGTTAGTTATTCGTATATGGAATTTGATTTGATTGATAGTGAGATTTTGCAGACTATCGTTTATAAAGTAGTTATTTATTAGGATATCTCCGTGCTTTTGAAAAAGTGATTTCAAAAGAATTAATGAAAGTAATAATAATATTATTATTTCAAAAATATAGATCAAGTACTATTAATTTAGAATATTTGAAAGGAGATTAAAAGTCCAATAACTCATTAGAACTAATAATATTTTAAAGCCTAAGAGTGAGAGAACATTTTCTTCCTTTGGGAATTTCGGGAACAAAATCATTTTAATGGGGGAGAATGTAACATCTGGATTTTATCGTTTTAATTTTGACTATTTAATTAGTTTTAAATATATGAGTAATTGGTTTTTAAAATACAAATAACAAATATTCAAATATATGGATTATTTAATATTTGAACGGTAAACAAAATATTAATTAAATAGATTTAAAAGCCTTATTTAACTCTTTTTAATTAATAAATAATAATGTTGAACTCATTTTGTAAATTTATTTGCAATAATAAATAATTTGAATAAATAACAAAGAAATCAATTTTTAATAAAATGACTTGATTTTTAATGACACTTTTTACTTAATTTATAGGATTTTTCCAAAAAAATTAATTTATAAAATATTTAGATTTTCGTTTGACGTATATTGCGGCAAGTAATGGTATTTTTGAAATTTCACAAAATAAGAGAACCACTGTATTTTATTGTTGTTTTGAGGTCGTTGTATTTTTGTATGTGATCGTATTTTTGTTTCTATCGTTCGTGGTTCATACACGAACCAAATTCTATGTAGCGTCATATTGAAAATTATTGAATAAACAATACGTTGCAAAAGGCAATTCAACATTCATGACTTTTCCTCATTCCACTTTCTAATTTCCATTTTTCAACTTTCGCAAACTAAAATAAATGGCCACTTCCTTTAAAAAAATCAAAATGGAAACATTTAATAAACGAAAAATATATCGTTTGACCTTTGAGTTCGTAAAGAAGGTAGCTTTGAATCTATGGTCCACAATTGGATTGCGATTGTGATTTGAGGATGGCCGAAGCTTGGGCATGATCTAGGGTTAGCTCTTGTTGGAGTTCGGGATTGAATTAGTTGGATTGAATTAGGTAAAATGAAAGCTACTATCGAGTTACGCTTGTCGAAATACACGTCCTCGCCAAGGTTAATTAGGTGTGGTTCTTATTTGGGAATAACTACTTAGCACAGTCACATGATGAAGTCCCTAGGTCACGATCATATAGGGGGCATTGTGTGTTGCTTGGTGATGTCAGGGTGTTGGTTGGTGAAGTCGAAGGTGATACGTGTCGTTTCATGGTGATATGAGTGAGATACGAGGAGAGAGGTTGTCAACTAGGTGGGTTGATGGTGTACCAGTGCATACTTTACATATTTGATTTTGGGAAGAAGGATTGATTTGGGGATTTAAGGTTAATTAAAAATGTAATTAAGTAATTAATTTATTTTATTAATTCCAAATCTTATAAAATCAATACCTCACTCGTATGTGGTCAGATTTGGACACGGTCTTTTGTGTTGGACTCGTATCAATGTTATCTACGCATTGGAGTTGGATTCATTTAATTTAGAGCTAGTAGAATTTTAGGTTAAACTCGAACGTCGTTCGATATAAGATCAAACCAGAACGTGAAAGTGTCAACTGGAATTTTTATGAGTTTATCCACCTCTAAATAAACTATATGATATCTGTGGCTATATAAAGAGTATTGTTGAATGTTCGAATGATCGTTTGTATATTGTTGTTTGATTGATTATTTGGATTTGATTCCCGCTTGGAAGTGGACGACATAAATAACCATTGTATTGCAGGGCACAAAAACAAGAGGAAAGCCAAAGTGAACACGTAGCGAATAGGTCGTTATGGAACACATCGAAATACACAAATATATGTGTGATTTACATGGGACTTTTATAGATAAATTTTAAGGGGTTTCTCATCAATATTGATTTACTTATATTCTGATGTTGCTTATATTGATGTTTGATTGAAATATTTGTGTCATGCTGTTGGATTTGTACAAGTGTCATTATAACAATTATCGCAATACTTTCTCTTGCAAAATGTTATCTCTTTAAATCTTTGTGTATTGAACTTGTGCTTGTATTTTTATGAAATAAATGTTTGCTTGCATTTTTGCCCTTTGAAAGTTGTTTAAACTATATTTTCAATTTTTTTTGGGAATTTTGAAACAAAGTATAAGTGTGGTTTAAAATTTATAAAAGGAGTTGTAAATTTTATTTATTTTCATTCGAGATAATAAATGTTGTTTTAAAAGTTATAAAAAAGATTATAAATTTGATTTATTATCTTTTAGGATAACTAATGTTGTTTATATTTATAGAAAATTTGTAAATTTTATTAATCATCTTTCGAGATAATTAATGTTATTTAGATTAATAAAAAGATTATAAATTTGATCAATTATCTTTCGGGATAATTAATGTTGTCTAAATTTATAAAAGGTTATAAATCGGATTAATTTTCTTTTAGGATAATTAATGGGTTTTAAATTTATAAAAGAGTTATATCAATTACCTTTCGGGATGGTTAACAATGTTTTAAATTTATAAAGATATTTTAAATTGATTTATTCTCTTTTGGGATAGTGAATGCAATTTTAAAATTTAAATGATAGTCTATAAATAAGAAGTTTGTTAAAATGGAATGATTGAAATTAAAGCTAAGTGTAAATTGTTTTGGGTTTACAATAAATAATGTTTTAATGACATTTGCCTTTTGTCCTTTTTTTAATATGCCTAGCAATATAATTAGCTCTTTAAAAATAATAATTTAAAGGAGCGTTTTACAATATTTGTGATGTGAAAATCAACCATACGTGTGACTCAATTTTTTTGAGAGATTTAGTTTTCATATATGACCATTTTTTATTCTTGATAATTGATTTATTGACTATTTGTTCTGTTATCTTCTTTGAGCTTATCCATTCAAGATGATTTTGTTGCTCGTTTGGGGCATTTGAACTTTTTCTATTTTTAAAGTTAAGAATGATGTCGAGTCAAGATAGGAAGAACCATTACCCTAACTTTTTCGGCTTTATTGTTTTCCCCGGTGTTTTTACTAGTTTGTTTCCGATAGTTGATTCATTGACTATCGATTTTTGATATCCTTTGTCAGGAATGACTAAAATCAAAGAATGAGTGAGGCCAAGCTATGTAGGGTTGCTTCCATTTGGGCATTGTCACATCTACTCTAGATTAGTTTTGGTTGTATGCACGTGGAGATGTAAAATACTCCGATAATCGGTAAGGTTGACGGGGTCCGGCATAGAGGTTTTCGAGAGTCATTGTAGTTCTCAAGTATATTTTCTAGATGTATACTTTCGGTAAGGGGGCGCACCTATTAGTCATTGATGGAAACTTTCCTGTTCTTTGTTTTTGATTCAAACATCTGAATTAATTTTTTCATAATTGCATCGGAAAGTGTCTTGCGCACGCATTCTTTAAGTTTGGATTTTGATCTTGTTTATGACCATTCTTAAGAATGTGTTTTGTTCTAATTTGTTTCCATTCTTTCACATATGGATATTGTTCTTGTAAGGTTAAACTCACTCTGTGTTTAGCGCCATGGTCTCACATATTAGTATATGTGCACCATATTTCTTTAGTCTCCTCACATTGGTTTTCCAAACTGATCTAGGTGTTATTTTATTATGATGTTCACGTTAGATCGAGTTTTTCCATGTTTTTGTTGGTGGGACATGGAGCTCATGGAGTAGAGCTGGATGTTCACCTAACATAGTATTTATTATTTCTGTTGTATTATTATATATACCCATCAACAATTGTAGAGGTTTGTTTTTAACTTTGATATATGTTACATTTTAGATTGACAACTTTTACTGTCTTTATTATACTACATTTTGTCGTTACACTGTGAGATTATGCTTTCCTTGTTCTTTTTCTTTATATCTAACAATCTTCTTTTTCGGAACTTGGATGCTCAGCATTTGAATATTGTGCATGTATCAAGTGTCGACTTTCCAGGGTCAAAAAGGTTGATTGTTAAATTAATATATTCACCTCCATATCTCCCACATCCCAACAAATACCCCTTTTCTTCTCACTTCCACCTATGCTTTTAATCAACTTGCCCTTAGACAAGTCCTCCTTGACTCTCTTCCTATCCTCCTTATCAACAACTTGCCTTGGATCTATTGACTATAACTGCATGCATAAAAATCATCCAAAATCAGAAGGTAACTGCCTATACCCTTCTAATATCTCTTCCCATAATCAAACTCTATTTTAGTCTTCCTTATATGAAATCTTATCTTCCAGATGCCCCTTTACTTTGAATAATAGAAGCAAGCTAGTCAATATGACTTTATGTAAACTAGACCACTCTTTTTACAGTATTGAAGCTATCCTTCTCTGGCCTTCCCTATCAGCTACCATTCTCCTCTAGGAATCTCTATCACTTCCCTTTTATCTTATCTTCGAATGAGAAACAAATGAAAAGTCCTTCTTTCTAATTTTTTAACGCTTCGACATATGGCCATTAATTTACTAATGTTGTTTTATAGGGATGGAATATTTAAGTTTATGGGAATACTATGGATATGCTTTAAGCAAGACTCAAAAATATAAAGAACAGCATCAGGCCATGTGCTAAAACCACCTTTGGACAACGGAATAAGAAGTTCTTTGACTTTAGGAAACAACTGATGATATTCAATAGGATATGAAAGGTAACCCTACTAATGATAACTTATCTAAGCTGGAACATATTGTGAGTAATTTTTTCTAGATTCGCTTATTGAAGAAAATGGAATGATGAAACAAAAATTAGGGGAAGATTTTTTTTCAAGTGTGATAGGAATACCACCTTTTCCCACAACTCTCTAAAATTGAAACAATCCATAAATATAATTCATTCCATCTCTGACCTAAATGGAATAACGCAAACTGTTCAAAAAGTCGTTCAAACTGCCCTATTACACTATTTCTCCTCAAGATTCAACGCTCAAGCTAATGAGCATATTTTTCAAACTACAACTAATTTACCTACAATATCTATCTCTGAATCTAGCTCTTTAATAACTCAGGTCACTCACGAAGAGATAAAACAAGTTATTTTAAGTCTTAACCCTAATAGCTCGAGAGGTCCTGATGGTTTCAATGCATTTTTCTTTCAGCATTTCTGGGATATAGTGGGTCCTATCATCATTAAAGCAGTTCTTCATTTTTTAAGTCAAATATTTTGCTTGGAAGAATAAATGCAACTAACCAGGGAATGATTCCAAAAATATATATTCCTACCTCTATCAACCAATTCAGACCCATCTTATGTTGCAAAGTTAAATACAAAACCATCACAAAAGTAATTGCCTCTAGAATGAAGCCCATTCTTACTAGAATAATCTCCCATAATCAAACTTCCTTCTTGCCTAGAAGGAACATAGCTAACAACATTCTGTTAATCCATGAACTATTAAAGGGTTATTCGACTAAGAATATTTATCCTCGATGTATGATGAAGCTAGATATTCAAAAAACATTTTATATAATAAATTGCAATTCTATTGTTGCCATACTTTAAAGAATGAAGTTCCCTACCTCTCTTGTAGCTTGGATATATATATAGATGTATACATACCCTTAAATGTTCTATCATTTTCAATGGTAAGGTTAAAGGATATTTTGGCTCTAGTCATGGTACAATAGGATACGGTATCTACATACTTGTTTATTATAGTTATGGAATTCCTAACTACTCTCCTACATCAACAAGTCTAAGAAAAAAATGTTCAGCTTCATCCTAAATGTAAGTATCCACTTATAATATCCCTCACATTTACATACGATCTTTTAATCTTTTCCAAACCTGATTGACATTCTATAACCTCCATAATGAACACTCTTCACACATTAAAAATTAAACTGGCCTTTCTATTAATCATGAGAAATCCAACATATTGATTGGCGGTCTGTTTGGAACCGAAACAAATGAAATTGTAGCTCACTCTACCTCGAACATCATGCCTCCATACTCACCATACTTGTGAACTCCCCTCACTTCAACTAAGCTATCTACATACCAATATATCCCCTTATTTGAGAAAATAATAAATAAACTTGGAAAATGGCCTACTCACCTTCTTTCTCAAACTAGGAGACCGACGATCATTAATTTATTTGGGGTAGCTATGACTATGTACATCTCTAATACTCTCATCGTGGAAAAAAAAATTCCATGCTTAACAGGGCTCTGAATCATTTTTTATGGCATTCGGATTGTGTAGCAATCCATATTTTACATATCAAAGAATCGTAAAATATTTTTATTTATTCGTACGAGATCATATGATTCTATAACTTTGGGATATAACGCTCAGGGACATTTTATAGCTTGTAATTTTTCATGAATTTCTATGCGACGTTTTTACCTCAAAAACCTTGTTTGGACTAAAACTTTTGATTAACGTCAAACTAGGGTCTCAGATAAGTTCCATTACTTCTGGATGATGGTTTTCTTTTCCGTAGAATGGTCATAGCAAAAAAAATGACCTAAGGTTAGGAAGTTATGCCTATTTTAAGTTTTAAAAACTACTAGCCAGAATTAGTATGTAATTAGTTAGGCTCATTAGTAAGCCCAATATTCTAATTGAAGAACCACTATAAATACGGGGCTAGGGAGTTAAATTAAACTTTTTCCTCTTTTCCCAATTGGGGTCTAAATCCTAAGTAGTCCTAAATCGATCCTAACTCATCCAAATTTTTCTCTGTATCAGACTAAATTGTTGATTAGTGATTAGATTGTAGTTTAGAAGATAAAGATCATCAATTTGCTTGATTTGGAGTGCTTTTCTTCACTGTTCGATTAGATCTACATACAAATTGATTGAATTTGGTAATTGTTGAGTGGTTTATACCTTCTCACTATACTATGTATGTTTATATGGTAGAATTATAGGATTTAACATGTTTTAATTGGCCATAAAACCTTTATAACTCTAATTACATGTTAACCTATGCATATAAAATAGATTGATTAGAAACCACCTAGTTTATATTCATATATTCATTCTATTTGTAGATCTATGTTAGAAATTGACTTGTTTATCTTATTCCTATAGATTACATTTTTGAATGGATGAAATTGGTTATTATTCTATATTTGATGTTGTTTGTTAATGTTTTGAATGTTTAGAAAGATAGGTAGGAGAATTAAGCATATCAGAGGCAAAGATGATCGAAATTGGAGGAAACTTAAAAGGGAGACTCTGGAGTATGGGAAGAGTATAGGATTCCAGTCATGAGCTCCAATTCATGAAGTACACATATCCAATTGACATGAAGAAATCCGCACTGAGATGTTTTAGACGGTCTTATGGGTTGGCGACTTTAGTGAGGCCAAGAGCAAGGCTAGTGGAGGTTGCCAAGGTAAATGGATTGGTGATTGGCTAAGTGTTGGAGGCTATAACGACTTGTTTCTTGAATGTAGAGTTCGGTGCTTTGAAGAGAAGACTTGTTCCTATGACAAATTCTTTTGGGTTGATAGGCCGATGTCAAAGCATCTTGGTGTGGAGCACTGGAAGCAAGGAAGGAGTGGAAGAAAGCTCAACCACTAACTGGCTAAAGGGAGAGATTGGCACCCATATGTAGAGGTCGATACTGACTTGTCATGGTGAGTCCAACGGGAGTATAACTTTTAGGGACTGGTGTAGAGGTTTTATAGATCATGCTAGAGGTGTTGGCTCATTTGCATCAGAGTTCAATGGCGATGTAACAACATTATGAAAAGCTAGAATCTTCGGATTTTGGCTCATATTGGGAGTAGGTTTCGATGATGGTGGCTCGATAATGGAAGAAACCATAGGATTGGGAAATGGAAGGGTTCCTTATGAGTAATGGAAACTGGATTGAGCAAGAAGGGGTCGAAGTCCAAAAGGAGTAAAGAAGGGATCGGATTAAGTATGTGCTAAGGAATCGTTGATAATCGGTGTGTTTTCTTGTGTACTCGAAGCAGGGGTATTATAAGTGGGGACGCCCATGGATTGGTAACAAGGATCCAAATACTCTAGGCCGATGGCTTTGGATCTTCTGTCTAGCTTTGGGGCTATAAGACATGTATCGAGCTATGGGCTGCGTGATATGAGCGTGCATAGAGAATCGAAATTTCCACTAGTCCTTGTCAATAAGGAGACTATACGAGTTGTTGTATATTCATAGCACAAGGATGAGTGATTGTGAGTCTTATTTGATTGATGCTATGGTTGTTTTGGTCGCTTTCCTTTAGTGGGCTATCACTCATGGATATCATTGGGAGCAGGTACTGGAGATAGGGATATTTGGACATCCACTATGGTATTTTGTACTGTACCTTTATGATAGAGTAGAGTAGCATAACATACTATATATGCTAACTCTTTAGTTGCATAGATAAGATGGGTATGGTTCGCGTACTCTTTTTCCTTACCATATTTACCTATATAGTATCTTGAGATTTATTTACTGCTTACACCAGACTATTGTCTGACCCAAGGTTTTATGCTTTGATTCTTATTATCTTTGATACTCTTAAATGAGTAGACTAAATAATAGGTCTAGGTGATGCAGTAGCTGCTCGGAGGACGAGCTGGATGGAGCTACCTCTTATTATACACATATATTACGTCTACGCTTATTCCATAGTGCAACACTAGGGAGCCTTAGTAGCGACTACTTACTTTTTGAATTTTAGATAGTAATTGAATTTTTTTCTGTTGTATAAACTACTACTAGTATAACTTTGTGGAATTATACTCTGAAGATGATTTGTTCACATTGTTATCACTATCTCTTCCTTTGCATGTGTGATATTATATTTGTCCATGCGTCATGAAATATAGGACAGGTTATATGCTTCATTCGTTCATTCTAAACCTTGATGATCATTCTATGTCATCCAGGCACGACTGAAGCACACTATCTATGCTCTACTAGTGCCGGTGTTATAGGGCGGTTGTTATATTTTGTATCAGAGCTTTGGTTACATGATTAACCTGAGTTGATACCGTGATCTAGCTGAGATAAGAAAAGAGTTGTCGCCTTAGACTGGATCTAGAGTGTATACATACGAGAGAGTGCGTACTTGTTATAAGTTTGGTTTTCAAAATTATATAGTAGTATAGTGTAAGTCACGTGAAAATGAGCAATATAGACACAATTTTTTTTATGGAAGATGTTCATTCTTGTTATAGATAAGGATGAGTCGAGATATGAGAAATACTTTGAGATCTGCTTCAAGAGTGGAGGAGGAGTAGGATCAGGAGCTTTTATGCCTGATTTCCAAGCCATATTCAATGAAATGATGGCTAATTTAATGAGAAATACTCCAGGAGTTGTGATGGGAGGAAGTTCTCTAATGAAAGTGCCCAGGGACGATTTCGCCAAGTTAAGCAAGGATTACTCCATTTCAGGTGGGAAGCCATTTAATGGAACATAATCAGCCATAGAAGTACAAGATTGTTTAGATACTTATAAGCGCATCTTCAGTGATATGGTGGTTGAAGTTGCTATGAAAAAAGTTAGCTTTGAGTTAGCTTTTGGGCGAAGCTATGAACTGGTGGAATGCCATGATTATTGCTCCCCCAGAGTACTAGTTTTTTTGGAATCAGTTTCAAATAAGGTTTAAAGAGAAGTTCTTCCGGTTGCATAGAAGTCAGTATTGTTCAAGAAATTCACTGATTTCAAGGAAGGAGAGATGAAGGTTTCTGAATATGTGGTAGAACTCGATGTTTTGTCTAACTATGGCATGACATTCATTGATACTCCTTTGAGGAAGAATGAAAAGTTGATTATAGTATTAGATGCCTATCTTGGGGAGAAGCTAGTGAACAATATTTGATGAGCCTTTTGAGAAGCTAGTAAAGAAGCTGCTTCGCCATGAGAATTTGTAACCTAAAGCTAAGACTGTTATAGCTGTTTATACTGAGAAAAACGAGCCAAAGCCCCAGCAAGGTGATGAAGGCAAAACAAAGTGGAATGAACAGAGAAAACAGTTCTAGGGAAAGGGTGGTAAGAAGAAGGGTAAATGGGAGCCTATTTGCTACGAGTGTGAGGAGAAGGCTCATTTAATCAAGGATTGAGTGATAAGAAGAAGTGCTACAACTGCTATAAACCATGGCATTTGAAGAAAGATTGTCCATAACTGGTTAAGGATAAGTAGATAGTGAAGGCATGTGCTTTAGAGTAGTGCCGCCTTCGTCGAGTGCTCCCTCGGCAAAGGAAAAGGGGAAAGGAGCCATCATTCAAGGTATGCTTTGTATTGGTGATGTTCCTCTTTGAGTTGTGTTTGATATTGGCACTTCATATTAATTCGTATGTAGTGACCTAGTAGATAGATTGGGATTTAGTCCCGAGATAGTAGACCAGCCCTTAATCATGACAAACCCTATTGAAGGCTCGACTAATCTTTGCATGGTTTGTAGTGGTTTAGTCTTATTGGGCCATGGATGCTCTTTTGTTTATGATTGTTTTTTGAACTTTATCGGGTTCATAATTATCTTGGGAATGGACTGGCTAAAGAAGTATGCGGCTATAGTGGATTGCGAGAAGCTATTGGTGACAATCGGAGATGTGAATGGGCAAATGGCAACGATTAGCTGCCTGCCAGAGGATGGGGGTGATGGTTAGCTTTCTATATTTGCTTGAGGTTCCATAGGTGGAATTTTCATTTGTGCCGATTATTAGAGAGTATTTGGCCATCTTTAAGGAAGTGACTGGATTGCCACTGGATAGAGAGATTGAATTTTGGATTGACTTGGTGGAGGAAGACAAACCTATAGTAATGCCTTTAAGGCGTATGGCACCTAGAGAGCGTAAAGAATTGGAGGTGCAAGTGAATGGCTTATTGAGGAAGGGGCTCATTCGAAGAAGCATATCTGAGTGGGGAGCACCTGTTGTATTCGCAACTAAGGTTGATGGCTCTTTAAGGATGTGTGAGGATTATCATAAGTTGAATAAAGTGATGAAGAAGAACAAGTGTCCACTCCCATGCATTGATTACTTGTTTGATCAGTTGCACGGTGTGCATGTGTTCTCTTAAATGGATTTGGAAACTGGATTTCACCAGCTTAGAGTAGCAAAGGAGTGTGTGCTTATTACTATGTTTCATACACCGTCAGGTTTTTATGAGTGATTGGTGATGCCATTTGAGTTGACCAATGCTCCAGCATACTTTATGTGTCTCATAAGTCGGGTTTTCAAAGATCAGCTGAATAAGTTTGTACTTATGTTCGTTGATGATATTCTAATCTATACTCAAACTGAAGAGGGGCATAAGACGCACTTGAGGATTATGCTAGAGATATTGAAGAAACATAAGTTAAGAGCGAAGTTCTCTAAGTTTCACTTTTAGAGAGAAGAAGTGAGATTCTTGGGTCATGTCATGTCAGGACAGGGCATAGCAATAGATCATGCGAAGGTGGCACCGATTCAAGATTGCAATCAGCCTAAGAATTCAATGGATGTGTGGATTTTCCTAAGATTGGCGAGATATTATTGACGCTTCATCAAGGACTTCTCGAAGATAACAACTGTTGACTAATTTGACAAAGAAGAATAAGACTTTTGTTTGAGATGAAAAGTACAAGGATGCATTGTGATTCTAAAGGAGAGGTTGACGTGTGCACTACTGTTGACCATTCCATGTGGGAACAAAGAGTTTACAGTGTACACACATGACCGTGGTACTAGATTGGGGGTGATTTTGATGTAAAAAGGAAAAAGTATTGCCTATGCTAGTTGATAGCTAAAGTCACACAAAAGGAATTATCCGACCCATGAATTGAAGTTGGCAGCAATTGTCTTTATTTTGAAGATGTAGAGGCGCTATCTATTGGAAGAGAGGTTTGAGCTATTTATGGATCATAAATCCCAGAAGTAACTTTTCTCTCATAAAGATCCCAAAATTCGTCAGCAACAGTGGTTAAAGTTCTTAGCCTCTTATGATTTTGATATATTTTTTACGCATGGTAAAGGGGATGCCATCGTCGATGCAATGAGTAAAAGACATGAAAATTTGAGAGCAATGTTCTTGAAATGGAAGCATATAGAGTACATTGTTGGATATGATTTCAGACCTCATTGTGAGCTAGAACTAGAGATGTTAGAGTTTGTCGATCGGACCTACTCTTATAAAAAGGATCGCTACTAGTAGAAGTGAGATGCTAGGCTAGCGGAGATCATAAGAAAGATGGAAGGAGTGGAATATGAAGATTTGAAGCAATACAAACTCGACTGAGAAGGTTGGCTTCATAAAGACAGGAGGTAGTTGTTTCCCAATGTTGATGGATTGCAAGATGAAGTGCTAAGAGAATATCAATATTGCAGGTTGACCACTCATCCCCATGGTAACAAGATGTACTGAGATACGAAGCGATTCTATTATTGGGAAGGCATTAAGAGGGATGTTGTGGCATTCATCTCGAAGTGTATGAACTGGCAATTGGTAAACACAGAGCAAAAGAAACCTAGTGGATTGGTGCAACCATTAGGGATTCCTGAGCGGAAATGGGAGCAAGTATCGACGGATTTGGCAGATGGAGCCGAGGACTCGAGCAGGGTGCGATGGCATTTGGGTCGTAGTAGATTGGTTAACCAATAGTGTTAGGTTTATACCACTTAAGTCAAGTAGAACGGCATCCATGCTGGCGGAGTTGTATGTAACATGAATACTATGATTTCAAGGTGTGTTGAAGAGAATTGTGAGCGACCAAGACCCATTGTTCTATAGTGGGGTTTGGAAGAGCATACAAGAGGTGTTAGTGATGGTGCTGCATCTTAGTACAACTTATCACCACAAATGAATGGGCAAAGCAAAAGAGTAAATCGTATATAGGATAGCGTGCATTATAGACTTTGGTGGATAATGGGATAATCATTTGCATTTGGCGGAGTTTCCATACAACAATAGTTATCAATCTAATATTGGAATGCCTCTGTATGAAGCATTATATGGAAGACCGTGTAATGCTCTTTCATGTTGGTAGAAAGCGGGTGAGAAATCCATTTTTGGACCGGGTATGATTAGAGAGACATCGGAAAAGATTGAAATTATTCAACAATGAATGAAAGCTGCTCAAGATCGATAGAAAAGCTACGTGGATAAAAGACGAAGAGATTTGGAGTTTTCTATCAATAATATGGTATTTTTGAAGATTTCTCTTCTAAAGAATGTAATTTGATAAGGTAGAAAGGGGAAGTTGACACCGAAGTTCTTATGTCCTTTTTAATAATCAAGAGGATTGGGAAGCTAGCATATAAGGTCGACTAACATCAAAGATGGTGGACATGCACAGCGTTTTTCATGTCTCTTATCTTTGAAAGTTTGTGCACAAACCAAGCGTGACAATTACGTCGGATCAGTTAGAAGATGTTAAGGTAGAACTAGAAGTTTCTATATCTCGTAAGTTGGTTCATATTGTTGGGTATGATACGAAATTTCTTAGGAGAAAGATGATTAAACTAGTCAAGGTACAATGGAGCAGAAGTGATAACGATTGTCAGTGGTAGACGAAGGAGAACATTAGAAGTAGGTGTCCAGAGTTCTTGGAATGGTAAGAGCCAACATCGTATCTACTTTCACCATTGAATATTATATTAGATATGTTAGTATTCTGCATGCTAGGATAGATCACCTATACTATTGATTGCATTTTTCCTTGTTTGATATGTGTGATAGCTATTTGCGAATGGTAGGCATGCAGGATAGCTATGGCTGCATATACTTTGGCATGTTTAGGGATTTTGGGGATGAAATTTCTAAAGGGAGGAGAATGTAACAACCCATATTTTACATATCAAAGAATCGTAAAATATTTCTATTTTATTCGTATGAGATCGTATGATTCTATTACATTAGGATATGACACTTAGGGACATTTACATGCTTATTTTTTCAAATTTCTATGTGACCATTTTAATCCTAAATATGTTTTTAGGCTATAAGTTTTGATAGGAATTGAATCAGAGTCTCAAATCAATTCCATTGCTTTTGGATGATGGCTTCCCTTTTCGTAGAATGGTCATAAAAGAAAAACAGATTTACTGTTAGGAAGTTAAGCATGTTTTAAGTTTTAATAGCTACTAGCTAGAATTAGTATGTAATTGATTAAGCTCATTAGTCTAATTGAAGAACCACTATAAATAGGGGGCTAGAGAGTGAAACTAAAAATTCTCTCTTATTTCAAGTTAGGTCTAAACCGTAATTATCACTAAATCCATCCTAATTCATCCATATTTTAGTCTAAATCAAACTAAATTGTTGATTAGTGATTAAGTTGTCAATTAGAGTTCATCAATTTTCTTGGTTTGGAGTGCTTTTCTTTGATGTCTGGATTAGATCTACATACAAATTGAATGAGTTTGACTATGCTATGCATTTTATATTGTAGAATATAGAATTTAACATATTTTAAATTGATTTTTGGCCATAAAACCTTTTTAACTCTGCTTACATGTTGATCTATGCATATGATATAGATTGATTAGAAATCACCTTGTTTATGTTCATATATTCATGCTATTTTTAGATCTATATTAGAGATTGACTTGTTTATCTTATTTTTATGGATTGCATATTTGAATGAATGAAATCGCTTATTATTCTATGCTTGTGTGACATGATTTGAGGCTATTTGTTAGATTTTTAGATGTTTAGAAAGATAGGATAATCGAGCATGATGGAGGCATGATAATCAGAATTGAACGAAACTTTGAAGGGAGGTCTAGAGTGTGGGAAGAGCATAAGTTTCAAGTTGCAAGTCCCAATTCATGAAGTACACATATTGGCATTGGCATAAAGAGATCTATAACTACATTGTTTGGTCGATCCTATGGGTTAGCGAGTTTGGTGAAGCTGAGAACAAGGCTAGTGGAGGTTTCCCAAGGTGATGGATTGGTGGTTGGCTAAGCATTGAAGGTTATGCCAACTTATTTCTAGAACATGGAGGCGGGTGCTTTGAAGAGAGGACTTGTTCCTGCAATGACTTGTTTTGTGCTGATAGGTAGGAATCAAAGCATCTAGGTATAGAGTACTAGAAGCAGGGGAGGAGTGGAAGAAAACTCGACCACTAAGTAGCTAAGGGGTGTGATTGACATCGAAATAAAGAGGTCAATACTGACTTGCCATGGTAATTCCAATGGGAGTGGAACTTTTGGTGAATGGAGTAGAGGTTATGTCAATCATGCTAGAAGTGTTGGCTCGTTCGCATAAGGGTTCGATGGAGATGTAACAAAATGATGAAAATTTGGAATCTTCGGTGATGGCTCATATTGGGAGTAGGTTTCGAAGATGGGGGCTCGGTAATGAAGGGAGTCGTAGGATCGACGAATGTGGATGGATTCCTTGTGAATAATGGAAACTGTTTCGAAAAAGAAGGGCTGATGTCTAAAAGGAGCAAAGAAGAGCTAGACTAAGTATGCGCTAAAGAATCATTGATATCAGAGTGTTTTCTTGTGTACTCGAAGCAGGGGTATTATAGATGGGCATACCCATGGATCGGTAGCAATGATCCAAATACATTGGACCAGTGGCTTTGGGTCTAGTGTCTAGCTTTGGTACAAGATGCGTATCAAGTTTTGGGCTGCTGATACGAGAGTACATAAAGAACTTTTATTTCCATTAATCCCCAGCAAAATGGATGCCATACAAGTTAACATATATTCAGAGCATAGGGATGAGAGATAGTGAGTCATGTTTGATGGATTTAATGGTTGTATTGGTTTCTTTTTATTAGTCGACTATCGCTCGAGGATATCATTGGGACTAGGTACAGGAGATAGAGATATTTAGACATCCCCTATAGTATTCTATATTGTACCTTTATGATATAGTAGAGTAGCATAGCATACTATTATGTGCTAACTTTTTGGTTGCAGGGACATGTCAGGTATAGTTCGTGTACTCTTGTTCCTTGCTATATTTACCTACATAGTACCTTGAGATTTATTTACAGCTCACACTAGATTGTTGTCTAACACACGGTTTTATGCTTTGCTTCTTGTTATATTTGGTACTCTTAAATGGTTAGAGTAGATAATAGTTCTAGGTGACGTAGTGGATGTTTAGAGGATGAGTTGGATGGAGCTATCTCGTATTACACACTTATATAAAGTCTACGCTTATTCTGCCGTGTAGCACTAGGGAGCCTTAGTAGTGACTTTACTATTTGCATTTAAGACCGTTGTCGAGTTTGTTTCCATTGTACAAATTCTACTATTTGATGTATAACTCTGTGAATATTAAACTCTGACAATGATTTTTTCACATTGTTATTATTATCTTTTCTGTTGTATTTGTGATATATTTTGTCCATGCATTATGAGATATATGGCAGGTTATAGGCTACATTTGTTCGTTCTAATCGCTGATGATCATCCTATATCGGCCGGGAATGACTGAAGCGCACTATCTATACTCTACTGGTGCCAATGGCATAGGGCAGTCGTCATAGATTGCTTCTCCAAGAAATCAATCCCTATTGCACTCAAAAAATTTGTATTCCAAAAGACAAAGGAGGATTTGGTATAATAAATATCCTATTATGGAATAGAGAAGCTGCTCCAAAGCATTTAAATGCCTTACTGCTTGGTAAAACTACATTGTAGGTAGCTTGGATGATTAAACATCAGCTCAAGCACGTTAATTTTTAGATTATGAATAGGACTAGCTCAACCGGTTGTTTCTACGATAATTTACTAAAGCTTCGATCTATAGTGCTATCTCTCATTCAACAAAAATCAACATCAATAATACTCACATGACCTAGCACACTCCATGGGCTACTCAAAGCCAAGTTCTAAATGACATTCTAACGCATAATCAAAAATGTGCTACCACTATCTATGAAAATGCCCTAGCTAGAAACTATTGTGTTTTGAAAATATTTATTTGCCATATATCAGTTGCACTACAGAATCGATGACTGCATCTTTGATGCACTGCTAGTACATCATCTGGGAATTTTTAATTGGCTAGTTATAAATAGACACAGGGCTATTTACAAGGGATTACCTCGGATCTACGCCGAGGTATTGACGGTGATTCTCAAATATTGTAAAACAGAATGTGATACGATGAGATAGAATGCAATAGAAACAAAGACAGGGAACGGGGTACTAATGGTCAAAGCGAGCCCTTTCATTCAATTCTTCATTCTTTAATGAAATTAAGAACTGAAGCTTGTTTTTTATGGAACTACTTGATATCTAAACATAAAATAGATTTAAATGGTGATATAGGTTGGGGTAGTGACAAGTCTACTCACTCAATTGTAAAAATCTATAAGCTCTTGATCAAACTTCAATACCAACATTGATACAAAAGAATTTGGAATAGATTGGGCAACCAAAAAGATAACTTTCTCCTTTGAAAAATAGTCCACAATGCCGACCTCACTAAACAAAAGTTGCTTGACAGAGGCATAAATATTGATGCTTCATGTCTATTCTACTCTTCCTACCTAGAAATAAGTGATCATTTCTTCTTTAAGTGTCCTATAATTCAAAAGGCTTGGCAAAAAATTCTTTCTTTTGATGGATATACTATCATACACAAATTTTCTTCTAAAGAATGGCTATAGATACACTTAACTTCGAGATGGATGACTAGTGAAAAATGAACTATCATCTCGATCCTCATGAAATTCCTAATGGCCATCTGGAATGAGAGAAATGCTAGAGTGTTCGAAAGTGCTACCATGGATCATAGTATGGAATATAATCTAAGTTATCTACTAGTGCGGAATAGGAATATAAAAAGTAAACTGTAAAGTTAATGACACCAAGGATTTTTATACTGGTTTGAACTCTCGTTCTACACCCAGTCCCAGACTTCTAGAATTAAACTATCAACCCCCACTTAACATGAAGGAACAGGTATTACACCGCCTGATTAATCGAATAGGACTTCTTTCACCCAGACAACTGAATAGGACTTCTACCGTCTGAGCAACCGAGCATGAATTCTACAATACAGTAAGTTTTCTTAACTGATTATGCTCTATAGATAGCACTGATAAGTCTTTATAGTACACCCTTCCTATAATCTTCTCCTTTGTGGTATGTAATGTAGTTCATGAAGATTGGAAGTAATTTTAATCACAAATAAATTGTGCTTGAATGTGCGAGTGATTAGAATATGTTTATGAAAGCAAATGGCAGAATTTAGATAGAATATTGGAATAGAATCAGAGAATTAAATTTTTGAAAAAAAATTGAATTCAAGCCTATATATAGAGTTTAAAAAGATTCAATTGTTTGTGAAAAGTTACGGTCAAAAGATATGGAAACAACTCTCGAATCAAGAGTTGTTTCTGCTCGTTAAAAGTGGTGACATTTAGAAAAATAGCCGTTATGAATATTCAGTTGGCCGAGGAAAGAATTTCAGTCTTTTAAATATTTTAAAAATTCGAGTTTAAAATTTTATTATGAAAAGACATTTGGTTCGGTCGAATGAATGAGGTGGTTCAGTCGACTAAACCCCCAAATGAACTTATGCACCTATGCGTGTTTCAGTCGACTGACAATAGCATTTCAGTCAACCGAAACCGGTGTTTTCCACCATATTCACTTCTTTTTGAATGCTTTTTTTTATTAACTTAATATAAACAATTCCTAATTTTTGATTTTGAATATAACTTAAACTATGTGTGTATGCATATACAACCTAGGAGAGATTTTAACATTAATTAACTACTAACTAGACTATAGACAAACCATTTATAAAATTTGAAACTTTCTCTTTGAAATCTTGGTCTTCAATCTATCGTCGAGTAGAATAGTATTTTCTCTTGCAAATTTGGTTAGTTCATATAATATATACTTATATAGTTGTCACGATCAAAATATCAAAATACAAGGTTCTAACATTCTTTCCTTTTTGATGATGACAACTATGTAAATTTATAAAAAAATATAAAAAGAAATTAAAACTCCCCCTAAATAAATACTCTACCTGAACTTCTCACTTATTCCCCCCCCCTTTTTGACGATGACAGCTATGTAAGTTCATAAATTTTTTATAAAAAGAAATTAAAACTCCCCTTGAATAAATACTCTACTTAAACTTCTCCCTCTTTGTCATTGACAAAAAGGAATAAGAAATGAGTAATATGGTAAACAATGATTGTAATACGAAAAATCAAACTTGTTATTAACAAGTGAAATAATTAACATAGAGAAGCTTGTATCAAACCAACAATAAATGAAATAGAACAAAATTTTACTTAACAAACATCAAGAAAACAACATTGATTCAACATTAAAGCAAACAAGATAAACAACAATAATGGTTCATAGATACAACATAATGAATAACAAAAACGAGGAAAATACATAAGCACAAGATAAAATAAAAATGGACTAAACTTCCTCGTTACCGGATTCTTCCTCTTCCTTTTCTTCCCACTCAGATGTTGTCCAAGAGAAAGGACCGAGGGATTTTCGGCAACACTTGTGGAAGTAGAGCCGGTGCAAGAAATTTTCTCCCAAATATTCTCGACATCGACCAATCGTCGATTTAGCTTACTTTGATTCCTTGAGTGAGTGATTAGTCCTTATTTTGGAGGAAAATCATAGTGAAGCTCTTAAATCTCATCGTCTTCTTCTTCCTCGATTTGGTAGGAAGGTTGAGGGGAGGAGGAGTCGATATGTGCCTCATGAAGTTGTAGAATCACTTGTGAGCGATTAGCCACCTACTGTTGGAAGCTAATGATTTGTTGAGGTGGTAGGCGTTTGAGCAAGCCTATAAGACTTAATGTCTTAGTATTCAACTCACCGATGGTAATGACATCGGAATTGGGAATGGTGACACCGTAATTCATAAGAACCCGCATAATGTAGACTCCATAGAAGATGGTTTTACAGCTCCTCTTATGGTTGACCGTGAGAAATTCATCAAGAATTACTTTGGCCCAATTGACTTGTTGAGTGGAGTAGATTGCATAGAGGTCTTAGAAGTCACGTTTGTAAATTTCTCGTAGCTTTCGGTTCAAGGTTGAATAGAGCGGATGAGAGCCCGATGAAGGATGCATCCCTTTGGTCGCAAGGAGATGGATTTGAGAACGGTCATATCGTCAGAGAGGAATCGATGAGAGACCTCATCGCATTTGTCCATGTCGACATCAACGTCATTGATGTTAACTCCTTCGAAAGGAAAATGGAGAATATGACTAAGACATTGGAGAGGAAGGTAGATTTGGACGCCATAAACTATTATCCAAATGCAATCATCCTTGTTCTTGGATCTTGGCGATCCAAGTTCATATTGGCAAAGAAAAGTTTAATGAGGAATCGGTAGATTTTGATGTTGTTGGTAGCAAAACTAATCAAGCTTTCAAGACCGCTTGCTTTCGTAGTTTCTCCAATGGTGTAAGCATTGAAGTTCGATAATTAGCGAAAGAACCATCGAAGATTTGTGAGCTTCTCATGGTATTGAAATGGGTAATGGCAGTTTTATCATAAAGCCATGACCTAACTTGGCTCTCAGATGGTCCGGCGGATGATTGTCAAGCTCATTTTGTATTAGGTGCCATTTGATTTAAGTTTGTTTGAGGTGGTAAAAATTGGATTGAAAAATAATGGGGTCTAGGATTCGCTTGCAGAAATGAGGTAGAGTTTTGGAATGAAAGAGATGAATATATAGGGTGGCTGAAAAGGTGGATTGGGAATTGTTAAATTTTATTTAAAAAACAAGAAAATAAGCAATCGGTTGATTGAAAAATATAGGGAAGTCGACTGAAATATACAGGTTTTCATCTCGAAAGTTTTTTCCTAAAAAATGTCAAATTCAGTCGACTCAATATAGAGGACCAGTCAACTGAAATTGGCAAATTTTCAAGTGATCAAAAAGGTTTAGTCGAAGGAAAATAAAATTCAGTGACTATTGTGTAGGGAAATTTTTCCCACAGTAAATAGCCTAAAAAGAACCATTTCAGTTGATTGAAAATTTTATGGCAGTCGACTGAATGCTTTATATAAAAAAGTGGATATAGAAGTTTTGGTCGACTGGACGAGCAGTTTGAGCGGACTGAATCCATGTTGTTTTGTCGATCTGACCTATGTACATGAAGATTTTCTATTAAAAACAAAATATAATTGCTGTATATTAAAAAAAATATTTTAAAATATATAAAAGATATAAAAATACAACATTCATTTCAAAACAATATACAAAAATTCCTAGTTTCTAGAAGAGTGTGAATCGTCAGAGTGCGGTTCAACCTTCGTTGTTTCTTATAATGGTTGGATTGGAGACCAAACATTACTGCATTCCCAGGAGTTCGGTGACACCTGAGGTCGTTGTTGGTTTCGTTCCCAAGAATTTGGTGGAGCTTGAGAACGTTGTGGTGATGGTTGTTGTACACATTGTTTCGATGAAGACTCACAAAACTTTAACACGACTTGTTCTAGAAAGCTTAAATGTTTAGCGTTAACTTTTTGTTCATAGTACAGTTCACGTTGCAGTTTCAAAGTCTCTCTCTAGTAATGATGAATATCGCCAATTTTCTCCTTTGTTGTTCGTTTTCCTTGAGGAGTATATCTAGTATGTTGTGTAGGAGATTATGTAATTTTAACTGGAATATAAAAAGGAGTGGAGTTGTTGGAGTGTTTTGACGATTCAGAGGACGGTGTATTGAAAATAATGGATGATTGATTTGAATCTTGTTGGGAAGACATGTTGGAGATTGTAAAAAATATTAAAAAGAATTTAATCTTGAAAAAATGTATTAAGAGAGATGATGTGAAAAAGAATAAGATAGGAGCCTTTATATATATGTGAAAAATGCGAATTCAGGTGAAATAAACTTAAGGAGGAAAAGCAACGTATGATTATGGCCAAACAAAAGTTTGATGTAGAAAAAGGATGAGATGTAAGAACCGTACATGTGATTTATGGGGGATAGTAGTTGGTATAACAAGAAATACTATAGCACAATGGAAAAACATACAACTACTATACTAGCAACCTGAGTTCGAGTGCCAGTAGCAATATATTTTTGACACAAATTTATTTTTATTAACAAAAGTTTAAATATTTTTATTTGAAATTATATATCATGTAAAGATATAATACCTAATTCTCGATGTAATTTTATAAATATATTTTCATCTAAAGTTTTTGTAAATTTGTTAGCTATCTGATTTTCTGATATACAAATTCTAATGAAAATATTGCCTTTTTCTAAATTATCTTTGAGAAAATGATGCCTTACATCTATGTGTTTAGTTCTAGAATAGTTTATTGGATTTTTTGATAAATTTATTGCACTTGTATTATTACAGTAGATTGTTGAATTTGAAAGATTCACTCAAAGTCTTGTAATGCTTGGTGCATGTAGATTACTTGAGCGCATGCCAAAGCAGCAGAGATATATTCTTCTTCAAGCGTCGAAGATTAAACGCAATTTTGTTTCTTACTAAACCAAGATACTAAAGTTTGTCCAGTAAAGTGACAAGTACCACTAGTACTCTTCCGAACCATTTTACATCCTTCAAAATCAGCATCACTATATGATACTAACTCAAAAGGACATTCTTTTTTATTAAAGAGAGCGTAGTCTTTAGTCTTGCTTAAGTAACTCAAAATTCGCTTCACTGTCCGCAAATGTGATTCTTTTGGATTTGTTTGAAATCGTGCACGCAAGCAGACACTCATCAAAATGTCCGGTCTACTAGTAGTTAAAAATAGTAATGAACCAATCATACTATGACATAGTTTTTGGTCAATACTTTTGCCATTTTCGTATCTATCAAGATGTAATGTAGTACTCATAGGAGTAGGTTTAGCAGAAGTATTTTCCATACCAACTCATTTAATGATATTATTATAATACTTTTCTTGATAAATAGAAATTCCTTTTTTTAATTGTTCAATTTGTAAACCAAGGAAATATGAAAGTTCTCCCATGTGAGACATTTTAAATTCTTTTGTCATAATTTCTGAAAATTGTTGACATAATTTTTCATTTGTGGAACCAAAAATAAAGTCATCTCATAAATTTGGATTATGAAAATATCATTTTTATCTTATTTTATAAATAAAATTTGATCTATTTTACCAATTTTAAAACCAGAATTAATTAAATAACTTTTAAGACGGTCATACCAAGCGCGCGTTGCCTATTTTAAAGCGCATAGAGCTTTTTTAAATTGATAAACATGATCTGGATATTTTTCATTTGTGAACAAATGAGGTTGTTCTACATATACATTTTCTTTTATAAAACCATTTAAGAAATCACTTTTTACGTCCATCTGATAAAGTTTAAAATTATTAAAAGATGCATATGCTAATAAAATACGTATAGCTTCTAGACGAGCTATGGGAGCAAATATTTCATCATAGTCAATTCCTTCTTCTTGATTATAACCTTGAGCAACTAGCCTATCATTATTTCTAATAATATTTCCTTGTTCATCAGCTTTATTTTTATAAACCCATTTTGTTTCGATAACCGCTTGACTACTAGGTCTAGGAACTAAGTCCCAAACGTCATTACGTTCAAATTGATTTAATTCTTCTTTCATAAATATAATCCAGTAATCATCATTTGAAGTTCCTTAGCATTTTTGGGTTCAGTTATGTGACCCACTTGATTTAGTTAATTTCGTGCTCTTACGTTGGTATTTATTTCTCCAATTATATTTTCAACAGAGTGATTTCTCAGAAGTCTTGGTAGGAATATTTTATCATTATCATTTTGTAAACTATTGTTAGTATTTAGTTCAATATCATCATCCGAGTCATTTGATATAGAAATAATTTCTTCATCTTCTATTTTATGGTCAACTTATCGAATGACACATGAAGTGTTTCTTTGATTACTTTAGCTCTTTTATTATAAATTTTCTAAGCTTTGCATCGTTTCGAAAATCCAATGAATATTCCTTCATCATATTTTGGATCGAATTTACCAAGCTTATCTTTTGTCTTTAATATAAAAGATTTCGAACCAAAAACATTAAAATATGATATGTTAGGTTTTCTTCCATTAAAAAGCTCAGATGGAGTATTTTTAGTTAATGGTCAGATAAAACCTCTATTGAAAACATAACAAGTGGTTGCTACAGCTTCTGCCCAAAAATGTTTTGGTAGATTACTTCTATTTAATAAAGTTGTAGTACATTCATGAAGTATTCTATTTTTCCTTTCTACAGCTCCATTTTGTTGTGGAGTTCTAGAAAATGAAAAACTGTGAACAATTCCTTGCTTATCATAGTAATTCAAAAGAATCATTTTCAAATTCACCACCGTGATCACTCTGGATATTTTTAATTTTTAAATTCTTAATATTTTGAATTCTTTTAGCAAATATTTTAAAGTTATCAAAAGTATCACTTTTATTTTTCAAAAATATTATCCATGTATATCTTGAAAAATCATCTACAATTATAAAAACATATCTATTATGGTTTATAGATTGAATTTGAGTTGGTTCAAAATGATCCAAATGTAATAATTCAAGTGGTTGTAATGTAGAAATCATTTTCTTTTATTTAAAAGAAAATTTTGTTAATTTTCCTAATTGACAAGAATCACGAATATTTTTCACTTTAAAATTCATCTTTGGTAAACCTCTAACTAAATTATTCTTAAATAATTTGTTAATAGCATTAAAATTCGTATAACAAAATCTTTTGTGGCATAACTAAGGATCATTATATTTGGCCACTAGGCACATATTTGTGTTATGATTGACTTTCATATTTAATATATAAATACTTCTTTCTCTTGTTCCTTCAAATATAATATTATTATTTTGATCAAAAATATTCCATTTATTTTCTGAAAAAGTTATATTAAAACCTTTATCGCATAGCATGCTTATATTTAATAAATTATGTTTTAAGTTTTTAACAAGTAAAGCATTTGTAATATGAGGTAAGTTAGATGTACCAACATTGCTCACATCGCCTTTGTCAATGATATTTCCTTTGAAATTTTCTCCAAATGTGACAGACCCTAAATCTGAGTACATAATGTTGGTCAACATATCCTTATTTCCTGTAATATGTTTTGAGCAACCACTATCTGGTATCCACTTTCCTCTTTTCTTAGCCCGTACCTGCAAAAAATATACGAATAACGTTGGCACCCAAATTTTTATTAGGGTCCTAAGACTTAGATCTTAGGAAGCCAAATCAAAAAGGGTTTAGATTTCCCTTTATAAGTAAAATCTTTATTTTTATGAATTATAGTTATAAAAGATTTTATATGCTTATTTCTGATTAGATTATTATTGGTTTTTGGTACCCAAAATTTTATAGTGTTTGTTTTACCAATTTCTATTTGATTAGCTACCTTTGGCTTTGTTTTGCTTTTACAAAATTGTTAAGCAAATTGAAAGCTTTATATGATACACTATTCTTCTTTGAAATTGTTTTTGAAGAACTTTTTTGTCCTAATCCATTCTTATTAGTGATAGTTTGAGAATTACTAATAATTTTAGAAAGATTCTCTCTTCCTTTACTAAAATTAGTTACATTTTTAGCAATATTCTCAAAATCGATATTGAGAATAGTATTTTTCAATTCAAGAATTTTGGCATTTGATTTTAAGTCATGATTTTCGAAAGCTAATGTTATATTCTTTTCTTTTTGCACTTCTACTTAATTTGATAACATAGTGAGTTGAGAGGAAACACTAGATAAAGATTCTTGTGTCTTAACAAGTTCTTCTTCTAAAATTTTCTTTTCATCTCTTAGCATATCAACTTCTATTTCATTTCTATTTAGTTTTTCTAGTGCATCTTTATATTTTCTTTTAACTTCTTTGAGTTTACCTAACAATTCTGAGTTTATATCAATTAAATCATCAAAAGATAAATCACTTACATCGTTGGTTGAAGCCATAAAGCAGACGTAGCTTGTTTAGAATCGCTGTCTGTATCACTGTCTGATGGTGAAGACGATTATGAATCATCCCATGTAACTTATGTGCACATAAATGTGCATATATTTACATCCATGTTTTATCTCTTTTTATTTAAATAAACATCATATTTGGGCATTTTAACATGTTTAAATCCAAAATTCAATTATTTATAAACCATCACATTTTCATCTTCATTCAGGGGCAAAACGGTCATTTTGTGCATGTGTCAATGTAAGAATTTTTACTTGGATAATATTTATGATTTTTGTAGGATATTTTGATGCATATGGAAGAGGGATACATGATGATATATGCATGCATAAGCAACTAAAAAGGAACAAAGAGAAAATAATTCAAGTTCAAGATCATGGAGGACCCCACCCACTTACCTTGATTTTCAATCAGGAGCTAAGCACATGCTAAAAGGTCATTAAAGCTCCATGTATATTTAAATGGAGAGTTAACTTATGCTAATGATTACTTGGTGGCCACACTACCTCAAGGGCAATTTGGGAAGCTCCCTGAAAATGGAATTAGGGTTTTATGCATGTACAAATAACCCTCTTATGTACATGAATATATCTTCTATTCTTTGATATTTGTTAGGAAATTAAGAAAGTAAGTTGTAAGCTCTATGTTGAGTGAAATAAAAATGACTTCTAAGCCTCTTTCTTCTCTCTTTTCTACATGCTTTTCTTTTTTTTATTGATAATGTTTATTTCTATGCTCTCTTTCTCTTTATGTTCATAGCTTAGACTTACATTTATCAAGTAGTTAGTAGCTAATCTCTTTTGCTTTTTTTGCTTATTTTCTATTTTTCTTCTCTTTTTAACGTTGAATTTTACTTATGTTGCTTAAATTCCACAAATGAGTAGCTAAACCCCTTCAATTTAGGGATAACGAAGCTCTCAAATATTATGTAATTTCAACATTTGTTATGATTTATGATCTCTTTGTTTGTGCTTTATGAAAGTGTGTTTTAATGCAAGTTTATATAAGTGGGTTTAACAGCCTATATTGCTTATGCAAATGTGCTATTCTTATTCAACATAAACACAATTTGCATCATCATTTGCTAATCCATTTTGATTGTGATTTTAAAGTAAAAATGAAATTTTATGATCTATATTACTAGTTACAACAGTAAATATATCATACTTAAAATAGCTTTTGCTTTGGCTTCATTTTCATGAGAATTATAAGTGGTTTATTTGTTGTGTATAGTTTGATGGTTTGAGTTACGTTAATTAATAACATAAACAAACCATACTTATGAAAAATACAACAATATTTCATTTAATATCAAAGCTAGAGATCATAAATTATTTGTTTGTTGATGTACAACAATATGAGAGTAGATTTGCCTCTAAATTGTTCTCTAGTTCAATAGTTTTTAAATCAAATTTTAATTCTAGTTTTAGCTTCATCTTACCTCTAGTTAACAATTTCTCCTCATTTGGTCTAATTTTGATTGAATAGATTTTTAATCTCTCACAATTCCCTGTGGATCGACACGTATTCGCCACGTACTACAAAGTGTATGTTATGCGCTTGCGGTTTATTTTAATTTGGAATTTTTCGACGGTTTTTTAATTCCATAGAATTTCCATCAATTAACAGTAACTGAGAATGCCTGCTTCTTTTTGTACCTATTCTTCTTATTCTTGAATCTGTCTTTCTTTCTATTAGGACAATCTTTCTTTATGTGGCCCTTCTTATGACATTCATAACATTCAAGATTTGAGACTGATAGTTTCTTGGAGTTGTCTCTATTATTGTTTCCAAACTTCTTGTTCTTTCTGAATTTTAGAAATTTTTTGAAATTCTTTACGATTAATGCCATGTCATCTTCATCTAAATCTGAATCCTCTTGTTTAGCTTTGAATGCAATATTCTTTTTGCCTTGTGGTTGATCTCGCTTAGGCTGCAAATTCACATCATATGACAAAGATTTCCAATTAACTCTTCAGGTTTGATGGTAGAAACGTCATTAGCATCTTCAATAGCTAAGACTTTTTGCTCCTATTCATCCGTTAAAGAGTTAGAATTTTAGAAATAGTATTAAAATCTGAAGTTTTTTCTCCTAATGCCAAATAGTGAGTGATGCATTCTTGAAATCTAGAATACATGTCATTTATAGTTTCATCTAGTCTCATTATGAAATTTTGGAACTGATTTTCAAGCATAGAAATCTTGTTTTATTTATGTTTGTTAGTTCCGTCGTGTGTGGAACTTTAAGAGTTCTCCAAATTTGATAAGCAGTTGTACACATACTAAGTTTACTAAATTCATTTTTATTTAAGGCACAAAATAATATATTCATAGCTTTTGCATTCGATATAGCATCAATCTTTTTTGTATTTAACCATTCTATAAAGGGTGTAGTGGGTATAATGTATTCACTTTGATTGATATTCCAAGTATCATATCCATTTCCTTGCATAAAAGAGTTGACTAATACTTGTAATTCAAACCATTAAATAGTGGTGGTTGTGCAATGGATTGACTTTCAACAAAACTTATGTTAGTGTTATTTTCTATATTAACTGTGTATCAGATAACGATGTTATGGTTATATGATGGCCTTGCTCTGATACCAAATGAAAGTGCTGCTATGGAACGTAATATGGAATATAATCTAAGTTATCTACTAATGTGGAATATGAATATAAAAAGTAAACAGTAAAGTAAATGACACCGGAGATTTTTACACTGGTTCGAACTCCCGTTCTATGTCTAGTCCTAGACTCCTTCTGGAATTAAACTATCAACCCTCACTTAACTAGAGGAATAGCCATTACACCGCCTAGGCAACCGAATAGGACTTCTTCCGCCTAGACAACTACATAGGACTTCTACCGCTTGAGAAATCGAACAGGACTTCTATAATACAGTAAGCTTTCTTGACCGATTGTGCTCTGTAGACAGCATTGATGAGTCTTTATAGTGCATCCTTCCTATAATCTTCTCCTTTATTGTATGTAGTATAGTTCATGAAGATTGGAAGTAATTTTAATCACAAATAAATTGTGCTTGAATATACGAGTGATTAGGATATGTTTATGAAAGCAAATGGTAGAATTTAGATAGTAAGAATATTAGAGTAGAATTAAATAATTAAGTTTTTGAAAACAACTGAAATCAAGGCTATGTATAGAGTATATAAAGATGCAATCGTTCATGAAAAGTTACGGTCAAAAGATACAGAAACAACTCTTGAATCAAGGGTTGTTTCTATTCGTTAAAAGTGGTGACCGTTCAAAAAAATAGCCGTTATGAATATTCAATCGATTGAAGAAAGAACTTTAGTCTTCTGAATATTTTAAAACTTCGAATTTAAAATTTTATTGTGAAAAGACACTTGGTTCAGTCGACTGAATGGGGTGGTTCAGTCGACTGAACCACCAAATGAACTTGTGCACCTGTGCATGTTTCAATCGACTGACAACACCTTTTCAGTCGACTGAAACTGGTGTTTCTACCGTATTCACTTCTTTTTGAAGGCTTTTTATTTATTAACTTAATATAAACAATTTCTAATGTGTGTATATGATTTTGAATATTATTTAAACTATGTGTGTATGCATATACCACCTAGGAGAGATTTTAACATTGATTAACTACTAACTAGACTACAGATAAACCATTTATAAAGTTTGAAACTTTCTCTTTGAAATCTTTGTCTTCGATCTATCATTGAGTAGAATAGTATCTTCTCCTACAAATTTGGTTAGTTCATATAATATATACTTACATAGTTGTCACGATCAAAACATCAAAATACAAGGTTCTAATAGTGTTTACCCAAAATAATTAAGAAAATTGAAGAAAAGTTGTTCTATGAACTCTCCAATTTGATTTGGCATATTGATGCTCTTCGAATGAATGCCGTGTTCAATCCTGCCTCCTTGGTGATTGTGTCTTTTTTTATGTGTGGGTGTTAGTGTTCATATTTGTGTTGTTTTTTGTCGTTTCCTATCACCGCTTGTGTAGGTATGTATGTTTTTTTTGTGGTTATATGTTTTTTCTTTAAAAGACTTCTGCTAGGGGACCAGTTACAACACTGCTTGCCCTTCAAAACATATGCAAATAGGGAATGGATCCGTTATGGTGTAAATCCTAGCAACTACATATGTTCGCATTATGTATACTTCTTGTCTAAAGCACATGCACTTCACACAAGCAAATATATTTGATAGACTTGTGAACTAAAAACCGTTTTAAACATAATTGAACAAAATGTAGATTAAATTTAAAATATTTTAATTGGATCTAAGATCCATTTATGCCTCATAGACTTAATTAAGATACAAAAATAGAAAAAAATGCAACTCATTTATTCAACCCACTTCCGACTGGCACAGTTCCAACAATGGTATCAGAGCTAAATAGTTTGTACGGCCTAAATTAGCAATATCAGGGCAAATTGATTGAAGCCAACCCATTTAATAGGGTGTCTAGAAGGGTAGTGTCGAAGGATAGGGTTCGGGTAACCAAGTACCCTTCCCAGGCTACAGCGTGGTTCAAACGTTGAAATAAACCTAAAGGTTATCCCCAATATAAAGGTCCAAATTAATTTTGGCACATGCACTGGTTCTTCAAAATATGTTCTTAAAAAAAAATTAAAGTGAAGTTTAAAATATGATATGTTTTAAATGTTATAAAATTTTCAAAATTGGTCTTGAAAGTTAATATATTAATTTCAAGTTCTTTTATCTTAATCATTTATTTAATTGGAATAAATAAGTAACTAATTAACTAAAACTTAATTGATTAAATTAAAACATATATAATGATATATGTATATTTATCTTAAAATTTTTAAAGGTAAATGAAGATCAAATTTTAAATTTAATTAATGTTATTTTACTTGAAAATTACTTTATTAATTAAATTAATTAAAGTTAATTAATAAAAGTTAATTGCAATATAAGTTAATTGATAAATAACGTACATGTATATTGATATGTGTACATAATTACTATAAATGTTATAGTCGATGTTAATCTTTAAATTGTTAAGGATGAATGAGGTAAAATTCAACAGTTGAACTTAAATTAAAGTAATTAAAATTTTAATTAAATATTTAATTGAATATGATTTAATTAATAAAATTAAAAACACTAGAGCTATAGTAAACCTAAATTAGGTTTAAGGAATAAATACATACATAAAGTTGGTACATTGTGATTTCAGACATGTCTGGCCCTTGAATCACAAGGGGATTTCAAAAGAAACACATTATTCCATATATCGATATCACTAAATAAATATATTATGGATCTATAATCGATAAATTATCCTTTGGCATCTATATGTTAATAAATTATTTGCATACTCTCTAGTTGTTGAGCAAACTCAAGCTAGTATGTGTAATATTATTAATATATGTATATACATGGAAAGGTACAAGTATGATTTATTAAACAAACTTGAGGAAAGAACATCTATGTTTAGGCCATCCCGAAATTGTGAGTGTGAGCAAATAATCTCTTTCCAACTTGTTGAGAAAGCTCAAGATCAAAACTGAGATTAGGATAACGACCACATGTTAGGAGTTGTACATGATAAAATCAATAAATTTTTATATATTGCTTACGGACCTATGATTTGTTGAGCAACCTCAAGGTCAAAATCCCAAGACAATATAGTTCTAATGTCCACTAGAGAAATCAAAAGATTTCTATGATTTTCGAGTTTTGAGAAACATAAAAATCTAGTATGAGCTCTATTAGAAAAATAAAATGGTAACATCTGATCATTCTAATATTGTGAGCACATTTGGTGCATAAAGCCATCGATACATTTGTGCAACTAATAAAATTGACAAAATATTTATCAATTAAGATATATGAATAATTAATATTTAATGATGATAAAGTAATATAAATATACTTAAATCCAATAGCATGATGTTGCTTCAAGACCCTAAGTGCTTAACTACTAAAATTTTTTTAAATTTTCCACTCAAGTATTTATTTTTCGAAGACTTTTTATTTCACCCATGAATTTTGAACTCTTAAGCAATATAAGAATATAGATATTTGATCCGTAATTGATCACATATAAATGTCAGATGCAAAGCAATCATAGTTCGTAACGTATGAATTTCAATGAAAAATGGTCTTTGGGAATAAGCAAATAAAGCACAGTGTGAATCATGTATTTAGTATAATTGATTACAATAGGAATTTCATTTTGAGTGGTTCGACCGTTTAGATAAGGAAAGCAAATGTATAAAGTGGATGTTACTTAGGCATTGTTGAAATGAAGAGTGAATAGTCGACTTTGCTTTATGAAGTGATATTAGAAGTAAAAACTGTACAAAATGCTAGTAGGCACTTCTATGAAATAAGAAATGGAATTTTTATTTTAATTGTATTTTTTGTACAGAAAATTATTTCATTAAAATTCATTTCTATGCGATTATTGATTGAAAACTTTCGATTGAAACTAGTTACAGTAAAAGAAATAAATAGCCCATAATAAATAGTTAACTGAAGCTCCGTATTTCATACACTATTATAGTAATGGCTAAAATAGTGGAAGCATGCCATAAAGTGCCAGTGGATGCATCAAAATATTAAATCTATTTTCGTAAACATACCAAATATTATTTATTAAAAAATAATTATTTTTAGTATTGATTGAAAGTGAATATAATATTATTTTCTTACAAATGTTTTAAATATTCAGCATGAAATAAGTCTATTAAAATACATGGTATTTCATGCATCAACTAAATAATGCAGAAGCACCTATAATTTGTTGCAATTATTTTCATACTAAAGAAAAAGCAACCGTTTAGTGGGAGCAAAATAAGCGTTGGTGAACTCTTCAGATTGATACATAAAAATATATGCGGTTAAAAAGTCTAATGATACCCAAAAATTTTCCACATACTTTGTTTAATTCACTAATGAATTCACATAAAATAAACATATGTATTGATATACGAGTAATTTATTTATGACAACTTAATTGAATATGAAATGGAAGTATAAAACGTAATTTGCAAAGGAAATAAGAAAATTCGATTTGATCGAATAGGCAAGTATATAAGAAACCGGTTCCAAAAGTACTTAAAAAAAATAAGATTCAATCTCAAAAGTCACTCCTTCCTATGATAGATAATGATGTGTCGATAGGAGTAATCAGACTTTGTTGGACATTGTACGATTGATAACGAGTGAAGTTGAGTTAACTTCTTTCTGTGCTTAAGATCAAGTACATAAGATCAAAACTTGAATTTCATCTAAAGAATAGTTTATGAGATTATACAAGATGAACACTTATGAGAAATCCCTATATATCTAAGGTTAAGAAGTTGACATGTTATATGAGTCAAGAGACTGCACATAATATTCATATAGGATCTTGTGTGGACCATCCCAAATGAGTTTGGGACCGATCAATATTAACCGACCAATATATGTTATGAACATGTGTTGTGTAAACAAAATCAGTTTTATGCATATAAATATACATACATACATACATATATGTAGGCACTTCATAAAGTGTTTATGAATACCTATTTAATTGCACTAAGAAATAATTGTTGTTTCAAGGAACACCAAATTGATGAAGAAGGAATTTCTTTTATAAATTATTAGTAGTAAATTGGTTTGGATACTCCAAAGATAAAATTGATTACATAGAATGAAATGAAATTGAATAATCCTAAACAAACCAACTACTTAGATTGTCTAATAAGAAATCTCACACATTAAAAAGAAACTATGTTTTTTCTATTGATGTCAAAAAAAATAATTTCCTTAGTTATCAATATGCCATTGAGAGGATTGACTCCACCATATGGCATGATGGGAAAATCTAGAACGGATTCCAAGTATATTATATAAATATAATTTGATAATTGTAAGGATATGATCCATCAGCCGTAAAAGTATTTTTGAGAAAAAGACCAATGCAGTTGGAACATAGTAAGACATGTTAAAAAGATTCACCGTCTAAAGTTTCGATTGTTGAAACTAATTAACAGATTCACTATTTAAAGTACTTAAGCTAATTTGGATTTTACTCACAAAAATATCACTCAATATGATTTTGACTTTTGGTATTTGAAGCAAAAATTGAAAATAATGATTTAGGGCATGTTGTTTGCATCTAATAACCAAAGTGTCTTGAATTCGTTAGGGGAAATTCTTAGTTTGTGGATTATTATATATGAATTCTTATTCAATTAGCATCAGAGTTAAGCAAGTATTTTGACAAAGAAGTCAAATAGTTTGATTTTCAGTCAAAATCTAGAAAAATCATGTGTTTTTAAGAAAGATTATTAATAAGTGCAAAATATCTCTAAACCTATTAGTAAACAACAAGCTTATGATTGATAACGATGTATTTAAGTTAAAATCATGTTAATTTGGTTGTTTAAAAACACATGAAGTGGATTTGAAAATATCATATTTTACAATCAGTGTAATAGATATTGGGATTGTCCTAAAACGATATATATAGACACGATGCTAAAATTGCTTAATATGGAGCATGTAAGATGAGTTCCTTGTGCATTAGCAATAATTATCATGCATGCTATATTGTCTACAATATGACACTTTGCTTATGTATTTGATATGCAAAGCAAGTATCCAAATTAAACGTTCTTGAGTATTTATGAAATACTAAAGAATTGTTTATATGAAATGCAAACTTCTTATAAAGGAGTGCACGGACTCGAACTTTGTAAGCGATATCGAGTATAAGTTATCAATTCTTATTTCTTGTTCTGTAACGACCGTAGATTTTTAATAATTAAATTTGGTTATTTAATAAGAATTTTGTAATTAAATTTAAAAAGAAATAAAAAATTTATAATTTATATTGAAGTAAATGAAAAAAATGAAATTGCAATTAATTGAAACAGATAGTAAAGTTATAATTGATGGAAATTTGTAAATTGGGAAACGAATTCAGAGTTATATTTACTGATCAAGTATTACGTAATAAATTGAAAATTTATACAATCAATGTTAGATTAGTAATTATAATGTTTGTTATTGATAATAAACGTTACTTTAATGATTATTAATATAGTAACGGAAGACTGAATGCGTTAATAGAAACATAAATTTATTTATAAGGAAACAAGAGTATATATTGAAGCTAATAAAAATTTAATTCAACGCAAACCCAATTGATAGAAACAACTATTTGGGTTATGATTGATTGTAAATAGGAATATTTGGTAATAAATGAAATATAAGAAAAAAATGTAAGTATTGAATAAATTTATAAAATAGTACAGTGTTAATGACAATTAATTAGAATGTGTGTTATATATGGAACTTTAACCTGTGTTGGCAAGTAATAAACTCATAAATGTAGGTAAAAGGTAAATAGGTGACAATTAAGATATGTTTTATTTATTTAGTATGTTAAATAAAATTTGGAAATCAAATTGCAATTAAAGGAGATAAAGTAGTACATTAATTGGAAATAAATTTTAATAAATGTTGCATTAATGTGAAATGTAATACAATGGTTAGGAGTTGTTAAATTAGGATTATTAATGGTATATGAATGAATTGATAATTAAAGTTGAAGGAAATGATGTTAATGTTATTCATAATTGGAAAATTTGTTGAATTATAAGAACGGGAAGAAAGATTCATCAATTTATTTGGAATTTGAACTATAATAATAATTGGAGTAATTGCAATTTAATGCAATTAAATATCTAAATATTGCGTTAATTGGAATGAAGATGGAATGTGAGAATATTAATGTAATAGTTTTGAATCAAATGTTAAATCCATCTATTTGGCAATAATGAATGGAATAATAGTTAATTTATTTAATTAAATGGAATTTTGGAAATTTAATTTATAATTTTGAATATAACGAAATTGAAAATTTAACACGCAATTGATAGATTAATCAACTTTAAATTGACATCTAAACTTGTTTAAATTATTGTAGATGATTAAGAAAATAAAAGTGATAAAATTGTCAATTATAGAATTGAAATTAAAAATTGGATTTTATTTAATTAATTATTAAATTATTTAATTAATGTAAAAATAGCCATTTTAGCCACTGACTCGGAATTCGACGAAACCAGATTCATCGGATCCGTAACGGTGAATTATTGTTGGATTTCAAGTTTCGTGTGATCGGACCTGTCGTTTGATCGGACCTGTCGTTTGATCGGACCTGTCGTGTGATCGGACCTGTCGTGGTGAGTTGTTTGTTTTTTCTTTTTTCTATTTAAAGGTTTAAAATTTTAATGGTTTTAACATTATAACTTTCTCATACGATCTTTGATTTGCGCGCGGTTTTCTCCGCTAGATTCGTATTGGAATTTCGGACACTTTGACGTTAGTATGGATGAATTTGGAGACTGACCAATTTTTTGGTTTAAGTTGGATTTGAATTCAATTTAAATTCAAAAGGTGAGTGTTTTAGCCCACTCACAACTTCTAAAATTTCTTGTGTTCGTTAAATTTAATTTATGTTATGATTATGAATTTATTATGATTGTTTTGTATATTTTTAATCATCATCTCAGTTAATTGCATTTATTTAAATTAAATCGTTATTTAGTTTATTATTGAATATAACTGCCAGTTAATTACCTGTTAAATATAATCAGTTATATATAGATATTGATTGATTGTTTTGGATGATTATTGTGTTGGATGTATGATTTTTGATGGATGAATGGATGTTTATTTATATCATCACAATCTGCAAGTTCTTTATTGCTTTGTCATTTTTGATTCGGGATTGCGGTTTGAAATGATATATAACCGTATTTTTATTTTAAATTACAGATTGAAATGATAAATATCTGTATCATTTGACCATAGGGTAGAAAATTATATACAGACACTGTGGTCTATTTATAAAAATATTTTGAAATGATTTTCTATGGTTTTGTAAAGGAATATATGGTTTTGTGAGATAGCGATTTGGATATTTTATAAATGTTACTTTATATATAGTTAAATTCGGCGTTTTAAGCTATATATAAAATTGATTTGAAGTATAAAAGAAGTTAATATTTAAATTTGATTTTTTTAAGATAAAATATGATTAATCATTTATTTAAATTAAATTTCTGGAGTTTATAGTGATTTAAATGAGAATAAGGTTGGAATATGAATATGGATTTTATTTGGAATCTAATAAAATTTAGAATTTTAAAGGATATGATTTTTATAACTTGATTTTGTTTAGAGTGATTTAAATGAATATCAGGTTGATTTAAAAGAGTATATCAAGTTAAAATAAATTGAAAGGATGTCCAGTTGTTGAAGTTAAAAGTTTTACTTAAATTACATTGGATTTATTAAGTAGACATTTCAAATCTAAATAATAGTAATTAAATTTGATATATATGGAATTATCAAAGATTTTGAAATGGTGGAATATTTAAAGCTTTGAATTATAAGGAAATTGAAATGGTTTAGTTGGAGGTTCAAATCGATATTTGGAATTTATTTGTGAAATTTTAAAAGCTATTTTATTATATAAAGTAATTTACTATTTAAATCATTTAAGTATTCGAAGTTATATTTCAAAGATATGGGGTACAAGGTATAAAGATTTAAAAGTACTATGATTTTGAAATAAGGATATATTTTGAAATAAAAAAATATCATAATGATTTGGGTTTTTAAAACAGAAATGATATCGTATTTATATGGTTTTGAAAGGGATATTATATACTATTTTGAAGTATAAATTATTTTGAAATGACCGCGGTGTTATAGTAACGTTTAGTTGTTGAAGAGACCGGGATCGGAAGTTGTCATACTCTCTGCCAACTTCGAAAACCACTTTAACAGTCGTGTACGCGGTGAAGATTCCAAAATGAAGTAGGATGGTGGCAGCGTTTCCTCTGAGGTATATACGTGGACCCAACTCCCGTGAGTTGGCATAAGGTGGCTAAAACAGAAGCGATTCTCAGGCCAATGAGGTTATTCCTCTGATCGGACGCACTCCTTCGATATTATACTCTGAATTTTGGATTTATTCGGTGGCCACTTTTGATTTTTGATTGTGGGGGTGTTGTTCGAGGCGGGCGGTAGTAGCTGCTACGCGTTACCACCAGCCCGGATGACAATTGGTATATCTACCCTGGCATTGCCTTATTGTGTCGTGTCACCTACCCTAGTACGCCTTGTACGAGTTTGGTTTTCTCCCATAGCCCGTGTGGTATCCTCTGGTGGCTTCCGGATCAGGAGGGACCACGATATTGGATGGACTACTGGGACTATTACGTGTTAAGGTGGAAAATGTAAAGCCTTAATGCTATTTAAAAGTAAGTTTATTTTACTATAGACATTATTATAATAGAGAAATATTACTGCATACTAAATAGTATAACGGATCCTTAGGAGATGTGAATCCCAAGCATCCTTTAAGTTACTATACTCATATTTATTTACAGTTGATTTAACTTATATAAGATCTTTTAGTTCTGACTCGAGTGTTTTGTCTTTTCAATTCGCTCGGGTCAGCCTGAGCATTTCAGGAATTGAAGGCCTTATTTCTGGAGGACGAAGACGAAGATTTTATTATTACTATTATCTATTATATCATTCCACTACAACATTGTATTCCGCTGCATTATTAATATTCTCTGGTAAGTGTAACTTTGATATGTATTGTATAAGAATAATCGAATATTTGTAAAACAGCTTCATGAACTGTATATTTGATTATTATATTTTATTGTTCCGCTGCAAGATTCTGTTTTGTTTTATTTCTTTCTCTGATTTTTCTTGTTTACCCCATAACAATCCTCCCTTTTGTACGGTTTAAGTCTGACGGGTGTGGTTTATCGTTGATTTAAAGCGTATGAAAAGGCGGGTCGTTACATCTGGTATCAGAGCGAGGTTTAGCGATAAGCTTAGCTTTGTAGGGTCTGAATCTTTATTAATAGGGCAGTAGTACCCTATGATGAGTCACTGAGTGTATATATATGAGAGAACGTATTTGTTTGTGTTATAAAAGGTTTTAATATTGTGTTAATTTGTTCCGATTTTGTATTTATAAATTCTGGTTGATGCATGGGACACTATAACATCAATAGGGATTTCTAAACACTTAATAGGACACACCGACATAATATTTGTTTTTAATTTAGGTGAATGAAATAATTTTGCCTATTATATTTTCTATATATAAAATAAATTTTTATAAAGGTTATATTTGGTTGTGATATTGGTTATTAGGTACAGAAATTTATAAATATTGATGGAAACAATATTTGAAGAAAGTGAAATAAATAAGAATAAATTGGGAATTTAAAACTTAAGTTCCGGAGTTTTCGAAACTTTCTTTCGAATAATTTTGGAATATAGTAATAATATTATTTAGAAGTATTTTCTGATATAAATATTTCAATATGATTTGAAAGGATTTTTTAAAAGAAATTTTGAAAAAAAATAAGTTCTGTTCTCCCCTCTTTGTCGCTGGAAAATAATTTCGGTGATGAGTGCACGCATCATCGACATTCATTTTCGAGTTTCAAAGTGGGAAGGCCACTGTAGTAGTTTGCTACGGATTTATTTGGATAAACAAATATAAAATTTGAATTGTTTTAAATATAATTAGATATATATAAGTTGCAAGTGTATACATTTATCTATTATTTTAAAATGATTTAAAATTTAACCCGGTATTTAGTTCTTAAGTTTCCATTAATTAATAGTTTCAATTATTGTAGTGAATTGGAACGTAGGTAATTAATAATTGAAACCTCTAATGGAAATAAAAAGATTTAATGTTAGCTTATAAATAAAATTAAAGGAAAGTTGAGATTGTAACTTATAAGACAAAAGATAAAATTATTGAACAATGAATTAATTGAAAGAAATGAGATAAACTTGTATAACTTTCAATTGCATCCTTGAAAGCATATATATAACTTACCAACTATAAAATGTTAAAATGCTAAAAGAAAATGTAATGGAAAATTTTACAAGTAAAATTTGAAGTAATCAAAGTATTCAATGAAATTCTTTAATAAATAAGAATTTGATGTTGAAGTTGTTATAAACTTAAGTATAATTGAAAGGCTACTAATTTAATAAATTGGAAGGTAAGTATTCTAAAAAATGAATAAGTGGAATTTAGTAATGAATGAAATTAAGTAGTGAATGAATGAATGAATGTAATGCAATAAAAAGAAAACTATTTGATATGAATAAATAAAAATGAAAATTTGCAAGAAATAAATGTGAATTAAAGGATAAATCATTATATGAGTAAAAAGGAAATCAAACAATAAATGCTATGAAACTGGAAAATTTAACTTGATTTATTGTTTGGAAGTGCTGTTTGTTTGGTTTATGGTTGTTTGGGCAAGGATGCTTTAAAATTGTTTGGATGTATGAATAATCTATTTAGCTTCATCAGAGACTGTTGAGTAAATGGTGTGCTTAGTAGATTATTTTTCATAAAGTACAATTTGAAGTTTTGAACCCGAACCACTATTTGTTTTCTTTGATATGAATGAATAATTGATTTGTATTGATTCTTTGTGATGATGGTATGCCTGGTTGCAAGTGACTGTTGTTTGTATTGATTTGTTGTTATTAATTGAAACAAGTTAAATATTTCATTTTATATAATTATTAACTCCTTTTAGATTATATAAGTGAAATGCAGGTTATGAAAGCAATTGCTACTGCTTTTGGTTCCATAATTAAGCGTAATTGCCCGACAAATAGGTATGTTTTCGGATTACGGTTTATAGCGTTATTGTATTTTTTTTCCCGTGTTGGGATATATATTATTTTGGAAAATATATGTATATATTGTTAAATTTGATATTGTATATTCTCCCGCGCCTCTCCGTACAAAGGAGACTCTGCCGAAATTTTCTGTAAATTTTGGACTTAGAATAAATTTTGAAAAGTGTTCCGAACTTTATTAATTTGAGTATAAAAGGATTTAATGGTTATAAGTTGATTTATTTTATTTAAATTATTAAATTTTGAAAATTTTATTTGTTTATAAATTTAATGTTTTAAGTAAGATATATTGATTTCCTAATTCTTCTTTTCCCTTCTTTTCCTTTTCGGGGACGGAAAGTTTTGAGTGGGGGAGAGTGAAACGACCGTAGATTCTCAATAATTAAATTTGCTTATTTAATAAGAATTTTTTAATTAAATTTAGAAAGAAATAAAAAAATTTAATTTATATTAAAGTAAATGGAAAAAAATGAAATTGCAATTTATTGAAACAGATAGTAAAGTTATAATTGATTGGAATTAGTAAATTGGAAAACGAATTCATAGTTATATTTACTGATGAAGTATTATGTAATAAATTGAAAATTTATACAATCAATGTTAGATAAGTAATTATAATGTTTGTTGTTGATAATAAACGTTACTTTAATGATTATTAATATGGTAACGGAAGTATGAATGCGTTAATAGAAAAATAAATTTATTTATAAGGAAACAAGAGTATATATTGAAGCTAATAAAAATTTAATTCAATGCAAACCCAATTGATAGAAACAACTATTTGGGTTATGATTGATTGTAAATAGGAATATTTGGTAATAAATGAAATATAAGAAAAAAAAATGTAAGTATTGAATAAATTTATGAAATAATACAGTGTTAATGACAATTAATTAGAACGTGTGTTATATATATGGAACTTTAACCTATGTTGGCAAGTAATAAACTTATAAATGTAAGTAAAAGGAATAGGTGACAATTAAGATATGTTTTATTTATTTAGTATGTTAAATAAAATTTGGAAATCAAATTGCAATTAAAGGAGATATAGTAGCACGTTAATTGGAAATAAATTTTAATAAATGTTACATTAATGTGAATGTAATACAATGGTTAGGAGTTGTTAAATTAGGTATTATAAATGGTATATGAATGAATTGATAATTAAAATTGAAGAAAATGATGGTAATGTTATTCATAATTGGAAAATTTGTTGAATTATAAGAAGGGGAAGAAAGATTCATCAATTTATTTGGAATTTGAACTATAATAATAATTGGAGTAATTGCAATTTAATGAAATTAAATATCTAAATATTGCGTTAATTGAAATGAAGATGGAATGTGAGAATATTAATGTAATAGTTTTGAATCCAATGTTAAATCCATCTATTTGGAAATAATGAATGGAATAATACTTAATTTATTTAATTAAATGGAATTTTGGAAATTTAATTTATAATTTCGAATATAATGAAATTGAAAATTTAACACTGCAATTGATAGATTAATCAACTTTAAATTGACATCTAAACTTGTTTAAATTATTGTAGATGATTAAGAAAATAAAAGTGATAAAATTGTCAATTATAGAATTGAAATTAAATATTGGATTTTATTTAATTAATTATTAAATTATTTAATTAATGTAAAAATAGCCATATTACCCACTGACTCGGATTTCGACGAAACCAGTTTTATCAGATCCGTAACGGTGAATTATTGTAGGATTTCAAGTTTCGTAGCGATCGGACCTGTCGTTTGATCGTACGAACGTGAAACGCCTTGAAATTGATTTAATTGAAATCAATTAAAAAAATTTGAAAAATATTGATTTTAGCTTAACTTCTTCATACGATGGGATTTGGACTTGAAACCTTTTCCATTGCGTTTAAATTATTTTAAAACATCTATTTTGATATATGGGTTGACCCAATTTCGTTCAGGAGTCAGAACGGGCTTTACGGGCCATTCATTGTTCAACGCGTTTATAAACCAGGTCCAGCTATTCTATTTCAGCTTTGTCTATAAATACCCTGTTATAAACCCAAGCCTACCTCTATTTATCATTTGTATGTGCATACAATTCCTCTTCACCTCCTCATTTCAATGGCAGACAATTCCAAACCCAATTGCAATTCAAAAATCAAAGTGAAATTTCAAACTCCTAAAAAAAATTCAGAAAAATTATATATCGAAGCTGTCGATGTATGCATCTCAGATCTGCAGTTTGTTTTTTGTTTTCAATCACCGTTTGTCCGAAAATAGAAGAACCCTTCACGGTCGTTCATTACGCATCGATAAACGTTGTCGATCGTCAAACCATTTCTGGGTATTGTAGAGTGGACGATGGGGAGTGCATCAGTGGTGTTGGTTCTGCGTTTTGATGTTTGGATCAGCCAAAAAATTCAACTAGTGCAAAAAAGTGGTGGCGGCGGCTGTTTGATTGGGGCGTTCACGCCTGGTAGGATGGGTGCGGCTTGGCGAGTACATGGCGGTGGTGATGCTCATCGCCGTAGTTCCCGGAGACAAGTGGAAATTGTGGTCAAAGCGTGGTCAACGGCGTGTTTTGGGTTCGTAAGGAGATGTAGCGTGCATAGTAGGGTTTCGAACTATTGAGGCCGTGCGCATGATTTACGTGGGGATGTGGCAGTAAATTTGAGTGGTGAGTTGTTTGTTTTTTTCTTTTTTCTATTTAAAGGTTTAAAATTTTAATAGTTTTAACATCATAACTTTCTCATACGATCTCCGATTTACATGCTTTTTCTCCACTAAGTTCGTATTGGAATTTCGGACACTTTGACGCTGGTTTGGATGAATCTGGAGACGTCCAATCTTTGGGTTTAAATTGGATTTGAATTCAATTTAAATTCAAAAGGTGAGTGTTTTAACCCACTCACAACTTCTAAAATTTCTTATGTTTGCTAAATTTAATTTATGTCAAGATTATGAATTTATTATGATTGTTTTGTATATTTTTAATCATTATCTCAGTTAATTGTATTTATTTAAACTAAATCGTTATTTAATTTATTATTGAATATAACTGCCAGTTAATTACCTGTTAAATATTATCAGTTATATATTGACATTGATTGATTGTTTTGGATGATGATTGTGTTGGATGTATGATTTTTGATGGATGAATGGATGTTTATTTATATCATCATAATATGCAAGTTCTTTATTGCTTTGTCATTTTTGATTCGGGATTGCGGTTTGAAATGATATATAACAGTATTTTTATTTTAAATTATGGATTGAAATGATAAATATCCGTATCACTTGACCATAGGGTAGAAAATTATATACAGACACCGTGGTCTATGTATAAAAATATTTTAAATGATTTTCTATGGTTTTGTAAAGGAATATATGGTTTTATGAGATAGTGTTTTGGATATTTTATAAATGTTACTTTATATGTAGTTAAATTCGGAGTTTTAAGCTATGTATAATATTGATTTGAAGTATAATAGAAGTTAATAATTAAGTTTGAATTTTTTAAGATAAAATATGATTAAGCATTTATTTAAATTAAATTTCTAGAGTTTATAGTGATTTAAATGAGAATAAGGTTGGAATATGAATATGGATTTTATTTGGAATCTAATAAAATTTAGAATTTTAAAGGATATGATTTTTATAACTTGATTTTGTTTAGAGTGATTTAAATGAATATCAGGTTGATTTAAATTAATATATCAAGTTAAATAAATTGAAAGGATATCTCGTTGTTGAAGTTAAAAGTTTATTTAAATTATATTGGATTTATTAAGTAGACATTTCAAATCTGTATAATAGTAATTAATTTGATATATATGGAATTATCAAAGAATTAGTTTTGAAATGGTGGAATATTTAAAGCTTTGAATTATATGGAAATTGAAATGGTTTAGTTGGAGGTTCAACTCGGTACTTGGAATTTATTTGTGAAATTTTAAAAGCTATTTTATTATATAAAGTAATTTAGTATTTAAACCATTTAAGTATCCGAAGTATATTTCAAAGTTATGGGGTATAAGGTATATAGATTTGAAAGTACTATGATTTTGGAAAAAGGATATATTTTGAAATAAAAAAAATATCATATTGCTTTGGGCTTTTAAAACAGAAATGATATCGTATTTATATGGTTTTGAAAGGGATATTATATTCTATTTTAAAGTATAAATTATTTTGAAATGACCGCGGTGTTATAATAACGTTTGGTTGTTGAAGGGACCGGGATCGGAAGTTGTCATACTCTCTGCCAACTCCGAAAACCACTTTAACAACCGTGTACACGTTGGAGATTCCAGAATGAAGTAGGATGGTGGCAGAGTTTCCTCTAAGGAATATACGTGGACCCAACTCCCGTGAGTTGGCATATGGTGGCTAAAACAGGAGCGATTCTCGGGCCAATGAGGTCATTCCTCTGATCGGACGCACTCCTTCGATATTATACTCTGACTTTTGGATTGATTCGATGGCCACTTTTGATTTTTTATTTTGGGGGTGTTGTTCGAGATGAGCGGTAGTAGCTGCTACGCGTTACCACCAGCCCGGATTGCAATTGGTATATCTACTCTGGCATTGCCTTGTTGTGCCGTGTCACCTACCCTAGCGCGCCTTGTACGAGTTTGGTTTTCTCCTGTAGCCCGTGTGGTTTCCTCTGGTGGCTTCCCGATCAGGAAGGACCATGATATTAGATGGACTACTGGGACTATTACGTGTTAAGGTGGAAAATGTAAAGCCTTAATTCTATTTAAAAGTAAGTTTATTTTACTATAGACATTATTATAATAGCGAAATATTACTGCATAGTAAATAGTTTAACGAATCCTTAGCAGATGTGAATCCCTAGCATCTTTTAAGTTACCGTACTCATATTTATTTACATTTGATGTAACTTACATAAGATCTTTTAGTTCTGACTCGAGTGTTTTGTCTTTTCAATTTTCTCGGGTCAGCCTGAGCATTTTAGGAATTGAAGGCCTTATTTTTGGAGGACGAAGATTTTATTATTACTATTATCTATTATATTATTCCACTACACCATTGTATCCGCTGCATTATTAATATTCTTTGGTAAGTGTAACTTTGATATGTATTGTATAAGAATAATCGAATATTTGTAAAACAGCTTCATGAACTGTGTATTTGATTATTATATTTTATTGTTCCGCTGCAAGATTCTGTTTTGTTTTATTTCTTTCTCTGCTTTTTCTTATTTACCCCATAACAATCCGCCCTTCTATACGGTTTAAGTCTGACGGGGGTGGTTTATCGTTGATTTAAAGCGTATGAAAAGGCGGGTCGTTACATCTGGTATCAGAGCGAGGTTTAGCGATAAACCTTAGCTTTATGGGGTCTGACTCTTTATTAATAGGGTAGTAGTACCCTATGATGAGTCGCTGAGTGTGTGTGTGTGTGTGTGTGTGTGTGTGTGTGTGTGTATATATATATATATATGAGAGAGCGTATTTGTTAGTGTTATAAAAGGTTTTAATATTGTGTTAATTTGTTCCGTTTTGTATTTATAAATTCTGGTTGATGCGTGGGACATTATCACATCAATAGGGATTTCTAAACACTTAATAGGATATACCGACGTAATATTTGTTTTTAATATAGGTGAATGAAATAATTTTGCCTATTATATTTTCTATATATAAAATAAATTTTTATAAAGGTTATATTTAATTGTGATATTGGTTATTAGGTACAGAAATTTATAAATATTGATGAAAACAATATTTGAAGAAAGTGAAATAAATAAGAATAAATTGGGAATTTAGAACTTAAGTTCCGGGGTTTTTGAGACTTTCTTTCGAATAATTTTGGAATATAGTAATAATATTATTTAGAAGTATTTTCTGATATAAATATGTCAATATGATTTGAAAGAATTGTTTTAAAGAAATTTTGAAAAAAAATAGGTTCTGTTCTCCGCTCTTTGTCGTTGGAAAATAATTTCGGTGATGAGTGCACGCATCATTGACATTCATTTTCGAGTTTCAAAGTGGGAAGGCCACTGTAGTAGTTTGCTACAGATTTATTTGGAAAAATACAAATATAAATTTTGAATTGTTTTATATATAATTAGATATATAAGTTGCAAGTATATACATTCATCTATTATTTTAAAATGATTTAAAATTCAACCCGGTATTTAGTTCTTAAGTTTCCATTAATTAATAGTTTCAATTATTGTAGTGAGTTGGAACGTAGGTAATTAATAATTGAAACCTCTAAAGGAAATAAAAAGATTTAATGCAAGGTTATAAATAAAATTAAAGGAAAGTTGAGATTGTAACTTATAAGACAAAAGATAAAATTATTGAACAATGAATTAATTGAAAGAAATGAGATAAACTTGTATAACTTTCAATTGCATCCTTGAAAGCATATATATAACTTACCAACTATAAAAAGTTAAAATGCTAAAAGAAAATGTAATGGAAAATTTTACAAGTAAAATTTGAAGTAATCAAAGTATTCAATGAAATCCTTTAATAAATAAGAATTTGATGTTGAAGTTGTTATAAACTTAAGTATAATTGAAAGGCTACTAATTTAATAAATTGGAAGGTAAGTATTCTAAAAAATGAATAAGTGGAATTTAGTAATAAATGAAATTAAGTAGTGAATGAATGAATGTAATGCAATAAAAAGAAAACTATTTGATATGAATAAATAAAAATGAAAATTTGCAAGAAATAAATGTGAATTAAAGAATAAATCATTATATGAGCAAAAAGGAAATCAAACAATAAATGCTATGAAACTGGAAAATTTAACTTGATTTATTGTTTGGAAGTGCTGTTTGTTTGGTTTATGGTTGTTTGGGCAAGGATGCTTTAAAATTGTTTGGATGTATGAATAATCTATTTAGCTTCATCAAAGACTGTTGAGTAAATAGTGCGCTTAGTATTTTATTTTTCATTCTGTACAATTTGAAGTTTTGAACCCGAACGACTATTTGTTTTGTTTGATATGAGTGAATAATTGATTTGTATTATTCTTTGTGATGGTGGTATGCCTGGTTACAAGTGATTGTTGTTTGTATTAATTTGTTGTTATTAATTGAAACAAGTTAAACATTTCATTTTATATAATTATTAACTCCTTTTAGATTATATAAGTGAAATGCAGGTTATGGAAGCAATTGCTACTGCTTTTGGTTCCATAATTAAGCGTAATTGCCCGACAAATAAGTACGTTTTTGGATTACGGTTTATAGCGTTATTATATTGTTTTTCCCGTGTTGGGATATGTATTATTTTGGAAAATATATGTATATATTGTTGAATTAGATATTGTATTTTCTCCCGAGCCTCTTCGTACAAAGAAGACTGCCGAAATTTTCCGTAAATTTTAGACTTAGAATAAATTTTGAAAAGTGTTTTCGAACTTTATTAATTTGAGTATAAAAGGATTTAATGGTTATAAATTGATATTTTTTATTTAAATTATTAAATTTTGAAAAATTTATTTTTTTATAAATTTAATGTTTTAAATAGATATATTGATTTCCTAATTCTTCTTTTCCCATTTTTTCCTTTTCGGGGACGAAAAGTTTTGAGTGGGGGAGAGTGTAACGACCGTAGATTTTCAATAATTAAATTTGGTTATTTAATAAGAATTTTGTAATTAAATTTAGAAAGAAATAAAAATTTTATAATTTATATTGAAGTAAATGAAAAAAAATGAATTTGCAATTAATTGAAACAGATAGTAAAGTTATAATTAATTGGAATTAGTAAATTGGGAAACAAATTCAGAGTTATATTTACTGATGAAGTATTACGTAATAAATTGAAAATTTATACAATCAATGTTAGATAAGTAATTATAATGTTTGTTGTTGATAATAAACGTTACTTTAATGATTATTAATATGGTAACGGAAGTGTGAATGCGTTAATAGAAATATAAATTTATTTATAAGGAAACAAGAGTGTATATTGAAGCTAATAAAAATTTAATTCAATGCAAACTCAATTGATAGAAACAACTATTTGGGTTATGATTGATTATAAATAGGAATATTTGGTAATAAATGAAATGTAAGAAAAACAAATGTAAGTATTGAATAAATTTATGAAATAATACAGTGTTAATGACAATTAATTAGAATGTGTGTTATATACGAAACTTTAACCTGTGTTGGCAAGTAATAAACTTATAAATGTAAGTAAAAGGTAAATAGGTGACAATTAAGATATGTTTTATTTATTTAGTATGTTAAATAAAATTTGGAAATCAAATTGCAATTAAAGGAGATAAAGTAGTACGTTAATTGAAAATAAATTTTAATAAATGTTACATTAATGTGAAATGTAATACAATGGTTAGGAGTTGTTAAATTAGGTATTACTAATGGTATATGAATGAAATGATAATTAAAATTGAAGGAAATGATGTTAATGTTATTCATAATTGGAAAATTTGTTGAATTATAAGAACGGGAAGAAAGATTCATCAATTTATTTGGAATTTAAACTATAATAATAATTGGAGTAATTGCAATTTAATGAAATTAAATATCTAAATATTGTGTTAATTGAACTGAAGATAGAATGTGAGAATATTAATGTAATAGTTTTGAATCCAATGTTAAATCCATCTATTTGGCAATAATGAATGGAATAATAATTTACTTATTTAGTTAAATTGAATTTTGGAAATTTAATTTATAATTTTTAATATAATGAAATTGAAAATTTAACACTGCAATTGATAGATTAATCAACTTTAAATTGACATCTAAACTTGTTTAAATTATTATAGATGATTAAGAAAATAAAAGTGATAAAATTGTCAATTATAGAATTAAAATTAAAAATTGGATTTTATTTAATTAATTATTAAATTATTCAATTAATGTAAAAATAGACTTTTTGGTCACTGGCTCGGATATCGACGAAACCAGTTTCATCGAATCTGAAACGGTGAATTATTATAGGATTTCAAGTTTCGTAGCGATCGGACCCGTCGTTGTATCGTACGAACGCGAAACGCCTTGAAATCGATTTAATTGAAATCAATTAAAAAAAATTGAAAAATATTTTTTAGCTTAACTTCTTCATATGATGGGATTTGGACTTGAAACCTTTTCCATTGCATTTAAATTATTTTGAAACATCTATTTTGAAATATGGGTTGACCCAATTTCGTTCCGAAGTCAGAACGGGCTTTTCGGGCCATTCATCGTTCAGCGCGTTTGTACACCTAGTCCATCTATTCTATTTTAGCTTTGTCTATAAATACCCTGTTATAAACCCTAGCCTACCTCTTTCTCATTTGTATGTGCGTACAATTCCTCTTCACCTCCTCATTTCAGTGGCAGACAATTCCAAACTCAATTCCAATTCAAAAATCAAAGTGAAATTTCGAACTCCTCAAAAAAAATTCAGAAAAATTATATATTTGTAACAACCCTAGATTTTTGACTATAAATTTGAATTTGACTTTATTTTTTTTGAAATTATTTTTAATTTTTTTTAATTGTGAGATTTCATTTCTAAATATTTTTAAAATGATAATAGAATTTTTCCAAATTTACTGTATTTATTTCCTATTTTTAAAGGCTGTTTTCTTATTTTCTACTATTTTCTTCATATAAATTATATTTAATTAAATTATATTTATTTATTTTGTGAATGAATTTTTATTTTTATGTTATTATCTTTGTTATAAATATTTTTCCAATTCCATATAATTTTTCTAAAATTTATTCTGTTATTTCAAATTTTTCTAGCCTATTTTGCAATTTTGTGCTATTTCTCATTTTAACCTTATATAATTAATAAATATTTTTATATATTTATATATTTTGTTTCATTTTCGAAATTTTAACTGGAATAATTATTATTTTCAGTAATTTAATCTTATATAAGTAAATTAAAAGAAATTTGAAAGGGTTTTGACTCTTGGTTTTCAAATGGCCCTTTATCTTCCACCCTTTCACATTTATCATAACTATTCACCAATTAGCTTTTAATTTACGCATCTTTCAGCCGCATATTTTCATTTCCATTCACGTAAACTCATTTCTCACTTCTTATACAAAAAAAATTCGGCTTTGCTTGAGGAGAAAGTTTGGTAAAAAAATTCTTTTTCTCTTCTTCTTTTGTTTATTTCTTATTGTTCGACATTGATTTGCACTTGTTCTCTTATGTCATAGGTTCGGCCACCTTCCTCTCCAGCCCCTGCTGCCTCCACCACCACCTTAGAACATCACCGTCATCACCTCTTCTCCGACCAAACCCCAAGCCATGCCTCCTTGTGGATTGATCCATCACCAAAATCCAACAAACTCCATAAAACTTGCCTAGACCGAGCACATCCATGTCTACCACCTCCAAACCTCCACATGGCCGACCAAACACCACCACCACCGGCCTGTTCCAGACCTGAGACACCTCTGCACACCACCTACTGACCCCACCTGAAATAGCCATGCCCTCCATGCCTTGGCCGAGCCCATAAGTTGCCTTGAAATCCATGCTTTTGCCTTGAAATGGTAGCCTTTTGCCTCACCAACTAGTGCACCATTTTCTCTATGCATGGCCGACCCCTATAGGTCCACAACTAGACCCTAGAACATGCCATAGTCGTTTACTTTCCAGCCATGGCTGAGACTATGGAAGTTGGAAGCAAGTGCAAAACAATTCCATTTTGATTGGTACAGTCTATTCTATCATCGTTTATCGTATTTGCATTTGAAACTTATGTATATTATTATTGTTTGTGTGACTTGTTTCAAGGATTTTATACTTTGTCTCCTCCACTCATATTTGAATCGTGTTATCGTGCTTGTTTGGATCTCATTCGTGCATTCGTCGTTGTGTCTCCAGCACAAACCAGTGAGTTATTCTCACCAAACAATATGTACATATATAACTAGTGAATTGACACCCTTTGAATCTGTAAAATGCATTATCATGTTATATCTGCTATATTATGATTATATGATGTTCACCCATTCTTAAACACCCGTTATAACATTTGTTACTGTTATATTATGCTGTTCTGTTATTTTTATCAGTTTATCACACTGCAAGTTCCCTTTAGATTAGAATCACTATGGGTATAAATGATACATACCCGAACGGACTTTAGAATAAGGGAAAATCGTTATGGGCTGAAATGATAGGCCTGACCGATTTTCAAATTATTCCATTTACTTGGGACTACGGGTTTGAAATGATAAAACCCGGGTTTTCTTTGTAAATTATGGGTTGAAATGATATATTACCCGTGTCACTTTACCTAGCGTAGAAAATTATATACAGGCCCGTAGTTAAATATGTTTTTTCTAAAAATTTTAAAATACTTTAGAAATGTAATTATTATATTATTTTGATTTAAAATTAATTTAAAAATTAATTTTGTAAAGTATTTTTCATTTTCTGGAAATTTATTAGTTAAATAAATTAATGAAAAGTTAGAAAATCTGAATGTAAGTTGTTTTTGAAATTTTGATTTAATTATAATTGGAAATTAAATTAAATATGAAATATGATAAATTTATGATAATTTGGAATTTAAATGAATTTAAAGTGATTTTATAATATATTAATGATTTTTGAATAAAGTTAAAATGTGAAATGAATGAATATTTAAGTTGAAATTTTGAAATGTAACTAAAACTGGAAATTTATGAAATTGACTTAAAAGTGGATTTTTAGTTAAGTAAATAAAAATAAAATTAAGTTATATTTGAGAATTTGAACTTAAGTGTTAATTTGAAATTTAATGTAATGAATTTAAAATTGAATGTTGCAATTTAATAAGTGAATTAGTATTAAAAATGAATTTTTAAATGGAAATTTAACTTTATGAAATCATGAAATCAAGGAAAATTAAATGATGTTTATAAAAGTAAAAATGTTTGATTTTATAAGTTAAAAAGTGATTTAAAGGAAATTATAATTGTTGTGAAATTATATTTGAAGTTAATTAACTACATTTTTTAAATGTTATTATATCTAATGTAAATGATAATACAGCATTTGCAAATGCTGTAGTTGATAAGTGAACTAAATAGCTAAATTGAATTAAAGGCTATTATAGCATTCTATAATGCTATAATTGCTGGATTAAGCTAAGTTTTCTTTGAAACTAATGCAACACTATTATAGCATTTTAAACGCTGTCTTTTGTTAAATTGAACTGTTTTGAATATAGCTTTCTTCAGCATTTTTCCAAATGCCGAGAAAGTGGAATTTTCACTGTTTTGATAAAATTAAGTGAATAAATAAACTTTGAAAGTTGAATTTTTTTTGAAAATTTAATAATTTATTTATTAAATGTAATAACTTCATTTTTTTTAAATGAAGTAATCTGTTTGGAATTGAACTATTTTGAAATGTGAATTGAAATGGTATTTTTTTAAATTGAATAAAATGAATATGTTTTTTTTGGAGATGATAAGTTTAAAAGCTATGTGGTATGAGGTATATAGATTTGAAAGTACTATGATTTTGGAAAAAGGATATATTTTGAAATAAAAATATCATATTGATTTGGGTTTTTAAAACAGAAATGATATCGTATTTATATGGTTTTGAAAGGGATATTATATTCTGTTTTGAAGCATAAATTATTTTGAAATGACAGCGGTGTTATAATAACGTTTGGTTGTTGAAGGGAATAGGATCGGAAGTTGTCATAATCTCTGCCAACTCCAAAAACCATTTTAACAACCATGTACGCAGTGGAGATTCCAGAATGAAGTAGGATGGCGGCGGCATTTCCTCTGAGGTATATATGTGGACCCAACTCCCATGGTTAGCATAAGGTGGCTAAAACAGGAGCGATTCTCGGGCCAATGAGGTCATTCCTCTGATCGGACGCACTCCTTCGATATTAACTCTGACTTTTGGATTGATTCGGTGGCCACTTTTGATTTTTGATTTTGAGGGTGTTGTTCGAGGTGAGCGGTAGTAGTTGCTATGCGTTATCAACTGCCCGGATAGTAATTGGTATATCTACCATGGCATTGCCTTGTTGTACCATGTCACCTACCCTAGCGCGTCTTGTACGAGTTTGGTTTTCTCCCGTAGCCCGTGTGGTATCCTATGGTGGCTTCCCGATCAGGAGGGACCATGATATTGGATGGATTACTGGGACTATTACGTGTTAAGGTGGAAAATGTAAAGCCTTAATGCTATTTAAAAGTGAGTTTATTTTACTATAGACATTATTATAATAGCGAAATATTACTGCATAGTAAATTGTTTAACGGATCCTTAGGAGATGTGAATCCCGAGCATCTTTTGAGTTACTGTACTCATATTTATTTACAATTGATTTAACTTACATAAGATCTTTTAGTTCTGACTCGAGTGTTTTCTCTTTTCAATTCGCTCGGGTCAGCCTGAGCATTTCAGGAATTGAAGGCCTAATTTCTAGAGGAGAAGATGAAGATTTTATTATTACTATTATCTATTATATTATTCCACTACACCATTGTATTCCACTGCATTATTAATATTCTTTGGTAAGTGTAACTTTGATATGTATTGTATAAGAATAATCGAATATTTGTAAAACCGACTGTATATTTGATTATTATATTTTATCGTTCCGCTGCAAGATTCTGTTTTGTTTTATTTCTATCTCTGCTTTTTCTTATTTACCCCATAACAATCCGCCCTTCTGTATGGTTTAAGTCTGATGGGTTTATCGTCGATTTAAAGCGTGCGAAAAGGCAGGACATTACATGTTCAATCTCAAGTTTAGAATTTAAGCTAGAAATGTTCAAAACTATAAGTAGTAGCTAATTGAACCAAAGGCTGAGTGCATTGCCTTAAATAGCGCTGTAATTATAGAAATATAAATGAATACCCAATTTTATATCTGAGCTAGGGGAGATTCTAAATATTGGGAATCTCATGATATTGTTATATGATAACATGAACGTGACATAGTTCGTATAAGAACCTAGAGCACACTAGAAGTCGAGAGACATACTTCGAATAATTCTACACGATAAAGAATATTTATCGACGGAAAGGATAGTTGATTGATAGAGTAAAAAACTAAAATAAAATAGCATGCCCATTCACTAAGAGACTAACCCGATTAGTTTTGAGAAGCCCCATCGAAGAAGTTGGAATAAGATTCATAATTGACCCCAAGTGCAAAAGGGAGATTTATAGAGTTAGGGTATTCTCTAAAAGAATTATGTAATTTCATACATACCTAACTATAACATATCTTTTTAAAAATAAAAAGTGTTTTCATTCTATTACATAATTTTTATAAAATAATATAATTAATTAAGTAGCTAATTCAAAATATATTAAAAAGAAAAACTTTAAATGATTCGTTATGTGAAGTAATTACCATGTGTTGTAATTAAAAGAATTCTATCACATTGAGAAATAGCACATTGCCTAAATATTCCTAGTCAAGATGTCATGAGAAACCATATTGATCCATCCATTGAGACAAAAGTATGTAACACTCTTCAAATGTTAGACAGTGTATTACTCATGGCTGTTGGGGGTCCATAGGGTTACGTATTGATAGTTATTGGATAGCAATGGAATGACTCAACCAAGAGTTTTCTATAGGTTAACATTATTAAGGTCAAACAGACAGTCTCAAGTAACGATGTACACAGTTCTCTGACTTGAGAATATCATGGAACTTCGATGTGGATATTTCATTTTGATTATAGATAAATCATGGCATGGCGTCCATCAAACAACTATAGTTGGGTCTATGTGAAGCATTAGATGTGAAAAATTACCCAATAGATAATTCATCTCCTTAGTAATATGAGTTTAGTGTCACGGTCAACTGTATTCAACTCAAATTCAAAGTCTCTAGCCAAAGAATATGATTAATGATAATTGTTATTTTTATATCAAGGATTTTGTGTTTGGAGTTACAAAGTTGATTGTGGACCATTAGAATTTTGACCAAAACCAAATTATAAAATTCCTAATATGATTCAATTTTGATGAAGAGAATTACTATAAATAATTATTACTAGCAAGTACGTCTTATAATAAGTAAAACTGGATTTTACCGAAAGATGCGTAAACGATAAATTCAGCCAAAATGCCACACCACTAGCAAAGGTAACGTGCGAATGTTAATATTTTAATTGTTCAACATTAGTCATTGACTAAATTTATATCTTTGAATCACAAAACCGAAAAGATAAATACTTCAAATGAACTACACAATTTAATTAATTTATAGTAGTTTTAAATTAATTAAATCAATTAATATTTATGAATCATCAATTATTAATTTTTTATTTGTTTAAATACCATTAATATTTAATAAACTTCGTGTATGAAAATCATAAACACATGTGTTAATATACGATGTTGGTAGAATATTTAAACTGTATTTGAATAGAATAAATACTAAGGATGATTTTAAATTAATTAAACTAATTAATATTTTTGAAATATTAATTATTAAAGATTATTTTATTTATTTGAATACCATTAGTGTTTAATAAAGTGCGTATTTAAAAGTTGTAAAGGTACAACGTTGTAAAGAAGAACGCAAAGAGAGCGGCGAGTGAAGCAAGGGGTCGGGCTTATGAAGATCTGTATCATAAGCTAAGTATGATGGAGGTGAAAAAGACATCTATAGGATAGCTAATCTCCATGAGAGGAATACAATAGACTTCAATTAAGTTAAACGCATCAAAGATGATAATAATAAAATTTTGGTGAAGGACAATGAGATAAAAAATAGATGGAGAGATTGCTTTGATAAGCTATTTAATGAAGAAGGCGATAGCACTTTGATCGAGATAGAAGACTCTTTTGATGACAATAGTAGGCATTTTGTTCGGAGAATTCAAGAATCCGAGGTAAAGGAGATGCTAAAACAGATGAAAGTAGGCAAGGTATTAGGGATTGATGGCATCCCCATTGATGCCTTGGAGATGCAGGTATAGCCTGGCTAAAGTTGTTCAATAATATTTTCAAATCAAAAAAGATGTCGGATGAGTGGAGGAGAAGCATACTAGTTCCAATTTTTAAGAATAAAGGAGATACACAAAGTTGCACAAACTATAGAGGAATTAAGCTTATGAGTCATACGATGAGGCTATAGGAAAGAATCATCGAACATCGATTAAGAAGAATGATAAGCATTCCAAAAAACCAATTTGGTTTCATTCTTGGTAGGTCGACCACGAAGGCTATTTTCTTGATAAGACAACTTATGGAGAGGTTTAAGAGAAAAAGAAGGATTTACACATGGTTTTTATCGATTGGAAGAAAGCTTATGACAAAGTACCACGAAAGGTGATGTAGTGGGCTTTAGAAAAGAAGAGAGTCCCAATAAAGTACATTACCCTTATCAAGGATATGTACGATGACGCTGTGACTAGTGTCAGAGCATGCGATGGTGTAACCAGTGACTTCTCCATTAACATGGGATTACATCAAGGGTTAGCTTTAAGCCCTTACATTTCCCCCCTAATGATGGATGAGGTTACGAAGAGTATACAAAGGGAGATTCCTTAGTGTATGCTATTTGCTGATGATGTTGTGCTAATTGATGATAGTAGGATTGGGTTTGATAGATAACTCGGACTGTGGAGACAGACTTTAGAATCAAAGGGATTTAGGCTTAGTAGAACTAAAACAGAGTATATGAAGTTCGAGTTCAGTGGTGTCAGGTCAGAGGACGAAGATGTTATTCTGGCCGGACAAGTAGTTCCTAAAAAGGAATTCTTTCGATAGCTAGGATCAATGTTGCAGTGTAATGGTGAGATTGATGAAGATGTTTTTTTCGAATTCGAGCGGGATGGATGAAGTGGCGACAAGCATCTGGCATTCTCTATGATAAGAAAGTCCCACAAGAGCTTAAAGGAAAGTTCTATAGAATGGCAATTAGGCCTGCGATGTTGTACGGTGTAGAATGTTGGCCAATTAAAAACCAATACGTCCAGAAGATAAGCGTGGCAGAGATGCGTATGCTGCAATGGAGTTGCGGTCATATAAGAAGAGACCAAATTAGAAACGATGATATATGTGAAAAACTTGGAGTAGCACCAATTGAGGAGAAATTAATTCAACATCGCTTAAGTTGGTTTGGACATCTCCAACGAAGGCCACCCGAGACACCTGTGCGTGCTGGAATCATAGGCTATGTCGTTTGCTCAAAGAGAGGTAGAAGTCGACCAAAGTTGACATGGGAGGAAGTTGTTAAAAGGGACTTGAAGGGTTGGAATACAGTCGAAGAGCTGGTAACGGATAGGAGCACATGGAAGTTAGCAATCCACATACCAGAACCCTGAGGTATGAGTCTTATGAGTTTTAGATTATAGGATTAGGGAAAAAGAGCCCAAGATGTAGCTTTGATCAATGTTACTATCAACACCATTATTACTATTCGTATTGTTATCATCATTTTTATTTTTATTTGTTATTATTCTTATTATTTTATTAATTTATTTTTATTTTTTAACATACATATGAATTTCTGTCTTTATTTTATGTAACGACCCAGAATTTTGGTTAATTAAAATTCGTATATTTAATTAATTTTAAATATTAATAAGTGAAATTTATAAGTCGAATAAATTTTATTTCGAATAATTGGATTTAATTGAATAATTAAATCGATAATTTAATATGTGAAAATACAAAAAAAATTGAAAATTTGGTTAAATATGATTGAAAATGATTTTTAAAATTTTATTTTTATCATATTGGAGTTAGAACGATATTTTAGAACTTTTAAAATCGAATTAAGAGTTTATTTGTGAAAATTGAATATTTTAATATTAAATCGACTAGTGAAATTAGCCAATTTTTGAACAGTCTCAGAATTGGACGAAACTAGTTCCATTTGATCCGTAATAGTTTGTTATTATCGGATTTCAATTTTCGTAGCAATCGGAGTTGTCGTTTGACCGTGGCAGCTCGAAACGCATTGAAATTGTTTTAATATTAATTTGGCGAGTTAAAATAGTCATTTTTCAAAAAGTTTCGGATTTCGACGAAACCAGTTTCATCGGATCCGTAATTTGATATTATTGTAAGGTTTCAAATTTCATGTCAATTGGATTTACGGTTTGTCCGAGGCAAGCCAAAACGCGTAGAAATTAGTTTAAATCTGTTTAATTTAAAATCGATCGTTTATTGCCGTAACTCGCACAGATGATCGAATTGGCCTCCGAAACATGTTCCATTGCGTCCGGAACATGGGGTAAACCTTAGAAACGCCAACTGGCACGCTTCGTTTGGAGTTCGGAAAATTTCGATGAATAGTAAATTGGGAAATTTTCTATAAAAGGACTTGCTATCTTCACATTTGCAAACAAGAGAATTAGGGTTTCAGCTCAAACCCTAGCCGCCTCCAATAATTCAATGGCCGAAAATGGCTTAACTTCTTTCCCTCCGATCTCTCAATCCGCAAAGAATTAGCCTTCGAGTTCTAAAGCAAAAGTGTAGAGGACATCAAGATCTTGAAGATCAACGGTGGAGATTGGATTTGGAGCGTCGAGGTGGTCGCTAGGGGGCCGCGTTCTCCTGCTGTACATGCACGTTTTTCTGTGCTTTGGTGGAGCCGAGCTGGATGCTATTTGGGCTGGAGATGGAGCTTGCAATGGTCTTCGACGTGGTGAAGCCTGATCGTCTTCAAACGACGAGATGAAGTCGCGGCAATTAGGGTTTTGAGGCGGCTTGTGGGTTTCTTTGTACGTGATATTCACGTTTGGGGGAGAAGAGGGGGCAACGGCCTGATGTGGAAGAAGCATGATCCAATGGCTGAGATGATGAAGGTTGTAAAAAATAGAAGAAAATGTGAATAATTATATATATTAATGTGTACAAACTTCAAAAAATCATAACTTTTTCATACGAGGTCGAAAACGCACGAAACCAGTTGCGTTGGAATCGTATGGACGAGCACTACGCTATGGAAATGGATTGGAGTCGTTTGGAGTTAGTGAGAATTTCGGGTAAAATTAAACGCGCGTTTAATTTTATTCGAAATAAAAGCTGAAAACGAAATTGAAATCAAGGTGAGAACTTCTCACTCAATCGAACAGTTTCGATTTATATTTTAAATAGTTAGATTTAAAATTGCTTGAATGTATGTTGAATGATAATTGCAGTTATTGATTACTGTTTGATTGTGATAGTATATATAGTAGGATATATCTATATATAACATTATATACTGGCATATGTATATATTGGAGTTGATTTCCCGCATTATATAGCGGATGAGACCCTATTGCGCCGCCTATTAAGCGGATAATATTTTAAAATCCCATATACCGCGATAATTCCGTACTGGAGCGGAATTGGTATTGTGCTAACATCTTTGGATGCAGGGAAACAGGTTGGAGGGATCCAACTGGATTCCTCAACTGTATTGATTTATTTACAGATATTGTGATATTTGTTGATTATCATATCGATATATGATATTTGGATGTCGTGATTGACTATTTGGTGCTGTTGCATCATCGGATCCATTTCTGAAGTTTTTAAAATAATGATTTTGGTTTTCGGAGGAATTTTTAAAGTAATTTTTGAAAGTATATATTTTATTAAAATTTTGAATTGATTCATTTTAAATAATTAAAACGTTATAAATTTTTGTGTTATAAAAATTAAGATTTTTGTGAAATATAACCGAAAGGTGAGTTTTGAGATAAGTAGTTAATAAATTTATAAAATAGTTAAATTGGGATTTTTGTATTATTATAAACGGTTTATATAAAATATTTATAAAATTTATATTTTTTTATAAATTAAAAATACTGGAATTATAAAACGAGTTTTTATAAGTAATAAAGTGAAATAAAAATGGATTTCATAAGTGAATTGAGATTTATAACTTTATGAAATATGAATATATAAAATGGATATTTATAAATTAAAAATATTGGAATTATAAAACAAGTTTATTAAGTGTTAAAATGAAGAATAAAATGGATTTCATTGAAAATTATAGATTTATAAATTGTGAAGATATAAAATGAATAGATGTTGTAAAATAAAAGATTTATAAGTAATTAACTTATAAACTGGGTTTTAAGCATATAAATGGGATGTTATAGAAATGGTTAATAAAGGAGATTTTATAAGTTGAAGTTGTTATAAAATATAAAGGAATCTTATAAGTAATAAGATTTAAGATTTGTGAAGTTTTTGAAAGAACGATTTTGTAAATAAATAAATTATAAGTAATCAACTTATAATATGGACTTTTGGTATATATTGCGATTTACAAATGGAATTGGTAAATAAAGGAAATTTATAAATCGAAGTTTATAAATAGAAATAGAATTTATAAACATTGTTTATAAATTCGAAATCAATTGAATTTGATAAATTGAAAGTTGAAATTGGTTAACGAAGTATATTCACGATTTTGGACAGTGAATATATTATTAAATGAAATGGATATGTTTTTGGGGAAGGAACATTATGAAATGAAGTTAATGATTTTAAAGACGTTTTAAAATGCATTAAATATCAAAACCATAGATTTCAACATTCATTGTTGAAATAGACGTTTTCGAGAAATAGAAGGAAATGATGGACTATAACACTGTTGTTATAGTAAATGATTTCCGAAAGGAATTGTTTTTGTATAGTATTGGGATTTATATATCTGTCTAAATTTCGAATCCCTATACTAGTGGTTTTGGGTTGTCGTAACGATGTTTTGCGCAACATTCGTTTTGGCCCAAATAAATATGTTTAAGAGAATGATTTCCTTAAAGGATGAAATATATACTTAATTTCGGTTTAAGTATATTGAATATTTTCCAAGTGTTGAAAATAAATGGATTTGTGAATTACTTATTAATAAATAAGTACGTAAATGTTTTTCCAATGTGAAATGAAACGTTTTGAGAATTTATCTTTTTGGAGACAAATTGAAAATGAATATTAGAAATCGATTTGGGAATCATATATTCATAAATATTTTGGAATGTAAATTCACTATGGAATTTATAAATGAAAAGGGGAATTTGTTTAAAAATAAACGTTGATTTTTTTTTTGAAGTGTGGGAATTAATTTACGGATTTGGAACGTAAATATAAAGTAAATCGTTAAGGATTTATTTAATTGGTTTAAATGAACCATGTTGAAATGAAAGTATTTCGCATAAGGAAAATGTTTGAAATTTGTTTTCAAAAGTGGTAAAGGTGAAAAGCGATTTGAAAATTTGTTTTCAAATGGTTGAAGTGTGGAAAATATATATCTAGTAAAGATATTTTGGAAAGTAAATAATTTGGAAAATTATTTGCGTTTGGTGATGTTGAACACGCCTATTGGTAGTTAAATATCCGACTATCAATATTTACCTTTAAATAAGTATTTTTTGTGATTTGTTTGAATTTGAATGCCACACTTATTTTTGAATAAGCGCTCACTATTCGGGTTAGCCGGGAAAGGACCTTGGGGTCGTATAACCCATTCCGAATATGTGATACGTCGTTATGGATTGCATTTGATGACCGGTGTTGAAGACCGGATATTTGTGAAAACGGAAGGATTACCGTCGAGTTACTCTACATCGGCTGATCTCCGATATAGAAGTTTTATCACCCTTAGTGACGGGAAGTTCGGTCGTGATTAGTGAATATCCGGAATGCAAGGACTTCTTTGTAAGTGCCTTTGGTTCTGTTCGAGCCCGGAACAGACTTCTATGGATTGTATGTCTGACATTACAAATTGAGATATAAAGCTGATTTCTTTCAAATATATTTCTGTTGGTGGCGGAGAATTTATTCTCTTAGCTTAACACCCTTCTCTGAGACATACGAGCTCAGAGGTTATATAGTTGAAGATTATTAGTGATATACTCCCAATTTGGTAGTGTGACATGCTGAGTGTTGCTGTGAAATGATCATTGTTTGATCATTTGTGAAATGATCATTTGTTTGATCATTTATCTAGGTGATCATTTCTATGATCATTTGATTGACCCAAAGCACAGCTTTTGTATAAAGCGTGGCTTTGTGGACGAGACTTCGTCGGACCTCACACCCCGGAAATGGTCAAAACAGGAAGGATGCGGCAAGGTTATTAGGGGGTAGCGCCCCTTTAGCGTATGTCATTCCTTCTGGATAGAGGTGGTATCATGGTATGGAGCCCAGATATTTAACCTATGTTGTTGCTGCAAATTTTGTGGTTGTTGGAAATCGAGGATCCTCGGATAGATCGGTTACGATCGGGGGATGACATATTCGTGTCAGTAGTTACCTAGTTTGAAAGGTAACACGGCCTTGTGTTGGCAGAGATCCGGTTAGGTTCTCGGGGCGTCTTTCCAGAGGCGTTTCCATGTGGCAATGGGAAGTTCCTTGGCCTGACCATTTGTTGGAAATCCAATTCCCAATACGAAACCCTGTACGGTTTTAGTTGTAGAACCTGCCATTTACTTATGGTGGTCACCACTGTTTAGATGGTAGCTATAGTAGGCATACGATAATGGTCGTATGTTGGCTAAGATTTATATCTTTACTTTCGAAATGAATTTTTCCTACACTATGCACTAGTAATAATATCAAATGTTTCTTTTTAATGCGTATCAATCATCTTTGACTATCATAAGGAGAAATCTCCTCCGATTCTGTGTTTGCATTGTGTGTGTGTGCGGGAGGCCTTATGGTAGTCTCATTTTCTAAAAAGCATTGCGAATCTATTTTAAAATTATCCTTTTCTTTGTTTTAAAGATAAACTATTTTAGTTCTCACACCAGTCACATGACTGACTCAGAGTTTATTGTTTTCCTTCCTAAACTCTGGGTGCCCACTAATTTCCACACGGGCAGTCAAGAGTAAGGTTTATCAGGATATTCTGGAATTCAGGAGTTGCTGGAGGCAAGCTGGATAGCATGGCGTGTTACTAGTATATAGTATTTTTTTCCGCTGTTTGTTGTTGTACACTCTGATGATGTAATGTAATATAAAATGATGTAATGTAATAACTGATATAGTTCTTTGTTTAAAGATTATTCATTTATTTATTATATGTTGTTCCGCTGTGAATTGTGAGATTCTGTTATTGTTCTGTTGTTTTCTGTTCTGTTCCGTTCTATTTTCTATCTTCTTCTATCTTTTTCTTCTTCATTAACCCTAACGGTACGGTTTTCCGGCCTTCGATTGCTCGACAGTTGATACAGTGGACGTATTGATGTCGGCATTCGTGGACGAAAAATCGCGATCGTCACATTTTACTTAGTTACTATTATTATTAATTTACCTATTTGACTTAATTTTATCATTGCTATTGCTATTGTTTTTGTTATAACCTTTAAATTATTTTTGTTATTTAGTTTTGGATTCCATCTCTAGCCGACCCTAACTTGTTTGGGAATAATGGCTTTGTTGTTGTTGTATAAAAGTTATAAATGCGCGTATCAACATGTAATATCGATATAATGTATAAATTGGATTTAAATAGATCAAAATGCTAAGTGATTTTGGAAATTTTTAAGGTATGTGACACCTGTTATCGCCAACCATAGATAATAAGTAAAAGGAGAGGATTTGACATGACTTAATTGGGAAATAAATATAAAGTTTTGAATGAGGGAATTGAAAGATTTCAATGTTTTCTTTAAAACATATTATCTCTCATTCATTTCAGAATATTCTTGAGACAATTCATGTTCATTCATCTTCTCTTTCATCCCAGCCTAAAATAATGATTTTCAAAGCCTAAAAAATTCAAAAATAAAATAAAAAAACGGTGGTTTTCACCTCTTGATTCTTACGAATTCCAAAGGTTGATTCTATTGAATCTAGGAGCTTCCAATTCATCCTTTCAAGGTGTAATTTATAGATAACATCCAAGATTACTCCCAATTTAATTTATACGTTACATTATTCATTTGCTTGGATTTTGTTAGTTTCATTATATTTTAATTGATCATTTTGTATATGTGTTTTAAAACCTCTTTCATCTCAATTAAATATTTTACTATTGTATTGATTTAAATAAGATCTACATATGTTCTTTGTCCTTCATAATATGTGTTCATCATAAATTGATATGTTTAGATTTTATGTTACCTTTTCTGGTTTGTTGTTATTCTATGTATTTTTCAGGAATGTTTGTTCTTATCATGAATTTGAATATACATGACTTTACGAATTTCTTTTATTTGGATAAATTTGTAAAAAAAATTAAAAGCTAATTTAGACAAATGATTGTAAATAACTATAAATGCCAATTATTTATCATTCCTTGAAATTAGTTTCCGCGGTTATATAGATAATTTTGGTTAGAATTTTTTTGAGTATTATCCATGTATGATGGAAAGATTTTTATTCCCTAAAATTTATGAAAAAAATTTATGTAAATTTTAAACCATTTATCTCTTTTCTGTGTTTATTCTTTTATTTAGAAATCCTGAACTCTATTTCATTTCTAAACTGTAGGTTTAATCCAAATTGTTCATTCTAAATCTATTATATATATATATATATAAATGTCTATGTGTGTGTGTTATACATATGTATGTATGTATGTATGTGTTATCCAGCCTTTGGACCAGGCAATATTTGGACAAATTGGATAAGTTGAGCTTCGAGTTATCAAGGCGAGAAGCCCAAAAAGATCGCCCAGGAGTTTAGAAACCAAACACAAACAAAGTCACAAGGCCAATGCCAGAGCAACCCAAGACCAAAACAAATGGGTCCACCCAACCTATGGGTCGGTACAGACCCTTATTTCCTCCACTTGGGAGACCCATCTTCTGCCCACCTGTCATACTTGATGCCAATAGCCTATTTCCAATGTCGATTTATTCATCCAATGCAATTATCCGTCAATCTTCATGAACACTTGAAGTTATAACTCTGTTCTTCCACAACTCCATCATTTGGACCTAGAAGCAAGCTAATATTGGTTCAAACATCTATAAATGAAGATAGATACAAGACAAGCCTATATGAAGAGTTAGAGATAGGCATATTAGCCATCCTATGGGTCGGTATCGAGCCTAACCTTAGAGTTGTACCAACCCATACAGGTTGATGAGTTGGCACCTACTTTCTTGGGAGAATTAGTCTAAATCATGGACAATAGCTTAGTGACATTTTGCACGAGATATTAGGCTTCCTACCTCTATAAATAGGATCATATGGCTCATTTTTCATGATCTTTTGGCTTAGTTCTTCCCTATTATATATTCTTGTAATTCTAAAAATTTAAATGTCGAAGTTGCACTGATCCATAAGAACTTCTACCTCCAAGACAGATATAAGCAATAAAATTTTAAAATTGCCTTGCTTTGCTGAAACACTACAAATGATTATGTCTTATTTATTTCTCATTTTCATTTACATTTCTTCATATTTTATTCTCTACATAAAATTTTAGGCGTTTGTGCCATTTTTTTGTTCAACCATTTTGATGCTTTCATTGATAACCACAGGTTCTTAGGCTAATTGGATCCATCATCTACTATTGGATTTCCAAGAGTGGAACTAGTTTCTCTACTTTTAATTATACGATTAAGATTTGCAAAGACCTATTATAAGCTTTCTGCCATGGCCCCATCAAGAAGAGACCATTTTACTAATTTCATGGCTACTACTAAAGCTGGGAACCGGAATCCTCGGCATGGAGATGGAGTTGTTCAAAATCGAAGATCCAGACTCCAACTAATGTTGTGACCAGAATGGAGTCAGAATGAGATGAATCAAACGATGTAGAAAAACTTGAGGCTATTGAATGAGCTAACTCAAAACAGCCGTAGAAGGAGTAAAAGGGATTCTAGTTCTTCATTTGAAAGTTCATCATCATCCAAGAAAAGATGGAGGGATAGGAAGCAGAAGAGGACTTAGAATACTGCTAAAACATCATACCAGGGAGGAAGATGAACCACATGCTCAAGTTTGGAGATCCAGACTCCAACTAAAGTTGTGGGCAGAATGGAGATGGATAGGATAGTGAAGTAGATGAAGATAGGTTCCAGACTATTCATAATGAGATGAATCAAACAATTCAACAAAGCTTGAGGCTATTGAATGAGCTAACTCAAAACAGATACAGAATAGAAGTGATTCTAGTTCTTTATCTGAAAGTTCCTCATCATTCGAGCAGAGATGCAAGGATAAGAAGCAAAGAGAACTTAAAATGATATTGAAATGTCGTACGAAGGAGGAATACGAATAGGCTTAAGTTTGAGGATCGGTATCGGCCCAAGATAAGGGGTCGGTGTCAACCCCTCCAATGGTACGCTAAAACCTATCTCTAGGAAGGTGGCATGGACTTGACTTCAGGAGGTGCTGTTGGTCGTCAGAATATGGAAAATTGTGCCGCTGCTAATGATGATATTCATAGGAATCAAATAGGAGAGACCATTGTACAAATGAATCTCCCAGGGTTTGGAGAACCTAGGTTTCGAGAACCTTCCCTAGAGCATTCGTTCGGCAAACACTTGGGGCAAAACTCGATTACCGCCATTCTGTCGAACTTCTTTACCGGACTACCTGGAGGATATGGTCAGGAGATTTGCTAGCGAAAAACATTTTAAGGACAACAATGAATAGGATTATTCTCCTAGTCATAATCTGTTTATAGAGAATAGTTTTCATGGGAGATACCCCCAAAGAATTGCGATGCCAACTATGCCATTGTATGAAGGAATGACGGATCTTAGGCAGCACATAATGAAATATGAATGGCATATGGATTTAGCCAGAGCTTCCAATGCCATAGAATGTCGTTGTTTTCCAATTCTCTTAGAAGGAATAACTCCGATGTTGTTCACTCGATCCTTGTCATGGTCCATATCCTCTTTCACCGAGTTATCAAATAATTTTGTAGAAACATTCCATTTGCATATTGCACATCCGAAATGTGTGATGTCTTTGTCAAACCTCTTCCACGCTAAGGAAGAGTTACTGAAGGTTTTCTTGAATCGATTTCATACAACCCACAGAGAAGTATATATATCCCAAGAATGACATAGTGCTGATGGCATTGGTTATGGAGATTCATCCCGATACATAGTTTAGGGAATGGTTGGAAAGGAAGCCTCCATCGACAATGGATGCATTCTATATACAGGACAATGAGTACTTACGCTCGAAGGAAGCATGCAAGCGTCCACGGAGGGCTGGCGTTGAATGTTGGTAACCAAAACGGTCCAAAGAAACTTTGGAAATGTAAATGTGAATGTTTGTAACAAAAACAATAATCGAGAGCGGAATGATGACGGGGCTAAGAAAAAGAAGCCAAAAAACAGAAATCATATTAGGACTCCTAAGTATGATTGCAACATCAAACTGAACAACCCGATAGAGAATATGTGTCTGGCAACTCAAAACACTAAGCATTAAAGAAAGCCGGCTCTAAGAGAGTCAACTAAGGAGAGATAATTAGGTATCGCAGATTCTATGAAACCCATAGTCACAATACCAATGAGTGCAGACATTTTTGGCATATGATTGGGGATTTGAGTCGCAAGAAAAATTTACAGAAATATATGAAAGCCCCATTGGATGGCTGGTAAGGAAATTCTAATGGCCTCGGGCTATCTTCCCAACAGTGGCAAGCTGAGCCTAGTGTTGATGCATTCAAGCAGCTAAAAAACGATTGGTGATTAATACAATTATCGATGGGCCACACCTAGCCAATAAGAGTCTAGTTGAGATGGAGAGTTTTTTATGGAATAAAATGTGCAGAGAGTGAAAGTTGCTTTGCTATTGAAAATAGGACTTCGGCAGAACAATGCAGAACGATGGCAGACGATATTGTTTTTTGGAATAGAGACGCTAATGGAGTGGAAGCTCCAACAATTGACCCACTTATGATCACAATAACGATTGGACCAGGTATTGTTTAGAAGTTGCTTGTTGACTATGGAGGTTCGGTCTATATCTTCTTTAGGAAGGTATATGATCAAATGATATTAGACGAGAAGAATTTGAAATCTTGTAAATCTTGAATATAAGGGTTTAGTAGGATGGATACTGAACCGATTGGATATGTAGAATTATCGGTGGTACTTGGTGAGGGTGACCGCAAGCGAGTAGGAGTTATGCCTTTTTTATGTTGGATATTTACTCAGCATACAATGCATTTTAGGCCAACTGGCCTTGGCTGTGTTCGGAGTGACTATAGCATCTTGGTGTTTAACTATGAACTTTCCTAAGATAATGGCATACGTATTATATGAGGAGATCAGATGACTAACCATGAATGCTACATTGCCACGCTAAAGGAGGCAAGGTGAAGGGAGAAAGGAAAAAATATGCGAGGGACCCTCTACATTAAGGCTTTGGACGCATAACAACTACAGCCTAGGCTTTGGTCGGGCATTCCACTAGTTCCATGATGACATAGACCAGCATAAAGAGCCAGAAGGTGGAAGAGCAGTTCCTGATGAGTTGACAATCATTGTTTCAGTCAACCATTATGATTTGTATCGGTCCCTAAAGATCGGATCACTGCTCAGTATGTGAGTGATGAAGGAGATGACCGGTTTTCTCCCGGAAAACCTAAGTATGTTTGCCTGGACACATTCGAAGATGTGTGGGTTCTCAATAAAGATAGCGAGCTATACATTTAAGTATAAATCGCAAATGTATTCCTATAAAATAGAAATTCTACAGCCTAGGTCCAGAGAGATCCACAACACTCAAAATGGAGGTGGATAAGCTGAAGGACAATGGCTTCATCGGTGACATCTTATACCAGAAGTGGGCATCTAATCGTGTTTTGGTAAGGAAAGTTAACAGCAAGTGGAGGATATGCATCGGCAATTTTGATTTGAATAAGGCATGCCCAAAAGATAGCTTCTAGCTTCCGAGGATTGATCAATTGGTGGACTCAACCATTAGATATGAGCAACTTTCATTTATGGATGCATACCCAAGATACAACTAAATCATGATGCATGCCCCGGATCAGGAACATTCCAACTTCATAACCGACCTCATAGCCCTTTGGATCAAAGAATGCAGAAGCAACTTTCCAAAGGCTCTTAAACCATATATTCAAAGATCAGATTAGGCTTTTGGTGGAAGTCTACGTGGATGACATGCTCTATATGACGTGGTGTTTGGCAAACCACGATGATAATCTAGAAGAGATGTTTGGCTTCCTTTAAAATTAAGGATTGAATCTCAATTCCTTAAAATGCTATTTCGGCTATGTGTCAAAAAAAAATCTTGGGCTTTATTATGAACTCCCACGGGATTGAAGCTAATCCAAAGAGCATCAAGGCACTAAGAAAACTAAAAGCCCTAAAGTCGATCGTGGAGATCCAAAGCTTAAATGGGAAGGTTACCACTCTGAGTCGTTTTATTTTCAAGGCCATGGATAAATGCATTCCTTTCTTCAAGGTGATTAAGAAGGGAAAAAGGAACTTCGAATGGAATCGTGAGTGTAAAGGCACATTCTAAGTTCTGCGTTATCACTTGGAGAGACCACCCATCCTTTCAAATCTGGTGGATGAAGATGACTTGTTTATGTGCTTGGCGTTGTCCGTTCATGATTTGAGTGTCGCATTTGTACGTGAGGAATATTGCATCCAGTGATCGATCTTTTACATTAGTAAGAAATTGACAGGCGTAGACCAAAACAATACGTAGCTGGCAAAGCTCGTACACTGCCTTTTGATCACTTCGAGAAAGCTCCACTCTTATTTCCAGGCTCATCCTACCAAATTTCTTACCAACCAACCTTTGCGACAAGTTTTGCAATGACCTAAGACTTCTGGAAGGCTGTTGAAATGAAACATTGAATTAAGCCAATGTGATATAACTGGTCACCCTAAGAGAGAAATCCATGGTCAAGCCATGGTAGATTTCACAGCTAAATTCATTGCACGAGATGATCCTCCAGAGTGTAGTGATTAGAAAGATACTGGACGAAAGATGTGCATGGATGGTGTATCTAATTAACAGTTTTCAGTATTGGAGTTATACCTGTCACTCTCGAAGAACACCTGATCTGTTACGTCTTGAAGCTTGACTTTTCGAGAAGAAATAATGAAGATGAATATGAGGCCTTGATTGCAGGACTCAAGATTGTTAAAAAGCTGGGATGAAAGACTTTGCATATTTTCTATGACTCCCAATGGGTGGTTTTCCATATTTAGTAAGAGTTTCAAGAAAAAGGAGCTTGACTAGCTCCTTATCCAAACCGGGTCCTTGGGTTGCTCGGTGACATTGAATGTTATACAATCATCTATATTCTTAGAGAGGAAAACCAAAAGGACGACTCACTAGCTAAATTGGCCAGTTCCAGAGACGCGCAGCTCATGGGCGTGGTCCCGTCAGAATACTATTAACTTCAAGCATCGACCAAATGGATATCGATTAGATCTTGGAGATCGAGCCTGAAAGGGAGTCATGGATAACTTTGCTTTAGGATTATTTGTTGAGAGAAATCCTTCCGAAGAGGAGGAATGAACGACGGAAGCTCCTTCGACAAGCTTCATGGTATATCATGCAGGAAGGAGTAATTTATAGGAAGGATTTCTCTATCCCTATGCTTTGATGTGCCACTCATGACGAGGCCAAGCGAGTCCTAAGAGTGGTTCACGAAGGGGCCTATGTCGACCACACTGAGGGCAAGCCCTAGCGAAGAAGGTCCTTATGTTGAATATGCGATTATATGATTTTTGTTTGATGATAATAAACATATATATATATTCATTTAAATGTATTTGTTAATGTACTATTTTATTTTTCATAGATTATATAAATATTTGCTGAATAAAATAAATAACACAGAATTTGAATTCAAACAGAAATTTTATTCAAACAAATATTTATTACAATTTTTGAATAGTACAAATTTCAAACTCTCACTATATACAATTTCAATTACAATACGAATTTGATTAAATTACAATTCACATTTATATTGCATCTCACTAAATATCACTCATTCACTCAACTCGTACTGATCTTCAACTTCATTCTAATGTAAATCCAGCATCTGAGTAATCTGCAAAAATATAAGTGACGCAGTAAAATTGAAAATAAAATATTTTTGTAGTATAAAATAAAATGCAGATTTTGAAAATAATATTTGCCTCCGTTATTTGGGTAGTTCGTCATCATTTAATTTTGAATTCATCATACACGAACAGCTTATGACATACACAGTGTATCACTGTATGTGCCACAAGGCCGTGCACACTAATATATACACTTGATAAAATTACAGGAACATGTGAGCACGGGTCAAACCCAAAACGCCGGGTTCAACTCAAGTGCGATAAAAATAATGTCACAATATCAGCATAAGGTCAAACCCGAGCTTTAAAGCTAGATTCAACACAGGGCAGTTCGAATATACAAGTTTAATAAAATGGTCAGGAGCAAGCCATTCAAAGTATGCGAACATGTACCAACTCATACATATATGCAGCCTCGACTAACCTCGACTAAAACTCCAAAGTACACATGAAGCGTACAGGAAAAATGAAACAATTGACTCAAATGCATCAAGCAACACCAAGCAAAATGTACATGAAACAAATATGCAAGACTGGACAACATGGATGCACAATCACACATGAATACAACTCAGATGCAAGCACACTCAAGGCACAGTGCACATCAAACCAGAAGTATGCTTGAAGCAAAAATCCAAACCAAGTTCAAGTCACACATGAAAACAACTCAATGCAGCAACCAAAACAAATGCAATAATACTAAAGTGAAGCCACCAATAGAACCAGACACGAGTCAAGCAGTGCATAGTGCAATGAAGAACTTGAACAAGACTCGAGTGCAACCAAAACAGCAAGTGGAACTAACCATACAAGAAAAGGTTGGCCAAGTGGTAAATAAACTGCACATGAAAATGAAACAGGGATGCAACAGTGAATCACATAACTTCCACAACTTAAACGGTTTAAATATTAAAATACTTTATATAATAAACTAGCTTCTTTAATTTCACAAATCAATTCCAAAACAACTCAATTTCTAAATTTTAAATTTCAAAAAATCCCAAATCATAAATTTTAATACGATTCAGTTTTCAAATAAACTATTCCAAATTATATCGATTTCAAACTAGATTTGATCCACAGGATAATCCATTTCAAATTCAATATATTTCAAACTTCGAGTATTCAACAATTTCAAAACTAAGTTTGGTAACTACGATTCAACAATTCAATTTTCTATTATTTAGTTTTGAAATATTTTACATAATAAATCCATTATCATTTAAACAAAACTCAATTTAAAAATAACTAAATATTTTCTTTAATTTATTTATACTTGAAATATTCGTTTAATTTGCCTTAAACCAAAATCAAGTTATAAAAATCATACCTTCTAAAATTTCAAATTTAATAAATTTCACATCAAACTTATTAGAGTTTAATTCATAAATAATTCAATTTCAAATAAATTAAAATTTATCTTCCAACCTTAATTTATTAAAATCATTATAGACTTTATATTGAAATATAATTTAAATTCTTAACCATATTTCTTTAATAAAAAATCAAACTTATTATTAAGCTTATTCTATATTAAAACAAATTATACATAGCTCAAAATCAAGAATAAAATAACATTTATATAATATCTGATCAATATTTATCTAAAACCATATATTTCTTTACAAAACCATAGAAATCATTTCAAAATATTTTTATATATAGACCACGGTGTCTGTATATAATTTTCTATCCTATGGTCAAGTGATACAGATATTTATCATTTCAATCCGTAATCTAAAATATAAATACGGTTATAGATCATTTCAAACCGCAATCCTGAATGAAATAAAAATGCATAACAACTTGCAGTTTATAATAATATAAAATACAACATCCATTCGTCCAATATCAATCATCAAACATTTATCACAATCATCATCCACTTCAATCAATAACATCAATATAGAACAGATAATAAATAACAGGTATTTACTGGCAGTTTATATTAAAAAATAAATTAAATAACTATTCTATCCAAATAAATTCAAATAAAACTGAGATGATGATTCAAAATATGCCAAACAGTCATAAATAAATTTCTAATCACATCATAAATCAATATAACAAACATAAGAAATTTTAGAAGTTGTGAGTGGGTAAAAATAATATTTGTACCAAAATTGGGCACAACACTCTTCGGATGTGTTTGAAGAGATAAAATGAAGAGAATAAATGTAAAATGAAGCAGATCTAAAAAACACACCAATAAGAGTGCTTCGGCGTTTGGCCTATGTCCACTATAAAGTTGATGATTTTATTGATATTCACTTGTCGATTACAACTTATTGCATCAGATTACAGCGGATTATAATGTTGAAATTCATGTACAACAGCAGCTATGGAGTACAAAAATGGATTTAGCAGAGTCTGGACGTAGGAGAGCCAAAAGATCCTTCTTCTGTAGGCCTCGGGGCTCTATTTATAGGCGTAAGAGGCTGATATTTTGCTCAAATCTCGGGAGACTTCTTCTGACACGTGGGTGGGCCCACGCGATCGATCCCACGAAGTTTTGGCTCTATCCGTGATCGATACGAACGAATTTCGTATCGACAAGATTTGCTCCAATCAAGACGAAATTTGATAGGAACGTTCTTTATGACGTACGTAACCTCCTGTGAAAATTTCATAGCATTTGAACTTGTGGATCTCGAGTTATGATCGATGCAAGTTTGAGTTTTTCGGTCCGTGATCGATACGAATGAATTTCGTATCGACCAAGATTTGCTCCGATCGAAACGAAATTTGGCAGGAACGTTCTTTATATCATACGTAACTCCTGTGAAAATTTCATAGCATTTGGACTTGTAAATCTCGAGTTATGATCGATGCAAGTTGGAGATTTTCGGTCCGTGATTGATACGAACGGATTTCGTATCGATCAAGAATTGATCCAATTGGACCAAAATTTGGCATGAACATTCCTTAGGTCGCACATAAGCTCCTGTGAAAATTTGGTGGCATTTGGACTTATAGATCTCGAGTTATGATGGATGCAAGTTCGGATTTCTCAACCATAATTGATCAAAATCTTGAGCATACAAACTCAGATTAACTTGAAATTTGGAACGTTGTCTTTCTTAGCTTAGCTTGTTATGTCGTATTAATTGTAGCTCGATCTGGACTCGGACAAAATTTACCGACATCCATAGTAGACCTATGTATTAACGATCTCTTGGACGAAGTATCATTGGTTTCTAATCAAGTTCTTGGTTTCATAGCCTTGCCAAAAGACGGGATAACATTTGCCCCCTAAAGTACGTCTTGTGTGAACACGACGTGCTTTGAAAACTGCTATATTCATTCTGAAAAGTTCTATCCATTTCGCTGAGTAGTTGCTATCTTTTCATAAAAAGATGTAGCCTTTGGTTGATCTTCAGTGGCGTAGATGTCAAACTATTGATTTTCAATGATCATGCAGTGTTTTGTTGTAACCGAGTGTTGAGCACTAGCGATTTTTTGTTCGTCTTCTGATCGTCATCAGGTAAGCATTCAATTCCTGGTAATTTTGAAAATTGAATGTTAGTTTGGCATACATGCACATATGTTAGCCTGACTCCTTTTCATGTTTACACATTTGCAGGTTGTTATCAAGTTCTTTAGTTTTTGTTTGGATTGAGTTTCATATAGATCCTCTCCTGGATCGAAGTGAAATTTGAGTTATAACAACGTTCGATGGTTGTTTTAGCTCCTTCATCTGTATCGATCCTCTCCCGGATCGATTTGAGATGTTAGAATGTATGCTTCGTTATTCGTTGCAAGGAAGTTGAGTTTCAGGGCGTAATAGATCGATCATTTCTCAGGAGTCATTTATGCAGCTTCGACATTAGAAAGCCGATTATCGGAAGTTCCATCTTTGTATGTTCTCCATTGGTTGGACGGTTCTCTATTATTCTTCGGATAATCGTCTGATGCAATGAATCCAGATATGAAGTATGCTAATGTTTGACCATTGATAGCTCTCTGAAGGAGATAAGTGATGTCAAATTGGCTTAGCTCGATATTTCATTTGAGTAACCTTCCAAACATCTAGGGTTGCCATAGGACCTACCGTAATGGCTTGTCGATACAAATGTTAAGGGGGTAAGCTTGTCAATAGTTAGCTTTCATCATATACTGGTCTTTGGATTCATTTATCTTTATATAGCAATGTGATGCTTATGGCGTGTGTTAACACGGCCAAATTGATGTGTGAATCTTCGCTATCCAATAGCTCGGATAAAATTCTTTAAGCGATCTATCAAAGCTAGAGCTGCATCAACGCAGATTTTAGTCCATTCGAAAATTTTCTTCCCACTCTTGGTTAGGTTGAAGAAGAGAATAAACTTGTAGACGGCCCTAGAGTTGAATCAGCTTGGGATAATCTTCTGACTTAGCTCTATACCTACTTGGTTTCTAGGTTACATGGATGACCGTAATCTTCAACATTTTCTGATATTAGCCTCAATTCCATGAGAATCAATGAAGAAACCTGAGAATTCTTCTTATACAACGCTGAAAGAGCATCTCAAAGGATCAAGTTTCATTCTACAGTTGTTGGAGAGCACTGAATATCTTTGCAAAGTCATTGATGCGGTCGTTCGATGGCCGTGATCTCATGAGCGTATTAACCACATATACTTTCATCGACCGGCTGATCTAATTTTTGAATGACCCGTTAATCGTCCTTTGGTAAGTAGCATAAGCATTCTCAAGTTTGAATCCAAGGAACGTAGCATAGCACTATAGGCCCGAGTCAGTAATGAAATAGTTGTATTCCTGGTCCGAGACATGTTTCAGTATCTGATTGTATCTGGAGTCTACATCCATGGATGAGATTAATTCATGTCTGATGGTTGAGTCTATTAGTTGGTTGATCATTAGAAGTGGAAAGCTATGCTTTGCTATGCCTTGTGCAAATCTGAGTAGTCGGCGTACGTCTGCCACTCTCTATTTGTTTCTCTCATAATTAAAGGATTGGATACTCATTTTGGGTAGAGGACATCGCAGATAAACCTGTTGGTTTTGAGTAGATTCGCCTCCTCCTTAAGTGCAGCAGATCTTTCTAGATCTACGTCGCTTCATTTTTATTCACCGAGACATGACTCGAGTTGACATTTAATGTAGGGTTCTCAATGGTTGGTGAGTGTCCACATATATATATATGATATCGAGCCCAAGCGAACACATCGAGATTCACCTGAAGTAAAATAGTTAAATCTTTTACCATCAGTGTGTTGAGTTGTGATCTGATCCACAATACTAGTGATGGGTTGTAGGCACTTCATGTGGTTATTCGCAATGGTAAATGATCAGGCGTGTAGGGATGTGGAATCAAAGGCTCAATGGAGTTTAACCTTGTATCAAGTGCTACAGCATAGTAATCTACTTGTGTTTCCGGGCAATGCGCTTTCCATTCAATGTACTCGCGATCCATTGCTCATCGAAAGGGTTAGAATGATGATCAGTTTCCCATAAGTCGATGATTCTATCTCTAAGCATCCTTTCGGTTGTAACGTCAAGTTGTTATAAATACTAGGCATGAGCTATAGGATTGAGTAGTCGTATCCAGCTCTTGGATGATCACACTCATTCCCCTAGTCTTCGGTTGATGGATGTATTGTGTGAATGATTGAGCCTAGCTTCTGTTGCGTTTATATTGTAGCCCAAGCTGTAAGAACCAGAGTTGTTTGATGAATGATCAAATTATATTCATCTTATTTCTCGTGCGTTCCCCCCAAGTCTGGGGATTATCTCGATAAGTGGCAAGGTAGATAATGTTCACTTCAATTTTGCATTCTATCCCATTGAACCATGGAATCGAGTTAACCGATGGAAGGCTGAGTTGTGCCTTATCTTGCATTCTGTCCTAGTTCGTTCCTCTAGGCAGAATACTTCGTTGCCTCGTCGACATTCACTTTACTACTTAAGCCATCATACTCTAGGCAAAAACTGAAGAGTGAATCATTTAGTCAGATGCAATGCAGGATTGATGCTTCCCTTGTTGAATGGAGGGTAAGAATCGGTGCACGGACATTTAGGTTGCACTGGTTGTGAATTGCTCGTTTAGTCAGATCGTGGTAAAGAGTCAAAGAATGAATGGTCGCATTGCATTATTTTGAAGTTAGGCGATTAATCACGTCTATTTTGATTTATGTTCTCCCATTAGATCTAGAGATAAAGTCCGCCCAAATGCGGTCATGTCATGCTCATCTGGTCTCAATCCCAACCTGATGGATTGAAGGAAGGAGACGGAGGACGAATGGTCAAGTCACACTCATTCGTGGTTTTATCCATGCTTTGGTGGTCGAAGGTATTCGATGGGCACTCGTGTCACATCGATTTGTAGTCGAAGAGGATCGACATTGGCCATTGATTTAGTGACACAATGTAGAATGCATGGAGCTCATTGCCTATCGATCTATTGGTATGATATGAATGGTGCAGATCGATATTGACTATCGATCCGGCTGTACGATATAATTGGTTTCCCATAACTTCGGGCATCATTCTGATTGGTTAGCTTTAAGCCCTCTTTGTAGTCGTTGCCTTAAGTTGTAAAGGACGCTATGCTGGCGATGTAGCAAGTTACCTTTCTCTTCTTTCGGTAATTTATGCCTCTGTCCCTAGTCTCGGGTTAGCAGAGTGAGTCTGTGGATAGTTTAATTGCATCTGTAGCGAGTGTATATCCCTCCTATCGAGTTTAGGTCAGAATTGGTGAATGAATGGTCGAATCACATTCATTCGTCTATCTATACTCGTAGTCGCATGTTATGGATCAAAGTTGGCTAAAGGGCTATTCCTTACATCTATTTGATGTTTATACCCCTGTCCATACTCTGGGGACTAAAAATTTTAGCAAAAAATGATCAGACCGCATTTTCCTTGATTATTTCCTATGGCACTAGTCAATGGAGAAAGTCGAAGTATAGTCGGCCACATTGCGACAACTTTAATTGGATGTTTCTCCTACTGAATTGTAGGAAGGAGTTGATTGGAGGATGGTTGGGTTACATCCGTCCATGTTGCATGCACAACGCGCAAGATCATTGGCGAAAGTTAGCGAATGAACGGTCATGTCACGTTCATTTGCGGTAGGATGGGTAATCACATCCATTTATAATAGGATGTTCACCTAGGTCCGTTTTGTGAATCTGCATCTTCCTGTCGAATCAAGGAAGAAATTTTGTCTTGTAGGGATGGATCCTTATAAGATTATGTTATAGGTCCCGTGTCGGGGATAAGTGCTGATGCGTGACCGGTCGTGTCGTTCCCGCTTTGTGCTAGATGGTCGGAGCATTCGATTTTTAATGATAAGTATGCCCCCATGTCAGGGGAAGATAGGAAAGCGGATGTTTGAACCACATCTACTTTTTATCTACAGGACTTGTTGTGGAATCAGAGTTGATAGATGGACAGTCGAATCGCATCCCTTCTAGTATTTATATTCCAATTCTAGCTTGGAGGGCTGGAGTTGGTTGATGGGTTGTCAGTCAAACCCATTTGGTATTTATACTCCACTCTGCGCTCTCGGGACTAGAGTTAGTTGATGTTTATACTCGCACTCTGGGAATCTGGATTTTGTTGATGTTTATACTCCAGTTCGCACTCTGGGAATCTAGAGTGGTTGATGTTTATACTCCAGTTCACACTCTGGGAATCTGGAGTTAGTTGATGTTTATACTTCAGTTCGCACTTTGGGAATCTGGAGTTTGTGGATGTTTATACTCCAGTTCACACTCTTTGAATCTGGAGTTAGTTGATGTTTATACTCCAGTTCGCACTCTGGGAATCTAAAGTTAGTGTTTATACTCCAGTTCGCGCTTCGGGAACCTAGAGTTGATGTTTATACTCCAATTCGCACTCTGGGAATTTGGAGTTAGTTGACAGATGGTCAGTCACATCTGTTAAGACTTTTTAGGAGGTCGTTCACACTCTGGGAACGATGAATTTATCGGGATCGTGGATGGTTGGATCACATCCACCTCGAGTTAACAAG